>CM060924.1:101040196-102370196 GCA_030737875.1 Allium sativum
ATTCGTTATTTTAAAATAATCGTTATTTTAAAATATTCATTCTTTCTGAACTGGAATCAAACACAGTCAATTACCATATAATTTAATTATATGGATTTCATACAATACATGTATACAACAACAGTGATAAATAATCATCCATCATCTAGAGTGCATTCTACACTGTATAAGCATTAAATATAAATATTTAATGCTTATAACAGTTTGTCAACCAATCGATTGACATACAACTAACTATTGGGATTAGTGTATGTCCAATATCATCGCAACACCCATATGGGGTTTCAATCAACAAATAATTAATTTTATTTGTGCAGTTGGGCGATGTGTAAAATAGATCGTCCCAATCCATATCATTAAAATGGGTGTTCATAAACAAATCATCTGATTTGTAAATGAATATTTATTTTATTCATATCAACATTAAAAATTATATTTTTAACGATAAAATATTTTATTCAACATATGAATATTCTATTCGGTTCATTGGTTTAATAAAAATGGTATTTTTATTGTTCTAATATATTTTAGAAAATTTTGGCGGCATAACGGCGCGATACTAGAAACGGGATAAGGCCTAGCCTTATCCCCAATCTAATAAAGGCCTGCGCCATACACATACCAATTTAATCAATTCCATTTCATTTCCCAAACCAAATTCAACCAAACAATCCAATCAACCAAACTAAATAACCACGCAAGTCGTCCATGGTCTATGGACGACGGGGGAGCAGTTCATATATGCAGTTATAAAATAAATAACTGTATAGAAAAATAATAGTGAGGAGTTGTCACCTTTGGGATCCACTCCTCCATTCATTATTTCCAAACGGTTTGGATTCCGTTTTTCTTTCTGTCTTTGATTTCCCAGAAATCCCGCACGTCTGTATTTTTTTATAAACAACATTCATTAGCTAAAGATCATACTTTTGTCAAACTAAAAATAATTTCCTACATATGACAAAAATCATATTCTAATATTTCTAAAAATATTTTCTCAATACGATAAAAATCTCATTTTTATCTAACAAAAAATATCTCCTTTACAGAATAAAAACCATATTTTTATGTAACCAAAAATATTATTTTTATGTAACTAAAATCAGATTTTTACTCAAGGAAAAATCATAACTTTGTACAATGAAAATTCTTATTTTTCAAATCTAAGAAATAATTTTTTTCTATCTTAAAAATCTTATTTTTCTTTTCTAAAAATCATATTTTTCATTCAATCAAAAATCATTTTTTATATATAAGCTAAAAATGGGATTTCTATGCACAAAAGAAATCATATTTCCCTTTATAAAAGTCGAAACTTTCACTTAATCAAAATCTTAACTTTCATTGAGCATAAGAGAAAACAAAATCAGAAAATTTGATAACATGGAAATTAGAAAATGAAAAGAAATAAAATTCTTACATTGAAATTAGGGTTTCAGGCGGACGGAGGGGGAAGATCGTCTGCGTGGATCGAAGGGTGGCGCATCCAAGATGGTCTCGCGCAACTGGGGGAGGGAGGGCTGGAGTTGAGCGTGTTGGGCTTGTGATGGCTTCATCGCAGTCTCGCGGGGCTGTAGGCCTAGGGGGGTGCAATTAGAAGGAGGAGGAGGCGAAGCAGAAGAGGATGGCGGTGGTTGTTGCGGTGACGGGGAGGGCGGCGACTGTCGTCGCAGGTGGTGGCGTGGAAGAGGGATCACGAATCTTCCACGATTCATTATTTATTTATTTATTTTTCTTCCTGAATGAATCCATCGTGGAATTGGGGGGGTTGACTAAGGGATAAGGGAGAGAGAGTGTGAATTATATAATATATATATATTTAATTTATTTTAAATTTCCAAAAAGCAACTTTCTCGTTTGGACTTCCAATCGAACCCAACGACTATCGCCCCTAGCTAATTACCCCTATTCCGAACAGAATGGGACATGTATCGTAAGCCAATTTGGCTGTTCATTTTCTGTTAAAAATAAAATATAAATAATTATATTGAATTTTTAATGCACATTTCAACTTACCGGGGCCAAAAACTGACTCTAAAAATTCCAGAAAAATTATTTCTAGCTTCGTATTGACGATACGGTCCTAACAAAACTAATTTCGTCAAATTTGAAGACCTTTTGAAAAATGGCCATTTTCTGGTCGATCCAAATTGACTAAAACTGTTAAAACGCATTTTAATTCGCCACGCTCACATATTGATTTCACGAATTTTGGAATCTAGCAATAACTTGACATCCCGGATCCAACAAAAGTGGTTTCGTCGAAAACGGAGGTAGTTTGCAAAATTTCCATTCTAAGGGCCAAAATTCCATAGCAACTCTTCTGAATTTTCAACTGGGCATAACTTTTTATTCCCGCTATGAAATTTCAATTTTTCGGATTCTTTGGAAAGATATTTACAAATAGATTCAAATATTTTTGGTTTCACTAAAATTCGGTTTATTTTGATTCCTGTACATTCATTTGAAATTTGAAATCGAATTTTCAACTACCACGACATTTTCTAATTCCCTTTATAATTAAAAATAAATATTTATATTCTAACTACGATTCAAATAAATATATACGTTCTAGTTCTATTCAAAATAAATTTCTCATCGTTATTATTTAAAATAAACCATTTTAAATATCCAAAATTCATAAAAACTACCAAAATAAAAAATTTAAATTGGTTCGGATTTTTTGGGTTGTTACAGTTACAATCAAAGCCGCACATGTCGTATTAGAAGTTGGAATTCCATCATGAACCAAGGCAAGGGATCGTCGTTACCGACTTTGAGACTGTCTAGCCCCAGACTCAGGTGGGCCCTTGGATCGTCAGGGTCGGTCCACCAGAAATGGATTAAAATGCCTGAACAATATGTTTCCCCGCCCTATGGGCGTAAACTGGCCATATATCGACCAAACCATCCATTGGCACCACAGTGACTGATATAAGCGAGGCGCCTCACTTTCCATCATCCACATAAGTAAAATTTATGGGCTCCATACCATGACACCACTCCTAGCTAAAAAGAAATGCATGTCCTCCCTGAAGTCCTCTCCCGTTTCTGGTTCATACCCAGGGTGTGAGGCTCGCGAATTAACGCCATACACGAAGCTATGCTATATTAAAGTCGTGCTTTGATCAACAACCACAAGGCTATGCTTTTCAACAAAAGCCTTGATCACTGCATCTCAGCATGCCACATTGACATTCCATGCTATGCGATTGATTTCTATCGATATATAACCTCTGCGCTCGTACGTCTCAGAGAAGGGTGTTAAGCAAGAGAATAAATTCTCTTCCACCAAACAGATATATATTTAACAAAGATCAATCAATATAGAATAAAATCCAATGTCTGACACACATCCATTTATAAGTTCGTTCTGGGTCTAAAATAAACCGGAGGCACTTTATTCCTCATCCCGTACGTCCAATACAGGAGAGAGGCCATCGCATATCCGGTCGATCTCCAAGTACGTCTGGACGATCACCACTAATTACCTTGTCTTGGGATTCCTCCCAATCAAGACATCAGTAATCATCCAAACGTTGTGAAGATCTCCGGTCTTCAACCACCGTCTTCATTCTTCGACTTTTCATCGTCGATAAATTATTTGAAATGAGAATTAATTTGGCCTTTTCAAATAATTCATGCATATATAGAATTCAAATCAATTCTTTCTATAGTTAAACTATACGACATCCACATTTCAGCTCATTAGTTTGATTTTCATGTCAAGTACATCCAACTATGAAAATATCTGATAAACCAAGTAAAATTGGTTTATCTCTATTCCACGTCGTTTAAAATATTTTAAAATGATTTTTCACTATTTTTATTTATTTTAAAATAGCCAATTTCCATCGAACGATGTTTCAGATCATTCGATGGCCCTGGTGCTGCTCTTGTCCAAATTTGATTTAAACATTTTGAAAAATATAATCAATGGATCTTAATGAATTTTATATCGTTGGAAATATATTTCCAAAGCGAACCCAACGGTTCCGGTTTTCGGAAAATATGACAGTCGGATCTCCCATAATAATCGTTTAAAATTACGATTTCAAAACGTGAACTGCAGCGTCGTTATTCGTTTTATTTTAATTTATATATATAATTCATTCTGGCGCTGTTTTTCCTCAGATTTGATTTAAACATTTCACATAATCTAACCGTTCGATCTCAATAAATTTTATATCATTGGAAAGATATTGTCAAATAGAACACAACGATTTCAATTTCGGGGAAATCGGATGGTCGGATTTCTCAGTATAATCATTTAAAATCAAGATCCCAAAACATGAACTGCAGCTGCACGATTCGTTTTATTTTAATTTATATATATATATAAATATAATTCATTTGACGATTTCCAAACCGTTTTCACTTCAAATATTTGTTAACGCCTTTAAATTTCGAAAAATTTCACCATAACCTCCTTTGTACGGGGATGGGTTTGGAAATTTATTGGGTCGTATTAGGTACCCAATAAATCCAGTAAAAGCACACACAATTTTTAGTGTCCAATATATGCCCGAGGGAGCGTGTAAAATTACTTCAGAGATAAATCTCGTCACCTTGTCCAGTGTTGGAAATAAATTATCCATGCGCCTTATCTAATAGCTAGAGAGACATGATTATTGTCAACTCTACACCCGTGTGGGGTTTTTTATTTAATATGGAAATTTACCGTTATAATTATTTTGTCCATATCAGTCCTCAGTTCAACCTGTTATTCAGTCAACGCCATACGAGAGTCTTGTCCGTATGGTAATCCCAACCTCGCCACATTAGCTCCAAATGCTGATGTGGTATATGATGAAGTATTCTCTCTTTACGTAGTATGACATGTAGTGTAGTTCAAAATTAATTGTTATTATTCTATGGTGTTGTTTATAATCTCAAACAGAACAACCAGCACCTCGCATTCGATGGCATTCATAGGAGTTGATATATAAATAAAATTGCGCAGCCAACTCATTAAGGTTTACCAATTTGTTGGGCATGCAAATAAATTCTTTACTCAACAAAAAATCCATTTACTTGTTAAGTACATGTATATATGTGCATATCTAAGGAAAAAAAAATATTTTTCGCTAACCAATATTTATTTCTATACATGATGATTTTTGACATTTCATATACATGTTAAAATATATTTTTCAATCAACAAATATTTATTTCAACCCGTGGTTATTTTCAACACTTCATATTCATGTTTAAAGTATTATTTTCAATCAACAAATATTTATTTCAACCTTTGGTTATTTTTAACAGTTCATATTCATGTTAAAAATATTATTTTCAATCAACAAATATTTATTTCAACCTTTGATCAATCAACAAATATTTATTTCAACCTTTGGTTATTTTTAGTAGTTCATATACTTGTTAAAAGTATTATTTTCAATCAACAAATATTTATTCCCAACTGGAGCACTCGATTTGAAGCTCGTGGGGAGATCTACAAAATTCCCAACTGGAGCACTCGATTTTATAGCGTGAATTGGGAGAGAAAGAGGAGAGAAGGTCGTAGCTCTTTTTTGCTGTCGACGAGAGGGTGTCGGGGGGGGGGGGAGGGGGGGTTTTCCTTTTTTTTGGAAAATTAAATTATAAAAGGAAAATTATAATTGGTCGATATATATATTTACTTGAAAAATAGTGTTTCCTTATCTGAACTCTAAATCAAACCCAACGACTGACCCCCTTAGCTAAATACCCCGATTCTGGATAAATGGAATATGTTTGTAAGCCCATTCGACTGTTATAGTCAGTTTTTCTTCAAATTAAGATATAAAACATTCAAATTTGGATTTGAATGTACATTTTAAGTTGTTGGGGACGCATACTGATTCCAAAAATTCCCAAAAAATTAATCTAACTATGTTGAGAAGATACGGTCCCAAAAAAACTAATTTCGTCGAATTTGGAGACCGTTTAAAAATGGACCTTTTCTGGTTGATCCAATTCAAGCTGAAATTACCAAACGCGTTTTCCTTTGCCACACTCACATATCAACTCCAGAAATTATGAAATTTTAAACCTAGAAATAATTCGACATTCCAGATCCAGCCAAAGTGGTTTCGTCGAAAACGGAGGCCGTTTGCAAAATGCTTATTTTCAAGGGTTATATTTATATTAAATTTCATAGCGACTATTCTGAATATTCAACTGGCCATAACTTTTGATTCCCACTATGAAATTTTGATTTTTCAGATTCGCTAGAAAGATATTTTTAAACATATTTAAATATTTTTAGTTTCACTAAAATCCGATTTATTTTGAATCCTGTACATTCAGTCAAAGTTCAAAGCTAAATTTTCAAACTACCGTGCCATTTCAGGCTCGTTATATAATTAGAATAAATATATTCGTTCTAACTTCGATTTAAATAAATTTTTAGTCGTTTTTATTTAAAATAAATTATTTTAAATATTTTAAATATTTTAAATTCATTAAAATTACCAAAATAAAAAATTTAAATTGGTTCTGATTTTCTGGGTTGTTACAATCTCCCCCACTTAAAACTTTTCGTCCCCGAAAAGGAAACAACGGTAAAGTAGGAAACAAAACGAAAAATAGAATATACTGTAAATGTACCTTACACCAGAGCTAATCAGAGATGTCCACTCTGCACTTGGGATAAGCCTGTTTAATACTATCTTCCGTCTCCCATGTACAGTATCTAGGATCACCGCTCCACTGCACTTTGACTAAATGAACCTTCTTGTTCCTTAGCTCTTTGGTTTCATTGCCAACAATCTTTATCGGCTCTCTTCTCATAGCTAGTTCTGGAGTAATATCCAAATCCTGTTGCATTGCTTCTTCTACAACTAGATCCGGATCATGCACATGCTTCCGAAGTTGAGACACGTGAAATACATCATGCGCTCCTGGCAACCAGTCAGGTAATTGAACCCTATAAGCGAGAGTTTCAATTCTTTCAAGTATAGGAAATGGACCAATAAATCTCGGTGCTAACTTCCCTTTTTTTCCCGAATCGGACTACTCCTCTCATCGGAGAAACTCTCAGATATAAATAATCACCAACAACGAATGCTAAATCTCTTCTTCTAGAATCTGCATAACTCTTCTATTGGCTCTGAGTTGTTTTCAGTCACTTCTTAATGAAATCGACTTTATCCAAAGCTTCACGAATCATGTGGGAACCCAATACTAATCGATTGCCTGTTTCTACCCAACATGCGGGAGATCTACATGGTCGACCATACAATGCTTCAAATGGTGTCATTCCCAAGCTCGCTTGGTACCTGTTATTATATGATAACTCAGCAAAATGCAAATGATCTTACCACGATCCACCAAAATGAATAATACATGCCCACAATAAATCTTCTAGTATACGATTCACCTTCTCAGTCAATGCTAAGGTTTAACTTTGTCCCCGGCTCTTCCTGGAATGCTTCCCAGAATTTACTAGCGAATATCGGATCACGATCACTTACAATACTACTGGGAATTCCATGTAGTTTAACGATTTCTCTGAAATAAATCTACGCCAGGTTCTGAGCCATTCTATTTGATCTAACAGGTATAAAATGGGCGGTCTTCATGAAACAATCTACGATCACTCATATACTGTCATTTACTTTCTTGGTTCTGGGCAAACCATCTATGAAATCCATGGAAATTGGCTCCCACTTCCAATTTGAAATCTCCAATGGTTGTAACAATCCGGCGAGTTTCTATTGATCGCTTTTGACTTGTTGACAGGTAGAACACCGACCAACATATATTGAAATGTCTCTTTTCATTGCCCTCTACCATAATGTGCATTTGAGATCATTATACATCTTACTCACTCCTGGGTGGATACTAAGCTTAGATTTGTGACATTCATCCATTAATTCTCTTCTAAGGTCAGAAATATTCGGGATGCAAATTCGGCCCTTCAACCTCAGAATTCCCTTGTTACCAATTTGGAAACTCGAGGGTTCACCTTCCTTGATTCTCTTGCTAATCCTCTGAATAAATTCATCGTCTTTCTGAAGAGAAGATATCTTATCAATCAATGAAGGTGTGATAATAAGACTGGTGATGATTAAATTCTTTCTGCTAAGCGCATCGGCTACAACATTGGCTTTCCCCGGAGTATACAATATATCTAGATCGTACGCTGTAAGAAATTCTAGCAAACGTTGCTGTCTCAGATTTAAATCCTTCTGGGTGAACAAATACTGTAATGACTTGTGATTCGTATATAATTCGAACTTCTCATCCAATAGATAATGCCTCTAGATTTTCAAAGCAAACACGATGGCTAACAACTCAAGATCATGAGTAGCATATTTCTTCACATGTTGCTTTAACTGACGGCTAGCATAAGCAACTATTTGGCCTCTTTGCATTAATACTGCACCAGCACCATCAATAGAAGCATATGTATAGACTTTTAAATCTTGATTACCATTGATAATAGTTAATAATGGAGCAGTAGTTAATCTTAATTTCAGCTCTTGGAAAGCTGCCTCACATTCTGGAGTCCAATTAAATCTTGTGTGCTTTTTAGTAAGCTGCGTTAATGGACTAGATAGCTTCGAAAAATCTTTAACAAATTTCCGATAATAACTAGCCAATCCAAGGAAACTTCGGACTTCTATGGGCATACTTGGCTGTTTCCAATCTTGAATAGCTGAAATTTTACTTGGACTAAAATTCCTTCCTTTGATACAATGTGACCAAGGAACTTCACTTCTTCTTGCCAGAATATACATTTGGAAATTTTGGCTTTTAAAATGTTCTTTTTGAGAATTTCCAAAACCAGTTCCAAATGTTTAGCATGCTCGCTATCTGACTTAGAGAAGATTAGAATATCATCAATGAAAACCAGTACGAATTTATTCAAGACTTCTCTGAATACTCTGTTCATTAGATCGACGAAATAAGCTAGAGCGTTGCATAAGTCGAACGGCATTACTAACCACTCATAAAATAAGTCTGGACCTCTGAATGTTGTCAAAGGAACACATTCTTCGGCAATATGCAGCTGATGGAAATCTGTAGCTAGGTCCATTGTGGAAAATACTTGTGCTCCATTCAATTGAACCAACAAATCATCAATTCGCGGCAATGGATATTTATTCTTTAATGTATGCTTATTCAAGTCACGATAATCCACGCATAGTCTGAGAGTACCGTCTGACTTCAGGACAAACACCAATGTTGCTCCCCAATTAGATAAACTAGAATTGATCAGACCTTTCCATAGTAATTGTCGAGTCTGGTGCCCCAATTCTTCTTTCTCCTTTAAAGTCATTCTCCGAATAGGGTGTACTACTGGCCTTGCATTCAGCATTAGATCGATTCTGAAATCAATTTCTCTACGCGGAGGTAAGCTATCCACTTCTTCAAACACATCCGCATAATTTTTGACGACAGGAATATTTTCTGTGACAACGGGAATATTTTCTATTGGAGCAGGAGAAACATTCAGAGCTGACCAAAATTCTATTCTATTCGATTTCGGATCTTCACATGGTATGGTTATATACTCCCCTGATTTAGTCTTTGCCTTAACAACTCTCTCGGCGCATTTAACCACAGCTTTATATTTGGTTAACCAATCCAATCCTAAAATAAGATCGAATTCGGTAAAATTCATGACGATTGAGATGGTAGGGAACCGATAAAGGGAAAAGGAGACAGGCACCCCACAAATCCAACTAAGACCGAGGGAACCCCCAACCGGATTATGGACAGTGATGGGTTGTTTGGGCTTTTTCAATTTTAAATCCAGCTTCTTAACCATATTACTTGAAATAAAGCTTTGTGACACGCCTGTATCAAACAACACTTTAATTGGAATATCTTTGACAGTAAGCTGCCTTCCAAAACATCTGGCCTTATTTGACTAGCTGAGGGTGCTGGAACTTCTGCCACTTCATTTACATGTACTATTTCAGACTTCTTTGATAGCTGGCAATTTTTCCCAATATGACCAGCCTGGTGGCACTTATGGCATCCTATGCTCTCTTGAACTTTCTTATCGGGATTAAATCCTTTCTTCTTTTTCTTCCGATTGGATTTATATCCATCCCTCTTCTGCATTTTTAAATATTTACGTTTTCTGGACAAATGCCCTTTCTGATTGCAGCTAAGGCATACGACGGTCGATGCCCTTTTCTGATTGGCTTTAGGCCTCTTACTGACTTCAGACTTTGTACTTGCCTCAGGCTGCGTACTTGTCTCTGGGCTATCAGTTTCAAACTTCCTTTTGTTTTTAGAACTGACTTCCTCTTCGTCCTCCAAAAGACCTTCCTTATCAAGATCCTCATAGTGATAAGCCATGTATATCATTTCAGAAAAAGGAAGTTTCACATGTGCTGTTACGCAATTTTTGTACCTTCTTTGAAGCCCATTAATAAACCTCAGAATCTTCCTCAAAGGATTTTCAATTAGCTTTGGGGAAAAATGAGAAAGTTTATTAAATTTGTCCTGATACTCCTGAATGGTCATATCTCCTTATTTCAGATAGTAGAACTCATCGTATAGCCGATCAGTTCCTTCTGGAGGAATAAATCTTTCATTGAAAATTTCTTTAAATCTATCCTAGGTAATATTACTTTCTGGATTATTCTTAGTAACAGTTTCCCACCAAATTAAAGCTTTGTCTTTGAGTGCCCAAGATGCCAGTAATCTTTTCTGGTCATCCCTCTGTTTTAAACCTTCTAAAATTCTCTTAGCAGAACGCATCCATGCTTGTGTTTCAATAATGGATACTTTACCCAAGAATGGTACTCCACCCAGATTTCGATACTTCTTTAATAGAGCTTTTTTATCTGATTCTGGCTATGGGAGCATGATTGGCTCATTAGATTGTTGAAACATAGAATTACTTCTTCTACTTTTGCCACTCATTTTCTACTATGTCTGCAAATAGCAGACAAGGAGTCAGGCCAACTGAAAAGATATTGTAAAGCATAGGGACATATATTTAAATGTATATGCATCTATTGTGGTGTATTTTATTCTGCTAAACTCATTCTAGGATATTATTGATCTTATCTGAAATGAGTTATTCGTCATAGAGTACTTTTGATAATATTTCTGACGAGTTCGTTAATATGTTATATTCCGGAACTAAGATTAACCAAAGCTCTGATACTAGATGTGATGACCCTAAACTTCCGTGCCACATAAGCAAGGATAATCTTTGGAATATAACACATAAACAATAATAGCAGAACAGAAATATATCATTACACTAGATAATGTACAATAAATTACACTAGAATAAATATAATCATCAGAGTTACATAGTATAACAGGATCACACTTAGTACAAAATACAGCTTCAGCTATATATAAAATGTTTACAACGGAGTCAAACATAATATACATAACAAAGTCTGAAAAGCATAATAGAAATGATAGAATCCATCTTCAGCTCCATAGCTATCCAAAATGAGCTTGCTAAAACCTAAACATAAGGCTGCTCGTGTAGAAATAGAGGCACCCGAGTTGGCAAAGAGAAACAAACTACGAGTCAGTCATGGGAATGGTATGAGAAATATACTTAACTTATTTGATAATAAGGCCAATCACAGGACCACGCCGCTAACACGGAACGGATTTACTCCATTGGATTGCCAGTGCTTAAAACAGATAAATCATTTAAACATCGCAATGCTTTTTTACAAAAATGAAGCCATTATAAGACTCAAGTCCCATCACACAATGCAACGCAAACCGGAGGATAGATTTTTACCTTATAATGGCCAAAATATTCTAAATACGTATAAAAAAAATCATTTGATATTATTACTACCTTATAATGGCCAAAATATTCTAAATATGCATAAAACAAAATCATTTGATATTATTACTAGTGCATATATGTTTCAAAAACAATTTCAATCGTAATGTATCAATCATAGATGACATAGCTACCAACTACTATGTCGCCATATATAGGCTTACAATCAAAACCGCATATGTCGTATTGGAAGTTGGATTTCCATCATGAACCAAGGCAAGGGATCGTCCTTACCGACTTTGAGGCCATCTAGCCCAAGCCTCAGGATCCAAACTCACGTGGGCCCTTGGATCGTCAGGGTCGGTCCACCTAAAGTGGATTAAAATGCCTAAACAATACGTTTCCCACACTATGGGCAGTAAATTGGCCATATATAGACCAAACCATCCATCGGCACCGCAGTGACTGACATAACCGAGGCGACTCTCTTTCCATCATCCACATAAGTAAAATGTTTAGGCTCCATACCATGACACTACTCATAGCTAGAAAGAAACACATGTCCTCCTTGAAGTCCTCTCCTTTTTCTGGTTCATACCAAGTGTGTGTGGCTTGCGAATTAACGCCATACACAAAGCTATGATATATTAAAGCCTTGCTTTGATCATCAACCACAAGGCTCTACTTTTCAACAAAAGCCTAGATCACTGCATCTCAGCATGCCACATTGACATTCCATGCCATGCGACTGATGTCTATCGATATATAACCTCTGAGCTCGTACGTCACAGAGAAGGGTGTTAAACAAGAGAATAGATTCTCCGCCCCCAAACAGATATATATTTAATAGAGATCAATCAGCACAGAATAAATTCCAATGTCAAATAAACCTCCATTTACAAGTTCGTTTGGGACTAAACGAAACCGAAGGCACCTTATTCCTCGTCCCGTATGTCTAATAAAGGAGAGAGGCCCTCGCATATCCGGTCGATCTCTAAGTTTGTCTGGACGATCACCACTTATTACCTTGTCTTGGGATGCCTCCCAATCAAGACTTCAGTAATCAACCAAACGATGTGAAGGTCTCTGGTCTTCAACCACCGTCTTCATCCTTCGACTTTTCATCGTCGATCAATTATTTGAAATGAGAATTAACTCAGCCTTTTCAAATAATTCACGCATATATAGAATTCAAATCAATTCTTTATATGGTTAAACTATTCAACATCCACATTTCAGTTCATTAGTATGATTTTCATGTCAAGTATATCCAACCATCAAAATATCTGATAAACCAAATAAAATCAGTTTATCTCCATTCCACATCGTTTAAAATATTTTAAAATGATTTTTCACTATTTTTATCTATTAAAAAATAGTCCATTTCCATTGAACGACGTTTTAGGTCATTCGATGGCCCTGGCGCTGCTCTCGTCCAAATTTGATTTAAACATTTTTAAAAATCTAACCATTGGATCTTAACGAATTTTATATCGTTGGAAAGATATTTCCAAAGTGAACCCGACGGTTCCAGTTTTGGGAAAATCCGACTGTCAAATCTCCCATAATAATCTTTTAAAATTACGATTTCAAAACGCGAACTGCAACATCGTTATTTGTTTTATTTTAATTTATATTTTTATATATATAAATATAATTCATTCTGGCGCTGTTTTTCCTTATATTTGATTTAAACATTTCACACAATCTAACCATTGGATCTCAACAAATTTTATATCGTTGGAAAGATATTTTCAAAGCGAACCCAATGATTTCAGTTTTGGGGAAATCCGTTGGTCGGATTTCTCGATATACACGTTTAAAATCACGATTCCAAAAAAACATGAACTATAGTTGCGCGATTCGTTTTATTTTAATTTATATATATATATATATAAATGTAATTCATTCGATGATTTTCAAACCGTTTTCACTTCAAAAATTTGGCTAACGCCTTTATATTTCGAAAATTTCGCCATAACCTCCTTTGTACGGGGAGGGGTTTGGAAATTTATTGCGCCATATTAGGTACCCAATAAATCCAGTATAAGCACACACAATTTTTAGTGTCCTATCTATGCCCGATGGAGCATGTAAAATTACTCCAAAGATAAATCTCGTCACCTCGTCCAGTGTTGGAAATAAATAATCTATGTGCCGTATCTAATAACTAGGGAGACGTGATTATTTTCAACTCTACACCCGTGCGGGGTTTTTATTTAATCTGGAAATTTACTGTTATATTTATTTTGTCCATATCAGTCCTCAATTCAACCTGTAATTCAATCAGCGCCATACGAGTGTCTTGCCCATATGGTATTCCCATCCTCGTCACATTAGCTCCAAATGCTGATGTGGTATATGATGAAGTATGCTCTCTTCACGTAGTATGCCATGTAGTGTAGTTCAAATTAATTGATACTATTCTATGGTGTTGTTTATAATCTCACACAGAACAACCAGCACCCCGCATACAATGGCATTCACAGGAGTTGATATATTAATAGAATTGCGCAGCCAATTCATTAAGGTTTACCTATTTGTCGGGCACGCAAATAAATTCTTTACTTAACAGTAAATCCATTTACTTGTTCAGTACATGTATATATGTGCATATCTAAGCTAAAAATAATATTTTTAGCTAACCAATATTTATTTCTATACATGATGATTTTTAACACTTCATATACATGTTAAAAATATTATTTTCAATCAATAAATATTTATTTCAATACATGGTTATTTTTAACACTTCATATTCATGTTAAAAATATTATTTTCAATCAACAAATATTTATTTCAACCTTTAGTTATTTTTAACAGGTCATATTCATGTTAAAAACATTATTTTCAATCAACAAATACTTATTTCAACCTTTGGTTATTTTTAACAGTTCATATTCATGTTAAAAATATAATTTTCAATCAACAAATATTTATTTCAACCATTGGTTATTTTTAACAGTTCATATACATGTTTAAAATATTATTTTCAATCAACAAATATTTATTTCAAACATGAATATTTTATATACTTCATATATATTGTAAAAAAATTATTTTTATCGTTTGAACAATTTATTTCAAAAATGAATATTTTTAGCAATTCATATATGCAATAAAAATGTGATTTTTATTGTTCAAACAATTTATTTCAAACCTGTATATTTATTAACACATAAATATTTGACAATTACATAAATATTTCAGAAAATTTTGGCATTATAATGATAGGGTAATTAAGATCGGCACCAACCCGAGTACGACTCCTTGCGCTACCTTAGGCCACGCGGCATTTACAAGGGGGCTTATTTCAATGATCTAAGCATTTCGATCATTTTTCATACCACAATGAATTTTCCACAAACTAATCCAATTTTGTTTCAACCATAATCAACCATTCACAATATCAATCAAATTTAACACCAGTCACAATCAAGTCGTCCATGGTTTGTGGACGACCGGGTGTCGGGAGTTTCTAAACTCCGTCTACAACCATATATATTTTATTTCCAATTTTATTGAATTTAGAAATCTCACGTTGGGTTCCACTCCTTCTAAAATTGTACGAAGCTCTAAAAATTCTCCAGTCTCGTCTAGAATGTAGAAGACGTCGTCACGAGTCCAATGTCTCTTGTTTCACAAGATTTCGACAACATACGGAAAAGATATGATTTTTATACGATAATCATATTTTGCAACGCTTTAAAGTGTTATAAACGGGTTTAAAAATAAAAACCGCACCTTTCAGTATAGGTTCCAAACTAGGTTTCCAATTTTCTCGAAATCTAAAGCACAAGAGGAGAATCGGCCAATGCCACGTGAAAGGGCTTCGAAGGGCGCGCCAATCGATGACAACGCAGTGGAGATCGATGGTAAGACGGTGGCACGGCGTCGACTTGAAGTTCGTGACTTCGAGGACGTGATTCTCGAGAAATACACCACGATAGAGGGTGTGGTTGGTATTGATTTGAAGCTTGTGGGGAGATCTACAAAATTCCCAACTGGAGCACTCGATTTTATAGCGTGGATTGGGAGATAGAGAGGAAAGAAGGTCGGAGCTCTTTTTCGCCATAGACGAGAGGCTATCGGGGGGTTTTCTGTTTTTTTTTTTGGAAAATTAAATTATAAAAGGAAAATTATAATTGGTGGATATATATATTTATTCGAAAAATAGTGTTTCCTTATCCGAACTCCAAATCAAACCCAACGAATGACGCCCCTAGCTAAACACCCAAATTCCGGACACAATGGAATATGTTTCGTAAGCTCATTTTAATTTGGATTTGAACGTACATTTTAATTTGCCGGGGCCACATATCGATTCCAAAAATTCTCGAAAAATAAATCTAGCTATGTTGGGAAGATACGGTCCTAACAAAATTAATTTCGTTGAATTTGGAGACTGTTTGACAAAATGGACCTTTTCTGGTCGATCCAATTCAAACTGAAATTACCAAACGCGTTTTCCTTTGCCACGCTCACATATCAACTCCAAAAATTATGGAATTTTAAACCTAGTAATAATTTGACATTCCGGATCCAACCAAAGTGGTTTCATCGGAAATGGAGGTCATTTGCAAAATGCATATTCTCAAGGGCTATATTTATATTAAATTCATAGCGACTATTCTGAATATTCAACTGGCTATAACTTTTGATTCCCATTATAAATTTTCGATTTTTCAGATTCCTTAGAAAGATATTCTTAAGCAGATTTAAATATTTTTGGTTTCAGTAAAATCCGGTTTATTTTGAATCCTGTACATTCAGTCAAAGTTCAAAGTAAAATTTTCAAACTGCCGAGACATATCAGGCTTGTTATATAATTAAAATAAATATACTTGTTCTAACTTCGATTTAAATAAATTTTTAGTCGTTGTTATTTAAAATAAATTATTTTAAATATTCTAAATTCATTAAAATAGCCAAAATAAAAATTTTAAATTGGTTCTGATTTTCCGGGTTGTTACAATCTCTCCCACTTAAAACTTTTCGTCCCCGAAAAGGAAATAATAGTAAAGTAGGAAACAAAACGGAAAATAGAATATATTGTAAATGTACCTTGCACCAGAGCTAATCAGAGATGTGCACCCTGCAATTGGGATAAGCCTGTTTAATGCTATCTTCCGTCTCCCATGTACAGTCTCTAGGATCACCGCTTCACTACACTTTGACTAAATGAACCTTCTTGTTCCTTAGCTCTTTGGTTTCTTTTCCAACAATCTTTATCGGCTCTCTTCTCATAGCTAGTTCTTTGCCAAAAAGCTTATTAAACAAACAATACATCTATAGTCTGACTTAAAACTCATATATCTTATCACTATAATAAAAAAATAGTGCCTAGATACAAACACCACTAAGATTATATTCTTAACAGAAGTTCAGTGTTTAATTACCAAATGAAATTGATTTCAAAACAAGTCATAGGCATCATGTTAAACTTCCACTGTGTAAAGTGTATATATCTATTTCGAAATTAACCCCAACACATCAAAACAAGCACATGCATTCAGTAATTTTTAAGCTGGTCATTTTATTTATTTGTAAATCATGTTTACAACAGTGATACATCACCATGTATCTTAGAGATAATAAGATACTACATTTGTTAACAA
This sequence comes from Allium sativum, assembly GCA_030737875.1. NCBI lineage: Eukaryota > Viridiplantae > Streptophyta > Magnoliopsida > Asparagales > Amaryllidaceae > Allium > Allium sativum. The sequence goes on from CM060924.1 coordinate 101,057,522, forward strand.
CATGGTTGTAGATGTTTATAAATATTGTCCAATATAACCATTCCTTGTTTTAATTAATCTGAAAACATGGAAGATCAAATATTTAGAAACATAATCCCATGTCAAGTTCAAAATTAAATCATCAAGTTTCTTAAATTTCTGCAATGATTCAAAATAATTCATTTGTTTTATTAACTATGATTAAACTAATATACTATTTTATGCTATATCATATATAGCAGAATTAACTCATCAAAAATAAATATACATGTAGTGTAATGATGTAAAAATGGAATTTGACATCATAATAAGGCTTGGCTTTGTTATTCAAACCTTAATAAATTTGATCATATCAAAATTATATCTATATATGTATATTAATTTGGATGTTTTGTTTACTAATCCAAGTTCCATAACTTGTAAATTGCTAACAATATCAAAATTGTTTAATAAGTCAATCAGTGAATCCCATTTGTTGTTCATATAACATTTTAAGGCAGTGATGTTTAGTGTAACGGCAAGGAATTTCCCTCGATCCGAATCAGTCGCTAAACCGATCAAGACTGTTCGAAACCCCTGATCGCTTTGAGAACATGACAAATCAGAACACAGACAGAAGAACATTTCATTGTATATTACAACAATTCCATCAGAATACAAGAATATACAGAGTATAAACAAATAAAATACATCACAAAATATCAGAGATTACAATTCATTGCATAGCAGCGGAAAATAATACAATACACAACTAAAAATAATACACGGATACAAAGCTTTCCGAGTATCGTTCCAGCTGTAAATCCGGATCCTGTGAATATATATCTGCAAAACGAAAACTACTAGCTGCCCGTGTCAAAATAAGGGCACCCAGAGTTTAGGTCGAAAACAATAAACTCCAGGTCAGTCATGGGACTGGTGTGAGAACTAAAACAGTTATTAATCTTTATTTTAAAGTTAGGTAAATCAAGGGACCACGCCGTATAACACGGAATGGGTCTCCTCCCATGAATACCAGTGCATATAACAACAATGCAATGCCAAATAAAGAAAAATGAAGTTATTATAAGACCCAGGTCCTATCACACAATGCAACGCAAGCCTGGGGATAGGGTTTTACCTTGTAATAGCCAAAGCATGCTTGATACGTTAAAACAAATCGTTTGATACTATAAGTGTATGTTTTTAAAACAATTTCAATCATAAGTATAAATCATAGACGACATAGCATCCCATGCTACTATGCCGCCAATACTAGGCTCTACAATCAAAACCGCAAAGTCACGTATTTGGAAATTGGATTTCCATCTGCGAACTGAGGCTAGGGATCGTCCTCCACCGAATTCGAGACAATCTAGCCCATGTCTCCGGAACATCCGCATCTGCCCCTTGGATCGTCAGGGCCGGTCGACCGATGTGGATTATAGTGCCTGAACAATACGTCTCCCCGCCCTTTGGGGCGTAAATGAGCCAACGAATGACTCCATCGGACCCGGATCGTATGATCTAATCGAGGCGCCTCGCAACAACAACAACCACATAAGTCAAACTCTTTAGGGCGTGTAAAACCACTGACGCCACTTCTAGCTAGAAGGAAACGCATGCCCTCCCCGATGTCTTCTCCCGTTTCTAGTTCACAACCGGGGTGTGAGGCTCGTGAATTAACGCTACACAAAGCTACGCCACAAAGGCCGTGCTTTGATCATCAACCACAAGACTCTGCTTTTCAACAGAAGCCTTGATCATTTGCATCTTAGCATGCCACACAGGTAAACCACTCTATGCAACCGATATCAGTCACACAGAATGAAATCCAATGGCAGAAATACAGTCCATTTACAAGTTCGTTCTAGGTCTGAACGAAACCGTAGGCACCTAGTACCCCGCACATCCATCAATCTCCAAGTACGTTTGGACGACCACTAACTGATTCTCTCCTCTTGGGTGTACGACCCAATCAAGATCATCAGTAACCACCCAAATGACGTGAATACCTCCGGTCTTCAACCACCGTCTTCATCTTCGACGCCACGTCGAATCAGTTATTTAGAATGGGATAAACCCGGTCTTTTTGAATAACTCACGTATATAATAAACAAGTGTTACACAAACACAACATACGCCTCATTCCAATTCAGAATATTCTTTTATTCAAATATTCTTATACTTTGGGAAAGGTTCCAATTAATTTTATCAAAGATAAATTCTTTAAATTTATTCTTTAATCTTCCTTGAATATTAATTCAAACTAGTCTAGCGAACCACACCGAGGTAATCATTTATTTTATTTCCCAATCCCAAACTATTCATCTCATGAAGTAAAACTGGTCATACTTCATATCTAACACCACGGTGTTATCGGTAAATTCAATTACCATTTCACATTCAAATCTAATTAAAGATTTAACTATCGCCTAGAGCAAAACTGTTGATACTCCATTCTCGATCTTTTCGATCTAATTAAAGATTCATTAAAACTCCACTTAGTTTTAATCTTTAACTGGTTTAAAGAATCGGTGTCACTTAAAACACAGTTCACGATAAACCCCAAAATCACATTCCATTAATTATCGGGCTAAAGAACAAGTGTTATTTAAAACACTATTCACGATAAACCCAAAAATCAATACCAATTCAATTCCAATTAAATGTCATTTAATTGGTACACCTCATTAAATCTAATTAAAAAGATTTAATCTTTTTCTCAACTGGGTTTAAGAACAGTGTTAATGAAGACACCATTCACGACAAACCCAAATCACATTTGATATTAAATACAAGGCTCTGAATAGAAAATATATCGGCTTTATTCAATATCAAATTCTACGACCAACAAATATCGTATTGGAAATAACGATATGTATATATATATCTTTCAAGTTTCCATAACAACATCTGTATAATCACTAAATCCAACATTGAAATATTCCAAAGACAATTTCGATTCAAATCCATTCCAATTCAATTATTGGATATTCTGGTTACTTTTAAAACCCTTTTCAAATTTAATTTATTTATTTTAAAAATAAATAAATTTTTATTCTAGTTCAAAACTAGTTCACTTCGATAAAAATCTATTTTTACCATTTCAAATATGGAGTTTTTCATCCCAATTTTTCACAAATCATTTCTTATGATTTTACACAAATTATTACTATTTATAATAATTTTATCAAGGCCCGTACAGTCGATTTCCATCACCGGCCATCGCACTGTACTTACAACGACCTTTTCCGAATTTGATTTGGACATAATTCCAAATCCAACCGTTAGATTTCTAATTTCTAATATTCATTAGAAAGCTCTTTTCGATACGAACCCAACGGTTCCGGTTTTAGGAGAATCCGACGGTCGGATCTCTCGCAATATCCATTCGAAGTCAATGGTCGAAATTCACGAACTGCTGCGACGCGGCGCATTCTACTCAGGCCATTATATATATACATATATATATATATGTATGTATGTATATATATTTCGTCGATTTCCTTTTAAAACGTATTTTATAAATCGTTTTAAATTCGTTTTCAAAATGATTTCACTTCTTTTTCAAATTCAAATCAAATTTGAATTTTCCCTTTTAAATTCGTTTTACATTCATTTCAAATTGATTTCAATTCAAATCGATTTTTAATTCAATTTCAGTTCGTTTTCAATTCAATTTGAATTTCAAATTGATTCAATTCCAATTCGAATTCAATTCTATTCAATTTCAATTCAGTTCAATTCTATTTCAATTCGAATTCAATTCTATTCAATTTCAATTCGATTCTATTCTTTTCAATTTGAATTCAATTCTTTTCAATATAATTCGAACTTCAATTATTTTCAATATAATTCAAATTTCGAAATTCAATTCTATTCTTTTCAATTTCAATTTGAATTCAATTCTTTTCAATATAATTCGAACTTCGATTATTTTCAATATAATTCAAATTTCGAAATCACTTTCAATATACATTGAAAATTGAATAAAATCGATATAAATATTGTTCACGTCAAAATGGCGTTAATCTAATCAACACGGCTTCATATATTTCTATTTTCAAATATTCTATTTCAAATATTTCTTTTTCAAATATTTCTATTTCAAATATTTCTTTTTTAAATATTTCTATTTCAAATATTTCTATTTCAAATATTTCTTTTTCAAATATTTCTATTTCAAAACTGGAATGAGGCCCAATCAATTACCATATAATGTTAATTATATGGATTTCCTACAACACATGTATACAATAACAACGATGAATAATCAACCATCATCCAAAGTGCATTCTACAAAGTATAAGCATCAAATATAAATATTTAATGCTTATAATAGTTCGTCAATCAATCGATCGACATATAACTAATTATTGGGATTAATGTATGTCATATATCGCCCCAATACCCGTGTGGGGTTTCAAACAATCAAACACAGATTTTATTTGTGTAGTTGGGCGATGTGTAAAATTTATCATCCCAATCAATATCAGTCAAATGTGTGTATATAAACAAATCATCCGATTTGTTTATATTTATTTATTCACATTTACGTTAAAAATTATATTTTCAACTATAAAATATTTTTAACTATATAAATATTTTAATTCTTTTCACATCACATCACACAATCAACTACACATCAAAATCAAACAAACAAGCATACAAGCCGTCCATGGTCTGTGGATGGCGGGTGACGGGTGCTACTAAACACCGTCTGCATCCTAGTATATATTATTAACTAGAAAAGAAAATTCAAAGTGAGAAGTTCTCACCGAGGGATCCACTCCTCCATTCTATTTCTGAACTTCTGAACATCTGGATTTGCCCGTACTTCCAACGTAGTCTTTTCCACGCTGTTCATATTAAAATCACATTTTTAATACGATGTTATATACATTAAAAATCATATTTTTAATACTCTATCAATATAAAAATCATATGTTTATTCTTTCTATAATATAAAAATCATATTTTTAATATGCCACTAGTATAAAAATTATATTTTTAACCTTTCTATATTATAAAGATTATATTTTTAACCTTTCTATATTATAAAAATTATATTTTTATTCTCTCTATATTATAAAAATTATATTTTTAATCCACTACATATATAAAAATCACGCCTTTCTTCATTTTAAAACATCCTCTTTCTTCAATTAAAAATATCGTCTTTCTTCATTTAAAAATATCGTCTTTCTTCAATCAAAAATCTAAACTTCTTCGATTAAAAATCCTGTATATTTTCTGTAAAACTGAAAATCGATTTATATATATATATATGTATATATATATATATATATTGAGGTAAAACATTAACTAAAGAAAGGTAAATAAAATAAAATAAAAGGTTTACCGATTTTCAGCAAGGGGGAGGGAAGAGTTCATCGTCGGAATCGGTCAAGGGGGGACTCAGAGTTGCTGCGCGAGGCTGGAGGAGGGCTTTGGCTCGCGGGAATCGAGGAGGTGCAATTTTCATTGATGGAAGAGGAGAGAGGGGGTCTGAGGAGGGGATAGGTTGGTCGGCAGGTGGTTGGCGCGAGGTGGAGTTCACCCCAGGAGGCGGCGGCGCGTCAACGTCGTTGGGGAGGGGCTCGATGGGTGACGCGTCGGCCTGGGAGGGAGAGAGATCGAGGAGGAGAGAAGCAGAAGTGAGGGGGGGCGCGATGAAGGAGGGTTGCGCCACATACGGCGGCGCGGTGGCCTTCAGTGGAGGAGCGACAGCTCCTCCCTTTTTTTCTTTTTCTTTTTTTTTATTTTCTATTTCGGTTTTTGAAAGGGGGGCCTGAGAGAGAATATAGAGGGGTGAGGTGTTTTTTTATTTTTTTATTTAATTATTTAATTTAAAAAAAGTTGACATTTTACTCAACCTCTAAACGAGGCCCACCTCCTATCGTCCACAGCTAATTACCCCTATTCCGAACACAATGGGATGTGTATTGTAAGCTGATTCGATCGTTTCGATCTGTTTTCGTTAAAATCAACATATAACTCTATATATTGAATTTGAACGCGCATTTCAATTTACCGGGGCCACATACGAACTCTAAAAATTTCCGAAAAATATTTTATAGCTTCGTATTGACGATACGGTCCTAACAAAACTAATTTCGTCAAATTCTGAGACCGTTTGAAAAATGGCCATTTCCAGTCGATTAAAATCAACTAAAACAGGTCAAACGTGTTTTCCTTTGCCACGCTCACATATTGATTCGAAAAATTATGAAATTTGAAACCTAGCAATAATTTGACATCCCGGATCCAACAAAAGTGGTTTCGTCGAAAACCGAGGTCGTTTGCAAAATTTCCATTTTCAAGGGCCAGAATTCCATAGCGACTATTCTGAAATTTCAACTGGACGTAACTTTTGATTCTCGCTATGAAATTTTGATTTCCCAGATTCGTTGGAAAGATATTCTCAATTAGATTGAAATATTTTTGGTTTCACTAAAATCCAGTTTATTTTGAATCCTGTACATTCATTTGAAATTTTGAAATCGAATTATCGAACTACCGCGCCATTTTCAATTCCTTTTATGTTTTAAAAAAAATATTTTATATTCTAACGACGACGTATATAAATATATACGTTCGAATTCTATTTAAAATAAATTTCTCGTCGTTATTATTTAAAATAAATCATTTTAAATATTCAAAATTCGCTAAAATTGCCAAAATAAAAATTTTAAATTGGCTCGGATTTCCGGGCCGTTACAATCTCCCCCACTTAAAACTTTTCATCCCCGAAAAGGAACGAAGCCAAAAGTTGTTTAACTAATCGACTCAACTTTCACTGTTTTCACTACGGCTTAAGTTTTTCAACTTTTCAGTTTCTAAAAACTTTTCAAATTTTTCAAAAATTTGGCTAACACCCTAAATTTTTGAAAAATTTCGCCTGCACCGGGGACTTCGGGATATTTCATATAGCCTGCCATGGCCTTCTTCAATCCAAAAGAAAAAGAAAAAGCCAAGCGGCTAGCAAATCGGCTCAAAAAATCACCCAAAACTCAAGAAATACAATAAACATGTACCTATTTGTCGGGCAAACAATTTTATTCCTCTTCTCTAGCCTCCTTGCTATGACCTGTTCAATATAAGTACATGTATATGCAAGCAAATATGACAAATTTTCAATACAATTCGCTATTTGGTTCAATTTGGTCAAACGGTTCAACATTTAATTAATTAACCAATAATCAAACAACACAACCAGCAATCAATTAGTTGATTAGCTTTTCAAATTCATAACTTTGATACATAGTCAAAAATCATATTTTTGATGCCAAATCACAACAATAGACCCTATCTAATTTTGGTTCTCACACCAGTCAATGAAAATATATAGATATCTCACCTTCGACACTCGAATATAAATGATGATGACGCCGCGGCATCATCAGAACCATCTCCGGGCGACTGGAGTGATTCTATATCTATCCAGTATATTAAAACTTCGAATACACGCGGATCAGACGTATATGCAAAATCTATATATACTGGATTGTCCACATCAATATAAATAAATATTCAAATACGTATAAAAGGATTTAAATATCAAAACAAAATTTGTTTTCTTTTCAAAAATATAATCTTCACACTCGTTCCAGGATACTGCTGATCCTATCTCTAATGAGTCATTCCAATTGGATATTACTAATCCAATATCTGATGAATTCTTTCGTATGGTTCTAATGTGCCTTGTTCTCTGAACTTTGTAAACCAAAGCTCTGATACCAAATGTAACGGCAAGGAATTTTGCTCGATCTGAATCAGTCGCTAAACCGATCAAGACCGTTCGAAACCCCTGATCGCTTTGAGAACACGACAAATCAGAACACAGACAGAAGAACATTTCATTGTATATTACAACAATTCCATCAGAATACAAGAATATACAGAGTATAAACAAATAAAATACATCACAAAATATTAGAGATTACAATTCATTACATAACAGCAGAAAATAATACAATACACAGCTATTAGTAATACACGGATACAAAGCTTTCCGAGTATCGTTCCAGCTGTAAATCCGGATCTTGTGAATATAAATCTGCAAAACCAAAACTACTAGCTGCCTGTGTCAAAATAAGGGCACCCAGAGTTTAGGTTGAAAACAATAAACTCCAGGTCAGTCATGGGAATGGTGTGAGAACTAAACTAGTTATTAATCTTTATTTTAAAGTTAGGTAAATCAAGGGACCACGCCGTATAACACGGGACGGGTTTCCTCCCAAGAATACCAGTGCATATAACAACAACGCAATGCTAAATAAAGAAAAATGAAGCTATTATAAGACCCAGGTCCTATCACACAATGCAACGCAAGCCGGGGGATAAGGTTTTACCTTATAATAGCCAAAGCATGCTTGATACGTTAAAACAAATCATTTGATACTATAAGTGTATAGTGTTAAAACAATTTCAATCATAAGTATAAATCATAGACGACATAGCATCCCATGCTACTATGTCGCCAATACTAGGCTCTACAATCAAAACCCCAAAGTCACGTATTTGGAAATTGGATTTCCATCTGCGAACTGAGGCTAGGGATCGTCCTCCACCGAATTCGAGACAATCTAGCCCATGTCTCTGGAACAGCCGCAACTACCCCTTGGATCGTCAGGGCCGGTCGACCGATGTGGATTATAGTGCCTGAACAATACGTCTCCCTGCCCTATGGGGCGTAAATGAGCCAACGAATGACTCCATCGGACCCGGATCGTCCGATCTAATCGAGGCGCCTCATAACAGCAAAACCACATAAGTCAAACTCGTTAGGGCGTGTAAAACCACTGACGCCACTTCTAGCTAGAAGGAAACGCATGCCCTCCCTGATGTCCTCTCCCATTTCTAGTTCACAACCGGGGTGTGAGGCTCGCGAATTAACGCTACACATAGCTACGCCACAAAGGCCGTGCTTTGATCATCAACCACAAGACTTTGCTTTTCAACAGAAGCCTTGATCATTTGCATCTTAGCATGCCACACAGGCAAACCACTCTATGCAACCGATATCAGCCACACAGAATGAAATCCAATGTCAGACACACAGTCCGTTTACAAGTTCGTTTTGGGTCTGAACGAAACCAGAGGCACCTAGTACCCCGCATATCCATCGATCTCCAAGTACATCTAGACGACCACTAACTGATTCTCTCCTCTTGGGTGTACGGCCCAATCAAGATCATCAATAACTACCGCGCCATTTTCAATTCCTTTTATATTTTAAAATAAATATTTTATATTCTGACGACGACGTATATAAATATATACGTTCGAATTCTATTCAAAATAAATTTCTCGTTGTTATTATTTAAAATAAATCATTTTAAATATTCAAAATTCGCTATAATTGCCAAAATAAAAATTTTAAATTGGCTCGGATTTCCGGGCCGTTACATTTAGTAATATATATTAAGAAATTTTGAAGGATGCAAAATTAGACTTGGAGCATAACATATATAAATATGTCTACATATATATCTAATATATATATATATATATATATATACATACATATATATATATACCCTAGCAGCTTATAAAATCGAATTTCATCTATCACTGCCAACTATGCATATAACTAAGTAATGCACACCCATATGTCAAGAAACATGTTCAGATACATATTTAAAGCGCACCTTTAAAACGAGTTGTATAATAACATGCGTTCACATGAAAATTATTCGTTTATGTTCAAAATCTATTGATACCATTGAAAGATTTAAGTAAATACAGTATTTAAATATTATCATATGTAGTAACATCATAAAGGAAAATGGTAAATCATATTTACTACAGCCTTAAATCATATTAGTAATATATATTCATTAATATAAATATATACACACCATTTTAAAACAAGTTTAACAAGGATGTATCAATACTTACATTTATACAATTATATATGTAAAGTGATCATATAAGTAAATTCAGGTATAAGCCAGTTCAAAAACTGTTATATTTCCAGCAGTTTATTCAAAATCTTGTATATTTGCATATACAACACAACCCCATCAAAATAGATAAAAAGTAAATACAAATGGTCCTATATTCAAAATTATATTAGAAAGTTGCATGTATTTATTTCATGCATTAAACAACCGAATAGAACCAATCAAATTGATTTGAATTTCATATAATGTTTAAGAGAGATTATATTAGATCCAATCACTTGTTTGATAATGCATATACAAACAATGATTAAACAAGATATTCATATCACGTATCATCAGATATGACATGTAAGATCTGGTTCGTTACAGCATATATATTTATCTGGTTTGTTACAGCAAAACTGATCAAACATTTTGATATTAAATCCTTGCAAAGGTTTTGAATTTGTATTCAATGATTAAGTTAGGACTAAAATTATGCATATCATAATATATATAATGACATGAAAGTCATGATATATCTTATGATCAATTTCACAAAATGCAATAACTCAGCTATGAAGCTTGCATTCGATCATTTAATCAAGAATCAAAATTATTCCATTCAGATCACAAGCAAACCACAAATTAAATATATAACAGATTCATGATTTTAATGTTCATAAATCAAACAGGTTTTGATTTTATTTCTAAAAAAAAATCAAACTTGAAAATTTTGTCTCACAAAATTCCATATCAATTATTTCGTTAAATCAAAATAACTTGAAAACCATCTTACTGACTTGTAATCAGTAAAAACATTTTTAATCCTATGATGAAAATGTACAACAAATTCGGGTCATACATACTTATCAATCAAACATTTTTTATAATAAGGTCATCCCTGTTTACTCATATAAACAAATAAATATGATGCTTGAGATCAAATCCATATTTTCAAGGTTTTTTATTTTAAAACCCAATGGATTTTATTCTGGAAACAAAATCATTTAACATTCCTAAGTAATTAACTTAGAAACAAATTCACAAATTTCTATATCTAATACTATGTATCAATTAGGAATTAAAAAAATTATACATCTAAATTAGAATTCAAAAATACAATTTATTGCAAATTTGGCTCCGATACCATTGTTGGGTTTCGAGATCTAATCGATAACCCTAATTTGTACAGTTTAGCAACTTAAACTAGAGGATCTATGCAATAAATTAGTAAATCGAAAAGAAAATCATACCTTTGAAGCTTCATGGATTTATGAACTCAAATTACAATTGATATGCCATAAATCTGAAAGCAGATGAATCTTGGATGCATTGAATCGCTAGTACGTCAAGCGTCGCGCCTCTATGAGTATCCATTGGAACGTTTTTCTTTATCAATCAAAATTGAAGAAGAAAGAAAAGGTGTTACTAGTCGCCGCCATGATATTCTAGGTTTTCTTTTTTGGAATTTTTGGGGTACTTTTTATAAGGGAGAAAATTCAAATATCTTTTTTAAAATTAAACCTTTACCGTAAATATAGGAACCGACTCGAATACTAATTCCAACGTGAATAAAATAGAACAAATTTATAATTTATTTAACCATAAAATATTTTCTCCTAAATAACGTTCTATTGTGTGACCCTATAGGTTAGTATAATGTTGGCAATGGTTTTAAAATGTATTTAAAATCATAAGCAGTGATTGACATCTAGTAATATGTCGCTGCTACCCAAGTTATAATAATATTGACGATTTAATACAACCTTTTCGTGACCAGTGTTTCAATGTAATATAATCCTTTTAACTAGTATATCTAGAATTAAACTCGAGGAATGAAACCTGTTATCCTCTTTATAATTTAATCCTTTTATCTTGATCGATGAGTAGACTATATAAAACAAATCAATATTTGACCACGGCCTTGCATTTCATAGCCTGACTCAATCAAGAGGCTCATGGATATCACCATGAACATATTTTGGGGTTAAATTCCATCTAGATCATTCATAGTTTTCATTAGATTTGAGATGTATCCAATAATCATCGTTATCGTATACTCTGTTACAAGTAACTTTGGATGATATCAAAACACAAATATCCTCGAATAAAATTGTAATGATTTAAGGTCTGAGGACCATTACATCACTATCACTATGAGAATAGCTTATGATACTATTAATTATATTCCATGTAGTTTTCTCATGTTGGGTCATCCCAATAAGCTATTCTCCAATACGTATTTATGTCTTGTCATTAATATCAAGTATATTAATGATCAATGAGACGTGATCATCAGTCAATCAACATACTAGTCTAAATGTTTTATTGATGTCCTATATAAACAATAAAACTTGACTAGGGACATTTCAGAATCATAATACTTAATATATTATATAATATCAAGTTCTAGTCTTACTCAAACTATATAATTTTGTATTATTCTAAGGACTTCCATTATGTTAATATTTATATTTCGTAGTAAATATAACTTAACAGAACATTCTTATTCCAAATAAAATAATAACATCAACAATGTTATTAATCACATCAAATGAATTTCCTCTAGGATATAAACTCTAACAATTTTATGGTTGCCATTCATGATATACGCTATGCACATGTGCATGTTTGGTTGCAATATTGAATGTACTAATTGATTTGTAGATTAGGACAATTAGGTCCCAACAAAATGACTTAGTCATTGATAAAATTTCGAGGCAAAATTTCTTGAAGGTGGGAGAATATAACAACTCGAAATTTGGCATTAGTTAATTTAGTTATAATCCAAAAATGGAATTTGAGCAAACGATGGATTTTGACTACGATACTTACACCATTACGTTCATGCTGGAATTCTGTTATACTTTAATGTTTGGAATTTTGCAAATGGAATCTGTATGAAAAAAGGGTACGGACAAAATACGAAAACGAATGAAAAATAATTAATTAAAATATTTTAATATTTATTACCATTTATAACTTTTCCCGACAGGAGGTAGGACGATGTTAACCAGCATTTTCGCTTGGTTTCTAAAAGGTACACAAAACCCACCCGACTCAACACATCGCGCGGTACCAAAGCTCAAAGTATTGCCATGGCATTGACGTGTCAAGCAGGATAGAGATCGAACGAGTGAAAGACTAACATCCTTTCTAAACAAGTTCATCATCGCTTCACACCATTGTGTGGCCCACATCGCCAGTAAGCTCGCATCACCCTACCAAGATCACAACACTTGTCGTCGTATCGCATCCCTCAAGTGTGATGGCATCCCATCCCTTAGATGCGATAACATCGTATCCCTCGGACGCGATAACATCATATCCGTCGGATACTATAGTACGCATCCATTGATGCAATGCTATCGCATCCAGCGGATGCGAAGATATCGCATCCCCTCGATGCGACAATTCTGTCCCCCTCAAATGTATATCGCACCCCTTTGGGATGCGATTTTCACATCACTTGGGATGTGAAATTCGCATCCTACATGGAGGTGCGATTTTCCTTATGCTAAACATGGGATGACGCGATTTTTGGGGTCGGGTGGTTCTAGGATGCGATTTTCAGCATAGTGGTCCCCTGTTCCTACCTACTTCTACCTAGCCACTCCACTATAAATACCCCCAAGTTTATTTATTACAAGTATTGGGAAAATTGCTGATTTGACATCACCTTAGCGCTCCAAAGGACCTTTCTATTGGAATCTTCACTTTGAGGAAGAAGAAGGACAAATTCTACTTTCTCCATGCAATCGCAAATGATGACTATGACTTCAAATTACACAAATTTGCTTGTAACTAAATGCCTAGAAGGGGCTCATAGCTTGTAAATCATTGTTGTCAATAAAATACCAACAGCTTTTCCAATGTGGACGTAGGTCCCACATGGGACTGAACCACTATAAATCTCATTTGTCATTTATTGTATTTCTGCTCTTTTGCACTTGCTTTCCTTATGCAAAACCGTATTCTTAAGTAATTAAGAATCTTGGGTGTTAGTGACTTTTTTGGCATTAACATTCTGGTGCTTTCACTGAGAAACTAAGACTCACTTCTTTGTTGCACATTACCATCTCGACTATGACGCGCCTTAGGTTTCTTCTCTAACCTGCCGCCAAGTCCGCTTATGATGGTTAAGGAAACAAAGAAAACACAGATTGGTTCCTCTACTACATCCGAAGCTGAAACATCTCAGCAACCCCAGCCGGCGGGTATCCCAGCCGAAATGGACGTACTTCCTCCAACAGACCCCGAAGCCCCCGCAACCTAAGCGTAGATTTACACGCTCACCAAGAGGCATGGAAATACGGCAGTCGAACACAACCAAGCATTGAAATCCAACATTGACCTTATGAATCATCTTCAAGAGAGTCAACACATAGTCGCCCTACTCCAACTAGCTCATTGCAAACCCCGAGTGAGGCATACTTTCTCGGAACTTCTTCCTTCGAGTCTCGTGGCTTGCACCAATGAAGGAAGTTCAGCCTTAACAACAATGTTGTTGTCCCCTCTAATACTCACACTAGTGGTCACAATAACAGCAACGGAAATTGGGACGATGACAGAACCACCGTCACCTATAGCGGGGGCACGCATCACCGTGATTGACACTACTGGTCATTAATGATGTACCGGGTCCGAGTAATCGCCCCCTCCTCAGTAGAACCCAACTGTCACCGCTCAAACTTGGCGCCCACACTCCCAGCAACTCTGCAGGCCTAAGTCCCTCAAGATTAGAATGAGCGTCAACCAGCTTTACCTCATCAACTATACAGAGACCAGACAATCAATTTCGATGATATGGAAGACAATGATCTAGATGTACACCACAAAAGATTCCCATGAAACAGAACTCCCAGAGTTTGCCGGAACCAATGGGTTCCACCAGAAGATGTCCATCTAGCATATCTCCCCGACATGGTCCGAAGGATCATGAGGGATATGCGGGGAAACACCAACAACTCGTGGGAAACCAGCTTGAGTTGTAACTCTTTCACTAGGACCGTACATGAAGCCGAGTGGCCTCAGTGCTTCGACATGCCACAAATGACATCCTATGATGGCATGACTGACCCTTCCGCTTTCTAGAACCGTTGTGAATGGAAGATAGACTCAAGCCATGCTATCGACGTGGGGAAATGCAAGTGCTTTCCATTCTTCTTGTCAGTCACAGCTCTACATTGGTTCTCCCGCCTACCTCTCCACTCTATCAACACCTTCGGCCAGTGGGCCACATAGCTAGTTAGGCAGTTCAAGATGCACGTTCCGACTCCAACGAATGCACTCACTCTCCCCAATATGTACCATGGCCCGGTAGAGTCTCTCAAAAGTTATCTAGAGTGATCTAATACCTCCCTCGCCGAGGTCGATGATACTGAATCTCGCACCATACTCGTCAAGGTTACAAAAGGTGTTGTCTCCACCTCCGAGTTTAGTACTTGGATCGACATAAAGTAGCCCAAGACCTTGGAAACATTCTATGAAAAGGCGGGGTAATTCCTGTGCCGGGAGGAAGCAAGACGCAATAGGGATTCATGAGTTAATCATTCCAACAACCCACACGCCGACACGGTCGACGACATCGTCAAAGGAAAATAGGTCGGAGAATCCTCCGACAAGAGCAAAGGAGCGACCCTCTATAAAGCAAAGATGAATAGCAGCAAACAAGGCAGTCGCAACAACAAAAAAACTCCGCCAGATCCCAAGAAACATGACCGCTATCAAAATTAAAGGAACTACACTCAATTGAGCCGAGACATGGAGACATTTATTTAGAAACATGTAATACCCTGCAATATAAGAAGCCCGACACGAGGGAATCCACTGACCGAGAGAAGAACTCCGGCAAGCACTGCAGGTTCCATGACATGTATGGGCACAATACCAATGATTGTCGCCATCTCAAGGACGCAATTGAGAAATTCATCATCAAAAAATGCCAAGAGCAGTACGTTTAGGATCCTGCTCCTCCTAAGGAAGATACGGGCCCTCCAACGCCTGCACTTCCGGCTCCTACTAGTGTAGCCCTAGGGCCGTACAAACAAAGGTCGCACGACATTGTGATCAACACAACTATGGTGGGCCTTACCCCATGCATTACAGCTTCCACAAAATGGAAGAGTATGCCAACTCTATCAAGCATGCCACGTACAAAGCCTGTTCTACCCTAGACGAATCAGTCCCTACCAAACTTCAGAAGACAATGCGGGACGATAACGTCTTCCGAGAGAGGGTGTCTACAGGAATCAAGATCCTAGACCCTCTCGTCATCTCTATTCAGATTGGCCTAGATTTCGTCCAAAGGATCCTCAATGACTCAGGAAGCTCGGTCAATATCATATTTAAGGCGTCCTACGACCAGATAAAATTAGAGGACAAAGACTTGAACCCTGCATTGCTGCAATCTACGGCTCTAACGGGTCCACCAACCACCCAGTCGGCATGGAAGACCTTCCCATTGAACTTGGAGAAGGGGATCGAAGCCGATCCGCATCCTCAACTTTATGATCATTGACGTCATCTCTCCATATATGTCTTCTTGGGACGACCTTTCCTCATATAATTCCGAGTCTTCCTACCACAATGGTCCCTACTGATGAAATTCCCAATAGAGAATGGGATCAGCACAGTTAGAGGCGACGAAGCCACAAACAGGGATTGCTATCTCATAGAGTGGAGGAACATGCGCAATAAGGACAAGGGCATGAACATGCCTCCGCCTTTTTGTTCCAAGACTGTCTCCGCATAGCAATCAAAGGCGTCTGGGTTTCGGCTCAGGTGTCACTGTCATCTTCCGACGATCATGATCCAAGGGCGGACGAAGAGCCCGATCTCGAAAGGGATACCCCGGTAGAACCAACGGTGGATGTTCCGATCAACCCCGATGTCCCGACAAAGTTCTTGAAAATTAGATCGCAACTTCATCCCACAATAAAGGAAAAACTTCTGGAAATCTTAAGGGCCAACCTCGATGTGTTCGCTTGGACACACTTCGACATGTGTGGCATCGATCCAGGATTCCCTTGCCACAGGCTCGCCATCAACCCCCGGCAGCTCCCAATCAAATAGAAACGTCGAATCTTGGGAACCAAAAGATCGACCGTGCTCAAATAAGAGGTGGACAGGCTACTCAACAACAGATTTATTAGGGAATCATTTTACCCCGAATGGGTTTCCAACCATGTCCTGTTATAAAAGGCAAACGGTAAGTGGCGAACGTGTGTTGACTTCACCTATCTGAAAAGGGCATGTCCAAAGGACAGTTTCCCACTTCCAAAAATTGACCAGCTCATTGATTGAAATGCCAGATACCTGCTCTTGTCTTTCATGGACGCCTACTTAGGCTACAATCATATCCTGATGTATCTCCTGGACCAAGACCACACCTCTTTTATAACAAACCTCGGGCTTTACTTCTATCTCATCATGGCCTTTGTTCTTAGGAATGCAGGAGCCACCTACCAACGACTAGTTAACTTAATTTTCAAGAATCAGATTGGGAGATCTATGGAGGTATACGTGTACGATATGCTCGTCAAATCGAGAATATCGACCGGCCGTGTCCATGACCTCTCCTAAATGTTCGGTGTCCTCCGCCGATATAGCATGAAACTTAATCCCTTGAAATGCTCTTTTGGCATTAACTTGGGAAAATTCTCAGGTTTCATTGTCAACTCACGAAGCATCGAAGCCAATCCAAATAAAACCAAAGCTATATGAGACATCCAGGCCCCTTGGAGCAATAAGGATGTTCAGAGCTTAAACGGGAAGGTCGCCGCCCTAAGTCAATTCATATCAAAAGCAATTGACAAGTGCATTCCCTTTTTCAACTTGCTCAGAAAAGGGAAGCACAATTTCTCATGGACATCGGAATGCGTTATCGCGTTCTAGGACCTCCTGAATCACTTATAACAACAACTTATCATGTCCAAACCCGTAGATCATGAAGACTTATACATTTATTTGGTTGTTTCCTTATAGGTAGTTAGCTCAATTCTCGTGTGCATTGAAGATCGTTTCCAGCGGCCCGTTTATTACATTAGCAAAAGACTGATGGGGGCAGAAAAGAACTGTCTTAAGCTTGAAAAGCTGACATATCGCCTGTTGATCTCTTCCCGGAAGCTGTGGCCTTACTTCCAGTCTCATCCCATCAAAATTTACACCGACCAGCCGCTGGTCCTGCAATGACCTGAGGTGTCTGGGCGACTGCTGAAATGGAACATAGAGTTAAGACAGTTGGAGATCACTGGCCACCCTAGGGCAAGCCCTCGCTGACTTCATCGTGGAGTTCACCATTCCGTAAGACCCTCCTCCGGAGGACACCGAAACTTGGAACCCCAATGGAAACTCTATGTGGATGGATCCTCTAACGACCAGTATTCTGGTGCCATAATCGTGCTCCTCACTCCCGATGCACACCCGATATGCTATGCTCTAAAACTCGATTTTCCTGCTACCAATAATGACGGTGAGTATGAGGCCTTAATAGCTGGACTCAAAATCGCAATTGAACTTGACATCAAGGCAATCCAAATATACTCGGATTCACTTCTCGTTGTGCGAAAAGTGATGGGAAGGTATCAAGCCAAGGGGGCACGGCTCGCCCCCAACCTCGCTCGGGTTCGCGAACTCCTCACCAATTTCAACTACTACCTCATCAAGCACATCCCTTGGGGACAAAACGAAAAGGCTTATTCCTTATCTAAACTGGCATGCTCCGGGGGTGCACGACTTATGGGGCTTGCCTTCTTTAAAATACTCGACTCTTCGAGCATCGATCAGATGCAGATTAATTTGATAACAATAACGGAGACCGAGTTCGAGCTCGAGTCGTGGATGATGTCAATCAGAAATTACTTACAACATGGAATCCTTCCCGAGCACCGCAAAGAAAAACGAATGCTCACCGAAAAATTATCCTGCTACATCATTTTGGACGGAGTCCTCTACCGTAGGGGATTCTCTATTCCGTTACTCTGGTGTTTAGCCCACAACAATGTCGAGCGCGTGTTTCGAGACGTACATGAAGGAGAGTGCGGTGATCACACCGGAGGGGGGCTAACTCTAGCAAAAAAGGTTCTTATACATGGTTATTTCTGGCCAACACTCGATCAAGACGCGACGGAGTATGCCTGCAAGTTCCGCAAATGCTAGAAATTTTCAAAGGTTCCAAGAGCCCCGCCTAACGAGCTAATGCAAATGGTCAGTCCTTAGTTATTCGCCATGTGAGGAGGGAACATCGTTTGAACTATCCCAATGGCCAGAAGGAGCATGTTATGCTATAGTGGTCATGGATTACTTTACCAAATGGGAAGAGGCCGAGGCCCTCGCCACAGTCACCATTAAGAAGGTAATCGACTTCATCATTCATAACATCATCACTCGGTATGGAGTTCCCTAGGCTATCATTTCCGACAACGAAACCTAGTTTAATAGTATCAAATTCAAAACTTTCTGCTGACTACACAACATCGAGAAGAGATTCTCGTCGTAGCTCATCCTAAAGCCAACGGGAAATTCGAGGCTATCAACAAAGTGATCAAATCCATCACCATGAAGCATCTAGAAAAGGTCGAAAGCTTGTGGGATGAATAACTCCCTCTGGCCCTATGGGCCTACCGGACCACCCACAAGTCAGCGACCAGCCACACCCCTTTCGCTCTTGCCTACGGATCCGAAGTCATCATTCCCAATGACCTAAAGCTCCAATCTCATCGAGTCACATACTATGATCCGAAGACCAACCAAAATCTCCTCTTGGAGTCACTTGACCTACTCGAAGAGAAATGAAAAGAAGCCGATCTTAGAGCTTCCGCTCAACACGCCAGCGCGTCGCCTGATACTTCAACTCTAGAGTTCGCCCAAGGACCTCAATGTCGGCGATCTCATCCTGAAGCGGCTATTTCCCACACTGACTGGCCGTAGTCCTAGATGGAAAGGTTCGTACATTATACAACGAAGGCTCGGAGACTGAAACATCAAGCTAGCAACCGTCGATGGCGCCGAGCTCACAAGGGCATGGAACATCGAACATATTCGTCGCTACTTCGCATAACTTAGTGTACAGATTTTCCGCTTTCCAACAATGTTTTGTTTTATTTAAATTCAAGGCATTGTAAAGGCTGTTACTGCCAAAGTTATTGGTAAAAATAGTGTTTGTTTCTTTGTGCTCTTGTTGTGTTTACTTACTGCATGATATGTTTGATTAACGGTCATAACTAGCTTGCACACACAAACACACAGATCATCGGATCGACACCTCGAGCATGGGAGCCGGTACCGCCACTTGAGTCACGAATCAACGATGAGACCGAGTATAAATAACACCACTCGAGTCTCGAATCAACGTCGAGACTGAGTATAAATAACACGACTTGAGTCTTGAATCAACGACAAGACCGAGTATAAATAACAACACTTTAGTCTCAAATCAACGAGACCAAGTATAAATAACACCACTCAAATCTCGAATCAACTACAAGGCCGAGTATAAATCGTCTCACCACCCAGTCTCCAGACTTGGGGGCATCCCACCAGCCAAGCTAGTATGAAATCGACCACTCCCGTGGCTCCATCCAACCCACCAGGTCCGGATTTGGGTACCACTCGAAACTCGAATCAACGATGAGGCCGAGTATAAATCGTTCCGCCACCCAATCTCCGGACTTGGGGGAAACTCAGCCAAGCTAGTGTGTAACCGACCACTCCCATGGCTACATCCGACCCTCCGGGTCCGGGATCCGGGTACCATTTGGCGAAGTAATGACGCCTCCTAGCTCTAATCTCGAACGGACATGAGAGAGCCAAATTGGAAGACACCACGATGTCCTCACCTTCTCGAGACTTATGACCACTGAACTCCGGGAGGTCCAGAGGGAAGGCACCTAACCCGAATTGCGCACGAATCACACACTTAAACAAAGGAAAATCCAGGTGCAAAAAAGACACACAACTTTCTCATGACCGGGGGCACTTCAGAGCGGAACCCTCAGTCGAATTTGTTTAAGTGTAACAAGTACACTTGTGTAAGTACACGATGCTGGAAAACATAAGACGGACATTTGAATACTTAATATAAATGCGATATAAGAAAGACTAACTACTGCTTGCATTCACATAACTAAAGCAAACTACATATTTTGGTATCTTTCTTTCTAATGACAGGGTCTACATGAAAACTACACCATGCCTCCAAAAACCAAAAAGCGAGGGCCGTACTCTAATATACAATCAGCCAACATCACTAAAAGAAAAACGCCATGATCACTTGGGCAGCTCACCCTCCTCCACTTCCTCGGGCCCTTTCTCTCCTTTCTTCTTCATCCTTCCTGGGTCCCCACTTGACTGGACATCACCTCTCTTACTTAGCCTCTTAGAGCTACTTCCTCCTTACTCCTTCCCTTTGGATGGGGAAGAGAGCTTGAGAGATGCCAGCGGAATCTCCTCTTCATTATCACTAATCTTGGTGATCTCATCATTGGGCAGGATCTCTCTTAAAGGCGGAGGAACAATCTTGCTTCAAAGTGCAAGAACTGACGACGCGCTCTCTTTCCCCTAGGACCCGGTCTTCAAAATTACATTTTGCTGGCCGGTATTCCCAGCCTTGAGTTTTCTGGCCTCCGCTTCCTGCAGCGGTTTGTACGTCTCTACAGCCTTCTCCCTAGAGGCCTCAGCACCATCCTTTTCCTTTAGATATGCATGGTACTTTGTCATAGCCTCCTTTTCCCTTTGGACCTTGGCCGCAGCTTCTTGTTCGGCCTTCTTCCTAGAATCCACCATAGCTGTTTGTTGGGCTGACTCGTCCGCTACTTTTTTCCGCTCTTGTTCTTCAGATTTTGCATGTAAGCTAGCCTGTTGTTCTTTGAACATCCCACGCATCGTGTGCTCGCTCACATCGGTGGTTTTTGTCACCTGACCCCCTGCTCATATCTCCCACGAAGGACCTAAAATACACTAACTCCTCCTCAATGAACGTAATCTTCGCTCCTACTCCCTCACCAAGCTGGCCCACAAAGCCTCCCAATCCGATCTCGAGCTGTTTGAACTAAGTCGGTTTAGGCTCATAGACATTTCTGTTCCAAAGGGTCCTGCACATCCAAGAAAACGGCTCATTAGTCGGTTCAATTCCTGTACATTTATACCGCTAAGTACTTAGGAACGTGGTACTTTACCTACCGACACCTGACGTGCAACCCCGACATGCACCAAACTCTCGCCCGCTGTCGGGGATAAGCCTTCAAGTCCCAGCCCCGGATGTCAGGGTTGTACTCAGGCATGATCGGGGCTGGAACTTATAAACTAGTTGTTGAAGTAGACGGCCCCGCTGGCTGTTGGGAAGAGCTTCCTCTTCTGAACTCATGTGCCACCACCCATTTGTCAATGTCCATAGTCTTTCCCTTCGCGGAAGTTCGTTCTGCCTCAGCATCATTCCTCAGCAACTGTCTCCCTTCCTACAACGTCAAGCGCTTTTTTCTTTCAAGTAGGAGAGCATGAAATCAATTTCATCGATAACATCCACCCCCCGCATGTCGGCTTCAAATTCCAGCAGTTTGTCCCACCCTTAGGCAAGAACCCTGGAGTAGACATCAACCCATGAGAGATTGCGGTACTTATGCACTTTGATATATGCATATCCCATATATAGGGCTCTAAATCCAGTTTTGCTTGGATCCTGACATCCCCAGCTACAATTTTGAGGCCCTCTACCTCTCTCTCATGCTCGGCCCTCACTCCATCTAGTTGGCCAAGCGCATCTCGAATCGTTTCCTCGACCTTTTCCTTATCTCTCTTTGCCTCCTCAAACTGCCTCTTCAAATTAGTATTCTCCTGCATTAGCCTTTGAGTTTTCGCATTCTCAGAACCCAACCTCTCGTTCTCCTTCCTTGGGGCCTCTTTATCCTTCTGAGGTTGGGAAACCATTTCGTTGTCCTTCTCGTATTGGGAGTTGACTTGTTCCAGTTCAGCTTTTTCTTGAGGGTCGTATTCTCAGTTGTTTGCGAGGCTGCTGCATCCTTGAAACTCGAAGCTTCATGCTCCGCCTCCCTTTTTCGCCTATCGTGTACCTCCTTCAGCTATGTTGTGTCGACAACTAAAAATCAACTTTTGAATGGGACACTATGAGTACAAAAAGCGCCTACAACATAAGGACAAATCTCACTTATCTCTTTCTCCAGATTTTGGACAATCGTCCACTCAGCATCGATGGTCAAACCCCGGTTCTGGATCTCGACATTCTTAGCCCGAATCAGGTCAGAAAGATGCCCGATATACCTATTGAATTCTTTAGCCTGGTGGCAAGCCTGATATACTTTCTTCCAAACCAGGGCGGTGTCGTCGCGAGGAATTGGGTGAAGTTCTAGTACAAACATCAACTCCTCAAAGTAATGCTTTGGGAACTGCTATTTTAAGAGGGGGATCTTCTCCTCATTGGTCAGTTGTGGGACTTCCTGTCCTCCCCTCGACGTGTCCGTCCGCGGTGGCCTGCGATCCACCGGTTGAACATCGTGACTAGTAGATTTATGGACGGTCTCCACCCGAGGTGTAGGAAGGGGGGACGTCGAAGCCAGTGTCTGGTTCTCACGATCTCGAGTCTTGAATCTACACCTGACAATCGAAGGGGTGATGAAGATTCTGAATATCTCTGATATCAGTGATCATCTCCGCGACCACGAGTGGGAGAACTGAGGCAGTTTGGTTCCTTTCCTGAACCACTCAAAACTGAGCTCTTTTGCTGTCGTTGGACCCCAATCCCTAGCCTCGATACCTATCATCTCCACCTCCGCGAACCATTTCACCTGCATAAAGAAAAATCAAGGGTTAGGCCAAGGCACATTGCATGCATAATCAAATGATGTGTTATGCAATGTTTATGAGTGTGTGCCCGAAGTGCGCTCTCTACGGACCAGATTATGACCTGCTAGGAGGAGTTATCCCCCCAATAGGTAAAGTCAAGCTCCTAGAACTTATGCCACTAGGCCAAGATGGTGGAATATCAATTAGAACATCATCGAAACCTTTAAAATGATCCGCTCTCTCCAACGAAGCAGGGGTCCCAGAAGTGGTAATCGGGGGAACCAGCCTCGCTGACATTTCTGCTCCAGCCTCAACATTCGTAGGCGCGACAGGAGTAGAAGACGGACCATCTCCTCCATGAACCGTTTCCTCGACATGAGCACTGCTCACACTAGCACCCTCCTGAATCTTTATATTTTCTAGACCAAAAAATGGTTCTAACACCCAATTGATCATATTTTGCAGAGGATAATGAGGAATCATAAATTAGAAAGCACAGAAAAGATATCAGCACACGATTTTTATAGTGGTTCGGCATTAACGAGCCTACATCCACTTCATATTTTCTTACTCTACTCGTATATTACAATTACAATGAACATCACCCCTCAATCAATCGAATACAATGAATAAGAAGATTTTCTGTTGAATAGTGCAGCCATGACAGGAGTGAAGAAGCAAAGTGCCCAAAAAAGTCCCCCTCATCTACTACGTTATGATGCATTTACATGTGTTCAAGTGCCCTGGATCTGATGCCACGTGAAAGTATCATAGGGGATTTTGGAGTTGGTTAGGAGAGAGTGGAGTAAGTGGGGACTGTGTCAAGCATGTAGCAGGTTTCGAGATTGTAGTGGCTGACATGGAAAACGTGGGAGAGTGGTGCAAGTCTGTAGCCGTAATAATAGGGTCATGTTCAATATGCAACAACTGTCCCCATGTAAGCGGGGTCCATATGTCTCGACCTGAACCGACATTACGAGGTGCTGAGTTCTTCCAGTGCATGCAGGTCATGTACAACCTGCTCCGACTCTACCTGCCAATTCAATTTGTAGCTGAGTGACGGTGCAACATTACTTCGCATGAGCCAGAGGACTTTCGATCTGAACCGGTGATGGAGTGGCAAAATTAGTTTTCATTTGAGCCAAGTAGTGGTCCGATCCAAGGCTTTGATTCGACCTGAAATTGGAAACCCAAACCGGTTGGTTTGACTTGCATTTGACCATCAAAACTCCGAAGTTTTGTTGCTTCCATCCGAATTGAGCAGTTCGACACGAACCGAATATCCCGATCCGAATCGATGTCTCACCCATGCCAATATCGAGTTTTCAATGCTCTATAGCTTTACCCAAGTGGTTGGCAAATAATGTCGATCACTCGATCTTTGGGTAGCCTGGTCACAAAGCAGGCTAACATTTTTCCCTCCAAAGTACATCTTATCGTAGGTGAGATGTGCTTTGAATATGTCGAGCTGAATCTTTCTGGAACGTCATCCACCCTTGAGGAGTCTTTATCGGATTGTTGTGTCCTATTGGGTAGTTCCGTTGTATGGATTTTTTCCTGTATAGATGGCTTGTCATATACCACATTGTTTCCATTGATGTTTATCGAGCCAGCTTCCATGGCTAGAGTGGTTAAGATGATCAAATAATCGTTTAGACCTCGTCGAATCAAGAGGTTGAATTCCTTCATCATAAGTCATGCAATATCGTTGGCTCCCATGTGAGATCGTACATGCACAAGTTAATGCCAAACGACGCCGTTTTCCTAAACAAGTCAAGTGCATTACTAAGCTAGTATTTATTTTATGTATAAGCCAATGTATAAAATAGCCATCCAAGTCATAGGGTGGTATCAGAATCTTCGTGTTTTGAGCTAGAATCCAGACCGTTGGGACATAGTGCATCAGAGTCGGCATATGAATCTGTCATTTTTGCTTGGATTTGGACTATATCGATATCAGGATATTAATCTAGAACTCCGTGATTGCATCTAGTCTTAATAATAGTGCATTTGAAAGCCACGATCACTCCGGATCGCTTTATAATCCCATGATCACATATGAGTCAGTACGAGATGTTGTTGGAAACATGCAAACCAATTCTCGCAAGATCATCAAAAAGGTAAGGTAGTTGGAGAGTTCTCAGCATTCTCTATCCGATGTAGTTGCGAATCAAGCCTTTAAAATCATGTTTGGTCCGTTAGTGGGCTTCTTTGAACGGTCAAGACGAATCATATCATATTTCAGAGATACAGTTTATATGTTCTGAATCAAGCGTCGAGTCAGGATCATGTTCAAAATTAGTCTGTCAATTGAAGCTCATGATCCCATCATCGATGGAGGATGAGCGTAGTTAGTGCTTATGCCCCCAGCATTATTGCGGGTTGGACTAGGTAAGTGGGACATCCAATATTCTAGCCTTTAAACTTTCCTTCTTCACATCGGGTTAGAGCTGCAGGATTAACAATCTTAGTCAACCTGTGTTGTTTTGTGCTCTTTCTTGGGTCATCAGGTGTTGGAGCTGCATATGTGAATAGTCGAACTACATTCGCGTCGGGTCATCCCATCTGTTTAGTCAGAAAGCAGTAATCACCATATTGAGTATCAGCGAACTTAGATACTTTCCCCACATCAGCCACAGAGATGAGTAAGCTCGTCAATCTTGCAAGCAAGCGAACGTCATTAGTGAGTTATTCGAGTTCCTTCGTTCATACTTTGGCATGATCAGAAATAACCATCATATTCTTGTTGAGTCTATCTTCCATGCTTGGTTCCATTAAGCTTGACAATCAAGATCGCGGGCCTGATTGATGACATTTGTCTTTTCCGGAATTGTAAATTCCTGTCAGTCTTTCCTGGGGCTTTTCTTTTTCTTTTATCATTTCAGGTATTGGAAGGTGATCCATTCTTTAGTCGGAAAAGCATCTTGGTCATTCATCTCAACGTTAACACCTTTTTGTCACAAAATTCTGTCCACCTTAGGGTTGAATTCATCAAAGCCTCTGGGCAAGTCTCGTTGTGGTGAAATATTGAAATCCATGGGAATAACAGGATGTCCTAATGTCCCATGAAAAGAGGCTATGATTGTCGTTACTCACATTATCTTGAGAAGTATCACTTATTGAGAGGTGCCAAATCAAACTGGCGAGCAAGTTATCATCAAAGAATTGATGCACATTATCAAGATCATGGTTAGTGCTCCCAGCATCGAATATGAGATTACAAAGGGAGTCTTTGCTGATTTCTTGTTTTCGCATCGATATTGCCCCTGTGTCATGGTTCGAGTCATTCGACCCGACCAAGTTCCTGTTCTTTGAATTGTTGCGTTCTAGCTTGGAGCTGAACGTGAAATGTCGCTCGAGTATCCATTTGAGTTGGAGCTAAAGCTGGTCGTGCTTGACCTGAGTTTGGTACAATCCTCACATTCTCATCTGGGATGTTGCAGGTAGCTGTTCTATTGCCCATGTTTCCATCCAAGACGTTCTGAATCGAAGCTGCATGTTGCATGCCTGCTGATTGGTTTGTGTTCAACCCGAGCTAACGGTTGCTATCTGACTGAGCCAAGTTCGACACTGTTTGTCATTCAACTCTATCATTTCCAATAGGTTGATGATTGTTGCTCAACCTTCCAATTTAGCGCTGGTGCCCCCAGCGTGAAGTCTTGAAATAAGCGAAAGTTAGCCCGAGGTTTTTCAGCTCTACATATGCAATAGCCGTTAATCAGGCTTCCGTCCTTTAATTCCGTATGATGACCTGTTGCTCAAAAGTGTATGGATTAATCTTGAGAAGTCATTCTTTTGGTTGCAGTCTATGATCTTGCAGGGCACTGAGGATAATAAATGTGCATAAAGTCACTCGGTAATTGAATCATGCTGCTCGAAGCTAGTATCCCGTGCCCCCCGTCGACGGTTTTTTTTGCTGAATAGCAGATTTCAAGTCTACATCTTTTCTAAGTTCATAGACCTTCATCAAGTCGTGAGTTAGAGTTGGATGCGAAATGAATTATTGATTGAAATCAAGCGATGACGGGTCTGATCGTGGTCGCCTCTATTGCTCCTGTTTGCTCTCTGCATCAAGGGAAAGGTCAAGGACGAAATGGTTGTGTCACGTCCAATTGTTGCATGGGATATGTCCATCCATATCTGATCTTCCCAATCTTGAAGTAGGTTGGGACCGACAAATGGACATTGTCTTTGCATCTGTTTCCTGGTCCTCAAAGGGTCTCTTAGGGCCTCCTTTCGGTCTTTGCCATAAGTCGTGTGACACATCATTGAACAATTTACTCTCAAGACCTCCTTTTGGTCATCGCCTTTAGTCTCTTGAGGAGTTTAGCATTGGGCATCAGCGTCAACCCTTTATTGATGTTGTGAGTTTGGCTTTCACGCCTTTGTCTTGTTATCTTGCGCATTCCTGCATTCTGTAAATGAAGTAGTATTCCTGCAATGTCATATGTTTACAAATTTGTCATATATTTCAATCAAATATGCTTGTAATCAAAGCATTACAATACTAAGTAATAAGCAATAAATCACATCACAGATCGGGTGAGGGTTTTAAACCAGCGTCGCTATAAGTTAAAATTTCTGCGAATAAATAGCATGTCATATTGTAGCTATCGTAGGGGTATGATGTGTGTGTATGCCCCCAATCAATCGTGAATAGAGTGCTTGGACAGGGCTTGTTCGAGACTGATTAGGTCTAACAATGTAATCCCCCCAGTTCAAAAATGAGGGGCTCGGACTCAGCTTTTACTCTTTTCCCCGATCCTAGAGCGGGGTAGGAGCCCTTTCGTGGCATTTAATCGCAATGCCCTTATACTCTCCTGTTGTAACACCCCGTAATTCTGTAACACTATGATTCACAAATCAAGGCAGAATTAGAATTTAAAATCAAAATCAAAGGAAACGGGCTATGCCATTGCGTTCGTCTCGGAATTCTGCATGAAAAAGATTTCAAGTTTGCATAAATCGGAGTCAGTATGAGGAAGATATAGCCTCCGGAAGTTTCAGCGAGGTTCAAATTTCAAAACAGACTCAGAAACGGGCTGGGCGGAAAATTTCCCGCCCAGGTCCCAGGTTGACCAGGGGGTCGACATGGGGGTCGACCTGGGTACCCAGATCGACCAGGGTGTCGACCCCCCTGACCAGGTCGACTGGGTAGTCGACCTGGGGGTCGACCTGCTCCCGTAATCCAGGTTTTGAACCTGGGTTCATTTTGATGTATCTGGCCCGATTTTCTGACCAGATTCATGACTCTAATCCTATATAAACAGCTTCCTGGCCTCCCTCTCTCTACACCATTTCATTCTATCCTTATGATGACTCTGAGAAAGTGTATAAATGTATAAAATAAAATAATATATAAAATAAATCTAGACGAGGAAATGCTGCTTAAGACTTTCAAGAGGAGATTCAAAACAAGCTAGGATTCAAGTGAAGATTCAAACGACTTCAACGACTGTTTTTCTACGAATCTAATCTAATCTCTGTAAGTCGGTTACTTTTTAGATTTGAACACTTTCTCTATTCGTGACATGAAATTAAAGGAATAAAAGAATATGCCAAATCTTTCTATCAGTGCTTATATCCTTGGACCTAATTAAGAACTGTTATGATTCGATGACAAATAAGACTGTGACTATGAAACTATGGACTTTAAAACCAAATGCCTCTTTGACTATGAACATTGCCTATGAACATTGCCTATGACTGTGACTCATGACTATATTCCTTTGACTATGTACTTCGCCTATGACTGTGATTCATTAACTGTGAGGATTTATTACCTATGACTATGGATATAAGATTATTAT
Source organism: Allium sativum (assembly GCA_030737875.1). Classification (NCBI taxonomy): domain Eukaryota; kingdom Viridiplantae; phylum Streptophyta; class Magnoliopsida; order Asparagales; family Amaryllidaceae; genus Allium; species Allium sativum. Next base: position 101,086,980 of record CM060924.1, read on the forward strand.
TTATGCCCATGACACCGTAGTTACAAAACCATGTTGTATCCCAAACTGGCATTATATTGGACCTAGGCTTGACTTTCTATTTCAGTTTATTCTTAGATCTTGATCATGGGAATTTACCTATTAAGTTAGGTCTACCCATGTTCTGGAATCTATACTATTCAACCCTTTTCATGTCGTAATCTATACGCCTGTGAATTATCATCTTATGCCAGTTGTTATGTCCGTTCTTTCATGGCATTTTGGTTCATTCCCTTTTATCCACGAATCTAGCTTCATTTATGATCTAGGTTGAATCACGATTATACGAACGATGGGAATACATTTTGGGGAAAAACATGAAATTGACTAAACTTGGAAATTGGCATAATTTGGGAACATGCATTATAGCATGACTATTAAGATGAAAATTAGAATAACAAGTCTAGTTTTGACATGAATTAAAATTAGAATATTAAATCAGAATTGGGTGGCCAAATTAAGCATGATAAGTATATTAGCATAATTTACATACATCGGGCGTAAATGGTAAATGATTAAACGGGCCACAAAATAGGTAGTTGGTATGCAAATTAAGTTTTGGGCATAAACAGTGAACTAGAATATGAAATCTAGTTTGGTATAAACTGTAAAGTAGAATATAAAATCTAGTTTTGGCATGAACTATAAATGGGGGTGTTGGATCTAACTTGCTATAAACTGTAAGATAGGCAAATCAAGATTTGGGCCTAGAATACAGGTCCATTAGTAGGCATGGAAAGTGTATAGGGTATAGGCCAAATTTATTTTAAAAAGGGAAAATAGACTTTGAGGATAAGTGGTTAAAATTTGAGGATAAATTGTTAACAATTTATTTATATACAAAAGAAAGGTTATTAATGACATCTCTTTTAATAATACATACACCAGAAAGTTCTAGAGTGACAGAGAGGATAGTGTCTAGGCTTGGGTTTGGAAAATACAAGTTTCCAGCTCTCCCTGGCTATCCCTAACTGATCCGATGGAGGGGATGGTTACTTTCAAAACCTGATTTGAAAATTAATCAAAACCCTTTGAACTTAGAAAACACGAATATGCCTAACCCGAGCTTAGACTGAGTGGCGATGTAAACCTGCCCGGAACCAACCGATACATCCAGTAATCGCAACAATATATGTCTAATGTGAGTGGTAGCGGCTTTAATTTATTTAGTTAAGGCTAGAACAAGAATGGTAGGGTTAAGTTAACTAATACTAACCAATTTAACAAGATAACCAAACCGATGGGTGGGGTTAGGTTTATACTAACACTTAACACAGTTAAGCTAGAATGGGAGGGTTAAGTCCATAGGAACACTAAACCAACTTAACACAGTTAAGCTAGAATGGGAGGGTTAAGTCCGTAGGAACACTTAACCAACTTAACACAATTAAGCTAGAATGGGAGGGCTAAGTCCATAGGGACACTTAACCAACTTAACATGATAACAAGACAAGATTTGTAGGGGTTAAGTAACTTAGAAAACACTTAACCAAATTAACATGTTAACTAGACTAGAAGGTGGGGTTAAGTAATGTTAATACACTTAGCCAAATTAACATGTTAACTAGACTAGAGGTTGGGGTTAAGTAAAATTTAAGACACTTAGCCAATTTGATATATTAGCTGGGCTAGACCGTAGGGTTAAGTAAACTTGAACACTTAACCATCAGATTGTGATAAAAGAATAGGGTTAAGTCCAAAACATGAAGGGATAATACTTAACCATTAATAACATGTTAGTTAAAACAGACGAGCAAGGTTAAGTTAAAAAGGAATACTTAACCAATACAGGATGAATGGGTAGGGTTAAGTAATAAGAAATACTTAACCAATATAACTTGGTTTGTGGTGGGGTTAAGTCAACATGAATTGCTGATAACACTTAACCAGTTTAATAGGATAAACGAAGAGGGTTAAGTTAGCTTGAATTGACTAATGACACTTAACCAATCCAAATTGACGGGAAAGAGAACTAAGTAGTAAACCTTAGTTAAAAGGAGCTAAGTAGAAAACCTTAGTTAAGAAAACAACGATTCTGGAAACTAAGTGGTAAACCTTAGTTAGCAAAACTAAGTAGTAATTCTTAGTATAACACGGGAAGGAGCGAATGTCCGTCTGAGTAAAAGGAAGGCTCCAACGAATTGGGTTACAAAGCCCGAGGGGACGTGAGGGTACTCTTGGTATCCCTCTGTGAGGCTGCAGATGATCCTCTTGGGCTCACAGAGGTTAAGGTCTGCGTTAGAAGAATCAGGGGTATGCCTTGGTTGCAATATATGGCAACCTAAAGACTAGGATGGACCAGCGTGATTCGACGAGAAAACGGTAGCCCTGTGATAGCAACTCGTCGTCTACCATCCATCTTGAGTCAGTCGAGATACGTGAAGCGGAAAGGCGGAGAACTCCAAAAGACCATATACTTGTTATCTAGTTATGGGTGAGGATGGCCATAGGTTAGTGGGGCATAGGGGGCCTGCGTATAGTTCTCATTTTTCAAGGTGTGCCTTTCATTAGTTGAGGGAGGGGTCGAGTGGGACCATAGCCACTGGAATAAAAACAGACCTTAGCATCTGCGTCGGCAGATATCTGAAAGCCCCCGACCGAGTTCTGTGTTTCTTGATTTGCCCTGCCACAGGACTCGGGCCGCACATTACAGGACATGTGCATCTAGACAAGCGATAACGATTCGCGATACATGCGTGGGGAAGTCTAGGAACATACCCCACTCTAGGTAGTGTGTTCTAGACTTGGGGGCATCGTTTGACAGGTAGCATAACCCTAGTTGGACTAGGTGGCATAAACCCTGAATCCGAGAAGCGTTCTACAGATAGCGTAAAGTCTAGTTGAATCTAGAAAGCACTTGACAGAATACCCTAGATTAGATCTAGGTAATAAATAATAAATGTATGCCTGAAGGCAACGGAAACTACAGGGATTGAGATCACGTTATCATTACTAGTTGGGACACTAGTTAGGTGGTGCAGAGATATAGAAATCATTATAATAAGGAGATAGCGAAGCGGCGAAAGTATTAGAGCATATCCAGTTAATCTTATCTTAGCATATCATGTGTTAATCTTGTCTAATCTTGCTGATCCTATCATCATGGTGTTATCTTGTATTCAGTTAATTCATGTCGTTTTGTTTTTCCATGTTCACATGCTAGAAGTAACTGAACTTACTTAGGCTTTATGTCTGACTCTGTTTTTCTTTCGTCTTCTTTTCTTCCGTTTCCCCCCAGGTAGTAAAAGAGGGAATAGTATAGCTCAGGTTAAGTTGGACTGTCACTCTTTCCCAGCTTGAAGATTTGTCGAAGTTTTGCTTGGATTCTCTTTTCAGATGCTATGGCTGGCTCTTTCTAAAATTGGGGAATATAAATGTTGTTTTATGCTTCTTTATTTTGTAAGACAGATGATACTCTGATATTATAAAGAAATCGTTGTACAAACTATTTTATCAATAAAGCAAAGTTTTATTTTCTGTTGTTTTAATTTTTGTCTGTCTTGTAATTCATCTGCATCTTTTACCTTAAAATGCTCCACAGAACTTAGTGCATTCCCTTTGTGAGTGACACTAACGCATGTGGGGTGTTACACGTGGTATCAGAGCTGAAGGTTACTAGATCAGATAAAGGATTTGAAAAATTATTTTCAAAATGGTTTTTTTAAAGAAGCATTTTCAAAAAGAAAAGTTTTGTTAAAGGCATAATTCCCCAAAGTCATATGCACTATATTTTGATTCTATGTTTCAGTCCTTATTTCCTTCTTTCTTGAGTCTCTGGGGCTCCTGGCTTTCTGGGAGGTAACCTCATCGAAGGGCGAAGTAGTGCCCGACTTCCATCTATAACCGTAGTAGTTTCACCTGCGGCTAGTTTTCTTTCAAGCTTATAGGGTTTTCTGTACGATGGAAGCAGCTTTCGAGAGATTTGTCAACATGACTACACACGGAAGAGGATGAGGAATTCATGGATGTAGATTTAGCTCACGAAGGAGGAAGGAATTATAAAACCTAAGACAAGAGGAAGTATCTTTACTAGGGTATAATAGGGCATGTAATTAAGGGCAAAGGACAAGATTTTCAGAAGGGCAAGTACCTACTTTCGCCACCAAGCGTACCTAGGAGAAAGGTAGTAAAGTTCTGTTGGAAGAGTCTAATTTTGTTGTTCGTACTCTTTCCTTTGGTTTTAGCTCTTCGCATTTTTTCATATCCACTTCCATAGTTGAGTCTCTGCACCATAGTACTCGTAGAAAGATCCCACTAGAGTCTCAAATCCAATTGGTGGTCCGACCAGTTTATTTTTGGTTAGTAGGGATTTGAGAATAGCTATCGAGTTTGCTTATATCATCTCACGTAGATCGTCTAAATTCAGAGGAGATATTCCTTGGGTGCTTGTCTGATATTTGTTTAGGCCTTTGGAGCTTGTACTTGAGGAATGTCGAGTTCGACTAGGATGGTTTGCATGAGAGATGAATAGTTGTGGCAGGCACTCTAAAAAGCACGTAATAACCTTCCGACCCTTATAGATATGGTATGGTGGATAAGAGGGAGATCTCTAATCATCTTAGTACATACACTTGGTACCGTGATTGACATCTGTTTATATTAGAAATGGAGGTCAGAAACTTCACAATCGTGAAGTTAAATTAGTTAAGATACAGTGGAGTAAAGCTGAAGAAGGCTAGATACTAGCATCATAACCCTTTTCCTTAAGGGTGCATCTTTGATATTTTTTAGGAGCTTTACGCATAATTGTTTATCTCTTTCCAAAGTATACCCTCTAGGTCGTATCTTCGATCCTTAGGTAGAAACTCTTTTGGACGTAAACATGTATTTGAAACATGTTATGGTTAATGGTTGCGAGTGGTTGCTAATGGTTGCTCGTGAATGCATATACATACGTATTAGGCACTAGATCAGTTCGGACGCTTCCATATTGCATTTACAGATATGTATTTGTTTGTAACTTGAACTTGATATGGACGTTGCATATGGATGAATGGCTGTGCACGCATGTAGTATTTACGTAACTAGGGATGCTTGCATACATGATTGGACACATGGCACTGACATGATTCGCATTAAGGAGGTCAACTGAATCAGTAGACCGCCTGATTTTGCATTAGATAAAGACATATACACACACTATGCATATGAACATGAAAGTATTAGAAATCTTTTAAGGAAAATGAATGCCTGTGATTGAATGGTCGAGTAGATGGGTGATTGGATGGTAGGACACATTCTTCCTAACTTGAAGATTTCGGGGACGAAATCCTTTTAAGTGGGGGAGAATGTAACACCCCGTAATTCGGATTCACAAATCAAGGCAGAATTAAAATTTAAAATCAAGGGAAACGGGCAGCGCCATTGCGTTCATCTCGGAATTCTGCATGAAAACGAGTCCGAGTTTGCGTAAATCGGAGTCCGTATAAGGAAGATATGGCCTTCGGAAGTTTCAGCAAAGTTCAAATTTCAAAACAGACTCAGAAGCGGGATGGGCGGGAAATTTCCCGCCCAGGTCCCAGGTCGACCAGGGGGTTGACATGGGGGTCGACCTGGGTACCCAGGTCGACCAGGGTGTCGACCTGGGGGTCGACCCCTCCCTGACCAGGTCGAATGGGTAGTCAACCTACTCCCGGAATCTAGGTTTTGAACCTGGGTTCATTTTGATGTATCTGGCCCAATTTTCTGACCAGATTCATGACTCTAATCCTATATAAACAGCTTCCTGGCCTCCCTCTCTCTACACCATTTCATTCTATCCTTATGCCGACTCTGAGAAAGTGTATAAATGTATAAAATAAAATAATATATAAAATCAATCAAGACGAGGAAATTCTACTCAAGACTTTCAAGAGGAGATTCAAAACAAGCTAGGATTCAAGTGAAGATTCAAATGACTTCAACGACTGTTTTTCTACAAATCTAATCTAATCTCTGTAAGTCAGTTACATTTTAGATTTGAACGCTTTCTCTATTCGTAACATGAAATCAAAGGAATAAAAGAATATGCCAAATCTTTCTATCAGTGCTTATATCCTTGGACCTAATTAAGAACTGTTATGATTCGATGAAAAATAAGACCGTGACTATGAAACTGTGGACCTTAAAACCATATGCCTCTTTGACTATGAACATCGCCTATGACTGTGACTCATGATTGTATTCCTTTGACTATGGACATCGCCTATGACTGTGATTCATTAACTGTGAAGATTTATTGCTTATGACTATGGATATAAGATTATTATTTATGCCCATGACACTGTAGTTACAAAACCATGTTGTATCCCAAACTGGCATTATATTGGACCTAGGCTTGACTTTCTATTTCAGTTTATTCTTAGATCTTGATCATGGGAATTTACCTATTAAGTTAGGTCCACCCATGTTCTGGAATCTATACTATTCAACCCTTTTCAGGTCGTAATCTATATGCCTGTGAATTATCATCTTATGCCAGTTGTTATGTCCGTTCTTTCATGGCATTTTGGTTCATTCCCTTTTATCCACGAATCTAGCTTTATTTATAATCTAGGTTGAATCACGATTATACGAACGATGGGAATACGTTTTGGGGAAAAACATGAAATTGACTAAACTTGGAAATTGGCATAATTTGGGAACATGCATTATAGCATGACTATTAAGATGAAAATTAGAATAACAAGTCTAGTTTTGACATGAACTGAAATTAGAATATTAAATCATAATTGGGTGGCCAAATTAAGCATGATAAGTATATTAGCATAATTTACATACATTGGGCATAAATGGTAAATGGTTAAACGGGCCACAAAATAGGGAGTTGGTATGCAAATTAAGTTTTGGGCATAAACGGTGAACTAGTATATGAAATCTAGTTTGGCATAAACTGTAAACTAGAATATAAAATCTAGTTTTGGCATGAATTGTAAATGGGGGTGTTGGATCTAAATTGCTATAAACTGTAAGATAGGAAAATCAAGATTTGGGCCTAGAATACAGGTCCATTAGTAGGCATGGCAAGTGTATAGGGTATAGGCCAAATTTATTTTAAAAAGGGAAAATGGAATTTGAGGATAAGAGGTTAAACTTTGAGGATAAATTGTTAACAATTTATTTATATACAAAAGAAAGGTTTATTAATGGCATCTCTTTTAATAATACGTACACCAGAAAGTTCCAGGGTGACAGAGTGGATAGTGTCTAGGCTTGAGTTTGGAAAATACAAGTTTCCAACTCTCCCTGGCTATCCCTTACTGATCCGACGGACGGGATGGTTACTTTCAAAACCTGATTTGAAAATTAATCAAAACCCTTTGAACTTAGAAAACACGAATATGCCTAACCCGAGGTTAGACTGAGTTGCGATGTAAACCTGCCCGGAACCAACCGGCACATCCAGTAATCGCAACAATATCTGTCTAATGTAAGTGGTAGCGGCTTTAATTTATTTAGTTAAAGCTAGAACAAGAATGGTAGGGTTAAGTTAACTAAGACACTTAACCAATTCAACAAGATAACCAAACCGATGGGTGGGGTTAGGTTTATACTGGCACTTAACACAGTTAAGCTAGAATGGGAGGGTTAAGTCCATAGGAACACTAAACCAACTTAACACAGTTAAGCTAGAATGGGAGGGTTAAGTCCATAGGAACACTTAACCAACTTAACACAGTTAAGCTAGAATGGGAGGGCTAGGTCCATAGGGACACTTAACCAACTTAACATGATAACAAGACAAGATTTGTAGGGGTTAAGTAACTTAGAAAACACTTAACCAAATTAACATGTTAACTAGACTAGAAGGTGGGGTTAAGTAAAGTTAATACACTTAGCCCAATTAACATGTTAACTAGAATAGAGGTTGGGGTTAAGTAAAATTTAATACACTTAGCCAATTTGATATGTTAGCTGGGCTAGACCGTAGGGTTAAGTAAACTTGAACACTTAACCATAAGATTGTGATAAAAGAATAGGGTTAAGTCTAAAACATGAAGGGATAATACTTAACCATTAATAACATGTTAGTTAAAATAAACGGGCAAGGTTAAGTTAAAAAGGAACACTTAACCAATACAGGATGAATGGGTAGGGTGAAGTAATAAGAAATACTTAACCAATATAACTTGGTTTGTGGTGGGGTTAAGTCAACATGAATTGCTGATAACACTTAACCAGTTTAACAGGATAAACGAAGAGGGTTAAGTTAGCTTGAATTGACTAATGACACTTAACCAATCCAAATTGACGGGAAAGAGAACTAAGTAGTAAACCTTAGTTAAAAGGAGTTGAGTAGTAAACCTTAGTTAAGAAAACAACGATTCTGGAAACTAAGTGGTAAACCTTAATTAGCAAAACTAAGTAGTAATTCTTAATATAACACGGGAAGGAGCGAATGTCCGTCTGAGTAAAAAGAAGGCTCCAACGAATTGGGTTACGAAGCCCGAAGCTTCGAGGGGACGTGAGGGTATTCTTGGTATCCCTCCGTGAGGCTGCAGATGATCCTCTTGAGCTCACAGAGGTTAAGGTCTGCGTTAGAAGAACCAGGGGTATGCCTTGGTTGCAATATATGGCAATCTAAAGACTAGGATGGACCAGCATGATTCGGCGAGAAAACGGTAGCCCTGTGATAGCAACTCGTCGTCTACCATCCATCTTGAGTCAGTCGAGATACGTGAAGCGGAAAGGCGGAGAACTCCAAAAGACCATATACTTGCTATCTAGTTATGGGTGAGGATGGCCATAGGTTAGTGGGGCATAGGGGCCTGCGTATAGTTCTCATTTTTCAAGGTGTGCCTTTCATTAGTAGAGGGAGGGGTCGAGTGGGACCATAGCCACTGGAATAAAAACAGACCTTAGCATCTGCATCGGCAGATATCTGAAAGCCCCTGACCGAGTTCTGTGTTTCTTTATTTGCCCTGCCACAGGACTCGGGCCGCACATTACAGGACATGTGCATCTAGACAAGCGATAACGATTCGCGATACATGCGTGGGGAAGTCTAGGAACGTACACCACTCTAGGTAGTGTGTCCTAGACTTGGGGGCATCGTTCGACAGGTAGCATAATCCCTAGTTGGACTAGGTGCATAAACCCTGAATCCGAGAAGTGTTCTACAGATAGCGTAAACTCTAGTTGAATCTAGAAAGCACTTGATAGAAAACCCTAGATTAGATCTAGGTGCTAAATACTAAATGTATGCCTGAAGGCAACGGAAACTACAGGGATTGGGATCACGTTATCGTTGCTAGTTAGGACACTAGTTAGGTGGTGCAGAGATATAGAAATCAGTATAAGAAGGAGATAGCGAAGCGGCGAAAGTATTAGAGCATATCCAGTTAATCTTATCTTAGCATATCATGTGTTAATCTTGTCTAATCTTGCTGATCCTATCATCATGGTGTTATCTTGTATTCAGTTAATTCATGTCGTTTTGTTTTTCCATGTTCACATGCTAGAAGTCACTGAACTTACTCAGGCTTTATGTCTGACTCTGTTTTTCTTTCGTCTTCTTTTCTTCCGTTTCCTCCCCAGGTAGTAAAAGAGGGAATAGTATAGCTCAGGTTAAGTTGGACTGTCACTCTTTCCCAGCTTGAAGATTTTTCGAAGTTTTGCTTGAATTCTCTTTTCAGATGCTATGACTGGCTCTTGCTAAAATTGGGGAATATAAATGTTGTTTTATGCTTCTTTATTTTGTAAGATAGATGATACTCTGATATTATAAAGAAATCGATGTACAAACTATTTTATCAATAAAGCAATGTTTTATTTTCCGCTGTTGTAATTTTTGTCTGTCTTGTAATTCATCTGCATCTTTTACCTTAAAATGCTCCACAGAACCTAGTGCATTCCCTTTGTGAGTGACACTAACGGATGTAGGGTGTTACACCTGCCGTATGCCCAGGATAGAGTTCGAACTGAGCTTTCAATCTGCCCATAATCCTTCTGTAGGGTAGGAGTTAATTTGTAGCGCACAGTCTCTGGCGCCTTTATACTCTCCCGTCGAATACCAAGGGTAGAGTGGAATCAAGGCGGTCTTTTAATCGTGGTGCACCATCATGCCTTGAGGACGTCGTCTTCCCGTCCTTTATGCTCTCTCTCGAATCAGGAGAGTTAGAGTTAATTAGGCGAACAGTCGCATGATTGACCCCGACACTCCTTCTACACTCTATTTCCAAGAGTCGGAGTCCATCGTGTCGAGTGTCGTTCTCAAACTCGGTTTTAGTCCTTACTCCATGCTTCACTCTAGTGGATGGAGTTTTTTTGGGCAAGCGGTCAGACCACACTCGCCGCGGCGCTACCTCATAATCCCTGATTCATAGGTAAAGGTGGCCATTTGCAATAATCAAGTCTCTCTTGTCTCGTCGACTCGTGGGATGGAGTTTGGTCGGACATTGCAGTATCGTCCTTCAAACACTCTCTCAAATCATGAGAGTTAGTGTCATGGATCGATTGGTCTTTAATCCTAGGGTGCCCCTCACACCCGTCCTAGGTTCATACATCTATCCAAGCTCTGAGGATTAGAGTTAGTTGGGAAAACAGTCAGAAAATGTTTGCCAAGGCTCTGCATTCCTCCGATCAATCCATGTGAGGACTGATTGGCACCGAACTTTGGGTACCTGCATCATTCATAGTGCATGAGTTAGTTATGTCAATAACTTGGGAAGCATGTAAGAGTAAATTGCATGATTGAAAAGTAAGCATATCAAGGGGCAGTGCTGCCTCCTTTATTTGGATTCATGTAATTTGGTGGCGTCAAATATAGGATCGAGCCATGTAGATGGTCGAACTGCATCCAACTGAAATCGAGGATTCCTACTTTGAAATGCATAAGTCAATGCATAATTATCTTTAGCTCTGCCACGTATGATCCTAGGAGTGAATGGTCATCTCATATCCACCTTGAGCTATACAACCTCTTTCAGGCGGAGGGCGTGGCTTTGTATACGAGTAATTCAGTCGAGCCCATTATGGGTTTATTCCATAACTCCATATGCGGGTGCTAGAAGTTTGATCGATGTCAAAACCGAGGTACCTACGCCATCCACATATTAATTCATCTAAGTCAATTACATCAATAACTCATAAAGCATGGAAATATAAGAGTCATAGTTAAAAAGTAATCATGTTAAAGGAATGAATATCATTTTTTGCGAAAATGTCATTACGTGCTCTTTGCAGGTCCATTTCGCCTCGCCCAATCTTTGTCAGGGGATGACTGCCAAAATCTTTAGCTGGTGATGACCGTCTTTTTGAACCGTCGTGGGATAGCGATCCAAAGAATGAACAGACCTTTATCGGGGTCTTGGGGTGGCAAGGTCGCCATTTGATCGCCTTCTTGCCCCCATGTTAAGGGCAAGAATTGAGTGTCATGAAGTCATATCTATATCATTATAGAAACTTTTTTATGTTCCATGCTAGAAAATAGGATATTGCTACTGGTGAGATAGTCATATCTCATAAATTTGTTGATATGCCTTTGATCCCACGCCGGGGACAAGGGTTGGTGCATAGACAATCAATCAACATTCAGGCTTGAGTGTTCCAAACGTTTAACTCTCCAATCTTCGGGCAAGACTGAGGTAGTCGGTCATATAAATTTATGACATATCAGCTTTGAATTAGATGATGCAATCTCAAGCGACCCATGCTCGAATTTTCAGTTGCCCCCAGCGTCTGGGGAATGAGTTTCTTGGCGCGTAATCAGTACAGGGAGTGGAGTTGGGAATCTCCACTTCATGATTCTAAAAACGCCATCGTTAGAAGTTTCATTCGTGTTGACCTCTCATTTAGCGAAAAGCTGATTAGTGCCTTTGTCAAATCATTTAGGGCTCGAGGCATAACTAATGATAGTACGCCCTTCACTTCTCCTTGCTGGAAACACTTCGGGCTGCAGGAAGCTTCTAAAGGGAGTTGTCCATGACTCTCTTCCGAATTCGGTCTTCAATACCGGATAAACTTTCGAGTGTCTCGATCGGGATCATCTTTATCTCTTCTGGATTATCGAAAATTGTTAGGTTGGTCAGATAATCCGCTTTCTGATTTTCTATATGCAGAATATAAGATATGTTGTAATGTTCCCATCCATTCAATAGCTTTTCTACCCGTTCTGGGTAAGTTGTGAGTCATAGTCCCCTCATCTGGAATGTCCTTTGAATCAATTCAACTCCAATGCCGGACTGTCGATTATTCTTTGCACCATCTGTACACAAATTCCGGGTGCTTGGTTTTCTTCATTCTGATTTTGAGCGGCCATTTTCTTCATTTAGCACATCCCTTTCGGAACAATAAACTCATCGATGAAGCCAGCTAACGCTTGCCTCCGTATGGATTTCTTCATGAGGGAATTGAGATCAAACTGGTTCAGCTCGATATTTCATTCGAGCGATTTTCCAAATGCCTCAGGTTGCTGCAGGACCTGTTGTAGTGGCGAATTGGGGTGTATCCTAATCAGATGAACTTGGAAATAGTGGGGGAGTTCACTCGAAGCAATCAACAAGTTGTAAACGAGCTTTTCAATCTTTAGGCAGTTGCTTCATTAGACGTTGCCCTCCTACATCCCGAATCTTCATCCTCTCTAGGATCTATGTCTTTGGGAAGATCATCGGGCATCTCTTTCTGTGATGTCTCCTTTGCTTGCTAAGTCCATGCCTTCTTCACACTCCACCTCACCGGGAGGGAAGCGTTTTTTGAGTTCCATGCCATTTCTGTTGCATAGCATATTTTATTCAGCCAAATAGCAGGCTCTCCAAGTAACTTAGTCATCACGGGCCATTTCCGCTCCAGCTTCAGCTTTGATTTCTAGCAATAGACGCTAGAGTGCAATGTAAGCCTTGAATTCTGTTATGGCTGGTCATATGTGGCTTATGAGTAGTCAAGTCGCTATTTTCTGGGTAATGATCCATAGGTCCAATCATGGCCTGTGGTGGTTCAACTATTACCTGACTCGGGGCACCAAAATGTGTGGATTTAACCCTTATATGGTGGAAATCAATCGTCATCAGTGTGGTTGATAGAAAATGGTCATTGTAAGTGTTTGCTAAGTTCTTCAGGGAATGAATCGCAAGACATATGTCCTTCACCACATCATACAAGTGAACCTTAGCTTTGTAGTGTGAGGATCCTTAGTCGCTTTCTAGCTGATCATTTCTGACAACCATGGTTACTAAGATCATAAGAATCATCTTCGGAGTAGTGCTCGGACTGTTCCATATAACTGTCATTCGATACTCCGCCGATTGGATAGGTTTATGTCACATAAATAAGATAATCACTGCTCGTTAGGGAACAACAGCAGTTGCATCGGTGAAATCTATACACCATTGGAGATATAGTAGAGGAAGCTGCTATGAGACAATCGTTGTCTCGTATACTATCGATGATAACAAGCTGAATCTGATCAATACCTCCTCACACTGGCTTATTGATGTAAGTAGGTGTCATGGCTCTGGGAAAAATCCCAGTCGTTGCCGTCTACTGGTATATTCACAAATTATCCATTTAATCTTCATTGACAAGCTTTTGATAACTACTATTGGCTAAAATGTACGCTGAGCCGAAGGCGAGCCGTGCTCCGAGCTGAAGGCGCGGCCGTAAGCGGGTCCGGGCGCAGCGCCGGTTGGGGTCCGGGGCCCCATAGCACCACACGATTTTTTCGATTTTGGAAGATGGAGCCTTTTCTCAAATGATCAGAAAAATGTATTTTTCCGAAAAATAGCTGTTTCGGGTCGGATCGGATCATGCCTTCAAATTTGCGGTTCGGAGATTGTCTTCAGGTTGGGTCGGATCGGACTAGTTCCTCCGAGCCGGATCGAGGACGTCATTAGCTAGTCGGTTCGGTATATATGAAAGAGCCAGTTCGGATCTCCTCCTCCTGTTTGGATCGGTCTTCCTTACCCTGCATCTCCACTTTCCTGCGGTTCGGGTCGTGGTCTCTCTTCCGGGTCGGATCGAGGGAGCCTCTTCGGATCTCGGTTGCTGCTCAGAGGTGTCAGGTTCCATTTGACCCGAGCCATGGTGATGCGATACGATGACAAAGAGATGAAGGAATTCTATCTTCGTTCGAGCCAAGGATGCGATCCGACCCCAAGCTTCATTTGTGGCGAGTATACTTTGTTCGAACCGATCCCATTCGACCCACGCAGATCTTCCAATTAAGACACCCTCAGTTTGACTTTCTACCAACTTCTTCACTCCAAGGAACTTCGGACCAGTTAGAGGCAGTACAGAACTGAGCCATTCGGGTCTGTTCATCTGAGAGAAAGCGAATCATTCAAGCAAGATATGGATCTTCCCTTAATGAACTACAATATCCATTAGTAGATGAGAAGGTCGATGGTTGAAAATCAATCCATTCTCAGTGAAAAGCACCAAAATGTTAGACCAAAAAATGGTTCTAACACCCAATTGATCATATTTTGCAGAGGATAATGAGGATTCATAAATTAGAAAGCACAGAAAAGCTATTAGCACACGATTTTTTTAGTGGTTCGGCGTTAACGAGCCTACATCCACTTCATATTTTCTTACTCTACTCGTATATTACAATTACAATGAACATCACCCCTCAATCAATCGAATGCAATGAATAAGAAGATTTTCTATTAAATAGTGCAGCCATGATAGGAGTGAAGAAGCAAAGTGCCCAAAAAAGTCCCCCTCATCTACTACGTTATGATGCATTTACAGGTGTTTAAGTGCCCTGGATCCGATGCCACATGAAAGTATCATAGGGGATTTTGGAGTTGGTTAGGAGAGAGTGGAGTAAGTGGGGACTGTGTCAAGCATGCAGCAGGTTTCGAGATTGTAGTGGGAGACATGGAAAACGTGGGAGAGTTGTGCAAGTCTGTAGCCATAATAATAGGATCATGTTCAATATGCAACAACTGCCCCTATGTAAGCGGGGTCCATATGTCTCGACCTGAACCGACATTACGAGGTGCTGAGTTCTTCCAGTGCATGCGGGTCATGTATAACCCGATCCGACTCTACCTGCCAATTCAATTCGTAGCTGAGTGACGGGCAACACAACTTCGCATGGGCCAGAGGACTTTCGATCTGAACCGGTGATGGAGTGGAAAAACTAATTTTCATTTGAGCCAAGTAGTGGTCCGATCCAAGGCCTTGATCCGACCTGAAATTGGAAACCCGAACCGGTTGGTTTGACTTGCATTCGACCATCAAAACTCCGAAGTTTTGTTGCTTCCATCCGAATTGAGCAGTTCGACATGAACCGAATATCCCGATCCGAATCGATTTCTCACCCATGCCAATATCGAGTTTTCAATGCTCTATAGCTTTACCCAAGTGGTTGGCAAACAATGTCGATCACTCGTCTTGGGACTTTTCATCGTGGCAGGGAGAGCTTTCTGCTTACAATCAAGAGAGCATTTTCCTTCCTCAGGATCTTCGCTCCCCTTTTCTGAAGTAGCCACCATGAACATTTTATGGTTTCACGGGAGTAGGCCTGTTCGATGAAGGGCCTCCTCATCCAAAATCTTCTCCATAGAGCGAACTTCCTTCGGGATAGCTTTCAAACGAGCTACGCACCCCTTGTATTCATTGCCCTTCGGCACTGGCAGAATTCCTATTACAAAAAACCGAGGTCAACACCAAGTTTGTAACTCGACCAGAACCAAACTAGTGAAAATATAGATACTTGCTTCCCTCTAGCCATCGTCTTGCAAAGCTCGGAGGACAGTGAATGAAGATCCACTCAGGTTTAAACAACCCAAGCCTGGTCTATGACCCTTTAATGAACTGGCACTGTGTTTTGCCTCTGGGAAGTAAAGGGAAGGCTTAGTCTTGGTTCTCCTCTTGATCTAAAACAAGAACCGGATGTCCTCTATGGTGGGTTCCTCATGTAATTACCCTCTAAACAAACGACAGTTACCGAGAGGGAATGCATATCCATTCGGATGAAGCTGTATAGGCGCTAAGCGGATGTAACTCATCATGTCACGGATGGAGCCACAAGACAGGGGCACGCACCCCGCAATGCACATGTGCCTATTCCATGCAGTATATCCTTCTGGCGGAGTGTGCACCCGATCCACCTCCTAGGGAACTAGATAGTGGGACCACGGTATGTTGAATCTTGCGCAAATATGCCTCAAGGCGTTTTCATCCACACTCGAACGTTCTGAATCTGGCAGATTGTCAACAACGAAGGTGCCTGCCATCACATCCGCAGCTTCAGGTACGTCGCCCGTCACAATATCTAGATCCTCCTCGGACCTCTTCTCAACAAATGTAACACCTACCGACGCCGATGGATCAGTCGAGCTCTCGACCATCTGTTTTAAATCATGGTCAGGTGCTTTCAGCGAATCTGTAAATTGGGAAGAGGTTGACTCTGAAGAAGTCTCAAGCTTTCTGTCCCCAGGACTAGTGCTGTTAGTTGAGAAGGACAGGGATGGTGAGTGCTGAGAAGCTTTAGCTTCCAAGTGTTATTGTGTTTTGGATTGTGTCTCCATTTGCAAGCTATACTTTAATATAGTTGCATTAGACATCATATGTAGAACATGTACCACTTGTGTTGGTGCGAACTAACGTCCAAACATGTAGTGTAGTGTAGTCATAATGCAGTGATACTGTTTAACAGGCTCGGAACACGACGATAATCACTATTGCTTAATGACAGTAACCATCGTTGTCCTCGACCAGTGTCTGTAAACTCGCATTAAGTTGTGACCACATCGTGACTAGGATCGGGAAATGAGTTAAAAAGTCCAAAGTTCTTTTCCATGATCAGGGCTATATGCTCTAAGTCTATGTGCAAGGTTAGAATCCAATTCAATCACGAAATTTCATGAGAACGATGCGGAAGAGGGTACCTTGCATCATCGAAGCGATACAAAATCGAATCATGAGTGATGCGAGATACACTGCCAAAAGCAATGCGTGATCGCATCACAAGTGATGCAAAATCGTCACTAAACTGATGTGATATCGCATGACAGGGGAGCGTAATCCCCGCATCACCAAGGTGATGCGATATCACATCACAGAGGTGCGTGATCCCCGCATCACCAAAGTGATGCGATATCGCATCACAGAGGTGCATGAACCCCGCATCACCACTGATGCGATATCTCGAATCAGGGCGATGCGATATGTCACACCACCACAATGCGATATCGCATCACATGGTGTGTGTGAGCCCTGCATCACTCCAAATGTAAGCTGCCACACAGTAGATGAAGCCATGTGTTTCCCTCCTCTTCTCCTTGCTCCTCACCCGCTCCGCCATTAGTGCTGGAACCATGTTTAAACCAAGCTCGAGATCGCGAGCTCCTACACTCGAATCAACATTCTTAAATATGAATTCGGTTTAGAACTCGGCTCCAACAACCAATCATCGTCTCAAATTCCTTATGCCTACCTATGAGTTCGAATCGGGATTGGTTTTCCTCAAATAAGGGCAGTGGACTTTGATGCGAAAAGTAGGAGCGAAAAAGTATCAGAGAGAGGGAGGGTTCCAACTTTTATAGGGGAAGAAGAGTTAGGATTTAGCCCACTCTGTTTGTAACGCGTCCCTTCGGGAATGCGAAGTACCGCATCCCATTGGGATGCAATGCTTCGCATCCCACCGAGATGCGAGACTTCGCACCCTCCCAGGGTAATGCGATAAAAAAAATTAATAACATAATATATATATATATATAGTATATAAATGTGTATATATTTCCGAGTACGTGTATACGTTCGAGCACATACATATCAAATGCACATGCATGGATCAGTCCATACATGCGCACTTACGCATCATTTTTATCTTCCTTTGCTTCTTTTCTTAAAAAGCGGTTGCATTGCGCAAGACCATGCAAAGACATGTGAGCGTACTTGCGATCCTACGTCGATAATAACTCACTTACGATAAGGCGTAAGTAAGAGTCGACCACTAACATCTACTTTCATAAGTAAATAGGAATTAGATGCTTATGGGGAAATTGGATAGACAAAATTCTCAATATGCTTGTTAGGCTAGAAATCTTCCTATTCTCCGGAATTCTTCTCAACACTAAGCACATTCTGTCGAGACAAGATGTACTTTGGGGGGGGGGAAATGTTAACCAAAATTTTCGCTCGGTTCCCAAAAGGTACACAAGACCCACTCGACTCAACACGTCGCGCGGTACCAAAGCTCGAAGTGTCACCATGGCATTGACGCATCAAACAGGATAGAGGTCGAACGAGTGAAAGCCTCACATCCTCTCCAAACAATTATATCATCGCCTTACACCACTGCGTGGCCCACATCGCCAGTAAGCTCGCATCACCCACCAAGATCGCAACACCTTCCCTCGTATTGTCTACCTCGGGTGCAATGATATCGCATCCCCTGGATGCGAGCATATCGCATCCCCTGGGTTCGATCATATCGCATCCCTCGGATGCGATCATATCGCATCACTCGGATGCAATGATATCGCATCCCTCGGATACTATATTATCGCATCCCCGAAATGCGACTTCATTACATCAAAGGGATGCAACATTTCCATCCCTTAAGAGTATATCGCAACCCTTTGGGATGCGATTTTCGCATCACTTGGGATGCAAAAATCACCTCCCACTTAGGGGTGCGATTTTCCTTATGTTAAACATGGGATGATGAGATTTTCGGGGTTAGATGGTTTTAGGATGCGATTTTCAGCTGAGTGGTCCCCTATTCCTCCCTACTCCCACCTAACCACTCCACTATATATACCCCAAGCTCATTTGTTACAAGGGTTGGGAAAACTGCAGATTTGATATCTCCCTAGAGCTCCAAAGGACCTCTCTAATGGCATCTTCACTTTGAGGAGGAAGAAGGACAAAATATACTTTCTCCATACAATCACATATGATGACTATGACTTCAAATTACATAAAAAATCTTATAACTAAATGCCTAGAAGAGGCTCATAGCTTGTAAATCATCGTTGTCAATAAAATATCAACAGCTCTTCCAAAGTGGACGTAGGACCCTCACGAGACCGAACCACTATAAATCTCAACTGTCATTTACTGTTTTTCTACTCTTCTGCACTTGCTTTCCATGCGTAGAATCGTAATCTTAATTAATTAAGAACCTTGGGCGTTGGTGACATTTTTTAGCATCAACAGACGACCAAAGTGGTCGACCTAGGAGTCAACCCTCTAATCGTTGCATCCCCTTAGAGACTAGGGTTTATATATATAATATATACGCAAAGCATAGGATGGAGGAATGCTTTTTAATGGCGATTAGTGATTTCTTTGCCTATTTTCGTCACGCGTGAGTATTCCACTCCTTTAGTTTTCTATTTTCCTTATAATTGTTTTCTTCCCGCAACCTTCAACGAATTCTTTTTGTTAATAAGACATTTGTTTATTCCATTTTAATTTCACTTTTAAAGTCATATCTATTTCTTCTTCAACACAACCGGATGGCCAAATTTCAATAGTGATCTCCAGATCTGCCCAGTCGCATCGCGCTTAACTGAAGATCCTATAGATCCTATCCGAAGCTATTTGAAAACAGGAGATCAAGCCATTGGGGGAATTGGGATCTGGCATCGCCAGCATAAGTGTTGATCCACTTTTGAATCCTTATAATTGATCTTCCAGTTCTTCACCAATTATGTGTTTTTGGTATGTGTGTGGTTCTAATTACTAGAAATTTGCGTACTACTTGAGGTTGATATCAGTTATGGTTTCGTTTGTTTTGGTCTGAAGTTACCTATTGATGATAGTATTATTTTCCGTTTGAAGGAAAGTAAGATAAAATGGTTTCAACAATATTTCTTTATATATTGTTTCTTCTGATCCAAATACGATATGGAATTATATGTTGCATACTGAGTGAAGTAGATGGCCTTTTCATAATCTTTCACCCCAAATTGTTTAAGCCAACATTTTTATATAAACGGTTTGTTTTCTGATCTTCTCGAGTTGGAATTACAAATCATTATTGCAGTTTACAATTTTATATGAGTTTGTTTATTATTTTCCCCATTAGTCTTCTATGTGATCGCTTCAGTAGATCCATAAAGTGGATATGGGATTCATTACATTAATCATGGATGTCCAGTACATTTTGTGTTCATCCAGAAATTATTAGTTTTGGATGACATGGTTTAATGTATACTGGTTCCTTGAGACTCCAAGATGTTTATGGATGTCTTGTTTACAATTTAATCAATATCTAGCATGTTGATCAACCTCATATGTACCTGTTTATGAGATTGAAAAATAGTGTTTGGATATCTGTTTGATTTAATAGAGGGTTTTTGGTTGAATGTTCATGAGCAGCTGTAAAAGATTTATAGTGGTTTCTTCCTCTCCTATTTCAAGTATTCCAGTACATCATTACATCCAATGCCTTCTTTCCAGTGATAAAAATGATTAGGATATGTCTGTTATGGCTGGCTTGAGAGTTCGGATTTAACATGTTGATGATTCACATTAACCATTATAGGCCAGACATAGTTCTGCTACAGTTCTTGCTAGAAGGTGGCAATTGGATTCTTTTCTATTTGTAAGAAATCAACAATTCATATTGTCAATTCTGGCACTAAGATCGATTCACAGTTGAATGGGAATCATTAACCAAATTTAGTGCTTGTAATCGAATATTATTTTGGGATTTCATTAGCAAAAGTTCTTGCTGAATTTAGGTGCTACCTACATATGTGTAAGGGCTGCTTTGACATTTACAAACTAACTGGTTGAAAGAGCTGCTTTGGATCATGGACAGGTGAGCTAGTATTTGCATGAAGATGCTAACTATATGTTAAGCACAGTGGCAAACTTGGCTAGGGGTTTGTGCACTGAGTTTCACTCATAGTGGGACGGAGACCATATCATGGGTCGGATCTTTGTTTACTTTGTTTTTTATAGTTACTTGTTTTTACCATTTCTTTTCTCTTTTTACATTGTAACAGCTAGTATGCTAACCCATCTTTTGTACTACTTTTTTTAAATATAAAGCGAACCAATTTTTAATATATGTATGTATGTATGTATGTATGTAGATTTATAAAAATAATATTGGTGATTTTAATAAAAATAAATTTTGAATGAGAACATGGCGTCTAACCCTAATGGAGCGACAACTAATAATTCTAATCAGAATTCAATCATCCTTGAGGACGATGGTAATCAGGAAAACAACTTAGAGGAATCGGATGAAGGATGGAAGGAGGTCAGAATGAGACGTAAAATTTTTGTTCAGGCGATTAATCAAAACCTTAATAGATCTGGAGGTGGCAACAATCAAAAGACCAATCGGCCTAATCTGCAATTCAAATCAGGAGTTCATTTGTGGGCCAATTCTATAGCAGGAAATACAAAAATTGACGGAGGTGTTGCAACGTTTGCAAGTGGAAAAGATGAGGAAGGTGAATTCGTTGACTTAGATGACTTAATTTTTGATGAAGCAAAAAATATGTGGAAAAATTCCATTTATATTTATCTGTTAGGCAGAAGACCTTATTACGTTCATCTGAATGCTTATATTAGGAGGGAGTAGCACCCGAGGGGATCACGGGATGTGTTTGCCAGAGAAAATGGCTTTTATCTGATAAAATTTGAACTTGAAGAGGACTGTAATAGAGTGTTGAATGAAGGTCCACGGTTTATGGATAGCAAACTGATCTTTACTAAGCGATGGGAACCTAATTTAAGACTAGAAAGAGATATGTTGGAATCACACCCTGTGTGGATTTGATTATTGAATTTAGATCTATCTTTATGGAACGCTAGAGGTATCAGTAAACTTGCAAGCTTGATGGGTATACCTCTGGCCATGGATGATCTCACTAAAAATGTTAAACGACTAAATTATGCAAGAGTATTAGTGGATCTAAAAGCCAATCATGAAAAGAAAACGCATATCAGAGGTAAAGACAAAAATGGCAATATATACATTGAGGAAATTGAATATGAATACATGCCCCCTATTTGTTCCAATTGCAAATGCTTTGGTCATTCATCTGATCAATGTGAAATTGTAGCTAAGCCAGTTAAATAGATGTGGGTAGTTAAGGATCTTAGCAAAAAGTAGGGTTAGGATGAACACCAACCCATAAACACTGAAGTGGTCAGTGACAAAATGGATGTTAACAGCACTAATACTAACTGTACAAGACATGATGTAGAAAGTGGTTCTACTCAGATGGTGGTTGATGTATCTGATCAGGTGGTGTCTGAATCAGATGTTGCATAAGCAGATACATATCATCAATCTCCAGTGCAGGCTCAGCATGGGGTGGAGCAAATGCCTGAAACAGTAGATTAGTTAAAAGATTTAAACATAAATTAGATAGTAATGACAATGACAAAGAAGATATGGGATATAATTTAAATGGTAGATTCACAAGATCAAACCCAGTCTACACACAATTGTTCAATATGCAACCGAGGCAAAGTGAGGACGCTAATAATGGGCGTGGATTACCTCCTTCGGATTTGAGGAGCAAATCCCACAACTCAAAATGTCGTTGATCAGCTAGAACGTGAGAGGTCTAAACAATGATACCCGTATTTTAGATCTCCACAATCTTAGAAGGAGTCACTGTAACAACCCGCAAATTCTGAAACAATTTAATTTTTTTTATTTTAGAAATTTTAATGAATTTTAAATATTTAAAATGGTTTATTTTAAATAATAACGACTAAAAATTTATTTTAATTGAAGTTAAAATGAATAAATTTAATTTAAATATAAAAGGCATTAGAAATGGCACGACAGTTCGAAAATTCGATTTTTATTTCAATTGACTATACAGGATTCATTTTACAATCAGAATTGAGCGAAACAAGAAATATTTAAATTTGTTTAACCATATCTTTCTAACGAAAGTAAGAAACTGAAATTTCACTTTAAAAATAAATAGTTATGGCTAGTTTAAAATTTAGAAAAGTCGCTATAGAATTTTTATATATTTTAATATAATATATGGCCCTTAAAAATAGCCATTTTGCAAACGACCTCCGTTTTTGATGAAACCTCTTTTGTTGGAACCGGAATGTCAAATTATTGCTAGGTTTAAATTTTTGTAATTTTTTGAATTAATATGTGAGCGTGGCAAACGAAAATGTGTTTTGTCAATTTTAGTCAAATTTAATCGACTTGAAAATAGCCATTTTTCCAATGGTCTCGGAATTCGATGAAATTAATTTTGTTAGTACCGTATCGTCGAAACAAAGCCAGAAATAATTTTTCTGGATTTTTCTGAGCTCGTATTTGGCCCCGGTGAATTTAAATGTAAGCTAGAATTAATTAAATAAATGATTTAAATATTAAATTAAAAAAAATAGGCCACAGACAGTTGTTTGGACTGACGAGACCTAGCCCATTGGATCCGGAACGGGGGCTATTAGGTGGGGTCAACTCCTGTTGGACTGAAACTGTTAAAGACTTTTGGGTTTATTTTGTAAAATTTACATTAAAATATTATACCTAATAGAAAATTCACAAAACAAAACCCTAATTTATATGCCCAACCGCCACCGTTTCATGAAGGGCCAGAAAGCTCTGACGCCCTCCTCCAAATTTGCATGATCTATACAATAAAATTCCAAACTTCTAAAGACTAAATCGAAGAGAAGATCAAGGTCTATATATCCAACGGTTAAGATCGAGATTAGTGTGCTATGCTTCTCGGATTTCATGCCAAGACCACCCGTGTTTGCAGCCATTTTTGGGAGAAGGGAGGCCACCGAGCTCGGTGGTGGTGCAGGCGCCTGGGGAGGGGTGAACGACGGTCGACGTGGCGGTTTTTGATGTGGCTCCCGGGGCTTCTAGGGTGGTTAAGGTCTAATTAATTATTTAATTAATAAATTAGTTAAGTTATTTAAATAATATAATTAACGTTCAAACCTTTGTAACTTTCGCAAATCAAAACGGAATTCAGTGAAACTGAAAGCGATAGAACCGTGACGAAGAGATCTATGCCATGAAGCTGACTAGACCTAATACCGAGCATGTTGAAATTTCAGACAAAATTCACTGTGAGATTTCTCTTTTTTTAATATAATTTATTTATTTTAATTGTGATAGAATGATTGTATGTGTATGACTGCGATCTGCTATGTGATGATATTGTGAATGATTTATCTGTTTGTTGGTGATGTATAAACACAGATTTGTATGTGTTAAATAAAAATAAATCATATTGCTTTATTATTGATTTGGATTAGAATTTCCATTTCAATAAAAATAAATCATTTTGTTATAGTGTTTGTAACACCCCACATCCGTTAAGGTCACTCACAAAGGGAATGCCATAACTTCAATGGAGCATTATGGGTACTGGAACAGAAATATTACAAGACAGACATATATAAAACAACGAAAAGTAAAGTGGAAATACTTCAAACCATTTATTAAATATGATTGTTTACAATAAAAGCCATCAACTTCCAATACCCAATTACATAGTTAAAATATCTGTCTTGCTCAAAAACAAAGAAGCATAAAAATAAGTTATAGTATTCCCCAATAAAGCAAAGCAAGCCATAGGCAAGAAAAATCCAAGCCTTGCATGAAAGAGCCTTGGAGCTTGATAAGGTCCGAGCTAAGCTGTATTCCCACCCTGCGAACCTGGGGGGGTGGAACGGAAGAAAAAGAGGCGAAACAAAACGGGTTAGTCATAAAGACTGAGTAAGTCCTAGTGACTTTCAGCATAAAAATAGTTAAAGATAGTATGGCATGAGTAAACTGAAAGTAAACATAAGCATGATGACAAGATAAGCAACAGGCAAGATAACTAAGGTTAACATGATGTAATTTTTGTCAAGTAACATCGCAAGGTTCCCATTCAAGATAAACTAAGTATAATTTTGTAAGATTCCTATCAAACATAACAAGATTCCTCTGCTTCGCCATTAAAATATTTCTATGAGATCTACTTGCTCTGCACCACCTAACTAGCATCCTTAAAATTGTCTTGCAAGGAATGACCCATATTCTTACTAATACTCCAACTAGTGTCCTCTGTAACAAGGATCCTTACCCCCACTAGTGTCCCAACTAGTAGCCCGTGCTATATAATAAGGTGATCCCACCCACTACTTAGAAATCATAATACTAGTCTTATGTACCCCTAGCTGACTACATAGGTGCCGCCTGCCCCTATCTCCACTAGGTGTACCCACCAACCCCCATGCGATCGGCTCCCTAACTCGTAGATACCCGTGTTGGCCCCACAGTGGGGTGTATCACTCCCCTAAAGTGGCAACCCAATACAACTTGAGGATGCAAGACTTATACCTACACGATGCAACAACGTCTTACCTACCAGCCCGGGTAAACACACGCATATGAAACCCGTTGGACTTGCGTTGCCACCGATAACCCGTTTTGACCTCTTACAATCAAACCCAGTATGCGTGTCCCGTCCTCGACCTGGGTCGAGCTCACAAAGATACGTAATGGGCTACTGGTCTGAAAAGGGTTCCCTTTCCTCGACACAAGCTTCCCTCTTATGCTTGGTCCCCTCTAGTAATTCTAACTTAACCCCTTCTTATTCATGTCCACCTACATGCTTAAATTTTGGTTAAGTATACACCAGTTATGTCTTACATGTTACCCATGTCCTCCACTTAACCCCTACATCATCCTCATGTCTTAATACATGCTTTATCTTGGTTAAGTGCTTATAGGTTATATTTTACCTGTCATTCATATTACCCCCAACGTCTAGGTTTAACCAAGCGCCTTGGTTTCATCTGCCATTAGACCCTATGTCTATCCGTTAACCATGTGCTTGTGCTACCTCATCAGTCTTATCATTTAACTTGGTTATTTCCATTTGTACCAACCTTCAACTTGCTTATTAATTCAATTCTTAACTTGAACTATACTAAGTCCATTAATAAGCCCACAACATGTTATTCCTATGATTCATACATTAACCCCTGTTATGGTACAATAACATGTTCTTATTCACTCTTTACAACCAAGTACCCCTTAATGTACAAACACACTGGAGAGAGAGAATAATTCCCTAAATACCAACCTCGAAGACCGGAATCAACATCAGATTGATACTCAGAGGATTATCCAAACTAACCAATGTTTTGTTCCTGTTTTATAATATAACTTATGTCGCCTTCAATTGTAAATTCATTCTTGTCTTTACATATTGCTTAATCTACAATGAAGCACATCTTTCCTTATTACATAAGTTATCTCATCTTATCTATTTTTCCGCCTAACTTACTTTATTCCATAAGTTATCATTCCCACTTAGGCATTAATTAAGATTTACTTAACTCAACCATTCATGTCATAATAGTTAAGTGTCATTAGCCTGGTCATATTACTTAACCAACCCATTCATACCATATTGGTTAAGTGTCATTAGCCTAATCATATTACTTAACCCACCCACTCATACCATATTGGTTAAGTGTCATTAGCCTAATCATATTACTTAACCCACCCACTCATACCATATTGGTTAAGTGTTCTTAGTTTACTTAACCCTACCCACTGGTCTAATTACCATGTTATGTTGGTTAAGTATTACTATTCGTATTTCCACATGTCACCCACATGTCACCCACTTAACCCCCATGTCCCACCACATGTTTGTCTG
Source organism: Allium sativum (assembly GCA_030737875.1). Lineage (NCBI taxonomy): Eukaryota > Viridiplantae > Streptophyta > Magnoliopsida > Asparagales > Amaryllidaceae > Allium > Allium sativum. The sequence goes on from CM060924.1 coordinate 101,113,550, forward strand.
GTTAAGTATTTCTTAGTTCATTAAGGCCGTAACCCCATAAAGACCTCTCACATTAGACTGACATTTATGGTAGTTGGATATGCCGGGCGGGTCCGGGCAGTCTTACACCATAAAAGAGTCTAACCTCGTGTCTTTACAACTGTTGCGCTTTTAATTTGGGCCTAGGACCTCTCACATTGGGTTACCATTTGTGACTACTGGATTCGCCGGGCTGGTCCGGGCAGTTTTACGTCACAAATGAGTCCAACCTCGTGTCCTAAGCATTGATTATCGCTTATAATCTTTTACCCCAGTCTTAATAATTTCCTTATTCAAATTATTAATTAATTCCTAATTTAACGATGTCCATAATTCACTCAATTATGTTCATCAATTAATGGCATGCAAAATCATACCAATTTTATCACAATTTATCTTATGCCATTAAAAGCAGCTTTTCTCAATTTATATTTATCCCTCCTTTAAGGCTATTACATGCCAACTACCCAAAACCCACTTAGGCGTGTTCATATTAACCCTTTTTTTTCAAGACATAAATTATCGTATGTGTTTCAACTGCAAATCTCTCATAATTAACATACGCCCAAGTTCTAGATTACATGTCCGTTTTACATATGCCTAATTCATACCAAATTTACATATGTTTAGTTCATGCCATTTTATATGTATGCCAAATTTATGCCAATTTACACCAATCAAGTTCTAGCCAAATTACATATGCTAATCCCAATTCTTGCAATTACCATTTTAACGGCAATACCCAATTATCAAATTTCATATTAATTGCAATTATACCCATATATCCAATTTTCATGTTATGCCATCAATTCCACCAATCACATATATCCAAATAGGTAATATTCCCATACTTTTCCCCGTATTCAATCATATGCAAAATCGTGGTTTAGCCCTAGATTCGAAATTGATCTAGGTTCATCAAAAGAAAATAAATAGGGGAAAGGTAGAATTTTTAAATAAAACAAGACCAGAGAGAAAACATCATAAATCATCATGATAGGCATAAAGATTAGATCTTGATAATAATATCAACATGAATCCAAGAAACTGATTTACAATGACTGAATAGAGCATGAACTAGACATAAGAATGGAGATGAACAAGTCTCAAAACCAAAGGTTCAAAGGTAGACAGGAATAGATCTGAACTGATAAACATGCTTTTATCCAATTACACTTTATTCCATAGCCATATTAAAATTAAGTATTTTAACCTAAAAAGTAACTAGAACTTACATAGCATGGCTAGCGAATTTAAGAACTGAAATCGATGTTGTAGCATTGTTGATTCATCTCTTGAATCGTTGTAGAAGTCTTCATCTTTGCATTGGATTGCATATGAAAGCTTAAGAAGAAGATTAGAGACGGCGGCCATGACTAAAAGGGATTTCAGTAGCATAACGGTGGCTAGACGTCTTGTAGTGAATTAGGGTTTAGGCATCAGGGGGTTTATATAGGATTAGGTAGACGAATCTGGACAGAAAAAGAGACTAGAAACATCAGAATGCACCCAGGCCCAAAAGTGGGCTCGGGGACCAGGTCGACACCCAAATCGACTGCGCAGTCGACCTGGTCCTGGGGGTGTCGACAGCCCAGTCGACTCCCAGTCGACCTGGGGTGCTGGGCGGGAAATTTCCCGCCCAGTCTGTCCGGGTTTTGAAATTCGAATTTAAACTCGAATTCGAACTGTTTTGAACTCTGAAAATTTCTGAAACTTTGGTGAGCCATAACTTGGTCATACGGACTCCGATTTTCGAAAACTCGGACTCTATTTTATGGAGAATTCCAAGATGAACGCAATGGCGCAACCCGTTTCCCTTGGTTCTTATTTTAAAATTTAATTCTGCCTAGATTTATGGTTATAATACGTTATCAAAATACGGGTTGTTACATTCTCCCCTCCTTAAAGGATTTCGTCCCCGAAATCTTCAAGTTAAGAAGAATGTGTCCTACCATCCAATCATCCATCTACTCAATCATCAATCACAGGCATTCATTGTCCTTAAGAAATTTCTAATGCTGTATGAACATATGCAAGAAGTGTGTGTATATGTTCCTTGTGTAATGCAAATGATCAGGCCTGATTGATCCTCTTAATGCAAAAATATGTTTAGTGTCATGAGTCCAACATGTATGCAAATAATCCTAGTCACGTAAGCACTATATGTGTGCACAAACATTCATCCATACGCAACATTCATATGATAACACATTCAATTTCATCCACAAACAAGTGTAAGCACTCATGCATATGCAATATGAAAGGTGACTGAGCCGATCTAGTGCCTAAAGTGCGTGTATATGCATCCACTAGCAACCACTTGCAACCACTTGCAACCATCAATCATTACATGTCTCAAACAAATGTTTACACCCAATTGTTCCTACCTAAAGATATAGTCGAATGATAGAAGCAAGTCAAAACTCTGCGCCCATCAAAGCTAGAAATCTACGTCACATTTATACTGATTAGGAGAAGAATTCCCTAAGCACCAGCCCCGAAGACCGAAATCAACATCAGACTGACAGCCAAAGAAATTCTCAACCCAACCAATATATATGTGATTCTAGGAAACTAAGTATGATGGACTCCTTTTAGGTCACAAGAAATCCCTTCCTAAAATCAACCCATATCCTATAAAACCCAAAAGGTTTAATCAACCCAACGGACACCCTCAAGCCCCAACATGTAAAACTAACAGATGAGTCATACTCCCTATGGGGTTTGCAATAGAAATTGGATTGAGAATAGGACCGAGAGGATATACACAAAAGATAGCATGCAAGTAAGCTCTACAGGAAAAAGGAATCAAGAATATACTCTTAAAAAGAGATATGATGCACGAATATAGTCTTCAATCTTCTAAGCCACATTCCCTTGAGCTTAACTCCATTGTGCTTTGACCATCTTTAACTTCACAATTTCATAGCTTCCTAATTCTTGTTTCCAAAATATGAGATGGAACTCATTTCACTATTGCCTCTCATTCCACTTTCACTTATCCTCCTCCTAGTATACTCGGCTTAAACATAACTGCGTACTTATGGTTTCACACAAGCTCTCCAAAATTCACTAGTGAATCTTGTATCTCGTTCACTTACTAAGGTAATTCTCTACAACTCATGCATAAGCAAAAAGACCCATCCGCCTTAATGGTGAACACTACTCGAGCGGATTATAGATTGCCAATAAATGTGTCAAGAGATTCTAGGTAACTAATCATGATAGAACCATAAAGGTTACATGCGACTTCGAGGGTATTACCGAGGCAAGTCAAAAGTCTAACTACCCTTTTTTTTCAAAACCGAGAATGTCACCCTTACTGGATAACCACTCCATCGTTAGGATCTACCCATAGCCCAAAACATAAACATTATTTCTAAACTCAATACTTAGCATAGACATTCTCAAATCCTAACAAGTCATGAATAAATGAGTCGATTCCCCAACAGAATTTGAGACAAAAATGGGATCCTCTACTACGCTAGTACTAAGGTGCAGAGACTCAACTACCGAAGCAGAATTAAAAGGATGCGATGTACAAAAACAAAGTTCTAGTGGGATGATAGAAAAGAAAGCTAAACTTTTAACAGAAACGTTACCGCTTCTCTTAGGTATACAATTGCCCTCTCGACGATCTTACCTTTTTTCCCTTGTCCTTGTCCTATACTTAACTACATGTCCCTTTTTACCATACTAAAGATACTCTCTCTTGTCATGGGTTCTACTATTCTTTCACTTTGGCCTCTTTCCTTTCACCTTTTTCCTCCTTCGTGGATTAAGCCATAATAACTAGTTTCTTGTTCTTACTATCCTTGTATAGTTTGTTGCCAAGACTCTCGAAGCTGCCTCCAACGCACGACAATTCTACACAGCTTGAAATACGATTAGTCGCAAGTAAAACTACTGCGGCTACAGATGGAGGTTGGGCACTTCTTTGCCCTCCGACATATGTCGGATGCCTACGAAATTATGGTGAAAAGAGAGGGATTTCAAGAGAGAATCAAAAGATAGTGTATATGGCTTTAGGGAATATGCCTTTTAATCAAAACAAAATTTTCTTGAAAATTTGCTTCTTTGTAAATGTTTTGGAAACTAGTTCAGAAGGTTTTCGAAAACTTTTGCCCAGTCTGGTAACCTTCTACTCTGATACCAAATGTAACACCCCACATCCGTTAAGGTCACTAACAAAGGGAATGCCATAACTTCAATGGAGCATTATGGGTACTGGAACAGAAATATTACAAGACAGACATATATAAAATAGCGGAAAGTAAAGTGGAAGTACTTTAAACCATTTATTAAATATGATTGTTTACAATAAAAGCCCATCAACTTCCAATACCCAATTATATAGTTAAAATATCTGTCTTGCTCAAAAACAAAGAAGCATAAAAATAAGTTATAGTATTTCCCAATAAAGCAAAGCAAGCCATAGGCAAGAAAAATCCAAGCCTTGCATGAAAAAGCCTTGGAGCTTGATAAGGTCCGAGCTAAGCTGTATTCCCACCCTGCGAACCTGGGGGGGGGGAACGGAAGAAAAAGAGGTGAAACAAAACGGGTCAGTCATAAAGACTGAGTAAGTCCTAGTGACTTTCAGCATAAAAATAGTTAAAGATAGTATGACATGAGTAAACTGAAAGTAAACATAAGCATGATGACAAGATAAGCAACAGGCAAGATAACTAAGGTTAACATGATGTGATTTTTGTCAAGTAACATCGCAAGGTTCCAATTCAAGATAAACTAAGTATAATTTCGTAAGATTCCTATCAAACATAACAAGATTCCTCTGCTTCGCCATTAAAATATTTCTATGAGATCTACTTGCACTGCACCACCTAACTAGCATCCTTACAATTGTCTTGCAAGGAATGACCCGTATTCTTACTAATACTCCAACTAGTGTCCTCTGTAACAAGGATCCTTACCCCCTACTAGTGTCCCAACTAGTAGCCCGTGTTATATAATAAGGTGATCCCACCCACTACTTAGAAATCATAATACTAGTCTTATGTACCCCTAGCTGACTACATAGGTGCTACCTGCCCCTATCTACACTAGGTGTACCCACCAACCCCCATGCGATCGGCTCCCTAACTCGTGGATACCCGTGCTGGCCCCACAGTGGAGTGTATCACTCCCCTAAAGTGGCAACCCGATACAACTTGAGGATGCACGGCTTATACCTACACGATGCAACAACGTCTTACCTACCAGCCCGGGTAAACACATGCATATGAAACCCATTGGACTTGCGTTGCCACCGCTAACCCGTTTTGACCTCTTACAATCAAATCCAGTATGCGTGTCCTATCCTCGACCTGAGTCGAGCTCACAAAGATACGTAATGGGCTACTGGTCTGAAAAGGGTCTCCTTTCCTCGACACAAGCTTCCCTCTTATGCTTGGTCCCCTCTAGTAATTCTTACTTAATCCCTTATTATTCATGTCCACCTACATGCTTAAATTTTTGTTAAGTATACACCAGTTATGTCTTACATGTTACCCATGTCCTCCACTTAACCGTTACATCATCCTCATGGCTTAATACATGCTTTATGTTGGTTAAGTGCTTATAGGTTATATTTTACATGTCATACATATTACCCCCAACGTCTGGGCTTAACCAAGCGCCTTGGCTTTATCTGCCATTAGACCCTATGTCTATCCATTAACCATGCGCTTGTGCTACCTCATCAGTCTTATCATTTAACTTGGTTATTTCCATTTATACCAACCTTCAACTTGCTTATTAATTCAATTCTGAACTTGAACAATACTAAGTCCATTAATAAGCCCACAACATGTTATTTCTATGATTCATACATTAACCCCTGTTATGGTACAATAACATGTTCTTATTCACTCTTTACAACCTACCTCTTAACTTACAAACACACTGGAGAGAGAGAATAATTCCCTAATTACCAGCCCCGAAGACCGGAATCAACATCAGATTGATACTCAGAGGATTATCCAACCTAACCAATGTTTTGTTCCTTTTTTATAGTATGACTTATGTCGCCTTCAATTGTAAATTCATTCTTGTCTTTACATATTGCTTAATCTACAATGAAGCACATCTTTCCTTATTACATAAGTTATCTCATCTTATCTATTTTTCCGCCTAACTTACTTTATTCCATAAGTTATCATTCCCACTTAGGCATTAATTAAGATTTACTTAACTCAACCATTCATGTCATAACAGTTAAGTGCCATTAGCCTGGTCATATTACTTAACCCACCCATTCACACCATATTGGTTAAGTGTCATTAGCCTAATCATATTACTTAACCCACCCACTCATACCATATTGGTTAAGTGTCATTAGCCTAATCATATTACTTAACCCACCCACTCATACGATATTGGTTAAGTGTTCTTAGTTTACTTAACCCTACCCACTGGTCTAATTACCATGTTATGTTGGTTAAGTATTACTATTCGTATTTCCACATGTCACCCACATGTCACCCACTTAACCCCCATGTCCCACCACATGTTTATCTGGTTAAGTATTTATTAGTTCATTAAGGCCGTAACCCCATAAAGACCTCTCACATTAGAGTGACATTTATGGCAGCTGGATTTGCCGGGCGGGTCCGGGCAGTCTTACACCATAAAAGAGTCTAACCTCGTGTCTTTACAATTGTTACGCTTTTAATTTGGGCCTAAGACCTCTCACATTGGGCTACCATTTGTGACTACTCGATTCGCCGGGCGGGTCCGGGCAGTTTTACGTCACAAATGAGTCCAACCTCGTGTCCTAAGCATTGATTATCGCTTATAATCTTTTACCCCAGTCTTAATAATTTCCTTATTCAAATTATTAATTAATTACTAATTTAACGATGTCCATAATTGACTCAATTATGTTCATCAATTAATGGTATGCAAAATCATACCAATTTTATCACAATTCATCTTATGCCATTAAAGACAGCTCTTCTCAATTTATATTATCCCTCCTTTAAGGCTATTACATGCCAACTACCCAAAACCCACTTAGGCGTGTTCATATTAGCCCTTTTTTTCAAGACATAAATTATCATATGTGTTTCAACTGCAAATCTCTCATAATTAACATACGTCCAAGTTCTAGATTACATGTCCGTTTTACATATGCCTAATTCATACCAAATTTACATATGTTCAGTTCATGCCATTTTATATGTATGCCAAATTTATGCCAATTTACACCTATCAAGTTCTAGCCAAATTACATATGCTAATCCCAATTCTTGCAATTACCATTTTAATGGCAATACCCAATTATCAAATTTCATATTAATTGCAATTATACCTATATATCCAATTTTCATGTTATGCCTTCAATTCCACCAATCACATATATCCGAATAGGTAATATTCCCATACTTTTCCCCGTATTCAATCGTACGCAAAATCGTGGTTTAGGCCTAGATCCGAAATTGATCTAGGTTCATCAAAAGAAAATAAATAGGGGAAAGGTAGAATTTTGCAATAAAACAAGATCAGAGAGAAAACAGCATAAATCATCATGATAGGCATAAAGATTAGATATTGATAATAATATCAACATGAATCTAAGAAACTGATTTACAACGACTAAATAGAGCATGAACTAGACATAAGAATGGAGATGAACAAGTCTCAAAATCCAAGGTTCAAAGGTAGGCAGGAATAGATCTGAATTAATAAACATGCTTATATCCAATTACACTTTATTCCATAGCCATATTAAAATTAAGTATTTCAATCTAAAAAGTAACTAGAACTTACATAGCATGGCTAGCGAATTTAAGAACTGAAATCGATGTTGTAGCATTGTTGATTCATCTCCTTGAATCGTTGTAGAAGTCTTCATCTTTGCATTGGATTGCGTATGAAAGCTTAAGAAGAAGATTAGAGACGGCGGCCATGACCAAGAGGGATTTCAGTAGCATAACGGTGGCTAGACGTGTTGTAGTGAATTAGGGTTTAGGCATCAGGGGGTTTCTACAGGATTAGGTAGACGAATCTGGACAGAAAACGAGACTAGAAACATCAGAATGCACCAAGGCCCAAAAGTGGGCTCGGGGACCAGGTCGACACCCAAGTTGACTGCGTAGTCGACCTGGTCCAGGGGGTGTCGACTGCCCCGTCGACTCCCCAGTCGACCTGCGGTACTGGGCGGGAAATTTCCCGCCCAGTCTGTCTGGGTTTTGAAATTTGAATTTGAACTCGAATTCGAACTGTTTTGAACTCTGAAAATTTCTGAAACTTTGGGGAGCCATAACTTGGTCATATGGACTCCGATTTTCGAAAACTCGGACTCTATTTTATGTAGAATTCCGAGACGAACGCAATGGCGCCACCTGTTTCCCTTGGTTCTTATTTTAAAATTTAATTCTGCATAGATTTATGGTTATGACACGTTATCAAAATACGGGTTGTTACAGTGTTGAATTGAAATAGAATTATCAATTCAACATTTGAAACATTATTTTTATGTTTGTTGTAGAATTGCATTAGATTTCCAAGTCAACATAAAAATTATTATTTTGATCATATTTGTAGAATTGAATTAAATTGTCAATTCAATATAAAATTATTATTTTGATCATATTTGTTGAATTGAATTATAATGTCAATTCAATATAAAATTATTATTTTGATCATATTTGTTGAATTGAATTAGATTGTCAATTCAATACTAAAAATATCTTTTTATCATTTTTGAGCATTGAAATAGAATTATCAATTCAACATAAAACATTATTTTATCATTTTTATTGTATTGAAATAGAATTGTCAATACAATTGAAAATATATCATTGTTGTCTATACCGTTGAATGGAGATAAAAAGTTATTCTTTTATTTGCATTCTCTGATGCAAATAAATACAGATATAAAAAGTGATTATTTTATTTGCATTCTTTGATGCAAATATACAATGAATTAAAAAGTGATGCTTTTATTTGCATTCTTTAATTTAAATAAACTTTGAATTAAAGAATGCAAATAAACTTTGAATTAAAAAGTTATTCTTTTATTTGCATTCTTTGACGCAAATAAACGATGAATTAAAAAGGTTATTCTTTTATTTGCAATTCTTTGATGCAAATATACAATGGATTAAAAAGTTGTTCCTTTATTTGCATTCTTTGATGCAAATATACATTGAAATAAATGGTTGTACTTTTATTTGCATTCCTTGATACAGATAAAATGTTGAAATTGGAAGTTTAATTTTTATTTGTATTTATTGATGCAAATAAGACATAGTATTAAAAAGGTTATATTTTATTTGTAATTTAGATACAAATTAAAAACATGATGTAAGAACCCGTAACTTCCCCGCTAAGGAAAGCACGGATTGCTTTGAGAACACACACATCGGAACGCAAACAGAAGAACATTTCATTGCTTATTACAACAATTCCATCGGATACAAAAATACACAGAGTATGAATAAACAAATTACATTCGATAAATATCAGAGATTACAATAAATTACATAGCAGTGGAAAACAATACAAAACACAACTGAAAGTAATACACAGATACAGAGCTTTACGAGTATCGTTCCAGCTGTAAATCATGATCTTGTGAATATAAATCTGCAAAACCAAAACTACTAGCAGCCCATGCGGAAAATAAGGGCACCCAGAGTTTAGGTTAAAACAATAAACTCCAGGTCAGTCATGTGAGTAGTGTGAGAACTAAAATAGTTATTAATCTTTGTTTTTAAAGTTAGGTAAATCAAGGGACCACGCCGTATAACACGGAACGGGTTTCCTCCCAAGAATACCAGTGCATAAAACAAACAGCGCAATGCTAAATAAAGAAAAATGAAACTATTATAAGATCCAGGTCCCATCACACAATGCAACGCAAGCCGGAGGATAGGGTTTTACCTTATAATAGCCAAAGAATGCTTGATACGTTTAAAAACACATTATTTTGATATTACTATAAGTGTATAGTGTCAAAACAATTTCAATCATAGGCGGCATAGCTACCATCTACTATGTCGCTATACTAGGTTCTACAAATAAAACCGAATTATCATGTATTGGAAATTAGATTTCCGTCATGAGTCGAGGAAAGGGGCAAGCTCCTCTCCAATTCGAGACACTCTAGCTAATGTCTCAGGACCACACACAGCGATCCCTTGGAACCTCCAAGGCCGGTCCTCTCTTACTTTTGAGGATTGGCAATTCCTGAACACACGTTTCCCGGTCCTATAGGACCTATATAATGGTATGTACGTCGGCTCACATAGTGCCAGTTATCGACCATATATTCGAGGCGCCTCGCATCCAACAACCACACAGGTGAAAAGTACATAAATGTCAGCCAGTTTAAGCACTGACACCACCACTAGCTAGAAAGAAACGTCGTGCACTCCTTGGGTCCTTATCCCGTTTTTGACTCATACCGAGGTGTGAGGCTCGCAAATTCACACTATACACAAAGCTATGCCACATAGGCTGTGCTTTGATCATCAACCACAAGACTTTGCTTTTCAACAGAAGCCTTGATCATTTGCCACTTAGGCATGCCACACAGGCAATTCACTCCATGCGACTGATGTCCATCGATATACAACCTCTGAGCTCGTACGTCTCATAGAAGGGCGTTAAGCAAGAGAATAAATTCTCCGCCGCCAAATAGATGTATATTTAATAGAGATCAATCAACACAGAATAAAATCCAATGTCAGACACACAGTCCATTTACAAGTTCGTTCTGGGTCTGAACGAAACCGGAGGCACTTTCCTCGCATATCCATCGATCTCTAAGTACGCCTGGACGATCACCAACAGATTCCCTCCTCTTGGGTGTACAGCCCAATCAAGATCGTCAATAATTATCCAAACGATGTGAAGACTTCCGATCTTCAACCACCGTCTTCATCTTCGACATATCGTCGAATCGATTATTCAGAATGGGTATAAACCCGGCCTTTCCGCATAACCCGCATATAAAATAAACAAGTTTTACACAAACACAACATACGCCTCATTCCAATTCAGAATATTCTTTTATTCAAATTTTCACATTCTTAGGGAAAGGTTCCCATTAATTTTATCAAAGATAAATTCTTCTCAACTTATTCTTTAATCTTCCTTTGGATATCATTTCAAACCATATTATGGTTTTCCAAACTAGTCGGGATTAGTGAACCACACCGAAGTAATCATTTAATTTATTTCCCAATCCAAACCTATTCATCCCATGGAGAAAAACTGGTAGTACTCCATATCTAACACCACTGTGTTATCAGTAAATATTAGTTACCTTTTTCACGTTCAAATCTAATTAAAGATTTAACTATCGCCTTGGAGAAAAACTGGTGATACTCCATTCTCGATCATTTCAATCTAATTAAAGATTCATTAAAACTCCACTTAGTTTTAATCTTTCCACAAATCAATCCTGTTTTTAACTGGGTTAAAGAACCAATGTCATCTAAAATACGGTTCACGATAAACCCAAATTCACATTCCATTGTTAATCGGGTTAAAGAACAGGTGTTATTCAAAACACCGCTCATGATAAACCCGAAATCACATTTAAATTCAATTCCAATTAAATACTAGTTAACTGGACAATTTCACTAAATCTTAATTAAAAGATTTATTCTTTTCTAAATTGGGTTCAAGAACAGTGTTATTTAAGGCACCATTCACAATAAACCCCAGAATCTCATTTAATATTAAATACAAGGCTCTGAATAGAAAATATATCGGCTTATATTCAATATCAAATTCTGAAACCAACAAATATCGTATTGGAAATAACGATATAAATATATCTTTCAAATTTCCACAACCATATCTGTATAATCACAGAATCCAACATCGAAATATTCCGAAGATAATTTCGATTCAAATCCATTCCAATTCACGTATTGGAAATTCTTATTATTTTCAAAACCATTTCAAATCTAGTTAAAAACTAGTTCATTTCGATAAAAATATATTTTTATCTTTTCAAATGTGGAATTTTTCATCCTAGTTATTTCCAATTCATATATTATGATTTTACACAAATTATTAAAATTTTTAATAATTTTATCAAGGCACGTACAGTCGATTTCCAATAACGGTCGTCGAACTGCACTTACAACGACCTTTTCCAAATTTTATTTGGACATAATTCCAAATCCAACCGTTAGATTTCAAATTTCTAATATTCACTGGAAAGCTCTTTTTGATACGAACCCAACGGTTCCGGTTTTAGGAGAATCCGACGGTCGAATCTCCCGCAGCGTCAATTCGAAGTCAATGGTCAAAATTCGCGAACTGCCGCGGCGCGGCGCGTTCTATTCAGGCCATTTAATATATATAATATATATATTATGTATATTTCGTCGATTTCAATTCAAAACGTATTTTATAATTCATTTTAAATTCGTCTTCAAAACAACTTCAACATCATAATCAATTTCAAATCAAAATTGAATATTTCACATCATTATTATATAAATGATAATATCTTCGAAACGTTTTATTTTGAAATCACTTCCTTTTCTATATTCATTACGAAAACGAATATAATCGATATAAGTATCGTTCGCGTCAAAATGGCGCATATCTAATCAACACGGCTTTATATATTTCAATAACTTCGTTATTCTATTCAACAAATGAATTTTTTTTCAACACATGAATATATACTTTATTCAACACATGAATATTTATTAATTCTCACTTACAATAAAAATGTATATTCTATTGTATAAAATATTTCGTTCAACACATGAATATTCCCAACACATGAGTATCTTCAACACATGACTATTTTTATTATTTAATATATTTTATAAAATTATGATAAAGATGTAAATTTCATTGTTTAAAATATTTTACTCAACACATGAATATTTATTTTACAATATCCTTTATTTTCCCAATTAGAAAGGCCCAATCAATTACCATATAATGTTAATCATATGGATTCCATACAACACATGTATATAATAGCAACGATAAATAATCAACCATCATCCAAAGTGCACCACACAACTGCATAAGCGTTAAATATAACTAATTAACGCTCATACAGTCTGTCAATCAAAAGATCGACATACCTCTAAACAATTGGGATTAGTGTACGTCAAATATCATCCCAACACCCGTGTGGGGTTTCAATCCACAAACACTGAATATTAGTTGTGCAGTTGGGCGATGTGTAAAATTTATCGTCCCAATCAATATCCTTCAAATAGGTGTACATAAAAAACAGTCCGGTTTGTAAATGAATATTTATTTATTCACATTCACGTTAAAAATTATATTTTTAATGATAATTAATTTATTTCAACACATTTCACATCAACATCACAAACAAACTTCACAGCACATCAAACAAGCATACAAGTCGTCCATGGCCTGTGGACGACGGGTGTCAGGTGCTGCTAAGCACCGTCTGCATCCTAGTATATAATTTTAACTAGAAAATGAAATTTAAAGTGAGAAGTTCTCACCGACTAGCTAAACCAATACACCGCGACTCTTCATATGTAGAAATCTTCGTCGTTATCGCCTTTGTTCAAGTTCATTGTCCATAGCCACTACATATATAAAAATCACATTTTATATTGTTGCTATGTATATAAAAATCACATTTTTATAATCGCTCTCTATGGATAAAAAATCACATTTTTATACCGCTACTATATAGATAAAAATTCTATTTTTATTACTCTACTATATAGATGAAAATTCTATTTTTACACCGCTACTATATAGATAAAAATTCTATTTTTACACCGCTACTATATAGGTAAAAATTCTATTTTTACACCGCTACTATATATATAAAAAATCTATTTTTACACCGCTACTATATAGATAAAAAATCTATTTTTACACTGCTACTATATAGATAAAAATTCTATTCTTTTTATTTTAGAAAAGTTATTCCTTTTCGTGTTAAAAAATCCTAACTTCCTGAAATAAAAATCTTACCTTTACCTACATAAAAATCAAAGCTTTCTCTATATAAAAATCGCATTTTTCTATTTCAAATCTATATACAAAAGTCGTATTCAAATAGATTTAGATTTATAAAACAAAGTTTATAGAAAATAAATAAACAAAATTGAAAATAAACTTACTGTTCAACGTTGACTGGGGCTAGCGCTCGCTGGAGGAGCTAGCGTTGGCTCGTCGGCTTCGGCAGGGGAGGGCGGAGTAGAGGGGGAGGCAGTGTGGCGCGAGGGTGCTCAGGGGGTGCGGTTTGAACTGAAGAAGAGGAGGAAGGAGGGCTAGGGCGGCGCCTGGGGTCGAGGAGGGAGCAGGGGGTGCGGCCTACTGGCGGTGGCGGGTTCGAGGGATGTGGTGGAAGTTGGAGGGTTTGGAGGTCGATGAAGAGGGGAGAGAGAGTAACGGGGCCAAAGATGAATGTGGTGGTCGCTGATGGCCGACGGCCTGGGGAGGAGGCACGCCTCCGATGGCGGCGGTAGGCGGGGGTAGGGGAAGGGCGACGGGATGAAACATTGGGGGGAGGGGCACGATTTTGAAATTTGACCTAGGTTGGGGTTTGACTCAGGGATGGAAGAAATAGGTTTATATAATTTTATTATTTTTATTTAATTCTCCAAAAAAAGCAACTTTTAATTTCAAACTCTAAACGAGTCCCACCGCCTGTCGTCCATAGCTAATTACCCCCATTCCGAACACAATGGGATATGATTCATCAGCTGATTCAATCATTTCAATCAATTTCCATCAAAATCAAAATATAAATCTATATATTGAATTTTGAACGCACATTTCAATTTACTGGGGCCACATACGGACTTTAAAAATTCCCGAAAAATATTGTCTAGCTTCGTATTGACGATACGGTCCTAACAAAACTAATTTCGTCAAATTCCGAGATCGTTTGAAAAAAGGTCATTTTCCAGTCGATCGAAATTGACTAAAACTGAAAAAACACGTTTTACTTCGCCACAAACTCACATATTGATTCGAAAAATTACGAATTTTGAAACCTAGCAATAACTTGACATCACGGATCCAACAAAAGTTGTTTCGTCGAAAACCGAGGTCGTTTGCAAAATTTCCATTTTTAAGGGCTAGAATTCCATAGCGACTATTCTGAATTTTCAACTGGGCAAATCTCTTGATCCCCGCTATGAAATTTCAATTTTTCGGATTCGTTGGAAAGATATTCTCAAATAGATTCTAATATTTTTGGTTTCGCTAAAATCCGGTATGTTTTGAATCCTGTACATTCATTTGAACTTTGAAATCAATTTTTCAAACTACCGCGCCATTTTCAATTCCTTTTATATTTAAAAATAAATATTTATATTCTAACGACGATCCATATAAATATTCGGTCGAATTCTATTCAAAATAAATTTCTTGTCGATATTATTTAAAATAATTCATTTTAAATATTCAAAATTCATTAAAATAGCCAAAATAAAAAATTTAAATTGGCTCGGATTTTCCGGGTTGTTACACATGATTAATAAAGTTACATTTTTGTTTGCAATTTTAGATGCAAACAAAACATTAGAATTAAAGTTACATTTTTGTTTGCAATTTCAGATGCAAACAAAACATTTGGATTAAAGTTACATTTTTTGTTTGCAAATTTAGATGCAAACAAAACACTAAAATAAAAAGTTACATTTTTATTTACATCTTAGCTGTAATAAAAATAATAGGATTAAAAGTATTATTTTTATTGTCACTTTGGAGACAATAAAAAGAATAGAATTTAATGTACATTTTTATTGCCACTTTCGAGACGATAAAAAGAGTAGAATGACGATTACATTTTTTAATATCACAGTATGCATTGCAAAAAGGATTACATTTTTAATGTAATATAAAGATTACATTTTTATACATTGTAAAAAGGATATCATCTTTATGTAATATAAAAAGATTACATTTCATTGTAAATGAGTCAACATTAGAATTCACATTTTTAATGTAAATGAATCAGTAGAAAAGATTCATTGTTTTGATAAATTATGTTAATATGAGAACCTACATTTTTATTGTATATGAAAATGATTCATTGTTGCATGAAAATGTTTAACTATAAAAGTTCACATTTTTATTGTAAAAAGGGATTATATGAAAATATTCATGTGTTGAAAATATAATGTAGCGATGTCTTGAAATATATGTTTGCGATATTGAAATGTTACACTTCCATTTACAAGTTATCAGACTTGTTTATGTGATTGGGACGATAATTTTTCACACATCGCCCAAGTACACAAATAATATATTATTGTTTGTTGGCTGAAAACCCCACACGGGTATTGGGATGATAATCGACACACACTAGTCCCAATATTTATTTAATTGTCAATCAGTGGGTTGACAGTCTTTGATGAGCGTTATTTTTTTTATGCTCACACAGTTATAAACCTCACTTTGGATGTGAATGTATTGTTTGATGATTTTTTTTATCATTATAGTTGGATATATACAATGTATGAAATCCATATAACTGAATTTATATGGTGATTGATTGAGTCACATCCCGATTCAGAATATTTTTAATAAATTAATATTTTTATGAATGAAGAACATCTTTATATAAAGAATATTTTGAAGTAAGGAAGTTTATGAATAAATAATATTTTAAAATTATGAATATCTTAAAATAATATTCAGTGTAAAATAAAATTATGATTTTTATGTCCCTATTAGATGAATATAAAAATATAAAAATGTGAAGCCAGATTAAGTAGCAGACGTTATTTTAACCCGAACGGGTTTGTCGATCGATTTATTCCATTATAAAATCAATATAAAAAGAAGTAATTTATAAATCTAATATTCTGAAAATATAAATATTTTAATATGATAAAAATATAGAATATTCAATGTTGCTTTAAAATTGAGAAGGAAGATAAAATCATTTTAAAAATGAATTTTTAAATATTTTATAAAATACATTTTAATAGAAATCGACGAAATATATATAATATATATATATATATATGTGTGTGTGTGTGTGTGTGTGTGTATGTATATATAATGGCCTGGATTGAACGCGTCGCACAGCGACCGTTCGCGAATTTCGACCACTAACTTCAAATTGATGTAACGGGAGATTCGACCTTCGGATTCTCCTAAAACCGGAACCGTTGGGTTCGTATGGAAAAGAGCTTTCCAATGAATATAAGTGTTTTGAAATCTAATAGTTAGATTTGGAGATATGTCCAAATCAATTTCAGAAAAGGTCACTATAAGTGCAGTTCGAAGACCGTTTATGAAAATCAATTGTAAAGATCGTAATAAAATTACTTAAAATATAGTAAAATTATGTAAAATCATAATAATTGACTTGAAAAGTTTTTAAGATGAAAAACTCCAATTTTGAAAAGGGTAAAATATTTTTTTATCAAAACGAACTAGTTATTAACTAGAAAGATAATCCAATGTTTTAAAATAAATAAATTGGATTTTGGGTTATCGTGAATGGTGCCTCATATAACACTATTCTTAAAACCCCATGTAAAAAGAATAAATCTTTTAATTAGGATTAATAGATTTTTCAAATTATATTTAGTAATTGGGATAGAGTGAAATGTAAATCGGGCTTATCGTGAACGGTGTTTTAAAACGACATTTGTTCTTTAACTCAATTAACAGTGAAAATATTATTCGGAATTCATAAATCTTTTATTAAGATTTAATTGGGAATTTTCCAAAATAAAGTTTTCCAATTTAATACATTAAATTGGAATTGAATGGAATTCGATTCAGTAATAATCGAAATGAGCTCCTATAACTATATATGGGATTTAAAAGGCTTTGCCGTTATTCCATTAATAATAATAGTTTGACACAGGATTTTATATCAATTATGTACCGTTATGATTTCCGTGTAGATTCCATTTTTATAGAAGAAGATTTGGGTTTATCGTGAACAATGTTTTTTAAAAGACATTAGTTCTTTAACCCAGTTAAAGATAATATTAATCTCTTAAACTTGAATAATCCTAAGTTAATGATTTAGAGATTAAAATGGAAAAATTTATAGAATTTTATCTTTGATAAAATTTATGGGGACTCTTCCCTAATATTTTGAATATTTTACTAAAATAATATTCTGAATTGGAATGAGGCGTTGGATGTGTTTTTATAGCACTTGATTATAAATTACGCAAGTTATTTGGGAAGACCGGGTTTGACCCATTTCGGATAATTATTACGACGATGAAGAGTCGAAGACGAAGATGGTGATTGAAGACCGGCGATCTTCACATCGAACAGATGTGTTGCTACTGAGGCCCATGATAGGAGTAGCTACCCCGAAGGGGCTTTAGTGGTAATCGTCCGAACGTACATGTTGATTGTCCGGATATGCGAGAACCTCTTAGGTGTCTCCGGTTCCGTTCAGACCCAGAACGGACTTGTAAATGGATGTGTGTCTGACGTTGAATTTCAATTTATGTAAATTGACTTCTATTAATATACAACCGTTGGTGGCAGAGAATTTATTCTCTTGCTTAACACCCTTAGAAGTTGTTTGTTGATAGTTATCAATCGCCTGGCGTGAATTGACAATGTGGCACGCCAAGATGCAAATGATCAAGGCTTTTGTTGAAAAGCAGAGCCTTGTGGGATGATCAAAGCATAGCCTATTTCGGCATAGCTTTGTGTATAACGTTACCTCCCGAGCCTCACACCCCGGTAAGAGTCTAAAATGGAGCGAGGAAACATAGGAAGTGCACACGTTTCTTTCTAGCTAGAAATGGTGTCAGTGACTTACCAGCCCTGACATTTTACTTATATGGATGATGGAATTTTCGAGGCCTCGGATTTATCGGTCGCCAATGGCCGTATTATAGGTCCAATAGGACCGAGAAGCGTGTGTTTAGGCATAACTAATCCAACCCATTGCACTATTGGGGGACCGGCCCTGCAGGATCCAAGGGCTTGCCAGCATCCGAATCTTGAGACATTGCTAGAGTGTCTCGAATCGGTAAGGAGATCGTTCCTAGCCTTGACTCATGATGGAAATCTAACTTCCAATACGACACCATGCGGTTTTAATTGTATAACTAGTATGGCGACATAGTATATGGTAGCTATGCCATCTATGATTGATACATTTTGATTGAAATTGTTTTTAAAACATATATACACTAATAATAATATCAAATCCATTTTTATCGTATCAAGCATCTTTTGACCATTATAAGGTAAAACTCTATCCTCCGGCTTGCGTTGCATTGTGCGATGGGACCTGAGTCTTATAATGGTTTCATTTTTCTAAAAAGCATTGCATTGTTTAACGGTTTACTTTATTTCATGCACTGGCAATGCAATGGAGTAAACCCGTTCCGCGTTAGCGGCGTGGTCCTGTGATTAGCTTTATTATTAGATAAGTTAAGTAAGATTTCTCACACCAGTCCTTGTTGCTAGCTATGGAGCTAGTTACGCATGATAGAGGGTTCTCACCAAGTTGTTTGGTGGCGAACAGTGGGCTCTTACCCTTACATGTCCTTTATTTATTATGGCTGGTTATTTCAGTCGAGAGACCGGCCGTAAAACAAGGTGTTTGGGGGATCATCTGTATGTCACGGTGGGAGGTTAACCCACTGCCCGCGGGCCTTTACATTTGGTATCAGAGCCAGGTTAGCTCAAATCTTTGGGGTACAACTCGTTAGAACTGAACAAAAGGCTCATCAGAGGTAGGATTAGTAATAGCCTATAAAAAAAATGACTCGTTAGAGATGGGATCAGCAGTATCCTAGAATGAGTCCGAAGAGTGTTATTTTTTTTTAAATAAATAAAAACAAATTTAGTTTTGAAAAATTTATCTTAAAATACGTATTTGGGATATTATTATATTTTAATTTGGACAATCGAGTATATAGAGATTTTAATATACGTCTGATCCGCTGGCATACGAAGTCTCAAATATACTAGATAGGTATAGAGTCACACTTTAGTTGCCCGAAGATGATTCTGATGATGATACATCATCATCGGTGTTTATGTTCTAGTTTCAGAGTGGGATATCAATATAATTCCAATCGACTGGTATGAGAACCAAAACTAGATAGGGTTCATTGCTGTGATTTGCATTAAAAATATGATTTTTGACTATATATAAAAGTTATATAT
Source organism: Allium sativum (assembly GCA_030737875.1). NCBI lineage: Eukaryota > Viridiplantae > Streptophyta > Magnoliopsida > Asparagales > Amaryllidaceae > Allium > Allium sativum. The sequence goes on from CM060924.1 coordinate 101,133,662, forward strand.
TTAAAAAGTCAATCACCTAAATGATTGCTGGTCGTGATGTTTGATAATTAGTTCAACTAATTAAAATGTTGGTATAATAATTAATTTAACCAATATGAGAAAGAATGATAAATTAGCTAAATCGAATTTAATATTGAACTAAATTGATAAGAAAAGAAAATTGAGTTGGTTAATTAAACAACTTTTAGCCTCGTTTGTTTTCGAGGATGAAAAGAATTTAAGTGGGGGAATTTTAATAACCCGCAAATTCTGAACCAATTTTAAAAAAAATAGAAATTTTAATGAATTTTTAATATTTAAAATGGTTTATTTTAAATAATAACGACTAAAAATTTATTTTAATCGAAGTTAAAACGAATAAATTTTATTTAAATATAAAAGGAGTTAGAAATGGCACGGCAGTTCGAAAATTCGATTTCTGATTTTAATTAACTATACAGGATTCATTTTACAATCAGAATTGAGCAAAACAAGAAATATTTAAATCTGTTTAACCATATCTTTCTAACAAATATAAGAAACTGAAATTTCACTTTAAAAATAAATAGTTATGGCCAGTCTAAAATTTAGAAATGTCGCTATAGAATTTATATATATTTTAATATAATATAAGGCCCTTAAAAATAGCCATTTTGCAAACGACCTCCGATTTCGAAGAAACCACTTTTGTTGGAACCGAAATGTCAAATTATTGCTTGGTTTCAATTTTTGTAATTTTTCGAATTAATATGTGAGCGTGGCAAACGAAAATGTGTTTTGTCAATTTTAGTCAAATTTAATCGACTTGAAAATAGCCATTTTTCCAACAATCTCGGAATTCGACGAAATTAATTTTTTTTACGACCGTATCGTCGAAACAAAGACAGAAATAATTTTTTTGGATTTTTCTGAGCTCGTATGTGGCCCTGGTGAATTTAAATGTAAGCTGGAATTAATTAAATAAATGATTTAAATATTAAATTAAATAAAACAGGCCACAGACAGTCGTTTGGACTGACAAGGCCTAGCCCATTGGATTCGGAACGGGGGCTATTGGGTGGGGTTAACTCCTGTTGGAATGAAATTGGAATTGTTTAAGACTTATGGGTTTATTTGTAAAATTTACATTAAAATATTATAAATAATAGAAAATTCACAAACCAAAATGAAACGACCCGAACTTCCCCTGTCTCCGAAGAGAAGAGAAAGAACGAATTGTTTTGAGAACACGACAAAATAGAACGCGGACGGAAGAACATTTCATTGTATATTACAACAATTCCATCAGATTACAAGAATATACAGAGTATAAATGAATATTATACCACAGAAAATATCAGAGATTACAATAAATTACATAGCAGCGGAAAATAATACAATACACAACTAGAAGATATATACGGATACAAAGCTTTCCGGATATCATTCCAGCTGTAAACCAGGATCCTGTGAATATAAATCTGCAAAACCAAAACTACTAGCTGCCCGTGTCAAAATATGGGCACCCAGAGTTTAGGTCAAAACAATAAACTCCAGATCATCATGGGACTGGTGTGAGAACTAAAACAGTTATTAATCTTTATTTTAGAGTTCGGTAAACCAAGGGACCATGCAGTATAACACGGAACGGGTTTCCTCCCAAGAATACCAGTGCATAAACAAACAGCGCAATGCTAAATAAAGAAAAATGAAGCTATTATAAGACCCAGTTCCCATCACACAGTGCAACGCAAGCCGGAGGATAGGGTTTTTACCTTATAATAACCAAGAATGCTTGATACGTTTAAAACAATTCAATTGTTACTATTATAAGTGCATATTGTATAAAACAACTTCAAATCATAAGTATCAATCATAGACGGCATAAGCGCCCCATCCCACTATGTCGCCATACTCGGCTCTACAAATAAAATCGCAAATGTCACGTATTTGGAAATTGGATTTCCATCTATGAACCGAGGCAAAAGATAGTCCTCAACCGATTCGAGACTCTCTAGCCCGAGCCTCAGGCAAGTACTTAGTCAAGCCTTTGGATCGTCAGGGCCGGTCCACCGATGTGGATTAAAATGCCTGAACACTGCGTTTCCCCGCTGGGGCGTAAGTGAGCCAACAAATGACTCCATCGGACCCGGATCGTCCGATCAAACCGAGGCGCCTCGCAACAGCAACAGCCACATAAGTCAAACTCGTCAGGGCGTGTAAAACCACTGACGCCACTTCTAACTAGAAAGAAACGCATGTCCTCCCTGAGGTCCTCTCCCGTTTTTGGTTCACCACTGAGGTGTGAGGCTCGCGAATCAACGTTACACAAAGCTACACCACACAGGCCGTGCTTTGATCATCAACTACAATACTCTGCTTTTCAACAGAAGCCTTTATTATTTGCGTCTTAGCTTGCCATACAGGCAAACCATTCTATGCAACAGATATCAGTCACATAGAGAGAAATCCGATGTCAGACACACAGTCCATTTACAAGTCCGTTCTGGGTCTGAACGAAACCGGAGGCACCTAGTACCCCACATATCCATCAATCTCCAAGTACGTCTGGACGATCACCAACTGTTTCCATCTTCTTGGGTGTACATCCCAATCAAGATCATCAGTAATCACCCAAACGACGTGAAGACCTCCGGTCTTCAACCACCGTCTTCATCTTCGACACCACGTCCAATCAGTTATTCAGAATGGGATAAACCCGGTCTTTCTGAACAACTCACGTATATAATAAACACATGTGACACAAACACAACATACGCCTTAATCCAATTCAGAATATTCTTTTATTCAAATATTCTTATACTTTGGTAAAGGTTCCCATTAATTTTATCAAAGATAAATTCTTTTAAATTTATTCTTTAATCTTCCTTTTGAATATCACTTCAAACTAGTCGGGATTAACGAACCACACCGAAGTAATTATTTATTTTATTTCCTAATCCCAACCTATTTATCCCATGAAGTAAAACTGGTTATGCTTCATATCTAACACCACGGTGTTGTCGGTAAATTCAATTACCATTTCACGTTTAAATCTAATTAAAGATTTAACTATCGCCTGGAGCAAAACTGGTGGTACTCCATTCTCGATCTTTTCAATCTAATTGAGGATTCATTAAAACTCCACTTAGTTTTAATCTTCACAGAAATCAATATCCTGTCGTTAACTGGGTTAAAGAACCAATGTCATTTAAAACATGGCTCACTATAAACCCAAAATCACATTACATTAATTGTCGGGTTAAAGAACAGGTGTTGTTTAAAACACTGTTCACAATAAACCCAAAAATCAATACCAATTCAATTCCAATTAATTATTCTTTAATTGGTACACTTCATTAAATCTAAAAAAAAAGATTTAATCTTTATCTCCACTAGGCTTAAGAACAGTGTTAATGAAGACACCATTCATGGCAAACCCAAATCACATTTGATATTAAATACAAGGCTCTGAATAGAAAATATATCGGCTTATATTCAATATCAAATTCTTTGACCAACAAATATTCTATTGGAAATAATGATATAAATATCTTTTAAATTTCCATAACAATATCTGTATAATCATGAAATCCAACATCGAAATATTCCAAAGACAATTTCGATTCAAATCCATTCCAATTCAATTATAGAAAATTCTCGTTACTTTTAAAACCCCTTTCAAATTCAATTTATTTATTTTAAAAATAAATAAATTATAATTCTATTTCAAAACTAGTTCATTTCGATAAAAATCTATTTTTATCTTTTCAAATATGGAGTTTTTCATCCCAATTCTTCACAAATCATTTCTTATGATTTTACACAAATTATTACTATTTTTAATAATTTTATCAAGGCCCGTACAGTCAATTTCCATCAACGGCCATCGAACTGCACTTACAACGACCTTTTCCAAATTTGATTTGGACATAATTCCAAATCCAACCGTTAGATTTCAAATTTCTAATAATCGTTAGAAAGCTCTTTTCGATACGAACCCAACGGTTCCAGTTTTAGGAGAATCCGACGGTCGGATCTCTCGTAATATCCGTTCGAAGTCAATGGTCAAAATTCGCGAACTGCCGCGGCGTGGCGCGTTCTATTCAGGCCATTATATTATATATATAGTATATATAATATATACTTCATCGATTTCAATTCAAAACGTTCTTTATAAATCGTTATAAATTCATTTTCAAAATGGTTTCAACTTCATATTCAATTTCAAATCAAAATTGAATATTCCAATATAAATTCGTTTTAAATTCATTTCAAATCGATTTCAATTTAAATTGATTTCTAATTCAATTTCAGTTCGTTTTCAATTCAATTTCAATTCGAATTCATTTATATTCAATTTCAATTTGAATTCATTTCTATGCACTTTCAATTCGAATTCATTTCTATTCACTTTCAATTCGAATTCTAATTCTTTTCAAAATATCAGATTTTGAAATCACTTTCGATATTCATTATAAAATGAACAAAATCGATATAAATATCGTTCACGTCAAAATGGCGTCAATCTAATCAACACGGCTTTATATATTTCTATTTTCAAATATTCTATTTCAAATATTTCTTTTTCAAATATTCTATTCAAATATTTCTTTTTCAAATATTTCTATTCAAAACTGGAATGAAGCCCAATCAATTACCGTAGATTTTATTTCTATGTTTTTTCTACGACACCTGTATACTATAACAACGATGAATGATCAACCATCATCCAAAGTGCATTCTACACTGTATAAGCATCAAATATAAATATTTAATGCTTATAACAGTCTGTCAATCAATCGATCGACATACAACTAATTATTGGGATTAGTGTATGTCATATATCATCCCAATACCCGTGTGGGGTTTCAAAACAATCAAACACAGATTTTATTTGTGCAGTTGGGCGATGTGTAAAATTTATCGTCCCAATCAATATCAGGCAAATGTGTGTATATAAACAAATCGTTCGATTTTTTTATATTAATTTATTTCATTTCATATACACGTTAAAAATTCTATTTTTAACAATAAAATATTTTCCACTATAAAATATTTTATTTCGTTTCACATCACATCACACAATCAACTACACATCAAAATCAAACAAACAAGCATACAAGTCGTCCATGGTCTGTGGACGATGGGTGTCGGGTGCTACTAAACACTGTCTGCATCCTAGTATATATTTTAACTAGAAATAAATTAAATTAAAGGTGAGAAGTTCTCACATAGGGTTCCACTCCGCCGTGCTTTGCTTTTGAACCGCTGAACCGCCTGGATTTGACTGAAATTCCAATGTAGTTCTTTTCACACTGTTCAAATAAAAATTATATTTTTATTGCTTCATTCTAACAAATAAAAATTAAATTTTTACTTCGTCTTCATATATATTTTCGACGCTTCATTCTATATAAAAATTATATTTTTATATATCTACTTCTAATATATAAAGATCAAATTTTTACTTTACTATATATAATAAAAATCAGATTTTTATTTCACTACATATATAAAGATCAAATCTTTACTATCTATATTATATAAAAATCATATTTTTAATGTGCCACCAGTATAAAACTTATATTTTTAACCTTTCTATATGATAAAAATTATATTTTTATTATCTTCTTCACCCGACAAAAATCATTTCTTTTTAAAACTAGAAATCGCTCCTTTTTGCAATCAAAAATCATATTTTTACTAAGCTAAAATCCTAACTTTGCTTCGATGTATATATATTTTAAAACAATTCTAATTTCAGTCCTAAAATCATGTTAATTTTTATTTTAAAATCCCGTCATTACTGAATAATAATAAATAAAAATAAAAAAAGGAAGGAAAGGGGAAGAACACTCACCGATTCGCGGCGGAAGAGGTTGAACGGGGTTGGGCTGCGCGCGCAGGCGAGGGGAGGAAGAAGAGGGGGCTTCAGGCGGCGTCGGGGTGGCGCGGGGGCGGTAGCACGGTGGCATGCTGTGATTGGGGGGGGGAGGCTCGATTGGGACTCGCGGTCAAGGAAGAAGAAAGGGAGGATGAAGGGGAGGACGGGACGCGAGAGGGGGGGGTGTCTGGCCAGCGGCGGTGGCGCCTGGCGAGGGGAGGCCGATGGAAATCGGGGGGGGGGGGGTGATGAACGGTTTTTCGTTTTTTTTTTTTTTTTCTGAAATGATCTGAACGGAGGGGGGGTAGCGTTGACTTTGAAGAGAGGATTGGGGGGTTTATTTAATTATTTAATTATTTAATTTCTCTAAAAGGTAACTTTTTATTTCGACCTCGAAATGAGGCCCACCGCCTGTCGTCTATAGCTAATTACCCCCATTCCGAACACCATGGGACATGTATCGTAGGCTGATTCGACCGTTTCGATTAGTTTCCGTTAAAATCAACATATAACTCTATATATTGAATTTGAAGGCGCATTCCAATTTACTGGGGTCACATACAGCCTCTAAAAATTCCCAAAAATATTTTCTGGCTTCGTATTGACAATACGGTCCTAACAAAACTAATTTCGTCGAATTCTGAGACCGTTTGAAAAATGGCCATTTTCCAGTCGATTAAAATAACTAAAACTGGTCAAACGCGTTTTCCTTTGCCACGCTCACATATTGATTCGAAAAATTATGAAATTTGAAACCTAGCAATAACTTTACATCACAGATCCAACAAAAGTGGTTTTGTCAAAATCCGAGGTCATTTGCAAAATTTCCATTTTTAAGGGCCTGAATTTCATAGTGACTATTCAGAAATTTCAACTGGACATATCTTTTGATTCCCGCTATGAAATTTTGATTTTTCGGATTCGTTGGAAAGATATTATCAATTAGATTCAAATATTTTTAGTTTCACTAAAATCCGGTTTATTTTGCACCCGGTATGTTCAATTGAAGTTTGAAATCGAATTATCGAACTACCACGCCATTTTCAATTCCTTTTATATATATATAATTATTTATATTCTAACGACGATCTATATAATATATACGTTCGAATCCTATTCAAAATAAATTTCTCGTCGATATTATTTAAAATAATTTATTTTAAATATTCAAAATTCGCTAAAATTGCCAAAATAAAAAATTTAAATTGCCCCAGATTTCCGGGTTATTACAATCTCCCCCACTTAAAACTTTTCGTCCCCGAAAAGGAACAAAGCCGAAAGTTGTTTAACTAATCAACTCAACTTTCATTATTTTGACTACGGCTTAAGTTCTTCAACTTTTCAGTTTCTAAGAACTTTTCAAATTTTTCAAAAATTTGGCTAGCACCCTAAATTTCCGAAAAATTTCGCCATAACCTCCCCTGCACCGGGAGCATGGGAAAATCACGAAATTGCCATACAGGCCTTCTGATCTCAAAAAGAAAAAGAAAAAGCCAATCGGCTCATAAAATCATCATCACCCAAACAAAACAGTAAATTATAGTAAACATGTACCTATTTGTCGAGCAAACAATTTTATTCTTCTGCTCTAGCCTCTTTGCTATGACCTGTTCAATGTAAGTACATGTATATGCAAGCAAATGCGACTAATTTTCAATACAATTCACAATTTGATTCAATTTGGGTATATGGTACAAATTTTAATTAATCAACCAATAATCAACACCACAACCATCAATCAATTAGTTGATTAGCTTTTGAAATTCATAACTTTGATATATAGTCAAAAATCAGATTGTTGATGCCAAATCACAATAATAAGCCTTATCTAGTTTCGGTTCTCACACCTGTCAATTGGAAATATATAGAAATCTCATTTTTGAAACTCGAAAATAAATACTGGCGATGGTGCCCCATCACCAGAATTATCCCCGGGCACTAGAGTGCAATTCTATAACTATCCAATACATTAAACTTCGAATACACGTTTGCAAGACGCATATGCAAAAATTTTATATATCGGATTGTCCAAATTCAATACAAAAAATATATTCAAATACGTTGAATAAAGTTTAAATTTTCAAAACAAAAATTGGTTTTCACCTTATATTTCAAAAATATACTCTTCACACTCGTTCTAGGATACTACTGATCCCATTTCTAACGAGTCATTCCCAGTGGATATTACTATTCCAATCATCTGATGAAATCTTTCACATGGTTCTAATGTGTCTTGTTCTCTAGAGCTCTGTAAACCAAAGCTCTGATACCACGATGAAACGACCCGAACTTCCCCGGTCTCCGAAGAGAAGAGAAAGAACGAATTGTTTTGAGAACACGACAAAATAGAACGCGGACGGAAGAACATTTCATTGTATATTACAACAATTCCATCAGATTACAAGAATATAAAGAGTATAAATGAATATTATACAACAGAAAATATCAGAGATTACAATAAATTACATAGCAGCGGAAAATAATACAATACACAACTAGAAGAGATATACGGATACAAAGCTTTTCGGATATCATTCCAGCTGTAAACCAGGATCCTGTGAATATAAATCTACAAAACCAAAACTACTAGCTGCCCATGTAAAAATAGGGGCACCCAGAGTTTAGGTCAAAACAATAAACTCCAGGTCAGTCATGGGACTGGTGTGAGAACTAAAACAGTTATAAATCTTTATTTTAAAGTTCGGTAAATCAAGGGACCACGCCGTATAACACGGAACGGGTTTCCTCCCAAGAATACCAGTGCATAAACAAATAGCGCAATGCTAAATAAAGAAAAATGAAGCTATTGTAAGACCCAGTTCCCATCACACAATGCAACGCAAGCTGGAGGATAGGGTTTTTACCTTATAATAACCAAGAATGCTTGATACATTTAAAACAATTCATTTGATACTATTATAAGTGCATATTGTATAAAACAACTTCAAATCATAAGTATCAATCATAGACGGCATAAACGCCCCATCCCACTATGTCGCCATACTAGGCTCTACAAATAAAACTGCAAATGTCACGTATTTGGAAATTGGATTTCCATTTATGAACCGAGGCAAAAGATAGTCCTCAACCGATTCGAGACTCTCTAGCCCGAGCCTCAGGCAAGTACTCAGTCACGCCTTTGTATCGTCAGGGTCGGTCCACCGATGTGGATTAAAATGCCTGAACACTGTGTTTCCCCGCCCTATGGGGCGTAAGTGAGCCAATGAATGACTCCATCGGACCCGGATCGTCCGATCAAACCGAGGCGCCTCGCAACAGCAACAACCACATAAGTCAAACTCGTTAGGGCGTGTAAAACCACTGACGCCACTTCTAACTAGAAAGAAACGCATGTCCTCCCTGAGGTCCTCTCCCGTTTTTGGTTCACCACCAAGGTGTGAGGCTCGCGAATCAATGTTACACAAAGCTACGCCACACAGGCCGTGCTTTGATCATCAACTACAAGACTCTGCTTTTCAACAGAAGCCTTGATCATTTGCATCTTAGCATGCCACACAGGAAAACCATTCTATGCAACTAATATCAGTCACACAGTGTGAAATCCGATGTCAGACACACAGTCCATTTAAAATTCCGTTCTGGGTCTGAACGAAACCGGAGGCACCTAGTACCCCGCATATCCATCGATCTCTAAGTACGTCTGGACGATCACCAACTGTTTCCATCTTCTTGGGTGTACATCCCAATCAAGATCATCAGTAATCACCCAAATGACGTGAAGACCTCCGGTCTTCAACCACCGTCTTCATCTTCGACACCACGTCGAATCAGTTATTCAGAATGGGATAAACTCGGTCTTTCTGAACAACTCGCGTATATAATAAACACTTATGACACAAACACAACATACGCCTCAATCCAATTCAGAATATTCTTTTATTCAAATATTCTTATACTTTGGGAAAGGCTCCCATTAATTTTATCAAAGATAAATTCTTTTAAATTTATTCTTTAATCTTCCTTTTGAATATCACTTCAAACTATTCGGGATTAACGAACCACACCGAAGTAATTATTTATTTTATTTCCCAATCCCAACCTATTTATCCCATGATGTAAAACTGGTTATACTTCATATCTAACACCACGGTGTTGTCGGTAAATTCAATTACCATTTCACGTTCAAATCTAATTAAAGATTTAACAATAGCCTGGAGCAAAACTGGTGGTACTCCATTCTCGATCTTTTCAATCTAATTGAGGATTCATTAAAACTCCACTTAGTTTTAATCTTCACAGAAATCAATATCCTGTCATTAACTGGGTTAAAGAACCAACGTCATTTAAAACCCAGCTCACTATAAACCCAAAATCACATTACATTAATTGTTGGGTTAAAGATTAGGTGTTGTTTAAAACACTGTTCACGATAAACCCAAAAATCAATACCAATTCAATTCCAATTAATTAGTCTTTAATTGGTACACTTCATTAAATCTAAACAAAAAGATTTAATCTTTTTCTCCACTGGGCTTAAGAACAGTGTTAATGAAGACACCATTCATGGCAAACCCAAATCACATTTGATATTAAATACAAGGCTCTGAATAGAAAATATATTGGCTTATATTCAATATCAAATTCTATGACCAACAAATATTTTATTGGAAATAACGATATAAATATCTTTTAAATTTCCATAACAATATCTGTATAATCACGAAATCCAACATCGAAATATTCCAAAGACAATTTCGATTCAAATCCATTCAAATTCAATTATTGAAAATTCTGGTTACTTTTAAAAACCCTTTCAAATTCAATTTATTTATTTTATAAATAAATAAATTGTAATTCTAGTTCAAAACTAGTTCATTTCGATAAAAATCTATTTTTATCTTTTCAAATATGGAGTTTTTCATCCCAATTCTTCATAAATCATTTCTTATGATTTTGCACAAATTATTACTATTTTTAATAATTTTATCAAGGCCCGTACAGTCGATTTCCATCAACGGCCATCGAACTGCACTTACAGCGACCTTTTCCAAATTTGATTTGGACATAATTCCAAATCCAACCGTTAGATATCAAATTTCTAATATTCTTTAGAAAGCTCTTTTCGATACGAACCCAACGGTTCCGGTTTTAGGAGAATCCGACGGTCGGATCTCCCGTAATATCCGTTCGAAGTCAATGGTTGAAATTCGCGAACTGCCGCGGCGCGGCGCGTTCTATTCAGGCCATTATATTATATATATATATATAATATAATATATACTTCGTCGATTTCAATTCAAAACGTTCTTTATAAATCGTTATAAATTCATTTTCAAAACGGTTTCAACTTCATATTCAATTTCAAATCAAAATTGAATATTCCAATATAAATTCGTTTTAAATTCATTTCAAATCGATTTCAACTTAAATTGATTTCTAATTCAATTTCAGTTCGTTTTCAATTCAATTTCAATTCGAATTCATTTATATTCAATTCCAATTTGAATTCATTTCTATGCACTTTCAATTCGAATTCATTTCTATTCACTTTCAATTCGAATTCTAATTCTTTTCAAAATATCAGATTTTGAAATCACTTTCAATATTCATTATAAAATGAACAAAATCGATATAAATATCGTTCATGTCAAAATGGCGTCAATCTAATCAATACGGCATTATATATTTCTATTTTCAAATATTTTATTTCAAATATTTCTTTTTCAGATATTCTATTCAAATATTTCTTTTTCAAATATTTCTATTCAAAACTGGAATGAAGCCCAATCAATTACCATAGATTTTATTTCTATGTTTTTTCTACGACACCTGTATACTATAACAACGATGAATAATCAACCATCATCCAAAGTGCATTCTACACTGTATAAGCATCAAATATAAATATTTAACGCTTATAACAGTCTGTCAATCAATCGATCGACATACAACTAATTATTGGGATTAGTGTATGTCATATATCATCCCAATACCCGTGTGGGGTGTCAAAACAATCAAACACAGATTTTATTTGTGCAGTTGGGCGATGTGTAAAATTTATCGTCCCAATCAATATCAGGCAAATGTGTGTATATAAAAAATCGTTCGATTTGTTTATATTAATTTATTTCATTTCATATACACATTAAAAATTCTATTTTTAACTATAAAATATTTTCCACTATAAAATATTTTATTTTGTTTCACATCACACAATCAACTACACATCAAAATCAAACAAACAAGCATACAAGTCGTCCATGGTCTATGGACGATGGGTGTCGGGTGTTACTAAACACCGTCTGCATCCTAGTATATATTTTAACTAGAAATAAATTAAATTAAAGGTGAGAAGTTCTCACATAGGGTTCCGCTCTGCCGTGCTTTGCTTTTGAACCGCTGAACCGTCTGGATTTGACTGAAATTCCAATGTAGTTCTTTTCACGCTGTTCAAATAAAAATTATATTTTTATTGCTTCATTCTAACAAATAAAAATTATATTTTTACTTCGTCTTCATATATATTTTCGACGCTTCATTCTATATAAAAATTATATTTTTATATATCTACTTCTAATATATAAAGATCAAATTTTTACTTTACTATATATAATAAAAATCAGATTTTTATTTCACTACATATATAAAGATCAAATCTTTGCTATCTATATAATATAAAAACCATATTTTTAATGTGCCACCAGTCTAAAAATTATATTTTTAACCTTTCTATATATAAAAAAATATGGTTTTTATCTTCTATAGATAGCAAAAGATTTGATCTCTTATATATGTAGAAACTAAAAATCTGATCTTTTATTATATATAGCTAAGGCTAAAAATCTGATCTTTGCTTCTATTAGAAGTAGATATTTAAAAATAATTCTAATTTCAGTCCTAAAATCACGTTAATTTTTATTTTAAAATCCCGTCATTACTGAATAATAATAAATAAAAATAAAAAAAGGGAAGGAAAGGGGAAGAACACTCACCGATTCGCGGCGGAAGAGGTTGAACGGGGTTGGGCTGCGCGCGCAGGCGAGGGGAGGAAGAAGAGGGGGCTTCAGGCGGCGTCGGGGTGGCGCGGGGGCGGTAGCACGGTGGCGTGCTGTGATTGGGGGGGCTCGATTGGGACTCGCGGTCAAGGAAGAAGAAAGGGAGGAGGAAGGGGAGGACGGGACGCGAGAGGGGGGGCTGGCCAGCGGCGGTGGCACCTGGCGAGGGGAGGCCGATGGAAATGGGGGTGGGGGTGCTGAACGGTTTTTCGTTTTTTTTTCTTCTGAAATGATCTGAACGGAGGGGGGTAGCGTTGACTTTGAAGAGAGGATTGGGGGATTTATTTAATTATTTTATTTCTCTAAAAGGTAACTTTTTATTTCGACCTCGAAATGAGGCCCACCGCCTGTCGTCCATAGCTAATTACCCCCATTCCGAACACCATGGGACATGTATCGTAGGCTGATTCGACCATTTCGATCAGTTTCTGTTAAAATCAACATATAACTCTATATATTGAATTTGAAGGCGCATTTCAATTTACTGGGGTCACATACAGCCTCTAAAAATTCCCAAAAATATTTTCTGGCTTCGTATTGATGATACGGTCCTAACAAAACTAATTTTGTCGAATTCTGAGACCGTTTGAAAAATGGCCATTTTCCATTCGATTAAAATCAACTAAAACTGGTCAAATGAGTTTTCCTTTGCCACGCTCACATATTGATTCGAAAAATTATGAAATTTGAAACCTAGCAATAACTTTACATCACAGTTCCAACAAAAGTGGTTTGGTCGAAATCCGAGGTCGTTTGCAAAATTTCCATTTTTAAGGGACTGAATTCCATAGCGACTATTCAGAAATTTCAACTGGATATATCTTTTGATTCCCGCTATGAAATTTTTATTTTTTGGATTCGTTGGAAAGATATTATCAATTAGATTCAAATATTTTTGGTTTCACTAAAATCCGGTTTATTTTGCACCCAGTATGTTCAATTGAAGTTTGAAATCGAATTATCGAACTACCACGCCATTTTCAATTCCTTTTATATATATATATATATAATTATTTATATTCTAACGACGATCTATATAATATATACGTTCGAATTCTATTCAAAATAAATTTCTCGTCGATATTATTTAAAATAATTCATTTTAAATATTCAAAATTCGCTAAAATTGCCAAAATAAAAATTTTAAATTGGCCCAGATTTCCGGGTTATTACAATCTCCCCCACTTAAAACTTTTCGTCCCCGAAAAGGAACAAAGCCGAAAGTTGTTTAACTAATCAACTCAACTTTCATTATTTTGACTACGGCTTAAGTTCTTCAACTTTTCAGTTTCTAAGAACTTTTCAAATTTTTCAAAATTTTTGCTAACATCCTAAATTTTCGAAAAATTTCGCCATAACCTCCCCTGCACCGGGAGCATGGGAAAATCATGAAATTGCCATACAGGCCTTCTAATCTCAAAAAGAAAAAGAAAAAGCCAATCGGCTCATAAAATCATCATCGCCCAAACAAAACAGTAAATTATAGTAAACATGTACCTATTTGTCGGGCAAACAATTTTATTCTTCTGCTCTAGCCTCTTTGCTATGACCTGTTCAATGTAAGTACATATATATGCAAGCAAATACGACTAATTTTCAATACAATTCACAATTTGATTCAATTTGGCTATATGGTACAAATTTTAATTAATCAACCAATAATCAACAACACAACCATCAATCAATTAGTTGATTAGCTTTTGAAATTCATAACTTTGATATATAGTCAAAAATCAGATTGTTGATGCCAAATCACAACAATAAGCCTTATCTAGTTTCGGTTCTCTCACCAGTCAATATGAAATATATAGAAATCTCATTTTCGAAACTCGAAAATAAATACTGGCGATGGTGCCCCATCACCAGAATTATCCCCGGGCACTAGAGTGCGGTTTTATAACTATCCACTAAATTAAACTTCGAATACACGTTTGCAAGACGCATATGCAAAAAATTTATATATCGGATTGTCCAAATTCAATACAAAAAATATATTCAAATACATTGAATAAAGTTTAAATTTTCAAAACAAAAAATGGTTTTCACCTTATGTTTCAAAAATATACTCTTCACACTCATTCTAGGATACTACTGATCCCATCTCTAATGAGTCATTCCCAGTGGATATTACTAATCCAATCATCTGATGAATTCTTTCATATGGTTCTAATGTGTCTTGTTCTCTAGAGCTCTGTAAACCAAAGCTCTGATTCCACGAAGAAACGACCCGAACTTCCCCGGTCTCCGAAGAGAAGAGAAAGAACGAATTGTTTTGAGAACATGACAAAATAGAACGCGGACGGAAGAACATTTCATTGTATATTACAACAATTCCATCAGATTACAAGAATATGAAGAGTATAAATGAATATTATACAATAGAAAATATCAGAGATTACAATAAATTACATAGCAGCGGAAAATAATACAATACACAACTAGAAGAGATATACGGATACAAAGCTTTCCGGATATCATTCCAGCTGTAAATCAGGATCCTATGAATATAAATCTGCAAAACCAAAACTACTAGCTGCCCATGTCAAAATAGGGGCACCCAGAGTTTAGGTCAAAACAATAAACTCCAGGTCAGTCATGGGACTGGTGTGAGAACTAAAACAGTTATAAATCTTTATTTTAAAGTTCGGTAAATCAAGGGACCACGCCGTATAACACGGAACGGGTTTCCTCCCAAGAATACCAGTGCATAAACAAATAGCGCAATGCTAAATAAAGAAAAATGAAGCTATTATTAGACCCAGTTCCCATCACACAATGCAACGCAAGCTGGAGGATAGGGTTTTTACCTTATAATAACCAAGAATGCTTGATACGTTTAAAAAAATTCATTTGATACTATTATAAGTGCATAGTGTATAAAACAACTTCAAATCATAAGTATCAATCATAGACGGCATAAGCGCCCCATCCAACTATGTCGCCATACTAGGCTCTATAAATAAAACTGCAAATGTCTCGTATTTGGAAATTGGATTTCCATCTATGAACCGAGGCAAAAGATAGTCCTCAACCGATTCGAGACTCTCTAGCCCGAGCCTCAGGCAAGTACTCAATCAAGCCTTTGGATCGTCAGGGCCGGTCCACCGATGTGGATTAAAATGCCCGAACACGGTGTTTCCCCGCCCTATGGGGCGTAAGTGAGCCAATGAATGACTCCATCGGACCCGGATCGTCCGATCAAACCGAGGCACCTCGCAACAACAACAACCACATAAGTCAAACTCGTCAGGGCGCGTAAAACCACTGATGCCACTTCTAACTAGAAAGAAACGCATGTCCTCCCTGAGGCCTCTCCCGTTTTCGGTTCACCACCAAGGTGTAAGGCTCGCGAATCAACGTTACACAAAGCTACACCACACAGGCCGTGCTTTGATCATCAACTACAAGACTCTGCTTTTCAACAGAAGCCTTGATCATTTGCTTCTTAGCATGCCACACAGGCAAACCATTCTATGCAACTAATATCAATCACATAGGGTGAAATCCGATGTCAGACACACAGTCCATTTACAAGTCCGTTCTGGGTCTGAACGAAACTGGAGGCACCTAGTACCCCGCATATCCATCGATCTCCAAGTACGTCTGGATGATCACCAACTGTTTCCATATTCTTGGGTGTACATCCCAATCAAGATCATCAGTAATCACCCAAACGACGTGAAGACCTCCGGTCTTCAACCACCGTCTTCATCTTCGACACCACGTCGAATCAGTTATTCAGAATGGGATAAACTCGGTCTTTCTGAACAACTCGCGTATATAATAAACACGTGTGACACAAACACAACATACGCCTCAATCCAATTCAGAATATTCTTTTATTCAAATATTCTTATACTTTGGGAAAGGTTCCCATTAATTTTATCAAAGATAAATTCTTTTAAATTTATTCTTTAATCTTCCTTTTGAATATCACTTCAAACTAGTCGGGATTAACGAACCACACCGAATAATTATTTATTTTATTTCCCAATCCCAACCTATTTATCCCATGATGTAAAACTGGTTATACTTCATATCTAACACCATGGTGTTGTCGGTAAATTCAATTACCATTTCACGTTCAAATCTAATTAAAGATTTAACAATCGCCTGGAGCAAAACTGGTGGTACTCCATTCTCGATCTTTTCAATCTAATTGAAGATTCATTAAAACTCCACTTAGTTTTAATCTTCACAGAAATCAATATCCTGTCTTTAACTGGGTTAAAGAACCAATGTCATTTAAAACACGGCTCACTATAAACCCAAAATCACATTACATTAATTATCGGGTTAAAGAACAGGTGTTATTTAAAACACTGTTCACGATAAACCCAAAAATCAATACCAATTCAATTCCAATTAATTATTCTTTAATTGGTACACTTCATTAAATCTAAACAAAAAGATTTAATCTTTTTCTCCACTGGGCTTAAGAACAGTGTTAATGAAGACACCATTCATGGCAAACCCAAATCACATTTGATATTAAATACAAGGCTCTGAATAGAAAATATATCGGCTTATATTCAATATCAAATTCTACGACCAACAAATATTCTATTGGAAATAACGATATAAATATCTTTCAAATTTCCATAACAATATCTGTATAATCACGAAATCCAACATCGAAATATTCCAAAGACAATTTCGATTCAAATCCATTCCAATTCAATTATTGAAAATTCTGGTTACTTTTAAAACCCCTTTCAAATTCAATTTATTTATTTTAAAAATAAATAAATTATAATTCTAGTTCAAAACTAGTTCATTTCGATAAAAATATATTTTTATCTTTTCAAATATGGAGTTTTTCATCCCAATTCTTCATAAATCATTTCTTATGATTTTACACAAATTATTACTATTTTTAATAATTTTATCAAGGCCCGTACAGTCGATTTCTATCAACGGCCATCGAACTGCACTTACAGCGACCTTTTCCAAATTTGATTTGGACATAATTCCAAATCCAACCATTAGATTTCAAATTTCTAATATTCGTTAGAAAGCACTTTTCGATACGAACCCAACGGTTCCGGTTTTAGGAGAATCCGACGGTCGGATCTCCCGTAATATCCGTTCGAAGTCATTGGTCAAAATTCGCGAACTGCCGAGGCGCGGCGCGTTCTATTCAGGCCATTGTATTATATATATAATATATACTTTTCAATTCAGAACGTTCTTTATAAATCGTTATAAATTCATTTTCAAAACGGTTTCAACTTCATATTCAATTTCAAATCAAAATTGAATATTCCAATATAAATTCGTTTTAAATTCATTTCAGATCGATTTCAATTTAAATTGATTTCTAATTCAATTTCAGTTCGTTTTCAATTCAATTTCAATTCGAATTCATTTATATTCAATTTCAATTCGAATTCATTTCTATGCACTTTCAATTCGAATTCATTTCTATTCACTTTCAATTCGAATTGTAATTCTTTTCAAAATATCAGATTTTGAAATCACTTTCGATATTCATTATAAAATGAACAAAATCGATATAAATATCGTTCACGTCAAAATGGCGTCAATCTAATCAACACGGCTTTATATATTTCTATTTTCAAATATTATATTTCAAATATTTCTTTTTCAAATATTCTATTCAAATCTTTCTTTCTCAAATATTTTTATTCAAAATAGGAATGAGGCCCAATCAATTACCATAGATTTCATTTCTATGGATTTTCTATGACACCTGTATACTATAACAACGATGAATAATCAACCATCATCCAAAGTGCATTCTACACTATATAAGCATCAAATATAAATATTTAACGCTTATAACAGTCTTTCAATCAATCGATCGACATACAACTAATTATTGGGATTAGTGTATGTCATATATCATCCCAATACCCGTGTGGGGTTTCAAAACAATCAAACACAGATTTTATTTGTGCAGTTGGGCGATGTGTAAAATTTATCGTCCCAATCAATATCAGGCAAATGTGTGTATATAAACAAATCGTTCGATTTGTTTATATTAATTTATTTCATTTCATATACACGTTAAAAATTCTATTTTTAACTATAAAATATTTTCCACTATAAAATATTTTATTTCGTTTCACATCACATCACACAATCAACTACACATCAAAATCAAACAAACAAGCATATAAGCCGTCCATGGTCTGTGGACGACGGGTCTCGGGAGCTACTAAACACCGTCTGCATCCTAGTATATATTTTAACTAGAAATAAATTAAATTAAAGGTGAGAAGTTCACACATAGGGTTCCACTCCGCCGTGCTTTGCTTTTGAACCGCTGAACCGTCTAGATTTGACTGAAATTCCAATGTAGTTCTTTTCACGCTATTCAAATAAAAATTATATTTTTATTGCTTCATTCTAACAAATAAAAATTATATTTTTACTTCGTCTTCATATATATTTTCGACGCTTCATTTTATATAAAAATTATAATTTTATATATCTACTTCTAATATATAAAGATCAAATTTTTACTTTACTATATATAATAAAAATCAGATTTTCATTTCACTACGTATATAAAGATCAAATCTTTACTATCTACATAATATAAAAATCATATTTTTAATATGCCACCAGTATAAAAATTATATTTTTAACCTTTCTATATGATAAAAATTATATTTTTATTATCTTCTTCACCCGGCAAAAATCATTTCTTTTTAAAACTTAAAATCGCTCCTTTTTGCAATCAAAAATCATATTTTTACTAAGCTAAAATCCTAACTTTTCTTCGATGTATATATACTTTAAAACAATTCTAATTCCAGTCCTAAAATCACGTTAATTTTTATTTTAAAATCCCATCATTACTGAATAAAAATAAATAAAAATAAAAAAAGAAAGGAAAGGGGAAGAACACTCACCGATTCGCGACGGAAGAGGTTGAACGGGGTTAGGCTGCGCGCGCAGGCGAGGGGAGGAAGAAGAGGGGGGTTCAGGCGGCGTCGGGGTGGCGCGAGGGCGGTAGCACGGTGGCGCGCTATGATGGGGGGGGGGCTCGATTGGGTCTTGCGGTCAAGGAAGAAGAATGGGTGGAGGAAGGGGAGGACGGGACGCGAGAGGGGGGCGGGCTAGCGGCGGTGGTGCCTGGCGAGGGGAGGCCGACGGAAATCGGGGGAAGGGGGGTGCTGAGTGGTTTTTCGTTTTTTTCTTTCTAAAATGATCTGAACGGAGGGGGGGGGGGTAGAGTTGACTTTGAAGAGAGGATTGGGGGGTTTATTTAATTATTTAATTATTTTATTTCTCTAAAAAGTAACTTTTTATTTCGACCTCGAAATGAGGCCCACCGCCTGTCGTCCATAGCTAATTAATCCCATTCCGAACACCATGGGATATGTATTGTAGACTGATTCGACCGTTTCGATCAGTTTCTGTTAAAATCAACATATAACTATATATATTGAATTTGAACGCGCATTTCAATTTACTGGGGTCACATACTGTAACACCCTGTATTTCAGTTAATGCTAAAAATTCACTAATTGCAGAATAAATAATCTCAAATGTGAGAATTGGGGGAAACGGGCTGCGTTATTGCGTTCGTCTCGGAAAAATACGCAGAATAGAGTCCGAAATTTTGTAAATCGGAGTCCGTATGGCCCAGTTAAGGCCCAAAGAAGTTTTCAGAAAATTCAATGTTAAAAACAGATTTAAAATTCAGTTCTAAAACAAGTTTGGAGCCAAAAGCGGAAAGGGCGGGAAAGTTCCCGACTAGCCCCGTGTCGACAGGTATGTCGACAGGGGTGTCGACAAGCATGTCGACAGGGGTGTCGACAGCCCTGTCGACAGGGGTGTCGACACAGGGTGTCTGCCCTGTTGATCTGGGTGCACCAGATCTGGTTTTTGGTTGAGTCTTGGGCTGGGTTCTAGAGATTTCCTAAATCTGACGGACCTAATCTAACCTAGGGTTAATCCTATGGTCTAAAACACACCCTAATCCTATAAATACACCCTAATGCAAGCCTAATCCCTACTAAAAATAGAAATGAGGCCATCATGCCGCCAAAATCAAACTTGAGAGAAGCCTCCACTAGTTTATGAAGAAAGTAGCAAGCTAATCAACCTCTAATCATCATCTCCTCCTTAAAGCAACTAGTTTTACTTCATAAGTTTGCTAATCTTGGTTTTGGTGAGTTTCTATCACTTTGATGATCAATTGCTAAATTAAGTAGATGAGATATGAGGAGATCTAGGGTTTTGCATGAGGATTAATGGGTTTTCAAGTCATATGATATGATGTGAATATGCTAATCTATGTTTAATATTAATCCTATGTTTATGCATGTTGAATATGTGAGTTTATGCAAGTTGAATATGTGAGTTTATGCAAGTTGAATATGTGAGTTTATGCAAGTTGAATATGTGAGTTTATGCAAGTTGGATATGTGGGTTTATGCAAGTTAAGTATGTGGGTTTATGCAAGTTAAGTGGTGGGTTTATGCATAATAAGTAATTGATTCTATGCATGCTAAGTATGTGGTTTTATGCATGCTAAGTGTTTGGTATTATGCATAAATCATGACATGCAAGTTTACCCTTTTAAATGTGATGCATACATATGCAAGATGACACCTTTATATGCTATGTATATATATATGTATGCATGTTTACCCTCCATTAAGATGCAAGTCATATATGCAAGTTCAACATGTTAAGCAAGTTATGTGTATGCTTATATGCAAGTTCAACATGTTATGTAAGTTATGTGTATGCTTATATGCAAGCTCAACATGTTATGCAAGTTATGTGTATGACGTTATGTAAGTTATGTGCATGTTGTTATGCAAGTTCATATGCAAGTTATGTGTATGATGTTATGCAAGTTATGTGCATGATGCTATGCAAGTTATGTGTATGTTGATATGCAAGTTATGTTTATGATATTATGAAAGTTATGTGTATGATGTTATGCAAGTTAACATGTAACATGTTGTGCAAGTTCACACCTTTAAGACACATGCAAGTTCACCTTTGTATAACCTATGAACACTTATGCAAGTTGCCTTTATATATGACATATGTATGTTCATGCAAGTTGGGTTATTTAGTAATGCTAGTTGGGTTAATATTATGATGTAAGTGGACACCTTTTAACCCATGTTAATGCTAATGTATGCTAAGTGAAACCCATGTTAATTGTGAAAGAATCTTCTCTTGGAAATATGTCGTGTTAGCATAAGTACGTGGGAAACGATGGGGTTAATAGACATGTTAATGAAATGGTGTGAAATGGTTATGATTAAGCATACCATAAAATGAATAAGCATAAGTGGGAATTTACCTATTGAGTTAGGTCTACCCCATGGGAATTTGCCTATTGAGTTAGGTCTACCCATGTTATGGAATTGGGAATTTACCTATTGAGTTAGGTCTACCCATATTCTTGTAAATGTGAATATTAATTAGGGATAATTAATAAATATGGGGGTGATTACTTAGGTGTAATTAATCGACTAAGACACGAGGTTGGACTCATTTGTAGTGTAAAACTGCCTGGACCCTACCGGCTTAACCAGTTGCTACAAATGTTAGCCCAATGTGGGAGGTCTTAGGCACAAATTAAATATGTGATTAAAGTAAAGACACGAGGTTAGACTCTGTTGTGACGTAAAACTGCCCGGACCCTACCGGCTTAACCAGTTGTCATAAAAGCCAGTCTAATGTGGGAGGTCTTTATGGGAGATCATGGTCTTAATTAATTAAGAAACACTTAACCATATTAGCATGTAGTGGGACATGAGGGGTTAAGTGGGTGCCTTGGGTGGCATGAGGAGACTAGTGGGTTGCCTTGGGTGGCAATAGAAAAATACGATTAGAATACTTAACCAAAGTGAAACATGTAATTAAAACATGGTTAAAGGGTTAAGTAAGTGCTTTGGGGTGGCATGTGGAAATCTAGTGGGTACCTTGTATGACAACTAGAATATGATTAAATGACTTAGCCAAAATGTATAACATGTAAGTGGACATGGTTAAAGGGTTAAGTGGGATTCACTAGAAATAACAAGCTTAGGTGGTAGCTTGTGGGGGCCCATTTCAACCAATATCCCAAACGTATCTTTGTGGGCTCGACTCTAGTCGAGTGACGGGACATGCATATTGGGCTTGACTATAAGAGGCCAAACCGGGTTAGCGGTGGCAACGCGGGACCAACGGGTTTCATATGCGTGTGTGGACCCGGGCTGGTTGGTAAGTCGTTGTTGCATCGTGTAGATATAAAGCCGTGCACCGTTGATATTATCAGGTGGCCACTTTGGGGAATGATACACCCCATCGTGGGACCAGCACGGGTATCTACGTAGGGGAGCCGATCGCTTGGGGAGTAGTGGGTACACCTATGTAGTCAGATAGGGGTACACGAAACTACTAAATTACTAAGTACACTTAGTGGGATCAACCTTTAAGTAGGAATGACTGGTGTGGTGCAGTATAGTAATTATCCTTGGGTGGGTGGATGCGTCTTTACGGTTATCTTAGTTTATCCTAAGTCTACCAAGCTGCTTAGTGTAGCCATTCATCCCCAGACGTTACCGTATATCAAGCTTATGTCTTCTCTGGTTACTTTAATGATTGTATTGTTAAAGTTATAGGACTCGCTCAGACTTATGTCTGACCCCGTTGTTTTTATCTTTTTTTCCCCAACCCTCAGGTTATCAGAGTGGGCCTAGTACGAGTGGGCTTTGATCAGGCTGCTTTATTCTCTTTTTGAGCTTGGACCATAGGTGTAGAGCTCAGCTTACCCTTTCTTTTATGGCTATCAGTTCATGTATTGGGATTATGTACTTTTAATTATCAGGATGGATATTTTGTACTTGACTCTTATTATGGTTTTGTGATGTAACCAAACATGTTTTACTTTCCGCTGCAATGAAATGATGTTTTTAAAAAGTTTCAAGTATAACTTATGTCTGTCTTGTTGTAATTTTTCTGTTCTATATTCACTTAAAATACTCCACCGATGTTATGGCATTCCCTTAGAGAGTGACCATAGCGAGTGTGGGGTGTTACACGTGGTATCAGAGCAAAGGTTACCAGAACAGATAAAAGTTTTAGAAAACTATTTTTCTAAAAACATTTTTGGAAGAAATATTTTCAAAAACATGTCTTTAAAGAGAAAAGTTTTTGAAAGAAAAGCATAATCCCCGATAGCCATATCTTTATCTTTCGAATTCTCCGTTTTGAATCTTCCCTTTTTCGTCTCAGCATGGCTGAAGATCTTTACCTTCCGGACGGTGTAGCGGTACCAGTATGGTATAGGAGGTTGTTAGAGGCTAGGGCCGCCGCTGCAGGTCTAGCAAATGTTCCTCCTCCACCCGTTGCACTCGTTCCTCCTCGCGCGGATACTTTTGCTATGACTTGTAGGAAGTTTAAGGCTATGGGAGGAAAACCTTTTGTGGGAGCTAGGGATTGGCTTAATGAGACGGAAGAATTAATGGAAATCTTGGAAGTGGAAGAGGGAAAGAAAGTCAGGTTAGCCACTTGGTTACTGGAAGGAGAGGCCTCGTTCTGGTGGGAGGTCACTAACGCCCTGTTGACTCTTGGATGGATTTCAGGCAAAGGTTTGAGGCAAAGTTTCTCTCAAAAGCGGAAGAAAATATGCACGTGGAAAGGTTCTTGAACTTAAAGCAAGGGAACTTGTCGGTGAAAGAATATGTTAACAAGTTTAATCAGTTAGAGAGATTCAACATGGACTTGGTAAACACACCGAAAGAGAAAGCTTTGAGGTTCGTTAAAGGCTTGAACGAACCGATGCACGGATTGGCTATGTCTCACATCCCTATGTGGGCCACTTTCGAGAAGCTAGTGGACATGGCACTTATGCATGAGGAAGAGAAGGGTCCCAATGCTAATAAAGCACCCGAGAAGAATGAAGATCAGAAGAAACCTCAACAACAAAATAAGGGTGGGAAAGGTAACGGTGGCAAGGGAAAGAAGATGTGCTTCTACTGTGGAACACTAGGCCACCTAAACAAGGATTGTCGCAAGAAGAAGAAGACTGGCTGCTTCCACTGTGACGAAGCAGGACATCTAGTGAAAGACTGTTCTAAGAAAGGGCAAAGGACGGGGTCTACCTCAGGAGGACAGGTGCAAGCTCTTGTGGAACCAGCTCAGGCAAGGGTGCAAGTTCAGGCTCTCGCAGCTCCACCGGTTCGAGAAAGAGGTAGAACTATTTCCGTGGAAAGTTTAGTTTTCCTGTTTGATCATCCTGTCCGTACTTTATTTGATTTTGACGCATTGAGTTCGTTTATCTCATCATTGTTAGTTGAGTCACTGCACTTAGACACCAGTTTAGTAGGTGATCCCTTAGTTGTTTCAAACCCAATTGGGGCTCCATGGCGTGTTTGGGTTTGAAAGTTTCTATACTTAGCGTTGAGTTTGGATGTGATGCTTTTTGGGCTTCACAGGCTATGGGTTAGTTTTGGGCATGGACTGGTTATCCAGTAATGGTGCCGTTCTTATTGTGAAGGGAGAGTTGTTAGGCTTATGACCCACTTGGGTAACACTCTCGAAATCTCTTGTAATCCCATGGAATTTGTTATGCTAAGTTATCTAGAGTCGCTTGACACGTCGGTCGAGAGTTTGCAATCTATAGAGTGGTCCGGGAATACTCGGATGTGTTTTGAGGAGGTGAAGGGCTTACCTCCGGAACGGGAGATTGACTTCCAAATATATCTGGTAGACAATGCCAAACCAGTGTCTTGGCCAGTGTGCCACATGGCTCCTGGTGAGAGGAGGGAACTCAATAAGCAAGTAGGCGATTTGCTTGAGAAGGGGTTCATAAGACGAAGTATATCGTAGTAGGGTGCTCCGATAGTTTTTGCCACGAAGGCGGATGGGTCCCTCAGACTTTGTGTAGGCTAAAGAGAGCTAAATAAACTCACAAAGAAGAATAGACACCCATTGTCGAGGATTGATGATCTCTTTGATCAGTTAGTGGGCGCCTCAGTATTTTCGCAGTTGGACTTAGCCACGAGGTTTCGTCAGTTGAGAGTGACTGAGGATAGTATAGAGAAGACTACCTTTAGGACTCCGGATGGTTTTTATGAGTGGCTGGAGATGCCATTTGGTTTGACGAACGCCCCCGCATATGATGAGAAGGGTGTTCAGGGAGTACCTAAATAAGTTCGTGATGGTCTTTGTAAATGACATCTTGGTCTTTACTAGGAGCGAAATAAGTTTTCGTATGTGCTCAATAGGATGAGCAAAGCCAGTTATGGGATAAACGGTGGTTTTGGAGCGAGACTGGCGAGGACATCCAGAGTTGGACAAGGGCTTAATTATTTAGCCGTTTTTACTAGTATCATCTCACGTAGGTCGTCTGAATTCGAAGGAGGTATCCCTTGGGTGTTTGTCTGATATTGGTTTAGGCCTTTGGGGCTTGCATTTGGGGGATGTCGAGTTCGACTAAGGTGGTCTGCGTGAGAGATGGATAGTTGTGACGATTCTGCATGGGAGAATATCCTGATTTTCTCTAGAAGTGGAGAAAAGCATGCCTTACATCTCAGAGAAGTGTTGGAGACTCTTCGAGCACATAGTCTTAAAGCTAAATTCTCTAAATGTCATTTTTGGAGAAGAGAAGTGCGATTCTTAGGGCATGTGGTCTCTAAGGAAGGGATAGCTGTGGATCCCGCAAAGATAGTATCTATCCAGGATTGGAAAGTTCCTAGGAATGCTACCGAAGTAAGAAGTTTCTTGGGGTTGGAAGGATATTATAGGAAGTTCATCAAAGACTTCGCGAAGATATCAGCCCCATTAACCCGCTTGACGAAGAAGAATCTGGTTTTCTCATGGGACGAGATGTACCAAGACATGAAGCGAGTTTTCTTTTTGGCTGGTATGAAGAAAGACATGGCCGAGTATGTCGCTAGATGCTTGGTGAAAGCGGAGCAAAAGAAACCAAGTGGGTTGCTTCACCCATTGGAAGTTCCGCTAAGGAAGTGGGATAGTGTCTCGAAGGATTACCGAAATCAAGGAAGGGTAATACGGGGATTTGGGTTGTGGTAGATAGACTTACTAAGTGTGCCCATTTCATACCCGTA
Organism: Allium sativum; assembly: GCA_030737875.1. Taxonomy (NCBI): domain Eukaryota; kingdom Viridiplantae; phylum Streptophyta; class Magnoliopsida; order Asparagales; family Amaryllidaceae; genus Allium; species Allium sativum. The sequence continues at coordinate 101,160,580 of CM060924.1, forward strand.
AAGAGGAAGAGGACTATTCCATGTCTAGCTTCAGTTTACATTCGAGAGATTATTAGATTGCATGATGTACCTTCCAGTATAGTGAGCGATCGAGATCCTATCTTCACTAAAGAGTTTTGGAAAAGGTTGCAAGAGGCGGAAGGGACTCAGTTGTATTTGAGTACCGCATATCATCCTCAGATAGACGGCCAGATCGAGAGGGTGAATCGTATTTTAGAAGACCTTTTGAGGCTATGTATCTTGGATTTAGGAGGTACATGGGAAGAGCATCTTCCATTGGTGGGGTTGCCCGACAGACTTAGTAGTGTACATGATGTATTCCATGTGAGGAAGGGCCTACATGAGATCGTAGGGGCGATAGAGCCAAGCTTGCTTAAAGAAGTAAGGTAGAGCGTGATGTGATTATTCGACGAGCTCCTACCCGCATCCTTGGGTCAGAGATTAGGGAGTTGAGAAACAGAGAGGTTCGACTAGTCAAAGTGAGAAAGGGGAGAAAGTGAGAGCAATGCTACTTGGGAGACAGAAGCGAAGATGCGTTCGTAATACCCATCCCTTTTTGAGGGTATGTGCTTTAGACGTCTCCTTTATCGGTTGTCTAGTGCTTATCTTATCCTTAGTATGTCCTCTCATTTGTACCTTTGACCTTTAGATAGGGTAAACCTATGGTTGAAACATGTGTTTGAGACATGTTATGGTTGATGGATGCAAGTGGATGCAAGTGTTTGCTAGTGGTTGCTCGTGGATGCATATACACACACTCTAGGCACTAGATCGGCTCAATCACTTCATATTGCATATTGCATAAAATTGTGTGTAGGAAACTATATTTATGGATGTATAATGATTATGTTATCATATGGATGATGCATTTTGGTGAATGATTGTGCACTCATGTAGATATTGTATGTGTCGATAGGATTCTCTCGCATACATAATGGATGCATGGCACTATCATGGTTTGCATATGTTCATACATTAGATAGGGAACATATACACACACTTTTTGCATATGCTCATACGTCATTAGAAATTGTTTTAAGGACAATGGATGCCCGTGTTTGATGGATTGAGTAGATGGTTGTTTGGATGGTAGGATATGCATTCTCCTTAGCTTAGAGATTTCGGGGACGAAATCCTTTAAGGAGGGGAGAATGTAACACCCCGTATTTCAGTTAATGCTAAAAATTCACTAATTGCAGAATAAATAATCTCAAATGTGAGAATTGGGGGAAACGGGCTGCGTCATTGCGTTCGTCTCGGAAAAATACGCAGAATAGAGTCCGAAATTTTGTAAATCGGAGTCCGTATGGCCCAGTTAAGGCCCAAAGAAGTTTTCAGAAAATTCAAAGTTAAAAACAGATTTAAAATTCAGTTCTAAAACAAGTTTGGAGCCAAAAGCGGAAAGGGCGGGAAAGTTCCCGCCTAGCCCCGTGTCGACAGGTATGTCGACAGGGGTGTCGACAGGCATGTCGACAGGGGTGTCGACAGCCCTGTCGACAGGGGTGTCGACACAGGGTGTCGGCCCTGTTGATCTGGGTGCACCAGATCTGGTTTTTGGTTGAGTCTTGGGCTGGGTTCTAGAGATTTCCTAAATCTGACGGACCTAATCTAACCTAGGGTTAATCCTATGGTCTAAAACACACCCTAATCCTATAAATACACCCTAATGCAAGCCTAATCCCTACTAAAAATAGAAATGAGGCCATCATGCCGCCAAAATCAAACTTGAGAGAAGCCTCCACTAGTTTATGAAGAAAGTAGCAAGCTAATCAACCTCTAATCATCATCTCCTCCTTAAAGCAAATAGTTTTACTTCATAAGTTTGCTAATCTTGGTTTTGGTGAGTTTCTATCACTTTGATGATCAATTGCTAAATTAAGTAGATGAGATATGAGGAGATCTAGGGTTTTGCATGAGGATTAATGGGTTTTCAAGTCATATGATATGATGTGAATATGCTAATCTATGTTTAATATTAATCCTATGTTTATGCATGTTGAATATGTGAGTTTATGCAAGTTGAATATGTGAGTTTATGCATGTTGAATATGTGAGTTTATGCAAGTTGAATATGTGAGTTTATGCAAGTTGAATATGTGAGTTTATGCAAGTTGGATATGTGGGTTTATGCAAGTTAAGTATGTGGGTTTATGCAAGTTAAGTGGTGGGTTTATGCATAATAAGTAATTGATTCTATGCATGCTAAGTATGTGGTTTTATGCATGCTAAGTGTTTGGTATTATGCATAAATCATGACATGCAAGTTTACCCTTTTAAATGTGATGCATACATATGCAAGATGACACCTTTATATGCTATGTATATATATATGTATGCATGTTTACCCTCCTTTAAGATGCAAGTCATATATGCAAGTTCAACATGTTAAGCAAGTTATGTGTATGCTTATATGCAAGTTCAACATGTTATGTAAGTTATGTGTATGCTTATATGCAAGCTCAACATGTTATGCAAGTTATGTGTATGACGTTATGTAAGTTATGTGCATGTTGTTATGCAAGTTCATATGCAAGTTATGTGTATGATGTTATGCAAGTTATGTGCATGATGCTATGCAAGTTATGTGTATGTTGATATGCAAGTTATGTTTATGATATTATGAAAGTTATGTGTATGATGTTATGCAAGTTAACATGTAACATGTTGTGCAAGTTCACACCTTTAAGACACATGCAAGTTCACCTTTTTATAACCTATGAACACTTATGCAAGTTGCCTTTATATATGACATATGTATGTTCATGCAAGTTGGGTTATTTAGTAATGCTAGTTGGGTTAATATTATGATGTAAGTGGACACCTTTTAACCCATGTTAATGCTAATGTATGCTAAGTGAAACCCATGTTAATTGTGAAAGAATCTTCTCTTGGAAATATGTCGTGTTACATAAGTATGTGGGAAACGATGGGGTTAATAGACATGTTAATGAAATGGTGTGAAATGGTTATGATTAAGCATACCATAAAATGAATAAGCATAAGTGGGAATTTACCTATTGAGTTAGGTCTACCCCATGGGAATTTGCCTATTGAGTTAGGTCTACCCATGTTATGGAATTGGGAATTTACCTATTGAGTTAGGTCTACCCATATTCTTGTAAATGTGAATATTAATTAGGGATAATTAATAAATATGGGGGTGATTACTTAGGTGTAATTAATCGACTAAGACACGAGGTTGGACTCATTTGTAGTGTAAAACTGCCCGGACCCTACCGGCTTAACCAGTTGCTACAAATGTTAGCCCAATGTGGGAGGTCTTAGGCACAAATTAAATACGTGATTAAAGTAAAGACACGAGGTTAGACTCTGTTGTGACGTAAAACTGCCCGGACCCTACCGGCTTAACCAGTTGTCATAAAAGCCAGTCTAATGTGGGAGGTCTTTATGGGAGATCACGGTCTTAATTAATTAAGAAACACTTAACCATATTAGCATGTAGTGGGACATGAGGGGTTAAGTGGGTGCCTTGGGTGGCATGAGGAGACTAGTGGGTTGCCTTGGGTGGCAATAGAAAAATACGATTAGAATACTTAACCAAAGTGAAACATGTAATTAAAACATGGTTAAAGGGTTAAGTAAGTGCTTTGGGGTGGCATGTGGAAATCTAGTGGGTACCTTGTATGACAACTAGAATATGATTAAATGACTTAGCCAAAATGTATAACATGTAAGTGGACATGGTTAAAGGGTTAAGTGGGATTCACTAGAAATAACAAGCTTAGGTGGTAGCTTGTGGGGGCCCATTTCAACCAATATCCCAAACGTATCTTTGTGGGCTCGACTCTAGTCAAGTGACGGGACACGCATATTGGGCTTGACTATATGAGGCCAAACCGGGTTAGCGGTGGCAACGCGGGACCAACGGGTTTCATATGCGTGTGTGGACCCGGGCTGGTTGGTAAGTCGTTGTTGCATCGTGTAGATATAAAGCCATGCACCGTTGATATTATCAGGTGGCCACTTTGGGGAATGATACACCCCATCGTGGGACCAGCACGGGTATCTACGTAGGGGAGCCGATCGCTTGGGGAGTAGTGGGTACACCTATGTAGTCAGATAGGGGTACACGAAACTACTAAATTACTAAGTACACTTAGTGGGATCAACCTTTAAGTAGGAATGACTGGTGTGGTGCAGTATAGTAATTATCCTTAGGTGGGTGGATGCGTCTTTACGGTTATCTTTGTTTATCCTAAGTCTATCAAGCTGCTTAGTGTAGCCATTCATCCCCAGACGTTACCGTATATCAAGCTTATGTCTTCTCTGGTTACTTTAATGATTGTATTGTTAAAGTTATAGGACTCGCTCAGACTTATGTCTGACCCCGTTGTTTTTATCTTTTTTTCCCAACCCTCAGGTTATCAGAGTGGGCCCAGTACGAGTGGGCTTTGATCAGGCTGCTTTATTCTCTTTTGGAGCTTGGACCATAGGTGTAGAGCTCAGCTTACCCTTTCTTTTATGGCTATCAGTTCATGTATTGGGATTATGTACTTTTAATTATCAGGATGGATATTTTGTACTTGACTCTTATTATGGTTTTGTGATGTAACCAAACATGTTTTACTTTCCGCTGCAATGAAATGATGTTTTTAAAAAGTTTCAAGTATTACTTATATCTGTCTTGTTGTAATTTTTCTGTTCTATATTCACTTAAAATACTCCACCGATGTTATGGCATTCCCTTAGAGAGTGACCATAGCGGGTGTGGGGTGTTACACATACAGTCACTAAAAATTCCCAAAAATATTTTCTGGCTTCGTATTGACGATACGGTCCTAACAAAACTAATTTCGTCGAATTCTGAGACCATTTGAAAAATGGCCATTTTCCAGTCGATTAAAATCAACTGAAACTGGTCAAATGCGTTTTCCTTTGCCACACTCACATATTGATTCGAAAAATTATGAAATTTGAAACCTAGCAATAACTTTACATCACGGATCCAACAATAGTAGTTTCGTCGAAATCCGAGGTCGTTTGCAAAATTTCCATTTTTAAGGGCCTGAATTCCATAGCGACTATTCAGAAATTTCAACTAGACATATCTTTTAATTCCCGCTATGAAATTTTGATTTTTCGGATTCGTTGGAAAGATATTATCAATTAGATTCAAATATTTTTGGTTTCACTAAAATCTGGTTTATTTTGCACCAGGTATGTTCAATTGAAGTTTGAAATCGAATTATCGAACCACCGCGCCATTTTCAATTCCTTATATATATACAAATAATTATTTATATTCTAACGACGATCTATATAATATATACGTTCGAATTCTATTCAATATAAATTTCTCGTCGATATTATTTAAAATAATTCATTTTAAATATTCAAAATTCGCTAAAATTGCCAAAATAAAAATTTTAAATTCGCCCAGATTTCCGGGTTATTACACAAAATCCTAATTTATATGCCCAGCCGCCACCCTTTCATAAAGGGCCAGAAAGCTCCGACGCCCTCCTCCAAATTTCGCATGATGTATACAACAAAATTCCAAACTCCTAAAGACTAAATCGAAGAGAAGATCAAGGTCTATATATCCAACGGTTAAGATCGAGATTGGTGTACTATGCTTCTCGGATTTTGTGCCAAGACCACCGGTGTTTGCAGCCTTTTTGGGAGAGGGGAGACCACCGAGCTCGGTGGTGGTGCAGGCGCCTGGGGAGGAGTGAACGACCGTCGACGTGGCAGTTTTTGATGTGGGTCCGGGTGCTTCTAGGGTGGTGCGACGGTGGATTGGTGAACTCGACGTATTGGGTTTGGGGTTCCAGAAAGTGGCGACTAGAAAGGAAGAAGAGATTGGTTTAAGGTCTAATTAATTATTTAATTAATAAATTAGTTAAGTTATTTAAATAATGTAATTAACGTTCAAACCTTTGTAACTTTCGCAAATCAAAATGGAATTCGGTGAAACTAAAAGCGATAGAACCGTGATGAAGAGATCTACGCCATGAAGCTGACTAGAGCTGATACTGAGCATGTTGAAATTTCAGACAAAATCCACTGTGAGATTTCTCTTTTTTTAATATAATTTATTTATTTAATTTAATTGCTATAGAATGATTGTATGTATATGACTGAGATCTGTTATGTGATGATATTGTGAATGATTTATCTGTTTGTTGGTGATGTATAAACACATATTTGTATGTGTTAAATAAAAATAAATCATATTGCTTTATTATTGATTTGGATTAGAATTTCCATTTCAATAAAAATAAATCATTTTGTTATATTGTTGAATTGAAATAGAATTGTCAATTCAACATTTGAAACATTATTTTTATGATTGTTGTTGAATTGCATTAGATTTCTAAGTCATCATAAAAGTTATTATTTTGATCATATTTGTTGAATTGAATTAAATTGTCAATTCAATATAAATTTATTATTTTGATCATATTTGTTGAATTGAATTATATTGTCAATTCAATATAAAATTATTATTTTGATCATATTTGTTGAATTGTATTAGATTGTCAATTCAATATTAAAAATATCTTTTTATCATTTTTGAGCATTGAAATAGAATTATCAATTCAACATAAAACATTATTTTATCATTTTTATTGTATTGAAATAGAATTGTCAATACAATTGAAAATATATTATTGTTGTCTATACCGTTGAATGGAGATAAAAAAAGTTATTCTTTTATTTGCATTCTTTGATGCAAATAAATACTGATATAAAAAGTGATTCTTTTATTTGCATTCTTTGATGCAAATATACAATGAATTAAAAATTGATTCTTTTATTTGCATTCTTTGATGCAAACATATAATGAATTAAAAGTTATTCTTTTATTTGCATTCTTTGATGCAAATAAACTTTGAATTAAAAAGTTGTTCTTTTATTTGCATTCTTTGATGCAAATAAACTTTGAATTAAAAAGTTATTCTTTTATTTGCATTTTTGATGCAAATAAACGATGAATTAAAAAGGTTATTCTTTTATTTGCAATTCCTTGACGCAAATATACAATGGATTAAAAAGTTGTTCCTTTATTTGCATACTTTGATGCAAATATACATTGAAATAAATGGTTATACTTTTATTTGCATTCCTTAATATAGATAAAATGTTGAAATTGGAAGTTTAATTTTTATTTGCATTTCTTGATGCAAATAAGACATAGTTTTAAAAAGGTTATATTTTATTTGTAATTTAGATACAAATTAAAAACATGATTTGTAAAGTTACATTTTTGTTTGCAATTTTAGATGCAAACAAAACATTAGAATTAAAGTTACATTTTTGTTTGCAATTTTAGATGCAAACAAAACATTAGGATTAAAGTTACAATTTTTGTTTGCAAATTTAGATGCAAACAAAACATTAAAATAAAAAGTTACATTTTTATTTACATCTTAGCTGTAATAAAAATGATAGGATTAAAAATAATATTTTTATTGTCACTTTGGAGACAATAAAAAGAATAGAATTTAATGTACATTTTTATTGCCACTTTCGAGATGATAAAAAGAGTAGAATGATGATTACATTTTTTTAATATCACAGTATGCAATGCAAAAAGGATTACATTTTTAATGTAATATAAAGATTACATTTTTATACATTGTAAAAAGGATATCATCTTTATGTAATATAAAAAGATTACATTTCATTGTAAATGAGTCAACATTAGAATTCACATTTTTTATTGTAAATGAATCAGTAGAAAAGATTCATTGTTTTGATAAATTATGTTAACATGAGAACCTACATTTTTAATGTATATGAAAATGATTCATTGTTGCATTAAAATGTTTAACTATAAAAGTTCACATTTTTATTGTAAAATAGGATTATATGAAAATATTCATGTGTTGAAAATATAATGTAGCGATGTCTTGAAATATATGTTTGCGATGTTGAAATGTTACACATCCATTTACAAGTTATCCGGCTTGTTTATGTGATTGGGACGATAATTTTTCACACATCGCCCAAGTGCACAAATAATATATTATTGTTTGTTGGCTGAAAACCCCACACAGGTATTGGGATGATATTGGACATGCACTAGTCCCAATATTTATTTAATTGTCAATCGATGGGTTGACGGTCTGTGATGAGCGTTATTTATCTATTTTAATGCTCACACGGTTATAAACCTCACTTTGTATGTGAATGTATTGTTTGATGATTTTTTTATCATTATAGTTGGATATATACAATGTATGAAATCCATATAACTGAATTTATATGGTAATTGATTGAGTCACATCCCGATTCAGAATATTTTTAATAAATTAATATTTTTATAAATGAAGAACATCTTTATATAAAGAATATTTTGAAGTAAAGAAGTTTGTGAATAAACAATATTTTAAAATTATGAATATTTTAAAATAATATTCAGTGTAAAATAAAACTATGATTTTTATGTCCCTTTTAGATGAATATAAAAATATAAAAATGTGAAGCCGGATTATGTAGCGGAAGTTATTTTAACCCGAACTGGTTTATCGATCGATTTATTCCATTTTAAAATTAATATAAAGAGAAGTGATTTATAAATCTAATAATTTGAAAATATAAATATTTTAATATGATAAAAATATAGAATATTCAATGTTGCTTTAAAATTGAGAAGAAAGATAAAATCATTTTAAAAATGAATTTTTAAATATTTTATAAAATAAATTTTAATAGAAATTGAAGAAATATGCAATATATATATATATATATATATATATATATATATATATAACGGCCTGAATAGAACGCGCCGCACAGCGACAGTTCGCGAAGTTCGACCATTAACTTCAAATTGATATAACGGGAGATCCGACCGTCGGATTCTCCTAAAACCGGAACCGTTGGGTTCGTATCGAAAAGTGCTTTCCAATGAATACAAGAGTTTTGAAATCTAGCGGTAAAATTTGGAGATATGTCCAAATCAATTTCAGAAAAGGTCACTATAAATGCAGTTCGATGACCGTTTATGAAAATCGACTGTAAAGGCCGTAATAAAATTATTTAAAATGTACGAAAATTATGTAAAATCATAATAAATGATTTGAAAAGTTTTTAAGATGAAAACTCCAATTTTGAATAGGGTAAAGTATTTTTTTATCAAAACGAACTAGTTATTAACTAGAAAGATAATCTAATGTTTTAAAATAAATAAATTGGATTTAGGGTTATCGTGAATGGTGCCTTAAATAACACTATTCTTGAAACCCCGTGTAAAAAGAATAAATCTTTTAATTAGGATTGATAGAGTTTTCAAATTGTATTTAGTAATTGGGATAAAGTGAAATGTGAATTGGGCTTATCGTGAACGATGTTTTAAAACGACATTTGTTCTTTAACTCAATTAACAGTGAAAATATAATTCGGAATTTATAAATCTTTTATTAAGATTTAATTGGAAATTTTCTAAAATAAAGTTTTCCAATTTAATACATTAAATTGGAATTGAATGAAATTCGATTCGGTAATAATCGAAATGAGCTCCTATAAATGAAGGTCGATACTATATATGGGATTTAAAAGGCTTTGCCGTTATTCCATTTATATTATTAGTCTGATACAGGATTTTATATCAATTATGTACGTTATGATGTCCATGTAGATTCCATTTTGATGGGAGAATATTGGGGTTTATCATGAACAATGTTTTTTAAAAGACCTTAGTTCTTTAACCCAGTTAAAGATAAGATTAATCTCTTAAACTTGAATAATCCTAAGTTAATGATTTAGAGATTAAAAAGGAAAATTTTATAGAATTTTATCTTTGACAAAATTTATGGGGACTCTTCCCTAATATTATGAATATTTTACTAAAAGAATATTCTGAATTGGAATGAGGCGTTGGATGTGTTTTTATAGCACTTGATTATAAATTATGCAAGTTATTCAGAAAGACTGGGTTTGACCCATTTCGAATAATTATTACGACGATGAAGAGTCGAAGACGAAGACGGTGATTGAAGACTGGCGATCTTCACGTCGAATGGATGTGTTTCTACTGAGGCCCATGATAGGAGTAGCTACCCTGAAGGGGCTTCAGTGGTAGTCGTCCGAACGTACGTGTTGATTGTCAGGATATGCGAGAACCTCTCAGGTGTCTCCGGTTCCGTTCAGACCCAGAACAGACTTGTAAATGGATGTGTGTCTAACGTTGAATTTCATTCTATGTTAATTGACTTCTATTAATATATAACAGTTTGTGGTGGAGAATTTATTCTCTTGCTTAACACCCTTAGAGGTTGTATGTTGATAGTTATCAATCACATGGCGTGAATTGATAACGTGGCACGCCAAGATGCAAATGATCAAGGCTTTTGTTGAAAAGAAGAGCCTTATGGGATGATCAAAGCATAGCCTATTTCGGCATATCTTTGTATGTAACGTTACCTCGTGATGTGTAAATTCATATAGGAAGAGATGTGTAAATTCATGTTTTTTGTATGTAGTTTACATCATTTATTCCAAATAGATTATTACTTGTTTCTTATGATTTGAAATATGTCAATATTCTCTATTTTAAATAGTCTATGAAATTTTTTACAGGAATTATAGTAAATTACCTTTTCAAGATATTTTGAATCTCAACAAAATTAAACACAAAGGGGTTATTCAAGTTGTTAGTTTGGACCAGAATATGAAACGACAGCAACAACAACAACAATAATAGTAAACATAATTAGTGACTACGTAAATATCGCGTTAAAATATTTATATATATAATTATATTATAACTTTATCTTTCCAAAACTTATGTAATTGATGCTATAAATATTATTAATAAAAGTAAAGTTACTTGTTAGATCAAAATTTGGACCTAACACCCAAATTGTTCTGAATCTTATAGAGTTTCAACTGAAGAATGTGGAAAAAGAAAATAACACACAGAATTTATAGTGGTTCGGCGTTTACGAGCCTACGTCCACTTTATATATTATTGATTATACTTTGAAAGCTAATACAATCAATGTTTTCTCTTAATACTCTAGTAGTCTGACAATAATGGCGGATTCAGTACTCAATATTGCCAAAAAGCTCCCAAAAAATGCCAAGCTCCGGGCTATTTATAGCTGATTTTGTCAGGCGGGTCGTGGTTACACGTGGCGCGAATCCCGAGAACATCGGATCGCATCGCCACCGTTGAAGAAATAGTCAAATTAGCCGTTGTGGACAGGTGTCGCGATCCCCTTGAAAATCAGATCGTGCAAATGGGGAGAATCGGTCAATATGACGGTTTGGGACACGTGTCGCTGGATCCGTACGTCTCGGATTGCTGAAGACTAGCTCGCATTTGAATGGGTCAGAGGCTCCGCCATGCATCAGGGGATCGGATCGGTCTATTCTGGGCAATAATACATGTACGGATCGAATCGCATAGAGGTGTCGTTTCGCTGATGAAGTGGGAGCGATCCGATCGTGCGATCCAATGAGGGGCGATCCGATTGTGCGATCCAATGAGGGGCGATCCGATCGTGCGATTCAATGAGGGGCGATCCGATCCTTCATGCTCTTAAGGAACGCAGTTTCATACTTTCTTCTTATGAATGAACCTGGATGGCTTGGTCAAAAAGCTAGCCAACATTACTTATATTATGTGTCTAAAATTCAATAGTTTTCATTTTTGATTAAATGGAAACGAATGCTTGTAACTGTCGTGTTATTAGCAATAGATATGGAGTTAATTGCTATAATTAAAAAGGTTATGAATAAATTTAAAAGGGAATAACCACTAACATTGTAGAGAATTTAATATGTAATAAATTTCAATTGGTTACAATCCAAGATGAATAGGAACAAATGGTGGAACTCCAGTCAAAGTTGGTGTAATTTAATAGGACTTATATAAATGACATTTAATAGGTTCTCCATTGCCTTAGGAAACATGACTATTAGGGTCATTTATAGCATGAGATAATAATGGAATTTAAGTGATTTTGTGTCCATTTCCTTAGGGAATATGACCATTAGGGTGATTAATGGCATGTGACTGTTATAATAATTAATTGGATTAATGGAAATTTAAATGGGAATTTGGGTGTTAATGGTACTAAGTACTTAGTCCGAAAAGAATATTCCAGAATAGGGAACCATAGGGAATCATCCTTAACTTATTCCAATTTAATTCGAGAAAACAATACCTTTAGTTAAAAAAATTAGGATCAGATTTAGTTGGTTAATGATGAGAGGTCAGTTGCCTTATTCGATTGAAGTCTGCATTTTCTAGTGGTCAGATATATGTACAACCTCTATGAGATATCATCAACCATAGGAACCCGTAATGATAATTTATTTCGTAATGCGAATTATCCAAGGCTTTACTTCTAAGTTACTTATTGAATATAGGGTCCGCCTCCCTTTCGAAAGAAGAAACCAAAAAAGAAATAATTCATAATGCAGCCTACTTCGGGATTTAGGTATTAAATTGTGTGATCTTCCAATTGGGTTTTAAGTGATCGGATTCATCCTTCCCCATATGGGTAGAGATTTAGGGTCCGTACTCAATAGGAATTTAAGTGATCGGATAGCTCACCTCCCATAAATAAGAAGTGTTAGAAGGCAAATAGGGTGCAAAATCAGTTATCTCCACTATAGTTTGCTTCCTTTATGTACTAAATGACTGGGGCAAAGTCCTTTTTGTGAAAAGGTATTAAATGTCCAAAGAATTGCCTATTCTGTAGGAAGTATTAAATGAATTTGGTGTTATCCAATAAGGTTAGCTAGATAGTAACACAGGGGTCGGTCAGGGGAATGGTCATGAAAGACGACTAATCGTCTATCTAGCTTGTAGGTAATAAGTGAGTGCTTACTGTCTCTCTCCTTAAGCTAGATTTGGGAATATGCGTGAATGGTGAAAGCCATATAATTCATAGGACTTAGTAGTTAGTGTCCTCTAATTTCGATTAGTGTATAGTAAAACACCTAGTAAGAAATTAAGTAATCAGCAGATCCACCTTTATGTTGTAATATTAGGGAGGACATAAGTGGTTATGCATAGAAATAACCCACCGCCTTTGTTTATAGGGTATTGAGTAGTTAGAGAGCCCACATTTTAGCCTTGGTATTTGTCCAAATGGCGGTTTAAAGGCTACGTAATTTTTCTAGAAGTTCTATCTTAGTATGTTGTGATAATGTTACCTTTGGAAAGTGCTATCTTAGGTGTAGTTTTAACACGTCGAATTTCAATAAACAATAACTAAATGTAAAAGATTAATAAGCTAAATATTAATCAAATAATATTCAGAATTCGAAAACGGGACTAGCACTATTGGGTCTGTTGTAATTTTCTGGTAAAAATGAGCACTTGAGCTAAAATGAATTAGCTATGAATTATAGAAGAATCCATAAAATTAATATATATATATATATATATATATATATATATATATATATATGGAACAAGCGGTCTAGCCAACCCAGCCTGCTTGGGTCGACACTGTGTCGATAAAAGCCAAGTTGGGTCGACCCTTGTGTCAACCCAAGGAGGCAGGTGGGTCGACCCAGGTCGCAAATTTCGCGTGCTTAGCCTGCGTGCAAGGCAACGAACATTTAATATTTTATAACGTTATTTTTGCTGAGTTGGATGAGTTTTATTGGCCTAATTTATACTAAGACTTGATGTGACGCTTTTTAATTGGTCCAATGACATGTTTGGACCAGATCTAATCTTGGTTTGGATGGCTAAGTGCAATCCAACAAATCCCATAAATAGATTAGCAAAGCCTCTGTCGTTTCTACACATCCTTCTTTCTCTCTTTCCTTCTTCTTCCCCATTCCTATCCTCAAAATTAGTAAAGGCCAAATAATTAAATATTTATGGGGATAAATAAGTTCTTAGGTTTTAAATAATTATTTTTATAAATAATTCTAAAGGTGGAGGTTCTGCTAGATCTAAGAAGAAGGCCACGGGGGAAGCTTTGATCATCATGTCTGTGAGTTTTATGTGATTTTTAGATTAGTTATTTGCGTAGGAAAGTTTAAACAGTTAAATAGTTTTAATTTGCAAGTTTTATTTTTGGCAGAGCCGACCAATTGTTATAGCGTTCCGTAACATTTATTATTATAACAAATAATAATTACAATAGTTACAGGAGTTTGATAGTTTGTTGGACAACTGTTTCAGTTTTTAGTGTTGATCATCCACAATATACGGCATTTATAGTGGGCCATCCACTCGATCTATTCTAGATTATAGCACAAAACCTAGCTGAAGTACTAGACTACGTGTTTTCACACTCCACGAAGGGAGTAGTTACCATACTGTTTTATAAAAAAAATATAAAACAATGCATTACAAAACAACATGACACAAGAACTACAACACTAAAGCACATAAGTGACTTCACAACATAGCCAAATGTCTAAGCTAACATACGAACAGGTCTCGAGCCACACAAATCCTACGCCAGCATGGATTGCACACAAAACAGGGTAGTAGAAGAATACCATAAAACATTAGCTTGCCATGAAAAACAGAGCGTTACCCGGTTACTTTTACATTGTGGAGCTTTCACATTCCAGGCTGCAAAGGAGAAAGTCACCATAGGGTGTTCACATAAAGAAGAGACATGCCGAAGGGAGACAATATAGTTCATCACACATTACGATAATATTGAGAGCAAGAGCTTCACCTGAACTGCTTAACGTTGATGAAACAAAATGGTAGCAGCACACCAAACACACATCCATTCAAACATGAAACACCTAAATTACATACCAGCTAACATGTTAAAGTGACGAGATTGAAACCACCCATGAAATAACACAATAAAGTCAACTTCCACCCAAGCTAAAACTCAACTACAAAATGCAACTATCATGACAAAATCCAAATGAAAATTAAACACCCAAAAACACATATCGAACCATCACAGTCTACCCAAGGACCGAATAAACCAAGGAAACTCTCATCACAGCCCACCAAGAAAGGGACATAGCATGCAAACTCAGTAAATGAGGGTAGAACTTGACATACCAGATTTAGATTGATGAAACACGAATCAACATGAGTAGGAGGGCATTACTACGCACCAAATTACTCCACGATTGAAATAAATTTTAGTACCAAAGCAAGTCAAACCACTTATTGAATAACATACCCAAAATCCTAAATAAACATCATATCTAGCTAACACCCAACTCACAAAACGGGCGAAATCTCACTGTGACGACTGCAACGAGAGGAGAGTATGTATGTAGCTTGAAGCGGCCACCACGCTTGATAAGAAGTGAAGTAAGTGACATTTAAGAGGAAGAAGATATTGCGTAGAGGAGTTAGGGATAAATGAAGCAAGGTATTGGATCTGTCAGTGAAAAGATTATTTTCGGTAGGCTACCACGCATAGTGAAAGAAATGAAGTTGAGGAAGAGTAGAGGAGAGAGAGATGGAAGAAATAAGAGGAAATACGAAGACAGAAAGAACTATGGTCCTTATTTCCATTTACAGCTTCCAACCATAAACCCTCTTTTTTGCAAGTTTTATGTTTACATTTATTTATAGTATTTACATGCTTATTTTTTTCTGTATGTCACTGTAGTTATTTACTGTCTACGTATATTTCTTTCCAGTTATTTATTGTTTACAAGTAATTCTCCTTCTTCTATCCCTTTCGTTGTTGTATTTTATTTACAGTTATACTTATGCCCTATTTTATTTGTTTTTTTATTTTCGAGTTTAAGCCTTGCGAGTAGCCTAGACCGTTTCTCTTTTTCTTCTAGTGCTGAGCCTAGGCCTGAAGAGAGGCTCGGCCTTCAACGTTATTCTTGCCTTGAATTGAAATAATGTTCGAATTGAATAAAAAGAGATTTTTTGACATATTGAAACTAATTAGGTATTGTAATCAGATTGGACTGTAAATTAAGGATAAAATTTAACATGTAATTGGAGAACATGTAAACATGTAATCTGGACTAGATTGAACTTAACTGAACATTAAGTAATGTGGGAATGGTTGGTTAAAAAGATAAATTAATTAGGAATGTTAGTACAACCTAGGTATATAACATGAGGTTATATTGGGCTTATTAATAAACTTAATCTGTGTTAAGCTAAATTGAGGATAAAATTAGTAAGCTAAGATAGAGGGTGTCTGTTTAGGCAGCGTGGGGCTGATTGGGAAAGATATGTGGCATGTAAATTAGGTCTGTTACAGTAGCATAGGGTTGATTGGTGAAGATAAGTGGTCTATTGACATAATGAATCCTAGTTTAGGTCCATTTCGGTAGTGCGGGGCTGATTGGGGAAACTAAGTAGCTAATGAATGGGGACCAAGTCTTGGGGTGACTTGTGTCAATTGCATATTTGGTCGGGGACTCATATTAGTCAGTATCATTATTATCATGGAGGTGTCACACTAGGTAGAGGCGAGGACATGCTTTAATGTACTGGGTAGTAAGAGGTCAAAACGAGGTAGGTACGGGAGTATTACGACAGGACGATGACCGTGCATCATGCCGATTGGGGAAGATAAGCTACTGTAACACCTATGATTAACGACTATGTCCATTTAGTTGATGGGCTCGGGATTGATAACCTTGAGTATCATAATTGGCATATGTTATCACATTTTGGGTATAGGAGTCGATAGATGGGTAGAAATTAGGTAAAGCCTAATTGTAATATCTTGGTGCAGTAATCTCGGATATGAATGAGAAACCTATCTTTATTCATGTTTATCTTTCTTGCTATTTCATTTACGCTTTTATGTCTATTGCTCTTATAACTACTCATCTGTCTAAATACTTCCTTAACTTATGCTCATGCTTAAAATTACTAGAACTTACCATACGTATGTCTGACCTAGTTTGTTTTCTCTTTCTCTCTTCCTTCTCTTCCCCCAGGTTCATAGAGTGGATGGTCTTAACAGTGATTCTTGATTATTCGGTTCGGCTTGGATTCAAACTCTTTCCAGATTCATGTATTGGTTCACTTCTTTTTTCGACCATTATACTGACATTTGAGAGGGATGGATTTTATGGTTTTACTTATGTACTCTAATATTATGGATTTCTATGAGATAGTTTTATGTTGATGACTATTAAGTATTTATAAAATGTAACAAGCACTATGATTTGACTTGCTTATTCGAATGATGTTTAAAGTTTCCATTGTGTTTTATATTTCTGTCTTGTGAATTTTAGACTCTATCTTGTTACTTTGTACTTAAGCGCCTTATCAACCTTAACGCATCCTCATGTGGGTGACGTTAAAGGGAGTTGGGCGTTTTAGTAGTAATTAATTGTCTTGTGTAATCTTACAACTTAAGGTTAGAATAACTAGCCTGAGCTCGTAGGTTGATAGTAGTAATTAATTGTCTTGTGTCATTTACAGTGTTTTACACGCTTCCGTGATTTTGATTAGTTGGTTATGCCATTCAGACTAATCAATGAGTCGGCATATTTTATTGAATTCTCGGGTCGTGTTCCCAAATATCACTTGGAAGAGTTATACTTGTACTATTGATTTTATTTTAGTTTTCCTATGAACAGAAAGAAAGCACGTACCAAGAGTCGATTGTTTTTTTTAGCTATGTAGCTGTTCATTGTGTCGAGTTGGGGATGTTCCAATTCGGAAGCGGTATTCCTTTGGTGAAAGTTGTTTGTGTTTATTACTGGGTACGACTCCATAACTCGAGGTGAGGTAACATGGACTCGACCATGGTGATTGGTTCCGCATGAAAGAGGTGTCTTTCATTCTTGTCATGATTAGAAGGGGTTGATTACACATTTATTTTATAATGAATGCAATGTTAGCTTTCTATATCTGAACGGATTGGATCAAATAGTAATCTATGACTATTCGAGATTTCTAGTTGGATGCAGAAAATTGTCAATGGTTTTCATCGATAGGTTGCCATATGAATTGGGAATAGTATGATAGTGCTCGAGTCATACTCGATTCATCGACGAGAGATACTTGATTATTATTCTTAATTTTTGGAATGGCAACCAAGAGTTTGATTCATATATGGATTGAATTTAATATTTCATGTATCTTATTAGCTAAGTTAGTACCATGCAGGCTAGGATAGGTATGTATGTTACATTCTTTAATTGCTAATATTTTGTTTATACATGTTGATGGATGATGTTTGCATGTCTGTTGAAATTAAACTATAGTTAGGCATGCTAGATAATTGTATTGTTTTACTATTTACTTATTCGAATTAAAATCCATACATGACTTGACATGTTTATGTTAGATAAATTTAGTTTATTTAACATGATTATTTCCCTCGTTACTATTTCAACTATTATGTTTAGTTATCTTTTTTTAGTGCATGCCAAGTACAAAGAAGCAAGATTCAAATTGTTTGGATGCTAACCACTTTTATTTGCATCTAAATGCTAAGCTTGCTTTAAAAGAGTATGTAGTAAATGCAGAGTTATGGTTTTTACAATTTGATGCACTTAGTGATTTTATGCCCCATGTATGGGTGGCCACTTTTGGGCTTTTTTTTCCTTTTGTTGGGATAAGCCTTGCATGGATATTTGTGGGTTTTTTCAGATCGAGCCATATAAAGGAGGTGCCACCGACATTTTCCATGAATTTTGCCAAATTTGGAAAGAAAATCATATGTGTTGCTAAGTTGAATTGTCTTCCCGAATTTGATTATGGTTGAACATAGGAATAGGTGTTTGGCTTAGCTAAATCGATCCCGGATTTGATTGAGGTTGAACATAGGAATGGGAATATTGGCTTATGCCAAATTCCAATTCTATTTCCTTTATTGTGATTGCTTTTAATGGTTGTTGTTCTTGTCCAGTGCATTAAGTGATAACTTATCTTGTGTTGTTACTTGTTAAAGAGTGTTGGGTTATACTGCTTTATCTTTGAGAACTTCCAGGATGTCCTTTAAGGTGAGATGAATGAAACTTACCTACTCGACCGATACGGAGTTGAGTAAGGCATCACTATACAATTGGTAGGGGCGGAGCATGAGTGCTTGCTCGATGCCTATTCGCTACGCAGGAAATCCCACTAACCGTCGCAACGCATCTATGATGCCAGAAGTCCCAAAGAAACAGAACCCGAGTGCTACTAGAACCAAAACAGAGAAAGCAACTTCCTAATTATGCGTGCTGTCACCCGCGGTCCCCCGGGAGACTAGAATAGAGGAGTCTGTCAATTTCGTTTTCGAAGGTTTAAATTAAATAAGTGTCTGGAGACATTTGTTTTCATGTCTGGTGTTCTTTTTTTAGAAAGAATCTATCTAATCGTTCGAATCTTTGTTCCAAAGTCTAAATTATACGTCCCCTGATAGCCTTTTTTCTATTTTGATTCTACCCCCCAGCAGTGTTTGTATCAAACTGCATCGAACCTTCCCCGAAACATAACCTAGAATTAGATCTTCATTATATAAAATATAAACGGATTCGCCTGTATGTTAGCGATTAGACATTTAAATATTTTATATAGATATTGATTATTATTAATTGACTGATGGTTCCAAAATGATTTTTTTCCACAAACGATCGAATCAGGACTTGGGACCAGTTCCATTAAGTCCGCATTGTGCATTACGTGAAGAGTAAGTTTATGGATCGCGATATTTTGAGTTCTAGCAAGTTGGTGGTCAAATCTGTCTCGAAATACACGTAAATTGTCATTCCTAAAGCACAGTATCGGATTGTGGTGAAACTTATATTTCTAGAATCGTTACAGTGAGTTATTTCACATCATCAAGTTTAGTAGTGATCGAGCGTATCATTTAGCCATTGTAAATAAAATCTGTGCCAATTTCTATAAGAAACTAACATTTTATAATTCGATTTTTTAAGGCTGATTCTACATACAATCAATTTAGATCTTGAGATTAGTCTCACTATTTTCATAAGGCGTTTTTTCATAGACGACGATAAATGGAACATTTCGATTGGAGGTCTTTAGTCTTTGGCCTGTTTGAGAATTAAATAATAATTAAATTAAAAAGGCTAGTGTTACTGCAGTAATGGGCTAGACCCATTCTCCTTCATCCTCATTATGATTATTGCATTAGTGAAAAACATATTGTGGCCACCTCCTTGCTCATTTATTCAAAAATATAGAGAGGATTACTCAACAAAAAATCACGAAGTAAATTCCTAAATTCATAAAACACAAGAGCTTTGATTCTACATATTTTTTGTGATGTCCAATCTCAGTTTCAGTCATGTCCAACGTTGAGGCATGGACTAGGGTTGAGTTTTTAAGACAAATTGGTTGGGGTTAGGCCATTTCAAGGTTGACGTTAATCTTCAGGTGGAGAGAGCTACCTTTAGATGAAATTTGGTTGGAATTCATCACAAAAAGTGATGCACCAAACTGGAGCAGCAAAAGGCATGGATGAGGTCACATATTTCTAGGGAGTGCAAATATGAAATGAATGGGTGCGTCACGGAACTTCTTCGAAGAGGAGCTCATCGGAGAAATCCGATAGTCATTTCATTGAGTATTGGGAGAGAAATAGATGATAGAGAAGGTGGAGAGGTGGGTTTAGATACTTATCCATGTCCCGTATTTGGATTTGAGGAAGAAGGTTTTATAAGATAATTAGTGGGATTAATCGTAATTAGACCAATTTAATTATTTAAATAATTTAAAATTTTATAATATGTGTAACTTTCTCATACGAGGCTAGATTTGGACGTCGTTTCTCTTGTTAGACTCGTATTGATGAGCTATACATTGAGAAGCACATTTGAGCTAATTTGGTTAAGGTGAGTGATATTATCCCTCATTGAACTGTATTTGATTGTATAATGTTGATTTGATGTTTTAAACTAATTTCTAACTAAAAATGTAATCTCTAAAATAGTTGAATCTAGATAATAATTAATAAAAATAGTAATAAGTGATTTAAGTAGTTATGACAATGATTATCATATTTGACCTATTTGCACGTAATACCCGCTATTTACCTATTTATGCGCTTTTTTGACCTCGCTGTTAAATTTAGGTTATTTGGTCACTTATTTCACACTGATTGCTATAGATGGGTTTTATTTAATTTATTAATGTTGTAATCGATGTTTAAATGCTATTTTAGGAATTTGGATGACTATTGGTTGCATGGTTGAATTGTTTTCTTTGTTTAGCTTAAAATGTTGTTCGTAGCCAATCTAGTATTACAAAATCTCATTCATTAGAGTTTGAGGTGCTTATTAATCAAAAACGCAAATTGGTGTATATTGATTGGATGCACAAGGTTGATAGAATCGAACGGATGAGTTAAATTCTTGAAGGAGCTTCAAAGTGCATATTTGGATCGGACCATGGAACAACATTGGAGATTGACGAATGATTTGAAGTCGGAGCAACCCTGAAGCTTGGTGGCCAATCTAAAGATGAAGGATGGACTAGGCGATGAGTTGGACTTTGCGACAAATGACAGACGTTTTCTTTGGATGCATATTTAACCAATTTTGGTTAAAGAGGTGATCCGAGTAGTCGTTATCGATTAATATGAAGTGGTCGATATCAACCACTATTATTATTGGCCACTCTAGCCAATTTTACATGGACAATAGTGAGATTTCGAGAAGTATGATGTGATGGTTCGTTCGATAGTGATTTTGACATGATGTCTCTTCGATCATTGGCTTTGGCTTGAGGCGAGAATGTAGTGCTTCTATTGATTGATCATTTGACGATGGCTATTCTAGGATAAGGAGAAAGACTTCTGCAATGGAAAATTTTCTCCAAGACGAAGAAAATACGATATTAAGTTATACGGATAAAACGATCATATGAGGACGGGACGACATGCGGTTGTTTTTTAGCATAACGGTTGTGTATAGCGGATCTACACATCCGATTCGTACATTATATTGATAGCAGGATAATATAAATCGGACAACAGTCCTGACCAATGGCACAAATAGTGATAGTTATGCATGCAAGTATGCATGCACAGAAGTACGTTGCACATAGAGAAAATAGTTACATGCAAAGTTAATTTACAAACATGCAAAAAACACAACAAAAGATCAACAAATGAGCTAAAGTGTGTAGCTTCAAAATTAGCTAGAAGTAATCAACCAAAAAATTGGCAAGAGTGTACCCGAAGCATGAGTGTCAGCGGAGCAGGTGGTGCCTACCATAGGCAGGGGTAGTTCCTTCGTTGTTGGTGTCACAATGCCTCAGAACTTCCCATAGATTCATCCCAGATGGGGGTGATGTCCATGATGGTGGGTATGTATTGTGCTGGTTACCAGAAGTTGATGCATTCAGCCTGGCACTGCAGCGGATGGCAGACGTGGAGAGAGCATGAGCAATCATTGGAGATAAGACGTTTAGGGGGGTGGTGGTGGTGGAGATGTGTTGACGGCTAGGGAGATGTCTGGATCATCAACAGAAGTGGAAGTGGAAACCACTGGGAGGGGTTTAGACAGATCAATGTCAAGGAGGGGGTCCCATCTTGTTTTTGGCGATGTCCAAGGGTCCCATACAAATGGACCCATCACTGCAAAGGAGCTGTCAGATAGGTGGAGCGGGGCATGGATGGCTAGAAGCGGGGCAACAGGATCAGGGATGGTGGCCTCAATCTACATGGCGTCGAAGCGGCTCTCTAAGTCAGGTACAGGTAAGTTGAAGGGTTCTACCATAAAGTCGCAGTTGTTCTCCTACTGGTTACTAAGGAGAAGGTCTTCTAGGTTGAGCATCGGGTGGAAGTGGTCCCAGTCCTCGACTGTGATCACCATGTGTGCGTGGTTGAGGTAGACTGAGTAGGTGGCAGGTAGAGTTACATCCTTAAGCAATCACACCCTGACGAAGAAGAAATGGAAGTCCCTTTGGTCCCATTCGCAGTCATCATCTCTCAGAAAAAGGGCAACTGGGTAGATGGCGATGGTCAAACTGTCATGGAGGTGCAGGAGCTGTATGGGGAAGCCTCGAATTCTGACCCACATGGTAGGACAGAATTCTCCAACAGCGGGTTCAGGCGTCTAGGCTTCGAGAGCAAGTGAACTACTGGGCTAGTGGATGAAATGACGGTTGAGGGCAGCGTGGTATAGGTAGGCTGAGGGGAACTGGATTAGGAATCCATGGTCGGTGATGATGTAGATGTTCCAGTCGTAGTGATGGAAGAAATCGGAAAGTGTAATGACCCGCATTCTACGTATCGGAGGATCGTAGAATATTTATTTCTTTCCCGTATGAGGTCGTATGGTCATGTAACTTTGGGAAACATCCATTAGAGTCATTTCCCATGTTCATGATTTTTGTCGATTTTTAAATGACCTTTTTGCCCCTAGTTGGTACTGTTTTGGCCATAACTTTTGATTGGAAAGGAATTTTGACCTGAAACCACTTCCATTGGATTCGTTTGATGGTTTACCTTTCCGTAGAGTGGTCATAATAGACAAACGGACTTACCGTTTGGGAGATATGGCTGAAACAAGGTTTAGAGGGTGAAAAACTGCTTAACCGGGCCAAATCGGGTGATTAGTGAGCAGGCCCATAACCCATTTCGGGATTAGGGTTATGGGGAGGCTGAAATGAGATAGAGGATCATTCCATTTCAGTTTTCTAGCCTCCACTTATCACCAAGGAACCCTAAAAATGGCCTCCAACCTCTAAATCACCTCCAAATCACCTTTTGGTCAAGGATTAAGCTTAGCAACCCCTAATCAAGGAAGATCTTCACCAAAACAACATTGGAGCTGCTGTTTAGCATTGGGATTCACATCAAATCAGAGATTTATTTCAGATCTTAGTTTATTTTGTGGCTAAGGTGAGTGATTTGCATAATTTTGCACTAATTATGGCTAATTAGGGGTGATTAGTGTTAATTAGCGAATTTAAACATGATAAAATTCTGGAAAAATGTTTATTAAATTTGGAATGATGTTTTAGACCTTTGATATGAATTTGGGCTATGTTTGATCCATTTTGACATGTTATATTGTTGTTTGGTGTTTATGGTCGATTTTATATGTTGCTACGACTGTTTGGAATGTTATGTGATTGTTTAGAAAAGTTAGGTTGGTCGAAAACGTCGTCGTATGGCGTAAATAGCTCACTGGAAAAGTTGCAGGGATTTGGACCGGATCGGATCGCATCCCCACACCACGATCCCTAGGATCGGATCGCATCCCCACACCACGACCCCTAGGATCGGATCGCATCCCCGCACCACGATCCCCAGGATCGGATCGCACCCCCACACTCGGACCGTGGGGAAGAACCACGATCCCCACACTCGGAGCGTGGGGTATGACCACGATCCCCACACTCGGACCGTGGGGAAGGACCACGATCCCCACACTCGGACCGTGGGGTATGACCACGATCCCCACACTCGGACCGTGGGGAAGGACCACGATCCCCACACTCGGAGCGTGGTGTATGACCACGATCCCCACACTCGGACCGTGGGGAAGGACCACGATCCCCACACTCGGAGCGTGAGGTATGACCACGATCCCCACACGTGAAGCGTGAGGAATGACCACGATCCGCACACCTGAAGTGTGAGGAATGACCACGATCCGCACATCGCGACCATGAGGGAAGATGACGAACTGTGCACATCTGAACTGAAGTATGGACATGAATGGAAGCATGGAGCTAGGGACCGAGTGATGACCAATAACCCGAGATGCAAAGGTAGTCCAAATGGAAATTAGAGCTCAGGATCCCGGAACCAGTTGGGAACCAATGAGTTCACTTCATGGTTGGACTTTGCTGCGGGACGTGTGCTAAGGAGTTGTCGACGTTCATAACTTCGATTCACCACTAAGAAGGAATGATGGGCTACTTATCAGTGCAGTAGGGTCATTATGACCTGAGGGGCAAAGTGATGGTAGCAAGACTACGTTATCAGTGCAGTAGGGTCATTATGACCTGAGGGGCAAGGTGATGCGTAGTAAGATTATGAGCCAGCGCAGATGAGGTGAATAACCCCATGGGGCAAGTGGACATAGTAAGGATTAGTAAGGCTATGAGCCAGTGCAGTGGGGTTCTTGTGACTCCATGGGGCAAAGTGGACATAGCAAAGGATTAGTGGTTACGTTATTAGTGCAGTGAAGCCATTTATGACTTCATGGGGCAGAGTGATCGTAGCAAGGTATGTTGGGTGATCGAAGTGGTGAATATCGTATGCTTTACGCACTGAGTGAGAGATGTGAGGATGGATGCTATGTTTGATTGTTTGCCATCATTATGACATGCACACCTCCCCCACCTCCGTATCTTTACACTGTTTGATATGATACCTTAGAGTGTTGTACAGTATGTAGTGCTAACTCTTTGGTTGCAGGTCCAGGTTCAGGTATGTTTTAGTCTACCTGTTATTGTTCACTTTAGATGCTTATCGCTCATACCAGGCTTTATGTCTGACCGAGAGTTTTATGTCTCCTCTTATTACTCTGGGTGCTCACACGAGCATACTAGAGACAGGTTAGCTGGTGATGTGCGAGTAGCTGATTTGAAGGCGGGCAGGAGGCTTCCACGTATGATATATATACATATACACATTCTCCCTGTGTCGTTGGTGGTCGCTACTTGGGCATTAGTAGTGTACCTCATTTATCTTGCTTGAGACAGTTTGAAAGTTGTAATAAGCTGTATTTTGGATTTCCGCTGCTATGATGTTTAGTTCTTATTTTCAGCTTATGCACTGTCTCTCCTGTTTTATGTCAAGTATGTTATTATTATATTTTGTTCTATGCGCTGTGAGACATTCTACAGGTTCCTTGTATGTTCATTTCCTTCTTCCTTTTTCCTTCTGGCGACCCGTTCCGCGCTTACTGGACAAGTGTACAGCGCACCTTTGGAGTAAATGTCGGTTGGTGCGGGGCGGGGCGTCACACTTGGTATCAGAGCTCTAGGTTGCGTAGTTAACCTAGGGAAAGACACTAGGGAGAGTTAGTATGTATATGAGAGCGCGTATTTGTGATTACTTTGGTTTTCAAAAGCTATGTATGTATATACTATTAGTAGTATAAGAATGAAGTTGCACTGCACTAGTACCTCTATGGGGTCGTTAATCGTTTTCCTTTTACAGATTGACGATGAGCCGATATGTGAGAGGTACTGGTAGAGGGGCCAATAATGGAAATGCCGCTGACATGAGGGCGATGTTTACCGACCTCATGAGAGACATGCTTAGAGAAGTGCAAGGGGCTGTTCCCAATCCCGGAGTTAGTGTTGGCCCAGTAGTGCAGGCGCCTAGGGTCGATTTCGCCAAGTTGTGCAAGGATTACACTAATCTTGGTGGGAAGCCGTTCCACGGAACGGAGTCGGCCACAGATGTTAAAGATTGGATGGATAGCTGCGACCGAATCTTCGATGACTTGGGTCTTGAGGATGCGATGAAGAGGAGGCTAGCGTATCGTCAGCTGCAAGGGCGAGCAATGAATTGGTGGAATGCCATTAGAATAGCTACTCCAGAGGACCAGGTTACTTGGGTTCAGTTCAAGGCTCGCTTTAGCGAGAAGTTTATTCCAGCTGCCCAGAAGTCGGTGTTGTTCAAGAGGTTCTTGGAACTCAAGCAGGGTGGCAGGGCAGTATCTGATTATATTGTTGAGTTCGACACTTTGTCGAAGTATGGACTGTCTCTTATCGATACCCCTAAGAAGAAGAATGAGAAGTTCATTACTGGTTTGGATGGGTACTTGGGGGAAAGGCTTATCAATCACATCGATGAGACTTTTGAATCGATCGTGGGAAAAGCTTTGAGATCAGAGAGCCTTTACCCTAAGTCAAAGATTGATGCTGCATCTGCAGAGGGGCCAAAGCCGCAAGCAGGCGGTGGAGGCAAGAATAGCTCTCAGAATAAGAGGAAGCAGGACCAATCTAAAGGTGGCCAGAAAAAGAGCAAGAAGGATGTTGAGTGCTTCAGCTGTGGAAAGATGGGCCATTATGCTAAGGAATGCCGGGCCAAGCCAGCAGAAAGGAAGTGCTACAACTGTGGTCAGGTGGGACATCAGAAGGACAAGTGTCCGCAACCTCTTAAGGAGAAGCAGATTGTGAAAGCATATGCTCTTGATGCTATTCCTTCTTCGTCGAATGCCCCAACTGCGGCGGAGAAAGGAAAGAATGTTGTTATTCAAGGTATACTTTCTATTTATGATATACCCGTTCGAGTTTTGTTTGATACTGGGGCTTCCCGTTCCTTCATATCTAGTGACCTGGTAGATAGGTTGGGACTGGAACCCGAGATAGTCGATAGACCATTGATTGTGACGAACCCGATTGGTGGTCCGACTAGCCTTAGTATGATTTGCAAGAATTTGGTCTTATCGAGTCATGGATGTATGTTTGTATGTGATTGCTTTGTTTTGGGCTTTACTGGGTATGGCATTATATTGGGAGTCGATTGGCTCCAAAGATACGGGGTGGTGGTAGACTGTGAGGGCTTTTTGGTGACAGTGAGGGCGGATGATGGGCGGAGGGTAGTGTTTGGTAGTCTACTTAGTGATGGGGTTATGGCTAGTTTTGTAAATTCCCTCGACATCCCGCAGGATGAGTTGTCAGATGTGCCCGTGGTTGGCCAGTATCCGGACGTCTTCGAGGAGGTGACCGGGCTTCCACCACACCGAGAGATTGAGTTCCGTATTGATTTAGTGAAAGATGCCAGACCTATAGTGATGCCACTTCGTCGTATGGCACCAAGGGAGCAGCGAGAGCTCGGGGTGCAAGTCAGCAATCTTTTGAAGAAGGGATTTATTAGAAGGAGTGTCTCCGAGTGGGGAGCACCAGTTGTGTTTGCCACTAAGGCAGATGGTTCCCTTCGTTTGTGTGTGGACTATCGCGAGTTGAAAAAGGTGACGAGGAAGAATAAGTATCCTCTACTGCGGATAGATGATTTGTTTGATTTGCTGGAAGGAGCTAGAGTGTTCTCCCAGATGGACCTCGCGACAGGATTTCATCAGCTTCGAGTAGCGAATGAGAGTGTTCCGAAAACGACATTTAGGACGCCGTCTGGATTTTATGAGTGGTTGGTCATGCCATTTGGGTTGACCAATGCACCAGCCTATTTTGTGGATCTTATGAATCGAGTATTCAGAGATCAGTTGAATAAGTTTGTTCTTGTGTTCGTGGATGATATCCTTGTTTACTCAAGGACAGAGGAGGAACACAAGGGGCACTTGACGATAGTGATGGAGGTGTTGAGGAAACACCAATTGAAAGCGAAATTCTCTAAGTGTCATTTTTGGAGAAGGGAAGTGAGATTCTTGGGTCATGTTGTTTCCGAGAATGGTATTGCCGTGGACCCTGCGAAGGTGGCTACGGTACAGGATTGGCCTACACCCAAGAATGTAATGGATGTGAGAAGTTTCTTGGGATTAGCTGGATATTATTGTAAATTTATCCAGGACTTCTCCAAGATAGCAGCACCGTTGACTCAATTGACTAAGAAGAATCAGTCCTTCGTCTGGGACAGAGTGTGTGAGGATGCCTTCAAAAGTCTAAAGGAGAGGTTGACGCGTGCGCTAGTGTTAGTCATTCCTAAAGGGAATGAAGAGATGACGGTATACACGGATGCTTGTGGTACCGGACTAGGTGCTGTATTGATGCAAGGAGGTAGGGTTGTAGCTTATGCTAGTCGACAACTAAAGCCGCATGAGAAAAAGTATCCTACCCATGATTTGGAACTAGCAGCGATTGTGTTTGCACTGAAGATGTGGAGACATTATCTCTTGGGAGAAAGATTTGAGTTGTTTACCGATCATAAATCGTTGAAGTATCTCTTCTCTCAGAAAGATCTTAATCTCCGTCAGCAGAGATGGTTAGAGTTCTTGGCTTCGTATGATTTTGATATCGCATACACCCCTGGGAAAGGTAATGCGGTAGCCGATGCCTTGAGTAGGAGACATGCCAGCTTAGGGGCAATGTTTCTTGAGTGGAAGCAACTGGAGTACATCGCGGGGTTTGATTTCAGACCAAGGTGCGAATTGGATCCAGTCATGCTAGCTAGTTTGACGATCAGACCGACTTTGATAGAGCGGATTGGTTCTAGTAAAAGGGACGATCCTAATCTATTGGAAATCATCTCCAAGTTAGAGATGGGTATTGATGAGGAGATGCATGCGTATGGGCTTGATCGAGATGGATGGCTTCAGAAGAATGGAAGACTAGTTGTACCCAACGTGAATGGTTTGAGAGATGAAGTGCTTAGAGAATGTCATCACTCAAAACTGACTATACATCCCGGTGGTAATAAGATGTATCGAGACATGAGACAGACTTACTACTGGGAAGGGATGAAAAGAGACGTTGGGAAGTTTATATCCAAATGCATGTATTGCCAGCTAGTTAAAGCCGAGCAAAAGAAGCCTAGTGGGTTGTTGCAACCATTAGAAATTCCTGAATGGAAATGGGAGCAAGTCTCGATGGATTTCATCGATGGCTTACCAAGGACTAGATCGGGACATGATAGCATTTGGGTAATTGTGGATCGATTGACTAAAAGCGCAAGATTTATACCAGTCAAATCGACCAGAACAGCAGCCAAGTTGGCAGAATTGTATATGAAGTGGGTAGTGAGATTTCATGGAGTACCCAAAAGAATTGTGAGTGACCGAGACCCGTTGTTCACTAGTGGGTTTTGGAAAAGCTTACAAGAGGCTCTAGGGTCAGGATTACATCTCAGTACCGCATATCATCCTCAGACCGACGGTCAGACGGAGAGGGTGAATCGTATATTGGAAGATCTCTTGAGAGCTTGTATATTGGATTTCGGTGGATCATGGGATGACCATTTGCATCTAGTAGAGTTTGCATATAATAATAGCTTCCAATCCAGTATCGGTATGGCTCCATATGAAGCTTTGTATGGAAGACCGTGCAACTCACCATCATGTTGGATAGAGACTGGCGAGAAGTTTGTGCTTGGACCAGATGTGGTAAGAGAAACTTCGGAAAAGATTAAGATCATTCAGCAACGAATGAAAGCTGCCCAAGATAGGCAGAAGAGTTATGCTGATAAGAGGAGAAGAGACTTGAAATTCTCCGTTGGTGACTTGGTGTTTGTCAAGATCTCTCCGTTGAAGAGTGTGATACGATTTGGCAGGAGATGCAAGTTGGCACCAAGATTTGTTGGCCCATTCCCTGTTCTTGAATTAGTCGGGAATTTGGCATATAGAGTTGGCTTACCAGAGAAAATGGCGGGAGTTCACAATGTATTTCATGTTTCCTAACTAAGGAAGTTCGTTCACGACTCAGATATGACTATTTCACCTGATCAGTTAGAGGACTTCGAAGTAGAACCCGAGGCGGTTGGGAACCGCAAGCCGATTCGTATTGTGGGGCACGATACGAAGCAACTTCGAAGAAAGGCGGTGAAGCTAGTCAAGGTTCAGTGGGGCGAGGACGAGAATGATTGTACTTGGGAGACAGAGGAGAGCATTAGGAAGGCATATCCAGAACTCTTTGCCTGGTAAGATTTACTTTGCGATTTAGTTATTCCGCATGCTAGGATAGACTTATTTTACTTGTTTTGCATATTTGATGATTGTTTTATGGTTGTTAGGCATGCGGGACCTTTGTGTGTGTTTTGATTAGGGAATTTCGGGGGCGAAATTTCTTAAGGAGGGGAGAGTGTAATGACCCGCATTCTACGTATCGGAGGATCGTAGAATATTTATTTCTTTCCCGTATGAGGTCGTATGGTCATGTAACTTTGGGAAACATCCATTAGAGTCATTTCCCATGTTCATGATTTTTGTCGATTTTTAAATGACCTTTTTGCCCCTAGTTGGTACTGTTTTGGCCATAACTTTTGATTGGAAAGGAAATTTGACCTGAAGTCACTTCCATTGGATTCGTTTGATGGTTTACCTTTCCGTAGAGTGGTCATAATAGCCAAACGGACTTACCGTTTGGGAGATATGGCTGAAACAAGGTTTGGAGGGTGAAAAACTGCTTAACCGGGCCAAATCGGGTGATTAGTGAGCAGGCCCATAACCCATTTCGGGATTAGGGTTATGGGGAGGCTGAAATGAGATAGAGGATCATTCCATTTCAGTTTTCTAGCCTCCACTTATCACCAAGGAACCCTAAAAATGGCCTCCAACCTCTAAATCACCTCCAAATCACCTTTTGGTCAAGGATTAAGCTTAGCAACCCCTAATCAAGGAAGATCTTCACCAAAACAACATTGGAGCTGCTGTTTAGCATTGGGATTCACATCAAATCAGAGATTTATTTCAGATCTTAGTTTATTTTGTGGCTAAGGTGAGTGATTTGCATAGTTTTGCACTAATTATGGCTAATTAGGGGTGATTAGTGTTAATTAGCGAATTTAAACATGATAAAATTCTGGAAAAATGTTTATTAAATTTGGAATGATGTTTTAGACCTCTGATATGAATTTGGGCTATGTTTGATCCATTTTGACATGTTATATTGTTGTTTGGTGTTTATGGTCGATTTTATATGTTGCTACGACTGCTTGGAATGTTATGTGATTGTTTACAAAAGTTAGGTTGGTCGAAAACGTCGTCGTATGGCGTAAATAGCTCACTGGAAAAGTTGCAGGGATTTGGACCGGATCGGATCGCATCCCCACACCACGACCCCTAGGATCGGATCGCATCCCCACACCACGACCCCTAGGATCGGATCGCATCCCCGCACCACGATCCCTAGGATCGGATCGCACCCCCACACTCGGACCGTGGGGAAGGACCACGATCCCCACACTTGGAGCGTGGGGTATGACCACGATCCCCACACTCGGACCGTGGGGAAGGGCCACGATCCCCACACTCGGACCGTGGGGTATGACCACGATCCCCACACTCGGACCGTGGGGAAGGACCAAGATCCCCACACTCGGAGCGTGGGGTATGACCACGATCCCCACACTCGGACCGTGGGGAAGGACCACGATCCCCACACTCGGAGCGTGAGGTATGACCACGATCCGCACACTTGAAGCGTGAGGAATGACCACGATCCACACACCTGAAGCGTAAGGAATGACCACGATCCGCACATCGCGACCATGAGGGAAGATGACGAACTGTGCACATCTGAACTGAAGTATGGACATGAATGGAAGCATGGAGCTAGGGACCGAGTGATGACCAATAACCCGAGATGCAAAGGTAGTCCAAATGGAAGTTAGAGCTCAGGATCCCGGAACCAGTTGGGAACCAATGAGTTCACTTCATGGTTGGACTTTGCTGCGGGACGTGTGCTAAGGAGTTGTCGACGTTCATAACTTCGATTCACCACTAAGAAGGAATGATGGGCTACTTATCAGTGCAGTAGGGTCATTATGACCTGAGGGGCAAAGTGATGGTAGCAAGACTACGTTATCAGTGCAGTAGGGTCATTATGACCTGAGGGGCAAGGTGATGCGTAGTAAGATTATGAGCCAGCGCAGATGGGGTGAATAACCCCATGGGGCAAGTGGACATAGTAAGGATTAGTAAGGCTATGAGCCAGTGCAGTGGGGTTCTTGTGACTCCATGGGGCAAAGTGGACATAGCAAAGGATTAGTGGTTACGTTATCAGTGCAGTGAAGCTATTTATGACTTCATGGGGCAGAGTGATCGTAGCAAGGTATGTTGGGTGATCGAAGTGGTGAATATCGTATGCTTTACGCACTGAGTGAGAGATGTGAGGATGGATGCTATGTTTGATTGTTTGCCATCATTATGACATGCACACCTCCCCCACCTCCGTATCTTTACACTGTTTGATATGATACCTTAGAGTGTTGTACAGTATGTAGTGCTAACTCTTTGGTTGCAGGTCCAGGTTCAGGTATGTTTTAGTCTACCTGTTATTGTTCACTTTAGATGCTTATCGCTCATACCAGGCTTTATGTCTGATCCAGAGTTTTATGTCTCCTCTTATTACTCTGGGTGCTCACACGAGCAGACTAGAGACAGGTTAGCTGGTGATGTGCGAGTAGCTGATTCGGAGGCGGGCAGGAGGCTTCCACGTATGATATATATATACACATTCTCCCTGTGTCGTTGGTGGTCGCTACTTGGGCATTAGTAGTGTACCTCATTTATCTTGCTTTTGCTTGAGACAGTTTGAAAGTTGTAATAAGCTGTATTTTGGATTTCCGCTGCTATGATGTTTAGTTCTGATTTTCATCTTATGCACTGTCTCTCCTGTTTTATGTCAAGTATGTTATTATTATATTTTGTTCTATGCGCTGTGAGACATTCTACAGGTTCCTTGTATGTTCATTTCCTTCTTCCTTTTTCCTTCTGGCGACCCGTTCCGCGCTAACTGGACAAGTGTACAGCGCACCTTTGGAGTAAATGTCGGTTGGTGCGGGGCGGGGCGTCACAGAAAGAGTGGAGCAACTGAGTGGATATTCTAGTATCCAGCTACGATGGAGCCACAGATGAAGTTGGTGGCATTGGCGGGGAGAGCCATGTCTGCTACAGTGGAAGAAGAGTTAGGGTTTACTTCAGTAGTGGGAATGTTATAAAAATTATGAGCGAATTTAATTGGTAGAGACGGTTTGATGGAGAGAGAGGTAGACGGTTTGATCGCTGGAACGTGTAAAGGGAGAGAACATGATGGGATAGCCGAATGATCTTCTGTAGAGGAATTCACAGAGGTTGGTGCAACGAACGAAGCATGATTTGCTTTATGGTGTTTTGTCCAACGTGTGCAACTTTTATGTGAACGCCCAAAAAATCCACATCTGTAGCAAATCCTTGCATTCCTACTGTTATTCGTCGCATGTCCAACAGAAGCGCAATGAAAGGAAAGATGTTAGATTTCAAAAAATTCATAGTGCGCACAAATGAGCTGAAAGATGGCAAAAGACTCTTCCTAACCGTCATAGAAGACGACGGCGATGACGACTTAGACTCGATCAACTGGGTTCGCAATTTGAGAGCCGCCACATAGGATATACATTAGGAAGCTATGGCGTGGGGAGGAGATATAACAGCTGGGAGGTTGTCAGGGAAGGCGGAGGTGGTACAGATTGTGGGACCAAAGGTTCTGGAGGCTTTGGAGCTAGAGCTGGAGCTGGTGCAGGAGCAGCCATTGGTGGTTTGGAGGAGATGATAGCCTCTGCTATCATCGGGTCCAACTTGGCATCTTGGTTATCAGGGTAAGGCGCGGTGGTGGTGGAAGGAGGAGGGTGGTGGAGGATGTTGGTAGGAGGTTTCTTAGGGAAGCCATGAGTGGCAAATGAGGAAGCCATGATGGCATGAAGTTTTTATGACTTGAAGGGAAATCGATGAGGACTCACGATAGAGCACTTCATCGTGGATATCCCACTTGTATTGTCCATGCACCTGTAATGTCTCGGTCTAACCTGTATATAGATAATAAACGAATCAGTCTATGTTTAAATCCATTATAGTTAATATAAAATGTTTGGGTGCTCTAAACTCGAAAGATTATCTTAGACATAATCAATAGGTTAACTCAAATATTTAAATTAATGATTCATGCCTCATGGTTAAATATTATCGAAGCATTACCATATATTAACATATGCAAATGACAACATAATCTTATTCAAGTGAATCCCATATAAGAGTTATAACGGATTATGAAATCACCAAAATATCACAATCACATGATAGCTCACAGGCCATCAAAATACAATAACATAATGAAATCATAAACGAGAATCATATTTATAAATCACATCAAAATATCATAAAAGATCATACGGATTCATATCAATATTGGTGAGACTCAGCAACGCCGCACGTGCAATGGAAATATCATATACTAGTACTAAACAATTTTGACACCTATAATGGAAGATACTCGGATCTCCATAAGTTAGACTCTCAGGTCTAATATTGGATAGTCACTCAGGACAACCTCGATAGTCGCTCAGGACTATCTAGTACTAATAAAGAGATAGTCGCTCAGAACTTCTCAGTATAGACAATGGTTTATATACGTCATCAACTCACAATTAGTAACCTGAACAGTGCTAACAATGTGTCCCATACCACACATTCTCACTACTTGGTTTTCTAACCGCTCGTCGACTCTGCACTGGAAAACTCAAAAATCTTCAATCAAAAAAATCTTACAAATCACAGCATCAACTCAATAGCTACAATCATACGAAATAGGAAATTAACCAATCTCGTATACCACCGTGTCCCATACCACAGGGTTTACGACATTGTTTAATATCCATAACGTCATCTCGAAGGGTGCAGACAAGTGCAGTTTATAGCTAGAAAAATACATAGTTTTGACGAAACAAGTTTATAAAACGACTTCCCCCAAAATTGATTGCTTTGTTTATAAAAACAATATATTTACGAAAATAACTTTGTATTATTGTTTTGAGGCCATTTAACTTTTCAAACTAAGATAATAAAACTCTTTTAGCATCAAAACTATAGTGAAATCAATATTTATGTATATATACAGGATTTCTCAATTTATTTAAAATTAAACAATTGATCGATCGTTAAAACAATAATTTATACTAGTATATCATTTGAAAGAAAAATCAATAATGTCCCATCTGCATATGTACATCCAACCAACACAACATCATCAATAAACCCGACTAATAATCAATAGCATGACAACCCTTTCAGATACGTAATCAATTCAATCACCCAAACAATCAAATCTAATTCGGACAATGAAATGAAAATATATGTATATTATGGAATAAAACATAGATGTTATTGACGGAAAAACTCCCCTTATCGACGCCCATTTGAATTATCCAGTTCAATGACTTCAATCACTACCCTTCATCCATTGTCAACATTACTGCAAAATCAAACTCTAATTGTTGAACTCCAAACCGCCTGAACGCCGCCTCCAGCCACCAACATCAACTGCTGCTCCACGACTCAACATACTCAGCCAATCTCGCAAGAAAATTTGTGGCGTCCTAAAACATTAGCGCTTCCTTCTATTGCTGCTCCTCACTATGGCGTCTGAATTCGTCGGCTACAGGTCATCCACGACCACGTCGAGTCACACCCCACGTCGATAATCGCTCCTCCATCGTGTGTGTTTCCGGCACCAGTCATCGTCCCCTTGTGCGCATCCTTGGATCGAACGAGCAATCTCCGTTTGTTTTTTTCTTATTCGTGATTTTAGGTTTAAGACGTAAAATGGGAATTGAGGTCCTGGAGCCTCCTTTGAACGACTTAGGCATATGAGGGATTGAAGGTGAGGGTTTCAGATATGTTTAGGCTAGTGGGCTTTGGGCTTCAGGTGATTTTTGTTAAAATAATTTGTTTGGTTTGCTACTATTATTATTTCAATCTAACGTTTTGGTTACTTTCTCATATACTCAAACTTAAATTTACATCTCAATATGGTTTCCAATCATCTATACAAATTAATTGATCTTCCGTGGAACAATTTGCAATTCAGTTATAGTTAGTTATACTCAATTCAACACTTGTCTATATTATTTGTTAATTCAACATTTAAATAAAAATAAAATTATTCGGTGTCGCAAATAAATTCATTTAATTCTTTTATTCAGTTTACAAATCGCTATAATCAAAATATACGTACAATTCTGACAGGTAAAACAGGGTTGTTACAGACTTCCCCCTTAACAAAATTGCGTCCTCGCAATCCTTCTTATGGGGAAAAGAAAACAACTTATATTTTAATCAGAATATAGTCTATATCCCACATAAATTGTTTCAATGTGGCTTATGCACTCTATTTATTGCATGCACAATGTGTTTTAATTAACTATAATGTCATACATTTTTTTTCATATATGTATTATTTTAGTTTAGGAAAATTTTCTAACTCCCAAAATTTTGAAAAATTTCAGCAAAGTCTCCTTTGTATGAGGGGTATTTCGGAAAATTTGAATACAATTTAAACACAAAATATACATCTACGAAGAGGCATCCCAATAAAGGGAATCCCAAAACACGGGGAAGCAAAACAACAACACAACATAACAACACTTTGCAATACGTAATTTGAAAACATTCCTTTTAATTAGCGTACGAAGCAAGTGATCTTCATAACTAGCAACTCATAAAGCTTCTTAGGTACCCACCTTAACTCAATTGTAAAGATTAGTTGCATATAAGAAATATGGTAAATATTATTGTAAATATTAGTTGCATGTTATAGCAATTTTTATTATACTCCAACGTGCAAAAGTGAGCAAATGCCATCATTTTATCCAATAGCTCCATATATATACCTACACTTATCTTAACATAAATACTAGTCGCATATAAGAAACAAAATGAACATAAATTAATGTAATGGATAATTATCATAACATGTTATTTTTAAATAATTTTTCAACACATCAAAACATTAAAACGCCAAATAAAGCGAAGAACTACACTAACACACTAAATAGCAAAAATCTAAAACTCGATTTTTTAGAGCAGGTCAGTTTCATAAAACTGAAATTTTAAGCCAATAGACAGTAAAATTTTAGGAACCATTATAAATGAAAGTTGTAGCTTAGGTTTTGATCTTTTTGGAATGTACAAAACAATCAAAATCGGATAAGTCGTTCAAAAGATAAGGCCTGTTTAGTACAGCCCGGTTTCAGTAAACTTTCATCTCGAGACTGCGTTGCAAGTTTGCATTTCTAACTTAGCAAACTTTGAAATTTTACAAAACACTTAAAATAAAGATTTTAGCTTAAGTTTCATGCTTTTCAGAATGTCTAGGATTGTTGAAAATGGATTAAAAAAATCAAAAGTTATGATTTAATTAAAATGGCCTATAAACTAAAATAATAATCGACGCACGGGCCTGCGCTCTAATTTCATATTTTTAGTTAAGTAAACATTAAAATTTTGCAAAACTCTTCGAAGGAAAAATGTAGCTTATAATCTTAGCTTTCCGGAATGTCCAAAATCGCTGAGATCGGATAAATCCTCCAAAAGTTATCTGCAAATTAGTTCAGCTTAGTCTTAGATAATTTGTCCTAGAAATCAGCAGTGCAAATATATCTTTCAGCAACATCCAATATATCTGTTTCCGCTGCAACTTTATCATTGGATCATATACGTATAGGAAGTCTAAATTTCAATACATCGTTTCTTGGGAATTTAGTCATACCAAGTAAGACAAATTCAACCCAAATTAGATGCATTCTAATTACTTCGGGCAAGCAAAAGTTTTCATATAGTGGATTTCCATTCACATTAAATCAAGCGAATCAGTGACTTTCATTTGATCATGCCTTACATCATATTAATAATTACTACATATATTCCCCACAAATATATTATCTATCAAACATTTGATTCAATATTATCCTTCTGGTAATAGCAAATGTACAAATTGTGGTGCTGAGTTATATAAGTTCCCAAAATTGAAATGTCTAATAGGAATTCAATATGTTTGCAAGCTTAATTAAAAAAACTGAACCATGTTACATGCATGACATGTGCTTTATTATAAATTAATGCAATGACTTCCCTGGCAATGATGATGTATTTATTGGTTTATTTTTCAAACTATTCAAACTTTGCCTATGTAGATATTTACAATGTTTACAAGGAACGTGTTCTTACTTAGCAGTGACACTATAATATTGAATCTAACCTACATAAGGGTATTGCACACAAATATAAACCGAGTTCAATCCTTAAAAGGGTTCTTCAAGGTTGAATTATCAAGTAATTCTATTTCTGACAATAAATATATGTATAATATTTCCATTGCAAAGTGCATATTGTGCATGCATCAACAGTAGATGGGCTTGGGTATTTTGAACAATTGCTAAGGGATATGCATAGCCAATACAGAAAATACATCTCATTGCAAGATCTAAATCTATGGAAATGTTCCAGGTTTTAAGTAAAACTTGAACAAATGGGTGCTAAATGCTAATACTAAACAACCATGCTTTTACATGTTTTAGTTTAAGAATATGTGTTCAAGATTCTCTTATCTCAGCTTAGATGTATAAATTCTGCCATTGGAACCCAGTTTAGATCGTAAATCTTTAAGTAGTTGAACCGAAAACAATTCGGTTTAGTTGAAACCAAATAAAATAATCCATGGTAAAAACAATTTGTGAACCATGAACCAGTAAATTGGTATAGAGTTTTTTTTTCAATTAACAATCCTAATAGTTAACTAAAAATTGTAAGAGCACACTAAATTTATTGTATCATTACTTTCATAACTCAAATGCATTTTAACCTGTAATTGATGACTGTATACAACCTTAAATATCATAGCAGTTTACATATATTCAACATGAGAGTGTGTGTAAACACAGTAGTGAATGCTTTTTGTTTTACTTATATTTTCAAATTTGCGAGTATCTAATGATAAGTGATGTTTAGAAATATTTGAGAAACTTTACAAAAAAAATTTCCACAATGTCTTTTCAAAATGCTCGTCTTAGTGTTTAAGAACCTTTACCGAGTACGTGTACACCCGCATTGGTTAATTTTCTCAACACACTTAAATGAACAAGTCAACACCATTTTTATTTTCATATTGTATATGACTATCACATTGTGAATTCATTTATTTGATACTAACAATTATATTCGAGTATAATTACATCTTCCTTATATCTATCACTTATTTAATTTAGCTCTTTCTTATAATATTGCGTCGAATTGTCTGGCACAAGTATTTAGGAATCCCTATCGACAACGTTGATCAGAAGTATCGACCAGAATTCTTAAACTTCTTCACGGACCAATTAACACAAACTAACTTCTTCAAACATTTACTAGTGAATACGTTCTTTTAACAATTCACTTTATTTTCGTTGTTGTCGTTATTAATTGATTAGTTTGTTTAAATTAAACAATTATTTCTTTATATCAAATTCAATATCCATGTACACTATATTAGTTAATCAATTAACAACAAACAACGCCTTTAGCGGAAACATATATATTAATCTCCGCTGCGCAATTCTGTTTAACACAAGATCAGTCATATCACAACTAGGCTACATGGAGATTCCTCTTTAGCTTTAATAATATTGATACTATTTTTCAGGCTCACAACTTCTTATTACTTTATTTCACTCAACCATTCAAATTCCAAATAAATAAACACTGAAGTTATGGGGAAAGTAAATTAATATAATAGAATATTAACAAATACGATCCTTGATGGTTACCCCAGTAATCATCATATATACCTATCATAATATAACATTAAATAAAATCTACTACACACCTGTGGGGACAAGGATCTAAGTCTCTTCTAAGGTCTAGACTCGTGTCTCCCATATATATTATGTATTGTTCTAAGCCCTTCCCTGATACCATTTTGTAACACCCCACCTTTATACCCATATTATCCAAGAGTATTACTAAGTAATAAAGTCAGATAATATGGAGAATGAGGTTGTCGGGGAACACACGTGTAAATTCTCTTGGACTAACACTGGTATGTATTAAAATTTCTGAAATATCACTTACTCTTATGTACTTAATGTTGGTACAAAACAATTACACGTGTGCTTCCAGGACAGAACAATATAGAATATACATGAACACAGAGATCACAGAGTCAATCGCATCGACGAATATAATGTATAATATTTAACATTTTAAACACATTTATCTATTACACATCAATATGTATACATCAATCCATATAATACATGGTAATAAATGATATACTAAGTTATTATACTCTTCTAAGGCCAATAAATATAAGCTGGTCTAAAGGTCCCTGCACTTGTAATGTCTCGGTCTGACCTGAGTATTATATAGATAATAAACAGATCAGTCTATATTTTAATCCATTGTAGTTAATATAAGATGTTTGGGTGCTCTAAACTCGAAAGATCATCCAAGACATAAACCTAATCGGTTCACTCAAATATCGACATTAATGATTTAAGCCTCATGCCTAAATACTATGGAAGCATTACCATATATGAACGTATGCAAATGACAACACAATCTTATTCAAGTGAATCCCATACAAGAGTTATAACGCATTATGAAATCACCAAAATATCACAATCACATGATAGCTCACAGGCCATCAAAATACAGTAACATAATGAAATCATAAACGAGAATCATATTTATAAATCACATCAAAATATCATAAAAAATCATATGGATCCATATCAATATTGGTGAGACTCAGCAACGTCGCACATGCAATGGGAATATTGTATACTAGTACTAAACAATTTTGGCACCTACATTGGAAGATAATCAGATCTCTATAAGTTAGACTCTCATGTCTAATATAGGATAGTCACTCAAGACTACCTCGATAGCCGCTCAGGACTATCTAGTACTGGTAAGGAGATAGTCGCTCAGGACTTCTCAGTATAGACAATGGTTTATATACGTCAATAACTCACAATTAGTAAATCGAACAGTGGTAACACTATGTTCCACACCACACGTTCTCACTTCTTGGTTTACTAACCGCTCGACGACTCCGCACTGGAAAACTCAAAAATCTTCAATCACAAAAATCTCACAAAAACATCAACTCAAAAGCTTTAATCAGACAAAATAGGAAATTAACCAATCTCGTATACCACCATGTCTCATACCATGGGGATTGTGGCATTATTTAATATCCATAACGTCATCTCAAAGGGTGCAAACAAGTGCAATTTATAGCTAGAAAAATACTTAGTTTTGATGAAACAAGTTTATAAAACGACTTCCCCCAAAATTGTTTGCTTTGTTTATGAAAACAATATATTTATGAAAATAACTTTGTACTATTATTTTGAGGCCATTTAACTTTTAAAACTAAGATAATAAACCTCTTTTAGCATCAAAACTATAGTGAAATTGATATTTATGTATATATAGGCTTTCTCAATTTATTTAAAATTAAACAATTGATCGATCGTCAAAACAATAATTTATACTAGTATATCATTTGAAAGAAAAATCAATAATTTCCATCTACATACGTACATCCAACCAACACGACATCATCTATAAACCCAACACATAATCAGTAGAATGACAACGCATCCAAATACGCAATAAATTCAATCACCCAAACAATCAAATCTAATTCGGACAATGATATGAAAATATATGTAACTATTATGGAATAAAACATAGATGTGAGCGAGGGGAAAAGTCACTTTATCAATGCCCATTCAAAGTATATCAGTTAAATGACTTCAGTCACTACCCTTCATTCATCGTCAACATTGCTGCAAAGTCAAACTCTAATTGTTGAACTCCAAACCGCCTAAACGCC
Source organism: Allium sativum (assembly GCA_030737875.1). Taxonomy (NCBI): domain Eukaryota; kingdom Viridiplantae; phylum Streptophyta; class Magnoliopsida; order Asparagales; family Amaryllidaceae; genus Allium; species Allium sativum. Next base: position 101,202,656 of record CM060924.1, read on the forward strand.
GCATCTACTCACCAACATCAACTGCTGCTCCACAAATCAACATACTCAGCCAATCTCACAAGAAAATTTGTGGTGTCCTAAAACACTAGCGCTTCCTTCTATTGCTGATCCTCACCACGGCGTCTGAATTCATCGGCTTCAGGTCATCCACGACCACGTCGAGTCACACCCCACTTCGATAATTTCTCCTCCATCATGTGCGTTTCAAGCGCCAATCACCCTCCCCTTGTGCGCATCCTTGGATCGAATGAGCTGCCTCTATTTGTTTTTTTTTTCTATTTGCGATTTTAGGTTTAAGACGTGAAATGGGAATTGAGGTCTAGGAGCCCCCTTCGAATGGATTAGGCATATGAGGGATGGAAGGTGAGGGTTCCAGATATGTCTAGGCTAGTGGGACTTAAGCTTCAGGTGATTTAAGTTAAAATAATTCGTTTGGTTTGCCACTGTTATTATTTCAATTTAACATTCGGTTAATTTCTCATATATTCAAACTTAAATTTACATCTCAATATGGTTTTCAATCATCTATACAAATTGATTCATCTTTCGTGGAACAATTTGCAATTCAATTATAGTCAGTTATACTCAATTCAACACTTGTCTATATTATTTGTTAATTCAACATTTAGATATAAATAAATTACTCGGTGTCACAAATAAATTCATTTAATTCATTTATTTAATTTACAAATCGCTACAATCAAAATATTCGTACAATTCTGATAGGTAAAATAGGATTGTTACAAGTTTATTTTTATTTCTCCCTTAAACTTTGGGTGCCCTATTTCTTCAGCAGCCTAATAGCTCAGTTTTTACTGTGATCAGGGAGCTTGGAGCTGAAGAATCTGAAGATTGTCACCTAATCCCACCTTTACTTAGTTTCATTAAGCAATTGTGAGGATAAATTTTACAACTACCTGGGTTGACATTAATATACACTATGGTAAGTGTGATTATATTTTCCACTGTAACATTTTTATGACAAAGTATATAAATATTTTCTATAGTGCAAGATTCTGTTCTTTCTACTTTCTTTCTATTTTTATCTTACCACAAACAATTCACTTCTCCAACACTTGGTTTTGCGGTACATGAATATTGTTGATGCATTAATGTTGACTTCTGAAGGTTGAGGATGCGGGTTGTTTCAGATGAACTCATTCGATAGCTATTTTTTAGTTAATATAACTAAGAATAGACAAAAAATATATATCAATTTGATCAATTTATACAGTTCTCTTAAATTGAGAATACTATCGATCTTTATTATGAAAGCTCAACGTTAATTATAGTAGAACCATGGCATGATGCCCATCTAGTGATTAGGTCTAGTGGAAGTGTTGGGATTAAACACTATTCATGAGAGATTCTCAATATAGGGTTTAATATCATAGCCAACTTAAAGTCAAAGTCTCTGGTAAATGTTCTGATTGATAACAATCGAAATGACTGAACCAAAGACTTTGTGTTTGGATTATAGAGTTGAATATGATGATGTGGAAAATTTGACCATTATGAAATTCTATAACTGTAAAGTGATACAGTTTTAATGAAGTGAATTGATGAAAATAATTATTATTAACAGATGATGTTTAAATAAGTAAATTTAGATTCTACCGAAAATAAGTTAGAGGTGGTATAGATGGTGGGTGGCTCGATGTTGGGGTGGATATTAAGGGTACGATGATGGGATTGGGCGGGATAGGGATGGGTTCAGCAGTAGAGGACATGAAAAGTTTGAAAATCAAAATAGATTTTTGATGACCTGTTTATCCAATTTACTTAATTTATAACAAATATAAACTAATTAAATCAAGTGGTTAAAGAAGCATTCAACACTTCAGTTTTTGTACCCTTGGGTGTAAACCTGTTTAGCGATTAATGTTGAACAAGTCAAGTACTAATGTTCACACATCACTTAGAAGGTATTGCAACATTTTGATTAAATTTATAGCATACTTGTTTTCGGTAGAATCTAAATTTACTTATTTAAACGTCATCTGTTAATAATAATTATTTTCATCGATTCAATCGAAATTACTGAACCAAAGATTTTGTGTTTGGGTTATAGAGTTGAATATGATTATGTAGAAAATTTGACCATTATGAAATTCCATAATTGCAAAGTGATACAGTTTTAATGAAGTGAATCGATGAAAATAATTATTTTTAACAGATGACATTTAAATAAGTAAATTTAGATTCTACCAAAAATAAGTTAGAGGTGGCATAGATGGTGGGTGGCTCGATGTTGGGGAGGATATTAAGGGTATGATGATGGGATTGGGCGGGATAGGGATGGGTTCAGCAGTAGAGGACATGAAAAGTTTGAAAATCAAAATAGACTTTTGATGACCTGTTTATCCAGTTACTTAATTTATAACAAATATAAAATAATTAAATCAAGTGGTTAAAGAAGCATTCAACACTTCAATTTTTCTACCCTTGGGTGTAAACCTGTTTAGCGATTAATGTTGAACAAGTCAAGTACTAATGTTCACACATCACTTAGAAGGTATTGCAACATTTTGATTAAATTTATAACATACTTGTTTTCGGTAGAATCAAATTTTACTTATTTAAACGTCATCTGTTAATAATAATTTTTTTCATCGATTCAATCGAAATTACTAAACCAAAGATTTTGTGTTTGGGTTATAGAGTTGAATATGATGATGTAGAAAATTTGACCATTATGAAATTCCATAATTGCAAAGTGATACAGTTTTAATGAAGTGAATCGAGGAAAATAATTATTATTAACAGATGACCTTTAAATAAGTAAATTTAGATTCTACCGAAAATAAGTATGCTATAAATTTAATCAAAATGTTGCAATACTTTCTAAGTGATGTGTGAACATTAATACTTGACTTGTTCAACATTAATCGCTAACCAGGTTTACACCCAAGGGTAGAAAAACTGAAGTGTTGAATGATTCTTTAACCACTTGATTTAATTAGTATATATTTGTTATAAATTAAGTAAATTGTCTAAACAGGTCATCAAATATCTTTTTCGATTTTCAAACTTTTCATGTCCTCTATTGCTGAACCCATCCCTATCCTGCCCAATCCCATCATCATACCCTTAATATCCTCCCCAACATCGAGCCACCCACCATCTATACCACATCCTTTAGATTGGCCGCCTCTGCCTCTAGACCCCCTCTGCTTGATCCCTCACTGTCCTTTGGTCAATCTTCCACGCCCTCTTCCAATTCAAATTGCAACTCTAAGAATTAACAACCATGGACCTTAATTTTCAAGCGAAAACCTTTAAACACTGGGAAGTAAATTCTTGTTGATCTCACCCCCGTTATTGTTGATGAAGCCCTTGAAATTTCTCTTAGAGTTCTTGAAGCAGGGATTGACGTATGGAATGAATACCTAGTCGGTTTCTTCTTGGATAAAGCCATGTCTTATGTAGTTGTGATCAATAAAATGAAATCTTGTGGAAGCTAAAAGGATCTGTTAAGGTGAAATCAAATGGTATGCTTTTTATATTTGTTTTTTCTTACTTGGATGACAAAAATAGAATACTGCAGTCAGACCCGATCATCATGAATAACAAACTGTTCATCATCAATCCATATGACCCTTCCATTAGCAATGTCTGTGGAAATGTATATTTTGTTCCTGTTTGGGTGAGATTGTATAACATACCCTTATTTGCATGGTCAAATTCTGGTGTAGATTGGATAAGTTGCAGGTTACACAAACTATTGTGTACGGATGAAATGACTGAAAGTAGGGAAAGGCTACAGCATGCAAAATATTTGATTGAAGTTAAACCCAACAAAGAACATGTAAATGATTTCTTAGTAAAAAAACTGTTGAAGGGGGGTTCACAAAATTTATGTAGATTACCTATGGAAACCTGATATTTGCGTCAAATGCAACTCTTTTGGCCATGTGAGTGAGCATTATGACATTGGGGAAGTGAAAGAATGTGAAAAGAGAGATCATAGAAAGAGGGAACTTGCTAATAATGTAGTTAGAATGAGGGAGCAAGTTATATATAAACCCCATCTTGAAGTGAAAAAGAACAATCAGAAGTGGCAAATTGTGACAAATAATAAGAAAAAGAATGATAGTAACACAAGTAACAACGTATTAGTACAAAAGAACATCGTACATGGAGAGGTAATGAGAAAAATGCAAGTAAATGAATTGGAGAAAGGGAACAAATTTGCAGTACTGGAAGAGGGAGAGTATGAACAAGAAACATCCCAGAACAATGTAGAAGAGGATATAATGGAAGAGTATGGAAACATGGACCTTTAAGGAACTAGTGACTATGTTATGCCTACACTGGAAGACCTTCTAGAACAAAAGAATGACGTTAATGGCAGTGTGACATGTATGGTGAATACTGAATTTGATAAAAATGTTGATACATTTGATGAAATAAATGAAATAGAGAAGTTATATGAAATGATTAAACAAACAGTTATGCAAGAAAGGTTGACAGAAAGCAGTGTGGTGAATGAAACAAACACAAGTAATGAATATGACAAGTTGAGTGATAAACAAGTTAAAAAAGGAGAAAAAGTTGTTGGAAAAGTTAATGAATGTACGAATGCTTTTATTGTTTAGACCATTTCTCGATTTTTGCGTGTTATCTTCTCTGTATCGTTCCAATTTTATCGGATGTCCCTGAATGGACATGTTATCTTTATTAGAATGATTTTATTGTTATAATGCCACATGCATCAAATGTAAATGTTTTGCAAAATAAAGATACTCAAAAGCCGCAATTCATGTAGAATACAACATCAACATCTTAACTTTTGGACCCAAATATATCAATGCAAACATCTGATTCACAAGTAGAAAAATCTCCAACTCCAAACCCTAACCCTTACTCAAACATTCAACCACCGTTATCTTATAGAAAACCACCTGATGACTCCTTTTCCACTAGTGCCAAGACACCCTCCAATGGAAAGAAGAATAGCACACTTGCCTTTGTGCTTCACAATTATGGACTAAGGAGTAAGAAAGATCTAATTCCATGAAACACCCCACCTCCGTTAAGGTCACTCACAGAGGGAATGCCTTAACTTCGGTGGAGCATTATAGGTAAAAGATGCAGATAAATGACAAGACAAACAAATAAAGCAGCGGAAAATAAAGTCATTTTATTAACAATGTGGTTCAGTCAAGCTTTCACAACAATTTCCTCAATCATACTTAAATGTAATACATAGAACTTCTGTCTTAATTTAAAAACTTCCAAGAATAAAAGAAGCATAAAAACAATGATATTTCCCGATAAAGCATGAACCAGCCATAGCAGTGGAAGAGAAAGAGTCCAAAGCGATACACCAACTAATCTTCAAGCTTGGAAAGAGAAGAGGTCCAAGTTAGGCTGAGCTATTCCCTCCCTGACTACCTAGAGGGGGGAGAACGGAAGAAAAGAGGCGAAAAACAAACTAGGTCAGACATAAGTCTGGTAAGTCTAGTGATCTTTCAGCATGCAAACAAGAAAAAGGATCATGACATGAATAAACCGAAAATAGGACAATACCATAAAAACAAGGTAACTAAAGGAAAGATAAGTGCAAGGTGAACTGAATGCGCTTCTACTTTTTTTCTCTACTTCGCTACTACTCTATTAATCTGATTTCTATATTTATCTCTGCACCACCTAACTAGTTTCCCAACTAGTAATCTGTATAAAATGATAATCGTGATCCTAACCCCCGTAATTGTGGTAGCCTTCAGGTGTACATCTATCGTGAGGATTCCACCTCAATCAGCCTAATTGCCATGAACATATTAGATGTGCCCTTACTACCCTATCGATCGTCTCCCTACTTGTATTCATGTTCCGTGTGTCTGTGTCAATCGGCCCTCTCTTGCGTTTAGATACCCTGTGCTGGTCCCACCATAAGGTGTATCACTCCTTTTGATAGCCACCCGACACGATTCAAGATGCACAGTGTATAACTACTAGTACCAAGTGCCTGCTTTTTTCCGCTCCGGAGTACGTGCACGCCCGTAAACCGTTGGAACCTACACAGACGTACCCCCTGTCGCTGCTTTGATCGCTTATAATCAGCCCAGTAATCGTGCCCCACCCTTCCTAGTTCAGGGTACCGTGATACATCCATGTGGGTTACTGCTGAAATGGCTCCCCGTTACTAGGGTTTCCTATTGGTTAATTTTGTGGCCTATATTTACTAATATTACCCACCAACCTGATATGTACTTAACCCTCCCATCGATTCAAGCATTTTTAATAAACGGTTAAGTTTTGTGGGCCTATATGTACTAATATTACCCACCTACGTGAGATGTACTTAACCCTCCCATCGATTCAAGCATGTTTATTTAATAGTTAAGTTTGGTGGGCCTATATTTACTAATATTACCCACCAACCCGATATGTACCTAACCCTTCCACTGATTCAAGCATGTTTATTTAATGGTTAAGTTTTGTGGGCCTATATTTACTAATCTTACCCACCAACCCGGTATGTACTTAACCCTCCCGCACATTACGCTATATTAGTTCAGTGTTGTCCGCTCATGTTAACTTAACCCACTCATTCATCATGTCATGTTGGTTAAGCATTTCTTATTAACTTGACCCTCCTTATTTATGATATTGGATTGGTTAAGTTTTCCTATTAACTTAACCCCATTCGTTCATCAAGTTATATTGGTCAAGTGTTTCTTGTTAACTTAACCCCACGTATTCATCTTGTTGTATTGGTTAAGTGTCATCAATCAATTCAAGTTAAGTTAACCCACCTATGTGTCATGTTACTTTGGTTAAGTGTTGCCTTCTTGTGTTAACTTAACCCTACTACAAATCAAGTTATATTGGTTTAGTGTTGCCCTCTTATTTAACTTAACCTTTCCATAAATCAAGTTATACTGGTTAAGTGTTTCTAAATTTACTTAACCTCACCCACTTGTCTAATTAACATGTTATAACGGTTAAGTGTTCTAAATTTACTTACCCTCACCCACTTGTCTAATTAACATGTTATAACGGTTAAGTGTTCTAAATTTACTTAACCTCACCCACTTGTCTAATTAACATGTTATAACGGTTAATGGTTCTAAATTTACTTAACCTCACCCATCAGTTTAGTTAACAAGTTGAATTGGTTAAGTGTTTCCTTAATTGATTTAACCCAACCAATCTTGACTTAGCTTTACTAAAGCACCAACCACTCACATTAGACAGGTATTGTTGTGGTCACTGGATGTGCCAGTCGGTTCCAAGCAGTTTTACACCACAACTCATTCTAATCTCGGGTCCTTTTTGGGCTCAATGCTCTAAGCACCCACATTAGACAGGTATTGTTGTGGTCACTAGATGTGCCGGTCGATTTCAGGCAGTTTTACACCACAACTCTGTCTAACCTCGGGTTAGGCATATTCGTCTTTTCTAAATTTACATATTTCTTATTTATGACAAATTCCATATGTAAATTATTCCCAATTTAATTATGCCATAATTATCCTTTTAATTATGCTCACAATTAAGGGTATACTAAATATACCATTTCATGAACCAATCTATGCCATGTAATTTTTCATGTTTATCCTACATATTTATATGTAAATTATAAATCAATTATTGTCATGGCCCACTTTCCTTCTAAATCATGTTCAAAATTTTAGGTATATAGATTATACCATTTTCATGCCACTTATCATGCTTATGTGTCAAACATGCCAATTACATGTAATTTCATGTTTTTCCCCAATGCTACCCCCGTTGTTTGTTCGCAAAATTACATAAAATATTAGGCTCGATATTTTAGCCTAACTTATAAAACAAAAAGAGGAAAAGAGGAACTTTGCAACATTCCAACATCATACAAAAGTATGGATCTAACTACACATATGTCACATGGATTTGGCATAGACCAATATACTTTTAACTATGAACTTGCAAACTTGATCTATGCAACATGAACCACAAGCATATGAATTTACATAAAACTATACAAGTTAAATTTGGCATGTAGTGGTGAACTTGCAAATTAGATCTATCATAAAGGTATATGGATCTAACATATAAAGTTGTAGATCTAAACATATAAGGTCGTAGATCTAAACATGTATGCATAGTGGCTCTAAACAGTTAGGCATAAACGACATGACTTAGCCTAAAACTTGTATGTATCATAATATCACCAAACTTACATATGATAATTTCATTCTCAAATTCCAATACAACATCATAGGTTTACTCACCAATTTCCACATAACATGACAGGTTCGATAGACCACAATAGTTCATAGGCATATATGATAGAATAGACATGAATAAACATGAATCAGCGTACATACAACTTGATACAATTCTATTTTATAATTCATTACAAATCATGTCTTTAATTTATTCACATTTGAAAGATAACTACACTTACAATCAAAAGGAAAAACTTGATTTCAGGGATCTATATTCTGAAACTGCATTGCTCGGCTTTGATGTAGATCGTTGAATTCTCTTAGTTGAATTAGATTAGTTTTGATTTCATTTAGGTTTTAGTGGCGGCTAGGTTTAGATGAGAGTGAATAATAGAATTAGGCTTTTGGTTTAGGGTCCTTATATAGTTGTAGAGAGTGTTTTAGGACCATTAGATTAACCCTGAACCATCAGAACCAATCAGATGCCACATCTGCCTTAGTGCGAATCGGCCCACTAGTTGACAGCCAAACACCCTGAATCAATCCCTAGTCGACCCAGCGGGGCTTGGGTCGACCTCAAAAATGGGCCGGTTCGGTTATTCCCCCACCCGATTCGCCATTTTGAACTTTTTTGCATATTTATTTATTTAATTTATATATATATATATATATATATATATATATATTTCTCATATGCGTACAAACTTCGGGGCTTAATAACTTCTTCATAAGGTATCCGTTTTATGCAAACCAAATGTCTATCTTGACCAAAATTTTGAGACGAACGTAATAGCGCAACCCATTTCACTTAATTCTTCTTCTAAAAATTAAGTGTTCTTGAATTTGTTAATTCTAATATTCTCAGAAAATTCGGGGTGTTGCATTCTCCCCTCCTTAAAGGATTTCGTCCCTGAAATCTTCAAGTAAAGAAGAATGCATCCTAACATCCAATCATCCATCTACTCATCCATCATCCACAAGCATCCTTTGTCCTTAAAAGACTTCTAATGCCATACAAACATATGCAAAAGTGTGTGTATATGTCCCAATACTAATGCAAAAGATCAGGCGATCCACTGATTCAGTTGACCTCCTTAATGCGAATTATGTTAGTGTCATGAGTCCATTATGCATGCAAATTTTTCCTACTCATAATTTCTACATGAGTGCGCAATCATTCATACAAATGCAATGTCCATATGATAACACATCAAGTTTCAGTCATATATAAATACATATATGCATATGCAATATGAAAGTGACTGAGCCGATCTGGTGCCTAATGTGTTTATATGCATCCACGAGCAACCAATAGCAAACACTTGCAACCACTTGCAACCATCAATCATAACATGTCTCAAACACATGTTTTCATCCATTGGCTTCTACCTAAGGATCGAGGATAGGACCGAGAGGATATACTTAAAAGATAAAGACTAGCATGCAAATAAATATTACAGAAAAAGGAGGAGTCAAGGATATACCCTCAAAAAGGGTATGACATGCGTATCTAGTCTTTAGTCTTCTAAGTTGCATTTTCTTGAGCTTCACTCCACCGTACCTTAACTAATTTAACTTCACGATTGCGAAGCTTCTTGATGTCCATTTCCAAACTTACTAGTAAAGGTAGGACCTCGACCACTCACTACGCTAGAGGGTATCCAACGTAGTCGAATTACCTTTCCAAGATAAATAGATGTTAACCATGATACCAAGTGTATATACTAAGATGGTTAGAGGTCTCTCCTATACTTAGCTTATCCATCACGTCACAAATCTGAGCGTCTAAAGCTAAAGGTTGCTAGTACTTTTTACCTCTCTTAAGGTCAGTCTTACTTAGGGAGCCTGCCACAACCATTTATTTCTCACGCAAACCATCCTAGTCAAACTTGACATCCCTCAAGTACAAGCCCCAAACGCCTAAACCAATATCAGACAAGCACCCAAGGAATACCTCCTCTGAATTTGGATGATTTATGTGAGATGATACCAGCAAAACAACCAAATAATTGAGCACTTAACCGACTCTGGCTATCCTCGCCAATCTTGCTCCAAAATTATCGTTGATCGCATAACTGGCTTTGCATTGTCGACTAGATATATGCGGAAGTCTAACCCATGTTTTAGGGGAAAAACCCCTAACCTAATCAAAACATCCTCGTACTCATGGACTATTCTAATGGATCGCAAATCGTCGATAGATGCATCAAGTGATTCTAGGTAGCTAAGCCTAACTGGTCCCTTAGGATCGCACGAAATCTCGAGGGTATTCCCGAGGCAAGTAAAAGGTTTAACTACCCTCTATTCGCAATTACTAGCTAACCATCCCATGCCTAGAATCAATCCATGGCCCATGAAACCAAAAACATAAGCATTACACTTAGACTCAGTACTTAATATAACTATTTTCAAATCCATACAAATCAAAGATAAATGAGCTGAACCACCGATTGGATTTGAGAAAATAATGGGATCCTCTACTATACAAGCTCTAGGGTGCAGAGACTCAACTATGGAAGCAGATATGAAAGAATGTGAAGCGCTAAAATCAAAATAGTACTAACAGGATGATCAAAAGAAAACTAAACTTTTTCAACAGAAATTTTACTACCTCCCTCTCAGGTATGCTGGCAGTGAGAGCATGCTCTTGCCCTCCTGAAAATCCTATTTTTTGTTCTTACCCTTGCCCTTATATGACCCGTTATACTATAATAAAGATACTTCCTCTTGTCTTAGGTTTTTACTATTCTTTCCTTTTTACCACCTTTGTGAACCAAGTCTATATCCATGATTTCCTCATCCTTGGGTTGCGTTCCTTAGCCAAACTCCCTCATTTTCACCTTTGTCATCCTTGTGTAACTTGTCGACAAGTCTCTTGAAAGCTGCCTCCATCGCACAGAAAAATCCTACAAAGCTCGAAAGAAAATTAGCCGTAGGTAAAACTACTGCGGCTATAGATGGAAGTTGGGCACTTATTTTCCTTTTGACAAGTGTCGTAGTCTCGTCGAGCCTACAGAACCATGCTGCGATGAGGTTACCTCACAGAAAGCCAGGAGCCCCGGTGACTCAGGAAAGAAGGAAACAAGGATTCAAACAGAGGATCAAAAGATAATGCATATGGCTTTGGGGAATATGCCTTTAAAACAAAAAATTTCTTTTGAAAATGCTTCTTTTAAAACCGTTTTGAAAATAATTTTTCAAATCTTTTATCTGGTCTGGTAACTTTCAGCTCTGATACCAAGTGAAATACCCTACCTCCATTAAGGTCACTCACAGAGGGAATGCCTTAACTTCGGTGCAGTATTATAGGTAAAAGATGCAGATAAATTACAAGACAAACAAATAAAGCATCAGAAAATAAAGTCATTTTATTAACAATGTGGTTAGCTTTTACAACAATTTCTTCAATCATACTTAAATGTAATACATAGAACTTCTATCTTGACTTAAAAACTTCCAATAATAAAAGAAGCATAAAAACAATGGCATTCCACGATAAAGCATGAACCAGCCATAGCAATGGAAGAGAGAGAGTCCAAAGCGATACACCAACAAATCTTCAAGCTTGGAAAGAGAAGAGGTCCAAGTTAGGCTGAGCTATTCCCTCTCTGACTAGCAGGGGGACAGAAGAAAAGAGGCGAAAAATAAACTAGGTCGGACATAAGTCTGGTAAGTCCAGCGATCTTTCAACATGCAAACAAGATAAAGGATCATGACATGAATAAACCGAAAATAGGACAATACCATAAAAACAAGGTAACTAAAGGAAAGATAAGTGCAAGGTGAACTGAATGCGCTTCTACTTTTTTTCTCTGCTTCACTACAACTCTGTTAATCTGATTTCTATATTTATCTCTACGCCACCTAACTAGTGTCCCAACTAGTAATCTGTATAAAATGATAATCGTAATCCCTACCCCCGTAACTGTGGTAGCCTTCAGGTGTACATCTATCATGAGGATTCCACCTCAATTAGCCTAATTTCCATGAACATGTTAGATGTACCCTTACTACCCTATCGATTGGCTCCCTACTTGTATTCATGTTCCATGTGTCTGTGTCAATTGGCCCTCTCTTGCGTGTAGATACCCTGTGCTGGTCCCACTATAAGGTGTATCAATCCTTATGATAGCGACCCGACATGATTCAAGATGCACAGTGTATAACTAATGGTACCCAGTGCCTGCTTTTTTCCACTCCAGAGTACGTGCACGCCCGTAAATCTTCGGAACCTACACTGACGTACCCCCTGCCGCTGCTTTAACCGCTTATAATCAGCCCAGTAATCGTGCCCCACCTTGCCTAGTTCAGGGTACCATGATACATCCATGTGGGCTACTACTAAAATGGGTCCCCGTTACTAGGGTTTCCTATTGGTTAAGTTTGTGGGCCTATATTTACTAATATTACCCACCAACCCGATATGTACTTAACCCTCCCATTGATTCAAGCATTTTTAATAAACGGTTAAGTTTTGTGGGCCTATATGTACTAATATTACCCACCTACACAAGATGTACTTAAACTTCCCATCGATTCAAGCACGTTTATTTATTAGTTAAGTTTTGTGGGACTATATTTACTAATATTACCCACCAACCCGATATGTACTTAACCCTTCCACTGATTCAATCATGTTTATTTAATGGTTAAGTTTTGTGGGCCTATATTTACTAATATTACCCACCAACCCGATATGTACTTAACCCTCCCCCACATTACGCCATATTAGTTAAGTGTTGTCCGCACATGTTAACTTAACCCACTCATTCATCATGTCATGTTGGTTAAGCATTTCTTATTAACTTGACCCTCCTCACTTATCATATTGGATCGGTTAAGTGTTTCCTATTAACTTAACCCCGTTCGTGCATCAAGTTATATTGGGCAAGTGTTTCTTGTTAACTTAACCCCATGTATTCATCTTGTTGTATTGGTTAAGTGTCATCAATCAATTCAAGTTAACTTAACCCACCTACGTGTCATGTTACTTAACCCAATTATTTTATGCAAACCAAATGTCTATCTTGACAAAAAATTTGAGACGAACATAATAGCGCAACCCATTTCACTTAATTCTTCTTCTAAAAACTAAGTGTTCTTGAATTTGTTAATTTTAATATGCTCAGAAAATTCAGGGTGTTACATTCCATATCCTCCTATTGTTAAATGATGAGGAAAACAATTGGGGTCTGGAATATTAGAGGAGGACATAATGGCACACAATTAGATCAAAGTAAACTTCTTATTGCTGAAAACAATCTGCATGTGCTTGCATTGCTTGAAACCAAGCTCAACCTTGAATTAACCTTGAGAGCCTCAAAATACATTAACCTTACTTGGCAATTACTACATAACCTTCCTGAATCTTCTTTTGGTAGAATAATGATTACCTTTAATCCTTATGCTATTCTACTTAAACCACTTCACTGGTTCCCAACTGATACAATTTTATGCTATAAACCAGTCCGATCAAACTTCCTTTTACATAACCTTTGTGTATGCCGCCATCACTTAAAATGCTAGAAAAACTTTGCTTGATACAATGCCATCTCTCAGACAATCATCACACCTATGGTTTATATTAGGTGACTTCAACTGTTGCGTTGAAGTTACTCAAATAATTAGTGGAAACCCCTTGTCCTTTTCTCAAATTCTTCCACTTAAGACTGCTATTGATGATTCTAATCTCATTAACATTAAAAGCTCTACAAAGCCATTCTCATGGAATAATAGTAAAAGAGATGGTCCTAGAACCTTTACCTTAATTGACCATGCCTTCTGTAATGCTCTATCTTACACTAAATGGCCTACCCTATCATGTAACCATCCACCACCTCTCCTATCTAACCACTCTCCAATTATCCTACAACTTAGTGGTTTGCACATGAAAGGTTCCTCAAAGTTTAAAATTTTCAATAAATGGGTCAGTGATCCTGGCTTCTTGGATTTTGTTAAAGAAGTGTGGGTGAGACCAGTTTTTGGTAACCCTCCTTTTATCTTACAGACTAAACTCATGGAGAGTAAGGTTGTTTTGAGAGAATAGCTAGAGAAAAATATGTTAATGGAAGAAAACAAAGCACTTTCTGGAGAAGTAATTCAAGAGATACAGACTACAATGATGCAAGACCCTACAAACTCTACTCATTATAGTATGGAGTGTTATATTATAAAACAATATCAAGAAGCGTTGACCTCAGAAAAAGCTATGGTTAAGAAAAACGCTAGGTTAAAGTGGATGCTTGAAGGAGATAACAACAGTTCCTTTTTCGCATGCCTCACTCAGAGACAAACAGTGTAGAGAGAACTTAGTCACTATTGAAGACATGCATGGTAACACTTTTAAAACTCAAATTGAAGTTGAATATGATTTTTTGACTCACTTCGCTGACCATTTGGGAAATAAAGATAATTTCAAGCCTGGAATAGAGATGATTAACCCCTATATTCTACCTAGGATTTCTTCCCTTGATTATCAATCCCTTTATACTGAATTGGCAAATGAAGAAATAAGGCAAGCAATTTTCTCACTGAATAGAAAATCTTCTGGTGGACCAGATGGGTTCAGTGCCTTTTTCTACTACTCTTGTTGGAAAATTATTAACCCTGAAGTATGTACTGTTGTTAGACATTTATTTAAGAATACCAAGATGAATCTTTCCTTCAATAATACTAATATTGCACTAATCCTTTAAAAAAATGCAACAAAGTGTCTGATTTTAGGTCAATTTACTGTTGCAATACCATTTATAAATGCATATCAAAGATTAATGCAACTAGGCTTAAATTAGTACTCCCCTCCATCATTTCTCCCAATTAAGCTGCGTTCCTGCCTGGAAGAAGTATTCTAGATAATGTACTCTTATCTCGTGAATTACTAAATGGATACACAAGTAATAAAATTTCTCCTAGAGCTATGTTCAAATTTGACATAATGAGAGCCTTTGATACACTTCAGTAGGACTCTATTGTGAGAATCTTGGGTTACATGAATTTTCCACTTCATTTATTTCCTGGATCCTCTCTTATTTCACTTTATCCAAATTTTATATTATTTAGAATGGATCTCCAATGGGATTTTTTGGCAGCAAACAGGGCATTAGACAAGGTGATCCACTGTCTACATGCATTTTCATTTTAGTTATTAAGATGCTAACTCAAACGCTTAATAAAGTGATTGAATTTTGTCAATTTCAGCTCCACCCCATGTGTCATGACCCCAAAATCTCCTCTTTGATGTTTGTGGATGATCTTGTAATTTTTTTGCAACCCTGATTCTAGAACTATTGACTCTATTTTGACACTTTGAAAAGTTTTTACAAGATGACTGGTTTGAGAATTAACATAGAAAAGTATGATATGAAAACTATAGGGCTTACGAAGAGCTTAATTAACGTGCTATAAGATAAAATTGGTTTGATTAATAATAGTGATACAATATTCTATCTTGCCTTCCTCTCACTACTGCTAAAATCACTACTAGCCAATGTTTGCCATTTTTAATAGAATCGCTTCTATGATGAATTACTAGACTAGTAGAATGTTAAGCCAAGCTGGAAGATTGAATCTAATTAAGTCAGTTGTCTTCTCTATGCAAGTGTATTGGTCAGGAACATTCATTCTTCCTCTTAAACTCATTAAAATGATAAGATCTGCATTTATGAGATTCCTTTGGAAGGGTACAAATGAAGGGGGAATTCTTGCTCCTATTGCTTTCAAAGAAATTAAAAAACCAGTTAGCAATGGTGGTCTTGGACTGGTCAACAAGCTACTTTGGAACAAAGTTGCTTTTCTTAAACATGTTGAAAACTACTTAAATGGTAGGAGAAGTGTATGGGCCGAATGGTCTAAGAAGCATATTATAAAGTATAACGACTCGGATTTTGCCCGGACCTAATCGATCGATAGATCGACTAAAATCGTTCAAAACACGTATACGTTAACTTTGGGAATACAACCATTAAAATGAATAACAAAAGACTTTTATAAACATCATAATAATGTAACATCAGAGTACATAATATCAGAGTACATCGAATAGAATAATAATACAACGGAAGAATAAATTACAATGAATTTAATACATTGCAGCAGAAGACCTTTCTAAGCTCTGGACACAGCTTTAAGCTTCGATCCAGGATCCTGCTAAAGAGATAAATATCACAAAAAGCTACTCGACTGCCCGTGTGGAAAATATAGGCGCCCGAGTTTGCCAGTGAAACAAACTATTGGTCAGTCATGGGACTGGTATGAGAAATCTAACTTAACCTATTTAATAATAAGGCAAATCACCGGACCACGCCGCTAACGCGGAACGGGTTTATTCCATTAGATTGCCAGTGCATAAAAAAAAGTAAATCGTTAAACAACGCAATGCTTTTTAGAAAAATGAAACCATTATAAGACTCCAGTCCCATCACACAATGCAACGAAAACCGGAGGATAGAGTTTTACCTTATAATGGTCAAAAGATGCTTGATACGATAAAACAGATTTGATGTTATTATTAGTGTATATATGTTTCAAAAACATTTCAATCATAATGTATCAATCATAGACAGCATAGTACCCCATCCTACTATGTCGCCATACTAGTTCTACAATCAAAACCGCATAGTGTCGTATTGGAAGTTGGTTTTCCATCATGAAATCGAGGCTAGGGATCGTCCTCTCCGATTCGAGACACTCTAGCAAATGCATCAGGATCCCCCGCAGCGAACCCTTGCAGCGGTAGGGCCGGTCCCCACCTAACGGTAGTGGATTAGTTATGCCTGAACACACGCTTCCCGGTCCCTTTGGACCTCCATATGACCACTTCCGGCCTATAATCCCGAGGTGCCTCAAAATCCATCATCCACATAAGTAAAATGTCAGCCAGTTTAAGCACTGACACCACCCTGTGATGGCAAGGAATTTCGCTCGGTCCGAACCAGTCGCTAAACCGATCCAGGCCGTTCGAAACGCCCTATCGTTGAGAACAGGACAAAACAGAACGCATACAGAAGAACATCTCATTGTATATTACAACAATGCATCAGATTACAAGAATATACAGAGTATGAATGAATAAATATTACACAGAAATTTCAGAGATTTAAATTACATTTAAATACATAGCAGCAGAAAAAAAATACAATACACAACTAGAATGAGATATACGGATACAAAGCTTTCCGGATATCGTTCCAGTTGTAAACCAGGATCCTATGAATATAAATCTGCAAAACCAAAACTACTAGCTGCCCGTGTCAAAATAAGGGCACCCAGAGTTTAGGTTAAAACAATAAACTCCAGGTCAGTCATGTGACTGGTGTGAGAACTAAAACAGTTATTAATCTTTATTTTAAATCATTAGGTAAATCAAGGGACCACGCCGTATAACATGGAACGGGTTTCCTCCCAAGAATACCAGTGCATAAAACAAACAGCGCAATGCTAAATAAAGAAAAATGAAGCTGTTATAAGACCCAGGTCCTATCACACAATGCAACGCAAGCCGGGGGATAGGGTTTTCCCTTATAACAGCCAAAGAATGCTTGATACGGTTAAACAAATCGTTTGATACTATAGTAAGTGCATAGTGTATAAAACAACTTCAAATCATAAGTATCAATCATAGGCGGCATGAGTACCATATATCATGTCGCCATACTAGTTCTACAATTAAAACCGCAATACACGTATTGGAAATTGGGTTATCATTTATGGTATGAACCGAGGCTAGGGGCAAGATCCTCAACCGATTCGAGACGCTCTAGTCCGCCCCTCAGGAACAGCCGCAACTGCCCCCTGGATCGTCAGGGCCGGTCCACCGATGTGGATTATAATGCCTGAACAATACGTTTCTCCGCCCTATGGGGCGTAAGCCTGGCCCGTCAGCCGACCAGAAGCATCGGCCGAAACCGATATCACGAGGCGCCTCGCTTTTCAGCAAGTAATAATAAGCAATATCCACATGAGTCAAACTCGTCAGCCAGTTCAAGCACTGACGCCACTCATAACTAGAAAGAAAACGCATGTCCCCCCTGAGGTCCGTCTCCCGTTTTTGATTCATACCGGGTGTGATACTCGCGAATCAACGTTACACAAAGCTACGCCACAAAGGCCGTGCTTCGATCATCAACCACAAGACTTTGCTTTTCAACAGAAGCCTTGATCATTTGCATCTTAGCATGCCACACAGGCAATTCACTCCATGCGATTGATATCCATCAATATATAACCCCTGAGCTCGTACGTCTCAGAGAAGGGCGTTAAGCAAAAGAATAAATTCTCCCCCGCCAAACAGATATATATTTAACAGAGATCAATCACACGGACTAAAATCCAATGTCAGACACACAGTCCATTTACAAGTTCGTTCTGGGTCTGAACGAAACCGGAGGCACCTAGTACCCCGCATATCCATCGATCTCCAAGTACGTCTGGACGATCACCAACTGTTTCCATCTTCTTGGGTGTACAGCCCAATCAAGATCATCAGTAATCACCCAAACGACGTGAAAACCTCCGGTCTTCGACCATCGTCTTCATCTTCGACTTATCGTCGTATCAGTTATTCAGAATGGGATAAACCCGGTCTTTCCGAATAACTCGCGTATATTTTAAATAAGTGTTACACAAACACAACATACGCCTCATTCCAATTCATCAGTCATTAACCGTAAATTAATCAAGAGAATAATTCCCCAAATATTAACCCCGAAGGCCGAAACCAACATCAGATCAATATCCAGAAAACCATTCTGCTTGGCTAACCGACGGTTAATTTCTAATTTCACATTCATAGGGAAAGGTTCCCATTAATTTTATCAAAGATAAATTCTTTAATTTATTCTTTAATCTACTTTTGAATATCAATTCAAACTAGTCGGGATTAACGAAACTTACCGAAGTAATCATTTGTTTTAATTTCCCAATCCCAACCTATTTATCCCATGAAGTAAAATTGGTAATACATCATATCTAACACCACAGTGTTATCGGTAAATTCAATTACCATTTCACGTTCAAATCTAATTAAAGATTTAACTATCGCCTGGAGTAAAACTGGTGATACTCCATTCTCGATTATTTCAATCTAATTAAAGATTCATTAAAACTCCACTTAGTTTTAATCGTTAACTGGGTTAAAGAATCAGTGTCATTTAAAACACGGTTCACGGTAAACCCAAAATATCATTCCATTAATTATCGGGTTAAAGAACAAGTGTTATTTAAAACACTGTCCACGATAAACCCAAAAATCAATATCAATTCAATTCCAATTAAATATTATTTAATTGGTACCTTCATTAAATCTAAATAAAAAGATTTAATCATTTCTCAATTGGGTTCAAAATCAGTGTTAGTGAAGACACCATTCACGACAAACCCAAATTACATTCGATATTCAATACAAGGCTCTGAATAGAAAATATATCGGCTTATATTCAATATCAAATTCTACGACTAACAAATGTCGTATTGGAAATAACGATATAAATATATATCTTTCAAATTTCCATAACAACACCTGTATAATCAGGAATTCCAACATCGAAATATTCCGAAGACAATTTCAATTCAAATCCACTCCAATGCAATCATTGGATATTCTGGTTATTTTTAAAACCCTTTTTAAATTCAATTTATTTATTTAAAAATAAATAGAATTATAATTCTAGTTCAAAACTAGTTCATTTCGATAAAAATCTATTTTTATCTTTTCAAATATGGAGTTTTTCATCCCAATTCTTTCTAAATCATTTCTTATGATTTTACACAAATTATTACTATTTTTAATAATTTTATCAAGGCCCGTACAGTCGATTTCCATCAATGGCCATCGAACTGCACTTACAGCGACCTTTTTCGAATTTGATTTGGACGTATCTCCAAATCCAACCGTTAGATTTTGAATTTCTAATATACGTTAGAAAGCTCTTTTCGATACGAACCCAACGGTTCCGGTTTTAGGAGAATCCGACGGTCGGATCTCCCGCAATGTCTGTTTGAAATAAATGGTCGAAATTCACGAACTGCCGCGGCGCAGCGCGTTCTATTCAGGCCATTATATTATATATATAATATATATATAATATATTTCGTCGATTTCTATTTAAAACGAATTATATAAATAGTTTTAAAATTCGTTTCAAAAGCAACTTCAACTTCCATTTCAATTCAACGCAAAATTGAATTCTTCTTTATACATTCGATTTAAAATTCATTTCTATTCAATTCAAATTTCAATTCAATTTGAATTCATTTCAATTCGCTTTCAATTCAATTCGAATTCGTTTTCAATTCAATTCATTTCGAAATTGTTTTCAATTCATTTCATTTTGAAATCGTTTTCAATTCATTTCATTTCGAAATCGTTTTCAATTCAATTCATTTCGAAATCGTTTTCAATTCTATTCATTTCGAAATCGTTTTCAATTCAATTCATTTCGAAATCGTTTTCAATTCAATTCATTTCGAAATCCTTTTCAATTCAATTCATTTCGAAATCGTTTTCAATTCAATTCATTTCGAAATCGTTTTCAATTCAATTCATTTCGAAATCGTTTTCAATTCAATTCATTTCGAAATCGTTTTCAATTCATTTCATTTCGAAATCGTTTTCAATTTATTTCATTTCGAAATCGTTTAAAATCGATATAAATATCGTTCACGTCAAAATGGCGTCAAACTAATCAACACGACTTCATAAATTTCTATTTTCAAATATTCTATTTCAAATATTTCTATTTCAAATATTCTATTTCAAAACTGGAATGAGGCCCAATCAATTACCATATAAAATTAATTATATGGATTTTCACACAACACATGTATATAATAACATTGAAAAATGACCAACCATCAACCAAAGTGCACTACACTGTATAAGCATCAAATAAAGATATCTAACGCTTATAACAGCCTGTCAATCAATCGATCGACATATTTAATCAATCAGGATGAGTGAACTTCAAATTTCATCCCAACACCCGTGTGGGGTTTCAAACAATCAAACGCATATTTTATTTGTGCAGTTGGGCGATGTGTAAAATTTATCGTCCCAATCAATGTCCTTCAAATAGGCGTACATAAACAAACCGTCTGGTTTGTAAATGAATATTTATTTATTCACATTCACGTTAAAAATTATTTTTTTAACGATAAAACATTTTATTCCAACATATGAATTTCTATTAAGTTCATTCTTTAAATAAAATGATATTTTTATTTTTCTAACACATTTTATAAAATTTCGGCGGCATAACGGCACGATACTAGAAACGGGACGAGGCCTAGCCTTATCCCCGGTCTAGTGAAGGCCCACGCCATTCACACATCAATCATATCAATTTCAATTTCACCAAAACAATCCAATCCAAATCAAATAATCTAACCAACTACACAACCAATCAAACAAGTCCATGGTCTGTGGACGGGTGTCGGGTGCTTCTAATAAGCACCGTCTGCATCCTAGTATATATATATAACTAGAAAAGTAGAATCTGAGTGAGAAGTTCTCACCTAAAGCTATCCAAACATCTTGACTCTTCTTGGATATAATCTTCTCCGTTCTTGCCTTTTTGCCGCTTTCGCCTGCATTCACTACATATGTAAAAATCGAATTTTTACTTTGCTATTCAATATATAAAAATCGAATTTTTATTTCGAAGTTCAATATATAAAAATCACATTTTAATTCGAAGTTCAACATATAAAAATCACATTTTAATTCGAAGTTCAACATATAAAAATCACATTTTTAATTCGAAGTTCAACATATAAAAACCACATTTTATTTCTAATCTACATTATATAAAAATCGTATTTTTACTACGGTAAAAATCATAACTTTCTAACGTTAAAAATCATAACCTTCTCATGTTAACTTCATAACAAAAATGATATTTTTGTTATGCTAGTATATATATATATAAATCAAGTTTTAATCAAACAAAAATTATATTATATTTTCTATCAAACAAAGATCATTTTTTTTCCTTAAAGTTCTTAACTTTTATTTTTTAAAATCATTTCTTTCTTTGCTAACTAAAAATCAATTTTTACTATAACCAAAAATCAGTTTTTACTATAACCAAAAATCAGTTTTTACTATAACCAAAAATCAGTTTTTTTCTTTTTATAAAATCAGTTTTTTTCTTTTTATAAAATCAGTTTTTTTTCTTTTTATAAAATCAGTTTTTTTTCTTTTTATAAAATCAGTTTAAAAAAAAAATTAGCAGAACAAAACAAAAAAAGAAATAATAAAAAAAATAAAAATGAAATCACTTAGCCACTCACCGCAGCCTGCGAAAGGGAGGGGGAGAAGGAAGCGTCGGCGGCAGGCTTCGAGGGGGGCGCGGTGGCTCAGTGGTGTCGGCGTCGGGGTGTTCGAGGGGGGCGCGGTTTCGAGGTCTTCGTCGGCTTCGAGGTATGGGCGGCTTCGGGATGGCGTTCGTCGACGCCGAAGTCCTGAGGGGGGGGCGGCGAACTAGGTTTAGGTTTCCCTTTTTTTCTTTTTTCGATCTACTGAAATGAATCGGGGGGGGGGGGGTATATGGAGGGAAGAGAAAGTGTTTTTTTTTAATTTTATTATTATTTAATTCAACCTTAAGTTGACTTTTTCATACGACCTCGAAACGAGGCCCACCGCCTGTCGTCCATAGCGTATTACCCCTATTCTGAACACAATGGGATATATATCGCAAGCTGATTTGATCGTTTGAATCAGTTTCCTTTAAATTTACATTTAAATCACTATATTGAATTTTAAATGTACATTTCAAATTACCGGGGTCACATACTAACTCTAAAAATTCTCGAAAAATATTTTCTAGCTTCGTATTGACGACACGGTCCTAACAAAACTAGTTTCGTCGAATTCTGAGGTCGTTGGAAAAATGGCCATTTTCCAGTCGATTAAAATCAACTAAACTGGTCAAACGCGTTTTCCTTTGCCACGCTCACATATTGATTCGAAAAATTATGAAATTTGAAACCTAGCAATAATTTGACACTGCGGATCCAACAAAAGTGGTTTCGTCGAAATCCGAGGTCATCTGCAAAATGTCCATTTTTAAGGGCCTGAATTCCATAGCGACTATTCAGAATTTTCAGCTGGACATATCTTTTGATTTATAAAGTGAAATCTCAGTTTGTTAACTTCGTTGGAAAGATATCGTCAATTAGATCCTAATGTTTTTGGTTTCACTAAAATCCGGATTGTTTTGCTCCCGGTACATTCAATTGAAGTTTGAAATCGAATTATCGAACTACTGCGCCATTTTCAATTCTATTTATAATTATATATAAATATTTATATTCTAACGACGACGCGTATAATATATACGTCGAATTATATTCAAACTAAATTTCTCGTCGATATTATTTAAAATAATTCATTTTAAATGTTCAAAATTCACTAAAATTGCCGAAATAAAAATTTCAAACTGGCCCAGATTTTGCGGGTTATTACAATCTCCCCCACTTAAAACTTTTCGTCCTCGAAAAGGAACAAAGTCGAAAGTGGTTTGATTAATCAACTCTACGCTCGATCTGGCTTCCATTCTCCAACTCTTTAGTTTCTGGGAATTTTCAAATTTTCAAAAATTTGGCTAACACCCTAAATTTTTGAAAAATTTCGCCATAACCTCCCCTGCACCGGGAGCATCGGGGAATTTCAAATAGCTTCCCCGGTCCTTCAGATCTCAAAAAGAAAAAGAAAAAGCCAAGCGGCTAGCCAATAGGCTCACAAAATCATCATCACCCAAACAAAACAGGAAATTATGTAGTAAACATGTACCTATTTGTCGGGCAAACAAATTTTATTCTCTGCTCTAGCCTCCTTGCTATGACCTGTTCAATGATATATATGTATATGCAAGCAAATGCAACCAATTTTCAATATAATTCACTATTTGATGCTATTAGGCTAAATGGCTAAAAATTAGCAAACAAATAAACAAACAACACAAACATCAATCAATTAGTGGATTAGAGTTTCAAATTCATAATTTTGATATATATAAAGAAAATCATGTTTTTGATGCCCATTCACAACAATGTGTTCTAGCTATATAAGTTTTGGTTCTCACACCAGTCTAATGGAAATATATAGAAATCCCACCTTCGAAACACGAACATAAGTTCTGATGATGATCGATCAATCATCAGAACCATCTCCGGGTGTCTAGAGTGTAATTCTATATCTATCCAGTATATTAAAATTCCAAATACACGTGGATCAGACGTATACGCAAAATCTATATATACTGGACTGTCCAAATTCAATATAAATAAATAATCAAATACGAGTAGTTGATTTATATTTTCAAAACAAAATTTGTTTTCATTTTCAAAAATATACTCTTCACACTCGTTCTAGGATACTACTGATCCCATCTCTAACGAGTCGTTCCATTGTATATTACTAATCCAATATCTGATGAATTCTTTCGTATGGTTCTAATGTGCCTTGTTCTCTGAGCTTTGCAAACCAAAGCTCTGATACCAACTGTGACGGCAAGGAATTTCGCTCGGTCCGAACCAGTCGCTAAACCGATCCAGGCCGTTCGAAACGCCCTATCGTTGAGAACAGGACAAAACAGAACGCATACAGAAGAACATCTCATTGTATATTACAACAATGCATCAGATTACAAGAATATACAGAGTATGAATGAATAAATATTACACAGAAATTTCAGAGATTTAAATTACATTTAAATACATAGCAGCGGAAAAAAAATACAATACACAACTAGAATGAGATATACGGATACAAAGCTTTCCGGATATCGTTCCAGCTGTAAACCAGGATCCTGTGAATATAAATCTGCAAAACCAAAACTACTAGCTGCCCGTGTCAAAATAAGGGCACCCAGAGTTTAGGTTAAAACAATAAACTCCAGGTCAGTCATGTGACTGGAGTGAGAACTAAAACAGTTATTAATCTTTATTTTAAATCATTAGGTAAATCAAGGGACCACGCCGTATAACACGGAACGGGTTTCCTCCCAAGAATACCAGTGCATAAAACAAACAGCGCAATGCTAAATAAAGAAAAATGAAGCTGTTATAAGACCCAGGTCCTATCACACAATGCAACGCAAGCCGGGGGATAGGGTTTTCCCTTATAACAGCCAAAGAATGCTTGATACGGTTAAACAAATCGTTTGATACTATAGTAAGTGCATAGTGTATAAAACAACTTCAAATCATAAGTATCAATCATAGGCGGCATGAGTACCATATATCATGTCGCCATACTAGTTCTACAATTAAAACCGCAATACACGTATTGGAAATTGGGTTATCATTTATGGTATGAACCGAGGCTAGGGGCAAGATCCTCAACCGATTCGAGACGCTCTAGTCCGCCCCTCAGGAACAGCCGCAACTGCCCCCTGGATCGTCAGGGCCGGTCCACCGATGTGGATTATAATGCCTGAACAATACGTTTCTCCGCCCTTTGGGGCGTAAGCCTGGCCCGTCAGCCGACCAGAAGCATCGGCCGAAACCGATATCACGAGGCGCCTCGCTTTTCAGCAAGTAATAATAAGCAATATCCACATGAGTCAAACTCGTCAGCCAGTTCAAGCACTGACGCCACTCATAACTAGAAAGAAAACGCATGTCCCCCCTGAGGTCCGTCTCCCGTTTTTGATTCATACCGGGTGTGATACTCGCGAATCAACGTTACACAAAGCTACACCACAAAGGCCGTGCTTCGATCATCAACCACAAGACTTTGCTTTTCAACAGAAGCCTTGATCATTTGCATCTTAGCATGCCACACAGGCAATTCACTCCATGCGATTGATATCCATCAATATATAACCCCTGAGCTCGTACGTCTCAGAGAAGGGCGTTAAGCAAAAGAATAAATTCTCCGCCGCCAAACAGATATATATTTAACAGAGATCAATCACACGGACTAAAATCCAATGTCAGACACACAGTCCATTTACAAGTTCGTTCTGGGTCTGAACGAAACCGGAGGCACCTAGTACCCCGCATATCCATCGATCTCCACGTACGTCTGGACGATCACCAACTGTTTCCATCTTCTTGGGTGTACAGCCCAATCAAGATCATCAGTAATCACCCAAACGACGTGAAAACCTCCGGTCTTCGACCATCGTCTTCATCTTCGACTTATCGTCGTATCAGTTATTCAGAATGGGATAAACCCGGTCTTTCCGAATAACTCGCGTATATTTTAAATAAGTGTTACACAAACACAACATACGCCTCATTCCAATTCATCAGTCATTAACCGTAAATTAATCAAGAGAATAATTCCCCAAATATTAACCCCGAAGGCCGAAACCAACATCAGATCAATATCCAGAAAACCATTCTGCTTGGCTAACCGACAGTTAATTTCTAATTTCACATTCATAGGGAAAGGTTCCCATTAATTTTATCAAAGATAAATTCTTTAATTTATTCTTTAATCTACTTTTGAATATCAATTCAAACTAGTCAGGATTAACGAAACTTACCGAAGTAATCATTTGTTTTAATTTCCCAATCCCAACCTATTTATCCCATGAAGTAAAACTGGTAATACTTCATATCTAACACCACAGTGTTATCGGTAAATTCAATTACCATTTCACGTTCAAATCTAATTAAAGATTTAACTATCGCCTGGAGTAAAACTGGTGATATTCCATTCTCGATTATTTCAATCTAATTAAAGATTCATTAAAACTCCACTTAGTTTTAATCGTTAACTGGGTTAAAGAATCAGTGTCATTTAAAACACGGTTCACGGTAAACCCAAAATATCATTCCATTAATTATCGGGTTAAAGAACAAGTGTTATTTAAAACACTGTCCACGATAAACCCGAAAATCAATATCAATTCAATTCCAATTAAATATTATTTAATTGGTACCTTCATTAAATCTAAATAAAAAGATTTAATCATTTCTCAATTGGGTTCAAAAACAGTGTTAGTGAAGACACCATTCACGACAAACCCAAATCACATTCGATATTCAATACAAGGCTCTGAATAGAAAATATATCGGCTTATATTCAATATCAAATTCTACGACTAACAAATGTCGTATTGGAAATAACGATATAAATATATATCTTTCAAATTTCCATAACAACACCTGTATAATCACGAATTCCAACATCGAAATATTCCGAAGACAATTTCGATTCAAATCCACTCCAATGCAATCATTGGATATTCTGGTTATTTTTAAAACCCTTTTTAAATTCAATTTATTTATTTAAAAATAAATAGAATTATAATTCTAGTTCAAAACTAGTTCATTTCGATAAAAATCTATTTTTATCTTTTCAACTATGGAGTTTTCCATCCCAATTCTTTCTAAATCATTTCTTATGATTTTACACAAATTATTACTATTTTTAATAATTTTATCAAGGCCCGTACAGTCGATTTCCATCAATGGCCATCGAACTGCACTTACAGCGACCTTTTTCGAATTTGATTTGGACGTATCTCCAAATCCAACCGTTAGATTTTGAATTTCTAATATTCGTTAGAAAGCTCTTTTCGATACGAACCCAACGGTTCCGGTTTTAGGAGAATCCGACGGTCGGATCTCCCGCAATGTCCGTTTGAAATAAATGGTCGAAATTCACGAACTGCCGCGGCGCCGCGCGTTCTATTCAGGCCATTATATTATATATATAATATATTTCGTCGATTTCTATTTAAAACGAATTATATAAATAGTTTTAAAATTCGTTTCAAAAGCAACTTCAACTTCCATTTCAATTCAACGCAAAATTGAATTCTTCTTTATACATTCGATTTAAAATTCATTTCTATTCAATTCAAATTTCAATTCAATTTGAATTCATTTCAATTCGCTTTCAATTCAATTCGAATTCGTTTTCAATTCAATTCATTTCGAAATCGTTTTCAATTCATTTCATTTCAAAATCGTTTTCAATTCATTTCATTTCGAAATCGTTTTCAATTCAATTTATTTCGAAATCGTTTTCAATTCAATTCATTTCGAAATCGTTTTCAATTCAATTCATTTCGAAATCGTTTTCAATTCAATTCATTTCGAAATCGTTTTCAATTCAATTCATTTCGAAATCGTTTTCAATTCAATTCATTTCGAAATCGTTTTCAATTCATTTCATTTCGAAATCGTTTTCAATTCATTTCATTTCGAAATCGTTTAAAATCGATATAAATATCGTTCACGTCAAAATGGCGTCAAACTAATCAACACGACTTCATAAATTTCTATTTTCAAATATTCTATTTCAAATATTTCTATTTCAAATATTCTATTTCAAAACTGGAATGAGGCCCAATCAATTACCATATAAAATTAATTATATGGATTTTCACACAACACATGTATATAATAACATTGAAAAATGATCAACCATCAACCAAAGTGCACTACACTGTATAAGCATCAAATAAAGATATCTAACGCTTATAACAGCCTGTCAATCAATCGATCGACATATTTAATCAATCAGGATGAGTGAACTTCAAATTTCATCCCAACACCCGTGTGGGGTTTCAAACAATCAAATGCATATTTTATTTGTGCAGTTGGGCGATGTGTAAAATTTATCGTCCCAATCAATGTCCTTCAAATAGGTGTACATAAACAAACCGTCTGGTTTGTAAATGAATATTTATTTATTCACATTCACGTTAAAAATTATTTTTTTAACGATAAAACATTTTATTCCAACATATGAATTTCTATTAAGTTCATTCTTTAAATAAAATGATATTTTTATTTTTCTAACACATTTTAGAAAATTTCGGCGGCATAACGGCACGATACTAGAAACGGGACGAGGCCTAGCCTTATCCCCGGTCTAGTGAAGGCCCACGCCATTCACACATCAATCATACCAATTTCAATTTCACCAAAACAATCCAATCCAAATAAAATAATCTAACCAACTACACAACCAATCAAACAAGTCCATGGTCTGTGGACGGGTGTCGGGTGCTTCTAATAAGCACCGTCTGCATCCTAGTATATATATATATATATAACTAGAAAAGTAGAATTTGTGTGAGAAGTTCTCACCTAAAGCTATCCAAACATCTTGACTCTTCTTGGATATAAATCTTCTCCGTTCTTGCCTTTTTGCCGCTTTCGCCTGCATTCACTACATATGTAAAAATCGAATTTTTACTTTGCTATTCAATATATAAAAATCGAATTTTTATTTCGAAGTTCAATATATAAAAATCACATTTTAATTCGAAGTTCAACATATAAAAATCACATTTTAATTCGAAGTTCAACATATAAAAATCACATTTTTAATTCGAAGTTCAACATATAAAAACCACATTTTATTTCTAATCTACATTATATAAAAATCGTATTTTTACTACGGTAAAAATCATAACTTTCTAACGTTAAAAATCATAACCTTCTCATGTTAACTTCATAACAAAAATGATATTTTTATTATGCTAGTATATATATATATAAATCAAGTTTTAATCAAACAAAAATTATATTATATTTTCTATCAAACAAAGATCATTTTTTTTCCTTAAAGTTCTTAACTTTTATTTGTAAAAATCATTTCTTTCTTTGCTAACTAAAAATCAATTTTTACTATAACCAAAAATCAGTTTTTACTATAACAAAAAATCAGTTTTTACTATAACCAAAAATCAGTTTTTTTCTTTTTATAAAATCAGTTTTTTTTCTTTTTATAAAATCAATTTTTTTTTCTTTTTATAAAATCAGTTTAAAAAAAAATTATCAGAACAAAACAAAAAAAGAAATAATAAAAAAAATAAAAATGACATCACTTAGCCACTCACCGCAGCCTGCGAAAGGGAGGGGGAGAAGGAAGCGTCGGCGGCAGGATTCGAGGGGGGCGCGGTGGCTCAGTGGTGTCGGCGTCGAGGTGTTCGAGGGGGGCGCGGTTTCGAGGTCTTCGTCGGCTTCGAGGTATGGGCGGCTTCGGGATGGCGTTCGTCGGCGCCGAAGTCCTGAGGGGGGGTGCGGCGAACTAGGTTTAGGTTTCCTTTTTTTTTTCGATCTACTGAAATGAATCGGGGGGGGGGGGGGGGGTATATGGAGGGAAGAGAAAGTGTTTTATTTTATTTTATTATTATTTAATTCAACCTTAAGTTGACTTTTTCATACGACCTCGAAACGAGGCCCACCGCCTGTCGTCCATAGCGTATTACCCCTATTCTGAACACAATGGGATATATATCGCAAGCTGATTTGGTCGTTTGAATCAGTTTCCTTTAAATTTACATTTAAATCACTATATTGAATTTTAAACGTACATTTCAAATTACCGGGGTCACATACTAACTCTAAAAATTCTCGAAAAATATTTTCTAGCTTCGTATTAACGACACGGTCCTAACAAAACTAGTTTCATCGAATTCTGAGGCCGTTGGAAAAATGGCCATTTTCCAGTCGATTAAAATCAACTGAAACTGGTCAAACGCGTTTTCCTTTGCCACGCTCACATATTGATTCGAAAAATTATGAAATTTGAAACCTAGCAATAATTTGACACTGCGGATCCAACAAAAGTGGTTTCATCGAAATTCGAGGTCATCTGCAAAATGTCCATTTTTGAAGGCCTGAATTCCATAGCGACTATTCAGAATTTTCAACTGGACATATCTTTTGATTTATAAAGTGAAATCTCAGTTTGTTAACTTCGTTGGAAAGATATCGTCAATTAGATCCTAATTTTTTTGGTTTCACTAAAATCCGGATTGATTTGCTCCCGGTACATTCAATTGAAGTTTGAAATCGAATTATCGAACTACCGCGCCATTTTCAATTCTATTTATAATTATATATAAATATTTATATTCTAACGACGACGCGTATAATATATACGTCGAATTATATTCAAACTAAATTTCTCGTCGATATTATTTAAAATAATTCATTTTAAATGTTCAAAATTCACTAAAATTGCCGAAATAAAAATTTCAAACTGACCCAGATTTTGCGGGTTATTACACACCCCTAGCTAGAAAGAAACGTGTGCACTCCCTACGGTCCATATCCCGTTTTTGACTCATACCGGGATGTGAGGCTCGCGAAGTCGCGCTATACACAAAGCTATGCCTAAAAAGGCTATGCTTTGATCATCCCACAAGGCCCTGCTTTTCCACAAAAGCCTTGATCCATGCATCTTGGCATGCCACATTGACAATCCATACCATACCATTGATTCCTACCAATTTATAACCTCTAAGCTCGTACGTCTCAAAGAAGGGTGTTAACCTCCAAACAGATATATATTTAGCTGAGATCAACGAATACAGTATAAAGGAATACAACGTCAGACATACGATCCATTTACAAGTCCGTTCTGGGTCTGAATGAAACCGGAGGCACCTTATTCCTCGCATATCCGAACAACCAACAATACGTCCGGACAACTACCACTTCAACCCTGTCCTGGGCATGAATCAGTCCAGTGCATCAGTAGTCCTCATCCATTCGATGTGAAGATTGCTGGTCTTCAACCACCGTCTTCATCTTCGGCTCTTGATCATCGTAGTAATTATCCAGAATGGGTTAAACTCGGTCTTTCTAAATAACTCGCGTATTTATAATCAAAAGCAAGTGTTATAAAAACACATCATACGCCACATTCCAAACTAGAATATTCTTTTAATAAGATATTCACATTATTCTATCAAGGATAAATTCTTTAAATTTACCCTTGAAATCATTTCATTATCTCATTCCATTTCAATCTTATTAGGAATTCATTAAAACTCAAGTTTGGTTTTCATCACATAAATCATTACATGATGATTATTCAAATTTAAGAAATTAATCTTAACTTTAATTGGGTTAAAGAACTAATGTCATTTAAAAACATTGTTCACGATAAACCCAAAATCATTTCCATAAAATATGGAATCTTAACAGAAATCAAATCAATATATAATCGATATAAATTTCTTTATACGACCCATAATATAAATGGAATAACAGTAAAGCCATTTAAATTCCATATATAGTAACGGTCTTCTTTTACAAAATCTCATCTCGATTATTATTAAATCGAATTCCATTCAATTCCAATTTAATAAATTAAATTGGAAATTTTTTACTTTTGGAAAATTTCCATTAAATCTTAACAAAAAGATTTATAAATTCCAAATTATCTTTTCACTATTAATTGGGTTAAAGAACAAATGTCGTTTAAAACACCGTTCATGATAAAACCAATTCACATTTCTTTTTTATTTCAATTATCAAATATAATCGAAAACTATAATAATCTTAATTAAAAGATTTATTCTAGTTAATAACTAGTTCATTTTGATAAAAATACATTTTTATCTTTACAAAATTGGAATTTTTCATCTAAATTCTTTTTAGATCATTTATTATGATTTTACATAATTTTTCCATATTTTTAATAATTTTATTATCGCTCGTACAGTCGGTTTCCAATAACGGCCACCGAACTGCACTTACAGCGACCTTTTCTGAAATTGATTTGGACATCATATAAATATATAATATATATTATATATTTCATCGATTTCCATTTAAATCATATTACAAAATATTTATAATTTCATTTTAAAATGATTTTAACTTCATTTTCAATTTAAAGCAAAGTTGAATATTCTATATTTTTATTATATTAAAATAATAATATATCAAAATATTATATTTTTGAAATCACTTCTTTTATATATTCAGTATAAAATGAAATAAATCGATCGATAAACCCGTTCGAGTTAAAATGGTGTTTCTACATAACACAGCTTCATATTTTTATTCTTTATTCTTCACTGATTTTTTTTAAAAATATTTATTATTTTAAAAATATTCTTTATATAAAAATATTCTGAATCGGAATGCGACTCAATCAATTACCATACAAATTCAGTTGTATGGATTTCATACACCGCATGTATAATGATGATGATAAATAATCAAACAACAATCCATTCACAACCATAGTGAAATTTATAATTGTGTGAGCGTTAAAATAAATAAATAAATAACGCTCAACACAGACTGTCAATCCATCGATTGACATACAGTTAATTATTGGGACTAGTGGTCGTCATCCCAACACCCGTGTGGGGTTTTCAAACAACAACAGTTCATCTAAATAAATCATTAGTTAATGAATTAACCAATTTTCACTACTTAAATTATAAATAAATATTTATAATTTAATTTCAACTAAACATATGGTTTAATGTAACATGGCATGCGACAGTTTATAACAAAAATGTTATCTTTTCAAATGCGACATATTATAACAAAAATGTTATCTTTTCTAATGCGACATATTATAACAAAAATGTTATCTTTTCTAATGCGACATATTATAACCAAAATGTTATCTTTTCTAATGCGACATATTATAACAAAAATGTTATTCTTAATAAATGTCATTTTTCTAACATGACATTCTTAATACGACATAAATAACACTTTTAATATTAACATGAGTGACCTTTATATATTCTAATATAATATTTCTGACCAAGTGACATTTTTGTTCTAATTTAACATTTCTAATAAAAGTGACCCTTTTTATCTAATTTAACATTTCTAATATAAAATGTTATTTTTCATCTAACGTAACATTTCTAATATAAAATGTCCCTTTTTAATTCATGTAACATTTCATATAAAATGTCCTTTTTTAACTAATGTAACATTTCATATAAAATGTCCTTTTTCTAACTAATGTAACATACATATATATATATAATGTTGTTTTCTTATGTTGACAATTCTAGTATGACATAACCAATAAAAATGTTATTTTCATTTAGAAACAAATCTAATATGACAAGAATGATATTTTATTTTGTCACAAATTTAATAAGACAATTTTATACTAATGGAATATTTATCACAAAAATGACAATTTAATTCTAGTGAAACATTTATCATTAAGATGACAATTTAATTCTAATGTACATTCTAACGTTATGACATCATTTTTATAACAAAGTAAATTTCTAACGATAATGACAATTGTAATTTCTAATATAAATGAAAAATGTATGTTACATGAATATTTTTATCTTGCTAACAATAATCTAATTTGACAAAATTGATATTTTAGTTTTAACACAAACTCTTTTGACAAAAATATAATTTTTGTTCTAACCCTTTTCTATATAACAAAATGAATATTTTGTCTTCAACACTTTTCTATATAACAAAAATGAATATATTGTTTCACAACTTTTCTATATAACAAAAATGGATATTTTGTTTCACTACTTTTCTATATAACAAAAATGGATATTTTGTTTCACTATTTTTCTATATAACAAAAATGGATATTTTATTTCACTATTTTTCAAATCAAATTGTTATTTTTATTTTGACATAACATTAACAAACAAAATGTTATTTTTATTTAACAAAACAAATCTTAACTAAATGACACTTTTATTTACAACAAT
Source organism: Allium sativum (assembly GCA_030737875.1). Taxonomy (NCBI): domain Eukaryota; kingdom Viridiplantae; phylum Streptophyta; class Magnoliopsida; order Asparagales; family Amaryllidaceae; genus Allium; species Allium sativum. The sequence continues at coordinate 101,237,241 of CM060924.1, forward strand.
TCCTATATTCATATATATGACAATAAAAATATAATTTTTTATTTTCTACACTACCTATATTCATATGCGACAAATAAAAATATGATTTTTATTTTCTACATAAATTTTATTTAACATGAATATAATTCACCAAATCATCACAACCACAATCAATCAGTCAGTCTCAATTTTATACGACGCACATATGAAATTCACATCACAATCAATATAAATTTTAATTTTTAAAAAAATTCAGAAATCTCACCGATGGCTTTTATTCTGTACAGTTCAAAATTAAAATTTCACCAAATTCTGATTTGCTCCTTTTTCGATCCGGTCAGTTTCATAATGTAGATCTTGAAAAGGCGAGTTCAACGCTTCTGAAATCGTTCCATTTCGTTTCTGTTTGAAAGAGTTATGTTGATTTAACTGTTGGATTACATTAATCGATAATTAATTAATAATTATTTAGTTAAGTAATAGATTAACCCTTTCTACCTCGACATCAAACTCGGCCGATTGTTTTTCTGCTTCCTTTGAACCTAGGGTTCGGATTCGTGCTCGCCAGAGATGATCGAAGTTCGATCTGGTGTCACCATGGGCTGCGCCTAAGAGGGTCGTGCCTCCTCCTCCCATGCTGGCAAACTCGGTGGCGCCTTGGTGCTCCGGTTCTGCTCCGAACAGCGATGGCTTGGACGGGGGTTCTGTCCACTACAGGTCCTGAATCTTGATCATGACCGTATGATTTGGAAGCTCTCAGTTTTCTCTTCGATTATTGTTTTGATTTCGTGTACAAATACACTTTGGATTGTGATGGATTAACGATTGAAATCCGAGCGAGAGTGGCCATTAATTTTGTACAAGGCAGCTGCTGTTCATTAGAATTATGTTTAGAACAGTATACGTTATTTATACGGTATTCCCATTTATTTTTATTTTAATTTTATCTCATTTAATTCCAATATAGTTTCTACATCGCTCCTGACTCCAAATCAAACCCAACGAGTGTCGCCCCTAGCCAAATACCCCCGATCCGGACACAATGGAACATGTTTTGTAAACAATTCGGCTGTTACGATATGTTTTTCTTTAAAATAAAATATAAATCAATTTATATTTAATTTAAACGTACATTTTAAATTACCGAGGCCACATACTGACTCTAAAAATTACAGAAAAAATATATTTGGCTTTGTTATGACGATATGGTCCTAACAAAGCTAATTTTGTCGAATTCTGAGACTGTTTGAAAAATGGCTATTTTCAAGTCGTTTAAATTTGACTGAAATGGTCAAAACACGTTTTCTTTTGTCACGCTCACATATTAATTCGAAAAATTATGAAAATTGAAATCTAGCAATAATTTGATATTCCGGTTCCAACAAAAGGGTTTCGTCAGTAACTGAGGTCGTTTGTAAAATGGCTATTTTTAAGGGCTATATATTATATTAATATATATATAAATTCTATAGCGACTATTCTGAATTTTTAACTGGCCATAACTTTTGATTTCTAAAGTGAAATTTAGTTTCTCAGATTCGTTAGAAAGATATGATTAAACGGATTTAAATATTTCTTGTTTCGTTCAATTCTGATTTATTTTGAATCCTGTACATTTAGTTAAAGTTTAAAATCAAATTTTCAAACTGCAGCGCTATTTTAAACTCCTTTTATATTTAAATTAAATTTATTCATTTTAACTTCAATTAAAATAAATTTTTAGTCGTTATTATTTAAAAAAAATCATTTTAAATATTAAAAATCCATTTCAATTTCTAAAATAAAATTTTTAAATTGACCCCAAAATTCCGGGTTGTTACAGTCTCCCCCACTTAAAATATTTTCGTCCTCTAAAAGGAACGAAACTAAAAGTTGTTAAATTAACCTACCTCAACTTATAATTTAATTTTATTAGTTAATTAACTTTAAAATATATGTATATATCTTTTATATACCAAAAATCGTATTTTCTAAGATCGGATTATATATATAATCACAAATATGCTAATTATAACCTTGTCACTCTCGACTCATTTTAGGGCATTTCTAACCCCATCTCTAATGAGTATTCTCATTCTAGGATACTGTTGATCCAATCTCTAATGAGTATTCTTATTGGATGTTACTAATCCAATCTCTGATGAGTCTTTTGTTCAGTTCTAACGAGTTGTACCCCAAAAATTTGAGCTAACCAGAGCTCTGACACCAACTGTAACGACTCGGATTTTGCCCGGACCTAATCGATCGATAGATCGACTAAAATCGTTCAAAACCCATATAAATTAACTTTGGGAATACAACCATTAAAACGAATAACAAAAGACTTTTATAAACATCATAATAATGTAACATAAGAGTACAGAATATCAGAGTACATCGAATAGAATAATAATACAATGGAAGAATAAATTACAACGAATTTAATACATTGCAGCGGAAGACCTTTCTAAGCTCTGGACACAGCTTTAAGCTTCGATCCAGGATCCTGCTAAAGAGATAAATATCTGCGAAAAGCTACTCGATTGCCCATGTGGAAAATATGGGCACCCGAGTTTGCCAGTGAAACAAACTACAGGTCAGTCATGGGACTGGTATGAGAAATCTAACTTAACCTATTTAATAATAAGGCTAATCATCGGACCACGCAGCTAACGCGGAACCGGTTTATTCCATTGGATTGCCAGTGCATAAAATAAAGTAAATCGTTAAACAATGCAATGCTTTTTAGAAAAATGAAACCATTATAAGACTCAAGTCCCATCACACAATGCAATGCAAACCAGGGGATAGAGTTTTACCTTATAATGGTCAAAAGATGCTTGATACGATAAAACGGATTTGATATTATTATTAGTGTATATATGTTTCAAAAACATTTCAATCATAATGTATCAATCATAGATGGCATAATACCCCATCCTACTATGTCGCCATACTAGTTCTATAATCAAAACTGCATGGTGTCGTATTGGAAGTTGGTTTACCATCATGAAATCAATGCTAGGGATCGTCCTCTCCGATTCGAGACACTCTAGCAAATGCCTCAGGATCCCCCGCAGTGAACCCTTGGAGCGGTAGGGCCGGTCCCCACCTAATGGTAGTGGATTAGTTATGCCTGAACACACGCTTCCCGGTCCCTTTGGACCTCCATATGACCACTTCCGGCCTATAATCCCGAGGCGCCCCAAAATCTATCATCCACATAAGTAAAATGTCAGCCAGTTTAAGCACTGACACTACCCCTAGCTAGAAAGAAACGTGTGCACTCCCTACGGTCCATATCCCTTTTTGACTCATACCGGGGTGTGAGGCTCTTGAAGTCACGCTATACACAAAGCTATGCCTAAAAAGGCTATGCTTTGATCATCCCACAAGGCCCTGCTTTTCAACAAAAGCCTTGATCCATGCATCTTGGCATGCCACATTGACAATCCATACCATACCATTGATTCCTACCAATATATAACCTCTAAGCTCTTACGTCTCAGAGAAGGGTGTTAACCACAAAACAGATATATATTTAGTCGAGATCAACGAATACAGTATAAGAGAATACAACGTCAGACATACGATCCATTTACAGGTCCGTTCTGGGTCTGAACGAAACCGGAGGCACCTTATTCCTCGCATATCCGAACAATCAATAATACATTCGGACAACTACCACTTCAACCCTGTCCTAGGCATGAATCAGTCCAGTGCATCAGTAGTCCTCATCCATTCGATGTGAAGATCGCCGGTCTTCAACCACCGTCTTCATCTTCGACTCTTGATCGTCGTAGTAATTATTCAGAATGGGTTAAACCCGGTCTTTCAAAATAAATCGCGTATTTATAATCAAAAGCAAGTTCCATAAAAACACATCATATGCCACATTCCAATCTAGAATATTCTTTTAATAAGATATTCACATTATTCTATCAAGGATAAATTCTTTAAATTTACCCTTGAAATCATTTCATTATCTCATTCCATTTCAATCTAATTAGGAATTCATTAAAACTCAAGTCTGGTTTTCATCACATAAATCATTACATAATGATTATTCAAATTTAAGAAATTAATCTTAACTTTAATTGGGTTAAAGAACTAATTTCATTTAAAAACACTGTTCACGATAAACCCAAAATCATTTCCATAAAATATGGAATCTTAACAGAAATCAAATCAATATATAATCAATATAAATTTCTTTATCCGACCCATAATATAAATGGAATAACGGCAAAGCCTTTTAAATTCCATATATAGAAATGGTCTTCTTTTACAAAATCTCATCTCGATTATTATTAAATCGAATTCCATTCAATTCCAATTTAATATATTAAATTGGAAATTTTTACTTTTGGAAAATTTCCATTAAATCTTAACAAAAAGATTTATAAATTCCAAATTATCTTTTCACTGTTAATTGGGTTAAAAACAAATGTCGTTTAAAACATCATTCACGATAAACCCAATTCACATTTCTTTTTTATTTCAATTATCAAATATAATCGAAAACTATAATAATCTTAATTAAAAGATTTATTTTAGTTAATAACTAGTTCATTTTGATAAAAATACATTTTTATCTTTACAAAATTGGAATTTTTCATCTAAATTATTTTTTAATCATTTATTATGATTTTACATAATTTTTCCATATTTTTAATAATTTTATTATTGCTCGTACAGTCGGTTTCCAAAAACGACCACCGAACTGCACTTACAGCGACCTTTTCTGAAATTGATTTGGACATAATGCCAAATCCAACTGTTAGATTTCAAAACTCTTATATTTATTGGAAAGCTCTTTTCGGTACGAACCCAACGATTCCGGTTTTAGAAGAATCCGACTGTCAAATCTTCCGTTACGCTAATTTGAAGTCAATGGCCGAAATTCGCGAATGGTCGCTGCGCGACGCGTTCTATTCAGGCCATCATATAAATATATAATATATATTATATATTTCATCGATTTCCATTTAAATCATATTACAAAATATTTATAATTTCATTTTAAAATGATTTTAACTTCATTTTCAATTTTAAAGCAAAGTTGAATATTCTATATTTTTATTATATTAAAATAATAATATTTCAAAATATTATATTTTTGAAATCACTTCTTTTATATATTCAGTATAAAATGAAATAAATCGGTCGATAAACCCGTTCGGGTTAAAATGGCGTTTCTACATAACACAGCTTCATATTTTTATTCTTTATTCTTCACTGAATATTTTTTTTTAAATATTTATTATTTTAAAAATATTCTTTATATAAAAATATTCTGAACCGGAATGCGACTCAATCAATTACCATACAAATTCAGTTGTATGGATTTCATACACCGCATTTATACTGATGATGATAAATAATCAAACAACAATCCATTCACAACTAGAGTGAAATTTATAATTGTGTGAGCGTTAAAATAAATAAATAAATAATGCTCATCACAGACTGTCAGTCCATCGACTGACATACAGTTAATTATTGGGACTAGTGTACGTCATCCCAACACCCGTGTGAGGTTTTCAAACAACAGCAGTTCATCTAAATAAATCATTAATTAATGAATTAACCAATTTTCACTACTTAAATTATAAATAAATATTTATAATTTAATTTCAAATAAACATATAGTTTAATGTAACATGGCATGCGACAGTTTATAACAAAAATGTTATCTTTTCAAATGCGACATATTATAACAGAAATGTTATCTTTTCTAATGCGACATATTATAACAAAAATGTTATCTTTTCTAATGCGACATATTATAACCAAAATGTTATTCTTAATAAATGTCATTTTTCTAACATGGCATTCTTAATACGACATAAATGACACTTTTAATATTAACATGAATAACCTTTATATCTTCTAATATAATATTTCTGACCAAGTGACATTTTTGTTCTAATTTGACATTTCTAATAAAAGTGACCCTTTTTATCTAATTTAACATTTCTAATATAAAATGTTATTTTTCATCTAATGTAACATTTCTAATATAAAATGTCCCATTTTAATTAATGTAACATTTCATATAAAATGCCCTTTTTTAACTAATGTAACATTTCATATAAAATGTCCTTTTTCTAACTAATGTAACATTTATATATGAAATGTTGATTTCTTATGTTGACAATTCTAGTATGACATAACCAATAAAAATGTTATTTTCATTTAGAAACAAATCTAATATGACAAGAATGATATTTTATTTTGTCACAAATTTAATAAGACAATTTTATACTAATGGAATATTTATCAAAAAAATGACAATTTAATTCTAGTGAAACATTTATCATAAAGATGACAATTTAATTCTAATGTACATTCTACCGATATGACATCATTTTTATAACAAAGTAAATTTCTAACTATAATGACAATTGTAATTTCTAATATAAATGACAAATGTATGTTACATGAATATTTTTATCTTGCTAACAATAGTCTAATTTGACAAAATTGATATTTTAGTTTTAACACAAATTCTTTAGACAAAAATATAATTTTTGTTTTAACCCTTTTTTATATAACAAAATGAATATTTTGTCTTCAACACTTTTCTATATAACAAAAATGAATATTTTGTTTCACTACTTTTCAATATAATAAAAAAGGATATTTTGTTTCACTATTTTTCTATATAACAAAAATGGATTTTTTGTTTCACTATTTTTCTATATAACAAAATTAGATATTTTATTTCACTATTTTTCAAATCAAATTGTTATTTTTATTTTGACATAACATTATCTAACAAAATGTTATTTTTATTTAACAAAACAAATCTTAACTAAATGACACTTTTGTTTACAACAATTCCTATATTCATATATATGACAATAAAAATATAATTTTTTATTTTCTACACTACCTATATTCATATGCGACAAATAAAAATATGATTTTTATTTTCTACATAAATTTTGTTTAACATGAATATAATTCACCAAATCATCACAACCACAATCAATCAGTCGGTCACAATTTTATACGACGCACATATGAAATTCACATCACAATCAATATAAATTTTAATTTTAAAAAAAAAATTCAGAAATCTCACCGATGGCTTTTATTCTATACAGTTCAGATTTGAAATTTCGCCAAATTCTGATTTGCTCCTTTTCCGATCCGGTCAGTTTCATAATATAGATCTTGAAAAGATGAGTTCAACGCTTCTGAAATCGTTCCATTTCGTTTCTGTTTGAAAGAGTTATGTTGATTTAACTGTTGGATTACATTAATCGATAATTAATTAATAATTATTTAGTTAAGTAATAGATTAACCCTTTCTTCCTCGATATCAAACTCGTCCGATTGTTTTTCTGCTTCCTACGGACCTAGGGTTCGGATTCGTGCTCGCCAGAGATGATCGAAGTTCGATCTGGTGTCACCACGGGCTGCGCCTAAGAGTGCCACGCCTCCTCCTCCCATGCTGGCGAACTTGGTGGCGCCTTGGTGCTCCGGTTCTCCTCCGAACGGCGATGGTTTGGATGGGGTTTCTGGCCACTACAGGTCCCGAATCTTGATCATGACCGTATGATTTGGAAGCTCTCAGTTATCTCTTCGATTATTGTTTTGATTTCGCGTACAAATACACTTTGGATTGTGATGGATTAAGGATTGAAATCCGAGCGAGAGTGGTCATTAATTTTGTACAAGGCGGCTGTTGTTCATTAGAATTAGGTTTAGAACAGTATACGGTATTTTTACCGTATTCCCATTTATTTTTATTTTAATTGTATCTCATTTAATTCTAATATAATTTCTACATCGCTCCTGACTCCAAATCAAACCCAACGAGTGTCGCCCCGAGCCAAATACCCCCGTTCCGGACACAATGGAACATGTTTCGTAACCAATTCGGCTGTTACGATACGTTTTTCTTTTAAATAAAATATAAATCAATTTATATTTAATTTAAACGTACATTTTAAATTACTGAGGCCACATACTGACTCTAAAAATTACAGAAAAAATATATTTGGCTTTGTTATGACGATACGGTCCTAACAAAGCTAATTTCGTCGAATTCTGAGACTGTTTGAAAAATGGCTATTTTCAAGTCGTTTAAATTTGACTGAAATGGTCAAAACACGTTTTCTTTTGTCACGCTCATATATTATTTCGAAAAATTATGAAAATTGAAATATAGCAATAATTTGACATTCCGGTTCCAACAAAAGTGGTTTCGTTAAAAACCGAGGTCGTTTGAAAAATGGCTATTTTTAAGGGCTATATATTATATTAAAATATATATATATTCTATAGCGACTATTCTGAATTTTTAACTGGCCATAACTTTTGATTTCTAAAGTGAAATTTAGTTTCTCAGATTCGTTAGAAAGATATGATTAAACAGATTTAAATATTTCTTGTTTCGTTCAATTCTGATTTATTTTGAATCCTGTACATTCAGTTAAAGTTTAAAATCAAATTTTCAAACTGAAGCGCTATTTTAAACTCCTTTTATATTTAAATTAAATTTATTCGTTTTAACTTCAATTAAAATAAATTTTTAGCCGTTATTATTTAAAATAAATCATTTTAAATATTAAAAATCCATTACAATTTCTAAAATAAAAAATTTAAATTGACCCCAAAATTCCGGGTTGTTACGTAAAAGGCAGGTACATCTGGAATATGCAGCAGCCACAGAAAATCAGTCGGACATAGAGAAGAATTTTCAAGCTTAGATCCTTAATTCTACCTTTCTTCAGGTACATTGGCAACTCATCCTCTAATTTTAAGTTGTGGCATGATCCTTGGTTAGGAAATGATTTGATTCTTAGTAGCATTCCTATTGATCTTAAACTTGAGGTGTAAAGCTTAAAAAGAAACTCTAAAGTAACTGAATATGTAATTAACAGTGTCATTTGTCATACTGAATCTACTGTTTCTCATATTAATCAGTTTTGAAGAAATCCCAGACATATTTAAACTGGTGATAACAATAAAAACATTACTCTTTGTGGTTCACGAAAGAGGCCTTTTCAAATTAAAACTATGTATTATGCGCTTGCTAGTTTAGATGCAATGGGATGTAGTAAACAGACTAGAAAAATTTAGCAAAGGGATAACTATTCTAAAAAAATTTGTGCTTTGGAAGGTGCTAAATAAAGCTGTGTTGACCAAGGACAAGCTTATTGTTAGAGGTATGCATGTACACCCAGTTTGTGTTATGTGTAATGCACATGATGAGACTATACAACATATGTTTCTTGAGTGCAATGAAATATTTCTTATTTAGAAAGAGCTGATGAACAATATTGGGAGGTATGATGTTGATCAAAACAGCATAACTGAATGGAGAAAGTTATCTAATCAGAAAAGAAGGAAGAGATGAAAGGGTAAAGTGCTTTGTTTTGCACACAAGAAGTTTGTGTTCTAAAAAAATTTGTGCTTTGGAAGGTGCTAAATAAAGCTGCGTTGACCAAGGACAAGCTTATTGTTAGAGGTATGCATGTACACCCAGTTTGTGTTATGTGTAATGCACATGATGAGACTATACAACATATGTTTCTTGAGTGCAATGAAATATTTCTTATTTAGAAAGAGCTGATGAACAATATTGGGAGGTATGATGTTGATCAAAACAGCATAACTGAATGGAGAAAGTTATCTAATCAGAAAAGAAGGAAGAGATGAAAGGGTAAAGTGCTTTGTTTTGCACACAAGAAGTTTGTGTCATCTATATGGAGAGAAAGGAATGCAAGAATATTCAACCTAGTGAGAGCGAAAAATGCACAGCAGCTTAGGATTGTTGTAAGAATGGAGATAAGGAATGGTTTGAGGCAATTGAACTTTACAATTGATCCAGGCATTCCGACTTTGCTTTCTTGATTTTGTGTTTTTGTAAATATGTGTTGGCTTCTTTCTTTCTTGTAATTGGTGTACCGAGTTTCTATGTTTTCTTGTATTTGTTGTATTCTCTTCTTTCCGACGGTACATTAATAAAGTGGTAGGGGTTTTGTCAACCCCGTCGGCCTTGCCAAGATTTTTTTTTTGACTAATATGTATGAAATATAATTTACAAAATTTTATTTGATGTATTAAACATAATTAAATAGTGTATTTATAATAGTAATAAACATACGGTATTAGCATGCATTTTAATAAAAACTAAATTTATAATTTTTTTTGCAAACTTAAACTTTAAAGTCCATGAGCAAATACACATAATCAACCATTAATTAGCATAATCAGCCATGAATTGGCTTAAGTGTAGTAGGCGACAACAAGAAAAAAAGTAGGTATTTTTGTTTTGGACTTGAAATTAAAAGATGAGCATCAAAGTAAATTAATGAACTTATTTATCATACACTAATTCCATTCCTTAAATAAAGATGACTTCTTCAATATTTTTCAATACATGAGATTCTTTCAAAATGATATTTTAACATGGTATTTTTTGGCCATGGCATGCAAAAATGTTTTAGATATTCCAAGTTCAATTTTGCAACAAATTCTTTACTATTCGATAGATGGTGGTTAGAAATTTGAGAGTAGCAACTCCAAAACTGATGATTTGATTCAAGAAGCAAACTCATAGGCTTAGGGTGACGAAAGGCTTATCTTTTATCTATTGATAAGTAATTTTTTTCTTTATTTATAGTTTGATTATAATGAATTTAGTATATTGATTTATCACAACATGATGGATGGTTATATGTTCAAGGGCATACAATTATTATTATCATTTTGTTAGTTTGCAATAGTAATAATGCTCTCTTCATTAAAATAAACTATTATTTATTATTCCAATTTTAAATTTAGTATTGTGCAATTGATATGAATAATGATTTAACTTTTATAGACTTACACTTTGATAAAAAGAAAAGGGTTTAAGCAGAAAAACATTCAAATAAATTATATATATATATATATTAAATTTGTACATATTTTCAAAAAAAAATGAATTTTTACATAAACCATCTTTGTTAATTAATCCAAAATTGTTAAGCGATCGTATCTATATAAATATGTGTATGCGTGTGTTATGTATATATACATGTGTTTGTGTTTATGCGTATTTCTAGAAATAATAAATATGCACGTTGGATAAGTTCTTTTGAAAAATCAATATCTTTCTCTTAAAGTTGCACTATTCTAGTTAATCTTAGCCAAAGTAAAAAGGTTTAGTTCTAAAATTGGACGGTTAGATTATAGTACATATCAGTATTAAGAGTCTTAGATAGTTTTATACATTCTACATTTCAATATATGTTCGAATTACACATTTTATACATCCACTCCTTGTTAAACTTTGAAACGAAATGTTTCTATTAAAGGAAATCAGTGCCCCTATTATCACCAAAGTAATTCTCTCCCTTTAATAAAACTTAACCTTTCATTTCAAAAACTAACATTTATTCTAAAATCTATTTCAGGCCATGGGCCCTTGTTTAATAAATTAATATATTTTACAAAAGTCATTTTCTTATTTAATTTTATTACTACATAGGTTTACAAATACCTTGTTTATAAATAAACAGGCTGCATAAATTATAAAGAGCACTAATCACTTATTAATTTCTCTTTCTTTAATATGACTTAGAATTTCATTTTCCAAACTATCACACTCCAAAAATTACATAATTTCCTTATTTTTTTATATAAACCTCATTCATATTTACAATTGTGCATGCATTTAATATATATATATACCATACAAACTATCTAAAATAATGACCTATAGTATACATACATATATTTTATTGTGCTGTATCGCTTTTATGCACTTATACATACATATAGATTGTATAATTGAATGCAAGTGGGAGTAATATGTTCAGACAATGTAAATCCCAAACACTTAAACATGGGCATGTCAAATTGCGTACACATTATTATGTTGCATATGCACATTTAAACATATGTGTATGATACACATGTTCATAAAAAGTACAAATAAGTAAAATAAAACTATTTAATAATATAAATGAAAAAATTAATTTTATTTAAAGAAAATTTAGAATGGTTCTAACTAGATTTCATAGGCCTAATATAAATTTAAATGGTAAAAAATTAAATTCACCAATGTCTTTCACTGTGGGCTAGTCCAGTTCCAACAGTATACATTGAAGTTCCGTGATATTCTCAAGTTGAGTGATCTATATAACATCATCACTGTTAGATTTCATACTTAATATAGTTATGATTACCAGGAACAAACACTTGAACAAGTAATTCTCTAGCTAACTGGTTGCACCTAGAAATCACAAATACGATAGATGCTAAATTGAATGCTATTCTTATACGTACTATGTTATAAAAAAAAATACTGTCTTCAAATGGACTTAAAAAAGTGAATTGGAGAAAAATGATGAATAAACTTTTATAGGAGAAAAAACAAAGAAGAAATTGTTACGCAACGATGGATCAAGCTTTCCATCTCTAGAATGCAACAAACGAATATGAGTCGGCACACGCTTTGTTGTAATAAAAGGAATCGTTGATGTTACGTGCCTACTAAGCTCAAATTTATACATCACTTCTCCCTTTATTTAGAAATGTGGGACTTTCAAAATACAGAACATCATTCCTTGCAACATGCGAGACAACCGTAATAATCCTCACCTTGACTCGCATCCCCTTGGAGTACTTTTGAGAGAACTATGTGCCTGCATAGTCCAGTCTGCAACTTTCGACTTTGATGCTACTATTATGTAATGGTGGCTGGATCAAGCTCAATATATCCCCCATGTAGCATGCACGTATAATTTGACACACACTTTCTTATAACAAAATGGATTCCTGATGTTATGTATTTACCAACTCATATTTATACACCAATTATCCAGGTTTTTTTTAGCGATAAGGGACTTTTTGTGACGAACAGGGATTTTCGACTCCGAAAATCAACACATAACTGCCATGTTGACTATTCGAACATCGGAAATACCTAATCATTAATAGAAAGAAGTTAGAGGGTAAGAATAGATAAGATAGAAAATTAGAATAGAAGAAGAAGATCACTACAAAAAAAAATCAGAGTAATATGAATCTCACAGCGGAACGAATAAAATATAATATATAACATGACTTCGTAATAAAACAGTATATATATATACAATAACATTATCAGCGTACAACACTTACACACAGCTGAAATAACAATAACTATATAATCCTGAAGCTTCCTGCTTCAATCTTCTTTAAGTATACCTGTAAAGACCTGAACTACTTGACCGCCCATACAAATTTGGGCACCCAAGAGTCTAGGGAAAACAAAAATAAATAAACTCTGGGTCGGTCATGGGACTGGTGTGAGTAAACCAAATCATTTGGCTTAACTTTTCAAAATTCTTTTCAAAAGAAAAGGTAATCGTAAGACCGATCCACACATAAACACGAATGGATTTTACCTTACGATAACCCAAAACACTTTCAAAATCGATAATTTTCTGATATTATGATAGCGTCTAATCACAAGTAATTAACAATCTAGCAGAACGTTTGCCTCTGACGTTCCACATATATAGTATACAAACAAAACCGTGGGCGCTTATTGGAGATTGGATTCCGACTATGACAAGGTATGGGACCACCTGCCGATAGTGTATCTCTAGAGGCGAATACACTGGGTTCAACAAGAACGTCTTGCAACCCGGCCCACACATGACCGACCACTCATTTCGCTTGAGTGTATTGAATGTATATCACCAACGATTGGGAGCTACCCACTGTTTCCCAAAAAGGGACAGCATCGAAAATAGATAAAAGAATGAGATGGATTTTCTCTAGATAGGCGATATACACCCTAATGGGAGCGACCCACTTAGCCATGTTGCCTGCCCAATTTCTGTCATTTCCCAGTTGATGAGGCTTGAGATCATAACGTGTCTTTTGGAACACCTGACCACCATTCACTTTGAATGCCACATCGTTATACCCTCCAAATCACAAATTGATTTCCCCAAAAATACCAAGGGTATAAAGCTAAGAGAAATGAATTCCTCCGCCACCAAACGATATACATTTGAAGAGATCAACTTACGCGATCCTTTAGATATACTTTGTCAGATATTCATCCATTCACGTTGTCCTGGGACTGGACAAACCGAAGGCACTATAGCCCTTGCAAAACTCCGTCTTCACTTATTTCCATCATATTTGATCGCAACGCTAACGTCCACACAGAGTGGTTTTCAGATGATGAATCTGATCCCGGTCTCTCCGTATTGACGATGGAAAAATGGTCAAAAACTTCGATAGCCAGTGATTTAACTATCAAAGAAAAACATGTGTGCAAACAACGATATTATTTCCAGATGGAAAATCCATCAATCAATCATCATTCTACATTTATCTCTTTAGATTAAATTATCATTAATTTATCCATTTACCCATTACAATATATTCGTAAATTCTTATTTCTAGATTTATAAAATATACTTTATTAATCATTGGAAACATTTCCGTGTTTGCTCCATTCTCTATTTTCTGTATTAGAAAACATTTCTGATTCTTATTTGGAAAACATTTCCAAAATTCCTTCATTTTTATTTAAACTGACGTTTAAATAAAACATCACTAAGCCAATTCAAACCATTACACTCATTAACTAAATTCACTTAACCAACCTTCACTATTAAACCTTACCCATCCCTTAGTTAAAAACGAAGTTAATCAAGTTGGGGTATAATTACCTCTCAGACCTTAACTGAACAACATTTCTAATCTCGAAATAGACAAAGTTCACCCTTTTAAATCTTTTAACCAACTTCCTTACGTAACTTAGATTCTATTTATGCATCCACTTCTTTTACCAAAATAATTTGATTATAACGATGGTGTTATAATCCCATACTTCCGAAATAAAATAACTTAAATATAACACTTCCTTATTAATTTGGATAAATAAACAAATAACTAATTTATTAATGAATAAATAAATCTTGGTTTAAAACAGAAAGTAATTGGTACTTTCCCTAATTCGACATAATCGAATTTCAACTTACAATTCTCTCTCGAATAATCTCTATTCGATAACTCTCCTTTCGAATAACTATATTCGATTATCTCTCTTCGAATAACTATATTCGATTATCTCTCTTTCGAATAACTTATATTTGATAATCAACTATCGGTTTCCAACCGAATACTAATTTCCTTGTAAAATCCTGATTTATTCAATATATAATTTCTTCAAATAAATCATTTTAAAAACATTGGCTTGGTTCAATTCTGACTACAAATCTTTACGGATTTTATTTAATGCATTTCTACGTTTCGAGTATCGAAATGGATTTTATTATTCCCTTTTTCAAAACAACTCCAAATTTCCCATTTTATTTACCATTGAATTTAAAATCTCAATTATCCACTGATAATTATATTTTAGTTCATTTATAAACATTGTTTATAAATCACAACACTTGTTTTCTTTATTTAACAAGTTATTTATTTCTAACCATTTGAAATTCCAATTCTGTTTAATTTTTATTTCAAAAATCTACTTTCCTTTATAAATGTGTTTATTTGCAAAATATTTGCTTAAGTCCATCATTCACACCAAATGTGAAAAATATTCCTTTTATACAATCTCTTTAGTTTGATTTCGTATTTCAAAACAATACCAAATTTTCCAACTTCTATTTATACTTTTATTTATAGAATTATTCATACGGAATCTCCTTTTTTATTTCTAACACTTAAATCTCATTTTATACTTCCCTTTATATATGCTGAGCTCACATTCTATAAAAATATCGGTGTTAAAATCGATTTCTACTTCTCTATATAAATTTAGACTTATATATTTATTTATCAGAAGATAAATATTTCCTTAATTTATAAACATCATTTATAAATTATTCTGCTCAAGTTATTTGTTACACGAATTTCTGTTAAATATTTACTTTAAATCAATTTCCTATAATTCCTTTATATCTCGCCCATTCCCTTTTATAATTCTATAAATTTTCTAAATAATTCTTTTTATAAAATCCATGGATTTTATAAAATCTTTAAATTCAATATTTACTTCAGAAACTCTTTTTTTCAAATTCTTTGATTTCATATAAATATTTTCTTTCATATATTTCTTTACTTACTTCTTATTACTTCTATTAATTAATTTACCCAAAAGCGGTCTTTTTAACTTCCATATAACTGATACTAATTTTATATAGAAGTTCTTATTTAATTTTCACCTATCCCTTCTTTTTATAAAACCTTTTTGATTTCATAAAATTCCTCTTTTAATATTCACTTCAAGATTCTTTTTTATGTATAAAATCCTTTTATTTTATATAAATATTTTAGTTCAAATTATAGTTTGGAATTTCCCTTTTCATACTCTAGTATTTGCTTTAGTATTTAAAAGTACCAAATAACGATGATCAAACACACATAATCAACAACAGATTATAAATCACATCATCTATCGCAATATATGAAAAACAGTAAAATAAATGTTGAGGAATCCACTTGGATCCCTCCGACCTGTTTCCCTGCATCCACAGATGTTAATCAACATAAATAACACGAATATGAAATATTCTGATAAACAGAATTAATATTCGATTAACGATTTATATATATCGTTATCTAAATTTCAATCAATTAACTAGCAGTTCAACCAAACAGCCAACACACAGCAAACAACCATTATTCACCATTTCTAAAAATACGTTACAAAAATATATGTTGAGCAGAATTAGTGAAATTTACTCACATTGGACGGTTATCGTTAAATAACGATAATTGGTCATTGATTTGATTTAGGCATTTAATTTCACCATAGATCCAAACAAGCTCCAATTTACTCCCGGTCAGTTCCATGGTGTAGCCACTGTCCATACGATCCCAGCGAATCATGTTTCACTGAATTCTGGTGCCGTATGGAAAGATATACTAGTTATAGATTAACACTCATATTTAAATATTAAATAACTTGAACATATTTTCAAATTGGGCTTTACCCTAGTCTCACCGGCCCACCTCACAAACCAACCCGCTCAACAAATCCTGCTTCTTCCCCGATATGATTTCCGCACCTCAGTAACATCATTAGCCGACGTTCATCAACCAATACCCCTCCATTACTTCACTAATTCAAAAACCAAAATCACCATCGACTTCTCCATCAAAATCTCATCGCAACCATACCCTCACATATCAACTCGCACGCATTAGGAAAAATGCGATCCAACCGATTTCGGAGTTCCTACAGTATCACGCGATAGTTTTTAATCACGGAAATTTGTCAAACATGATGCCAGGTGCTACATCAGACCCCGAATCCAACTACGAGTTCCATTTCCTAATTCGATGCTCAAAACTCTCGAATACTGTAACCCTAGCTTGCTGAAGCAAAGCTCGAGGAACAAAAACTGACGTCAAACTTGAAGAAATGGGTATGGATTTGAAGGAAATCCATCCAGGAATTCAATGATGCTCGAATCGGGATTTATAGAAATTTATATGAATTGTTTGGATTTTTGGAAGATGGTTTTTCACTGCTCAATATTTTGATGATAGCGGCGGATGTTTTGACCAAAGAAAAATGAAGTCCTAGGGTAAGGGGTATTTATAGGAGATTTAGATTAATTTTTTATTCGAATATTATATTAAATTTTAATCAACCGCTATTTATATTTGTCCTTTAAAATTCCTGTAATCACACATGACATCAAAAAATCACGAAACTGGACATGCAGCTACAGTTCGACATTACGGACCCAACGAAGATGGTTTCGTCGAACTCCAACTCCGTTTGCTCACACATCGTATTTTTAAAGTCAAATTATTGACTGCATTTCACATTAAAAATCCGTACGACCACACATTGACTTCAAAAATCACGGAAATTGGAATCTAACAATATTTTGATATTACAAATCTAACAAAATTAGTTTCGTCGAAAACGGAGGTCGTTTGCAAAACTGGCTATTTTTAAAGCTTAAAATAACCTATTTAAATATGTAAATATATTTAAAAACATTTAAATTAAATATTTGTAAATAAATATTACCATATATATTCACAATAGAATACTATACAGCTCCAGAATATACCTATATGAATTTCTAACCCGATACATTAAATCCTGATTAAATCGATATTCGATTTATCAATGAAATTCCTTTTATATATCGTTATAAATTATTAAGGAATTCCATAGTGACTTTTCTAAAATTTGATTTGAACATAAATCAAAATCTACACAATGAAATCCCGATTTTTATCTTCCATTTGAAAAATATACCTCCCCAGCTCCGAACGTTTCTTGTTTCACAGAAATCCGATTTAAAACGGATTATGTATATCCATTTAAAGTTCGAATCCCAAATAGGGAACTACCGCGCCATTTCGAACTAGATTTAAATTATATTATAATTATATGTTCAACTGTCGTTCAAATATTAAATTCATTATTCTAATTCAAATTCTAAGCTGAATTAAATATTTTAAATTGTCCAGTTCACATTATATTGTCCATTCACTATTTCTGACTATTTCGGAAATAAATATATATTATTATATTATTTATATTAATTAAATATTCAGTATTATTTAATTCTGGCCATTTTAAATTACCAAACCATTATTTTAAATAATTAAATAAATTATTTACAATACCATAAAATACGGGTCGTTACATTCTTCCCCCCTTAAAATAATTTCGTCCTCGAAATTGCTAAGGTAGAAAACAAACCCTATTAACTGGTTACAAATTATTTGTTTACTTCTTACTCCAGTTTTAACTAAACCAATTTAATTTCAATTAAATATTTATTTATTCCTACAAATGAAAATTTTCAAAAATCCTGAAAATTTTCAAACACCCGAAATTTTCGAAATATTTCGCCAACACCTCCTTTGTATCGGTCAATAGTTCAAACCCCGACTCGCCTCTCTAGGCCCTTTCCTTTCAAAAAGAAAATCAAAAGGCCAAGCGAATTGCTGATTCGTTACATAAAACCTCATATGGAAATTTAAACATGTACCTTTTATCGGGCATATCATTACATCCTTGCACTTGCTTCTACCCGATACCTGCTGATCATATATCCATCTATACTAATCGATTTCCAATCAATTTCAATCAATCAAATCTCAACACAATTATTCGCCTATCTAAAGCCAAATTCCATTTCAAACTTGAGTTTCATTCTCAATTCCAAACTCCTAACTCACCAATCCAATACCATTTCAGATTCTTATCTCATAATTCAAAATCTGATTTTACTTGCTATGTTATATTCCAATTCAAGTTCCAGTTAATTGGTTTCAATTCAATTCCAGCTTGTTCTCACAAATTTCTGTTTAAATTTGTTTTTGTTCAAAAAATCCCTCCTGGGAGTTTTTAAACAGATTAGCTCTTTCAAAAATCAAATATTCCTTTTCAGGATTCAAAACAACTTGTTTTCTCAAAACAATTCAACACAAAATCTTTGGTAGTAATCCATCACTTACAACTCAAAAATGAACACTGATGATGTGGCCAGCATCATCAGAGTTATTTCCCAGCGATCGAAGTGAGTTCAATACTATATCACTTTTCAAAACACATATTTAAACGTTTCCATTTTGGAATCATTTTCAAAATATCATTCACATGCTTGTGAAATAATTTTAAAATCTCCTAGGATCTTAAAATTCTTATATATTTAATACAAACCCACTTATAAATACTTTTCCAATTTTTAGGAGTTTTAATTCCAATTCTGATTTAATTCATCCGAATCCATATGTTTCTCTTATATGATTTCTGATTGGTAACTTATATAACCATTTCAATTTATAATCTTACTCGATTATAATAACAACCAATATATCCAATATATTATAATTCCAATATGTATATTTTCTCTATATCAAAATATACTTTGGGTAAAATTATTTTCATTTACCCTCTTTTCAAAACATATCGTGTCGACCCATCGTATTCGAGTGTTTAGAAACTCCTACCAATACAGTGGATCAAACTGATCGACCAGAACCCATAAACAACTCAACCAATAAATCTCCATAATATAAAAACACTTTTATAAAAATCTACAAATACGTTCACTCGTATTGTAACGACCCGGAAAATCTGAACCAATTTAAAAATTTTAAATTGGCTATTTTAGTGGATTTTAAATATTTAAAATAAATATTTTAAATAATAATGTTGAAAAGTAAGTTTGATTCGAAGTTGAAAATAAGTATAATCACTTTGAATTATAAAAAAGGCGTGAAAGGGCGCGGTAGTTTCAAAATTTGAATTCAAACTTTGTCTGACTGTACCGGGTGCAAAACAAAACGGATTTGAGTGAAACCAAAAATATTTAAATCTGTTAGTGAATATCTTTCTAACGAATCTGAAAAATCAAAGTTTCATAGTAGGAAGCAAAAGTTATGGCCAAATGAATTTTCAGAAAGGTCGGTGTAGAAATTATATAGCCCGTGAAAATGGCCATTTTGTAGACGAGCTCGGAATTCGATGAAACCACTTTTGTTGGATCCAGGATGTGAAGTTATTGCTAGGTTTCAAATTTCATAATTTTTGAAGCTAGTATGTGAGCGTGGCAAAAGAAAATGTGTTTGGTCGGTTTCTATTAAATTGGATCGACCAGAAATGGGCCATTTTTCAAACAGTCTCAGAATTCAACGAAACTAGTTTCGTTGGGACCGTATCATCAAAACATAGCTAGATTTATTTTTCTGGAATTTTTCGAATTAGTTTGTGGCCCCGGCAAATTGAAATGTACGTTTAAATCAAATATTGAATGTTTTATATTTTAATTTGAAGGAAAACTGACTGAAACAGTCGAATGGGCCTTCGAAACATATCCCATTGTGTTTGGGATGAGGGTAAAATGCTAGGGACGACAGTCGTTGGTTTTGGATTGGTGTTCGTGTGTGGCAAGGGGTATTTTCGGATTTTTAAAATTTATAAATATAAAAAAAATTCTCATTGGTCGGTTGAATTTTCTCTCTCCCCGATAGGCTCTCGATGACGACGGATATTGCTCAAAACTTCCCCCTCCGATTCCTCCTCCTACACGTAATAAAAACCCATGCCCCAGTTGAAGTTTTTGTAGATCATCTCGAGATCTTTAAATCCATATAGGGTTTGTAATTTATCGTCCAGAATTGGGGAGAATTCGGCTTCGAAAGTTCGAGCTTTCAAATCGCCGCCGCCTTCATCTCCGACCACCGGAGTCCACCGCGCCACCATCGTTGGTCGCGCCTCTCTCCCCTCTACAGCGTGGCAGTGGCTGATTGGCGCAACACTTCACGGATCGAGCGAAAAGTTAAAACCTAGTTTTGAAGATCGAGATGAGGTAACGGCCTATTTTAAATAAACTATATTATAGCAGTTTGAAGCACTACCATTTTTGATTTCACTGTAAAAATCATATCTTTTTCATTTCTTGACGAAATTCAGTGAAACAAGAGACAGTGGACTCGTGTGGACGTCTTCTACATTCTAGAAGAGACCGTATTTTTCTGAGCCTTCTGCTATTTTTGGTGGAGTGGAACCCAATGTGAGATTTCTAAACTATAAACGATATGGAGAACGACGATGTATAAATTATATAGTCGATGTATGACTTGTATAAGCGTTGTACACCTCATGTATAAGCGTTGTATAGGTTGTACGTTCGATGTATAAGTTATATATGCATTGTAAGAAATTATATATGTGTTGAAATAGAAGTGAAATGCTTATAATATATATATATATATATATATATATATATATACACACACGCCCCTCGTCCACAAACCATGGACGATATTTATTGGTTGTGATTGGTGTGAAAATTGATTGGATACGAATGGTTGGTTAGAATTGTTTGTGGTTGAAATTGATTGATTGTGGTTGAAAAATACCCATTTGTGGTTGAGAATTATTTGGTTGAAACCACATAGGATTAGTTTGTGGAAATGGAAAAAATATATACATGTCGCCTGCGTGCGAACTAGATGCATGATTCCCCATTGTCAAAAACTGCGAGGCTTTAAGGTAGAGCGAGGAGCCGTACTAGGGACGGTCCCGGTTTTAACTACCCTGCCGTTATGCTGCCGAAATTTTGAATAATATTCATATGTTAGAATTATTTTCATGTGTTGAAACTATATTCATGTGCTGTATAGAAATTCATCTATTGAACGACATTCAGGTTTTGAAATAAATTGTTTTATAATAAAAATCATATTTTTTTTACATATATGAACTATATAAAATAATCGTGTTTTGAAATGAATTGTTTTACAATAAAAATCATATTTTTATTATATACATGAATTGTTAAAAATAGTGAAGTGTTTAAATAGAAGTTAGCTTGATAAAAATATCACTTTTATCAAAGGTATGAAATGAATATGGTTTTGAAATCGAAGAATCGATTATGTATATATATATATATAATTAAAATAAATCGAATAACGAAGCTGTAGTTCATGTTTTGAAACCGTGATTTCAAACGATTAGTGCAGGAGATCCGACCATCGGATTTCCCCGAAACCGAAACCGTTGGGTTCGCTTTGGAAATATCTTTCCAACGACACCAACTTTGCAAAGATCCAACGGTTGCATTGTCTGGAATGTTTAATTCAAATCTGAAGAAAAACAGTGCCAGAATCGATTATATATATATATATATATATATATAATTAAACTAAATCGAATAACGACGCTGCAGTTCGTATTTTGAAATCGAAACTTCAAACGATTGTACCGGGAGATCCGACCGTCGGATTTTCCCGAATTTGGAACCATTGGATTCTTTTTGAAAAGATCTTTCTAATGATGTAAATTTTGTGAAGATCCAACGGTTAGATTTTCATATATGTGTAAAACAAATATGAAGAAAAACAGCGCCACGGCCTCGTTATGGCCCGAAGCGTCGTTTGAATAAATTGGCTATTTTAAAATAAATAAAAATAGCGATAAATCGTTATAAAATATTACAAACGATATGGATGTGAAATTTAGAAATTAACTGAAGGTTAGCTAAGTCGAATGGTTTCCTGGATTTTGATCTAATGTTGGTTTCGGCCTTCGGGGTTAATATTTGGGAAATTGTTCTCTTACTGATTTACGGTTAGCGACTAATGAATTGAAATGATGTGTATGTGTGTTTGTGTTGCACTTGTTTATTATATACGCGAGTTGCTCAGAAAGACCGGGTTTATCCCATTCTGAATAACTGAATCGACAATAGGAAATCGAAGATGAAGACGGTGGTTGAAGACCGGAATTCTTCACCTTGTTTGGATGGTAACTGATGTCCTGATTGGGAGGCATCCTGAAATATGGATAATGAGTGGTGATCATACAGACGTACGTGGAGATCGATGGGTTTGCGAGGTATATAGTGCCTCTGGTTTCGTTCAGACCCAGAACGGACTTGCAAATGGAATGTGTGTCAGACATTGGAATTCATTAGGTGTGATTGATAGCCATCAGTTGCATGGTGTGAATTGCCTGTGTGGCATGCTAAGATGCAGTGATCAGGGCTTCTATTGAAAAGAAAAGTCTTATGGTTGATGATCATAACACCGCCTGTGTGGCATAGCTTTGTGTATAACGTGAATTCGCGAGCCTCACACCCCGGTATGAACCTGAAACGAGAGAGGACATCAGGGAGGGCATGCGTTTCCTTCTAGCTAGAGGTGGTGTCGGTGCTTGAACTGGCTGACATTTATATTATTTTCACCTATGTGGTTGTTGCTGTTGCGAGGCGCCTCGGTTATATCGGTCGATCCCGGACCGATGGAGTCATTCGTTGGCTCATTGATGCCCCATAGGGCGGGGAAACGCATTGTTCAGGCATTTTAATCCACATCGGTGGACCGACCAAGACTATCCAAAGGCTTGACTGAGTACTTGCCTGAGACACGGGCTAGAGCGTCTCGAAGTCGGTAAGGACTATCTTTTGCCTTGGTTCATGATGGAAATCCAATTTCCAAATACGTGACTGTGCGGTTTTGATTGTAAACCTATATTTGGCGACATAGTGTCATGGGACGCTCATATTGTCTATGATTGATATTTATGATTGTGTATGAAATTAGAAACTAACTGTAAACGAGATAAGATGGATGGTTTCCTGGGTATTGGTCTGATGTTGGTTTCGGCCTTCGGGTTTAATACCTATGGAATCGTTCTCTTACTATTTTACAGTTGGAGTCTGATTAAGAATTAAACGACAAAGTTTACACTTTAAATGATTTTTTTTGCTCGTATCAAGCATATTTTGGTCGATACAAGGTAAAACTCTATCCTCCGGTTTGCGTTGCATTGTGTGATGGGACTTGAGTCTTATATCGGCTTCATTTTTATAAAAAGCATTGCGATTTTTAAAAAAATTAATTGTTTTAAAGCACTGGCAATCCATTGGAGTAAACCCATTCCACGAAAGTGGCGTGGTCCTGTGATTAGCCAAAGTATATAATGTGTTAAGTAGATTTTTCATACTAGTCCCATGACTGACTCGTTGTTTGTTTCACTTGCAAACTCGGGTGCCCCTTTTTCCACACGGGCATCCTTGTATTCAGGTTTTAGCTGGCTCTTTCTGGATAGCTAGAGCTGAAGATGGATTCTATCATTTATCTCTTTTTATGTTGTTTAGCTCCTATTGTACATATTATGTTTGTTTTCCATTGTAGACATTTATGTATAGCTGAATTGTATTTGTACTAAGTATGATCCTGTATACTGTGTAACTCTGATGATTATTGTTTATCCAGTGTATTGTATGTTCATTATCTAGTGTATGTATTTATTTCTGTTCTGCTATTATCTGTTTCTGTGTTATATTCCAAAGATTACCCTTGTCACCGTTAGTACGGGATTTGGGGTCGTCACAGCGTGATATCAGAGCTTTGGTTAAGCTTAGTGCTGGAATATAACATATTAACAAACTCATCAGAAATAGAACCAGTAGTGTTCTAGGACGGGTAACTCATTACAGATAGGATCAGTAATATCCTAGTATGAGTAAAGCAGAATGAAATACACCCCAATAGACACATTTACATTTGAAGTATTTGTCTCTATATTTTAAAATATTCTTTCTGTTGACCTGACACTTTGTCTGCCATTTGCAGACGTACTAGAAAATGAGTGCCAGAAACAGAAGAAGTAATACTGACCCGGATATAGAAGCTCTATATATGAAATATAGAAATCTGGGTGGAAAACCGTTCTCGGGCGAAGAATCTATTATGAAAACCTAAGCTTGGATTCGTTCTGCTGAGAAAATCTTTGACGGTTTAAAGCTGAGAGATGACCAGAAAAGATTACTGGCATCCTGGGCACTCGAAGACGAAGCTCTGTTCTGGTGGGATTCAGTTGTTAAGGATAATCCAGAAGGTGATATCACCTGGGATAGATACAAGGTGATTTTTCTGGAAAGATTTACTCCACCTGAAGCAATTGAGCGGCTATGTGATGAATTCTCTTATCTGATACAAGGAGATATGACCATTCCAGAATATCATAAGAAGTTCAACGAACTCTCTCATTTTGCCCCTCATCTAATTCAAAATCCGAAGAGGAAGAATCTGAGATTTATCAATGGGCTTCAAAGAAAATATTAGAATAGTGTAATGAGGAATGTAAAGATTCCTTTCTCTGAAATGATATACATGGCTTACCAGTATGAAGATCTCTACAAGAAAGGTATGTTACGCTACAAAGAGGAGATCAGTTCTAGTAATAAAGCTGAGTCTGAAACTGATCGTCCTGAGGCCAGTACGATGTCTGAGGTCAGTAGGAAGCCTAAAGTCAATCGAAAAAGGGCCAAATCTGAAAAAGAACCAGTAACTGCCATCAGAAAGGACATTTGTCGATAAATTGCGGACCTTATAGAAACGAATCAAGCGTGGATCTAAGCCCACTAAGAAACAAAAGAACCCACATGGGGAAAGGAGATGCCATAAGTGCCACCAAGCAGGTCATATTCCATGGGAGTGCCAGCTATCAAAAGAATCTGAAACAGTACATATAAATGAAGTAGCAGAAACTTCTAAGCCCTCAGCTAGTCAGGGAAGGCCTGATGTTTTAGAAGGCACGCTTAATGTCAAAAACATTCCAGTTAAAGTACTGTTTGATACAGGTGCGTCACGAAGCTTCATTGCCAAGAATGCAGTTAAGAAGTTGGATTTGAATTTGAAGAAGCTCAAAGAACCAATGACTGTCCATAATCCAGTTGGGGGTTCCCTCGATCTCAGTTGGGTTTGTGTGGTACCTGTCTCTTTTTCCTGTTATAAGTTCCCTACCATCTCTATTGTCATGAATTTTACTGAATTCGATCTTATTCTGGGATTGGATTGGCTGACCAAATATGAGGCAGAGGTTAGATGCGCCGAGAGAGTTGTTAGGGCAAAGATTAAATCAGGGAAGTATATAACCATACCATGTGAAGGACCGAATTCAAATAGAAAAGACTTTTGGTCAGCTGTACCTGCTCAAATAGAAAATATCCCTGTAGTCACGGAGAATATTCCGGACCTCATCAAAGATATTCCTGTCGTCAAGAATTATGCGGATGTGTTCGAAGAAGTTGTCAGCTTACCTCCACAGAGAGAAATCGATTTCAAGATTGTTTTAATTCCGAATGCAAGGCCAGTAGTGCACGCTATTCGGAGGATGACCCTAAAGGAGAAAGAAGAGTTAGATAATCAAACTTGACAGCTTGTATGGAAGGGTCTGATCAGGCCTAGTTTCTCTGATTGGGGAGCATCAGTGGTGTTTGTCCCAAAGTCTGACGGTACTCTGCGACTATGTGTGGATTACCGTGATTTGAACAAGCAGACAATAAAGAATAAATATCCATTGCGCGAATCGATGATTTATTGGATTGTCTGAATGGAGCACAAGTGTTTTCAAGGATGGACCTAGCTACAGGCTTCCATCAGCTTCGTATTGCCGAAGAGTGTGTTCCTATGACAGCATTCAGAGGTCCAGACTTATTCTATGAGTGGTTAGTAATGTCGTTCGGCTTATGTAATGCTCCAGCTTACTTCGTCGATTCGATGAATAGAGTGTTTAGAGGAGTCCTGAATAAGTTTGTTCTGGTTTTTATTGACGGTATTCTAATCTTCTCTAAATCAAAGGCCGAACATGAAAAGCATTTGGAACAGGTTCTAGAAATTCTGAGAAGGAATGTATTGAAAGCTAAATTTTCCAAATGTATATTCTAGCAAGATGAAGTGAAGTTTCTGGGCCACGTCGTATCAAAAGAAGGAATTGCTGTGGATCCAAGTAAAATCACGGCTATTCAAAATTGGAAACAACCCAGTACTCCTACAGAAGTCCGCAGTTTTCTCGGATTGGCTAGTTATTACCGGAAGTTCATTAAAGATTTTTCGAAGATATCTAGTCACTTAACGAAGCATACAAAGAAGCACTCAAAATTCAAGTGGACTCTAGAATGTGAGGAGGCTTTTGAAGAGCTAAAGTTAAGATTAACAACTGCTCCAGTGTTAACCATCATCGATGGCAATCATGACTTGAAAGTCTGGACAGATGCCTCTAGAGAAGGCCTTGGCGCAGTATTAATGCAAAGAGGTCAGGTTGTTGCTTATGCTAGCCGTCAGCTGAAGCCACATGAAAAGAACTATGTCACTCATGATCTTGAGTTGTTGGCTATAGTATTTGCTTTGAAAATCTAGAGACACTATCTTCTGGGTGAGAAATTCGAACTATTTACAGATCACCAGTCGTTAAAGTATCTGTTCACCCAGAAAGACCTGAATCTGAGGCAGCAACGTTGGCTAGAGTTCCTTGCAGCATACGATTTTGAGATTCTATACACTCCAGGGAAAGCCAATGTCGTGGCTGATGCGCTAAGTCGAAAGAATGTTATGATCGCTAGTTTTATCATTGCGACTTCTTTGATTGACAAGATATCTTCTCTCCAAAAAGATGACAAATTTATTAAAGGAACGAGTGAGCGGATTCGTGAAGGCAATGCTTCAGATTTCCAACTCGATAGCGAAGGGATTCTGAGGCTATAAGGGCGAATTTGTGTCCCAGAAATTCCTGAACTCAGGAGAGATGTGCTTGATGAATGCCACAAATCTAAGCTCAGTATCCATCCGGGTGTGAATAAAATGTATAACGACATCAAACGCACATTCTGGTGGAAGTCGTTGAAAAGAGACATCTATATATATGTTAGAAGGTGCCCTACTTGCCAGCTAGTAAAAAGCGACCAACAGAAGCTGGCTAGATTGTTGCAACCGCTGGACGTTCCAGGTTCGAAGTGGGAGCATATTTCCATGGACTTCATTGATGGTTTGCCCAGAACCAGAAAAGGAAATGACAGTATTTGGGTGATCGTAGATCGCTTCACGAAGACCGCCAATTTTATACCTATCAGATCGAACAGAACTGCTCAGCGTCTGGCGCAGATTTATTTCAAGGAAATTGTTAGACTACACGGAGTGCCGATCAGTATAGTTAGTGATAGAGATCCAATATTCACTAGCAAATTCTGGGAGGCATTTCAAGTAGAACTGGGAATGAAGCTGAACTTGAGCACCGCTTATCATCCTCAGACAGATGGTCAGACTGAGAGGGTGAATCATATTTTAGAAGATCTATTGCGGGCTTGTGTTCTAGATTTTGGGGGATCATGGGAAGACCATTTACATTTGGCTGAATTCTCATATAACAATAGCTACCAGGCGAGCCTGACAATGTCGCCATTCGAAGCATTGTATGGTAGACCGTGCCGATCTCCTGCTTGTTGGGTCGAACCCGGTAATAGACTTGTGTTGGGACCTGATATGATCTGAGAAGCTGCCGATAAAGTCGATTTTGTTAAGAAGCGATTACTCGCCGCTCAAAGCCGACAGAAGAGCTATGCTGATAAAAGAAGAAGAGATATATCATTTGCTGTTGGCGACTATGTATATTTGAAAGTATCGCCGATGAGAGGAGTTATCCGGTTCGGTAAAACAGGGAAATTAGCGCCCAAATTCATTGGTCCATTTCCTATTCTTGAACGGATTGGAACTCTCGCTTATAGGGTTCAATTTCCTGATTGGTTGCCTGGAGTGCATGATGTATTTCACATATCTCAACTTCGAAAGCACGTTCATGATCCAGACTTGATCGTGGAAGAAGTTGCTCAGCAGGATATTGAAATTACTCCAGAATTAGCTATGAGAAGAGAGCCGCTAAAGATTATCGGCAAAGAAACCAAAGAGCTGAGGAACAAGAAGGTTCACTTAGTCAAAGTGCAATGGAGTGGAGATCTGCGAGATTGTACTTGGGAAACTTAGGAGAGCATTCATAAAGCCTATCCTAAGTGCCAAGTGGATATCTCTGATTGACTCCGGTGCAAGGTACATTTACCATATTTTGAAATTTCCATTTTGTTCTCTACTTTGTTGCTATTTTCTTTTCATGAATGTAAAATTTTAATTATATAGTCTGAATGATTTTAAAAGAGTATATGAATTAATTAGAGTATTTTTGAAAAGATAAAAATAAATTGTTTGATGTTTGTGTTGTGTGATTTAGAGTTTGATTGATTAAATTATTAGACGATTGTTAATTTAATCAATAAGAGAATAAACGGTAGAATTTATTCGATTAAATCACAAATTGAACTGATATAAAAATAGATAGGAATATATACATGTGCATTATATATGTTTGAACAGGTAATTGGATTAGCTGTTGAGTAAAGATTTTATTTGCGTGCCCGACAAATAGGTAAACCTTAATGAGTTGGATGTGCACTTTTATTATTATATCAACTCCTGTGAATGCCATTGGATGCGGAGTGCTGGTTATTCTGTGTGTAATTAATAACTGTCGCCATAGGATAGTAACAATTAAATTTGAACTACACTACATGGCATACTTCTTGGAGATGGCATACTTCTTGAAGATAGCATACTTCATCATATACCACATAAGCATTTAGAGCTTGTGTGACGAGGTGGTATATTTACCATACGAGCGAGAGGCTTGTATGGCGATGACTATATATTACAGGTTGAACTGATGACAAATATAGACTATTTATTACAGGTTGAACTGATGACTGATATGACCATATAAAAATGATAACAATAAATTGCCAGATTAATAAAAACCCCACACGGGTCTAGAGTTGACAATAATCACGTATCTCTAGACATTAGATACGTCACATGGATTATTTATTTCCCACACGGGACGAGGTGACGAGGATTTATCCTCTAGAGCATTAAAAATACACACTCCCTCAGGCTTTGACAGGGTGACGAGAATTTATTCTCTAGAGTTATTATCTATACACGCTCCCCTGCAAACACCAGAATATATCACTATAAATATGTGTATGCTTTATAGGATTTATTGGGTACCTAATACGGTCCAATAAATTTCCAAACCCCTCCCCTTACAAAGGAGGTTATGGCAAAAAATTCGAAAATTCCGGGTGTTAGCCAAATTTTTGAAGAATTTGAAAATTCTCAAAAACTGAAAAGTTGGAGAATGGAAGCCAGATTGGACGTAGAGCTGATTAATCAAACCACTTTCGACTTTGTTCCTTTTCGGGGACGAAAAGTTTTAAGTGGGGGAGATTGTAACGACCCGGAAAACCTGAAAGAATTTAAAATTTTTAAATTGGCTATTTTAAGTGGATTTTTAATATTTTAAATAATAATGATGAAAAGTAAGTTTGAGTCGAAGTTGAAAATAAATATAATCACTTTGAATTATAAACAAGGCCTGAAAGGGCGCGGTAGTTTCAAATTTTGAATTCAAATTTTGTCTGACTGTACCGGGTGCAAAACAAAACGGATTTGAGTGAAACCAAAAATATTTAAATCTGTTAGTGAATATCTTTCTAACGAATCTAAAAAATTGAAGTTTCATAGTAGGAAGCAAAAGTTATGGCCAAATGAATTTTCAGAAAGGTCGATGTAGAAATTATATAGCCCGTGAAAATGGCCATTTTGCAGACGAGCTCGGAATTCGATGAAACCACTTTTGTTGGATCCGGGATGTGAAGTTATTGCTAGGTTTCAAATTTCATAATTTTTGAAGCTAGTATGTGAGTGTGGCAAAAGAAAATGTGTTTGGTCGATTTCTATTAAATTGGATCGACCAGAAATGGACCATTTTTCAAACAGTCTCAAAATTCGACGAAACTAGTTTTGTTGGGACTGTATCATTGATTGACACTGAAAAGTGTTTATTTTATTACTCTTATGCTTAATCTTTTGTAAATAAATAAATGATACTTTGGTTACTTTTGTATGTTTTTACAGGATGTCAAGAAATGCCTCCTTCAATTCAAATCAATGGCCAACTACAAGAAAGAGCTACTTCCTCACATCAAATTCATTTCAATTGCAAAAGAAGTAGCAGCTCACTGGTAAAGGCGTAGGAATTGGTGCTGAGAGACCTGAGTTCGAACCCCGTCAAGCTCACTTTTTGCCAAAGAAACGGAGCACGTTCACACTGGCCCCTTTGCTTTGAGGAAACTTGGATAGTCTTATGTTGTATATATACACATATTCATGTGTATGTATTTATGATGTGCACCAATTAACATTTCAGCAATAGCCATATTCTTATCATGGAATTAAATTCAAATCATTCAATTTCAATTAGAAGAATCTCTGATTGAATGGCTGCCAAGAAAAGATCCATTGTGAAGATTTTTTCCTCTGTGTCTTGGGATTCTAATAAGCATCCTTGTTTGGAAGAATCAATTCATGCACCAAATCAATTAGCCACATAAGAGAATTGAAAGATATGGAAAATATTTACCATGATATGCCCAGATTTTCTCCAATCAAGTTAGTCAAGGAAGGCAAGAAATATTCATGAATAAGGAGGCCATTTATTCATAGACCTAATTGGGGTTTTGCCATTCTCATCTATAAATATGTGTTGTAACCATTGTAAAAACGATCTCATAATTCTGTACTGCCATTAGTTTAATAAAATTTTCTTGTTCTAGTTATTTACTTTTCTTTAAAACAATTTGTGTATCTACACGATTAGATTCGGTAGAACACATATTGTTATTGTCTTTGTTACTGCATACTAGTGTTGACTGTTTGATTAGTTTCAACAGCAACTCTATTTTTAATTCTCTGTTATTGTTCCAGTTATTATTTACTTTTGTTGTTTTTGCTAGTACTTGTTATTTTCTTTCCTGTTGTTGAATTTGATATACGTCTGATTAGATTCAGATTTGTAGCGATTTCAATAACATTATTTCAACAACATTGAAAAC
Source organism: Allium sativum (assembly GCA_030737875.1). Lineage (NCBI taxonomy): Eukaryota > Viridiplantae > Streptophyta > Magnoliopsida > Asparagales > Amaryllidaceae > Allium > Allium sativum. Next base: position 101,269,427 of record CM060924.1, read on the forward strand.
AACCCCCAAAGTTCTGTCTAACACGCCCAAGAAAAAATAATAATAATTTTTAATTAAACCTCCCTGTGTTCGACCTGTATGCTACACGCCTGTATGCTTGCAGAATTTATTACAAATGTCGCGCTTTTCTAATTCATAGACTAGCGTCGATCAAGTTTTTGGCGCCGTTGCCGGGGAGGTAACGATTGAATTTTATTGTTTATTTAATTTCCGATTCGTGTTAGTTTTTATTTTATTTTGTATATATTTTTGTTTCTTGCACATATAGAAAAAAATCTCAATTAGTGATGTGGCGTATTAATTACATTGATACTGTCATGAACTAAGCAAGAGAAAAAAATAATTTCTTGCCTTTATTTTCTTTAAATTTCTTTCCCTATTTTCAATTATTCCTTTCCATTTTTCAATCCTCCTTCCTACTTTTATATTCATTTCATTTTTCAATCCCCCTTCCTACTTTTATATTCATTTCTTCTTTTACAATCTTTCAAAAAAAAAATCTTGCCTTTTTTCTTTTAATTTTCCTTCTTTTTTTCATTTATTTCTTTCCTTTTTTTTTATTTTGCATTTCTTCCAATCTAATTCCTTCAAGAAGAAAAAAATATATACAAAAAAAAAGAAAGTTGCTAATTTTTCTTCAATTTCTTTCCATCTTTCTACCACCTTGCTAATTTTCACATTTTTCTTTTCTCTTTCCTTTTCTTTTTATTTGTTTCCATCTTTTGTCTACAACTTTCTAAAAAAAAAAATTGCAATTTCTTCTCTGCCTACTTTGATTTCTTTCTTGTTTTTGTCTGCTTTTATTTCTTTCCTCAATTTATTCTACCCTTCCTCTCTACTCAAAAAAACCTTGCTTTTTTCTCTTATTTCCTTCCTCTTTTATTATTTTTTTTTCATTTTTGTTTTGCTTTTTCCCATTCATTTCTTTCCCTTTCTTCTTGTTCAAATTTTCATAAAAAAAAAACTTGCATTTTTTTTTTAATTTCTTTCCAATTGCATTTCTCATTAACCGTTTACAATCTCTCTTTCCATTTTTTCATTTATCTCTTTCCTGCTCTCTCCTTCATTAAAAAAAAACAACTATCAATTTTCCTTTATTCTTTCCATCTTTCCACTTTCTTTCCAATTGTCTACATTCTTTTTCTTTTTGCAAATTTCAAAAAAAAAAAAACGATTCCTCTTTTGCAATTTTTTTTCCTTTCTTCTTTTGTCTTTCTTGTTCTCAATACATTGATTTCTTTTCTTCTCTTACAAATTTCCTTTCTTTTCAAAAAAAAAAAAATCGTCTTTTGATTTCTTTCCTCTTTATTCCTCCTTTCCAATTTTCTATATAATTACTCCTCATTCTTCTTTTACAAGTTCAAAAAAAAAAAAAAAATCTTGCCATTTTTCTTTTAATTCTTCCCTATTTTCAACTTCTTTCTCCTTCCTTTCGTTTGTTTCTCCTCTTACTAATATCTCACATCCTTTCTTCTTTTACAATTTGCTGAAGAAGAAAAAATCCTTTTATAAATTTCTATTCTCTGCCTTGTAATTAATTTTCTTTCTTTCTCCATTTAATTCTTTCCCTTTTCAAGTTTTTCCTTTCTCATTTTTTTTCTCTCTCTTCTAATTTTACAACAATAAACAAAAGAAAAAATTCTTTCTGATTTTGTCTTCTCTTTTATTGCTTTCCCTTCTCAATTTCTTTTCCAAATCTTTTACAATTACTTTTCTTTCTTCCTTTACAATTCTCTTTCTTTTCTGAAATCTCTCTTCCCATTTTTTTTGTCATTTGTTTCTTTCCTATTTGTCCGCTTTTCAACACTAATAAAAAAAAAGGCAAGGACATAATTTTTTTTTCCATTATTCTTCCCTGCTTCATTTTTTCCCCTCTGATCAAATACCCCTCTCTCTCACACAATCTCATTTCACCACATTTTTTTTTCAATCTACACTTCAGCACCATCTTCTTCAATCCCTCCTTCCCACCACACTTCTGCCACAACGCACAAACCAACCCCATCCACAAGCATTCTCTCAAAAAAAAATTCCAAATTTTTTTTTTAAATCTACCACAGCCTCATATTTTCTTGTGCTTTTTTTTTGTTATTTACTTCATTAAAAAAAAGCCTAAAAAAAAAAAAGAGTTTCAAACCAAGGACAAAGTGACTGGAGTTCAAGCAACAAATCAAGAATTCAGAAATCAGAAGAAATTGCAAATAGTGAGATTTCAATCATTGACGCTACTCATTTTTCTGGATGGACAGCCATACCCCACTGTAAATTTCTTTTAACTCTACAGGTGCTCTGCTGCAAAAATATAGACAATTGTTGTAAAGCTTTTCTGCAGGGGCAGCGGCTTTGAATGTACAATTTTTAATTTCTGCAGTTATTTTGTGTGATTGCTGTTGTTTCTGCATCTTTTATTCATTCTGTTAAGGGCAATACCCCAATTCACATAAGGTGAGGGATTTCATCACCCTTTCCTTAGCCCACAAATTGCATTTCATCGTAGAATCTGACTAAAAATAACAGTTAGACGTTAGACTTAAGGGAGTCACGGGCTCATCTAGGGCTTAATTATATTGTGATAGTTGATTCATTTGGAACGAATTATTTCTTGGTGTCTAGACTACGGCAGAGAAATAACCGTTTATAAATATTACGGTGATTCGTAAATATTATATCGGTTGTTACTTTGAAGGTACTTAAACCTTCGGCTGCATTGCTAGGGTGATTCCTGGTGCACCGATAACTCCTGTCCGTTAACTGGCTGAGAAATCTTTTGATCTAAGTAATCAAACGTGTCACTTTATAATTTTGGGTTAAGAGCCAATAAGGACAGAAAACTTCATTGTAGCTAATTTTTGTGCTTGCATTTAACAACAATGAGTGAAAAAAGTGTTAGCCAACAAAATTCTCCTAGGGGTTCTCGAATCAACCAAAATTTTCCAACCGAAGTGGATCAAAATCGAGTGAATCAAAACTTTCCAAACTTTGGGGATCAAAACCAAATAAATCAAAATTTTCAGAACCTCAATATCCAAATGGATAGACCCCTGTCTCTTCGTGAACGATGTTATCCAACTAGGACCGTCCAACCCTCTGTCATCGTTTTTCCACCAGCTGAAGGAAACAATTTTGAGTTGAAACATTCCTTTATTCAAGGGGTACCAAAATTTACTGGGTCTGAAAATGCTTATGAATTTCTGAGTGAATTTGAATTGTATGCGTCCACAACAAAAATGCAACAATTGTCTAACGAATCGATCAAGCTAAGGCTAATCCCATTTGCACTACTTGAAAGCGCTAAAAGATGGCTAAATTCTCTTCCAAAACATTCCATAAGAAGTTGGGATGAATTTGTCACTGCATTTTTGAAAAAGTTTTTCCCTTTCCATAAAACTCTCAAAATCCGAACTGAGATAAATCAATTTTGTCAAAATGAGGGGGAAACTTTTTCAAAATATTTTGAGAGATTCAACCAACTACTGTATAGTTGTCCTTATCATGGAATTCTAAAAGACAACTTGTGTCAAATTGTATATGAAGGGCTTAACTATCAATCTAAAACTCAACTAGAATCAATGTATGGAGGAGATTTTATGTCTAAAACAGCCGATGAAGCTTGGCGGTTCTTAGAAGATTATTCTGAAAAGGACATGCAATGGGAATCAATTCGCGTTCCCAATCGTACTTCTACTAGAGGAGTGCATGTCGTGGACCCAAATCAAATTCCCGTAGAAAATCAAACTCCTCAAGCCGGAGAAGGGTTACCCCACTACTACTCTCAGGACCAAGCCAATGCTATAGCTCAAAATAACCCTTACTCAGCCACGTACAATCCTGGTTGGAGGAACCACCCAAACTTTTCTTGGTCAAACCCCAATAATTCGGCAAACCCATCTCACATGCAACCCTTTATTCCCAATCCGAATTACCAAGCTCCACCCCCCAATTCTCAAACCTCTCAAGCTGCATCTCAATCCAAACAACCGTATAGGCACCCCAATTTTCAATCATCAAACCAATCATCTCAATCTTCTCAACCATCACAAGATATTGTTCGATTAGAAAAACAAATAAATAATCAAGACGCTAAAATTGACCAACTAATGCATATGATAAAGGAAATGGCGAAAAATAATGAGAAAGGAAAATTGCCTAGTCAACCTGAGGTGAATCCAAAATATAACTCTCGTACTGTAAATTCTTATGAGGACGAAACCCATAATCCAGTCAACGCTATTACAACCCTTCGATCTGGAAAGAGGATTGATAATAACGTGGGCAACCCTGGCGAACCTTCTAACTCGACCCCAATCCCTAATCTTGATGATCATCCATTGGCTTCGAATGCCAATTCTTCTGAACCTCAAATTCCCTTAAATGTTGGCAATCCCAACAGTTCTTCTCCTTGTGTCGGCAAACCCGACCCACCTTTGACAACCAATGTTGGCAATCCAAACATTTCATCTTCTACACCCCTACCACCTTCTTCTTCGAATGATGAAACTGATCGTAGAGTCGAAAAACCAGTTGCTCCTTTTCCCCATAGACTCAATAATAAGAAGAAAGCTGCAAACTTCGATAAAATCTTGGAAATTTTCAAACAAGTCCGTGTGAACATTCCTCTTTTAGACACCATTGAACAAATCCCTCAATATGCTAAATGTCTTAAGGAATTGTGTACACAAAAACGGGCGACCAATGTCCCAAAAACCGCTTTTCTAACTGCGAATACAAGCTCTGTTCTTTCGAATCTTGCCCCAGTCAAGTATAAAGACCCTGGCTGCCCTACGATTGATTGTAAAATAGGAAACACTCACATCTCTCGTGCCCTAGTCGACCTTGGTGCCAGTGTCAACCTTCTCCCTTATACTGTCTATCGTCAACTTGGACTTGGGGAGATTAAACCAACAAACATCACACTTCAACTTGCCGATCGATCTGTCAAAAAACCATTGGGAATTATCGAAGACGTCTTGATACAGATCGAACAGTTCTACTTCCCTGTCGATTTTATAGTTCTAGAAACAGAGCCTGTCTCAAATCCCAACGTTCAAATACCATTGATCTTAGGACGCCCTTTCTTAGCAACCTCTAATGCTGTCATTAATTGTAGAAATGGTCAGCTTCGACTTTCCTTCGGGCACCTAACCATTGAGCTAAACATCTTTAATCTCAACAAACAACCTAGGGATTTTGAGATCGATGAAATTGACATGATTCAAACCACAGTTGATGAAACCTCTAGTGACACTTCTGAAGCCCTGAAAATGTGTCTTGACCATTTCGACTCTGATTTCGATGAACTCGAATACATTTCTGAACTAAACAAAATTCTTGACTCCGACACTTCGTCATCTAAATCTAACCAAGGAATGTTGACCAATGTTGATACACAAGAACTTCCTAAGTTTGACCTCAAACCCTTGCCACCAGACCTTAAGTATGCCTACCTAGACTCCTCAGAAACTTTCCCCGTAATCTTGGCCTCTGATCTTACCGAAGACCAAGAAGAAAAACTTTTGGATACCTTGCGGGAAAATAAGGACGCCTTGGGGTGGGAAATTAGCGATATAAAAGGAATTAGCCCATCAATTGTGGAACATCGCATACATTTAGTTGATGAGGCTAAACCCACCCGTGAGGCTCAAAGGCGATTAAACCCGAACATGAGAGAAGTGGTCAAGGAGGAGATAATCAAATGTCTAGACAATAACATCATCTATCCCATCTCTGATAGTACTTGGGTAAGTCCGGTAGAAGTTGTACCAAAGAAGTCGGGAGTCACAGTGATCAAAAACGACAGTAATGAACTCATCCCAACAAAAAACAAAACCAAATGGCGTGTGTGCATCGACTATCGAAAGCTTAACTCAGCCACACGAAAAGACCATTTTCCCTTGCCTTTTATTGACCAAATGCTCGAACGCTTAGCGGGACATGAGTACTACTGTTTTCTCGATGGATACTCTGGCTATAACCAAATTCCTGTTGCTTTAGAAGATCAACATAAGACCACCTTTACTTGTCCCTTTGGAACCTTTGCTTATCGTCGCATGCCTTTTGGTCTTTGTAATGCCCCCGCGACTTTCCAAAGGTGTATGATGAGTATTTTCTCTGATATGGTGGAAGAATTCTTGGAAATATTCATGGACGATTTTTCAATATATGGATCATCTTTTTCCCAATGTCTCACTCATTTAGAACTCGTCCTTAAGCGTTGTAAGGAGAAATCACTCGTGCTTAATTGGGAAAAATGTCACTTTATGGTGAAAAGGGGGATAGTTCTAGGTCATGTTGTCTCCAAAGATGGCCTAGAAGTCGATAAATCAAAAATCGATTTGATTGCTAATTTACCTCCTCCCAAGTCTGTCAAAGATGTTCGTTCCTTTCTTGGCCATGCGGGATTCTATAGAAGATTCAATAAGGATTTCTCAAAAATTTCAAAACCTCTCTCGAATTTACTTGCCAAAGACGTAAAGTTTGAATTTTCCACTGATTGCTAAACATCTTTTGAAACTCTTAAATCACTCTTGACCACAACTCCCATCATTCAACCTCCTGATTGGACTCAACCCTTTGAACTTATGTGCGACGCTTCTGATTTTGCTATTGGAGCCATCCTGGGTCAGCGTATCGATAAACTTCCTCGAGTCATTTACTACGCTAGCAAAACCTTAAACGAGGCCCAATTGAATTACTCAACTACTGAAAAGGAATTTTTGGCAGTTGTCTTCGCTCTTGAGAAATTCAGGCCATATCTCATAGGATCCAAAGTCATAGTTTACACTGACCATGCTGCCCTACGATATCTGCTTTCTAAAAAAGATGCCAAGGCCCGCTTGATTCGTTGGATCCTTCTTCTCCAAGAATTCGATATAGAAATACGAGATAAAAAGGGTTCTGAAAATGTCGTAGCTGATCATCTCTCTCGAATTGTGCACGAAAATGATAACGACACCCCAATCGATGACTATTTTCCTGACGAACAACTCCTTTCGATCTCTAACACCCCTTGGTACGCTGACATTGTGAATTATCTTGTCACACAACAAATGCCCGCTGAATGGTTGAAACAAGACAAACAAAAATTTCTCTCGAAAGTTCGAAACTTCTATTGGGACGACCCATATCTTTTCAAATACTGTCCAGACCAAATCATTCGAAGGTGTGTGCCCGATCATGAACACCAAAGTATTCTCTCCTTCTCACATGACCATGCTTGTGGCGGTCATTTTGGAGCAAGAAAAACTGCTGCAAAAGTTTTGCAGAGCGGTTTTTATTGGCCCACACTCTTCCGTGACGCTTTCGAATTTTGCTCTAAATGTGAGCGATGTCAAAGAACGGGTCGAATATCTAAGCGGAACATGATGCCTCTCAACCCCATTTTAGTGATTGAGTTATTCGATGTTTGGGGCATCGATTTCATGGGACCATTCCCTAATTCATTTGGGAATCTTTACATCTTACTTGCGGTAGATTATGTCTCAAAATGGGTTGAAGCCATTCCGACCAAAACCAACGACAACAAGGTTGTTGTCAAATTCCTCAAGGAAAACATCTTTTCACGCTTTGGCCCACCTCGAGCTATCGTTAGCGATAATGGCACTCATTTCTGTAATCGTGCTTTTGAGTCCTTGCTCAAGAAATACTCAATCACACACAAGCTGTCAACACCTTACCATCCACAAACTAGTGGACAAGTAGAAGTTTCGAATAGACAAATCAAGCAAATTCTTGAGAAAACTGTGAATTCCAATAGGAAAGATTGGTCTGTAAAACTGATTGATGCACTTTGGGCTTTCCGCACTGCTTATAAAACCAATCTAGGGATGTCACCATATCGATTAGTCTTTGGAAAAGCCTGCCACTTACCTCTTGAATTAGAGCATCGCGCTCTTTGGGCCATAAAATTTTTGAACTTTGACTTAGAAAAAGCCGGCTCACATAGGAAGTTACAAATTTCGGAATTAGAGGAATTAAGAAACGAGGCGTATGAAAATACGAAAATCTACAAAGAAAGAACCAAAGCCCAACACGACAAAAACATACTTCGTAAGGAATTCAACGTAGGCCAAAAAGTTCTTTTATACAACTCTAGACTTCACTTGTTTCCAGGGAAACTCAGATCTCGATGGACTGGACCTTATGTCGTGAAAGCAGTATACCCTCATGGAGCGGTTGAAATTGAAAATCCTAGGGATAGAAAAGTCTTCAAAGTAAACGGTCAACGACTGAAACCATTTTTGGAATTCGAGCAATATGACGAAGATGACTCTATCGATCTGCATGATCATCCACCATGAAATCAGGTGGTACACGTTCTTTTACTTTTATTTTTATTTTCCATTTTTTTTAATTTTATTTTTGTTTTTCTGCTTTAGACAGTTGGGACACTGTCTCAATCAAGTGTGGGGGGGAGTCTGCATTTCATCCATTTTCATTTTTCTTTGTTTTTATTTCTTTTATTTTCATCATTTAAATAGGACCATCATGCATTTTAGACTATAGTAACATGCCATTTTTTTTTTTGAAATACGACTCATTTTCAATTGATACAACAAAATAAGTTTACAATTTTTAGCCAGTTGATAGTATTTTTCTCTCTCAACTTAGATCGAATAGGAAATATAATGAAAAGTTTAATTTTGAGGGATAATAGTGTAACCGGTACATAGGGAGATTCTTAGGTGATGGCCATGAAATCTATTCTATATTGTAGACTTTGTTTAAATAAGTGGAGGACTTAAAATGCTTATATTGGCTTTTCAAATCTTTAAAACTAAGTTGTGTTAAGTTGAATTCGCGCAACTCTCTTTTGTGCTTATATTTTCGATAATAATAATAATAATAGTATTCCAAGGGTATCCAACATTGCTTGTATATCGAGCGTTGGTGTGCAAACCCGCCAAGCTCTATCCGACACGTTGTTGACAAAGTCAAAGTTGGAATATCTTGGTCTCATTCTATGAGATTGGACACCTAAGGATTACCGACACGTTGTTGACAAAGTCAAAGTCGGCCTGCACAATCCGCCAAGCTCTTTACCTACTCTCCGTTAGTCCGCGAGGCAGTGCGTGGGTGGTAAACCTTGGTCTTATTAGTTAGGTGTATGTACTTAATCATAAATCTTAAAATTTTATAGAATAAAGAATAAGCGATGATACCTAAACATTTCTTGACCTTATTGATTTGACTAGCCATACATGAGAAAATTAGAATACCACTTTGCAAACTGTGCCAAGCAAACTAAGAATTTATTTCATGGCTGCACTATGTTATCGACCGAACTAACTGGCCCAACTGGAATTTAACATTTGAAAACTTGATTTATATTGAAAATTTGTGACAAGTCGAGGTATCTAAAATAAAATCAACTGATTAGAAACTGTTAACTTAAATTGTTGTACCACTTTCCTGAAATAAGTCGTGTTGTCGTTTTTCGTTTTTATTTTTGCATATGTCCATTGCGTTCATGTAGTTTCATTAGAATCATAACATACTGCATTTGGATTTTGTGGGTAGTATCCGCTGAAAACCCTCACGAGACGCCACTCGTCCTACTAGGGACACCTAGAGGTTTAACGGCTTGTTGCATACGCTCAATGCAATCGTGTTTCCTACGAAAGTGCGACCTATCTAGTTAGTTTTCATTCTTTTGTTTTACTCAAGGACGAGTAAAAGATAAGTGTGGGGGTATTTGATTGACACTGAAAAGTGTTTATTTTATTACTCTTATGCTTAATCTTTTGTAAATAAATAAATGATACTTTGGTTACTTTTGTATGTTTTTACAGGATGTCAAGAAATGCCTCCTTCAATTCAAATCAAAGGCCAACTACAAGAAAGAGCTACTTCCTCACATCAAATTCATTTCAATTGCAAAAGAAGTAGTAGCTCACTGGTAAAGGCGTAGGAATTGGTGCTGAGAGACCTGAGTTCGAACCCCGTCAAGCTCACTTTTTGCCAAAGAAACGGAGCACGTTCACACTGGCCCCTTTGCTTTGAGGAAACTTGGATAGTCTTATGTTGTATATATACACATATTCATGTGTATGTATTTATGATGTGCACCAATTAACATTTCAGCAATAGCCATATTCTTATCATGGAATTAAATTCAAATCATTCAATTTCAATTAGAAGAATCTCTGATTGAATGGCTGCCAAGAAAAGATCCATTGTGAAGATTTTTTCCTCTGTGTCTTGGGATTCTAATAAGCATCCTTGTTTGGAAGAATCAATTCATGCACCAAATCAATTAGCCACATAAGAGAATTGAAAGATATGGAAAATATTTACCATGATATGCCCAGATTTTCTCCAATCAAGTTAGTCAAGGAAGGCAAGAAATATTCATGAATAAGGAGGCCATTTATTCATAGACCTAATTGGGGTTTTGCCATTCTCATATATAAATATGTGTTGTAACCATTGTAAAAACGATCTCATAATTCTGTACTGCCATTAGTTTAATAAAATTTTCTTGTTCTAGTTATTTACTTTTCTTTAAAACAATTTGTGTATCTACACGATTAGATTCGGTAGAACACATATTGTTATTGTCTTTGTTACTGCATACTAGTGTTGACTGTTTGATTAGTTTCAACAGCAACTCTATTTTTAATTCTCTGTTATTGTTCCAGTTATTATTTACTTTTGTTGTTTTTGCTAGTACTTGTTATTTTCTTTCCTGTTGTTGAATTTGATATACGTCTGATTAGATTCAGATTTGTAGCGATTTCAATAACATTATTTCAACAACATTGAAAACAACCCCCAAAGTTCTGTCTAACACGCCCAAGAAAAAATAAATAAATAATAATTTTTAATTAAACCTCCCTGTGTTCGACCTGTATGCTACACGCCTGTATGCTTGCAGAATTTATTACAAATGTCGCGCTTTTCTAATTCATAGACTAGCGTCGATCAATCATCAAAACATAGCTAGATTTATTTTTCTGGAATTTTTTGAATTAGTTTGTGGCCCCGGCAAATTAAAATGTACGTTTAAATCGAATATTGAATGTTTTGTATTTTAATTTGAAGGAAAACTGACTGAAACAGTCGAATGGGCCTTCGAAACATATCCCATTGTGTTTGGGATGGGGGTAAAACGCTAGGGACTACAGTCGTTGGGTTTGGATTGGTGTTCGTGTGTGGCAAGGGGTATTTTCGGATTTTTAAAATTTATAAATATAAAAAAATTCTCATTGGTCGGTTGAATTTTCTCTCTGCCCGATAGGCTCTTGACGACGGCGGATATTGCTCAAAACTTCCCCCTCCGATTCCTCCTCCTACATGCAATAAAAAACCCATGCCCCAGTTGAAGTTTTTGTAGATCGTCTCGAGATCTTTAAATCCATATAGGACTGTAATTTTTCGTTCAGAATTGGGGGAGAATTCGGCTTCGAAAGTTCGAGCTTTTAAATCGCCGCCACCATCATCTCTGACCACCGGAGTCCACCGCGCCACCATCGTTGGCCGCGCCTCTCTCCCCTCTACAATGTGGCAGTGGATGATTGGCGCAACACTTCACGGATCGAGCGAAAAGTTAAAAGCTAGTTTTGAAGATCGAGCTGAGGTAACGGCCTATTTTAAATAAACTATATTATAGCAGTTTGAAGCACTACCATTTTTGATTTCACTGTAAAAATCATATCTTTTTCGTTTCTTGACGAAATTCAGTGAAACGAGAGACAGTGGACTCGTGTGGACGTCTTCTACATTCTAGATGAGACCGCATATTTTTCTGAGCCTTCTGCTATTTTTGGTGGAGTGGAACCCAATGTGAGATTTCTAAACGATAAACGATATGGAGAACGACGATGTATAAATTATATAGTCGATGTATGACTTGTATAAGCGTTGTACACCTCATGTATAAGCGTTGTATAGGTTGTACGTTCGATGTATAAGTTATATATTCATTGTAAGAAATTATATATGTGTTGAAATAGAAGTGAAATGCTTATATATATATATATATACACGCCCCTCGTCCACAAACTATGGACGATATTTATTGGTTGTGATTGGTGTGAAAATTGGTTGGATACGAATGGTTGATTAGAATTGTTTGTGGTTGAAATTGATTGATTGTGGGTGAAAAATACTCGTTTGTGGTTGAGAATTATTTGGTTGAAATCACATAGGATTAGTTTGTGGAAATAAAAAAAATATACATGCCGTCTGCGTGCGAACTAGATGCATGATTCCCCATTGTCAAAAGCTGCGAGGCTTTAAGGTAGAGCGAGGAGCCGTACTAGGGACGGCCCCAGACCCTGTCGTTATGCTGCCGAAATTTTGAATAATATTCATGTATTAGAATTATTTTCATGTGTTGAAACTATATTCGTGTGCTGTATAGAAATTCATCTATTGAACGACATTCAGGTTTTGAAATAAATTGTTTTATAATAAAAATCATATTTTTTTTACATATATGAACTATATAAAATAATCGTGTTTTGAAATGAATTGTTTTACAATAAAAATCATATTTTTATTATATACATGAATTGTTAAAAATAGTGAAGTGTTGAAATAGAAGTTAGCTTGATAAAAATATCACTTTTATCAAAGGTATGAAATGAATATGGTTTTGAAATCGAAGAATCGATTATATTTATATATATATAAATATAATTAAAATAAATCGAATATCGAAGCTGCAGTTCGTGTTTTGAAACCGTGATTTCAAACGATTAGTGCAGGAAATTCGACCATCGGATTTCCCCAAAACCGAAACCGTTGGGTTCGCTTTGGAAATATCTTTCCAACGACACCAACTTTGCAAAGATCCAACGGCTGGATTGTCTGGAATGTTTAATTCAAATCTAAAGAAAAACAGCGCCAGAATCGATTATATATATATATATATAATTAAATTAAATCGAATAACGATGCTGCAGTTCGTATTTTGAAATCTAAACTTTAAACGATTGTACCAGGAGATCCGACCGTCGGATTTTCCCGAAATTGGAATTGTTAGATTTGTTCTGAAAAGATCTTTCTAATGATGTAAATTTTGTGAAGATCCAAAGGTTATATTTTCAGATATGTGTAAAACAAATCTGAAGAAAAACAGCGCCACGGCCACGTTATGGCCCGAAGCGTCGTTTGAATAAATTGGCTAATTTTAAATAAATAAAAATAGCGATAAATCATTATAAAATATTACAAATGATATGGATGTGAAATTTAGAAATTAACTGAAGGTTAGCTAAGTTGAATGGTTTCCTGGATTTTGATCTGATGTTGGTTTCGGCCTTTGGGGTTAATATTTGGGAAATCGTTCTCTTACTGATTTACGGTTAGCGACTAATGAATTGAAATGATGCGTATGTGTGTTTGTGTTGCACTTGTTTATTATATACGTGAGTTGCTCAGAAAGACCGGGTTTATCCCATTCTGAATAACTGAATCGACGATAGGAAATCGAAGATGAAGATGGTGGTTGAAGACCGGAAATCTTCACCTCGTTTGGATGGTAACTGATGTCCTGATTGGGAGGCATCCCGAAATATGGATAATGAGTGGTGATCGTCCAGACGTACGTGGAGATCGATGGGTTTGCGAGGTATATAGTGCCTCCGGTTTTGTTCAGACCCAGAACGGACTTGCAAATGGAATGTGTGTCAGAAATTGGAATTCATTAGGTGTGATTGATAGCCATCAGTTGCATGGTGTGAATTGCCTGTGTAGCATGCTAAGATGCAGTGATCAGGGCTTCTGTTGAAAAGCAAAGTCTTGTGGTTGATGATCAAAGCACTGCCTGTGTGGCGTAGCTTTGTGTATAACGTGAATTCGCGAGCCTCACACCCCGGTATGAACCAGAAATGGGAGAGGACATCAGGGAGGGCATGCATTTCCTTCTTGCTAAAGGTGGTGTCGGTGCTTGTACTGGCTGACATTTATATTAGTTTCACCTAAGTGGTTGTTGCTGTTGCGAGGCACCTCGGTTATATCGGTCAATCTGGGATCGATGGAGTCATTCATTGGCTTATTGACACCCCATGGGGCAGGGAAATGCATTGTTCTCGCATTTTAATCCACATCGGTGGACCGGCCCTGACGATCCAAAGGCTTGACTGAGTACTTGCCTGAGACACGGGCTAGAGCGTCTCGAAGTCGGTAAGGACAATCTTTTGCCTTGGTTCATGATGGAAATCCAATTTCCAAATATGTGACTGTGTGGTTTTGATTGTAAACCTATATTTGGCGACATAGTGGCATGGGACGCTCATGTCATCTATGATTGATATTTATGATTGTGTATGAAATTAGAAACTAACTGTAAACGAGACAAGCTGGATGGTTTCCTAGGTATTGGTCTGATGTTGGTTTCGGCCCTCGCGGTTAATACCTATGGAATCGTTCTCTTACTATTTTACAGTTGGAGTCTAATTAAGAATTAAACGACAAAGTTTACACTTTAAATGATTTGTTTTGCTCGTATCAAGCATATTTTGGTCTATATAAGGTAAAACTCTATCCTCCGGTTTGCGTTGCATTGTGTGATGGGACTTGAGTCTTATATCGGCTTCATTTTTTATAAAAAGCATTGCGATGTTTAAAAGATTTAATTGTTTTAAAGCACTAGCAATCCAATGGGGTAAACCCGTTCCGCGAAAGTGGCGTGGTCCTGTGATTAGCCAAAGTATATAATGTGTTAAGTAGATTTCTCATACCAGTCCCATGACTGACTCGTAGTTTGTTTCACTTGCAAACTCAGGTGCCCCTTTTTCTACACAGGCAGCCTTGTATTCAGGTTTTAGCAGGCTCTTTCTGGATAGCTGGAGCTGAAGATGGATTCTATCATTTATCTCTTTTTATGCTATTCAGCTCCTATTGTACATATTATGTTTGTTTTCCGCTGTAGACAATTATGTATAGCTGAACTGTATTTGTACTAAGTATGATCCTGTATACTGTGTAACTCTGATGATTATTGTTTATCCAGTGTATTATTTGTTCATTATCTGGTGTATGTATTTGTTTCCGTTCTGCTATTATCTGTTTCTGTGTTATATTCCAAAGATTACCCTTGTCACCGTCAGTACGGGATTTGGGGTCGTCACACGTATATATACTCTAAACTCAATCTAGGGCATTACTAACCCAATCTCTACTGAGTCATGCCACAGAGCCAAGGTAATCACATAACCTTCAGCTCTGATACCACTGTAAAAAACTAGGATTTTCGACTCCGAAAATCAACACACAACTGCCATGTTGACTATTCGAACATCGGAAATACCTGATCATTAATAGAAAGAAGTTAAAGGGTGAAAATAGATAAGATATAAAATTAGAATAGAAGAAGAAGAAGATCACTACAGAACAGAATCAGAGTAATATGAATCTCACAGCGGAATGAATAAAATATAATATATAACATGACTTTGTAATAAAACAGTATACATATACAATAACATTATCAGCGTACAACACTTATACATAGCGGAAATAACAGTAACTATATAATCCTGAAGCCTCCTGCTTCAAGCTCCTCTAAGTATATCTGTAAAGACCTGAACTACTTGACTGCCCGTACAAATTTGGGCACCTAAGAGTTTAGGGAAAACAAAACAAAATAAACTATGGGTCAGTCATGGGACTGGTGTGAGTAAACTCAAATCATTTGGTTTAACTTTTCAAAATTCTTTTCAAAAGGAAAGGTAATCGTAAGACCGATCCACATATAAACACGGATGGTTTTTACCTTACGATAACCCAAAACACTTTCAAAATCAATAGTTTCTGATATTGTGATAGTGTCTAATCACAAGTAATTAACAATCTAGCAGAATGCTTGCATCTCACGTTCCATATATATAGTATACAAACAAAACCGCGGGCGCTTATTGGAGATTGGATTCCGACTATAACAAGGTATGGGACCACCTACTGATAGTGTATCTCTTGAGGCGAATACATTGGGTTCAACAAGAACGTCTTGCAACCCGACCCACACATGACCGACCACTCATTTCGCTTGAGTGTATCGAATGTATATCACCAACGGTTGGGAGCTACCCACTGTTTCCCGAAAAGGGACAACATCGAAAATAGATAAAAGAATGGAATGGATTTTATCTAGATAGGTGATATACACCCTAATGGGAATGACCCACATAGTCATGCTGCCTGCCCGATTTCTGTCATTTCCTAGTTGATAAGGCTTGAGGTCATAACGTATCTTTCGGAACACCTGACCACTATTCGCTTTGAATGCCACATCGTTATACCCACCAAATCACAAATTGATTCCCCCAAAAATACCAAGGGTATAAAGCTAAGAGAAATGAATTCCTCCGCCACCAAACGTAAGTACGTTTGAAGAGATCAACTTACGCGATCCGTTAGATATACTTTGTTAGACATTAGTCCATTCACGTTGTCCTGGGACTGGACAAAACGAAGGTACTATTCTGTAAACAGGATACCCTTGCATAACTCCGTCTTCACTTATTTCCATCATATTTGATCGCAAGCTAACGTCCACACAGAGTGGTTTTCAGATGATGAATCTGACCCGGTCTCTCCGTATTGACGATGGAAAAATGGTCAAAAACTTCGATAGTCAGTGATTTAACTATCAAAGAAAAACATGTATGCAAACAACAATATTATTTCCAGATGGAAAATCCATCGATCAATCGTCATTCTACATTTATCTCTTTAGATTAAATTATCATTAATTTATCCATTTACCCATTACTATATATTCGTAAATTCTTATTTCTAGATTTAGAAAATATACTTTATTAATCATTGGAAACATTTCCGTATTTTCTCCATTCCTTATTTTCTATATTATAAAACATTTCTGATTCTTATTTGGAAAACATTTCCAAAACTCCTTCATTTTTATTTAAACAGATGTTTAAACAAAACATCACTAAGCCAATTCAAACCATTACACTCTTTAACTAAATTCACGTAGCCAACCTTCACTATTGAACCTTACCCATCCCTTAGTTAAAAACGAAGTCAATCAAGTTGGGGCATAATTACCTCTCAGACCTTAACTAACAACATTTCTAACCTCGAAATAGACAAAGTTCACCCTTTTAAATCTTTTAACCAACTACCTTACGTAACTCAGATTCTATTTACGCGTCCACTTCTTTTACCAAAATAATTTGATTATAACGATGGTGTTATAATCCCATACTTCCGAAATAAAATAAAATAAATATAACTCTTCCTTATTAATTTGGATAAATAAACAAATAACTATTTTATTAATGAATAAATAAATCTTGGTATAAAGAAGAAAGTAATTGGTACTTTCCCTTATTCGATATAATCGAATTTCAACTTACAATTCTCTCTCGAATAATCTCTATTCGATAACTCTCCTTTCGAATAACTATATTCGATTATCTCTCTTCGAATAACTATATTCTATAATCTCTCTTTCGAATAACTTATATTTGATAATCTACTATAAGTTTCCAACCGAATACTAATTTCCTTGTAAAATCCTGATTTATTCAATATATAATTTCTACAAATAAATCATTTTAAAAACATTGGCTTAGTTGAATTCTAACTACAAATCTTTATGGATTTTATTTAATCCCTTTTTACATTTCGAGTATCGAAATGGATTTCATCATTCCCTTTTTCAAAACAACTCCAAATTTCCCATTTTATTTACCATTGAATTTCAAATCTCAATTATCCACTGATAATTATATTTTAGTTCATTTATAAACATTGTTTATAAATCACAACACTTGTTTTCTTTATTTAACAAGTTATTTATTTCTAACCATTTGAAATTCCATTTCTGTTTAATTTTTATTTCAACACCACTTTCCTTTATAAATGTGTTTATTTGCAAAATATTTGCTTAAGCCCATCATTCACACCAAATGTGAAAAATATTCCTTTTATACAATCTCTTTAGTTTGATTTCGTATTTCAAAAACAATACCAAATTTTCCAACTTCTATTTATACTTTTATTTATAGAATTATTCATATGGAATCTCCTTTTTTATTTCTAACACTTAAATCTCATTTTATACTTCCCTTTAAAAATGCTGAGCTCACATTCTATAAAAATATCGGTGTTAAAACCAATTTCTACTTACCTATATAAATTTAGACTTATAATTTTGTTTATCAAAAGATAAATATTTCCTTAATTTATAAACATCATTTATAAATTATTCTTCTCAAGTTATTTGTTAAACGGGTTTCTATTAAATATTTACTTTAAATCAATTTCCTATAATTCCTTCATATCTCGCCCATTCCCTTTTATAATTCTATGAATTTTCTGAATAATTCTTTTTATAAAATCCATGGATTTTATAAAATCTTTAAATTCAATATTTACTTCAAAAACTCTTTTATTCAAATTCTTTGATTTCATATTAATATATTCTTTCATATATTTCTTTACTTACTTCTTATTACTTCTCTTAATTAATTTACCTAAAAGCGGTCTTTTTAACTTCCATATAACTGATATTAATTTTATATATAAGTTCTTATTTAATTTTCACCTATCCCTTCTTTTTATAAAATCTTTTTGATTTCATAAAATTCCTCTTTTAATATTCACTTCAAAATTCTTTTTTTTTATATATAAAATCCTTTGATTTTATATAAATATTTTATTTCAAATTATAGTTTGGAATTTCCCTTTTCACACTCCAGTATTTGCTTTAGTATTTAAAAGTACCAAATAACGATGATCAAACACACATAATCAACAACAGATTATAAATCACATCATCTACCGCAATATATGAGAAACAGTAAAATAAATGTTGAGGAATCCAGTTGGATCCCTCCGGCCTGTTTCCCGGCATCCACGGATGTTAATCAACATTAATAACACGAATATAAAAAATTCTGATAAACAGAATTAATATTCGATTAACGATTTATATATATTGTTATCTAAATTTCAATCAATTAACTAGCAGTTCAACAAAACAGCCAACCCACAGCAAACAGCCAACCCACAGCAAACAGCCATTATTTATCATTTCTAAAAATACATTTTTAAAAATATAAGTTGAGCAGAATTAGTGGGATTTATTCATATTGGACGGTTATCGTTAAATAACGATAATTGGTCATTGATTTGATTCAGGCGTTTAATATCACCATAAATCCAAACGAGCTCCAATTTACTCCCGGTCAGTTCCATGGTGTAGCCACCACCCATACGATCCCAACGGATCTTGTTTTGCTGAATTCTGGTACCGTATGGAAAAGATATACTAGTTATAGATTAAAATCTTATTTAAATATTAAATAACTTGAACATATTTTCAAATTGGGCTTTACCCTTGTCTCACCGGCCTACCTCACAAACCAACCCGCTCAACAAATCCTTTTTCTTCCCCGATATGATTTCCGCACCTCAGTAACACCATTAGTCGACGTTCATCACCCAATACCCCTCCATTACTTCACTAATTCAAAAACCAAAATCACCATCGACTTCTCCATCAAAATCTCATAGCAACCATACCCTCACATCTCAACTCGCACGCACTAGGAAAAATGCGATCCAACCGATTTCGGGGCTTCTACAGTATCGCGCGATAGTTTTTAATCACGGAAATTTGTCAAACCATGATGCCAGGTGCTACATCATACCCTGAATACTACTACGAGTTCCATTTCCTAATTCGATGCTCACAACTCTCGAATACTGTAACCCTAGCTCGTTGTAGCAAAGCTCAAGAAACAAAAACTGACATCGAACATGAAGAAATGGGTATGGACTTGAAGTAAATCCATCCAGGAATTCAATGATGCTCGAATCGGGATTTATAGAAATTTATATGAATTGTTTGGATTTTTGGAAGATGGTTTTTCACTGCTCAATATTTCGTTGATAGCGGCGGATGTTTTGACCAAAGAAAAATGAAGTCCTAGGGTTAAACAAGGGTAAGGGGTATTTATAGGAGATTTAGATTATTTTTTTATTCGAAAATTATATTAAATTTTAATCAACTTCTATTTATATTTGTCCTTTAAAATTCCTGTAGTCACACATGACATCCAAAAATCACGAAACTGGACATGTAGCTATAGTTCGACATTACGGACCCAACGAAACTGGTTTCGTCGAACTCCGACTTCGTTTGCTCACACAGAGTATTTTTAAAGTCAAATTATTGACTGCATTTCACAACAAAAATCCGTACGGCCACACACTAACTTCAAAAATCACGGAAATTGGAATCTAACAATATTTTAATATTACAGATCCAACAAAATTAGTTTCATCGAAAACGGAGGTCATTTGCAAAACTAGCTATTTTTAAAGCTCAAAATAACCCATTTAAATATATAAATACATTTAAAAACATTTAAATTAAATATTTGTAAAAAAATATTATTGTATATATTCACAATATAATACCATAAAACTCCAGAATATTCCTATATGAATTTCTAACCCGATACCTCAAATTGTAATTAAGTCGATATTCGATTTATAAATGAAATTCTTTTTATATATCGTTATAAATTATAAAGGAATTCCATAGCGACTTTTCTAAAATTTGATTTGAACATAAATCAAAATCTTCACAATGAAATCCCGATTTTTCTCTTCCATTAGAAAAATATACCTCCCCGCTTTGAACGTTTCATGTTTCACGGAAATCCGATTTAAAACGGATTCTGTATATCCATTTAAAATTCGAATCGCCAAATAGAGAACTGCCATGCCATTTCGAGCTCGATTTAAATTATATTATAATTATATGTTCAGCTGTCGTTCAGATAATATATTCGTTATTCTAATTCAAATTCTAATCTGAATTAAATATTTGAAATTGTCCAGTTCACATTATATTGTCCATTCACTATTACCGACTATTTCGGAATTAAATATATTTATTATTATATTATTTATATTAATTAAATATTCATTATTACTTAATTCTAGCCATTTTAAATTACCAAACCATTATTTTAAATAATTAAATAAATTATTTACAATACCGTAAAATATGGGTCGTTACACTTTTCAAATCTACCCATCGTTACTCCTTTGCAACATGCAAGGCAGCTCTAGTAGAAATGACCCAGGTACTTTGGAAACATCGTAAAAAGAAAGATAAAGGAAGTATCAAAAAATAAGGGAAAAAGATTGACTTAGAATTTTCAATTTTGGTGCTTCGGGTTGAACCCGAGTTTACGGATAAGATGAACCTAGGAAAATTAAATGAAATCCAAGTCGAGAAATAGCAAAACAAGAAAATATGGCTTGGATTCAGACCAAGAGACAAACCAAAGCTAGACTCGTGTCAGACATGATCAGAACCGAGTTAACTTAGTATCAATTGATAAGCTACAAATTGGTATTGAGTTGTCTTTTTATCGAGTCAAGCGCGTAAAACTCCACTTCAACCTTTGGAGGAGTCTAAGCAAAACCCGAAGTAAACAAACAAACCACCCGGGTCAGACATAAGTCAAGTAGACCTGACCGAAGCTTGTGATTTTCACCGACATAATTTACTCTAACATGAATCAAACTATCAAAAATGAGGATGTGGAGTATCTTAAGAGATTGCAAAGGGATTGGACCAATAAAATCACTTGGTACCAAGCACTTTTTTCTAATGTCTCCACTGAGAACCCTTATACATGGAGCATCATCCCGAATGATTGTCATGGTGTTCTTTTCTCAAGGAAAAGAAGAAAAAATTTAAGGATTTTTTAAAGAAAATCATAAAATTACAAGCTATATCAAAACCTATCTAAAACTACAAAATCTCAAGGGAAAAGTATTCAAAAAACAATATATCGAAGATAGAAGTCCAACGGAAAAAAGGAGGGAGGTTTCCCCTGTAAAAAAAATGATCTATATCGGTAAAAATATACTTGGTACGAAGTGGTTTTACTAGTAGTTAGGCCCGGTTACTTACTCCCGCATGCTTAGATCTTGATCTAGGCTTGATATTTCGTAGTCCTCCATCTCTACTTTGTCATTTTTATGCATAGTAAAGGAATTTTGAACACTTGGTTTATCTTACATCGTTTTTCTTCCCTAAATACTCCAAACACTCCCAAAATCGATACGGCCAGATTTGTGTTGTAATCAGTACATTCCAGAAAGTATCAATAAAATGTTAAGATTATGGTGGACTTAGGCCAAAGTATTTTCAAAACCCTTATAAAATGTATTTCTTGTTCTACTTTTCCTACATATATTACCTGTTATGCCTAGATCTTCTTTCTATTGAGGTGTTTATGATATTTTAATGCAATTTCTTTTGGTGTTTTCACTGAGAGTGAGAGTTGAATTTGACAAGAAAACGATTGAATCTAAAGTTTGTAGAAGATGAACATGCCTACCTCTAAATTTAAAATTAAAGGAAGTCAACTAGAACATAGGGCTGGCATGAGGTGTCCTATTGTTCTAATATATCCATCTGTGTGACTAGAGCAAAGAAGGAGAGATCAAGGAAAGAGGTGCAAGATAGAATAATGGCTTGACAACAAGGGATACAAGAGAAGTTTTCCATAAGGATGCAACAACGAAGAACAATCGGAGTAGTTGGAATTCAGAATCAACAACAAAAAGACAATGTAAGGACACCTGAAGTTTGAGAAAAACAAATTGGAACAATTCCCCATAACCAAAAAAAGTAGGTATCAAGATGAATTTACTCAGGGACACTGTCTATTTGGAACTAGGATAAGCTCCAATGCCAAGAACGGGTGATGCTAGAGCTAAAGAGTTAGATAGAAATGCGGGCGTAGAGCTGGAACTAGAAGCTCTTCGTAGGAACGAGGGGGTGGGATGAAGTTATGGAGCAGAGACCTCTACTGGATGGTAACCATGTAATTAGGATGGACAGGAATCGGGTTTGATTTATTTACTTCGCCTGTTGTTTTTAATAAACTATGCAATATTACTATCGTATTACTTACAGTGTATAGGATCATAATAATTCCTTAGTTAAGCTCTGAGTTGGAAGTCTAAAGTTAATAATTGGTAGGAGTGGATGTTCCCGATGTTTGTTGGATGCTCTAACATAAGCTTCAAGAGTGATGACCCATGCAATTAAAGCCTTGAAAAATCTCCACTATATAGCATTGTGCTCTTCGACTGCAACATTATTTTAATTTAATGATATTAAATAATAGACTTGTTTGTAAACCCCGCTATTCTCTACTATACCTGCTAAATCAAGGACTTTTGACACCTACTGAGAGAATCTTCTATACACTACCGGTGCTCATAAACCGTCGTACAAGCTCCTGATCGATGTAAAGCGATCATCAAGAAAAAATAGTAGAAAAAAGAAAAAAAGGAAATAGAAGAGGAGAGAAAGAATAGAAAATAACATAAACACAACCACAGAACTTGTCATGTATCTCACACCGCATCAGATGATGTATAATAGTAACAATCGCAGATATAAAACAAGCGAGAAAGTATTAACAATATAAACCATATAATCAGAGTTTACAGGCTCATGTTGTTATCCAGAACAGTAATAGAGTTTATACATGAGATAAATAAATTCAACTGATAAATTATCTCTAATAAGCATACATAATACTGTCAACGATCGATAGTGCCACACATCAGAATAAACAACAAGGATACAAGTATAAATATGTAAAATGTAGCCTCTTGCCAATCCACTTGTACAGCTTCTTGGAATGCCATACCTGCCACCTCGTCTACTCATTAGCATCGTTGATGGGCATCTAGGATGATAAGAGGAAAATAAAACCTTGGATTAGACAATAGTCTGATGTGAACGATGTACAAATCTCAAAGTACAATAAAAATCATAAAAGTATATGCAGCATGGAAGGTATGGGGAATCTTACATAGCGTGCCCTGCATCCATAGAGTTAGCACACAATAATCGATATATCTTGTACTATGATAAACATCACGTAGAGAAGGTGTGATAGATGTCTAAGTATCAAATTGATAAATAAGTAAACTACCATAGCATCTATCAATCATCCTCACATTCACTCACTCAGTGCGTAAAGTATATGATACTCGATATTTTGGTCATCCAATCATCGAAGCATCGGTAGGTCAAAAAACGTCAACTTACTCTAATAAAATTTGCACTATGTCAAAAAGTCAACAGATTATAGCAGATAACCTTACCCAGTCCAAAATGTTAATAGGCTCTAAGGTCCAGGCAGATTAGGTCGAAAACGTCAACTGACTCTGATTTCATCCTTGTGTCACTCTTACAAAGGTGTACCAAAATTTCGAATACCAATAACTCTTTGCACATGTTCTCTACAGCTGAATTCATCTCATTGACTGTCCATAAGGCTCCCATCTAAAGTCATAACGATCTGGGAACTCTCCCCGACAGTCATTGTATGTCATAAGATATCATCCTATGTCTCTCATCTCTCTCCCACCGAGAGTCGCCATGTTATGACTTAACATCATCTTTTCCGCATAACGAAGAAAAACCATTCGCAGCAGCCTTGCTCCCCATCCTGGAAACAACGTCATTGAGTGACACATCACCATATAGAAGCAACACATCATTATCCCATGCCAATGGCACTGATTGAAGAGTTATCATATTGAAATCATTACCTAACGAACCATTATATCCTTTTCCTCGAAGTTGCACCATCATCCATATCAAATTAA
Source organism: Allium sativum (assembly GCA_030737875.1). NCBI lineage: Eukaryota > Viridiplantae > Streptophyta > Magnoliopsida > Asparagales > Amaryllidaceae > Allium > Allium sativum. The sequence continues at coordinate 101,294,060 of CM060924.1, forward strand.
CCAAATGGACAATATCAATGGTATTCGATATCAACCACTCTATACTAATCAATAACGACTACCTATATCACATATTTAATCAAAATCGGTTAAATAATCATCCAAGGAAAACGTCCTGCATTCATTGCAGAGTCTAGCTCGTCGCCAAGTCTATCCTCTGCCTTTAGATCGGCCATTAAGCTCTAGTGTCGCCCCGTCTTCAAACCCATTACCAAGTTCCAATGCTGCTGCAACGTCTAATCCAACCATGCACTCAGAAGCTCCTTCGAGCATTTGTCTCATCCATTCGATTCTATCATCCTTGTGTGTTCAATCAATATACATCGACATGTGTGTTTGATCGATAAGCACCCTAAAATCTAACGAATGAGATTTTCAAATATAATATCACCTACAAACGATGTTTTAAACTATAATATGCAAATAATTCAACCATGCAACCAATAGTCGTACAAATCCATAATCTGGTATATAAACATCAATAATAGCAATAATTAATCAAGTAGAACCTATCTATAGCCATCAAAGTGAAATAAATGTCTAAATAACCTAGATCTAACAGTGTGGTCAAAATAACGTGCAAATAGGTAAATAGTGTGTAACAACGTGCAAATAGATAAAAATGTAATAATCAGTTTAAATCTACATAAATCACTTTTTAATATTTTTATTTATTATTTACTACGTTTAAATTTCCTATATATTGTGTTTTATAATTAGTAATCAATTTAAAACGTCAAAATTATATTATCTCAGTGAGTGACAATATCATTCACCTTAGCCAAATCATCCAAACAAGCTCTAAAGCGTAGAGCTTGTCAATACGAGTCCAATGGAAGAAATGATGTCCAAATCCGACCTTGTACACAAAGGTGACATAAGATATAAGTTTCACGATCAAAATGATAATTAACAAACTTAACTAAGCAATTAATCAAGATAAATACCTCTTAACCCCTTCATAATTCATCTCCTCAACTCTCGTGTAACCGAAGAACCCAAAATTTCCTTCGGTCCATGATTTCTCCAAACACACCTAGAAATTTTCTAAATTAATTCCACTAACGAATCACGTATTAGATCGTCTCCACATGGCCACCTCAACTTGGAGCTCGAATATTTGGAGTGATTTCCGACCCAGTAGGGCTATGTAACCCTGAATTGGTCGCACTCGTCCACAATGGGCCAGAGGCCACATCGCTACCGAGGTAAGTGCTCCTTGACACGACGAATCCAATGCAACCAACTTCACTCCATTTTGTTATATGAATCTCCATGTAGCTGGAAATGAATAGTAGTAGGCCGATGGGATTGCTTGGATTTAGGTAAATATTATATTTAATTCACAAATAATTCTCGAAAACCCGCGAACTCTAATTGAGATGTGTCGCCTATCATCATCTATATAAAAAGGAATTCTGGAAACAATGGAACTAGTTTCAACACCAAATTCGATTGTATATAGAAGTGAGCCTTTAAAACTCAAATTATACAATTCTGGTTTCATACAGAAATTGATGCATGTTTTATTTACGTATGATCAAACAGTATATCCGATCCGTATGAAACTTGATGGCATGAAAAAAACTACTAACTACAATTCGAAGAATATCAGCTTCATTATAATCCGACACTTTGCTCCCAGAATGACAATTTACACGTTTTTCGAGACGATTTGACCACCAATAGGTCCAAACTTGAAATATAACGATCCTCATATACTTTATCCGTGCAACGAACTATTCAGACTCAATTAAACTAGTCTTGAGCTCTAATTCGATCATTTGTAAAAAAATCCCATTTAAAACCATCAATCTAATAACTAACAATCATTATTTACATAAAATATATAAATGTCTGGTCACTAAAATACGGGTCGTTGCATTTTTCCCTTCTTAAAGGATTTCATATTCGAAATCCTCAAGGATTAAATAGCACAACACAACACTCTCGAGTTAGTGATGACATAATAGAAATCATCGATTATCGTCTCAAAAATTATTGAAGCGATCATAACAAAGAAAATAGACTCAAAATATGGCGTGGAGTCAATATTCCCATTCCTAAGAACAACCACCATTAAATTGGAATTGATGTAGCTATGCCGAACATCTAACTTGTACACTTATTTTTCAAATGAATGGATAATGGAAAATAAAAGTGAAACTCACTAGTTAGAAGACAATTCGATCTAGCATTACATATTGAATTTCTTTTCAAATTTTGCAAATTTCTCGGAAAATTTCTGTGGCTCCTCCTTTGCGTGACTCGATCCGAAAAAACTATTACTTACCAAATATGGTTCATCACAACAAAAGAAAACAAAATCCTACAAGTGGCCACCCATATCATGGCATAAAATCACCAAAATCGCACTAATGGCAAAAACCACAACTCTACATCTACTACATATCTTTATTTAGGCAAGCTCAGCATTCAGATGCAAATAAAAGTGAATTAACATCTAAACAATCAATCCTTACTTCTTTGTACTTGGGCATGTACTCAACAATGAGGACTAGACACAATAATAAAAATAGCGACAAGGAAAAAATAAGTTTGTTAATTTAATAGAATTTATCTAACATAAACATGTCAAGTCATGTACGGATTTTATCTCAAATAAAAGGACTATTCAACAATACAATCACCATACATGCCTAACAATCATATAAATGTAAACATACATGCAAACATCATAAATCAAACATGCATGAGCAAAATAATGGCAATTACAAAAATTAACATCTATATATATCCTAGCATGCACGATGCTAACCTAACTAATAAGAGGCATCCAATATCAGATGTAATCCATATATGACTCGACACTTAGTTGTTGTACCAAAAATAAAGAACGCTAATCTAGCATCTCTCATCAATGAATTGGGAATGACTCGAGTGCTATCATACCAATCCCAACTCTTTAGCAACATATTGATGGAAACCATTGACAGTTATTCCCACAACCATTTGGGAACCTCGAATAGTTATATAGAACTATTTGATTCATCCCATTTAGTAGTCAACAGATAACATCACATCCAACATAAGACGAACACGAAACTAAATCTTTTTAATGATGTTGGGTATAAACAACACCTCTTCCCTACAGAACTAACCACCATGGTCAATTCCATACTACCTCACCTCAAGTTAGGGAGTCATAACCACTAATAAACACAAAAGACACTTGCTAAAGGAATATCGCTTCCGAAGTGGTACACCTTTAACTTGACACATACAAGCAATGGCCCTTCACATATGTACATATGGGAAATACAAGGTTGTAGGAGGCTAAGGATCATCGCTACTGGTGAAGGTCAAAATATCTAATAGAAAAGAAAAACTCTAGTGATACTGGATCACTAAATGACTCTAACTCCTTCTCTATAATTAGTGCCTCCAAATCACTAAAGCGAACATCGACTCTGAATCAGGAATCAAATACTCCTTTCTCATGTGATTTTGGTTATTGACTAAAACACAACAACCTTCCATTCTAAAAAAAACCGCACTTAAACTATCCATACAATCAAGTTAGTATTATTCATCTTTTGTTCCTGATCAAAATGAGAAATCGACATACTCATGGGTCAAGTCCAACTTCCAAACCATCTAAACTCTCGTAGGACTTATAGGGACATCCTACTTGAGATGATTTGACTTAAGTGCTTCACTTCTCTTATCAAAAAGTGAAGCACTAATAAACCAAGCAACAAATGATGTTTCTCAACATCAGCGACACAAACGCCAATTGTTCCATGTGCTCTCTTTTCGTCCATGGGAATATGAAACAATAATCAAATAGCAAAAATACAACTCTTTTAAGTGATATCTAGGGACACGATCCAAGAAATCAATAAAATATGATGACTCACTGGTTAACCCAAATGGCATGCATAACCAACAATTCATAATCGAAGTAGCATATGAGACGTTGTAATCGACACATATCAACAAACTTCCTACAGTCGGTAAAATCTCTTTAGGGTTCCTAAATGAATGAACATCCATAACCAAATCAATATGAAACTAGACTCAAACATGGTCCCAATCTGGTCATGTAACGACCTGGGGAATTTGCGATCTTAGTAACCGACATAAACTCAATGTCGACTATTCAAGAATCGGAAATATCGGAACGTTAATTGAAAGAAGTTAGAGGGTGAGAATAGATAAGATAGAAAATTAGAATAGAAGAAGAAGAAGACAACTACAACATCAGAGTAAAATGAACCTCACAGCGGAACGAATAAAACATACTATATAACATAACTTTGAAATACAAATCTGTACTTGAATATACATATTATTATCAAAGTACAACACTTACAACACAGCGGGAATAAACAATTGCTATAAAAAGCTATTGAAGCCTCCTGCTCCAAGCTCCATCAAGTGTATCTGTAAATCCTGACGACTTGACTGCCCGTACAAAATTGGGTCCATGTTTATAATTTGTATGTCATATTCTCCTATCCTGTGAAAATGGGTAATATGATATCCGGTTAATCTGATCCAACGTCTAAGTGTAACTTTATGTTGAGTGCATTTATCGTTGGATTTTTTTAATAAAATAATATTGCATTGAAAATGAATCACAGGAGGCAACTGGTTCAAATACAAATTCAATCCGTATCATCACTCTGAAAGAAGAGTCATGCATTTTGACTATCATACAAAGTTTTTATTCTACAGTTGATGCTACAATTTTTCCTTTTTTGTTTTATGTACTGTTAATATTTTATTTCCCTCATATCAAAAGGGGAATGACCCGGAAACCAAAAGAAACCGAGACTACATTAAAATCATGACACTGTTCAATATTTAACAGTCTTCTCAATCTATTCCTGTTTTTACGGATAGATTTGTGGCTAATTTCTTAAGAATTATTAGTCCATTAAATTTGAATAGTCGTGTTTAAATATTGGGACGTGTGCAATTTCTAATTGGCTATAGTGTAGTATTATGTTTAGCAGTATATCACAATAACATACTAAGAGGCTATGAATTGTTGCAAAATTCAAAACCCATCAAAAAATATGAGAAATATCCATGTTTACAAAAATGAATGTGATTTTCCAATTTCCAAACAAAATTTTAAATATAGACATATTGTTATCAACAACCGATTCCAAAAAAATCCATCGAACTTAAACAAAATATACTTGATGACAGACTTACCCCAACCGCTTGAAGCTGTGAAAAAAAGATTTGACGATGCAATTTGTAACAACCCAGAATTTCAGAACCAATTTTTTTTTATTTAAACTATTTTTAGGTATATGGAGTATAAATTGGTTATTTTTACGAAATAAAATAAAAAAATTGAGAATAACTTAAATAGATTGTTTAAGTGATTAATTTCAACTTATTTGATAATTGTAGCATGTATTGATTGTAAATAATTTTGGTGATTCTATTCCTTTTTTTTATCACATCTTCTCTTATAATATATGTTTATATTATCTAAAGATTCTTATCTATTTCATACTATTCCATTTTAGGGTCACGTTTATGTTCATATATTATGTATCGTTCAATTTTTTCTTCATACTGTTTTTGTAGTTCGTATTTGAAAAAAATACAAATTTAAATGTGCCAAAGTTGTTCCCTTTATTAACCTATTTGATATAATTTATTATACGATTTTATTTTTCAACTCATATTTATCTATTTTAAATTATAGGAGAAATAAATATGATTTTATATGTTTTATGCTTGATTTTTTTTATCGTATTCATTTGTCAGAAAAACAATCATCATAATTAGACTTTTATGTATGTTTGTTAAATTCTAATTTTAATACATACTAAATCAAAACTTCACATATTTATTTGTTATTTTATAATGATTTAAACTATCAAGTAATTAATTAATCATAGTACATGCGTCATTTTAATTCAAGGTTTAATTTTTTTTCCTTTTACGAGAAACTACAATTTTAATCTTATAAATATTCCTAAACTAAAGCTTGATTATATTTTGTAATTCCAGTTTTCAAATTATGACAAAGGTTAAATTTCATTTTATACGCATACATATAATTTAGAGTTCAATTACTAACTTGAATGAATGTGCAAATAATAAGGAAAATACTACATCTTTCTTTTTTTCATAAATGTCGGCTTTAATTACTTAACCATTCATTTGGTTAACGTATGTTAACTTTTTCCTATTGGTAAAATTTCTTTTAATGCATTTTACATACAGGCTCATGCATAAATATTTACTATCACTTATTTGTTTTAACATAAATTTTGGGCAATAAAGCCATGAAATATTATGTAATAATTGTCATTAACTTGATAAAATAAAAAAGGAGAGAAATGAAACAAAGGAAGGCAATGTATAAACCTCTGTGCATGAAAAAAAATTTGTTTTCTTTATGACATCATTCTAATTATGGTAGTAAAATTATATCTTGTAATTAATCGCATGAATTAAGATTATCTTTCCAGAATAAAATAAATGCGTCATTAACGGGATGCGTTAATAAGAGATTTTTTTTTGTTTTTTGTTTGGTGAAGTCTTATTCTTTTGGAAGTTAAAGATGTGGTAATAAATGTGGTTATGGTAATTAACTTTCAATAAATATTTTTGAATCACTTATTGCAATAAATCACTAGTATTTATGGTCATTGTAACTTACGTAACATCCGTTTAGACCAAAGATTAAAACATATTTTGGGATAGTATTACACCAAAAGTTATTTTTGAAATAAATATTTTAGTATTTAGATATAATAAGGGGTAAGATTTTTGGGATACAATAAATGGTTGGAAGAAGATTAGCAATTGTTATTTAATAATATGTATCTACACATAACCATGTTTCACAAAAATTTACAATTAAAATATTATAAAAATACATTTTTGTCTTTACCCATAACCCTAAAACATACAGTAGCCGCCAAGCTTTAAATCAATGGCCGGTGCCCTCTCTTCTGCTTCCCGAATTTTCTCTCCATTCCCTCATCAACTTCGATCGTCTTCAAGGGGAAAAACTTTAAGCTCGAGGAGATCTTCAATTTCAACGGTCTGAACAAAGAAGCAACGAAATCACCCGATTTCAGATGCGTTGGAACCCTCTTGGCGAGCTCTACAACATAGAACGAACTAGAATCGAAATGGAGTACTTTGAAAATTCAGACAATCGAGGTGAGATTTCTATATTTTAAAATAATTAAAATTTAATTATCTCTCGCTAATTTAATTCCATGTATGAATGCTAATTTATTCAGACCTGCGATGTATGATATTGTATTTGTTGCTATTCGTGATTTAATATAGGTTGATGATTGATGTTGTATGTTGATCTGTTTATTTGATACTTATTGTGTTGTAATAAAATGTTGAAAATGACATATTAGATTTAAACCATAATTTTTGTATGAAATGATTTGTAGGATTAAAATATCATTTTATTTATAAAATGAAATGTGTAAATAAAAAAAATCACATTCTTAGTTAGAATATTTTTGTGTAGACAAAAATAACAATTTTGGTTAGAATTGTGTATTAGAGTTATGTGATTTCATTTAAAATGAAATTATATTTACCGTTATGTCATTTCATTAAAAATGAACATATTTTTAGTGTCATGTTGAAATATTAAAATTGAACATATTTTTAGTGTTATGTTATTTCAACTAAAAATAATCATGTTTTAGCGTTATGTTATTTCAACTAAAAATGACATATTTGTAGTGTTATGTTATTTCAATTAAAAATAACATGTTTTTAGCGTCATGTTGATTCAACTAAAAAGAACATTTCTAGCGTCATTCTCTTTTGAAATTAAAAAGAACGTTTTCATAGAAAATGTACATTAGAAGTGAAAATGCCATTTAGTATAAAATGTAAACTAGGATTAAATGCCATTTTAGTTATAAAATGTTGAAATACAATAAAAGTACATTTTTGTTATAAAATGTTTATTTAGAATAAAAATATCACTTTTATAACATGTTAGCAATGTAAGGATTAAAAACATCCATTTAGTCAAAAATGTAATCTTAGAATAAAAACATTGCATTTAGTTAAAAATGCGCATTTAGATTAAAACACCGCTTTTGTTAAAATATTCATTTAGAATAGAAAACACTGCTTTAGTTAAAAATGAACATTGCATTTGGTTAAAAATGCGCATTTAGATTAATGTACCGCTCTTGTCAAAAATGTTTATTTAGAATAAAAACATTGCTTTTGTCAAAAGTGTTATTTAGAATAAAACATGGCCTTTGGTTAGAAATATCATACTAGACTAAATTAGTCATTTTTGGTTAAGATTAGTAGTAACATATAAATTTGTCACTTTGGTTAAATTTAGTATTAACATATAAATTTGTCGCTTTTTGCCAAAATTAGAATGGACATATAAAATTATCATTTTTGTAGATAGAAATGTTAAACAAATAAAATTTACATTTTTTTTAATTTGGTAAGATCGGATTAAAAATGGTAAACAAATAAATCATCATTTTTTATTTGTTAAGTTGAATTAGAAAATGCACACAAAAAAAATCTCTTTTATTTGTCATTAGAGCATGTACGCAAATAAATGCCATTCATTTATTTGTCATTAAAAACATAGCATATTGTTTATAAATAAATATTCATTTATTTGTTATAAATATATATAGAAATTGTTTACAAATTAAAAACATTCCTTTTTGTCACTTTATTAGAGTGAATTCAAAACATTCACTTTGTCATTTAAAAAGGGATTAAACCAAAACATACAATGTTCGTTATTGAAAATGATTAACACAAAAACATGTTTACACGGCCATAACAAGTTTCCTGACTTGTTTATGTTGATTGGACGATAAATTTTTACACAATCGCCCAAGTGCAGAAATAATTTATTTAATTATTTGTTATGTGTATGTGTTGGTTGAAACCCCACACGGGTCTTGGGTTGATATCCACACATCGCCCTTGTGATTAGTTATAAGCGTTATTTAGTTGACGCTTATACAGTATTAATATTCACTTTGGATGTTATTAATGATCTTATCATTAGTGTAGAATACATTGCGATGTTTGAAATCCATATAATTAAATTATATGGTAATTGTTTTAGGTCTCATTCCAATTTTGAATTAAAAGAATATTTAATTTAATATTTAGTTAAAGAAAACAAATAATGACTTTGATGTTTTGAATTCAAAAGATTTTGTTTTGTTTGTTAAAAAGTTACAATGAAAAAGGTTGAATTAAAATATGAATTGGGCCATGACACGAGGTTAAGCCCAACTTATGGGATAAGTCTGCCCGGAACCAACCGGCATATCCAGCATCCATAAGTCGCAGGCTTAATGTGGGAGGTCTGGCCCAGTGTAAAATATAATTGAATAAGGAGTAATTGGGCTATTTAATCTATTTTATATAACAACGCCATTTTATAAAACATGAATTGGGCCATTTAATCTGTTTTGTTTGTTAAAAAGTTACAATGAAAAAGGTTGAATTAAAATATGAATTGGGCCATGACACGAGGTTAAGCCCAACTTATGGGATAAGTCTGCCCGGAACCAACCGGCATATCCAACATCCATAAGTCGCAGGCTTAATGTGGGAGGTCTGGCCCAGTGTAAAATATAACCGAATAAGAAGTAATTGGGCTATCTAATCTGTTTTATATAACAGCGCCATTTTATAACATATGAATTGGGCCATGACACGAGGTTAAGCCCAACTTATGGGATAGGCTGCCCGGAACAAACCGACATATCCAGCATCCATAAGTCGCAGGCTTAATGTGGGAGGTCTGACCCAATACAAAATATAACTGAATAAGAAGTAATTGGGCTATTTAATCTGTTTTATATAACAACGTCATTTTAACCCGAACGGGTTATCGATCAATTTAATTCACTTTAAATGAATATAAGAAGTGATTTTCAAAATAGACTATTTTGAGAATGTTAATATTTTAATATGAAAAGAAAATAAAATATTCAATTTAGACTTTAAATTGCAATGAAGTTAAAATCGTTTTAAATGAATTTATAACTATTTTATAAAGTGTGTTAAAATGGAAATCGACAATATAATATATATAATATATATAATGATTTAATGGTTAACTAGAATAAATCTTATAATTAAGATTTAAGAAAGTTTTCCAATAAATTAATATTTACTTGGAATTAAATAGAATAAATTGGATTTTTGGGTTGTCGTGAATGGTGTCTTAAATAACACTGTTCTTAACCCCAGTTAAGATAAGAATAAATCTTTTAATTAAGATTATTAGAGTTTCAATTATATTTAATAATTTGAATAAAATGATTTGTGAATTGATTTTATCGTGAACAATGTTTTTAAACAACATCTGTTCTTTAACTCAATTTACAGTGAGAATATAACTTGGAATTTATAAATCTTTTATTAAGATTTAATAGAAAATTTTCCAAAGTAAAGTTTTCCAATTTAATATAATAAATTGAGATTGAATGGAATTTGATTTAATAATATTTGAGATGAGCTTCTGTAAAAGAAGGCCGGTAATATATATGGAATTTAAAAGGCTTTTCCGTTATTCCATTTATATTAATAGTCCGATACAGAAATTTATATCGATTATACATTGGTCCGATTTCTATGAAAATTCCATATTTAATGGAAGATGAATTTGAGTTTATCATGAACAATGTTTTCAATGATATTAGTTCTTTAACTCAAATAAGATAAGATTAATTTCTTAAAATTTATAAAAAAATCATTAAATAATGATTTTGATATTTAAAACCAAATTGGAGTTTTTAATAAATCTTTAAAAGAAAGATTTAAGAATAAATTTGAAGAATTTATCTTTGATAAGATAATGCGAATAATTCATTAGAAGAATAATTCTGAATTGGAATGTGGCGTTGGATGTGTTTTTATAGTACTTGATTTTTAATTATAAAAATACGTGAGTTATTCGGAAAGACCGGGTTTAACCCATTACGAATAATTACTACGACGATGAGGAGCCGAAAATGAAGACGATGGTTGAAGGCCGACGATCTTCACATCGAATGGATGTGTTGCTGCTGAGACCCTTGATGGGAGTAGCTACCTTGAAGGGGCTTCAGTGGTGGCCGTCCGGACTATTGTTGATTGTTCGGATTTGGTTTTCGCTCAGACCCAAAGCATAAGCTGGTAAATGGATGTGTGTCTGACATTGGATTTCGTTCCATGTGAATTAAATTGATCTTTATTAATGTATATCTGATTGGTGGTGGAGAATTTATTCTCTGCTTAACACCCTGGTATATATTAATAGTGATTGATCGCATGGCATGAATTGTCAATGTGGCACGCCAAGATGCAATTGATCAAGGCTTTTGTTGAAAAGCAGGGCCTTGTGGGATGACCAAAGTATAGCCTATCACGGCATAGCTTTGTGTATATCGTGACTTCGCGAGCCTCACACCCCGGTATGAGTCAAAAACGGGATACGGACCGTAGGGAGTGTACACGTTTCTTTCTAGCTAGAGTGATGTCAGGGACCTACCAGCGCTGACATTTTACTTATGTGGATGATGGATTTTGAGGCGCCTCGGATTTTTATAGGCCGTTAGTGGTCATACTATAGGTCCAAAGGGACCGGGAAGCGTGTGTTCAGGCATAACCAATCCACTGCCCATAGGCGGGGACCGGCCCTACCGCTCCAAGGGTCCACTGCGGGGGATCCTGAGGCATTTGCTAGAGTGTCTCGAATCGGAGAGGAGCTTGCCCCTAGCCTCGACTCATGATGAAAATCCAATTTCCAATATGACCTTGCGATTTTGATTGTAGAACTAGTATGGCGACATAGTAGGATGGGGTACTATGCCGTCTATGATTAATACATTACAATTGAAATTGTTTTTGAAATATATATACCCATAGATATACACACTAATATTAAATTCGTTTTATCGTATCAAGCATCTTTTGACCATTATAAGGTAAAACTCTATCCTCCGGTTTGCGTTGCATTGTGTGATGGGACTTGAGTTTTATAATGGTTTCATTTTTCCTAAAAAGCATTGAGTTGTTTAACGATTTACTTTAATTTATGCACTGGAAATCCAATGGAGTAAACCCGCTCCGCATTAGCGGCGTGGTCCTGTGATTCGCCTTATTATTAGATAAGTCTAGTTAAGATTTCTCATACCAGTCCCATGACTGACCTGTAGTTTGTTTCACTGGCAAACTCAGGTGCCCATATTTTATACACGGGCAGTCGAGTAGCTTTTTGCAGATATTTACAGGATCCTGGTTTACAGCTAAAGCGGTATTCGGAAAGCTCTGTATCCGTGTATTCCTTTCAGTTGTATATTTGTATTATTTTTCCGCTGCTTTGTAAATGTAATTTAAATCTCTGATATCATTGTATTTCTTTTATGTAATAAGTATTCATACTCTGATATATTCTTGTACTCTGATGTAATTGTTGTAATCAACAATAAAATGCTCTTTAGTTTGTGTTCTGATGTGTATTGTTCTCAAGGCAATCTAGGCTTTCCTTTACGGGGAAGTTTGGGTCGTTTCAGTTGGTATCAGAGCTTTGGTTTACAGAGCTCGAGAACAAGACACATTAGAACCGAACGAAAGAATTCATCAGAGATTGGATTAGTAATATCCAATGAGAATAACTCGTCAGAGATAGGATCAGTAGTATCCTAGAACGAGCGTAAAGAGTATTATTTTCTTTAAAAATAAAAACAAATTTAGTTTTGAAAATTTTACCCTAATATACGTATTTGAGTATATTATATTTTAATGTAGACAATCGAGTATATATTGATTTCGAATATACGAGTAATTAACGGATATTCAAAGTTTTAATATACAGGATAGATATAGAATCACACTCTAGTCGCCCGGAGATAATTCTGATGATCGGTGCACCATCACCAGTATTTATGTTCGAGTCTCGAAAGTGGGATTTCTATATATTTCCATTGACTGGTATGAGAACCCAAAACTTAGTTAGTACATATTGTTGTGATTTGCACTAAAAATATGATTTTTGGCTATATATAAAAGTTATATATATTTGAGAAGTTAATCACCTAATTGATTGCTGGTTGTGATGTTTGATAATTAGTTTAACTAATTAAAATATTGGTATGATAATTAATTTAACCAATATGAGAAAGAATGATAAATTTAGCTAAATCAAATTTAATATTGAACAAAATTGATAGGAATTGAAAATTGAATTGATTAATCAAACAACTTTTAGCTTCGTTCCTTTTCGAGGACGAAAAGATTTTAAGTGGGGGAGATTGTAACAACCCAGAATTTCAGAACCAATTTTTTTTTATTTAAACTATTTTTAGGTATATGGAGTATAAATTGGTTATTTTTACGAAATAAAATAAAAAAATTGAGAATAACTTAAATAAATTGTTTAAGTGATTAATTTTAACTTATTTGATAATTGTAGCATGTATTGATTGTAAATAATTTTGGTGATTCTATTCCTTTTTTTTTTATCACATCTTCTCTTATAATATATGTTTATATTATCTAAAGATTCTTATCTATTTCATACTATTCCATTTTGGGGTCACGTTTATGTTCATATATTATGTCTCATTCAATTTTTTCTTCAAACTGTTTTTATAGTTCGTATTTGAAAAAAATACAAATTTAAATGTGCCAAAGTTGTTCCCTTTATTAACCTACTTGATATAATTTATTATACGATTTTATTTTTCAACTCATATTTATCTATTTTAAATTATAGGAGAAATAAATATGATTTTACATGTTTTATGCTTGATTTTTTTATCGTATTCATTTGTCAGAAAAACAATCATCATAATTAGACTTTTATGTATGTTTGTTAAATTCTAATTTTAATACATACTAAATCAAAACTTCACATATTTATTTGTTATTTTATAATGATTTAAACTATCAAGTAATTAATTAATCATAGTACATGCGTCATTTTAATTCAAGGTTTAATTTTTTTTCCTTTTACGAGAAACTACAATTTTAATCTTATAAATAGTCCTAAACTAAAGCTTGATTATATTTTGTAATTCCAGTTTTCAAATTACGACAAAGGTTAAATTTCATTTTATACGCATACATATAATTTAGAGTTCAATTACTAACTTGAATGAATGTGCAAATAATAAGGAAAATACTACATCTTTCTTTTTTTCATAAATGTCGGCTTTAATTACTTAACCATTCATTTGGTTAACGTATGTTAACTTTTTCCTATTGGTAAAATTTCTTTTAATGCATTTTACATATAGGCTCATGCATAAATATTTACTATCACTTATTTGTTTTAACATAAATTTTGGGCAATAAAGCCATGAAATATTATGTAATAATTGTCATTAACTTGATAAAATAAAAAAGGAGAGAAATGAAACAAAGGAAGGCAATGTATAAACCTCTGTGCATGAAAAAAAAATGTTTTCTTTATGACATCATTCTAATTGTGGTAGTAAAATTATAACTTGTAATTAATCGCATGAATTAAGATTATCTTTCCAGAATAAAATAAATGCGTCATTAACGGGATGCGTTAATAAGAGATTTTTTTTTTGTTTGGTGAAGTCTTATTCTTTTGGAAGTTAAAGATGTGGTAATAAATGTGGTTATGGTAATTAACTTTCAATAAATATTTTTGAATCGCTTATTGCAATAAATCACTAGTATTTATGGTCATTGTAACTTACGTAACATCTGTTTAGACCAAAGATTAAAACATATTTTGGGATAGTATTACACCAAAAGTTGTTTTTGAAATAAATATTTTAGTATTTAGATATAATAGGGGGTAAGATTTTTGGGATACAATAAATGGTTGGAAGAAGATTAGCAATTGTTATTTAATAATATGTATCTACACATAACCATGCTTCACAAAAATTTACAATTAAAATATTATAAAAATACATTTTTGTCTTTACCCATAACCCTAAAACATACTGATCGACGCTAATCTATGAATTAGAAAAGCGCGACAATTGTAATAAATTCTGCAAGCATACAGGTGTGTAGCATACAGGTCGAACACAGGGAGGAAAGTTAGATTTTATTATTTATATGTTTCGTGGGCGTGTTAGACGAACTTTGGAGGGTGATTTTGAAAATAAAACAAAACAAAATTAAAACTGTAATTTGATTCAGAACAGATCTAACTGAACCGACGATCAGATCACAATTTCAATGGAAAAGAAATAAAACTATGAATTAGATTTGAATCTAAGCAAATCCAATTTGACCTAAGAAAATAATAAAAGCAGGAATTGAAATAACAAACAAGAATTAAAAATTAGGATTTCCGCTGAATCTAATCAGACGGTAAATCACTAATGCAAATAAGTGCAGAATACAAATAGTGTTCTACCGAATCTAATCGTATAGACAACACTAGTTGCTAAGAAAAAAAATGCAGAAAATAAAAGAGAAAGAAGAACTTTTATTAGACTATGGAATAAGAGATGAGATAGGATGGTGGCTACAAGGTTATTACAAGGGTATATATAGGGTAGATAGCCAAACCCTAACCCTAACCCTAATGGTAATTGGGCCTGGTCATTACAACACTAATTAGTTACAATGAGAAACATAAATGGGCCTTAGATAAATAAAGCAATTTTGGGCCTTTTCTCTTTTTCCTCTTGCTTCCTTGACATTTCTTCATTGATTTGTGATGTTCAAAGCCTTTTTATCAATCCTTTTCTTGTCCAATAGCAACTAGATGTGAGATCTTCATCTACAATTCTTCAAACTGCAAATACACTGCAAATTGATCTCTATTTCTCTACATTTCTGGTTGCATGCGGGCTGGGTTGGAATATCTGTAAAAGTAACAAAACAATACCCAAGTAATATTTATTTATATACAAAAGATAAGAAATAAGAGCGTAAAATAAACACATTTCTATGTCAATCAAATACCCCCACACTTATCTTTTACTCGTCCTCGAGTAAAAAGAAAATGAAAAACTAACTAGATAGGTCACACTTTCGTAGGAAACACGATTGCATTGAGCGTATGCAACAAGCCGTTAAACCTCTAGGTGCCCCTAGTAGGACGAGTGGTGTCTCGTGAGGGTTTTCAGCGGATACTACCCACAAAATCCCAATGCAGTATGCTATGATTCGAATGAACTACATGAATGCAATGGACATATGCAAAAAAATAAAAACGAAAAATGACAACACGACTTATTTCAGGAAAGTGGTACAACAAATTAAGTTAACAATTTCTAATCAGTTGATTTTATTTTAGATACCTCAACTTGTCACAAATTTTCAATATAAATCAAGTTTTCAAATGTTAAATTCCAGTTTGGCCAGTTAGTTTGGTTGATAACATAGTGCAGCCATGAAATAAATTCTTAGTTTGCTTGGCACAGTTTGCAAAGTGGTATTCTAATTTTCTCATGTATGGCTAGTCAAATCAATAAGGTTAAGAAGTGTTTGGGTATCATCGCTTGTTCTTTATTCTATAAAATTTTAAGATTTATGATTAAGTACATACACCTAACTAAAAAGACCAAGGTTTACCACCCATGCACTGCCTCGCGGACTAACGGAGAGTGGGTAAAGAGCTTGGCGGATTGTGCAGGCCGACTTTGACTTTGTCAACAACGTGTCGGTAATCCTTAGGTGTCCAATCCCATAAAATGAGACCAAGATATTCCAACTTTGAATTTGTCAACAACGTGTCGGATAGAGCTTGGCAGGTTTGCACACCAACGCTCGATATACAAGCAATGTCGGATACCCTTGGAATACTATTATTATTATTATCGAAAATATAAGCACAAAAGAGAGTAACGCGAATTCAACTTAACACAACTTAGTTTTAAAGATTTGAAAAGCCAATATAAGTATTTTAAGTCCTCCACTTATTTAAACAAAGTCTACAATATAGAATAGATTTCATGGCCATCACTTAAGAATCTCCCTATGTACCGGTTACACTATTATCCCTCAAAATTAAACTTTTCATTATATTTCCTATTCGATCGAAGTTGAGAGAGAAAAATACTATCAACTGGCTAAAAATTGTAAACTTATTTTGCTGTATCAATTGAAAATGAGTCGTATCTTCAAAAAAAAAAAAATCTTCTGGTATGTTCGTACAATCTAGAATGCATGATGGTCCTACTTAATTGGTGAAAATAAAAACAAAGAAAAATGAAAATGGATGAAATGCAGACTCCCCCCCCCCCCACACTTGAACTAAACAGTGTCCACACTGTAAACGTTTCCTAAATTTGAAAGATCGTACCCAAAGATGGATTAAATGTAAAATGACTTGTAAAATGAAATGCAATCTAACTATATGTAAGAATGGATCATATGTACAATGATATATGTGTTTGCGATGTATGCGATGCAAAGAATTCCACCAACTTTTTCCCCCACACTTGGTTCTAGCCCTATGAGTCCCATTCCCACTATGTCTAGGCGTGTTTTCTAATAAGCAAAGGTTTTTGAAAACCATCTCATCTTTAAACCTAGATTTATAGTCCAGTAAATGAATGTTCAAGGTCGTCCTAACATGAAGTTTTTCAATCAAACTAACATTCCAAAAATAGTTCATGTGTTCAACAAATTTATCAGTGTAATTTTTCAAAAAATTGTGATCGCATATAAATTCAGTGAAATTTGAAATCTGAGTGTTGTTCAACACTATGTGATCACATTTCTCATCATTAACTGTCAACGTATTTTCGACACTGACAATCTCAAGTTCATTTGGAATTTCCTCAAAGTTAAAATTTTTGAACTCGTGACATGAATCCACTTCTTCCTTATTTGGCAATTCATCCTCGTACAAATCAAGAAATTCATGTTCATTAAAATCCATTTCCACTTCTGAGTTTTTGAAAAATTCAACATTTTCATTTGGTTCAATTTCAAAAATTTCAAGTTTCTCACAGCCTGAAAGAGGAAGATCAAAATCCAAGCTTAAATCTTTTTGAAAAGAATCGAAATCCAAATCATTTATTGAATTTTGAACAACTTCATTTAGATCATCATTCTCAATTTCCAAAGTTGTTGTTTGAAAATTTTCAATGTCAGTAAGAGTTGAATTATTTTCTGATCCATCGTTTATTTGAATTTGATTTTGTTGTTCTTGTTGCTCTTTCAAAGATGTCAATAAACAAAGAAGTTCATCAGCCTTTTTATTTAGCCTTTCTTCCCTCTCTCCAAGAATGTTAAGACGATCGTTGATTTGAGAGCTCTCGTTTTGGATTTCTTGATTCTCAAAATTATAGTCCACATCAATTTCACGATCAATATCATTCCCAATGTGGTGGTTGTTTGAATCTTCAGAAAAATGACAATGATATTGGAAATCATTTTGATTTTGAAAATTAGGGTCATAACCAAAACTGTTGAAATTCGATGGAAAATTGAAATTTTGGTTATTTTCAAGATGTTGATATGGGTTGTAATTTTGGAAATTTTGATCGATTTGAAAATCATTTTCAAAATTATTTTCGAATTGGTTTCCAACCCCATGTTGATCAAAGGTACGTTGCGATTCAAAACCGTTTTGATGTGGATGTGGCCCATAATCGAAGTTATTGAAATTTAAATTGAAATCGTCGTTTCGATTATATCTATGATTTTGAAAATGTTGGTCAATTGGAAAATTTTGAAAATTGGCATCGGGCTCACGAAATTTTGGAAAATCTTGCTTCATGAGTTGTATTTCATGCTCATACTCTTCAAGAGGACGTCTACTCCGACTATTATCCCACATTTCTCTCAGAGTTTTTTTTGAATTAGACATTTGAATGAAGTCAGGGTAAGACATAAATTATTCCTATTTCAAAATAATATAAAAGAATGAGTTGTGCTCTATTAATTAACTGACTCAATTGGAAGGGGGAAGAGGGTCTTATGGCCGTTCACGTATAGTATAAAACTAAGGGATACGACCAATGTTTTACGGGTAGTATGCAACCTCTTTTGCTAATAGTTCAATAAATTGAACTACTATATATCCGCGATCCAATTATATGAGACAGTCAACTTCACAAAACACCACTTTTCAATTATATTATTTTGAAAATCAAATCAAGTTTTATTATTGAAAAACGACGAGCGTGATGATTTTAGCTATGGAAAATAATTCCTAACTAAACAGATTAAGAAAAATTCAATCACAGAACAGTCACAGAACAATAGCAGAATAAAAAATTTGTACAAGCAAGCCGCTGCCCCTGCAGAAGATTTTTACACACAATTTCTATATTTTTTCTTTGCAGCAAAGCACCTGTAGAGTTTAGAAAATATTACAGCGGTGTATGGCAATCTGTCCATAAAAATTGAGCAGTATTAATGATTGAAATCCATTATTTGCAAATCCGTTGACCTTTGAATCCTTGTTCGTTGCTTGAATTCCTTCCTTCCTTTGGCCTTTGATTTGAATTTCACCTCTTCTTCTTCTTCTTTTTTGAGAGAGAGAGAGAGAGAAAGGTAGCAAAATCAACAAAAGAAATAAAAGAGAGAAAAGAAAAAAAAAATTATGAAGGAGAGAGCTGGAAAGAAATAAATGAAATAATGGAAAGAGAGATTGTAGGAGGTGAATGAGAAATGCAATTGGAAAGAAATAAATAAAAAGAAAAGAATGCAGTTTTTTTTTAATTATTTTTTTGAAAATTTGAACAAGAAGAAAGGGAAAGAAATGAATGAGAAAAGAAAAACAAAAAAGGGAAAAAAATGAAAAAAAAAAGGAAGGAAATAAGGAAAAAAACAAGGTTTTTTGAGTAGAGAGGAAGGGTAGAAGGAATGGAGGAAAGAAATAAAAGCAGACAAAAACAAGAAAGAAATCAACGTAGACAGAGAAGAAAATGCAAAAGGTTTTTTTTTTAGAAAATTGTAGACAAAAGATGGAAACAAATAAAAAGAAAAGGAAAGAGAAAAGAAAATTGTGAAAATCAACAAGGTGGTAGAAAGATGGAAAGAAAGATTAGAGGAAGTGAGAGAGAGTTGTAATTAGAAAGCAATCGATTAAAAAATGCAAGTTTTTTTTTGGTTATTGTTGTAAAAGAATGGAAACCAGTGTATTGACAATTGGAAAGAAGTAAAAGGAAGGAAGGAATAAATGGAAACCAATTAAAGAAAATTTGGCAAATTAAATGTACAACAATAATGAACAATAAAAATAAAGTAAAAATTGGAAAGAAGGAATAGATGAAGAGGGAAAGAAAAAAAAGAAATATAAAAGGAAAAACAAAAATGAAAAGGAAAAAAATCAAGAGAATTTGGCAAATTCTATTTTTTTATTATTATTTGTCTAAAGTAGGAATGAATTTGCAAGAGGGAAACAAATAAATGAAAGAAAGGGGAAAGAGGAAAGAGGTTGAAAACAGGAAAGAAACAAAAGAAAAATGACAAGTTTTTTTTTTGAACTTGTAAAAGAAGAATGAGAAGTAATTGTATTGAAAATTGGAAAGGAGGAATAAATAGGAAAGAAATCAAAAGTGGAATTTTTTTTTTGAAAAGAAAGGAATTTGTAAGAGAAGAAAAGAAATCAAATGTATTGAGAACAAGAAGGACAAAAGAAGAAAGGAAAAAAAAATTAAAAGAGGAATCTTTTTTTTTTTTGGAATTTGTAAAAATAAAAAGAATGTAGATGATTGGAAAGATGGAAAGAATAAAGGAAAATTGAAAGTTGTTTTTTTTTTTTTTTTTTTGAGAGTTGTACAGAAGAAGAAAAAAATGTACAAGGAAAGGAAAGAAATAGATGGGAGAAGGGGAAACAAACTAAACAAAAATTGGCATGATTTTTTTTCTTGATTTAGATGATTACAGTATATAATACCAAATCAATCAGTCAAGATTTTTTTTCCTATATCTATACACAAGAAAACAAATAAAAACTTTTTTTTATTTGGCAATTTTTTTTATTAAAAAAAAATGTATTGAAAACAGAGAAGGGGATAGAGAAAGGAGAAATAGATGAGAGAGAAAAAAGAAAGAATTTAAACAGAATTTGACAAGATTTTTTTGTTTGTTTTTTAGGGAAAGAAATCAAATTGTAAAAAGAAGGTCAGGAGGGAAAGAAATTTGACAATTAAGGCAGAGGAAAGATAGAAAGAAATTTGAGAAAAAATGGTAATTTTTTTCTCTTGCTTAATGGATGATAACACCAATAGAATTGATATACCAAATCATTAATCAAGATTTTTTATATATACATAGAAGAAAATAAAATAAAAAATAAAATAAAAGCTAACACGAATCTAAAATTAAATAAATAATAAAATTTAATCGTTACCTCCCCGGCAACGGCGCCAAAAACTTGATCGACGCTAATCTATGAATTAGAAAAGCGCGACATTTGTAATAAATTCTGCAAGCATACAGGTGTGTAGCATACAGGTCGAACACAGGGAGGAAAGTTAGATTTTATTATTTATATGTTTCGTGGGCGTGTTAGACGAACTTTGGAGGGTGATTTTGAAAATAAAACAAAACAAAATTAAAACTGTAATTTGATTCAGAACAGATCTAACTGAACCGACGATCAGATCACAATTTCAATGGAAAAGAAATAAAACTATGAATTAGATTTGAATCTAAGCAAATCCAATTTGACCTAAGAAAATAATAAAAGCAGGAATTGAAATAACAAACAAGAATTAAAAATTAGGATTTCCGCTGAATCTAATCAGACGGTAAATCACTAATGCAAATAAGTGCAGAATACAAATAGTGTTCTACCGAATCTAATCGTATAGACAACACTAGTTGCTAAGAAAAAAAATGCAGAAAATAAAAGAGAAAGAAGAACTTTTATTAGACTATGGAATAAGAGATGAGATAGGATGGTGGCTACAAGGTTATTACAAGGGTATATATAGGGTAGATAGCCAAACCCTAACCCTAACCCTAATGGTAATTGGGTCTGGTCATTACAACACTAATTAGTTACAATGAGAAACATAAATGGGCCTTAGATAAATAAAGAAATTTTGGGCCTTTTCTCTTTTTCCTCTTGCTTCCTTGACATTTCTTCATTGATTTGTGATGTTCAAAGCCTTTTTATCAATCCTTTTCTTGTCCAATAGCAACTAGATGTGAGATCTTCATCTACAATTCTTCAAACTGCAAATACACTGCAAATTGATCTCTATTTCTCTACATTTCTGGTTGCATGCGGGCTGGGTTGGAATATCTGTAAAAGTAACAAAACAATACCCAAGTAATATTTATTTATATACAAAAGATAAGAAATAAGAGCGTAAAATAAACACATTTCTATGTCAATCACATACAGTAGCCGCCATGCTTTAAATCAATGGCCGGTGCCCTCTCTTCTTCTTCCCGAATTTTCTCTCTATTCCCTCATCAACTTCGATCGTCTTCAAGGGGAAAAACTTTAAGCTCGAGGAGATCTTCAATTTCAACGGTCTGAACAAAGAAGCAACGAAATCACCCGATTTCAAATGCTTTGGAACCCTCTTGGCGAGCTCTACAACATAGAACGAACTAGAATCGAAATGGAGTACTTTGAAAATTCAGACAATCGAGGTGAGATTTCTATATTTTAAAATAATTAAAATTTAATTGTCTCTCGTTAATTTAATTCCATGTATGAATGCTAATTTATTCAGACCTGCGATGTATGATATTGTATTTGTTGCTATTCGTGATTTAATATAGGTTGATGATTGATGTTGTATGTTGATCTGTTTATTTGATACTTATTGTGTTGTAATAAAATGTTGAAAATGACATATTAAATTTAAACCATAATTTTTGTATGAAATGATTTGTAGGATTAAAATATCATTTTATTTATAAAATGAAATGTGTAAACAAAAAAAATCACATTCTTAGTTAGAATATTTTTGTGTAGACAAAAATAACAATTTTGGTTAGAATTGTGTATTAGAGTTATGTGATTTCATTTAAAATGAAATTATATTTACCGTTATGTCATTTCATTAAAAATGAACATATTTTTAGTGTCATGATGAAATATTAAAAGTGAACATATTTTTAGTGTTATGTTATTTCAACTAAAAATAATCATGTTTTAGCGTTATGTTATTTCAACTAAAAATGACATATTTTTAGTGTTATGTTATTTCAATTAAAAATAACATGTTTTTAGCGTCATGTTGATTCAACTAAAAAGAACATTTCTAGCGTCATTCCCTTTTGAAATTAAAAAGAACGTTTTCTTAGAAAATGTACATTAGAAGTGAAAATGCCATTTAGTATAAAATGTACACTAGGATTAAATGCCATTTTAGTTATAAAATGTTGAAATAGAATAAAAGTACATTTTGGTTATAAAATGTTTATTTAGAATAAAAATATCACTTTTATAACATGTTAGCAATGTAAGGATTAAAAACATCCATTTAGTCAAAAATGTCATCTTAGAATAAAAACATTGCATTTAGTTAAAAATGTGCATTTAGATTAAAACACCGCTTTTGTTAAAATATTCATTTAGAATAGAAAACACTGCTTTAGTTAAAAATGAACATTGCATTTGGTTAAAAATGCGCATTTAGATTAATGTACCGCTCTTGTCAAAAATGTTTATTTAGAATAAAAACATTGCTTTTGTCAAAAGTGTTATTTAGAATAAAATATGGCCTTTGGTTAGAAATGTCATACTAGACTAAATTAGTCATTTTTGGTTAAGATTAGTAGTAACATATAAATTTGTCACTTTGGTTAAATTTAGTATTAACATATAAATTTGTCGCCTTTTGCCAAAATTAGAATGGACATATAAAATTATCATTTTTGTAGATAGAAATGGTAAACAAATAAAATTTACATTTATTTTTAATTTGGTAAGATTGGATTAAAAATGGTAAACAAATAAATCATCATTTTTTATTTGTTAAGTTGAATTAGAAAATGCACACAAAAAAAATCTCTTTTATTTGTCATTAGAGCATGTACGCAAATAAATGCCATTCATTTATTTGTCATTAAAAACATAGCATATTGTTTATAAATAAATATTCATTTATTTGTTATAAATATATATAGAAATTGTTTACAAATTAAAAACATTCCTTTTTGTCACTTTATTAGAGTGAATTCAAAACATTCACTTTGTCATTAAAAAGGGATTAAACCAAAACATACAATGTTCGTTATTGAAAATGATTAACACAAAAACATGTTTACACGGCCATAACAAGTTTCCTGACTTGTTTATGTTGATTGGACGATAAATTTTTACACAATCGCCCAAGTGCAGAAATAATTTATTTAATTATTTGTTATGTGTATGTGTTGGTTGAAACCCCACACGGGTCTTGGGTTGATATCCACACATCGCCCTTGTGATTAGTTATAAGCGTTATTTATTTGATGCTTATACAGTATTAATATTCACTTTGGATGTTATTAATGATCTTATCATTAGTGTAGAATACATTGCGATGTTTGAAATCCATATAATTAAATTATATGGTAATTGTTTTAGGTCTCATTCCAATTTTGAATTAAAAGAATATTTAATTTAATATTTAGTTAAAGAAAACAAATAATGACTTTGATGTTTTGAATTCAAAAGATTTTGTTTTGTTTGTTAAAAAGTTACAATGGAAAAGGTTGAATTAAAATATGAATTGGGCCATGACAAGAGGTTAAGCCCAACTTATGGGATAAGTCTGCCCAGAACCAACCGGCATATCCAGCATCCATAAGTCGCAGGCTTAATGTGGGAGGTCTGGCCCAGTGTAAAATATAATTGAATAAGGAGTAATTGGGCTATTTAATCTATTTTATATAACAACGCCATTTTATAAAACATGAATTGGGCCATTTAATCTGTTTTGTTTGTTAAAAAGTTACAATGAAAAAGGTTGAATTAAAATATGAATTGGGCCATGACACGAGGTTAAGCCCAACTTATGGGATAAGTCTGCCCGGAACCAACCGGCATATCCAGCATCCATAAGTCGCAGGCTTAATGTGGGAGGTCTGGCCCAGTGTAAAATATAACCGAATAAGAAGTAATTGGGCTATCTAATCTGTTTTATATAACAACGCCATTTTTATAACATATGAATTGGGCCATGACACGAGGTTAAGCCCAACTTATGGGATAAGTCTGCCCGGAACCAACCGGCATATCTAGCATCCATAAGTCGCAGGCTTAATGTGGGAGGTCTGGCCCAATATAAAATATAACTGTATAAGAAGTAATTGGGCTATTTAATCTGTTTTATATAACAACGTCATTTTAACCCGAACGGGTTATCGATCAATCTAATTCACTTTAAATGAATATAAGAAGTGATTTTCAAAATAGACTATTTTGAGAATGTTAATATTTTAATATGAAAAGAAAATAAAATATTCAATTTAGACTTTAAATTGCAATGAAGTTAAAATCATTTTAAATGAATTTATAACTATTTTATAAAGTGTGTTAAAATGGAAATCGACAATATAATATATATAATATATATAATGATTTAATGGTTAACTAGAATAAATCTTATAATTAAGATTTAAGAAAGTTTTCCAATAAATTAATATTTACTTGGAATTAAATAGAATAAATTGGATTTTTGGGTTGTCGTGAATGGTGTCTTGAATAACACTGTTCTTAACCCCAGTTAAGATAAGAATAAATCTTTTAATTAAGATTATTAGAGTTTCAATTATATTTAATAATTTGAATAAAATGATTTGTGAATTGAGTTTATCGTCAACAATGTTTTTAAACA
The DNA here is from genome assembly GCA_030737875.1 of Allium sativum. NCBI lineage: Eukaryota > Viridiplantae > Streptophyta > Magnoliopsida > Asparagales > Amaryllidaceae > Allium > Allium sativum. The sequence continues at coordinate 101,319,766 of CM060924.1, forward strand.
ACATCTGTTCTTTAACTCAATTTACAGTGAGAATATAACTTGGAATTTATAAATCTTTTATTAAGATTTGATAGAAAATTTTCCAAAGTAAAGTTTTCCAATTTAATATAATAAATTGGGATTGAATGGAATTTGATTTAACAAAATTTGAGATGATCTTCTGTAAAAGAAGGTCGTTAATATATATGGAATTTAAAAGGCTTTTCCGTTATTCCATTTATATTAATAGTCCAATACAGAAATTTATATCGATTATACATTGGTCCGATTTCTATGAAAATTCCATATTTAATGGAAGATGAATTTGAGTTTTTCGTGAGCAATGTTTTCAATGATATTAGTTCTTTAACTCAAATAAGATAAGATTAATTTCTTAAAATTTAAAAAAAAATCATTAAATAATGATTTTGATATTTAAAACCAAATTGGAGTTTTTAATAAATCTTTAAAAGAAAGATTTAAGAATAAATTTGAAGAATTTATCTTTGATAAGATAATGCGAATAATTCATTAGAAGAATAATTCTGAATTGGAATGTGGCGTTGGATGTGTTTTTATAGTACTTGATTTTTAATTATAAAAATACGTGAGTTATTCGGAAAGACCGGGTTTAACCCATTACGAATAATTACTACGACGATGAGGAGCCGAAAATGAAGATGATGGTTGAAGGCCGACGATCTTCACATCGAATGGATGTGTTGCTGCTGAGACCCTTGATGGGAGTAGCTACCTTGAAGGGGCTTCAGTGGTGGCCGTCCGGACTATTGTTGATTGTTCGGATTTGGTTTTCGCTCAGACCCAGAGCATAAGCTAGTAAATGGATGTGTGTCTGACATTGGATTTCGTTCCATGTGAATTAAATTGATCTTTATTAATGTATATCTGATTGGTGGTGGAGAATTTATTCTCTGCTTAACACCCTGGTATATATTAATAGTGATTGATCGCATGGCGTGAATTGTCAATGTGGCACGCCAAGATGCAATTGATCAAGGCTTTTGTTGAAAAGCAGGGCCTTGTGGGATGACCAAAGTATAGCCTATCACGGCATAGCTTTGTGTATATCGTGACTTCGCGAGCCTCACACCCCGGTATGAGTCAAAAACGGGATACGGACCGTAGGGAGTGTACACGTTTCTTTCTAGCTAGAGTGATGTCAGGGACCTACCAGCGCTGACATTTTACTTATGTGGATGATGGATTTTGAGGCGCCTCGGATTTTTATAGGCCGTTAGTGGTCATACTATAGGTCCAAAGGGACCGGGAAGCGTGTGTTCAGGCATAACCAATCCACTGCCCATAGGCGGGGACCGGCCCTACCGCTCCAAGGGTCCACTGCGGGGGATCCTGAGGCATTTGCTAGAGTGTCTCGAATCGGAGAGGAGCTTGCCCCTAGCCTCGACTCATGATGAAAATCCAATTTCCAATATGACCTTGCGATTTTGATTGTAGAACTAGTATGGCGACATAGTAGGATGGGGTACTATGCCGTCTATGATTAATACATTACAATTGAAATTGTTTTTGAAATATATATACCCATAGATAAACACACTAATATTAAATTCGTTTTATCGTATCAAGCATCTTTTGACCATTATAAGGTAAAACTCTATCCTCCGGTTTGCGTTGCATTGTGTGATGGGACTTGAGTCTTATAATGGTTTCATTTTTCCTAAAAAGCATTGCATTGTTTAACGATTTACTTTAATTTATGCACTGGCAATCCAATGGAGTAAACCCGTTCCGCATTAGCGGCGTGGTCCTGTGATTCGCCTTATTATTAGATAAGTCTAGTTAAGATTTCTCATACCAGTCCCATGACTGACCTGTAGTTTGTTTAACTGGCAAACTCGGGTGCCCATATTTTACACACGGGCAGTTGAGTAGCTTTTTGCAGATATATTTACAGGATCCTGGTTTACAGCTGAAGCGGTATTCGGAAAGCTCTGTATCCGTGTATTCCTTTCACTTGTATATTTGTATTATTTTTCCGCTGCTTTGTAAATGTAATTTAAATCTCTGATATCATTGTATTTCTTTTATGTAATAAGTATTCATACTCTGATATATTCTTGTACTCTGATGTAATTGTTGTAATCAACAATAAAATGCTCTTTAGTTTGTGTTCTGATGTGTATTGTTCTCAAGGCAATCTAGGCTTTCCTTTACGGGGTTGTTTGGGTCGTTTCACAATTCCAGCCACATGCTCCTAAATGAGATCATACTTCTTTTTTTCCTAATAAGGAATTAAGTATTGCCATGTGCATATGATTCGATACAGAACAAATCCTATAAGGGTTTATTTACTTCACTACATCTATGTACTTATAGTTTTGTAGTGTAATATCATGGAATTCACTATTACCGAAGGGAAATGGTTATTGCTTAAAAAAATTTATGTAGAAGTTATCACCTTTAATTCTTTTACTATGTTTGCGCCTTTCTTTTGTAATATGGAGGATATTAAATCCACATGTCACTGCAAACTGAAAAATATGGTGAAGTACAATTGTCACTGCGAACTAAGAATTATACAGTTTGCTAATTGGAAAAATAATTATTGAGCATAACCTACATGAATTTGGGATCGTGGCTAGATCTTTATTTTGATTGGTATCTTATTGGTTTTTTTTAATAAATATTATCATTATGGTTTCCTATTAAACTTGCTATCTAGGGGCTTACAATTGCACGCTAGGTTCTAAACCTCTTTACCAATTACAGTAGACTGTATAAAAATCTCCAAAGATTGATTCATGGAATTTTTTGCAAAGCGGTTTATAATGTTTGTAGTCTGTGAATTTCGCTATCTGATTTGAATTATGCTTATACCTTTTTGTTAACCTTAACAGTTTCTGAGTTAGTATTTCCTTTAATATAACATGTGTAATTTGTGCAAATATTCATGTATGCTAAGTTGCTAACATATGTTGCTGGTCTGAATTGCTGCTATAATTCGAAACCAGTTTAATTCATTTTGAAAAATGAGTTTAATTTGTTACACATCTCCTATATTTTATAACTTTAAGTTTCCAGACGGGTAAACAATTGAGTTTGTAAAAGCAAATCTTTTTTGTTGACAACTATATTTCTTATACTGCCAACATCCTGAAGAAATAAACCATATTATTTTATTTTTGCTTTAATTTTACGAACCATTGCTTATGAATTGATGTTTACATGGATAGGAAAATTTTACGAATCAAATATTGAAATATTGTGTCTTCTCTCGCACATTTGTAAAGGCCTCAAAATTATTAAACTGAGATTCATCGTTAACCTTTTGGGACAAAAGTCCAGCTTCAGTATTGTCATAATTTCCTTAAGTTAATATTTCTTCTAATTATTACACGATATTCATGTTTGTTTGATGTGTAAATTTATGTTCATCGTTGAGACAATTTTACCCCAGTTTTTTGTGTCCTAAGTTTATTAACTGGCTAATTATTTTGTAGATGAGCTACTTTGTGTGTGCATGTTTTCCTTCAAAATCTGGTAATGAAAGAACACCCGGGAAACAGTACAAAATAACCAATCAATTTTTTTTTTAAATATATTCTTTAGAATATCTCTCACTACATGTAGTTAGGTAGGTTGAAAGCAGCACGCTATAAAAAAAACCTTTAAACAGTATACATAGCAGTTTCAGAAATTAAAGGAGGAAAATTACAGAGTCACAATCACAATTAGAGTATTTATTAGACAGACTAAATAGCAAGTTTACAAAAGTTTATAATTTTGAACTAACCCTCTTAAGAAAGACAATAATGGTTAGAGCAATAAAGGATGATGAAAACACAAAGCTTCAACCTTAAAGGTAACGGTCTATGGTCTAATGTCTAAACTGCAGTGAAGTCGGTGGTTTCTTTTACAATGACATGTTATATCGTATGCCATCAGAATATAAATTGCAACTTTGAGTCTCCACTGTCCTTTGTCTTTTATGTTTGTCCCAGTCTGCATGATCGAACGTTGTAGCATCCATTGCTCAAATCTACGGACGATTATTAAAATACACCTTAAAACACAGACTAAAAGCAAAAATTAGGTGGTATTTATGATTTGTTTTTAAAAGATATTTGGACAAACTATTGCATTAGTAAAGATGCTGATTAGCAGGTAACTTGAATATCAAGAGTAAGGCTGATTTTTTTATAGTATGTACTCACTCAATTTTTTACATTGTATGGAAACTATGTTGTTTTTTAGGCAGTTCATCATTTGAAAAATCTTTATGCTAACAGCCTCTTTCGGTTGACCCATCATTTGGTCTCACACTATAACCATGTCTTAGTGTAAATAAGATGATAATTTATGTATTTACATATCATATCTTCTGCAATTTAGTTCAAATAGAATTTTTTTTATGATGGATACTCACTTTAGTTGTTTTTATATGACAATACTATGTCTTTACGTGAAAATTAGCTCATTGTTGTCATGGTTGTTATCACTGTGTAAGGGTTGTCCTTTTCTTACTTCTATAAGTAACTGAATTGCACTATATCACTAATTTTTCTATTTTAAATTGTTGGGAAATTAGAGTATTGAATTGCACTATGTCACTTACTTTTTTGCCTTATCGAAAGTATCAAAATTTCAAAATAAGAGTTTTGGACACGATGTTGTTATTTGCTTTCCATGTAACACCTGTCCGTACCCTTCTTCCGGTGAACCGACTAATGTTCATGTACAGTAGATTGTATCCACGCTTATTATCGATATAATTTATCAACATTAGATTCTTTGAACAAATGGGAAACAGTGACTTACTATGTAATTGTCTTCTACAATTACACTATTTCTATCCTCTTTATAGATTTGTCAATCTTTTTTAGATTGGAATTTGACTTCTACAATGTAATCTGTGAATAATAATTTCAATTGTCCCTAAAATTTGGGAAATTGGTTATATCATAACATATAGGCGCTAATTTACCTCTGCTACGACATGTGTATGACCTTTTGTGCTGATCAATTTTGGATTTAACCCAATTCATGTAGCATTATATTTGTTATACAGTGCTTTTTAACAACGATTAACATGATGTGTTACCTCCGCCATCATTGTTACATTACAGCCTTTATGTCTTTATCTTTTGCCAATCTTTGCCATATTTTTGTATTGCGTTTTTCCTCCTTTGAATTTATCTACAAGTCGTTGTGATTTCTGCATCCACTTTATCAGCAGTACAATGTTTATTTGCCTAGTTCCAGTGGTATATGTACACAGGTTCAATCTTAACTGCTAAGGGACAACTGCTGCTTCTTTGAAATGTTTCATACCTTCAACTAGGTATGCTGTCTAATCCAGAGATTATGGTAATTGACCTGCTATAAAATAACTTGGTAAGCTATGTCGGATGTGATTTACAATTATATCCAACCTTGAGCAAAAGATTAGTGGTACACATTGAAATCAAACAGGTATAGCATGCACTCATTGAAGAAACTACATGCACTCATTGAAGAAACTATTTGCTTATGCGTAATCTATAGTGAAGTGTTAATGACCAAGTGTTTAATACAAAAAAGAAATCAATGATTAACTTTACTACAGTTGACCAATGTGCATGTATAGTAGTAACACATTTTTATTATTTTGTACTGCATCATTTGTTATTGTTCACTGCATAATGGTAAAAAAGAGTGATATGGATGTTTGAACTGTTATTTTCTCAAGACTGAAACTTATAATTCCCATTTTCTTCTTACTTCATTTGATGTTAATAGGAACTGCAATCCTTGTAAATGGGTGATTGTGTTCAAATTATGAAGATAAAGAATTTCATTTACTTATACTGTACACAATTTGGGTATCTAATGAACCAGCTTTCCAAGCACCTTTTTTACGTGTGAAATCTTTCTCCATTGTGACCTAAAAGCTCTGCGAAGAAATGTTCAAATTTTGGATTTTGGGGGGATAGGATGGGGTGTGTGTTAATCTATGATCTACATACCTAAAAAAGTCAAGCACTAATTATCTTCTTAATTAATTTGCCATCTTGGCAATTTTTCTTCATGGAATATACATAATGAGTAAAACTTGAGTATTAGATTTCATTACAATTTACAACCTATAACAAAAAGCCGCATTACTAACTGTTGCTACAGAATTCAATACATTGATTAAGAGTACCTACATCATTGATTAAATTTGAGCCAAAATATAATATGTTTATTTTCAAAATTCTTTTCAGACAGTTTTGTTTTTGTTCAGTTATTTATCTACCACTCCTATGTATTCAGGATTACATAGAATACGCTAGTAGCAAAGTTCCATAATTTTATTACTCCAGTTCTCAATGCTCTAATTAAATACCATACAATCACAGTTTTATATCATTAGTAATTATTAAAGTTATATCCAAGTAATAATTGGCTATTGCATCCTATATTCCATTTATGATTACATTACTTGATTAATTATAGAGCTAGAAGTTAGTATATCATATGCATCAATAATTACAATATTATATATTTATGGTTACTGTTATCTGCTTCAATTACAAGAATACATATAGTTATATAATGGATATTTGTTGTTAACCATTGACTTTTATTTTTGGATGGCTTGATTGATCCAATAATGTGTTACACGTGCAGATGAAAGGATTTGGATTCCAAGTTATTTTTATCCTCTCCTTTGTGGAAGCAACTATAGTTGTCACCTTCCTCATTTACTTTGCAAAGGCGCAAATGTTGGTACTGTCACTTTTGCATGGAATAAAATTTTGGGGGAGAAACAATATAATATATACTGCTTCTAGCCTACACTGTTTACATACTGTAAGCATTTATTTGAATAATCCAGAACTTATGTTATACATTAGTTTTCTAAATATCCAACAAGTCTATGTAGGGGTTTCTAGAACAAAACCTTTAAATTTGTAGTATAAAATACAATGAAGATGGAAGTTTGTGTGATTGAGGGGCCAAATGTGCCTCTCAAGTTTATTTTCTACATATTTTATACTAAATTTTGCCTTTTATCTGCAAGCATTTACACTATGCATTTAACTGGATATCATAGTTCTTATTGAGCACTGCGACAACGATAATGTGAAGTAGCTAGAGGATGGTCTTAGTCGTCAAATGATGCTGATAGACCCAAGCTAAAAATAAATGTATAAGAAATAAAACAGCAACTGGATTTGGATGTTCATTCTTCTAATCTTCTTATGCATATGGTATGTGGTTACATAAAAATAAAGCTAAAATTTTCTTTTAAATTAGTTGCCTTGGTGTAGTAGTCAAAATATAAGATAAGTGTGTTTTATTAGATTCTCAAAATGCAAGGTAATTCTGATGATTAATCCAAATAATGCTTAAATCACAGTACCTTCCTAAGTTAATGCAAGTTCTGCAACATGGAAGTTGATGCATCTTTGTGTACGGTTGGATCGGCAAGCATAAAGCATCGGGTGATGTTGAGAAGCAATTGAAGCCCAGAAGTAACCTATTCTGTCATTACTTATAGCTAAAGCAAAGAGCAAAGCATGGAAATGAGAACCTCAAGGACAGCTGAAGCATCAATGTCCTGGGCTGGTTGAAGCATGAGTCCATGCAAGGTCCGAGAAAAGTTAGATGTTAACTGCGGAAAATATGAGGTTATATACAACGCATAGTTGAGTATTGTTTATAGGTGTATTAATTTTAGGCGATAGATAAAGGTGGTGACAGAAATCGAATAAAAAATTATATATTGTATTTGAGTTTATATGTATGTATATTTTAATATTAACGTCCAAACGCACTCTGTTCTTTGTAATTGCCTAGAGATTTATAGCTATATATGTTTATACATAGGAATACACATTTACACGTATGCATCATTTACTGTTTATTGTTTATATGTAAATGTTATTTAAAGCTTTGTTTATAACCATAAGGTTTTACTAATTCTAAGTTAAATCTTTATTCTCACTTGCTTCCATCATTGAGTAATTACCCTATTTTCTTTCATTTTACTTCAGTTTTCAAACTAATCAGATCTTAAATAAATCTATTGCTATTAAAAACTTGAATCCGTGCTAATACCCAAACAGATGCAGACTGGAAAACAAACAAAAAATACTCATCTATATGACATGTTTCCACAAATGTTTGTAAACTATTCATGCGTTAGGGAGGGTTTGCATGAATGTATGTATAAGCACACATGTTTGCACGTTATTCAAGTCAGGTGGTGGATTCAAAGACATGATCTAAACAATATTGAAAAATATTTCAAAAAATGGTTGTCTAGCAAATTGAATATATGTATGTATTTATTTATATATTTGATAATATTAGAAATTCCTCAAATTTTAAGAACACAATTGCCTGTGTGCGTAGCACGGGCCACACACTAGTTATAATAGATAAGGGGATCATTAACTTAGGGGAGCATTTACATAACTTTGATTGTATACTTGTCATCATGAAAAAGCCTGAGATTGATAAACACTCTTGTGATGACTGCTCATAACCTCTGCACTAAAAAAGAGGGATATTGCATTGAAAGACGTGCCAGACAGCTATGGACGATCATCAAGGTATGATAACACAAACGGAACCTGTTGTAGAACTCACATCGCAAGGATAAAATACAGTAGAACATATACAACATGTGATAATAGTGAAGCATCCTAACCAACTTTTGAAACTTTCACAACATCCTGAAATATTTTCCATACATAATAGGAAATATCAAAGTCTGTACATAAAGCCTCACTACAACACTCATAGAACAACTCAAAACAGCGGAAACAGAAATACTAGATATTAATAAAACCAGTACATAAGCTTCCAGCTCGCCTTTGAACTACAACATCGTCCTCACTAAGCTATCACCTATTACCGGTCACCTAGTCTGCGCATCCACAATCGAATGAACAGCCTATGGTAATAAGAGGGAAACAAAAAAACCTTGAGTCAGAAAACAGTCTTAGTGAGAGATAAAACAACTAACAAACTTCAACAATAAAGTATAGAGAATGGATAGATAAACATATTAATCTACCCGCAACACGAGAGAAGAACCCAACCCTGTCTTCCCCACATCTGACAGTGATAGCCTTTACAATCCAATAACCAAAGGAACAACAATTAATCCATGACATTCAGGAAAACCATTCAATCATGGTAACTAAAAGCAATCCATCATAGCTCTCATGACATCCAAATTACATATATCTCATGTAAACCATCCTAATCGAACTCAACATTCCTCTGTCCCAAGCCCCAGAGTCTAAACCAATATCAGACAAGCACCCAAGGAATATCTCCTTCGACCTTGGACAACTTATGTGAGACGGCACACACAAAATAATCAAACCCACATGACTGACTCTGGCTATCACCGCTAATCTTGCTTCGAAACAATCGTTAGTCATATGACGACCAACCATGCCAAATGTCTAGGGCTAATGATAACCCCGGTTCTAACAGAATCTCCATACGCCTTTCAACGATACGTACCTAGGCCTTTCAACGATACCCAGGGTACTCGACCAGCAACCTTTCTGTCTTTTAGATTTCTTTATTGTACCCCTGCTTTGAGCCTGCTAGAACCTACGACAACGATAATCTCTTAGCCTTCACATCTCTAGTCATCCAACCCGATGACTTTTCATAGCTCAAGCAATCTTCTCGAGCAACCATTATTCACCAACTCACGACCATTGAGTTGTCACCCCATTCGTTGTTCTACATCGATCAACGAACTACATTTCAATACTTCGAATATTCCTTCTTGAATTCCCTTCGAAGTCACAATCATCGTTGAATCGAATAGCATCAATATAAGATTCAATAAAAACCATAGCGTTTCATTCATTTGCTACGAAAACAAACCACAACATTCATGCCATCCACCATAGTGTTTAGAGTTCTACCATTCCCTTCAACTATCGTATGACTGACCCACTGGTGCGACCGACCCATTGTGTGATCGACCCGATCCCCTCATGCACGACCGATCATGTTCCCCTCATACACGACCGACTGACCCTCTCACGCACGACTTACTCGATCCCTTCATGCAGGACCGACCCCATCTCATGTACTACATTGTACTACTTTGGACTACCCTTGTACTACACGCTCAACCCGTGGCCTGTACCGGTCCAATTTATCACCAATTTCAACTAAAACTTCGTCAAACAACAAGATCGACGAAATCTACTCAACCAATTCATCCAATTCAACCACAAATGTGATACATAATCACTAATATCTTAAATATGATGATTTTCATCAAAATTATATAAACTTCGCCTTAATCATGATAAATAAACATATGAACTAAATTATGGATCTAACTTGCATAAACGTATGAAATAGCACAGAAATTACCGGTTTTAAGCTGCTAAATTAGATCCTATGGCGATTCATATGAAATTGGACTTACCATGGTGTAGATCTAGGAAAACGACTTGAAAATGACGAAAGACAAGATCAAATACTTATATACTTGATTGAACCTGTGTAAGAGATGCATATCACTCACCAATACTCCAAAACAATCCAACAACAATTAGATATAAATCCGAACAACGAAGAATTTGATCCAAACTATTCAGTTCGATGAAGTCTCCCTTGGAATGGTGTAGATCTAGCTTCAAACAAGGTAGATCTTTGATTCTCTAAGCTTCAATGGTGGAAAGGTGAAGAGAATGAAGAAATGGAGGAACTCTAGCTCTTCCAAATGAGAGAATGTAGAAAGTAAACTATTCTCCATGCCTCCTACCCCCTATTTATAGCCTCTACCAGCTCACTAATGGGTCTCCCCAAATCAGCTCATTATGGCTTACAAAACTTAAACAACCAACTATAAAACCTTAAAACAACAATTTCTCCCAAACCGCTGAGCCAAATCTTTAATATGACCACTCTACGTAATGGGAATCATCATTTCCTTTCCAATGAGACCGATCTCAGCACCTGAATCGATCCGAGTCAGCAGTTAAGCCTTATACAAGACTGACAAGGGAAAAATGCTTACAAACAAAATTGGTATAAATTATGGACATGTCTCACATCCCCATAAGCAACATATTAAAATAGGAGAATGATCCAACCCTCGGGGAATAAAATAAAATATTTTATGATCCTTCGATGCGTAAAATGCGGGCTGTTACAACTCTGTTCCATGCTTTTAATGACAACAACTATACAACTTGTATATACAATATATGTGTATCATCTATATATGCAGGTTATCTATATATGAAGAAGATATCGAAGATTTGAAGACATGCACAAGATTTTTATAGTACATGATTACATTAGGATTTGAGTCCTAGTAAATATAATATGCAATCTTCTTGAATAAAATTTTCTTAAACTGAAACACTTAATATATAAGTTTGTGCATATGATAGATGTTTTTCCTTAGTGACTAGATGTCTGTCAATGTTCTCTAGAAATTTTCCAGACTCAGCATATACGTCCGACGTATAAGGAAATATGTCTATCATTGTACTTGGGAAAATTACAGAGTACATAAACATACGTATGGCCTTAGGAACAGACGTTTGTCCTGTGTAACAGGCTGATATTCTGAAAGTGTTTCTTCTCCAGCTCAGATAGTCACATCTACTTTAAAACTCTGATTTCTATTTACCAAAAGATACAACTATTTAATCGAAAAGGTTTACGCTTGAAAAGTAATATCTCTTCAAGGAAACTTATCAATTACTATAAATAGATTGAAAACAAAAGGTTTGAGTATCTTATCTTTTCTGAATCTATCTTCTATATTCTATATACTCTTGCATTCTCTGAAATTCAAATAATACTAGAAATGCTCACTAATTCTTATATATATAAAAATACTTTAACTCTTACATTTGCTCAGGAAGATTATAGAAGAATCTTGTACCATAGCGTTTAGTCAAAATAAATGTTGTAAGGAACACATTTTGTCAAAGCAAACTATTCGTCTATAAGTCTGTTCCTCTGGGCAAAGAGAGAGTTGTTTCATTAGTTAGAAAGTCAAAGAAGAGCTTCGGGATTGGATGTATGACAGGAGGTCCGAACTATGATAAAAATATGGTGTGATCTCTTCTTACCTTTCTTATTTTTACATTACTTGTTATTAGATTCTTAGCTACACTTGCTTAATTAGATACACACGATCCACATAAGTTCTTTCACTTATTCAATGTCAACATACAAGTATCAAATTCAAAGCCAAAACAACAAAATTTAACCACTTCAAGCAATTACATGATGTGTAAAAGGAGATTAAAAATTGTCAACAATGTTGAATCTACATGATTAAGAGACTTTCATTACCCCTAAATTGTAGGGGTTTATCTTCTCATATTTTTTATAAAATCAACGAATGTAGCATTCAACATGACATAAAAACAAAAAGAAAGCTAATTAACAAGAATAAACTAAAACTACCCTAATTGCATGAAATTAAACTACACTAGTTGCATAAAGTAAAGAATAAGAATTAAAGGAACATGAAATTAAATTGCATAAAAGAAAAATTACATAAGAGGGAAAAAATGACTAAGCAGCCATTAAAAAATGGGAGCTTTTATCCTACAACTAAACTAACTAAAGGAGCGAATCCTTTTTACATAACATATGGGTATTTAAACATGAATAAAACCTCAATTCATTTATTTGGGAACTACCCAAAGTACCCTCTTCATGAAGCTTCCATGTTGTCTTTAGCCACTAATCATTTATTAAAAATGTATGAGTTTTTTTTTGTCTACTTTAGCTAATGCATTAGCTTTTAATTATAACCTTAAGGAAAATGTGTTAGGTTGGTAGGTGGTGGTCCTTCACGAATCATGAGATGAATCATTTCCTTTCTCCTTTTGCATTTATTCACTTATGCATGTATATTCATGAGAGCACTTCATGTTTTTTGCTCCTTATTTCTGACAAACGACAATTAAAAGGTGCGAGTTAATTTTATCAGAAATTAACACGTGCACAAATGACCATTTTGCCCCTTAATTAAGATGAATATATGATGATTTGAAAATAATTTGAATTATGGTTTAAATATGTTAAGATATCTTATATGTTCATCTATTTAACTAAAACAAGATTAAATATGGTAGTAAAAGTATGCATATTTATGCTCACAGCATTACAAGTCTTGACTCTATTTGCTATTTCAAATGACATGAACCCATTTTATGAAATAACAGTGTTGAATTTTAATTTAAACAAATATAAAATTATGATGGTCGAATGTGATCATATTCAAATGAATGATATCATCAACGCCACTGAATTGAGATCGATTGAAGATACAATATCCTATCTTGGCATACAATTAGCAACTTTTATAATTACTAGTAACCAATCTTTGTCTATTTATTAGATGATTGTTGTAAGACTGAAAAGTTGTTCAAATAGATTCTTAAGTCAAGTAGGTAATCTACTAGCTTTTATTAAGTCTGTGATATTTTTGATGAGTGTTTAATATACGAGGACCTTTCTTTTAGCCTCTAAAAATTTGTTAAAAAGATCAAGATAGCGATAGTCAAGAATGCAAAATAATTGGGGTGTAGAAAGTAAACTGAAGAAGATGAAATCTCTGTTGTATTATTATTTCACCAATGTACAAAATGAAAGCGTTCATTTCATTGTTACATACGACAACAATATTTATAGAGTATTTGTAGGAGAAAATGGGCTAATCCATATGACCCAAGCGGCTTATTACATAATATACAATATGTATAATGCGGAGCCGTCATATTTTCTAATTCTCCCCGAACCTAACTAGGGTTTCGTGAGAAATAGAAAAATAAAAATAATGGAGGGTCCTCTATCTCAGAGAAACTTAATCGATGAGTGAATACATTTCCTCAGGCCTTCCACGACAAATGAATTGCAAGTTGATCTTGAGCTTGGAGCTTGAGACGACTTGTTGTTCGTTTAGAGAGGTTAAATTAGACAAGAGCATATTTTTAGAGTAAATCTACGTAAGCCCTAGCTGAGCAAGCTTGATTCATCACCGATTAGGAGAACAACAACACAGGAGACACGAACTATCAACAGCCCGGCACGAAAATCTTCCTGTTTGATCTCTGATTCAAATCTAAAACATCAATATTTAATTCCTCTTTGAGCCTTGTAAAGCACGGTTTTGATAGAGGTTTTTTCAGAATGTCTGCCTTTTGGTCTACCGATGGTATATATCTGACTTTTAGCTTGTTTTTGGTTACTTGTTCTCTAATGAAATATAGATCTAAATCTATATGTTTGGTCTTAGAATGTAAGATAGGATTAGAAGATAATGAAATAGCACTGACGTTATCACATCACACAGTAGCTTTTTTTGCTGAGTTAACTATAATTCACTTAATAGAGATTAAATCAACATAACTTCAGTTGTAGCACTAGATACACTTCTAAATTAGGCCTTTATACTAGATCTTGAAATGATATTTTGCTTCTTAGCACACCATGAAACATGATTTTTACCTAGATAGATACAATAACTAGATGTAGTTTTCATATCATCACTATCTGTACCCAGTCTGTATCAGCATATGCATTGATATTTAGGGTATTACTGCATTTTAAAATGAGTCTATGGTCAATGGTGCCCTTGAGATATCTAAGAATTCTTTTAATAGCCTTCCAATGATCGTCCAATGGATTTTGCATATACTGACTAACTTTACTGACACTATAAGCAATGTCTGGTCTGATTATTGTAGCATACTGTAAAACACCTACAATACTTCTGTAGAATTTTCCATTTTGAAAAGGTTCACCTTTAGTTTTTGACAATTGAACATTGGTGATCATTGGTGTAGGTAATGGATTTTCTTTATCCATTTTATCTCTAACCAAAATTTCTGAAATATATTACCTCTGACTAAGATGTATTTCAAAAAAAGATGATTTGTTGACTTTAACACCTAGATAGCAATGAAAATCTCCCAAATCTTTAATAGAAAACTCAAAGTCTAGCAATTTTGTAATAGCTTTAATCTTAGCATCATTGCTTCCCATAATGATAAAATCATCAACACAAATTAGAATATATGTTGTGGTATAATCAGAAATTTTTATAAAAATTAAGTAATTAGATTTTGGTTATTTATATCCATGGCTGACAAGTGTTGACTTCAACTTGTCAAACCAAACCCTTAGAGCCTGCTTTAACCCATAGATGGCCTTATTAAGCTTGCACACCAAGTTTTTATTTTCATGTTGAATAAATCCTTGATGCTGCTCTATGTATACTTTTCCTGCAATTCACCATTAAGAAATGCATTATTAACATCTAATTGTTTGATGTTCCAATTTCTATACAAAGCAATTGTTAAGATAATTCTGATTGATGTTGGTTTCACAACAAGTGAAAATGTTTCTGAGAAATCAAAACCATACCGTTGTGAATACCCTTTTGCAACCAATCTTGCTTTGTATTTAGAAATTGAACATCTGCATTTCTTTTTAATTTATAAATCCATCTGCAGCCTATAATATTCTTGTTTCCTTGTTTATTAACCAATTTCCAAGTCCCTTTTTTAATTAAAGCACTATATTCATCCTGCATAGCTGAATTCCAGCTAACATTTTGAGCTGCTTCATCATCAGATGTTGGTTCATCTAAAGTAATAGCAATATTGTAAATTTTGGCTTGTAAATGCCACACTTAGCTCTTGTAAGCATTGGATGTTGATTACCTGCATCTCTAACATTTGTGGCTTGTTTCTCAAATGTAACATTATTATCTGTTATTTGCTTACCATATGTTTCACTGACATTTGGAATTTGTTGCTCTGCACTTTCAAAAATGGGGGAGGATTGCTCTTGACCTGTCCTACTTGAAGTCATGGTGTGTTGAGAGTTAGTATTGGTGTTATGTTAATTATGATGAACATGCACCAATACTTCATCCTCATCAGGTATACCATATCTAAACTGTCACTAAAAGGATAAACATGCTCATTAAATTTGACATGTCTAGAGATATAAATTCTTCCTTTACTATCCAAACATTTATATCCTTTTTTGCTTGTTACAGTACCCCAAAAAAGTGCATACAGTAAATTTGTAGTCTAACTTATGACTATTATAAGGCCTTATACAAAGGAAACATTAACATCCAATTTTTTTGCATAGCAGTATTAAAAGCATCAACCCAATATTTAAAAGACATAGAAGCTTGAGCTAACAAAGTTATACCGGTTTCAACAATATGTATGTGTTTCCTTTCAATAATTCCATTTGGTTCAGATGTATAGGGGCAAGTATATCTATGATTAATACCTCTTTTCTCAAAGAAGTTTTTCAAGGGTAAAAATTATCTGCCACCATCTATTTGAAAGGTGTTAACCTTATTACCAGTTAATGTTCTAATAAACTGTGTAGCAACATCACTAGTTTCAGATTTTGATGTAGGCATATAAATCCAAACAAATCTAGAATATGCACCAATGAAGGATATATAACATATGTGTCCATAATTAGAAATAATGTGTGTAGGCCCCCACAAATCTATGGCTATTAGTTCAAGTGGTTTAGAATAACTAGCTTTTGAGTTTGGAAATGCCAGTTTATGACTCTTTCCCAATTGACAAGCAGTACAAAAATAGGAATCAGAATTTTGACTAACAGAAAGATTATTATTCATCATGACATGCTTAGTAATTTTAATACTGGGATGACCCAGTTTACAATGCTACATATCAAATTCCTTAAAGAAATCAAAATTGCTTACTACGGACATTACATAGGGATTATTTCTAATACCAGAGATTTTTTGAATGACTAAAATCAAGTCTGTATAATCCCCTATTCTCTTTACGTTGCATAATAATTTCTTGAGTCGGTATGTCTTTTACCATACATGCATTAGGGTAAAATTCAAAGTAAATGTTATTGTCCTTGACAAATTAGGAAACCCTCATTAAATTTTTCTTAACTGATGGAACTCTTAGCAAAAAATTTAAAATAAGCTGTTTATTTCCATCAATTCTTGCATTTCCAATGTGTGTGATATGTGCAGTTTTACCATTACCAACAATAAGATTTTGTGTACCTTTGTACTCCTTGTTTCCTAAATTCAGATTGTTTAAATTGTTAATGACATGGTTGGTTGCACCTGAATCAGGGTACCAGCAGTCATCTGACACATCATCAATGGTAGTAGCTTTAGTATTAAGGACTTCTGCTTGTGCTTTATTATTTTCTTTAGAAGTACTCACCATATTTATACTAGCACTATTATTTTATTAAGGAGGAGTGTAATTAGTATTGAACCTGAAATAACACCTACTAGCATTGTGCCCCACTTTTTCACAAATTTGACACCTGATTCTGTTATTATTACCGTTGCTCCTGCCACCTCTTCTTCCTCTGCCTGACCAGCCCCCTTTTTGGTTGTTATACTGATTTCTTGAACCACTTCCTTTTTCTTGATTTTTTCCCTCTACCACAGGAAGTGTAATTAACTGATATATCAAAATAACATTTTTTTTATGTTCAATTCTGCCTTCATGAGACAATAATGTTGAATACACATATTGTAACGAGGATGTTGGATCCATTGAGAGAATGATTGCAGTGACAACTTCATACTCATCATCTAAATCACTCACAATAGCTATTACCTGCTTTGACTCAAGTATTATTTGGCCTACAGAACTTAATTGATCACAAATATTTTTTATTTTGAGCAAATATTCATTCGTAGATGATTCACCTTTCCTTATGCTACGCACTTGTATTCTATGATGCATAACACTAGCAGAAGATTGATTAGAAAAATTCCTTTGAACTGTTTCCCAAACTTCTTAGGCAGTCTTAACCCCTATTAATTGGGGTAAAATAGCAAGTCCTATAGAGGACTCCATCCATGCACATACAAGACCATCTTGTCTTTGACGCATGATGTATTCACTAATTTTTCTTCACTATCTCTAACAAACTTAGGTGGAACAATCTTTGTTCCAAGGATATTATCCTCTAAACCATATGCTCTAACAGCAGTTTCTACCTGTAATTTCCATAATAAGTATTTGGATTCATCAAGATGAATTGAGATAAACTGGATTAGAGGTTTTATGATGGTCTTCATCAATTGTTGGATAGGATATGTCTGATATTGGTGACTCCTGTTGTTAGAAACTTATTGGCGAGTCTTTTGTAGAATTAACCATGACGACTTATTAAAGAAACAAATGCAGGAGCTCAGAAAAATAGAGGTAAGATCTAATCTATTGAGATTTGAATTGAGATAAATCAAGAGATTTCAATATTGTGAAAGATGCAACTCAGATTGCCAAAACGAAGAAAAAACTCCTTAACTTCTGAAAGAACAGATACAAATTCTGATTGGTAATCTTTTGGCGGCACTGATACAAGATTATACATTATAAGTCTAGTTCTAATTAATTAATTGGATAGTGATTTAATAAAATGAATATTAATTTTATAAATATGTGTAAAAGTGTGATTTACGGGAATTATACTTGGTTGGAAATTAAGCTTATGGAAAATGAGCTAAACAATGGGTTTTGCGTAAATTTAGGTAAATATGTAAGGTTTTTGTTAAAATGGAGCTTTGTTATAAATTGGGGTTAGATACCCCATATTGTGTACTTAAGACATGGAAAATAATAAATATACTTAAATAGAGTTTTAGAAACGTTAAAAGTGTAAAATTTGTTAATAAATAGGAATTTATTGTAATCCGTAGAAGCTTATTGCTAATTTTTTTAATAAATCAATAGGAAGGTGTAACAACCCGTATTTTCAATAACCTGTTATAACATAAATGGAGGCAGAATTAAACTGTAAAATCTGAATCAAGGGAAACGGGCTATGCCATTGCGTTCATCTCGGAAAAATACGCGAAATAGAGTCCGAGTTTTCGAAAATCGGAGTCCGCATGACCAAGATATGGCCTCGCGAAGTTTCACGAAAAATTCCCAAATTAAAGTATACTTAATTAAGTGAAATGGGTTGCGCAGAGAAATATATATATATTGATATATATATATATATAATTGAAAATTAAATAAATAAATACGCAAAAATGTTCAAAACAGCGAATTGGGAGAGGGGAATAACCGAACCGGCCGATTTTTGAGGTCGACCCAAGCCCGCTGGGTCGACTAGGGGTTAATCCAGGGTGTTTGGCTGTCAACCCGTGGGCCGATTCGCTCAAATGCAGATTTTGCATTTGGATGGTTCTCATGGTTCATCTTTAATCTAAAGGCCCTAGATGGTTCCTACACTTGACTTCTTCCCCAAGACATGCTTTGATGGCTTGGATTGAATCTAGATTTAATCCTATGGCCTAAAACACTTGCCTAATCTATAAATAAGACCCTAACCTATCCTAAATCCTCATTATTCATTCATGCAACTAAACTATGGAAAATTTTTACCTCTCATGGCCTCCACTCTCTTCATAAAATTTCTAAATGGTTTCTATGAGAGATTTTCCATGCATACAAGTGTTTTCAAGCTTGTATGAGTGTCATTAGCTTGCATTCAAGTCAGGTTTCTATCTTTGCATCATAAAGCAAGGGTTTTGATCATTTTGGCTCAAGGGTTTTTATGTTAGAGCTTGCATTTTAGGTCTATTTGATTGCATAAGGGCTTTGTCATATCTTTTGTGCCTTCATAGCAATGTAAACCCTTTCTCTACTCTTAGATATTAACTATGAAGTTAAATGTTCATGTTGCAAGTTTGGGTTTGATCATTGAGTATGATACATGCTATCATGTCATGCAAGTTTATGAAGTCATTATCTTGATCTTGTGAGCTAAAAGCTACAACCTTTATGTTGAAATGTTGCATTAGGCAACATGAGAACCCTCATAACCTTTATGTCAACTTGCATATGAAGTCATAACCCTTATATGATGATATATGCGAGTTACTAGTCATCATTCCATATCTTTTGTCACCATGATTCGCTTATGTGCCAAGTTTGGGTTTATGCATGTTTTGAGGCTTAAGAATGTAACATGCAAGTTAATGAACACATTTGTGCCTCATTTGCCACCATGATTAACTTGTGGCTTAATATCCATTTTTGTCATGCCTTTGCCAAGTCTCTTCTTTTAATCCATTACGTTGTCGCGAACGTATATGCGAGTTTAAAAGCGTTGGGTTATGTTATGGGTAATTTCTAATGACATGAAAATACAACTTGAAAACATGACTTGAAATATAACATGGAAGTTGACATGTAAGTATGCATAAAAACATAAGCTTGGGAATTTACCTATTAAGTTAGGTCTACCCTTTGGGAATTTACCTATTAAGTTAGGTCTACCCAAATGCTTGAAAACTTGTAACATGTTTTGGGAAACATGATGGACATGACACTTAGATAATATAAGTGTGGCCAACTCGAGGTTGGGTTGAGTTTGCAACGTAAAACTACCCGGAACCGACCGGCCTAACTAGTAGTTGCAAACAATAGGACCCAATGTGAGAAGTTGGTCATGTTGTGCTTGAACCCGAGGTTAGACCAAGTTGTGGTGTAAAGCTACCCGGAACCGACCGGCTTAACTAGTAACCACAACAAAGTCTAATGTGAGAGGTGAAGGTGCATTAAGTAATTAATGCCACATGATAGGGTTAAGTTAATTTGATTAATGACTCTTAACCAAATATGACATGGACAAATGGGTTAAGTAATTTGATTAGGCTAATGATACTTAACAAAACATGACAAGGTTGGGGAGGTTAAGTAACTTGATTTGCCTAATGACACTTAACCATTTTTATATGACTAGTGGATGGGGTTAAGTTAACCAACACTTAATCAATCCAACGCGATAACTTGGTAAGGTTAAGTAAGTTTTCTTAATGACGCTTAACCAAAAAATACGGTTAACGAATGGGGTTAAGATTAGACTCAACTAGTCTAAACATGGAAATCGGATGGGGTTAAGTTAGCCTAGACTTAATTAATCCCACTTGGTAGTTTAATGGGGTTAAGTTAAACGCTTAACTAATCTAAACATGATGAATTGATGTGGTTAAGTGACCTATACTTATCCAATCTAACTCGTTAATTTATTGTGGTTAAGTTAACCAATACTTAACCAATATAACGTGAAAACATGATAAGGCTAAGTCACGAATCGCTTGAATACACTTGACCGATTTGACTAAGTAAATTGATAGGGTCAAGTTAATATATACTTAACCAATCTAGAATGATAATTGGACGAGGTTAAGTCGTGAATTGCTTAATATACTTAACCAACTTGAGCATGGTTTGTAGGGTTAAGCCTTGAACTTGGATACTTAGCCAATTTTGACAGGATTTGTAGACGGGTTAAGTCATGAACTTAAGTGACACTTAATCCATTATGTAGACCCTAGTTCTGAGGATTAGGTGGATAACCGTAGTTAACAAGGATAACGGGAACAATGCTAAGTGATAAACCTTAGTTGAAGAATAACTAAGTAATGATTCTTAGTCAAGGAAATTTAGACCAGTTCATAGATAGATGAGTAACCTGATACGGTAGGTCATCGTTTAAGTATACTAGTAGGAGCAAGTATCTGATTTAGATAAAGGCTCCAGCGAACTGGGTAACGAAGCAGCGGCTTCGGGGAACGTGAGGATATTCTTGGTATCCCTCTATGAGCTGCCAGGTGATTATACTAGGCTCATGAGAGGTTAAGGTCTGCGTTAGAAGAACCAAGAGTATGCCTTGGTTGCTATACGAGCGACCTAAAGACGGGGATGGATAGGGGATAGTCGACGATACACGGTCGTACCCTAGATAGCATTTCGTCAGGCTACCTACCATCTTTGGTCAAGCGTGTACGTACGGAAAGGCAGAGAACACCCAAAAGACCATAATTGCTATCTAATTATGGTTGCGGTAAGGCTTGGATGTGGGTTGGCCAGTGTTGTGTTCTCATACAGGATTTATCCTGTCTTGTCTTTCACTAGTTGAGGGAGTGGTCTCGTGGGACCATAGCCACGTATAAGAAAAACAGACCTTAGCATCTGCATCGGCAGATAAATCGAAAGCTCCCGACCGAGTCCTGTATTTCTTGATTTGCCCTGTGACAGGACTCGGATGGCACGATGTGATACATGTGCATACAGTCATGGAAAAGCGATTCACGATGAATGCGTGGGAAAAAGGGCGCGGTTGGCGGTTAGCGTAATCCCTAGTGGCCCTAGGTGGTTGAACCCAAAACGAGATACGAAAACGTGCAATAGGTAAGCATAATCCCTAGCAGCCCTAGGTAGCATAAGTCCTAGTTGTACAAACAATAATTCATGTTGGAAGACCCTAGCTAGGTTTAGGGTAACAGTCCAAACCGATCTTAAGGATCATGGAACTATGTTAAAGTAATATAGAATCTCATGGGAAAGCCCGTATGGTCTACGGCAAGGGACTGAACATTTACATGGAATAAAACATACAAGTTGAGTAACCTATATATGCGATATATTAGGTTGACATGGACCATTACACGAGTTTTGAGTGAGGGACATTCTTGGTTAACACATGACACGGTGGGGATACTAGTACGGTAGGTGCAGAGCTAAAATACAGGATAGATATCACGGGGCGTTATACATGACAGATATCTTGGGGATATTATACTTGATAGAAACCTGACGGTGTGATACCTTGTTTTATCTTGACATCGTAATTTATCATGACACCTTAGTTTATCTGAGTTCAGTAGTTCATCATGTTATTTTGATTTAGCTTATCTATCTTGTTATCATGCTTATGTTCATCTCAGTTTCTCATGTCAGTTAACTTTACTAGTTTTTATGCTAATAGTAGATAGGGCTTACTCAGTTTTTTTGACTAACCCGTTTTGTTTCGCCTCTTTTCTTCCGTTTCCCCCCCCCCCCCCCAGGTTACAGGGAGGAAATACTGTTGTTTAGTTCAGACTTCTTCTACTTGAAGGTCATCATGGATGGCTTGGACTTTTCTTGGCTAATGGCTACTTTACTGTTTTTACTTGGGGAATAATTTATGAAAATGTCTTTATGCTTCTTTACTATTGCAAGACAGGTTTTGATGTACTCTGATGTAAAAGGCTTTAGACCTTATTTATTCATGTTATGAAAGTTTGATTTTACTTCCGCTATTTTATATGTTCTGTCTTGTGATATTTCTGTGCATGTTTACCAATAATGCCCCTCTAAAGCTAGTGCATTCCTTTGCGAGTGACCCTAGCGGAGGCGGGGTGTTACACGTGGTATCAGAGCAGAAGGTTACCAGACTGGGAAAAAATTTTTAAAGACCTTCTGAAAACTATTTGAAAAAAAAACCGTTTACAAAGAAGCATTTTTCAAGAAAATTTTCTTTTAAAAGAAAAAGGCTATTCCCCAAAGGCCATTAGCACTATCCTTGTTTCCTTAATTGAGTCTCTTTTCCTTTCTTTCCTCCATCTGTAGTCACAGTAGTTTTAACTGCGACTAGTCTTTTCTACCTATGAAAGTTCTTTCCATACAATGGAGGTGGTTCTCGAGAGACCAATGGCCACGTTATAAGAAAGGATCGTGAGAAAGAAGGATAAAGGATACGAGCTTAAGGATGAGCAACTTGTTGGTATGGCTTAGTCCTCAAAGGAGGGAGAAAGATGAACAATGAAACCCATGACCAGAGAGTACCTTTGGCATGGTAAAACGGGGCGGATAGTTAAGTATTATGGGACAAGGACAAGATCATCGGGAGGGCAGTAGTATGCTCTCATTTCTAGAGTACTTCGGAAGGAGGGTAACGATCTTGTTAAAGGTTTAGCTTTTCTTCTCTATCATCCCATTAGGACTTCGTTGTTCGTATCATTTAAGTCTGCTTCGGTAGTTGAGTCTCTACACCTTAAGTACTAGTGTAATAGAGAATCCCATTTTTGTCTCAAAGTCCTATTGGAGAATCAGTCCATTTATGCATGACTTGTTTGGATTTGGGAATGTCTATGCCAAGTGTTGAGTTTGGAAATAATGCTTATGTTTATAAGCTTTGGATGGATTCTAGGGATGAAGTGGTTATCCAGTAGGGGGTGCCACTCTTGGTTTTGATAGGAGGGTAGTTAGACCTTTTGACTAGCCTTGGTAATGCCCTCGAAGTATCGGGTAACCTTTTTGAGGTTCTGTCATGACTAGTTACTTAGAATCCCTTGATGCCTTTACTGGAAATTTGAAGCCCGATCAAGTGGTGTTCGCCAATAAAACGGATGGTTTACTTCATTTATGCATGGGTTATAGAGATCACCCTAGTAAGTGCGCATGATAACCTGATTGACATCTGTTTACTTTTAAGAGAAAGTTCTTCTACATGGAATGCCTTATAGTATATAAACGAGATCCAAGATTCACTAGTGAATTTTGGAAAACTTGCATGAGATCATGAGTACGCAGTCATGTTTGCGTCAAGTATTCTAGGAAAAGGATAAGTGCAAGTGGAACGAGAGGCGACGAAGAAATGAGTTCCAGCTCATGTTATGGAAACAGGAATAAGAAGCTACAAAATCGCGAAGTTAAAAGACGACTTTGATGGTCAAAGACTAGATATGCGCATGATATCTCTTTTTGGGAGTATATCCTTGATCCCTGTTTTCTGTAGAGCTTACTTGTAGGCTATCTTTTGTGGATATCCTCTCGGTCCTATTCTCCGTTACAAACCCTGTAAGGAGTTTGTCCTGTTTATCTTCTCGACCCTGTTTCAGGGAATTCTAGGTAGAACCCTATGGATGTAAACATGTATTTGAAACATGTTATGATTGATATGGTTGCAAGTGGTTGCTCGTGGATGCGCGAATACACATTAGATACTAGCTCGACTCGGTCACATTTCATATTGCATATGCACGAGTATTTATACTTGTTTATGGATGAAATCGAATGCATTATCATGCGGTTGTTGCATATGAATGAATGATTGTGCACGCATATAGTATCTATATGACTAGGACTATTTGCATACATGTTGGATTCATGGCACTATACATATTTTGCATTAGAAAGATTATTCAGGCCTGATCATTAGCATTAGCGAAGGAACATGTACACACACGTTTTGCATATATTCATACAGCATTAGAAATCATCTAAGGACAATGGTTGCTTGTGGATGATGTTTTGAGTAGATGGATGATGGATGGTAGGATATGTTCTTCCTAACTTGGAGATTTCGGGGACGAAATCCTAAAAGGTGGGGAGAATGTAACAACCCATATTTTCAATAACCTGTTATAACATAAATGGAGGCAGAATTAAACTGTAAAATCTGAATCAAGGGAAACAGGCTATGCCATTGCGTTCGTCTCGGAAAAATACGCGAAATAGAGTCCGAGTTTTCGAAAATCGGAGTCCGTATGACCAAGATATGGCCTCGCGAAGTTTCACGAAAAATTCCCAAATTAAAGTATACTTAATTAAGTGAAATGGGTTGCGCAGAGAAATATATATATATATATTGATATATATATATATAATTGAAAATTAAATAAATAAATATGCAAAAATGTTCAAAACAGCGAATTGGGAGAGGGGAATAACCGAACCGACCGATTTTTAAGGTCGACCCGAGCCCGCTGGGTCGACTAGGGGTTAATCCAGGGTGTTTGGCTGTCAACCTGTGGGCCGATTCACTCAAATGCAGATTTTGCATTTGGATGGTTCTCATGGTTCATCTTTAATCTAAAGGCCCTAGATGGTTCCTACACTTGCTTCTTCCCCAAGACATGCTTTGATGGCTTGGATTGAATCTAGGTTTAATCCTATGGCCTAAAACACTTGCCTAATCTATAAATAAGACCCTAACCTATCCTAAATCCTCATTATTCATTCATGCAACTAAACTATGGCAAAATTTTACCTCTCATGGCCTCCACTCTCTTCATAAAATTTCTAAATGGTTTCTATGAGAGATTTTCCATGCATACAAGTGTTTTCAAGCTTGTATGAGTGTCATTAGCTTGCATTCAAGTCAGGTTTCTATCTTTGCATCATAAAGCAAGGGTTTTGATCATTTTGGCTCAAGGGTTTTTATGTTAGAGCTTGCATTTTAGGTCTATTTGATTGCATAAGGGCTTTGTCATATCTTTTGTGCCTTCATAGCAATGTAAGCCCTTTCCCTACTCTTAGATATTAACTATGAAGTTAAATGTTCATGTTGCAAGTTTGGGTTTGATCATTGAGTATGATACATGCTATCATGTCATGCAAGTTTATGAAGTCATTATCTTGATCTTGTGAGCTAAAAGCTACAACCTATATGTTGAAATGTTGCATTAGGAAACATGAGAACCCTCATAACCTTTATGTCAACTTGCATATGAAGTCATAACCCTTATATGATGATATATGCGAGTTACTAGTCATCATTCCATATCTTTTGTCACCATGATTCGCTTATGTGCCAAGTTTGGGTTTATGCATGTTTTGAGGCTTAAGAATGTAACATGCAAGTTAATGAACACATTTGTGCCTCATTTGCCACCATGATTAACTTGTGGCTTAATATCCATTTTTGTCATGCCTTTGCCAAGTCTCTTCTTTTAATCCATTACGTTGTCGCGAACGTATATGCGAGTTTAAAAGCGTTGGGTTATGTTATGGGTAATTTCTAATGACATGAAAATACAACTTGAAAACATGACTTGAAATATAACAGGGAAGTTGACATGTAAGTATGCATAAAAACATAAGCTTGGGAATTTACCTATTAAGTTAGGTCTACCCTTTGGGAATTTACCTATTAAGTTAGGTCTACCCAAATGCTTGAAAACTTATAACATGTTTTGGGAAACAAGATGGACATGACACTTAGATAATATAATTGTGGCCAACTCGAGGTTGGGTTGAGTTTGCAACGTAAAACTACCCGGAACCGACCGGCCTAACTAGTAGTTGCAAACAATAGGACCCAATGTGAGAAGTTGGTCATGTTGTGCTTGAACCCGAGGTTAGACCAAGTTGTGGTGTAAAGCTACCCGGAACCGACCGGCTTAACTAGTAACCACAACAAAGTCTAATGTGAGAGGTGAAGGTGCATTAAGTAATTAATGCCACATGATAGGGTTAAGTTAATTTGATTAATGACTCTTAACCAAATATGACATGGACAAATGGGTTAAGTAATTTGATTAGGCTAATGATACTTAACAAAACATGACAAGGTTGGGTAGGTTAAGTAACTTGATTTGCCTAATGACACTTAACCATTTTTATATGACTAGTGGATGGGGTTAAGTTAACCAACACTTAATCAATCCAACGCGATAACTTGGTAAGGTTAAGTAAGTTTTCTTAATGACGCTTAACCGAAAAATACGGTTAACGAATGGGGTTAAGATTAGACTCAACTAGTCTAAACATGGAAATCGGATGGGGTTAAGTTAGCCTAGACTTAATTAATCCCACTTGGTAGTTTAATGGGGTTAAGTTAAACACTTGACTAATCTAAACATGATGAATTGATGTGGTTAAGTGACCTATACTTATCCAATCTAACTCGTTAATTTATTGTGGTTAAGTTAACCAATACTTAACCAATATAACGTGAAAACATGATAAGGCTAAGTCACGAATCGCTTGAATACACTTGACCGATTTGACTAAGTAAACTGATAGGGTCAAGTTAATATATACTTAACTAATCTAGAATGATAAATGGACGAGGTTAAGTCGTGAATTGCTTAATATACTTAACCAACTTGAGCATGGTTTGTAGGGTTAAGCCTTGAACTTGGATACTTAGCCAATTTTGACAGGATTTGTAGACGGGTTAAGTCATGAACTTAAGTGACACTTAATCCATTATGTAAACCCTAGTTCTGAGGATTAGGTGGATAACCGTAGTTAACAAGGATAACGGGAACTAAGCTAAGTGGTAAACCTTAGTTGAAGAATAACTAAGTAATGATTCTTAGTCAAGGAAATTTAGACCACTTCATAGATAGATGAGTAACCTGATACGGTAGGTCATCGTTTAAGTATACGAGTAGGAGCAAGTATCTGACTTAGATAAAGGCTCCAGCGAACTGGGTAACGAAGCAGCGGCTTCGGGGAACGTGAGGATATTCTTGGTATCCCTCTATGAGCTGCCAGGTGATTATACTAGGCTCATGAGAGGTTAAGGTCTGCGTTAGAAGAACCAAGAGTATGCCTTGGTTGTTATACGAGCGACCTAAAGACGGGGATGGATAGGGGATAGTCGACGATACACGGTCGTACCCTAGATAGCATTTCGTCAGGCTACCTACCATCTTTGGTCAAGCGTGTACGTACGGAAAGGCAGAGAGCACCCAAAAGACCATAATTGCTATCTAATTATGGTTGCGGTAAGGCTTGGATGTGGGTTGGCCAGTGTTGTGTTCTCATACAGGATTTATCCTGTCTTGTCTTTCACTAGTTGAGGGAGTGGTCTCGTGGGACCATAGCCATGTATAAGAATAACAGACCTTAGCATCTGCATCGGCAGATAAATCGAAAGCTCCCGACCGAGTCCTGTATTTCTTGATTTGCCCTGTGACAGGACTCGGATGGCACGATGTGATACATGTGCATACAGTCATGGAAAAGCGATTCACGATGAATGCGTGGGAAAAAGGGCGCGGTTGGCGGTTAGCGTAATCCCTAGTGGCCCTAGGTGGTTGAACCCAAACCGAGATACGAAAACGTGCAATAGGTAAGCATAATCCCTAGCAGCCCTAGGTAGCATAAGTCCTAGTTGTACAAACAATAATTCATGTTGGAAGACCCTAGCTAGGTTTAGGGTAATAGTCCAAACCGATCTTAAGGATCATGGAACTATGTTAAAGTAATATAGAATCTCATGGGAAAGCCTGTATGGTCTACGGCAAGGGACTGAACATTTACATGGAATAAAACATACAAGTTGAGTAACCTATATATGCGATATATTGGGTTGACATGGACCATTA
Organism: Allium sativum; assembly: GCA_030737875.1. Taxonomy (NCBI): domain Eukaryota; kingdom Viridiplantae; phylum Streptophyta; class Magnoliopsida; order Asparagales; family Amaryllidaceae; genus Allium; species Allium sativum. The sequence continues at coordinate 101,348,654 of CM060924.1, forward strand.
CACGACTTTTGAGTGAGGGTCATTCTTGGTTAACACATGACACGGTGGGGATACTAGTACGGTAGGTGCAGAGATAAAATACAGGATAGATATCACGGGGCGTTATACGTGACAGATATCTTGGGGATATTATACTTGATAGAAACCTGACGATGTGATACCTTGTTTTATCTTGACATCGTAATTTATCATGACACCTTAGTTTATCTGAGTTCAGTAGTTCATCCTGTTATTTTGATTTAGCTTATCTATCTTGTTATCATGCTTATGTTCATCTCAGTTTCTCATGTCAGTTAACTTTACTAGTTTTTATGCTAATAGTAGATAGGGCTTACTCAGTCTTTTTGACTGACCCATTTTGTTTCGCCTCTTTTCTTCCGTTTCCCCCCCCCCCAGGTTACAGGGAGGAAATATTGTTGTTTAGTTCGGACTTCTTCTGCTTGAAGGTCATCATGGATGGCTTGGACTTTTCTTGGCTAATGGCTACTTTACTGTTTTTACTTGGGGAATAATTTATGAAAATGTCTTTATGCTTCTTTACTATTGCAAGACAGGTTTTGATGTACTCTGATGTAAAAGGCTTTAGACCTTATTTATTCATGTTATGAAAGTTTGATTTTACTTCCGCTATTTTATATGTTCTGTCTTGTGATATTTCTGTGCATGTTTACCAATAATGCCCCTCTAAAGCTAGTGCATTCCTTTGCGAGTGACCCTAGCGGAGGCGGGGTGTTTCAGAAGGGAATTATTGTGAAATACTATGTGTTTAAATGGAGTATATATTGAAATAATGTGAAAAGCATATGAATATTTGTTAGAAAATATTATAGTTGTGTTAATAGGAACATGTTGTGTTTAGGAATTCTCTGAGGTCAAAATAGTGTGTTTCAAAGAATTAAAACTTTCAGAATTTTTTTTGAATTAACTTTAAATGTTCATTTGCATGAAAAATGCAAATTGTAAGTAGAACTGAGTAGAAATATTAATAAGAACAGTAAAAAAATATGTTGAAACATATTTTGATGATTTGTGTGATAATCTAGTAATTTTTTTTTTTGGATTTTAGATTTAAACTTATGTAATTAGAGAAGAAAAACACATAAAACTTTTGAAAATAAGACCTTAAATCTCTAATTACATTACAAAGCCCAAAATTTAGTCTAATTACTTAATTTAAGGATAATTAACCTGTTAGTAAAGATATATAGGGAGATTTCTGGAAGAGTATGTAAGTTTTGATTTTACATAATACTTCTTCCTCTTCTTTGCAGCAAAAAGAAAATCATGGCCTCTTTTCACTAATTTTAATTCTTAGGCTTTCTAAGTGAAAATTAAGAAGAGATTATAACCTAAAACTTGAACCTAAACCGGTAACCCACACTAAGATTTGCATTTCATCTCAGTTTACCAAACTTTTATTCATATATAGAAAATATTTATTATTAGTTCTTGCATTTCTCTGTAGTTATTCCTACAAGTGTTGAAGCTCAAAAAGAAGCACCAAAGTCTCATCTTTGATTCATTTCAGATCTTGTTTCAACCAATATTCGTAGAAAATCAAGTTGAAGTGCCGCCTCACACATTCTAACTTGTTTTCAGTAAGAAAAGTTGAATCTGTGTTTGATACAGTAAGTTTTCGTTCATGACTTTGCTATAAGTTTCTGAGGAAGAAAAACATGGCACATGTCCATGTTTGAGGCTTCACAATTTTTTAATTTCTCAAAGAAATGATGTGATTATTTTTCCTAATGTTGTTATATAGCTCTGGCGTGTATCTGTAAAGTTTCATCGAATTTTGAGGTGTTTTGGTGGTTAGAAAGTGGCTTGAAAGTTGCAATGTCATTATGATTCTGGCATGGGTAAATTTGCATTGCCCAGGTCGACCCATACTTGAGTTAGGTCGACCCATGTGTTGACCCAAGCCTCTGATGGGGCGACCCAGTCTATGCAAAATGCCCAGGTTGTTTCCTATGATTTCCAGTGAAGTTTTTGCTGCTTTTATTTATCCAGTTGCATTCTTAAACCTGTAATTGATAATACAATTTAAGTGTTATTTCATTCACTTCTAAGCAAGTGTTGTCTTCATGAACTCTTGTGATAATTTTATGTTTGCTTCAACCATGAAAGGCCTTGTATACCATGAATTCCAAATAGTTTTGTTGACATGTTGGTGTGCAATCCCTATAATGTTTTCCTTGTGTTTTTTGAGTAACACAATGGATTTTTAAAATGTTTTTGAAATGTTTGAGTAAAGAAATATGGTTTTGAAACATTTTACCCATGTAACTAGATTTTGTAAATTTACAAATAATTTTATTTACATAAGAGTTTTATAGGCTTAACGACTATCTAATATTTTCCCAAAAACCGTTTTTAAACCGTTTTCTAAAGTATATTATCTAAAATAAAAATCACACGTTTTGCACCCTTCGAGACATGTGATGGTGATTAAACGATATTGGGAACCCCATGATATGGGATGCAATGGTATATGAAATCGATTAATCGCATACTAGTCTAATTAAAGTTGTGATTCTTTATGATATCTTGTGTTTTCCCATGTTTTCCTATGATTTTAAGTGTGGAGCTGACTTACATGGTATAAACTGATAAGTGGGAATGTGTGATGTGTGATGCATGATTGCCACTTTTCGAGTTACTATTTAAGATTTTGTGACACATTTTGTGGAAAAGCCAGCACTAGACCTTCGGGTATCCATGTTAGGCTTTCAATGCATCTCTTCTAGACCTTCGAGTCATTTGTGTTAGGCTTTTTAGCCATCTATGCTAGCCCTTCTGGTCATCTATGTTAGGCTCTCGAGCTTCCTATGTTAAGCCTTCGAGACGTGTATGTTATATAGGGTACCCTTTTGTGGATAGTAGTACTGGCTATGGCTCCAAGCCACCTATGAAATTGCACGTGCATGCGTAACTTCGGCTTGCCACTTTGCGTTAGATCCAAGCTAAGTGTTTCTGTGTTTTGTGTTCATTATTGATTTCACCATAGTGAGATAATGGTTATTATTTATGGTGATTTCATCTACGGATTTAAACTCTTAACAACATTTCTTTATTTCCATGATTTTGTAGTTCTGTGTATCCGTGATTTTGTGGTTTTATGTTTCCATCTTGAGATTTCCCATGATATTACTAGTGTTCCTCTGTTGAGGAATCCTTAAGTAAAACTATGACGTTTCATTCCTTTATGACCTAATATTTCCTTCAATGGATTAATTTCTTTACCTTAATTACTTCATACTAATTATTTGATTCATGTTAGACTGACATGTGTGTTCATCCCTCGATTCAGACCGAATTGTAGATTAGGTACTTTGGACTTATGCTTTACCGTTCACCCTTGGATATCAAATTCAACCTTTTTAGATCGCATAGTTTTTGTAGTAGTCTTTTGTAGTTCTTACTGGACACGATGAAGTATATTTTTTTGTGGGAATTATGATGTATATGTGTATGTGTAGTGGCTTATCTGACCAAATATGTTGTATGATGTATTGTACTTGATGAGTTGTACATATGTATATCTTTATCTGTTGTTCTATAATTTGTGCATATCATTTTATTGTATTTTGTTCTGGATAGATCCTATACCCACCGTAGCAAAATATTAATTAAGGATTAGGTGTGACGATACATGGTAAGAAAAAAAAAATCTCTCTACACATTTAATACTTATATGATACAATACTGTGGATGGTCGCTTCTAACAATCCCTATTCTTTGTATTAATAGATAGTATTACTAGTTAATACACTTTGTCAATATGGGTCTCCGGATGGGGCGTGAACACGTTACAATATGGAATAGTTGTTTAAGTATTAGGAACGTAATATGATATAAATACGGAATAATTTGCATGTTATAATACATCGATGTATAATACTAGTACAAGAATCATCCCCGAGCAAAGTGATCATTATCGTGTCCTTAACCTTGTAACCTTTTGAGTTGTTTAGGTGGAATATGTCTAGAAATGTGAACTTTAAATTCCGCAGTATTCCTTTTGTGTTTAACTCCATTGATAATTTCTTATCCAAGTGAATAGTTCTAACTTATGTATGCTCGAGGCGGGGGGCGTGCTTCGGGTGTTGGGTCGTCTAGTGGCTCACGCCGTGAAGATAGAGCCGAGCCATCTAGTGATCCTTCCTAAAGGGGTAAATTTGTCCACCAATCAGATTCTAGAGCTCATCATGAGTACTCATCCTCCTACACCTCCTCGTTCTTCTAGTTTGTGCAAATCCACATTTGCGCAAATGTGTAGCGATTTCACTTATCTTGGTGGGAAGCCACTCAAGGGCACCGAGACCCTTCTTGAGATTCAAGCATGGCTTCACACTTATAAGCATATTTTTATGAGAATGGATATTTCTAAGCATAATCATATTATTATTGCATCAAGTATATAACAAGAGCGTGCATTTGATTGGTACAAGTTTCTTGTGGCCGAGGTTGACAAGTTCGTCGTGGAGTGGAATTTTTTAAAGAGAGGTTTGACCTTCCTTGACCTTATGCAAAGGAAGTCGACCTTTTTCGAATATGTCTCACATTTTGAGGCCTTGTCTAAGTATGTTCTAGAGCATATTTCCACTTCTTATAAGAAGAATCTTAAGTTTGTGAGTGAACTTAAGAAATATCTCAAGAAGCCTCTTATGTTGCAACTCAAGTTAACTATCAAGAATTAGTGGATACAGCCCTCCATTTCGAGGTAGTCGAGAAGCGAAGAGACGACGATGATGAAGTTATTATTTGGGGTAATCCGAACAAGAATCGTTTTCCTTTCTCCAAATCCAAGTCAATTCCCTAGAACGACAAGAAGAAGCATAATGGTTCTAGTTGTTAACCTCATGTGAGACCTCCTTTTGCTTCAGCGTAGGAATGTTCAACTGTGGGTCATTCGATCATCTTTCCAGAGCACGCCCTAAGCCTCATGTCTATAGATATTACAAGAAAGAGGGATATGAGGTCTCTTCTTGTCCTAGGAGGACAAATGGGACTAACTCTTGTAATCCTAATATGGTAAGAGTTTCTAGTAGTCCATCTCAGCATAGAGGTACGACTTTTATTCTCGAAGGCTTTATAATTTTGAGACTGATAGATTCAAGTTTTATTCGATACAGCTGCATCGCACTCATTCATATCGAAGGAACTCGTTGACACCCTTTCATTGGATGTTGTATGCATGTTGACTTCCCCTCAGATTGCAAACTCTATTGGGAGATCCACAATGATTATTTTGATTTGTGAAGATGTTGAGTTATTTCCATGTGATTTTTATTTTCGTGTGAATCTGCATGAAATTTACCCTTTGAGTTATGATATTATTCTTGTTACGGACTGGCTCATATGATAAAAGGCCAGGATTCTTTGTGTTGAGCAGATTTTATACCTTCGACATCCCAACTCTCTCGATTAGTTAGCCCTTGTTCATTGACATATCAATTTTGACTTGGTGGAATCTTTATTTTTTCTCGAGACACGAGACTACGATGATGAGAATGATGTGTTTCTTATTCGTGTAGTGTGTGATTTCACTAATTTTTCTGAGCTAGTTTTGGGTTTGCCACCCAAACGGCTTATCGATTTCCACATCGACTTAATTCCCAGTGCTTATCCAGTGAGTGGGCCTTCAACTAGGATGTCGACTAAAGAGAATGAGGAACTTAAGAAGCAACTTCTCGGGCTTGAAGCTAAGAATTTTAGTTAATCTAGCTCTTCACCATAAGGTGTTGCAGTGGTATTCGTGAGGAAATTAGATGTGACTCTTGGGCTATATGTTGATTAGCGTAATATCAATGAGTTAACCATCAACAATCACTATTTGTTGCCTAGGATCTATGACACGTTCGATCAATTAATTGGAGCAAAACCTTTTCCTAGATCGATCTAGCTATAGGATTTTGTCATCTTCAAGTTGTAGAGGATAACATTCCTCTTACCGCATTCCATACTCAGTATGGTTATTATGAGTGGCTCATCATTCTATCTAGTTTGACGAACACTCTTGCCTTCTTCGTCGACCTTAATCGAGTATTTCGTGAATATCTCGATAATTTTGTGGTCATATTCATTGATGATATTGTAGTATATTCCAATTCAGAATCTGAGTGTAATAACCCGAAATTTTGGCAATAAATTAATTAGTTATTTAATTAGGTTATACTGTGTAGTTAAAGCTCTTAGCGGTTCTATAGCGGCGGAGGTACAAAAAGGTGTTGCCGGGATAAAGCGGGGAAATAGCGCGGATATAGCGGAGATGCAAAAAGGTTCATTAGATGTAAAATAAAATATTTGAAAATTAATTAATCATCTTTTTTACATTATCTATGTACAAGAAACTAATATTAATTAATCTTATCTAACAAAATCATGGAATATCATAGTTATGCACGCTAAATTTGATGAGTGTAATTGATTGTTACCATATCATAGGCACATATGCCTTAATTTAGTCCTTTATGCTAAATTTACTGAATTTTTTAAAAAGAAAACTAGTCAAATCAAACTCTATATATTAATATTGCTAAAGCGGATGCTAAAAAGCGTTGATTTAGCGGATGAAGCGGAAAATAGCAGGGCTAGAAGCGGATCTACTGTTCATCAGCGCTAAACTGAAATAGCGTAGCGGTTGAAGAGTGCTATGGGCTATAGCGGGGATATTGTGGGGCTTTAGTGGGGCTTTAACTTCATAGGGTTATAGAAATGGATATTTTGCAAATGATGTAATTTAACCACGATACGTACACCCTTGCATTCGTGACGAAATTCTGGTCAACTTTCATGTTTTAGAACTTCGTGAGTGGAGTTCATATAAAAAAGTTATGGACGAAATTCTAAGCGGAAAGAAAACAAATACAAGAGAATATATGGAAATTTAATACCATTAATAACCTTGCCTCGTTGGGTTACTCGACCTAGAGCGGTCGAATGAGGGGACGACCCCTCTGCTCGAAAATGCACTATGCCGACTAGGATTTTTTGGGTGTTTTTATATATAAAATTTAGTGGAAATTAGGTTAAAAGAGCTTCTTTTTGTAGGATAATAAGTCCTAAGGACAACACTTCTTAATAACAAGTTTTAAGGACAATTCTACACGAAAAATGATAAAAGCGGTTATCTTTTTATATAACCGCTTTTATCTTTTTTGTGAAGAATTGTCCTTAAAACTAATTTTTCAAAAGTGCTATCCTTAAAATTTATTACATTGAACAAATAATCCCTTTAAGTTAAAATCCCCTAAAATTTATATATACTTACAAATTTACCTGAAATTCAATCTAACCATCTAGTGTCACTTTAACACCTATAAATTAAGGGTTAGACCCCACTCTTTTGCACACAATTCTAAAAGCAGTAGCGAGACTCTGATATTTTCTCTTCTCCCAAATCTATTCTAAAACAATCTAAATATAAAAAAAAACATAGATTTACCAGGACTAAAAGCAGATTCTTATGCCAAAGAGATGGTGTTACGAATAGGCATTCTTCCATTTAGATTTCCTTCCTCTTTCCTATTTCTTATATATCCACAAATCTAAAAGAATCCCCTTTTTGAAATAATTGCAGATCTATAAGATTTGGGAATTGTAGGCCTAAACATTTTGTTTAGATTCAGATTTGGATAGCTTTTAGCTGAGTGGAAAATTATGTACATCACTTAAAATAACTTATTTAATTCGTTTGTGTAGTATGCCTAAAAGTTATCAGGTTTTTTTGTTTTTTTATCAAATCTGAAATAATAGGTTATGGTTTGATATTTTGGGGGTTCTACTTGGTTATTGTAAATATGCCATTTTTGTCATTATTCGGAATCGACAAGAAATATGTACAAATCAAATGGAAAGAATGTGTAAATTCAGGTATATTTGTATGTAGTTTATAACATACATTTCCCAAAAATATACATATTTCTAATTTCTTGTGATTTGAAATATGTCTATATTCTCTTTTTAATTATCTTGGGAAAATTTTACAATAACTGCAGTTATTAGCTTTTTTATAAGATTTTAATTTTAAGATAATATTATGCATAAAAAGGTTTGTTTTGGTCGTTAGTTTAGACCAAAACATTAATAGTAAACAATAATAAAATATGGTAATTACGTTAACGGGTCTTAAATAAAATAATATTTTCATCCGTCAAATTCTACGTAAATAATGCAAAATATATTATATAATAATAAATGTTCGTCAATATTGTTGTGTGTTTGGATAGTTTTCGATTTTATGGGGATGTATAGGGAAATATAACCCATATCGAATGGAATTGGATATTATGACCGTTGTAGCAATAGATGTTAATTGATTTGTTATAATGTATAAAATTCTCATAAATAGAGTAATAAATATTACAACCATATTTGATTGGGGGAAATGAATTGAATAGGATAAACATGCCTAAATGGTTACAATTTGATATGTATTATGAATATGAATTGTAACTTCAATTAGGTAATCTAACAAATAATATATATATATATATATATATATATATATATATATATATATATATGCACATACACACAAATAAGAAATAAATGGAAGTAAATTATAACAATAAGTGGGATTTACGCTATTTAGATTAGAATTAAAATGGGACTAATATAAATGGCGTTAAATAGGTTAATTATTACCTTAGGAAAATATGCACTTAGTGTCATAAATGGCATTAAATAAGTTAATTGATGCCTTAGGAAACATGACCGCTAGGGTCATTAGTGGCAGGTAACTTAATTAATAATAATAATAATAGGAATAGAAAGGGAACTTAATAGGGATTGATTGGCGTACTAAATGTTAAGTCCAATTAGGAAATTAATAAATAACATCATCAGATAGGGTATTATAGGTTTTCCTTATTTATTTCTAGTTAATCTTGAATCAATATATATAAGAATCAAGATTAAACTTAGTAGGTTAATGATGTGAGGTTAGTTACCTTATTTGATAGAAGTCTATAATTTCCAGTAGTCGGGTATACGTACAACTGATGTAAGATATCATTAACCATAGGAATCTGTGACGATAGTTAATGGCATAGCGAGAATTACTCCCTAAAATAAGGTTTATCTCAAGTGTGGGTTATTAAGTAGTTATGGGACCCGCTTCCCATCCTAATGGAGGAAACCGTAGAAAGTAAATAATTTATAAATGTTAACCTGCTTCAGGATAGAGGTATTAAGTAGTTAGATCCACCCTTAAAAGAGTATTAAGTGATCACATAGCTCACCTCCCCATAATTAAGAAGTATTAAATAGCTATTTGGTACGAGATTGGTAATCCCTGGGAAGGTCCGCTTCCTCTAGGTATTAAGTGACTGAGTTGAGAGCCCGCCTTGGGATTTGTTATTAAATGACCACTATGGAAGTACCATAGGTCTGCCTATCCTGTAGGAAGTACTAAGTGACTAGGGAATTATCTAATACAGCCAACTAGATAGTAACAAAGGAGTCCGCCGGAGGAAGGTCATAAATAACGAGATGTCATCTTCCTATCTGGTAAGTAATAAGTGACTGCTTAGTATCTTTCGCCTTATGCAGGGCATGGGTATATGCATGAATGACGGAAGCCTTAAACTAGTAGAACTTGTAGCTAGTGTCATATAGTTTATATTTGTGTAGAATAAACCACCGAATAAGATATTAAGTGGTTGATAGTTCCACCTTGGGTCTTAAGTGATCGAAAGGATCCACCTATATCTTATATCGATAGTGAGGTCTTAAGTGGCTATATATAAATGATTAGTCTTCTTATGGAATAATGAGCAGTTGAGTGCCCACCCCTTAGTTCTTGGGTGAATGGTGGTTTAAAGGCTTCATAATTATGTGTAAATATTCTATCTCAGTATCATTATCATTATCAATTGGGAATGCTACCTTGGGTATGGTAGTTTATTGTTGTACATAAATCATACCAAGGTTAGGTAAGAATTACTAGTCTTGTTAGACATATGTTTTTGTTCTTACCAAACGGGATACATTTGTGTATTATAGACAGTGTTATACATTTCCTACTCACCACGTCTTGTTGTCTTGACCCCCTCTTCATAACAACTCTCAGGTTTATCTTGGTTCTTGTTCTCTTATGCTTAATATCGATGCGACCATGTGCTTTAATGTAGTCGGTATTAGTTATCTTATCTTTTTTTCGATGTGAGTTAGTTTTTTTTACTCTAATTATACTCATGCTCATTATTTGCATGTACCAAATTTATACTCTCCATTTTTGGATGGGTTTGAGTTTCGATTTTTGTCCAAAATTCGGACTCATAAAAGTTTGGAGTGAACACTAAGGTTGCAAATCACTTGAGAATTGTCTTGAGTACCCTTTTTCAGCATCAACTCAAAGCCAAACTTTCTAAATGTCATTTTCGGGTGAGGTAAGTTACGTTCTTAGGCTATGTTATATCTTTTGATGGCATTTCAGTTAACCTTTCAAAACTTGAAGTCATTCAGAATTGGATGAAGTATGAGAACGTTTATAAGATTCAAAGCTCTTTGGAATTAATGGGTTAATATTGTCACTTCATCAAATATTTTTCTCCTATTTTGTTACCGCTTATCAATCTCACTTGTAAAGATGATCCGTCTATTTGGTCCAATCGTTGTGAAGCTTCCTTTCAGCAGCTTAAGGAGATTCTCGCTCATGCAGCTATCTTCGTGGTTTCTGTAGGGAAGCAAGATGTTGTTGTTTACACTGATGTAATCTACGATGGTCTTGGCATTGTTCTTATGCAATGTGGTCGAGTGGTTGCCTATGCTTCTAGGAAGTTATGTCCAAATAAAGCTCGTTATGCCACTCATGGTCTTGAGCTTGCCGCCATCGTCTTCGCGTTGAAGATATGACATCATTATTCATTAGGTGAGCATTTTATTCTCTACACTGATCATAAATCGCTCAAGTACCTATTTTCTCCTAAGGAGATCAACATGGATCAGTAGCGATGGTTTGATTTCCTTGCATCTTTGACTTCGATATTCAATATACCCCCGGAAAGGGTAATCGTGCAACCGATGCTTTGAGTCATGAGCAAGTGGTTGTTGTTTCCATAATGATAGTTGAATGGAAAGATTTATAGCTTCTATATTTGTGTGACATTTGTGATCGTACTATTCCTTCTGATTCCCCTATTATGTTATGTAATATGGAAGCTCGACCTAGTCTCTTGGATTGGATTGCAGTGGCTCAACGACAAGATCCTGATATTCTATTTCTTGTTCAAAAGTATAAGCCTGGATCCCACTGTGACGTTAAGATGTGAGATTTTGGTCTTGATGATCATGGATGCCTTCGTAAGAAAGGAAAATTAGTTGTTACTCATGTTTCAGAGCTTGAACAAGACATTCTAGCAGAATGTAATCACGCTAATTATACCGTTCATTTAGAAAGCAACAGACATGCGTTGTCTTTATTTTTGGGATGATATGAAGTGAGATGTGGCAAGCTATGTAAGTAACTGCATGATTATCAGCTCATAAAAGCCGAGCACCAGCGACCAAGAGGTCTTCTTCATCCCTTAGAGATCCTGATGTGGAAGTGGGACCGAGTAGCTAGGGGTTTCATGGATAGTTTACCTCGTTCGAGGTCGGGCCATAGTAGCATTTAGATTATTGTTGATCGCCTCACTATGTCCATAAATTTCATTCCTATCAATTTTAATATATAATCTTTTACTCTCTCATGACTTTATATTAAGGAAGTCATGCAATTGCATGGTATTCCTAGTTCTATATTGTGTGACCGTGATTACCTCTTTACGAGCCATTTCTCGAAGAGTCTCCAGTTAGAGTTAGGCACAAAGCTAAACTTCAACACTTTTTACCACCCACAGTCTGATGGACCTTCTTAGAGCCTGTATTCTTCATTTTTTGGGTATTTGGGAGGATCATCCCTAGTTAGTCGAGTTCACATATAATAATAGCTACCAGTCTTTATCGGCATAACTCCATTTGAGGCTTTATAAAGGAGACCATGTCGTTCTCCAGCTTGTTGGCTTGAGTTCAGGGAAAAACTTATTTTTGGCCATGATTCTATTCGTGAAGCATCCAAGAAGATTTACCTTACTAGAGAAAGGATGAGAGAGGCTCAGAGTTGCTAGAAATCCTAAGTGGGCAATTGTAGGAAGCCTCTTGAGTTTTTAGTTGGTGATCTTGTGTATATACGAGCTTCTCATTTGAAGGGAGTGATACGCTTTAATTAGACAGGGAAATTAACACCATGCTATAATGGGCCATCTCCTATTACCGAGAGTATCTGTCCTATTGCTTATTGTATGGCACTTCCTAATAGATTCTCTGGTATTTATGATGCAGTTCACGTCTCTCAGCTAAGAAAGTGTTTGCGAGATTATGATTCAGTGATTAACACACGTGCCTTGGAAGAACTTGAGATTTCGCCTGACTTGTTATCATGCACCATCCCATACATATTCTTGGAACGGAGGTTAAACGCCTTTGTAACAAGAGTGTGCCACTCATGAAAGTCCGGTGGTCAAGAATCCCAATGATTGTACTTGGGGAATGAGGGAGCTTATCGAGCAGACGTATCCTGATCTTTTATCTTCGTGTGCCACGGGTGAGAAAATCCTTATATCTTAATATATTTTTCTCGTGCATTCTCTTTTAACTGAAATGAATTGGTTTAAATACGACTTTTCCCTAAGGAAATTTGGGGGGTCCGATTTTTGTAAGAGGGAGTCTATAACAACCCAGTCTTATGTGTTACCTTTTTAAACTATAATAATGAATTATATCGAGATCCTAAATTATAAATGAAATTTTATTTAGTTAATTGGATGGCGATTTAATAAAATGAATGTCAACCATATAAATATGTGTAAACGTGTGATTTGTGGGAATTATAGTTGGATGGAAATTAAGCTTATGGAAAATAAGCTTAACAATGTATTTTGCGTAAATTTGGGTAAATATGTAAGGTTTGTGTTAAAGCAGAGCATTATTATAAATCGGGGGTTAGATACCCCATATTGTCTACTTAGGAATTGGAAAAAAATAAATAGAGTTATAGAAACATTAAAAATGTAAAAGTTATTAACAAATAGGAATTTATTGCAATTCCTGGAAGCTTACTGCTAAAAATATCAATAAATCAATAGAAAGGGAATTTTCGCGAAATATTGCATGTTTAAATAGATTATAAATTGAAATAAATGTGAAAAGCATATGAAAATTTGTTGGAAAATATTGTAGGTGTGATAATGGGAATATTTTGTATTTGGGAATTCTCTTAGGCTAAAATAATGTATTTCAAACAATTAGAACTTTTAAAATGCTCAATTCTGTTCAAATTAACTTAAAATGTTCATTTTTGTGAAAAAATATAAATTTTGAGTAGAATTGAGTTAAAATATTAATAAGAATGGTTAAAAATATGTTGAAATATATTTTTATAATATGTGTAATAGTCTAGTACAAAATTTTGTGAGTTTTAGATTTATGCTTATACAATTAGAGAAGAAAAAACATAAAACTTGTGAAATAAGACCTCAAAGCTTTAATTACTTTAGCAAGACCAAAATTTAGTCTACTACTTAATTTAGGGCTTAATTAGCCTGCTAGTAAAGATTTTTAGGGAGATTCCAAGAAGTGTACGTAAATTTTCAATTTATAGAGAAAAAAATCTTCCTCTTCTTAATAACAAAAAGAAAATCATAGCCTCTTTTCACCAATTTTAATTCTTAAGCTTTCTACGTCAAAAATAAAAAGATATTACAGCTAAAACTTGAATCTAGACCAGTAATCCACACTAAGATTAGTATTTCACCTTAGTTTATCGAACTTTTGCCCAGTTTGAGAAATTTTTTAAAGTTAGTTCTTGCATGTCTCTAAAGCTATTCCAACATGTGTTGAAGCTCAATAAGGGGCTCCAAAGTCTCATCTTTGATTCATTTCAGAGCTTATTTCAACCAATATTCGTTACGAATCAAGGTGAGGTGCCCCCTCATACGTTCTAACTTCTTTTCAGTAAGAAATGTTGAGTTTGTGTTTGATACAATAAGCTTTCATTCATGAATTTACAGTAAGTTTCTAAGGCAGTAAAACATGGAAAATGTCCATGTCTGAGTGAGACGACCCCAAACCCCGTACTGACGGCGGCAAGGGTAATCCATGGAATATAACACAGAAACAGAAAATAGCAGAACAGAAATAAATAAATACACCAGATAATGAACAATAGATTATACTGGATAAAAGTAATCATCAGAGTTACACAGTATACAGGATCATACCTAGTAAAAATACAGTTCAGCTATACATAAATGTCTACAGCGGAAAACAAACATAATATGTACAATAGGAGCTGAACAGCATAAAAAGAGACAAATGATAGAATCCATCCTTAGCTCCAGCTATCCAGATAAAGCCTGCAAAACCTGAATACAAGGCTGCCCGTGTAGAAAAAGGGGCACCCGAGTTTGAAAGTGAAACAAACTACGAGTCAGTCATGGGACTGGTATGAGAAATTTACTCAACACATATATAATTTGGCTAATCACCGGACCACGCCACTTTCGTGGAACGGGTTTTCTCCATTGGATTGCCAGTGCTTTAAAACAAATCTTTCTTTTAAACATCCCAATGCTTTTTATAAAAATGAAGCCATTATAAGACTCAGTTCCCATCACATAATGCAACGCAAACCGGAGGATAGAGTTTTACCTTATAATGACCAAAATATGATTGATACGAATAAAACAAAAGCATTTGATATTATGACTAGTGTTTATTTGTTTCAAAAACAATTTCAAAGCATAACTATCAATCATAGACGGCATTAATGCCCCATACCACTATGTCGCCATATATAGGTATACAATCAAAACCGCACAGTCACGTATTTGGAAATTGGATTTCCGTCATGAACCAAGGCAAAAGATAGTCCTTACCGAATTCGAGACTGCCTAGCCCGAGCCACAGGACCCAGACTCAGGTGAGCCCTTGGAGCGACAGGGCCGGTCCACCGATGTGGATTAAAATGCCTGAACAATACGTTTCCCCGCCCTTTGGGGCGTAAACGAGCCAACGAATGACTCCATCGGACCCGGATCGTCCGATCAAACCGAGGTGCCTCGCAACAGCAACAGCCGCATAGGTGAAAAGTATATAAATGTCAGGGTCGGTAGGTCACTGACACCACCCTAGCTAGAAAGAAACGCATGCCCTCCCTGAGGTCCTTCTCCCGTTTCTGGTTCATACCGGGGTGTGAGGCTCACGATTTCACGTTATACACAAAGCTACGCCACACAGGCGATGCTTTGATCATCACCACAAGACTTTGCTTTTCAACAGAAGCCCTGATCACTGCATCTTAGCATGCCACACAGGTAATTCATGCCAGGCGACTGATGTCCATCGATATACAACCTCTGAGCTCGTGCGTTTCAGAGAAGGGCGTTAAGCAAAAGAATAAATTTTCCGCCGCCAAACAGATGTATATTTAATAGAGATCAATCAACACAGAATAAAATCCAATGTCAGACACACAGTCCATTTACAAGTCCGTTCTGTGTCTGAACGAAACCGGAGGCACTAAATACCTCGCAAACCCATCGACCACCACGTACGTCTGGACAATCACCACTCATTATCCATATTTCGGGATGCCTCCTAATCAGGACCTCGGTTACCATCCAAACGAGGTGAAGATCTCCGGTCTTCGACCATCGTCTTCATCTTCGACTTTCAATCGTCGGTCAATTATTTGAAATGAGAATTAACTCGGCCTTTTCAAATAATTCACGTATATTTAGAATTTCAAATTAATTTATTTCAATGGTTAAATCATTCGACAACACCAAATTTGTTCTTTAATGTAATTTTCACACCAAACACATTCAACCATCAAATACCACATAAATCGAGCAAATTCAGTTTATTTCCATCCCATATCGTTTATGATATTTTATAACGATTTATCGCTATTTTTATTTATTTTAAAATAGCTAATTTATTCAAACGACGCTTCGGGCCATAACGCGGCCGTGGCGCTGTTTTTCTTCAGATTTGATTTACACATATCTGAAAATCTAACCGTTGGATCTTCACAAAATTTACATCATTAGAAAGGTCTTTTCAAAACGAATCCAACAGTTCCAGTTTCGGGAAAATCCGACGGTCGGATCTCCCGGTAAAATCGTTTGAAGTTTCGATTTCAAAATACGAACTGTAGCGTCGTTATTCGATTAAATATAATTATATATATATATATATATATATATATATATATATATAATCATTTCTGGCGCTGTTTTTCTTCAGATTTGAATTAAACATTCCAGACAATCCAACCGTTGGATTTTTACAAAGTTGGTGCCGTTGGAAAGATATTTCCAAGGCGAACCCAACGGTTGCGATTTCAGGAAAATCCGATGGTCGGATATCCCGTACTAATCGTTTGAAATCACGGTTTCAAAACACGAACTGCACAACCACGTTTTGTTTTAATTTTATTTATATTTATATATTTATATAAATATAGTTCATTCAAAAATTCCTATATCGTTTTCACTTCAAATATTTCACTAATGCCTTTAAATTTCAGAAAAATTCGCCATAACCTCCTTTGTACGGGAGGGGCTGGGAAAATTCCCAAATAGCCACATGGGCGTCTCATGTCAAAAAGAAAAAGAAAAAGCCAAGCAGCTATTCAACAGGCTCATAAAATCATCACCCAGACAAAACAGTAAATGTGTACCTATTTGTCAGGCACAAAATTTTATTCCTCTTCTCTAGCCCCTTTGCTATAACCTGTTCAATAAATATGCATGTACATATATACAGTTCTTATCATTTACCATTTTCCATTTAACTTCATATTTGATTCCATTTGGTTTAAAAACACCATTCATTCTAATGTTGCATGCATAGGCAAAAATCATATCATTAGCTAATTAATGAATATTTCAACTCATTCATATTTGTTTGAACGAGTTGCTATTTTTAACACTTCACATTTCAACAATTCATATATATAATAAAAATGTGATTTTTATTGTAAAACAATTCATTTCAAAACACTATTACTTTATATAGTTTATATAGGTGATAAAAATAGGATTTTTATTGTAAAACAATTTATTTCAAACAGGATTATTTTACATAGCTCATATAGATGATAAAAAGGTGATTTTTATTATGAAACAATTTATTTCAAAATATGAATACCATTCAACACATGAATATTCTATTCAACGAATGAATATCGATTCAACACATGAAGGTTTTCTATAGTTTATACACATAGATAAAAATATGATTTTTATATTTAAAACACGAAGACCATTCAACGCATGAATTTCTAATCAACGAATGAATATCGATTCAACACATGAAGGTTTTCTATTCAACGGATAAATATAGTTTCAGCAAATGAAAATAATTCAAACACATGAATATTATTCAAAATTTCGGCAGCATAACGGCAAGGTAGTTAAAACCGGGACCGTCCCTAGTACGGCTCCTCGCTCTACCTTAAAACCTCGCGGTTTTTGACAATGGGGATCATGCATCTAGTTCGCACGCAGGCGGCATGTATATATTTATTTCATTTCCACAAACTAATCCTATATGGTTTCAACCAAATATTTCTCAACCACAAATGGGTATTTTTCAACCACAATCAATCAATATCAACCACAAACAATCCCAAACAATCATTCGCTATCAATGTATTTTCACACCAATCACAACCAATAAATATCGTCCATGGTTTGTGGACGAGGGGCGTATCTATATATATATATATATATATATATATATATATATATATATATATATATATATATAGCAATTCACTTCTATTTCAACACATATATAATTTTTACAACGCATATACAACTTATACATCGAACGTACGACTTATATAACGCTTATACAAGAGGTGTACAATGCTTATATAACTCATACATCGACTATATAATTTATACATCGTCGTTTTCCATATCGTTTATAAATTAGAAATCTCACACTGGGTTCCACTCCACCAAAAATAGCAGAAGGCTCAGAAAAATATGCGGTCTCTTCCAAAATGTAGAAGGCGTCCACACGGTCACGATGTTTCCTGTTTCACCGAATTTCGTTAACACAGCAAAAAGATATGATTTTTCAAAGTTTGCAACGGTTTAAAGGTGTTAAAACAACTGAAAATAAAACAAGCCGTATACCTTTCTGAAATGTTCAAAACTAGGTCACGCGATTTCGTGAAATCCGTGAATCGATAGCTCGATCGGCCTACCCAGTGTCGAAGGGAAAGGAGGGAGCTTTCGGCGCAGGGGAGTACGGTGGCGTTCGATCGCCTGAGGCGGCGGCGGCGGCTTGAACGCGCCAACTTCTCGACGTCCGTTCTCCCAAACCACGCAATGAAAAAA
Organism: Allium sativum; assembly: GCA_030737875.1. Lineage (NCBI taxonomy): Eukaryota > Viridiplantae > Streptophyta > Magnoliopsida > Asparagales > Amaryllidaceae > Allium > Allium sativum. The sequence goes on from CM060924.1 coordinate 101,367,055, forward strand.
ATCCAAACCTTATATGGATTTGAAGATCTCTCTTAACTCTACAAAATCTTCAACTGGAGCAGGGGCTAATTTTGCGTGGATTGATCGGAAAATGAGGGGGAAGGTTTTGAACGTTTTCCGCCTTCGATCGGGGGGAGAGGAAACGATATTTTCCCTTTTTTTTTTAAATTCAGATTGGCCGGGAGATTTTATAAGGGGTTTTCTGACGCGACCACCAATCTAAACCCAATGACTGTCATCCCTAGCGTTTTACCCCCATTCCGAACACAATGGGATATGTTTCGAAGGCCCATTCGACTGTTTCAATTTGTCTTCCTTCAAATTAAAATATATAACGTTCGATATTTAATTTGAACGTACATTTCAATTTACCAGGGCCGCCAACTGATTCGAAAAATTTCAGAAAAATAAATCTAGCTATGTTTTGATGATACGGTCCCAACAAAACTAGTTTCGTCGAATTCTGAGACCGTTTGCAAAAAGGCCCATTTTTGGTCGATCCAATTTAACTGTAATTGACCAAAACACATTTTCCTTTGCCAAGCTCACATATTAACTTCAAAAATTATAAAATTTGAAACCTAGCAATAACTTCACATCCCGGATCCAACAAAAGTGGTTTCGTCGAATTCCAAGGTCATATGCAAAATGGCCAATTTCACGGGCTATATAAATTCCATGGCGATCTCTCTAAAAATTCATTTGGGCATAACTTTTGCTTTCCGTTATGAAAATTCGATTTTTCAAATTCGTTAGCAAGGTATTCACTAACAGATTTAAATATTTTTGGTTTCACTAAAATCCGTTTTGTTTTGCACCCGGTACAGTCCGACAAAGTTTGAATTCAATTTTTGAAACTGCAGCGCCTTTTCAAGCCTTGTTTATAATTATAATTAATTATATTCGTTTTCAATTGTCGATTCAAACTCACTTTTCATTGCCATTATTTAAAATATTTATTTTAAATATTTAAAATCCATTATTTCAGCCAATTTAAAAATTTTAAATTGGTTCAGATTTTCTGGGTCGTTACACTGAGGCTGCACAATTTCTTCATTTCTCAACAAAATGATGTAATTCTTTTTCCTTAGTATTGTCATATAGTTCTATTGTGTACCTGTAAAGTTCCATACAATTATGGGTTGTTTTGGTGGCTAGAAAGTGGCATGAAAGTTGCAATGTCATTGTGATTCTTTCCTAGGAAAATTTGCATTGCCCATCGACCTATACTGGAGCTGGGTCGACCTATAAATAAGCCCAAGCCCCTGATGGGATTGGCGCAACCTAGGAAAAACTCTCGGGTTATTTCCTATGATTTCCAGTGAAGTTCTTGTTGCTTTTAATCTTTCCTATTGTGTACTTGAGTCTGTTGTTCATATAATTCAAGTGTTATTTCATGCACTTGTAAGCAAATGTTATCTTCACGAATTATTGTGATGATTTTTGGTTTCTTAGACCATGAAAAGTCTTGCATACCATGAATGTCTAAATAGTTTTGTTGATAGGTTGGCATGCAATTCCTATGACATTTTCCTTGTGTTTCCTGAGTACACACACATGGATTTTCAAAGTGTTTTCGAAATGTTTGAGTAAAGAAATATGATTTTGAAAAGAATTATCTTTATAACAAGATTTTGTAAATTTATGAATTATTTTATTTACAAAAGTGTTTTATGACCTTAGTGACTATCAAATATTTTCCGAAAATCTAGTTTGCAAACCATTTTCTAAAATAAAAATCACACATTTTTGCACCCTTAAGGCGTGATGATGATTAAATGATCTTGTTAGAGAATGGAGTTTTTATGACAACAACCTTATTTCAATATTAATTTATTATAAAATATATACTAACACTTCCATTTAGAATATATGTATATATATATACACATATGTAGGATTTATATACAGGAATTACAACTGAAGACTGTATAGTTCAAAGATGTTAGAGATTCAGAATTCAGAGATGATTCAAGACTCATGAGTATTCAAGATTTCAAGATAAATATAGTTATAGAGTCTAAATTATGTAAGACTCTAAATAGCACTCCAGGGTCAAATCCAAATTTATTTCAAATTCTGATTTCAAATTTTGTTTTCATTCTCTGTCTTCTCTATTTTACTTTCTAATTTATTTTGATTTTAAACTTAGGTTTTATAAGTTTATACTTTATAAGTTTTATATACTTATATTTTATATACTTAATTATATAGTTTTAAACTCTATAATTTTATAAATATGTCTATATAGTTTATATTTGTGTTTTCATATGATTTCTACCTTATAATATTTATTTATAACACTGTGTTTTACTTTAAGAATTTCCAGAATTATATATATATATATATATATATATCAAAACACTTGAAAAATATTCAAATTTCAAATTTATACATGTATATGTTGACATACATATATATACATGTCGACATATAACTGTCATTTTTTTAAAGTTGAAAGGAAGTGTCTTTTCACTATTTGTGACAGTTCAGAAGCATTGCAACCTTTCAAAACTTATAAGTATGGGCTGATTTCGATTTCTTTTATTATTATTCTTCTCCATCTTCATCCCCTTTCTTTACACCGTTATATTTTCTAATTTTTATGATTTCTGCACTTGTACTCTGTCGAATTTAAGTCTATTTTCATCAAACTTTTTCTCTCTTCACTCTCTACTCATTACTCTCTGAATCAAGTGTTATTGAAGAGTTATAGGGTTGTTTGTAATTGTTTGAGTTGTGTGTTAATCGGTGGTATCCCTTGTAACTGTTAAATCAAGGAGGTTTGAATCGGTGGTATCCCTTATAGCCGTTAAATCGAGGAGGTTTGAATTGGTGGTATCCCTTGTAGTCGTTAAATCAAAGAGGTTGTACTTGACTATTTTGAATAGTAACAAAACTTTGCACAATCCAGTGTTGTGCGGGACTGGACGTAGGAGCAATCCGAACCATTATAAAATTCGGTGTTTCTTTCCTTTTTCTGCACTTTACTTTTATTTATTTTTGTGCTTTTGTTTGATTCTGTGTCTGTGATTGTTTCTGTGGTGTTTGATTCATATTGGATTTCACATTAGTTTTAGATTTTGTTTCAATTCTAGAAAACACTATTCATTCCCCTCTAATGTTTGTTTTGCCTTAACTATCCCTTCTGCAATCCCTAACAATTGGTATCAGAGCAAGGTCTTTTAAAAAGTTCATAATCTGATTTTTGAAAATGTTTTAAATGGAAAATTTTAAACACTAGTTTTAATTTATCATTGCATCAGTATTAGACGAGTCTGCATTCCATTTTATTGAAAAATCAAGTTATCATGATATGATTTCTTGAAAAAATTAAATGGATATATCACAAGATAATCATGATGTTATTATTTCAAATTATAATTAGTTATTTTGAAACGTCGCTTGATTCTTTGAAAAGGTATGTTGTTTTGTAGGAAAAGATATGTTATATGGCCTTTGAAAAATTCAAAAGTTGAAAAGATGGGTAAAGTGGTTGTTGGTGATTCAAATTCTGAAATGATGGCTATCGACAATTCAAATTCCGAAATGGTGGCTATTGAAAATTCAAATTCTGAAAAGGTGGCTGTTGGAAATTCAAGTTCCGAACTAGTGTGTTACATGGGTGTTGAGAATTCAAATTATTAAGGACAACTGAAGAAGAGAAGTGACGGTTGGTGAAAAGACATCAAGAGGAAGAAATGGAAATATATAATGTAAATAAAAACGAAATGGGTACCAGATAAGTAGAAACTTTTGATTCTCATCTACAAGTAGATTCAATATTGTACTTTTCTTCATTTTTTTGGGATTTCTGCTGGTTTCATGTAAATCCATCAAGAATTGATCAAGTAATGATCAAATGAAGTTTTGGTGAATAAAAAGAGAAGGAAACCAAAATTATTGACAAGAATCTTCAAATTTCATCCATAGGTTAGACTATTTTGTCCCAAATCCTCTTCCATATAGTTGTTAGACCCAAAAGTGGTTCTAACACCCAAATTGATTGAAAGCAAAGTGAAATGAGATAAAAATAAAAAAATGAACACACAGGATTTATAGTGGTTCGGCGAAGAAATGCCTACGTCCACTTATCTTTTACTATATTCAATAATTCAGTTGCAAATACAATGTAAGATTCACTCAATCCCACTCACAACTCACTTATGTTCACTCTATTGACTAAAACAAAAATGAAAGATGATTTGGATTCTCCGGGAGTAATGGAGTTCAGATTATAGAGGTGGTTGAATTCCCAAAGTGCTGAAAAAAGCTCTTTTTCTTTGTCTCCAAGCGGGGTATTTATAGGCGTGAATTTGCTCAAAATCCGATCCGGATCGGAGCTACGTGTCGTCCATCCCATTAGCCTCGGGTTCGGATGGATTACTGTGCTGACAACGCATCAAAATAGTGAACGTTATGGGCAGGAACTGGTCATAGCCGATCCGGATATTCAGGCGCTTATGCAGGGGGACAGTATGGACAATGGGTTCGGGTCGTAGGTGTATGTATCAGGGGTTCGGATCAGGATATCCGATCCGACCCGAATTGACTTGGTGACAACTCTCTCTTCTCTTTATTCTGCTCTTCCTCCGAACGATCTCTGTAGTAGCTGGGTGGCCTTCCGATCCATCTTGAAGAAGACTGTCCTCCGATCCGAACGCACGCTCTCTGTTTCCAACAAAAATAGCTCACCGCTCCGAACAGGAGACATTACCCGATCCGAACCGATTCGCTGCTTTAACCCGACCCGGATGATTGCATCTGTTTGATCGAAGCTGTAGCGTCTCCTCCGAACTGAGTAGTGATGGTCTCTCCGATCCGAACCGAAGTCTTCTAACTTGAAATGCTCTCCAATGCTTGATATCTTGACTTTGTGTTGCCTAGTTCACAAAGTAGGCTAATACTTTGCCCCCTCAAAGGATGCTTCTATTGGAAATGGAGCATGCTTTGATTGCCATTGCTCAATGCCTTCATCCTGTTCGGTTCGGATTCCGACCCGAACGAATTTCTGCTTTGGTTTCCGACCCGAACTGATCTCCTTCTTTTCTGCAATGTATTAGTGGGCCAAGCTGCGTCATTGGGCTTTTCAAACCGGTCCGATCGGGAGTATGAATAGTCAGCTTGTTTTTTATATAAATTCATTTCTCTTTTCTTCCTTTCTCTCATTCACCGTTTCTGCTCATCCGAACCGATTTCACATCGAAACTTCAGTCTTTCCAAGAAACTCCGAAATTCTCGCTTCAATTTTTGAATCAAACACATAGGTAGCCTTGTAATCTTGAATCTTGTTGCCATAATTGTTTTTAATTTACATCCGTAGCTAAGTTGAACGATTCGAGCAAAGTAATTGGTTAATTCCACCGCCACGACTTCCTTCATCCTCCGCCTTCGTCGTTAATGGCATCAGCATCATTTCGAGGCGTTAGAGGAGGGTATTAAGACTCGCAGTTGAATACTTGAGTGCTTACCCACTTGATTTTAATTAAAGCCTGGGACATCGGATTGGGTTCACTACTCAAGAAGAGGGAGAGGAAAAAAATTGAAGAAGATCGGTTCGGGTAGGAGAACAGTAGGAAAACAAAAAGGGAAAGAGAGAAATTCACAGATCCGGACCGGGTCGGGGCAATGGGACAAGGAAATGGGACTTAACTCGTTTGACCGGGTCGGACTGGGTTATGAAACAAGAGCGAGAATAGTAATATGGTTATCTAGGTTAATCTGACCCGCCCCGAAGGTCAACCTCCGAACCGATCCGGATACTTCTCTCTGAGTGTGAGCTTTTGCTCATCCGATCCAAACCTGGTGTCTGCACCCGAACCGAACACTACTCAATCTAAAACATAAACTTTCGTCCAACTATTTGAAAGATATTACTTCCAACTTCCTGAACAGTTAGGATAGTGCCTTGCGGATATAAATGAACATTAAGAAATATTCTGACTATCACTTTCTCTTCAAAGTTTCGTCTTACATTGCTGCACTTTTACTTTGCATTTCTCACATTCGCTGCACACATTTTAGTTCACACACATACACAGGGGGGTACGGGCTAATTTACTCTAATCCGTGCTATTGCTTCTTCAATAGTTCCATGACAATGAGGCCCAGACGTTCTTCCAGACTAGCTGAGAGGAAAGAAGCCCCGAAAACTTCTAACAAAATCACTCTTGAGGATATATCTTCTTCTTCGGATCCAGAATGGGACAGCGAGGGTCCAGACTACGGGGTTGGACATCGGGAAAGCGACGAGGTGTCTTCAGAGAATGAAGTTTCTCTGGGTTTTGAGGAGGAAGGAGGGATTGGTGACGATTGAGCACCCGATGAATTTGAATCAGCCATCATATTGGAATCACCTTCGGAATCCGTTGAATCAACAATCGACAACGATCGACTTGTCCGAATTTGCTTAAAATACGGGATAATGAAAAGGGACACTCTAGTGCCTTCACGCTCTGACCATCCCCACAACCCTCCAGAAGGATATATGGCGGTCACTCGATTAATGTGCATGGTCGGTGCCATTCCTCCATTCTCTCCTTTCATCGTTGATTTCTTAAGACAAATGCGGATTGCCCCCATGCAGTTGCATCCCAATTCATATGCCTATCTGCACACTTTGTACATATCATATCGTGAAATCCTAGGCATAGAGCTCACGTTCGATGACGTTTACTTCTTTTACAATTTCAAACATCGGACTCGAGAGACTCCATCTTTCTGCTACTTTGAATCAGTTCCAAAAAGGAAGATAATCTCTGCGCCATTTAGCAGTAAAGCTGGAGATTCCAGATTAGAATGGTTCTACGTGAAGCGACAGCCTGGATGCGCCAGTAGATGGACAAAATCAAGTAAAGCACTGATTTTCTAAATCCAGGCCCTATACACTTGAATCATCATCTTGACCTGTTTTCCTTTTTGTTTGCAGTCGACAATCCCAAACAGATATCAGATCAGGTGTTCTTTGATCGGATGCACCGACTCCTTAATGGCGATCAGAAATTCTTGACTATCGACGAAGTCCTTAAAGACGAATACCTTCACTTTCATGGGCTGTTATCTGTTTTTCGTAGCATTGGTCATGGGACGGTCCCTTACGCATACATTCCTCCAGTGGAGGTGGTTCCAGAGACAGGAGAAGGCTCGGGAATTCCTACAGTGCCTCTTCAAGCTTCACCTTCTCCATCTTCTACACAAGATGACGAATTGGCTAACCTGGCCAAAAAGCATCGAGAAGGATATGCTGCCCCCGAGGAGGCTACTTCTCTGGAAAAGTCAACATCCCCAGCAGAGTCACCACTTAATGCTTCCGAGGGGAACATTCCTAGTACTGATGAGCAAATATTTCAGGGTTTGGGGGATCTCCCCTTACCCGAGACTATATACACTTCAGAGGATTTCAGGAAGGATCCTTTAGTCTTCACCTCTTCTGAAGAGACCACTCCCTCCAAGGCCAAAGAGCCTACTCGTACTAGTCTAGCTTCAGACTCGGGTCGGTTGGGGGGAAACACACCACTTTGGATACACTTTACACAATAGCATTAGCATCCATTGCACCTCTTTCTTCGTGAATCCATTAACTCTAAACTTCGTTTGTTTTACCGTGCAGGTACGATGTCTCGATCCTACTACGATATCAGGAAGCTTCGTCGCAGCATGTCCAATCCTCCTCAGGATGTCGAGTGTGATTGCCGGGATGTTCGTGGTAGGGAGGAGAGAAGACCTTATCATCCTTATCGCTCTCGACCCTCACGTTCTCGTTCACCAGTTCGGCCAGAACAAGATAAATACAAGGGTTATCAAAGCCGTGAGGACAGACCACCATCTAAGGACTCCGCTTCTTCCCATGAAAAGCGCAGTAGAGAGAGAACCCCTCCAAAAGAAACTGGGTCTCGAAGCAAGCACAAGGTCCCTGCTACCAAGCGACCTAGGACAGACAAAGAGATTACCGAATCCTCTTCACATAGGGACACCGAATTGTCAATCCCCGCTCCTCCTCCACTAGATGCAGAAACTGCAGTAAAGCGGGCATATTTGGAGGAGCAATTTCCCGAACATTACTTCGAGACCTTGACTTTTTTACCCGCTCTTGAACCTATTTCTTCTAAGTGGGCGGATGAGGCCAAAGCAAAGATTGATGCGGTGGAAAAACAATATACTGAGATGTTCAAATATTCCCGCAATCTTTCCAGAATCATCCGCACTCTAATCACAAATACCAATTCAATGCAAAAGACCGCGGAGGAGGATGCCAAGGCTCTAAAAGCCCTAGGAAAAGATTTGGAAGACACTCAAGCTCAACTAGCTGTCGCTCAAAGGAACGCTTCTAATTTCAAACAACAGTTTGAGGACACGCAAAAACGTTATCATGACTTGCTTGAAACCCACACTCAGGAGCGCTCTGAGTTGAAAAAGCAAACTGATGAGGCCAAGTCAGAAGCTGCTAAGACACGTCTTGCTTATGCTGAGCTTGAACAGAAAAATGCCGAGCTGGCAAAGAGGAGTGCTGAATTAGAAAAGAAGAATGCCGACCTGGCTTCAAAGCTATTGGAAGCAGAGAACAGGGATGCCCTGACCGAGGGCAATGTGGAGTGTGCTATAAAATCTGCGGAGGAAGCCCGTAAGCAACTATCAGAGGCGGAGGCTGATATTCAGGGTTTCGGCGAGCTAATGATTGAATTCTTCGCACATATTATTCGTCGCCGAAACATTTCTTGGATCGTAGACTATCCATCCACTCTAGTTCAAGTATGGAATCAGATCGTTGAGTGGGAAAAAGAGGAACTTAAGGTCGATTCCCTTGATGAAGATAAACTGATGGAGAAATACTTGAGGGATGATGAACCGGAGCGCCTAGCTGAAGGGCGCCGCCTTATTGCTGAGGCCATGGAAGAAGAGAGGCGGAAGTCTAAACAAAAAACTGTTCTCGAAGCTGGTTCCTCTTCTTCTGCCCCTGCAACTTCCGAAGTAGAAGGGTATGATCCCGAAAATCCGGGAATTCCCCAAACAACCCTGCTATCCCCTATTCCTGAAATAGCCCCAGAGGTAGTGGTCACCCCCGCTGAAAAGTCTTCGGAAGGTATTCCAATCTTTTCTCCTCAATTTGCCAAAGCTATTTCTACCTTTCGCCACGTGATTGAACAATCGATGAGAGACCCATTGTTTTCGCCTGAGTTGATAACTGTTGCTTCTCATTCTGTAGGTGTCGAATCATCCGAAAAGACAGATGTAGCTCAAGGAGCTGCCGCAGGGACGAAGCCTACAGATAAGGCCAAAAAAGGGGAAGACAAGGCTACTTCTATAGACTTGGGAGAAGGAAGTGGGCCAACTAAGGTCACCACTCCCCATGATGAAGAAACAATAGCAGCTTTAAAGGACGACGGCGGAGACGGGGGGCATGAAGAGGAACCCGAAGTTGCAATAACCGGGGAGTCAAAAAGTGCTGATGACGTTACCTTGGCTGCAATGAAGGCTGATCAAGATAAGCGCTTGCAATTAAAAGCTGAAGAGCTAGACCCCGAAGTCCTCAAACCCCTCGCAGTCGTGGATGCGGGATCAAGGTTTGTTGTTAAGCTTTCAACTAGATCTATTACGGAGGAACTCGCTAAAAAATCTTCTCTTGATTCCAGTGCCCCGCCCTCCGGGAAGAAATCTACTGGTTCCAGCACCGCATCTTCAGGAAAAAAGAAGTCAAAACGAATCTTGACCGAAGCTGAGAAAGAAGCAAAGGATGCGGAGAAAGCCGCCAAGAAATCCAAGGCTCATTCCAAATCTAAATAGTGGATTGCCCTGTATCTTTTTAGCATTTTTGTGAACCAATAATTGCTGCTACAAAAGTAGCTCCTGCATTTTCTTTTTTTAGCTATTTTCCTGTACAAATTCATTCATTTGTAAATAAAAATAATTCACTTTTTGCAATGTTTGTCTGTTAGTAGTTCTGCACTTATGTAAAAATGCGTGTCTATAGTTGTGAAACAAAGTTGTGGAGGGGGGAAATATGCGTGTACATACGTGTCCCCAGTCAATTCCCACAAACTATCCAATGCTTAGTCGAGCAATCTGGATGCTCCCGATTCTCTGACGGGATAGCACTTCCTGTGCCGTCGGTACCTGTCGCTTTTTCTGGCATTTCTTTTATACTCTCTCTCTTTCTTTTGGGAGTTAGAGTTCGAGCTCAGTCATATATCTATTCTCCGGTCTTTCAACAGAGAAAGATATCTTTCTCAGCGCTCAGTCGGAGACGCCTTTATACGCTCTTTCTCTTTGGAAAGTTAGAGTTAGGAGAAGAATTTCTTTTTCAGCGCTCAGTCGGAGACGCTTTTATACTCTCTCTCTCTCTCTGGAGAGTTAGAGTTATGAAGAGAACTTCTTTTTCAGCGCTCAGTCGGAGACGCTTTTATACTCTCTCTCTCTCTCTCTCTGGAGAGTTAGAGTTATGAAGAGAACTTCTTTTTCAGCGCTCAGTCGGAGATGCTTTTATACTCTCTCTCTCTCTGGAGAGTTAGAGTTAAGAATGTCGTTTTTTCATTCTTTTATGTCTTATCGCACAAACAGTCGTTGTGCTTCTTTTTATGTCTGAACTGTTTTCAACCTTTTTAGGTTGTGAGTTATCCTGTATCTTATAAACACAACAGAATAACTGATAAACGTATATATGTAATGCATAAAAGTAAATAACACACAGTATTTTTATAGTGGTTCGGCTAAGTCGTAGCCTACATCCACTTTATAGTTCTTCATTCATATCGTCAGATTTTCCCAAAGCAAGTCGTGCCTTATTACAGAGTTCATAAGAAGAATAACACAAAGTACAACATTTCTAATCCAAATATCGCATTAAGTGCTGGGCATTCCATGCTCTGGGGACTTCTTCGCCATCCACGGTCGTTAACTTGAAGGTTCCCTTTTCAAGTTTCCGTTGAATGACAAAGGGTCCTTCCCATTTTGGGCCGAGGTGAGGAAGGGATGGAAAAACTCTCTTTAGCACGAAATCTCCTGGTTCAAAAGTCCTGAGACGAACTTTTTTGTCATAATAACGTGCCATCTGACGTCAATGCCTTGCCGCACGCAAATCCGCTTCATCCCTTTTTTCTTCGACTTCATCAAGAGATTCAAGTAAGAGCGCCCGATTCGTCATCGGGTCATAATATGTCACCCTATGGGAAGGAACTTCCAGTTCAACTGGAATTACTGCTTCTGAACCAAAGGAGAGAGAGAAAGGGGTATGACCGATGGCTGTCTTAAATGTTGTTCGATATGCCCACAAAGCTAGGGGCAATTCGTCAACCCATCTCGCCTTTGCACGCTCTAACTGTTTCTTGAGGATTGATTTTATTACTTTGTTTATTGCCTCTACTTGCCCGTTTGACTGCGGATAGGAAACTGCAGTATATCGCTTGTCTATCTTATACTTCTGACAGAAATTTCTGAATTCAGTACTATCAAACTGGGTTCCGTTGTCAGTTATAATCGTCCTTGGAATCCCGAACCGGCATATAATATTTCTGACCACAAAACTTATCACCTTTCTTGCTGTGATCTTGGTCAAGGGCTCAGCTTCCACCCACTTCGTAAAATAGTCCACGGCCACTATTGCATATTTAGCTCCTCCTTTAGCAATTGGTAGAACTCCAATGATATCAATTCCCCACGTGGCAAATGGCCAAGGACTCACCATTGATTTAAGTTGGGTCGACGGTGCCTTGGGGATTTTGGCGAATCTCTGGCACTTATCGCAGCGTCGTGAATAATCAGCTGCATCTTTATTGATCGTAGGCCAGAAGTATCCGTATCGCAATATCTTCTTTGCTAAAGTTTGACCTCCTGTATGATCTCCACACTCACCTTCGTGTACTTCTCTTAGTACACGCTTGATGTTGTCGTGTGCGATAGATCGTAACAGGGGCATAGAAAATCCTTGCCGATAGAGAGTATCATCTTGTATGACATATCTGGTAGCTTTGCGAACTACAGCTCTTTTCTCACTCTTCTTCGATGGGAGTGTCCCATTCTTAAGGAAATTCTTAATTGGAGTCATCCACGACTCCTTCTCTGGTTCTGCTTCAAAAGTGAATTCAATTTCCATTGACTCAAAGCTTGGCGACTCCAACGTTTCAATTGGAATCATTTCAGTCTCTTCTGGATTGTCGGAACTAGCCAGCTTTGCTAGTCTATCCGCTTTCTGGTTTTCAACTCTGGGAATGAGCGTTATGTTGTACCGCTCTAAGCTATTCAATAGCTCTCTTACTTTTCCGAGGTAGGCAATAAGTCGAGGTCCTCGAGCCACAAATTCCTCTCGCACTTGGCAGACAACAATTTTAGAGTCACAAAATATGTCTCATTTTTATTCCGAGGTCTTTAGCAAGCTTCAGCCCGGCAATCAGGGCTTCATATTCAGAGTCATTTTTAGTCGCCGAAAATTCTAATCGCAGGGCGTAATATAATATAACGACCGTCCTTCGGGAGTGACTAAAATGATTCCAGCTCTGGACCTTCGGTCGTTCTTGGCTCCATCTGTATATAGTTTCCACGGATTTATCTTTAGCTTATCCTCGGACTTAACCACTCCGTCATTGATTACTTCCTCCTCTGGAATGGTGAACTCTGCAATAAAATCTGCTAGAGCTTGCCCCCTGATTGACTTTCGTGGTTGAAAATTCAAATCAAACTGACTTAGTTCTATATTCCATTTAATCAACCTTCCTGATGCTTCGGGTCTCTGCAACACCTGCCTTAAGGGCTGGTCGGTGTATATGGTTATTGGATGGGCTTGGAAATAGTGACGCAGTTTTCGGGACGCAATCAAGAGACTGTAAGCAAGCTTCTCAATTTTTGGGTAGTTGCGTTCTGCCGCTGCTAATTTCTTGCTTACATAATACACTGGCCTTTGTACTTTGTCTTCTTCTCGAACCAGGGCTGTGCTGACGGCGTGAGCCGAGACTGCCAAGTAAACAAACAATTCTTCGTGATCTACGGGTTTTGATAAAACCGGCGGTTTCTCTAGCAGTTCCAATAAATTTCGAAAGGCCTCAACACAGTCCGGAGTCCACTCGAAGTTCTTCTTTCCTCTTTTAATCAAATCAAAAAACGGAACACATTTGTCTGTGGCTTTGGAGATGAACCTACTCAATGCCGCTACTTTCCCTGCGAGACTTTGGACGTCTTTAATTCTCCTTGGCTCTTCGATATTTCTAATTGTTGCTATCTGGCTAGGGTTGATTTCAATTCCTCGGGAACTCACAATGAAGCCAAGGAACTTTCCCGATGCCACTCCAAATGAGCATTTTAGAGGATTCAGTTTCATCCGGTACTTTCGCAGGATACCAAACATTTCCGCCAAGTCTTGCGTATGGCTGGAGGACTATTTCGATTTGACAAGCATGTCATCCACATAAACTTCCATAGTTTTTCCTATCTGATTATAAAACATTCTTTTCACCAAGCGCTGATAAGTAGCTTCAGCGTTTTTCAATCCAAATGGAATTACAACATAACAATATAATCCCAAATTCGTAATGAAACTTGTATGTTCTTGGTCTGGTACGTGCATAGGAATTTGATTGTACCCAGAATATGCGTCCATGAAAGAGAGAAGTTCATGACCTACTGTCGAATCTACAAGCTGGTCAATCCTGGGAAGTGGGAAACTATCTTTTGGGCAAGCCTTGTTTAAATCTGAAAAGTCAATGCAAGTCCGCCACTTTCCATTTGGCTTCTTTACCAAGACGGGATTCGATATCCAATCGGGATACGTCGAATCTCGAATAAATCCATTCTGCTTCAACTTCTCTACTTCCTCTTTGAGAGTAGCCGACCTCTCTGGGCCCAGCATGCGTCTCTTTTGCTTCACAGATGGATGCTTCAAATTTACATTCAATTTATGACTTATAATGGATGGCGATATCCCACACATGTCAGCATGGGTCCAGGCAAACACGTCTAGGTTTTCCTTCAAGAAGTCCGTTAGTTCTTTAGCTCGACGTGGATCCAATTGAGAACCAATTTTCAAAACTTTTGTCGGATCAGCTTCATCAATGGGAATTTCCACTGTCGCTTTATTAGGAGTTGCATTCCTAGCCTCTGGTTCCTCGTCTTTTCTGGGATCCAGGTCTTCGGGCGTTCCTTTGGGCAAATCCTCTGGGGTCAATCTCTTTAATTGCTATGCCGAGCCCCCCTTCGAGGGGGACGAGGTATCTTTACTCTCAACGTCAAATCCTTTCATCAACATCTTTAATTCGGCCACGTAGCAGGCCCGTCCGGAAACTTGATCCCCTCTCATTACTCCAGTTCCGGCTTCGGTTGGGAACTTAAGTAACAAGCACCAAGGGGCGATACAGACTCTGAATTCAGCAAGAGCAGGCCTCCCCAAAAATGCATTATAAGGTGAATCTACGTCCAGTACTACGAACTGGAGCATCCGCACTCTTCTACGTTCCCCTTGCCCCAGGGTCACGGGCAATTCTATATATCCCAAGGGGGCTGTCGACGCCCCGTTGAAGCCTCTAATCCATCCTTCACACGGCTTCAAATCTTCAGACTCAAGCTTCATTTGATCGAATGACTTTTTAAATAAAATATTGACAGAACTTCCGTTGTCTACTAATACCTTATGGACCAAGGCCGGCCCAATGGTGGTAGTAATAACCAACGGATCATCGGTGGGTGATTGGATCCCAGTATTGTCTCGGCTGCGGAATACCACGTCGTCAAACATGGTCTTCTGTTGTTTTATGGGGGTGATATCTTCCAAATCATCACCCTCGTTCACATCTAGGTGCTTGGCAGCGTTTACATATTGATCCATTGACCTAAAACTTCGGATTGCCGGGTGAGGTCCGCCTACTATGGAGTTGATGACAATTCCTTTACCTTTCTGCTGCGCTGTAGGCTTGGGAGCAGGCAGAATCTGTTTTGGAGCCTGCTCTCCTTGCCCCCTGTCCCTCGGGGCAACCTTGTACTCATCCAACTTCCCTTCACGCAGCAGCTTCTCAATCACATCCCTCAAATGCCGACATTCATTGGTCGAATGCCCATGGGTTCCATGAAACAAACAAAATTTCCCTGTCGCCATTTCTTTCTCGGTCGAATCACGAGGTGGCGGCCTTTTGTACTGTAACACATTATACGTATCCAGGTAAATATTTTCCAGGGTGTCGTTCAATGGTGTATAATTCTCGTAGTTCTGGAATCGGGGTCTTTTGTTAGGATCACTTCCCCTATTTCTGTTTCTTCTGTTACCGTTTGGATTACGGTTATTGTTGTTGTTACCCCCGCTTCCAGCATTGCTGTTTCCACCCTTGTTTCTTACATTTACTTCAACCTTGCCAGAACTTTCCCCAGACTGCTTCACGGCGATATTACTCTGCACATTCTCCTTTGAAGCCGTCTCAGACTTTCTCTTTCGGTTTGCCCTGGCCTCCTCTCGTCTTAGATAAATATCAGCCTTTTCGTAGAATATTTCCCTTGTGGAAGGTGTTTTCCCAGAAAGGTAATCTCCAAACTCAGATTCAGGATCGACTCCTTTCTTCAATGCCATCAGGATAGTGGGCTCATGCGGGTCACTGACCTCGGTCACAGCTTGGTTAAAACGGTCAAGATATGCCCTCAAAGATTCTCCTGGTGCCTGTTTGATTCTCGATAATTCAATAACACTTTTGGACTTTCGGGCATGGAGTCGGAACTGGTTCATGAAACGCTCGCTTAGTTCCTTGTAATTCGAAATCGAACGAGGAGGAAGTCGGGTAAACCAGAACAGTGCCACATCTTCTAAGTAGATTGGGAATGCTTTGCACTTCACTTCATCAGGGGCAGCAGCAGCATTCATGAGCTACGAATACCGCATCAAATGCTGTCCCGGATCAGTCCTTCCGTTGTACTTGTCCATCTGCGGCAAGTTAAAGCGCCGGGGAAATTGGAAGTCGAGGATATCGTCGGTGAAGGGAGTATGGCTTCGCTCAATGCCGTAATCTTCATTTGTATAATTCCGGCTTTCGGACATGATCTGGCGAACCATTGCCTGTACATCAGCATTAGTTAGGGGCCGCTCAGGTTCCCTGGCCCTAGTATCCGAGTTCCTTCTGGGCTCTTGTTCAGGAGATGCCCTTCTTCTTTGAGCTGCCTCTGCTCGATTCCGTTCCCTGCGCTCCCGGTCGATCTCGGGAGGAGGGGACTGGAGTCTTTGCCCCCGAGTGGGGTCATTGTTTCCTAACGCTCGTGCAATATCTTCACGAGATCCCAAAGACCCAAATGTTAGCTGCTCCACGTTCTGAGGTCGTTCGAGTGGCCTTCGTTCACGGGGCCGCTCTTCCTCTGAAGATGAAGATTGATCCACTGGTGTGTGACGAACCGGTGATGGAGTTCTCTGTCGACGGAGTTCACTAATCTCCCGACTCATGAGCCTCATATTTT
Source organism: Allium sativum (assembly GCA_030737875.1). Classification (NCBI taxonomy): domain Eukaryota; kingdom Viridiplantae; phylum Streptophyta; class Magnoliopsida; order Asparagales; family Amaryllidaceae; genus Allium; species Allium sativum. The sequence goes on from CM060924.1 coordinate 101,383,462, forward strand.
CCTGCATCATGAGATTAGTGCGCTCATGAACTTTCATAGCCTCTCTTGTGCTCTCAAGCATGTCAAGCAAGCGCGAGAAATCTCCTTGAGTGATGGGCGTAGATGGATTGACCTGATCACCAACCCTGGTGGCTGGAATCGGAGCATTCGTAGGGACTCGAGTAGAGGTTCCAGCTTCACCAAGGATCGGGTCGGATCGGAGGTAGGAGGTCGGGTCGGTTCGCAGCTGAGGAGCCTGGTCGGATCGGTATGTGGCAAGCAGCTCGGGTCGGTTCAGATTAGGGGAATGCACTGCTTCAGAATCTCCTACCCGGATCGGATCGGAGCTCTCCCCCTGCTGGCGGCTCGGATTTCCTGCATTGGTTCTTCCTGCTGCTGAACTTTGCCCCCGAGACCTTGTTACAATAGCATTTTGCTGATCTTCGCCAGCTCCATTTCCTCGAACAGACTGAACTTCCTTGCCTTTTCCTTTGGCCATGAGTCTTTGACAATCACTTCAACAAATATAAAAAAGCGGAGAAACTTAAGGATTCACTTCTTTGAACTCAACGGTCCAAAAAGTAGAAAGAGATCCCGGAAAATAAAGAATTTAGATGAGGATTCTCAGTGAAAGCACCAAAATGTTAGACCCAAAAGTGGTTCTAACACCCAAATTGATTGAAAGCAAAGTGAAATGAGATAAAAATAAAAAAATGAACACGCAGGATTTATAGTGGTTCGGCGAAGAAATGCCTACGCCCACTTATCTTTTACTATATTCAATAATTCAGTTGCAAATACAATGTAAGATTCACTCAATCCCACTCACAACTCACTTATGTTCACTCTATTGACTAAAACAAAAATGAAAGATGATTTGGATTCTCCGGGAGTAATGGAGTTCAGATTATGGAGGTGGTTGAATTCCCAAAGTGCTGAAAAAAGCTCTTTTTCTTTGTCTCCAGGCGGGGTATTTATAGGCGTGAATTTGCTCAAAATCCGATCCGGATCGGAGCTATGTGTCGTCCATCCCATTAGCCTCGGGTTCGGATGGATTACTGTGCTGACAACGCATCAAAATAGTGAACGTTATGGGCAGGAACTGGTCATAGCCGATCCGGATATTCAGGCGCTTATGCAGGGGGACAGTATGGACAATGGGTTCGGGTCGGAGGTGTATGTATCAGGGGTTCGGATCGGGATATCCGATCCGACCCGAATTGACTTGGTGACAACTCTCTCTTCTCTTTATTCTGCTCTTCCTCCGAACCATCTCTGTAGTAGCTGGGTGGCCTTCCGATCCATCTTGAAGAAGACTGTCCTCCGATCCGAACGCGCGCTCTCTGTTTCCAACAAAAATAGCTCGCCGCTCCGAACAGGAGACATTACCCGATCCGAACCGATTCTCTGCTTTAACCCGACCCGGATGATTGCATCTGTTCGATCGAAGCTGTAGCGTCTCCTCCGAACTGAGTAGTGATGGTCTCTCCGATCCGAACCGAAGTCTTCTAACTTGAAATGCTCTCCAATGCTTGATATCTTGACTTTGTGTTGCCTAGTTCACAAAGTAGGCTAACAATTGTAGTTCCCTTTCTCGCTGTCGTTTTGATGGGTAGATCATCAAATTCCGATAAAAATTGAGTGGGATATGGCGATTCGAAGTTGACTATCCAAAACAGAAAAACTGTTACGTAATTTTCTATTTTCCTCTTACTGTATCGACTTGCTGCACCCCATTACCATCTAAATTCATCTCCAAACTGTTATTAAATCGTAGTCCTTGGATTTTTCTTCGATTTGCCACTGATTTCGTCCAATTCGTTAAGAAACGTAGAAGTTATGGCTCTTGCAAGATTGACTGAAAATGGAAAATTGGGAAGAAGAAGAGAAATAGTTATGAAGAGATATGACTTTTGGGCCTATATATAGTAGTTGAAGTTTCCATTCATTCAAAATTCAAATTCAAATATTGGCGCCAAGTTTGTTGAACTACTAAATCTTCAATATCTTTCTCGTACGGCCCTCAAATTTAGTAAATGAGTATACTATCCTGATCAGAAAAACGAGCCCATCTCAATAAATCAGATCTCGTCGTCAAATTTTGAAACATGTAAACACATGGTTCATAACAATTGAAGGACAACAAAATAGAGGATTACAAAAAAGGTACGCCTTAATTTTTTTTTGATTAAATGGATATTTTATTTGCTTTGTTTTGTTTTTAATTTGAAATTTAAAACATTAAACATTCAAACTTGAAATTTAAAATTTGAATTTTGAAATTTAAAATAATAATAAATAACAAATAAAATAATAAAATAAATTTTTGTATGTTTGTTAGGATTAGAATTATTTCAGGAAATCGTTAAACCTGAAATATATATCAACGATTTAAACTAAAAGTCAAGAAAACTAAATTCCCTTTGAAAATTAGCCTACATGTCGAAATACATATTACTATATGTTGACATATCAGTCAATTACTTGAAATTTAAATTTTTGAATTTCAAAGGTTTATACTTTCAAACTTCCCACCATCTTTTCAATAAGAAAATGCCAATTCAATCTCTAGTTTTCAACTTTGTTTGTCTACTTATTTTCTTATATCTTGTTTCAATATATATATATATATATATATATATATATATATATATATATTAAAAGTATATAAATTAATAAAATTATATATACATGTTAATATGTAACTTTCTGATATTGTTATAAAATGTTAATTGATTCATCTTTTATACAGTTTAAACATGCATAGTTAACTTATATATTATTCATATGATTTCATAACAATTTTGAGTTACATTAATTCTATTTGTAACTTAATACTAATTTTGATTCCTTAGTTTATTAAGATTTATAAACTTGTATATTTAACTTAATATTATATATATATGATTTTTATATATAAGTTTAAATAGAAGAGGTTATAGTTTTATAGTTTACTTTATATTACCAGATTTCATCAATATAATATTGTTCTTTTAAAGTTTTAACATAAATGGTTCTGTAGAAAATTAATATGTTTGGATTTCAAAAGTTTATATTTAAAATTGGTTTATATCAAAAGATTGATTTATATTTTATAATAAATTAAATTTCAAGTCCTTTTTGAAAATAGTTTTTATATACAATTATGAATATATGTTTATATAAATATAGTTTACTTTATATGATACAATTCGATATTCTCTTTAAAAATAACTTCAATTTTTACTATAAGAAGTATCCTATTAAAATTATTTAACTCCATATTTCTCATAAAATTATTTTGAATATTTTAATACTTATCATGCATATATTTTTAATAATCATCTATATTATCTCTTTCACAAGTATCATTAACCTAAGTCTAGAAATGAATATACATCACTGTTAGACCAAAAATTGGCACTAACACCCAAATGCAAATCACAGATCACAGAATGCAGAAAATAGTAAAATCAAAGGGAACACACGAGGTTTTTATAGTGGTTTGGCTGTAGATGTAGCCTACGTCCACTTTATAATCTTATTGTTATACTGACAGATTACAAGAATCAGTTACAGGCAGACACACAATCCATGTGTTAATTGAGATTACAAGAGATTATACACGCAATTCACGTCTTAATTGTGTAGAAAAGAGAAGAATTTGGCTGTTGGAAAGTACAAAGTCCTTGCACTTCAGTAATGGTGGAAGCCGTGAAGAAGAATGGCGAAAAGTCCTTGAAAATGCCTTTAAATGGTGTATTTATAGATGTAGGAGAGCTTCTGGGATGACTGGTTCGTGATGGGGCAAGTGGCACCCAATCCGGAAAAGTAGGAGCAGGAGTAGCCTTGAGAACAGGTCAAGATCTACGCATGTATTAGCAGGTGCGGAGGTCGGTTCGTGGTTAGGGGGTGGGGTCGTGATGTCGGCTTCACGAGCCGAAGTTTGGCCACGAGCTGGAGTTGGTGTTGAGGTACATGGTCGGGTCGTGGTAATGGTGGTAGTGACCCATATATGCTCCACGAGCCGAAGGGGCTTCACGAGTCGAGGAGAGGGCGAGCCCAAGGGTGCATCATGAGCCAGGGAGGGTGCCGAGCCATACTCCGATCGTGTGGCGCTTTGTCGCTTTATCCAAGAAATTGCGAGATTACTCCCGTTCACAGAAACGGGCATAACTTTCAAACCGTAAGTCCGATTGAGCCAAATGAAAGCTCAAACTGAAGCCAATTCAGAGGGCAACAATAGTTACAGAGCAAAGCTCCGTAATTACTATTTTCGGTCCCAAAAGAGGTCGTCTGATAGATGTTTCGGGCCCGTTTATGTTGATAATGTGATTTTGACCAAATCTCTCTATGTCTTCTGACGTTGTTTCCGCTGCTTGAGCATGTTACTATTCTGGAATTCCATGTGTGACAGCTTTGACCAAAAAGTGTGTCAACAATTACCTTTGTTTGATTTAAATAATTTATAATATATATATATATATGTATGTATAATAGTTATATATTACTTTAAGTATCTTGTATAGAAATGCATATCATCATCAAATCATTCTATATATTATTACCATTCTGTCACTACACATCTTCCTTCATATCATTCACATCACAAGTTGCATTTCACTCAATATATCACTTCATATAGTTTTGTATATGTTTTGCATATGACATACTACATAATAACTAACACACTGCATTACATGTTAACTTTTTACTCTACACACAACAAGTATATTATATAGGGAGATTTTATCTAATTAGAAATAAATAGGATTATAAATAAAACAGATAACCTATTTGTTCAACTTGATTGACTTATTTGGCCTTGTTGAATTGATTGAATTGATTGGATTGATTAACTTTTTTGGTTTGTTTGATTTGTTTGGCTTCATTTGATTGACTTGTTTGACATGGTTGAATTTCATTAGTGGTTGATAGGCATGTTAGAAATATACTTATGCATTTGTAGTTGATAAGAGCTTTATAATTTTAAGGATAAATAGAGGTTTCGTGAGAACAAAACTTAAATCGATTGATTATTTGGATTAAACTGCTTTACTTACATCACAATTTTAAGAATATCACATTAGAGTTATTTCTTAGTCTAGATTAAAGTCTTATTATAGTTTAAGAAAACTAGAGTTTAGTTTAGTCTTGTATTAGATTAAGGGGAAGTTCTAAAGTTTCTAAGGATTAGTTGAAGGTTCAAAAATTCTTTGGTTGATTTAATTGTTTAGATTGTTTGTTTGAATTGCTAGTTTGTTTGAATTACTTGTTTGGATTGATTTGTTTGTTTGAATTGATTGGTTTGTTTTGTTTATTGTCTTTCTATTTAGTTTATTAGACTAGTGTAGTCATAGATTTAGGGAAAATTATAGAAATATGTAGAGAACTATAGTTTAAGGGAGAGTTATACATTTAAAGGAAATTATATATAGAATAAGGATATTATATAGGCATAAATTTAGGAGGAGTATTTTATAAGGTATATATATATATCTATCTAGGATTCAGAGGGAGTACTTTACTTTATTATAGGAATTATTTATATAGTTATAGGATTTAGAGGGAGCAGTTTTAGAATTTCTTTTTGATAATGCCAAAGGGGGAGAAATTATAAAATATAGACATAAATTATAGGGTTCATATAGTCAGGGGGTATTAGAAGGATCATCATCAACAGGTATGTACAGGTATGATATTTTATAAATTAAGGTTGTCATCATCAAAAGGAGGGAGATTGTTGGAGAATGGAGTTTTGACGACAACAACCTTATTTCAATATTAGTTGATTATAAAATATATACTAACACTTCTATTTAGAATATATACACACACACATATATGCAGGATTTATATACAGGAATTATTACTGAAGACTGTATAGTTTAAAGATGTTAGAAATTCAGAATTCAGAGATGATTCAAGACTCATGATTATCCAAGATTCAAGAGTTGAAGGTAAATATAGTTATAGAGTCTAAATTGTGCAAAACTCTAAATTGCACTCCAGGTTCAAATTCAAATTTATTTCAAATTCTGATTTTCAAATCCTGTTTTCAAATTCTATTTTCAATCTCTATCTTCTCTATTTTACTTTCTATTTTATTTTGATTTTAAACTTAAGTTTTATAAGTTTATACTTTATAAGTTTTATATATTTATATTTTATATACTTTATATTTATATAGTTTTAACTCTATAATTTTATAAATATGTTTATATAGTTTATATTTATTTTCATATGATTTTCTACCTTATAATATTTATTTATAACTCTACGTTTTAATATAAGAATTTCTAGAATTATATATATATATATATATATATCAAAACACTTGAAAAATATTCAAAATTAAAATTTATACATGATTATGTCGACATACAATATATATACATGTCGACATATAATTGTCATTTTTTTCAAATTGAAAGGAAGTGTCTTTTCATTATTTGTGATGGTTCAGAAACGTTGCAACCTTTCAGAACTTATAAATAGAGGTTGATTTCAATTTTTTTCTTCTTCTCCATCTTCATCCCCTTGCGTTACATCATTATATTTTCTAATTTTTATGATTTCTACACTTATATTCTGCTGAATTCAAGTTTATTTTCATCGAACTTCTTCACTCTATACTCATTATTCTCTGAATCAAGTGCTACCCAAGACTTATAGGGCTGTTTGTAATTGTTTGAGTTATGTGTTAATCGGTGGTATCCATGTAGCCATTAAATCAAGGAGGTTTGAATCGGTGGTATCCCTTGTAGCTGTTAGATCAAAGAGGTTTGAATCGGTGGTATCCCTTGTATCCATGAAATCAAGGAGGTTGTACTTGGCTATTTTGAATAGTTATAAAACTATGTGCAATCTAGAGTTGTGCGGGACTGGACGTAGGAGCAATCTGAACCAGTATAAAATCTAGTGTGTTCTTTTCTTTTTCTGTACCTTTACTTTTACTTATTTTTGTGTTTTTATTTGATTTTGTGTCTGTGATTGTTTCTGTGGTGTTTGATTCATATAGGATTTCACATTAGTTTTAGATTTTGTTTAAATTCTAGAAAACACTATTCACCCCACTCTATTATTTGTTTTTCCTTAACGATCTATTTCGCAATCCCTAACAGATCTAGTAAACCCTGTGGTATAGGACGCGATGGTATACCAAATAGTTTAATCCCAGACCCGCCTAATTAAAGCTGTGATTCTCTAAGATCTTTTGTGTTTTCCTGTGATTTATAATGTGGAGCTCTGTAATAACCCGGAAATTCTGGGCCAGTTTAAAATTTTTATTTTGGCAATTTTAGCGAGTTTTGATTATTTAAAATGAATTATTTTAAATAATATCGACGAGAAATTTATTTTGAATATAATTCGAACGTATATATTATATACGTCGTCGTTAGAATATATAATAATTATATATAATTATAAAAGGAATTGAAAATGGCGCGGTAGTTCGAAAATTCGATTTCTAATTTCAAATGAATATATAGAATTCAATATAAGTCAGAATTGAACGAAACAAGAAATATTTGAATCTGTATAACTATATCTTTGTAACGAAGTTAACAAACTGAGATTTCATCTTAGAAATGATAAGATATGTCCAGTTTAAAATTAGAAATAGTCGCTGTGGAATTTATATATATTTTTATATATATAAGGCCCTTAAAAATAGCAATTTTGCAAACGACCTCGGATTTCGATGAAACCAGTTTTGTTGGGTCCGTGATGTTAAGTTATTGCTAGATTCCAAATTTCATAATTTTTCGAATCAATATGTGAGCGTGGCAAAGGAAAACGCGTTTGACCATTTTCAGTTGATTTTAATCGACTGGAAATTGGCCATTTTTCAAACGGTCTCAGAATTCGACGAAACTAGTTTTGTTAGGACCGTATCGTTAATACGAAGCTAGAAAATATTTTTCGGGAATTTTTAGAGTTGGTATGTGACCCCGGTAAATTGAAGCGTACGTTCAAATTCGATATATATTGATTTATATTTTAATTTAGATGATAACTGACTGTAACAGTCGAAATGGCCTACGAAACCTATTTCATTGTGTTCGGAATGGGGGTAAAACGCTGGGAGCGACAGTCGTCGAGTTTGATTTGAAGTTCGTGCGGAAAACCTCCCTTTTTCCGAATTAAATATTAATTATATTATATTATAAAAACCTTAGAAAACCCTGATTTTTCTGAATTCCCATTCGCCCAAAATTCTGAGCCGCCTCTAACGCGATATACGGCCGATTCTTGCTCCAAACTTTATCCCCTCCAATCTCCACATCCAAGCAACCATTTCGAAAGCTTTAAGCATGAAATCGAAAACCAAGGAGAGGTCGACCCATCTAACGGCGAAGATCATCGGAAGTGGATCGAGTAGGGAGAAATCAGGCCAGGAAAGTGGCACGTTTGACCGTGATTTTTGGGGCCTGGAGCAGTTCGAGTTCATCAGTGGGGGTATGCACCAGAAGCTGACTTCATGGCGGTTGGAGTAGCGGTCTTCGATCAACGTCCGGTCATCACAATCGGTGGTGCGGTGGCCGTTGGTTCATTGTCAGATTGGGTTCGATTTCTCCAGTTTGAACTGGAGCAGAAGGAAGAAGGAGGATTTTCAACAGTGAAGATGGTAATTAAATTTTTACTAATTACTTTGTTAGCTAAAGTAAAAATCGTTAACATATATATATATATAACATTGTGTTTAAAAATCTGAAATTTATTTAAAAATAGAATTGGTTCTAAAAATATATACACACATTGTTTTTAAAATAAATAGCATGGATTTTTAAAAATAAGAATAGCATGGTTTTAAAATATAAAAATATGATTTATATATATATATATATATATATACATTTGAAATAAAAATTTGATTTCTATAAAAATAGTTTTAGATTTATAAAGTGTGATTTTTATTAATATAATCTTTAAAATAAAAATAGTGTTGTAAAAATATAACCTTTTCTCTAAAAATAGTGTTGTAGAAATATAACCTTTTCTCTAAAAATAGTGTTGTAGAAATATAACCTTTTCTCTAAAAATAGTGTTGTAGAAATATAACCTTTTCTCTAAAAATAGTGTTGTAGAAATATAACCTTTTCTCTAAAAATAGTGTTGTAAAAATATAACCTTTTCTCTAAAAATAGTGTTGTAAAAATATAACCTTTTCTCTAAAAATAGCGTTAGGAAAATATAATCTTTTCTGTATATGTAGCGGTATAAAAATGTGATTTTTATATGAATTATGTGAAACAGAGTGCGATGGGAAAAATTGGAAACGCGGCGAAGATGTTCTACATAAGAAGAGTCGCGGTGTTTGGTTAGCTCTTGGTGAGAACTTCTCACCTTTCAATTTAATTTTTCTAGTTATATATATACTAGGATGCAGACGGTGTTTAGTAGCACCCGACACCCATCATCCACAGACCATGGATGGCTTGTTTGTTAAATTGTTTGGATGAATAGTTAGTTAGATTATTTGAAATAAAATTGAATTGTTTGGTGAAGTGAATGGATTTGATTGATGTGTGAATGGCGTGGGCCTTCACTAGACCGGGGATAAGGCTAGGCCTTGTCCCGTTTCTAGTATCGTGCCGTTATGCCGCCGAAATTTTCTAAAATAAGTTAGAAAAATAAAAATATCATTTTATTGAATAAATGAATTGAATAGAAACTCATAGGTTGAAATAAAATGTTTTATCGTTAAAAATATAATTTTTAACGTGAAGTGGATAAAATAAAATATTCATTTATAAACCGCATGGTTTGTTTATGTACACCCATTTGAATGACATTGATTGGGTCGATAAATTTTACACATCGCCCAATTGCACAAATAAAATATTTGTTTGATTGTTTGAAAACCCCACACGGGTGTTAGGATGAAATATGCAGTTCACTCATCCTGATTGATTAAATATGTCGATCGATCGATTGACAGGCTGTTATAAGCGATAGATATCTATATTTGATGCTTATACAGTGTAGTGCACTTTGGTTGATGGTTGATTATTTTTCCATGCTATTATATACATGTGTTGTATGAAAATCCATATAATTAACTTTATATGGTAATTGATTGGGCCTCATTCCAATTTGAAAAACAAAGAATAATATAAAATAAAAGTTCATGTGTTGACAGTTTCATCCATTGAGATTGGTCATGTGTTGAACGAAATATTTTAATATTAAAATTTACATCTTTATCAATATAAAATAAAAGTTCATGTGTTGACAGTTTCATCCATCGAGATTGGTCATGTGTTGAACAAAATATTTTAATATTAAAATTTACATCTTTATCAATATAAAATAAAAGTTCATGTGTTGACAGTACTCATTCATTGAGATTGGTCATGTGTTGAACGAAATATTTTGATAATAACGACTATTTTGAAAAAGAAATAATATATGAAGCCGTGTTGATTAGATTGACGCCATTTTGACGTGAACGATATTTATATCGATTTTATTCATTTTAAAATGAATATCGAAAAATGAATTGAAAACGAATTCAAAATGAATTGAAAACGAATTCAAATTGAATTGAAAATGATTTCGAAATGAATTGAATTGAAAACGATTTCGAAATGAATTGAATTGAAAACGATTTCGAAATGAATTGAATTGAAAATGATTTCGAAATGAATTGAATTGAAAACGATTTCGAAATGAATTGAATTGAAAACGATTTCGAAATGAATTGAATTGAAAATGATTTCGAAATGAATTAAATTGAAAACGATTTCGAAAGGAATTGAAAACGAATTCAAATTGAATTGAAAACGATTTCGAAATGAAATGAATTGAAAACGATTTCGAAATGAATTGAATTGAAAACGATTTCGAAATGAAATGAATTGAATTGAAAACGATTTCGAAAGGAATTGAAAAAAAACGAATTCAAATTGAATTGAAAGCGAATTGAAATGAATTCAAATTGAATTGAAATTTGAATTGAATAGAAATGAATTTTAAAACGAATTTATAAAGAAGAATTCAATTTTGGATTTGAATTGAAAAGAAAGTTGAAATAGCTTTTGAAACGATGTTAAAACTATTTATATAATTCGTTTTAAATAGAAATCGACGAAATATATATTATATATATAATATAATGGCCTGAATAGAAGGCGCCGCGCCGCGGCAGTTCGTGAATTTCGACCATTTATTTCAAACGGACATTACGGGAGATCCGACCGTCGGATTCTCCTAAAACCGGAACCGTTGGGTTCGTATCGAAAAGAGCTTTCTAATGAATATTAGAAATTTGAAATCTAACGGTTGGATTTGGAATTATGTCCAAATCAAATTTGAAAAAGGTCGCTGTAAGTGCAGTTCGATGGCCGTTGATGGAAATCGGCTGTACGGGCCTTGATAAAATTATTAAAAATAGTAATAATTTGTGTAAAATCATAAGAAATGATTTAGAAAGAATTGGGATGAAAAACTCCATATTTGAAAAGATAAAAATAGATTTTTATCGAAATGAACTAGTTTTGAACTAGAAATATAATTCTATTTATTTTTAAATAAATAAATTGAATTTGAAAAGGGTTTTAAAAATAACCAGAATTTCCAATGATTGCATTGGAGTGGATTTGAATCGAAATTGTCTTCGGAATATTTCGATGTTGGAATTCGTGATTATACAGGTGTTGTTATGGAAATTTGAAAGATATATTTATATCGTTATTTCCAATACGACATTTGTTAGTCGTAGAATTTGATATTGAATATAAGCCGATATATTTTCTATTCAGAGCCTTGTATTGAATATCGAATGTGATTTGGGTTTGTCGTGAATGGTGTCTTCACTAACACTGTTCTTGAACCCAATTGAGAAATGATTAAATCTTTTTATTTAGATTTAATGAAAGGTACCAATTAAATAATATTTAATTGGAATTGAATTGATATTGATTTTTGGGTTTATCGTGGACAGTGTTTTAAATAACACTTGTTCTTTAACCCGATAATTAATGGAATGATATTTTGGGTTTACCGTGAACCGTGTTTTAAATGACACTGATTCTTTAACCCAGTTAACGATTAAAACTAAGTGGAGTTTTAATGAATCTTTAATTAGATTGAAATAATCGAAATGGAGTATCACCAGTTTTGCTCCAGGCGATAGTTAAATCTTTAATTAGATTTGAACGTGAAATGGTAATTGAATTTACCAATAACACTGTGGTGTTAGATATGAAGTATAACCAGTTTTACTTCATGGGATGAATAGGTTGGGATTGGGAAATTAAAACAAATGATTACTTCGGTAAGGTTCGCTAATCCCGACTAGTTTGAATTGATATTCAAAAGTTGATTAAAGAATAAATTCAAGAATTTATCTTTGATAAAATTAATGGGAACCTTTCCCTATGAATGTGAAATTAGAAACTAACTGTCGGTTAGCTAAGTAGAATGGTTTTCTGGATATTGATCTAATGTTGGTTTCGGCCTTCGGGGTTAATATTTGGGGAATTATTCTCTTGATTAATTTACGGTTAGTGACTAATGAATTGGAATGAGGCGTATGTTGTGTTTGTGTAACACTTATTTAATATATACGCGAGTTATTCAGAAAGACCGGGTTTAGCCCATTCTGAATAACTGATTCGACGTGGTGTCGAAGATGAAGACGGTGGTCGAAGACCAGAAGTTTTCACGTCGTTTGGGTAATTACTGATGATCTTGATTGGGTTGTATACCCAAGAAGATGGAAACAGTTGGTGATCGTCCAGACGTACTTGTAGATCGATGGATATGCGGGGTACTAGGTACCTCCGGTTTCGTTCAGACCCAGAACGGACTTGTAAATGGACTGTGTGTCTAACATTGGATTTTAGTCTGTGTGATTGATCTCTATTAAATATATATCTGTTTGGCGGCGGAGAATTTATTCTCTTGCTTAACGCCCTTCTCTGAGACGTACGAGCTCAGGGGTTATATATTGATGGATATCAAACGCATGGAGTGAACTGCCTGTGTGGCATGCCTAAGTGGCAATTGATCAAGGTTTCTGTTGAAAAGCAAAGTCTTGTGGTGATGATCAAAGCACGGCCTTTGTGGCGTAGCTTTGTGTAACGTTTACCTCGCGTGTTTCACACCCGGTATGAACCAAAAACGGGAGAGGACCTCGGGGAGGGCATGCGTTTCTTTCTAGCTAGAAGTGGCGTCAGTGGTTTTACACGCCCTGACGAGTTTGACTTATGTGGTTGTTGCTGTTGCGAGGCGCCTCGGATTGATCGGTCGTTCTCGAACCGATGGAGTCATTTAGTTGGCTCACTTACACCCCATAGGGTGGGGAAACGTAGTGTTAAGGCATAATAATCCACATCGGTGGACCGGCCATGTCGCTCCATGGGGCAGTTGCGGCTGTTCCTGAGACACGGGCTAGAGCGTCTCGAATCGGTTGAGGACTATCTTTTGCCTCGGTTCATAGACGGAAATCCAATTTCCAAATACGTGACATTTGCGGTTTTATTTGTAAACCTATATATGGCGACATAGTGGCATGGGACGCTCATGTCGTCTATGATTGATACTTATGATTTGAAGTTGTTTTATACACTATGCACTTATTATAGTATCAAACGATTTGTTTTAAACGTATCAAGCATTCTTTGGCTGTTATAAGGGAAAACCCTATCCCCCGGCTTGCGTTTGCATTGTGTGATAGGACCTGGGTCTTATAACAGCTTCATTTTTCTTTATTTAGCATTGCGCTGTTTGTTTTATGCACTGGTATTCTTGGGAGGAAACCCGTTCCGTGTTATACGGCGTGGTCCCTTGATTTACCTAATGATTTAAAATAAAGATTAATAACTGTTTTAATTCTCACACCAGTCACATGACTGACCTGGAGTTTATTGTTTTAACCTAAACTCTGGGTGCCCTTATTTTGACACGGCCAGCTAGTAGTTTTGGTTTTGCAGATTTATATTCACAGGATCCTGGTTTACAGCTGGAACGATATCCGGAAAGCTTTGTATCCGTATATCTCCTTCTAGTTATGTATTGTATTATTTTCCGCTGCGATGTATTTAAATGTAATTTAAATCTCTGATATTTCTGTGTAATATTCATTTATACTCTGTATATTCTTGTAGTCTGATGCATTGTTGTAATATACAATGGAAGGTTCTTCTGTATGTGTTCTGTTTTGTCCTGTTCTCAAACGATAGGGCGTTTCGAACGGTCTGGGTCGGTTTAGCGACTGGTTCGGACCGAGCGAAATTCCGTGCCGTCACAAGCTCATATGCGGAGTGTACACTGATAAATGAGAATGTGTAATATGGGATGCAAAATTACCACTTTTCGGGATATTCTTTGATGGACTATGACATATTCTATTGAAAATCCAGCACTAGACCTTTGGGTCATCTTTATTAGGCTTTGAATCCATCTGTGTTAGTCCTTCGAGTCATCAATCTTAGGCTTTCGAGCTATCTGTGTTTGACTTTCGAGCCATCATACATTAGACCTTCGGGTCATTTGTGTTATATAGGTAACCTGTATGTGTATAGCAGCACTGGCTATAACTCCAAGCCTTCTATGTAACTGCACATGTAGGCATAACTTCGGCTTGCCATTTTATATTGGATTAAAACTCCATGTTTCCGTGTTTTGTGTTCATTATTGATTTCACTGTGGGGAGACAATAATTATTATTTGTAGTGATTTCATCTATGGATTTAAACTCTTAACAAAATTTCCATGTTTCTTTGATTTTGTGTATCCATGATTTTGTGATTTTGTGTTTTTCATCTTAAGATTTTCGGTGATATTACTAGGGTTCCTCTGTTGAAAAATCCTTATGTAAAACTGTGACGTTTCATTCCTTTATGACCTAAAGCAATGTTTCTTTTAATGAATTATTCCCTTTACCTTACTTCATATTAATTATTTGATTCAAGTTAGATTGTCAAGTGTGTTCATTCCTCCGACCAGACTTAGTTGCATGTTAGGTACTTTGGACTTATGCTTTACCGTTCATGCTTTGATGTCACATTCACCCTTTTAGATCACATAGTTTTTATAGTAGTCTTTGAAGTTCTTACTAGACACCGTGATGTATATTCTTTCGTGGGGGTTATGATGTATATATGAATGTGTAGTGGCTTATCTAACCACATCCGTTATGTGATGTATTATACATGATGTAGTACATATGTATATATGTATCTGTTGTTTAGTAATTAGTTCATATCATTATATTGTATTTTTTCCTGGGTAAATCCTTTAGCCACCGTAGTAGTGTATTAATAAGGATTAAGTATGTCGATGCATGGTAAAAAAAAATAATCTCTCGCCATATTTAATACTTATTTGATGCAATATTATGGATGGTCACTCGGAACAAGCCATATTCTCCATATTAACAGAAAATATTACTAGTTAGTGCTTTTTGTCAATATAGGTCTGGGGTAGGTTGTCACAGTTAATTTTATGAAAAATGTTGGAACTGCAAGAGGGACTTCATAAAAGAAATTCAGAATCTTTGACTTGTACAATAATCTCACCAAATATGATGGGAAGAGTGAATACACACCATTACATTGAGAAAGGATAGAAGCGCTGGAGACAATTACTACTATGGAAAGTAATTAACAATGCACCATTTACTGAAGTGAAGCTTACTAGTCTTGATATGGATGTTTGCATTATCTGTTTTTTCTGTGAAGTGCAACCAAAGAGCTCTTCTTATTTGTTTTCAAGTGCCTAATCACCAACGAGTTACAGTGCATTCTGCCATACTAGAGAATAGAATTAGCTTCTCTAAAGATAACATAAATAACTCGAGTGAATGGGACATGCTTCATAGAGATATGACCTATAAAGATAGTCGCTTGATTATGTTTACTTTCAAATTAAAGAATTTTATTAGATTTGTATGGACGAAGAATAGCCAGAAATTTTAACAGAGCAAAAACAAAAGTTATCCACATTTGAAAGACTATCTCATGCTTCAGATAAAGGAGAATTTGATGTTTGTCAAATTTTCTTTGACCCTGGAATAATGCAATCACTCTCCTAAAGTCCACTGCTCGGTTTTGTATCATGTGTTAGTTTTATTTTCTTCTTTTTTTCTTTTGTTCCTCCCTATGGTTGATGCATATGTATCCATGTTTTCATTTGTTGTTGTAATTTTTTCCTTTTCCTGTATAAAACAATAAAATGGTAAGCGACCATTCAACCCTATCGGCCTTGCCCAAAGATTTTTTTTTAGAAACATGTCAAATTGATCTACAATTAGTTCATACAATAAGAAATTATGGTGCATTTAATTGATAATATACCACAATAGTTCATTGCTATAATTATATAATAAAATCCCTTAGATAGACAAAGAGGGGCTTAGATCTATTTGTTAAGATAGAGCAAGCGACTAGGAAATGGACACGTAACCCTCTGTATGGACATATCATTGAACATTAGTTATCCATCCCACTTCCCATGGCACGTCTCTCACAGCATGTCTCCCACTTTTCTCAACCTCTTCCCACTCACTTTTTCCTTTCCTAAATCTAAAAAAACAAATGAGTTTACTGTTAGATTTCATACCCAGATCAGAATGTTCTTCGACCGTTTTACTATTTGATGGGTTTGTACTCAAAATAGTGTCTTCGAAATTGTTTCTATTCTTTTGCTCTTACCTATAGTGTAACAACCCGCATTCTACGCATCGAAGGATCGTAGAATATTTATTTATTTCCCATACGAAGTTGTATGGTCGTGTAGCGTTGGGGAACGACTATTAGGGTCATTTCCAATGTTCATGATTTTTGCTGATTTTTAAATGATCGTTTTGCCCCTAGCTGATCTTGTTTTGTCCATAACTTTTGA
Source organism: Allium sativum (assembly GCA_030737875.1). Lineage (NCBI taxonomy): Eukaryota > Viridiplantae > Streptophyta > Magnoliopsida > Asparagales > Amaryllidaceae > Allium > Allium sativum. Next base: position 101,400,274 of record CM060924.1, read on the forward strand.
TTGGAAAGGAGTTTTGACCTGAAACCACTTCCATTGGCTTTGAATGATGGTTTACCTTTCCGTAGAGTGGTCACATGTGGAAAACGGACTTACCGTTTGGGAGATATGGCTGAAATAAGGTTGGGAAGGTGAAAAACTGCTAAACCGGGCCAAATAGGGTAGTTGGTAATTGGGCCCATGACCCATTTCGGGATTAGGGTTATGGGAGGGCTGAAAGAGTTAGGGTTTCATTTCATTTCAGTTTTCTAGCCTCCACTTACTTCTTAGATACCCTAAAAATGGCCTTCAACCTCTAAATCACCTCCAAATCATTAGCAACTTGAAGATTGGGGTTAGCAACATCAAATCAAGCGGGATCTTCACCAAATCAAGTTTAGAGCTGCTGTTTTGCATTGGGATCTTCACCAAATCAGAGATTTATTTCAGATCTAAGTTTTATTTGTGGCTAAGGTAGGTGATTAACTTGCTTTTACACTAATTATGGCTAATTTGGGGAAATTAGTGCTAATTAGCGAATTTATGCATGTTAAAAATCTGGAAAAATATTTATAAATTCTGAAATATTGTTTTAGACCTCTGTTAGAAACTTGGGTTAATTTGGTTAAGTTTTGTTAATCCTATCACTTATTATGCTTGAATATGGGGAAAATATGGGGTTTTGGCTATGTTTGATCCATTTTAACTTATCATATTGATGTTTTGGTGTTTTAGGTCACTTTTACCTGTTGCTATGACTTTGTTGTATGCTTTGTGATTGATTAGAATAGTTAGAGTGGTCGAAAACGTCGTCGAATGGCATAAAATACTTGCTGGAAAAGTTGCAGGAAAACGGTGTAGGTATTCGGATCGAATCGGTTAAATGGGCTCGGAACGGAACGGACTGAGCAAGGGTCATTAAACCGAATCGGATAATTGGCACAAGATGAAGCATGGAAAAAACGAAGGCCACCATGGTTGAACTGAGATCGGATCGTATAAATGGGAAGTTAGTGGGATCGGATCGGAGCATCATAACCGAAGGGACCAACGTTTAAAGGAGGAGAGCTACCGAACCGAACCGGATCAGGACATGGGTCCGAACCAAACCAAGATGCATCTACCCGACCCGACCCACCAGAGAGCATCCGAACCGAACCGTTGTACTATGAAGGAACTTGGAGGCCATGACCCGACCCGAAGCACTTGGAAGGAGGACGATCCGAACCGTCAGAGAAGAAGGGTTGAGGACCGAACCGATCCAGTATTGACCAATAACCCGAGATGCAAAGGTAGTCCAAGTTGGAAGTTAGAGCTCAGGATCCAGTTGGGAACCAATGAGTTCACTTCGTGATTGGACTTTGCTGCGGGACGTGTGCTAAGGAGTTGTCGACGTTCATAACTTCGATTCACCACTGAAAAAGAATGAGAGGCTACATATTAGTGCAGTAGAGTCATCATGACTTGAGGGGCAAGGTGATTGTAGCAGGACTACGTATCAGTGAAGTAGAGTCACTATGACTCGAGGGGCAAAGTGATCGTAATAGGACTATGAGCCAGTGCAGTAGAGTCGTCATGACTCGAGGGGAAAAGTGGACATAGTAAAGGATTAGTAAGGCTATGACCTAGCGCAGATGGGGTGTGTATGACTCCATGGGGCAAAGTGGACATAGCGAAGGATTAGTGGCTATGTATCAGTGCAGAGAAGCCATTTATGACTTCATGGGGCAAGGTGATCATAGAAAAGTATAGGGTGATCAAAGTGGTGAATATCGTATGTTTTACACACCGAGTGAGAGATGCGAGGATGGATGCTATGCTTGATTGTTTGCCATCACTATGACATGCACACCCCCGCCCCCGTACTATTCACACCATGTGTTAGTGGCACCTTAGAGCATTGTATAGTATATTGTGCTAACTCTTTGGTTGCAGGCCCAGGTTCAGGTATGGTTTAGTATACCTGTTATTGTTCTGTTTATGCTTGCTACCACTCATACCAGACTGATGTCTGACCCAGAGTTTTATGTTTCTTCTTATTACTCTGGGTGCTCACACGAGCATATTAGAGACAGGTTGGAGGGTATGCACGAGTAGCCGTATCGGAGACGAGTAGGAGGCTCCCACGTATTATCTTCATAATTCTCCCTGTGTCGTTGGCAGTCACTACTTGGGCATTAGTAGTGTATCCTCCTTATTTTGTTTAGCTTTTTGAGACAGTTTAAAAGTTGTTATAATATTGGCTCTGGATTATAAGCCGTATTTGGATTTCCACTGCTATGATAGTTTGTTTTCAGCTTATACACTGTCTCACCTGTTTTTTGTCAAGTATATGTTGTGATTATAGTTTATTCCATGCGCTGTGAGATATATTACCGGTTCTATGTTTGGTTCATTCTCTTCTTTCCTTTCTTTGGCGACCGTTCCGTGCTAACTAGACATATGTACAGCGCACAATTGGGGGAAATGTCAGTTGGTGCGGGGCGGGCCGTCACATTTGGTATCAGAGCTCTAGGTTGCGTAGTTCACCTAGGGAAAGACATTAGGGAGAGATAGTACATAAATGAGAGCGCGTATTTGTGATTACTTTGGTTTTCAAAAGCTATATATATATATATATATACTACTAGTATGTATAAGGATGATGCCGTACTACACTGGCACTACTATGGAGATGGTTAATCGTTTTCTCTTTACAGATTTGACGATGAGCCGAGGATTGAAAGGTGCTAGCAGAGGAGTCAATAATGGGAATGCTCCTGACATGAGGGCTATGTTTACCGACCTCATGAGAGATATGCTCAGGGATATTCAGAGGGTGGCTCCTAATGTTTCTAATGAAGGTGGTGTAGCCGTGCAAGCGCCTAGGGCCGATTTCGCCAAGCAGAGCAAGGATTATACTAACCATGGTGGGAAGCCGTTCCACGGAACGGAGTCGGCCACGAAAGATCAGGATTGGTTGGATAGTTGTGACCGTATCTTCGACGACTTGGGTATCGAGGATGCGATTTAGAGAAGGCTAGCGTCTTGTCAACTACAAGGACGAGCGATGAACTGGTGGAATGCTATTAAGACAGCTACACCAGAAGATCATGTTACTTGGGATCAGTTTAAGGCTCGCTTTAGCGACAAGTTTATCCCAGCTGCTCAGAAGTCTGAATTGTTTAGGATTTCTTGGAGCTTAAGCAGAATGGTAGGGCAGTCTCGGACTATATTGCTGAGTTCGACACTTTGTCGAAGTATGGATTATCCCTTATCGATACTCCTGAGAAGAAGAATGAGAAGTTCATTACTGGCTTGGATGGATACTTGGGGGAAAGGCTTATTAACCACATCGATGAGACTTTTGAATCGATTGTGGGGAAAGCTTTGAGATCAGAGAGTCTTTACCCTATGCTAAAGACTGAGGTTGCATCTGCAGAAGGGCCAAAACCGCAAGCAGGCGGTGGAGGCAAGAATAACTCTCAGAACAAGAGGAAACAGAATAAGACCAAGGATGGCCATAAAAAGAGCAAGAAAGATGTTGAGTGCTTCAGCTGTGGTAAGAAGGGCCATTATGTGAAAGATTGTCGGGCCAAGACAGTGGATAGGAAGTGCTTCAACTGTGACCAGGTGGGTCATCATAAGGATAGGTGTCCACAACCTCTTAGAGAGAAGCAGATTGTGAAAGCATATGCTATTAGTGTTGTTCCTTCTTCGTCGAATGCCCCAACTGCGGCGGAGAAAGGAAAGAATGTCATCATTCAAGGTATGCTTTCTATTTCTGATGTACCTGTTCGAGTTTTGTTTGATATTGGGGCTTCCTGTTCCTTCATATCTAGTGACCTGGTAGATAGGTTGGGACTGGAACCTGAGATAGTCGATAGACCTTTGGTTGTGACGAACCTGATTGGTGGTTCGACTAACCTTAGAATGATTTGTCACAATTTGGTCTTATCGAGTCATGGATGTATGTTTGTTTGTGATTGCTTTGTTTTGGGCTTTACTGGGTATGGCATTATATTAGGAGTCGATTGGCTCCAAAGATACGAGGTGGTGGTAGACTGTGAGGGCTTTTTGGTGACAGTTAGAGCGGACGATGGGCGGAGGGTGGTGTTTGGTAGTCTACCTAGTGATGGGGTAATGGCTAGTTTTGTAAATTCCCTCGACATCCCGCATGATGAGTTGTCAGATGTGCCCGTGGTTGGCCAGTATCCGAACGTCTTCGAGGAAGTGACCGAGCTTCCACCACACCGAGAGATTGAGTTCCGTATTGATTTAGTGAAAGATGCCAGACCTATATTGATGCCACTTCGTCATATGGCACCAAGGGAGCAGCGAGAGCTCGGGGTGCAAGTAAGCGATCTTTTGAAGAAGGGATTTATTAGAAGAAGTGTTTCCAAGTGGGGAGCACCAGTTGTGTTTGTCACTAAGGCAGATGGTTCCCTTCGTTTATGTGTAGACTATCACGAGTTGAATAAGGTGACGAGGAAGAATAAGTATCCTCTACCGCGGATAGATGATTTGTTTGATCAACTGGAAGGAGCAAGAGTGTTCTCCCAGCTGGACCTCGCGACAGGATTTCATCAGCTCCGAGTAGCAGCTGATAGTATAGTTAAAACGACATTTTGGACGCCGTCTGGATTTTATGAGTGGTTGGTCATGCCATTTGGGTTGACCAATGCACCAGCATACTTCGTGGATCTTATGAATAGGGTATTCATAGATCAATTGAATAAGTTTGTTCTTGTGTTCGTAGACGATATCCTTGTTTACTCGAGGACAGAGGAGGAACACAAGGAGCATTTGAGGATAGTGTTGGAGGTGTTGAGAAAACACCAATTGAAAGCAAAGTTTTCTAAGAGTCACTTCTGGAGGAGGGAAGTGAGGTTCTTGGGCCATGTTGTTTCAGAGAATTGTATTGCCGTGGACCCTGCAAAGGTGGGTACGGTACAGGATTGGTCTACGCCCAAGAATGCAACAGACGTAAGAAGTTTCTTGGGGTTAGCTGGATATTATCGTAAGTTTATCCAGGACTTCTCCAAGATAGCGACACCGTTGACTCAGTTGACTAAGAAGAATCAAGCCTTCATCTGGGATGGAGTGTGTGAGAATGCATTCAAGAGTCTAAAGGAAAAGTTGACGCGTGTGCCAGTGTTAGTCATTCCTAAAGGGAATGAAGAGATGACGGTATACACGGATGCTTGTGGTACCGGACTAGGTGCAGTATTGATGCAAGGAGGTAGGGTAGTAGCTTATGCTAGTCGGCAATTGAAGTCGCATGAGAAAAAGTATCCTACCCATGATTTGGAATTGGCAGCAATTGTATTTGCGCTGAAGATGTGGAGACATTATCTCTTGGGAGAAAGGTTCGAGTTGTTTACCGATCATAAATCGTTAAAGTATCTTTTCTCTCAGAAGGATCTGAATCTCCGTCAGCAGAGATGGTTAGAATTCTTGGCTTCTTACGATTTTGATATCGCATACACACTAGGAAAGGGTAATGCGGTAGCTGATGCCTTGAGTAGGAGACATGCCAGCTTAGGGGCTATGTTTCTTGAATGGAAGGAACTGGAGTTTATAGCAGGGTACGATTTCAGACCAAGGTGCGAATTAGACCCAGAAATGTTAGCGAGTTTGACGATCAGACCCACTTTGATTGAGCGGATTGGTTCCAGTCAGAGGGACGGTCCTAACCTATTGGAAATCATCTCCAAGTTAGAGAGGGGAAATGATGAGGAGATGAATTTGTATGTGCTTGATCGAGAAGGATGGCTTCGAAAGAAAGGAAGACTGGTAGTACCCAATGTCAATGGCTTGAGAGATGAAGTGCTTAGAGAATGTCATCACTCAAAACTGACTATGCATCCCGGTGGTAACAAGATGTATCGAGACATGAAGCAGACTTACTACTGGGAAGGGATGAAAAGAGACGCTGGGAAGTTTATATCAAAGTGCATGAATTGTCAGCTAGTTAAAGCTGAGCAAAAGAAGCCTAGTGGTTTGTTACAACCTTTGGAAATTCCCGAATGGAAATGGGAACAAGTCTCGATGGATTCCATCGATGGTTTATCAAGGACTAGATCGGGACATGATAGCATTTGGGTAATTGTGGATCGATTGACCAAGAGCGCAAGATTTATACCAGTTAAATCGACCAAAACTGCAGCAAAGTTAGCAGAATTGTATATGAAGTGGGTAGTGAGATTTCATGGAGTACCCAAAGGCATTGTGAGTGACCGGGATCCGTTGTTTACTAGTGGATTTTGGAAAAGCTTACAAGAGGCTCTAGGGTCAGAATTACATCTCAGTATCGCGTATCATCCTCAAACTGACGGTCAGACAGAGAGGGTGAATCGAGTATTGGAAGATCTCTTAAGAGCTTGTATATTGGATTTTGGTGGATCATAGGATGACCATTTGCATCTGGTAGAGTTTGCATATAATAGTTCCCAATCCAGTATTGGTATGGCCCCATATGAAGCTTTGTATGGAAGACCGTGCAACTCACCATCATGTTGGATAGAGATCGGTGAGAAGTTTGTGCTTGGACCTGTTGTGATAAGAGAAACTTCAGATAAGATTAAGATCATTCAACAGCGAATGAAGGCTGCCCAAAATAGGCAGAAGAGTTATGCTGATAAGAGGAGAAGAGGCTTAAAATTCTCCGTTGGCGACTTGGTGTTTGTCAAGATTTTCTCCGTTAAAAAGCGTGATTCGATTTGGAAGGAGAGGCAAGTTAGCACCAAGATTTGTTGGACCATTCCCAGTTCTCGAGCAAGTTGGGAATTTTGCGTATAGAGTTGACTTACCAGAGAAAATGGCGGGAGTTCACAACATATTTCATGTTTCCCAGCTAAGGAAGTTCGTGCACGACCCAGATATGACTATTTCACCTGATCAGTTAGAAGACTTCGAAGTAGAACCCGAGGCGGTTGGGAACCACAAGCCTAGTCGTATTATCGAGCACGATACGAAACAACTTCAAAGGAAGGCGGTGAAGCTAGTCAAGGTTCAGTGGGGCGAGAACGAGAATGACTGTACTAGGGAGACAGAGGAGAGCATTAGGAAGACGTATCCAGAACTCTTTGCATGGTAAGATTTTCTTTGCGATTTAGCTATTCCACATGCTAGGATAGACTTGTTTTGCTTGTTTTGCATGTTTGATTGTTGTTTTATGGCTGATAGGCATGCGGGACCCTTTGTATGTTTTGGTTAAGGAATTTCAGGGGAAAATTTTCTTAAGGGGTGAGAATGTAACAACCCGCATTCTACGCATCAAAGGATCGTAGAATATTTATTTCTCCCTCATACGAAGTCATATGGTCGTGTAGCGTTGGGGAACGACTATTAGGGTCATTTACAATGTTCATGATTTTTGCCGATTTTTAAATGACCATTTTGCCCCTAGCTGATCTTGTTTCGTCCATAAATTTTGATTGAAAAGAACTTTTGACTTGAAACCACTTCCATTGGCTTCGAATGATGGTTTACCTTTCCGTAGAGTGGTCACATGTGGAAAACGAACTTACCGTTTGGGAGATATGGCTGAAATAAGGTTTGGAAGGTGAAAAACTGCTAAACCAAGCCAAATAGGTTAGTTAGTAATTAGGCCCATGACCCATTTCGGGATTAGGGTTATGGGAGGGCTGAAACGAGTTAGGGTTTCATTTCATTTCAGTTTTCTAGCCTCCACTTACTTCTTAGAAACCCTAAAAATTGCCTCCAACCTCTAAATCACCTCCAAATCATTAACAACTTGAAGATTGAGATTAGCAACATCAAATCATGGAGGATCTTCACCGAATCAAGTTTAGAGCTGCTGTTTTGCATTGGGATCTTCACCAAATCAGAGATTTATTTCAGATCTAAGTTTTATTTGTGGCTAAGGTGAGTGATTAACTTGCTTTTACACTAATTATGGCTAATTTGGGGAAATTAGTGCTAATTAGCGAATTTATGCATGTTAAAAATCTGGAAAAATATTTATAAATTCTGAAATATTGTTTTAGAACTCTGTTAGAAGCTTGGGTTAATTTGGTTAAGTTTTGCTAATCCTATCACTAATTATGCTTGAACATGCTTAAGGGAAAATATGGGGTTTTGGTTATGTTTGATCCATTTTAACCTATCATATTGATGTTTTGGTGTTTGAGGTCACTTTTACCTGTTGCTATGACTTTGTTGTATGCTTTGTGATTGATTAGAATAGTTATAGTGGTCGAAAACATCGTCGAATGGTGTAAAATACTTGCTGGAAAAGTTGCAGGAAAACGGTGCAGATATTCGGATCGGATCGGTTGAATGGGCTCGGAACGGAACGAACTGAGCAAGGGTCATCGAACCGAACCGGATAATTAGCACAAGATGAAGCATGGCAAAAAGGAAGGCTACCATGGTTGAACTGGGATCGGATCGTATAAATGGGAAGTGACTGGGATCGGATCGGAGCATCATAACCGAAGGGGCCAACGTTTAAAGGAGGAGAGCTACCGAACCGAACCGGATCAGGACATGGGTCCGAACAGAACCGAGATGCATCTACCCGACCGGACCCGCCAGAGAGCATCCGAACCGAACCGATGTACTATGAAGGAACTTGGAGGCTATGACCCGACCTGGAGCACTTGGAAGGAGGCCGATCCGAACCGTCAGAGAAGAAGGGTTGATGACTGAACCGATCCAGTATTGACCAATAACCCGAGATGCAAAGGTAGTCCAAGTTGGAAGTTAGAGCTCAGGATCCAGTTGGGAACCAATGAGTTCACTTCGTGATTGGACTTTGCTGCGGGACGGGTGCTAATGAGTTGTCGACGTTCATAACTTCGATTCACCACTGAAAAAGAATGAGAGGCTACATATCAGTGTAGTAGAGTCATCATGACTTGAGGGGCAAGGTGGTTGTAGCAGGACTACGTATTAGTGCAGTAGATTCACTATGACTCGAGGGGCAAAGTGATCGTAGTAGGACTATGAGCCAGTGCAGTAGAGTCATCATGACTCGAGGGGCAAAGTTGACATAGCGAAGGATTAGTGGATATGTATCAGTGCAGTGAAGCCATTTATGACTTCATAGGGCAAGGTGATCATAGCAAAGTATAGGGTGATCGAAGTGGTGAATATCGTATGTTTTACGCACTGAGTGAGAGATGTGAGGATGGTTGCTATGCTTGATTGTTTGCCATCACTATGACATGCACACCCCCACCCCCGTACTATTCACACCATGTGTTACTGGCACTTTAGAGCATTGTACAGTATGTTGTGCTAACTCTTTGGTTGTAGGTCCAGGTTCAGGTATGGTTTAGTATACCTGTTATTGTTCTGTTTATGCTTGCTACCACTCATACCAGACTAATGTCTGACCCAGAGTTTTATGTTTCTTCTTATTACTTTGGGTGCTCACACGAGCATATTAGAGACAAGTTGGAGGGTATGCACGAGTAGCCGTATCGGAGACGAGCAGGAGGCTCCCACATATTATCTTCATAATTCTCCCTGTGTCGTTGGCGGTCACTACTTGGGCATTAGTAGTGTATCCTCCTTATTTTGTTTAGCTTTTTGAGACAATTTAAAAGTTGTAATAATATTGGCTCTGGATTACAGGCTGTATTTGGATTTCCGCTGCTATGATAGTTTGTTTTCAGCTTATACACTGTCTCACCTGTTTTATATCAAGTATATGTTGTGATTATAGTTTATTCCATGCGTTGTGAGATATATTACAGGTTCTTTGTTTGGTTCATTCTCTTCTTTCCTTTCTTTGGCGACCGTTCCGTGCTAACTGGACATGTGTATAGCGCATAATTGGGGGAAATGTCAGTTAGTGCGGGGCGGGCCGTCACGTATAGGGACATATTTTTATTTGTTTCAGTTTTTCAATTTTGGGGTTCAATCTTCTAATCTTCACTATGTTTTTATTTATGTCGTTATTTTCTTTTATGTTCCAAGATTATGTGCAAATTTCAAGCTTTTGCCTCTGGTGCTAATAGGTTTGCACACATTTATATCAAACATTTGATTTGATCTGAAGTTTTCGTTCACGTTTTGAAGTTCAGGTACAAGTTATCAGTAATACATACATGTCAATGTTTTATTTGGCTTTAGACTTCATTAATATTTACATGCACATAAACTGTTTGTATAAATGATCCAATTATCTTTTCACTTTTCCAAGTACTCCAACTATGCCTTTATGGTGTATAGGTTCTAACATTACAATTCTATACCTATATTATAGTAAGAAAAAAAATGATCTTGTAAATTTTTTGCATCTGTTATTTCATGTTTAGGATAAAAATTTGCACCAAGCATACTGATTTCCTCACATTGTATCTCATTTCAGTTAATTTTCCTTCAAACATTACTACTGTATCTTAATATTTGTATATATACAATGAAGATGCTTTCTTCGCTTACTTCGCTGAATCTTATTTGAAGCTTTCAAAGCTAGGATAATTACATTAATATTACTATTAACTGTTAAGAAAAGATTGTTCTCTTTATTGATTTTGATATTATTATGTTTTGCCAGGTTTTTAGAGGTTGAAGCTTGAGCTTAATGTTTACAGCTGCATTTAATTTTGTCCCATCCGAGTAGATGCACATAACCCTTACTGCTATAATAGGCTCTGGATAAGTAGTATTTTTTGGCGGCAATGCAGGATCCAAAATTCACTCATTCCAAATGAATATGGGGACTTCAAATGAAAAATATCAATTATCAAAAGATCGATGGACATAGGTATTTTGTAATCTCATATATTTATTGGTAATTCATAATTTTCTTTGGATACTTTACATTTCTATTTGAACTTAATAACTGTTTTCATACAAAATTCCCTTAGAATATTCATTCAAAAGCTTATTTATATTGTCTATTGCAGGTTGTATGGTATTCGACTTTTTAAATATTTATGACAGTTAAAAAAGAAATGAGCAATTAACAAACATATTGATCGACCATATGGCTGGTACATTTTACTAAATTGATGAATTGCAAGTAAAATGACAAGAATAATGCGCTGAAATTTTTGAATAATTGCAAATAAATTAACACCATTTAAAATTTATGACGTTGAAACATATATTAAATATGGGCAAATCGCAAATGGCACGGACATCGTACAAATCATATCGTCATTGTAGATGTAAAGAAAAATTTCTGATTTTAATTTTTTATTGATCGTTAAATTTGATTGTTAACTACTTCCAAATAAGCGAATAAAATCTATTAGTACTCATGTTGTACGAGTATGGAAAACAACAATGTTCGATGCATGTTGTATGCATTTTAATAGTAATCGAAATTCTTACTGATCATGTTGCGAATAAATTTAACACTGATCAAGATAAGAACACAGAACCAAGCTTATCTATATGGTTGCCTTCTTTCAGTGTTACTCACAATAATAAAGTCAATATCTTACATGCAGCTCCTTGGTGGACGGGATGCAAGATGAGTACAAAGTAAAGAAGCAAGATGGACTGTAGTTATAGTTAAAAAGTGAAAAGAAATATAAAACTTCTCTACAGACAGATTAATACCGAAAATTTGGATGAACATGTAAGGCTAAGGGTTCAATTCTTGCTATTAGCATATCAAGTAGGAATTGAACCCAATTAAAAATAGTAATAAATAAATAAACGTAAATACAATATCTTTAACTGTGCTGAATTTAAAACTACTTAATAGTTTTTTATCTCTATCCTATGAATGCTTATTTTTTCTGCTTATTGTTCATTTACTTCAATCATTATGGTTGGTAATTACTGTTCACTCTGTTATGTTGTGGTAACTTTTTAATTCTATGCATGTACTTTTTTCTACTCTGTACTCATTTTTGTACCCTCATTGTGTTCAACCAATGCAGAATACCACATAAAATTTTATACTGTTTACCCTACGTGCAACCTGTACCTACTCGCTATACATATATTATTTACTTCTTGCTGCCAAATTTAGTTTCTACAGTAGAATCCTAACACATACATATATCACTTACATTATATACATATATCACTTACATTATATATATATACCTACATATATACATATATATATATGTATATATACATATACATATACATATATATATATATATATATATATATCTTGCTATTATACAATATGTTCTCACCGCTTATTGATGAATGCAAACTAAAACACTAAAAAAGTCTATGATCCCGTGCATCGCACGGGTTTCCACTCGTATGAAAACAAAATACATCGATTACATATACACACACATACATATATGCAAATGCATACATTTTATTCTCTTATATGTACATTTTTACCTTAAAAATTGCGACACCAAATTTATTACAACTATTACTTAAGAAATTTGACAATTCAAATTCATACTAGTTAATTTCAAGGATATGCAATAAACGCCCTTCCACAATATGTAAAATTTATAAACAAAACCATTCATAAATGTTTAATAAGTAGAATATATTGATAATTAATGCACGATTGGTTGCTAATTTTTTTAATTAACTATTGTAAGTGGAAACATTAGATTTAGAATTTAGACCTTATTTTTTTAGCTTTGGGCAATGTATAAAGTTAATGCATAACCAATTTATATATATATATATATATATATCCGACATTTAGGAAACATGTCAATTGATGTGTAGTTAATTCATACTTTAATAAATTCTGGTTCAATTAATTCAGAATATACCAAATCAATTTTTTATTACATATGAAAACAATATACATCCAGTTATATATATGTATGTATGTATGTATGTATGTCTGAAAATAGACTTACATAAGGCTTATGATAGAGTTAACGGGGAGTTTATTATTCACATGCTTAGATCAATGGGTTACTAGCCAATCTTCTTAACTTAATTCGATTTTGCCTTACTTCCCCTACATATCCGGTTCTTATTAATGGTGTTCCTAAGGGTTACATCAATATCACAAGGGGAAGATGTTGCAATTGAATGGTTTACGCTAAAAATGGAATTGGCAACTGAACATAAGCTCATAATGCCTGTTGTTAGCCACCATCCTAAAGTTACCCACCTGATATATGCAGCTGACTTACTAGTGGTTTTCAAAGCATCCACTACAACAATATCACATATGAAGTACATATTTTCTAATTTTGATAAGTGAGTTGGGATTAAGGTCAATGGTCTCAAAACAAATCGCTATTTTAACAAGTTATGCAGTCGTAAACTAGAGTTTCTAGAAGCAATTGGAGTTCAAGAGGGTATACTTCATGTCAAGTACTTGGGTGTACCACTATCCAATAACACGATTACAGATGCTGAATATGGTAAATTAGTTGATGACATTCGTGAGAAATTGCAAGAATGGAGATTCAAACTTTTGTCGTTTGTTGGTAGAGTAGAACTGGTTCACACTGTGATTACTTCGAAGGTCAGATTTTGGTTACAAACATTCCAAATCCCTGACTATTCGATAGATAAAATTAATATAGTGTGTGCTAATTTTATTTGGAAGGGTAGGCTACATAAAATTAGCTACAAAGTTTTATGTAGGCCCCAAAAAGGAGGTGTTGGGCTGAAAAACCTTTTCGAACTAAAGAAAGCCTATAGGCTTAAAATGGCCTGGAATTTAATTTCTTCTGAAAATATGTAGGCTGTGTGGATGCGGGCTAGATACATTAAAAGAAATTTCTGGACCTCAAATATAGATATCAGTGAATTGGAAGACTTCTATGAAATCCAGACATGAACTCAAGCGCAGAATCCATAGAGAGATAGCTAATGGGCATTCGACAGACCTATAGCGTGACCCATGGCTTAATGGAGAGAGCTTAATTGATGGACCTGGTTGGGATAATTTCTCAGCCTATGGTGCACTAATTGTTACAGTGAACACCATTATTTCAAACAACTCATGGGACTGTAACAATAGTCTGGTGGCACGAAATTGAGCCAATGAAATTGCAGATAAGCCAAATTTTCCAGACAATATTGAAGACTCGTGGATATGGGCTTTGGGTAATTTTAAATTCAAAAATGTTTGGGACAGCATCAGGCAAGAGCACCCTAAAGTTACATGGGGTACAGTGGTTTGGGCTAAGTAATGCCCTCCAAAGATGTCGCAAGTACTTCATAAGGCATACTAGAAAAATTACCTACAAAGGAAAGGTTACACACTTGGGAAATCATCAATGAAGACAGATGCTTACTATGTAGCAGAGCACCTGAGACCCTAAACCATATGTTCTTTGAATGCCAATATAGCAGAAGGCTCTGGGCCATTCGAAAACTGAAATGTTTCAACACTGATCAAATAGGGAGCTTAGAAGAAGAAATTAGCTACCTGAACGATGGACGACACGTGTCTCAATTGATGATAGAGGTTGGCAAGGTTGGCTTCGCAGCCACAGTGTGGCATACATGGTGAGAAAGAAACGCCCGTGCTTTCAAGAAGAAGGAGAAAGATGTGTTAGCAAACGCAACAGCAATTAATTGAGAAATTGAAGTAAGTATTGGAATGATTAAATCAAAGTTTCTTACCATTGCAACGAAATGAGAATTATTGCAATTGGAGAAGAGGAACTGGAGGGCAGTGACTGGAGGAAGGAGACGGAGAATCTACACCCGCCATGATTTCTTTGTGCCCTAATTTCAATTTGGAGCTTTTCGTTTGCTTTTGCAGAGAATGTGGAATAAAGGAAAAGCGTTACTTTGGATGTATTATGTTTTACCCGTAGTATATAAACGGGCTTTGTATTGTTGCGCCGAGCCAGCTTTTGGGCTGAAATAAAAATGTACCCACTTTCAAATACACACACACACACACACACACGCATACATACGTATATGCAAATACATACATTTTATTTTCTTATATGTACATTTTTACCTTATCTCCTCCTCATTATTTATGCATATGTATACACATACTTTTTACTTATAACATGGATCTTTTTTATTGTTTTTCTTAATATTCAAAAATATGCCATTGATGGGAATGGAACTAATGATGTCATATAGTAAAATCCATTCCATTAACCACTGCACCAAGCATAGTTTTTACTTCGAAAGTTAGACATTGAGGATTATTGATTTTATGTGTGTATTTTCTAAATCGTAATTTCAAATATATCAAAATTATATATAAAGCCGATCGTCAAGGTAGAACCTTTATATTGGTTATAAATATGAAATCCAATTTATCATTTGCTAGAATTAATTCTTAATTACTTCAGTTTTTGGAACCTAAAAGTTGCTAGTTGTTACAAGCAAGAACCATAACACTATTGGAAACCATAGAGCTAAGATGTGTTCTAGAGACAATATGGTAATTTAGTTACATATGTTACTTATAATAATGAATCTTAATGGAAATGAGGTGTGATTATTTGTTTTTATTCTTTTGTTCATATATTACTGCATTATTAATGTTATGGGAACATAAATTATAGAGATAGTTTAGCTAATGATCTTTTTTAGTTTTAAAATACACAAAACATCCTTGTCAAAAAAAATGTAAATTATGCCTCCTTTTTGAAAATCGTCAAAAATAATCAAAATCAACAAAAAGCACTTTCTAACTCCAATTTATGTAACAAAAGTAAAATAATGCATCAAAAACTAAAAAAGGAAAAAGAAATAAAGGCTTTAGTACAAAAATGTAGAAATAAATGCAGATTTCCAGAAAAATAGCAGATAATAACACAATTATAATCAATAATTGAATAGTTTTAAGCAATTTTCATGAACGCCTAAAAAATCCAAATTTAATGCATGATTTATTCATCATCACATTTATTGCAGAAAAATGATCAAAAACTTATGTGAATCAAATACAAATCAAAATCGCTCATTTTCAAGAACAAATGCAGAAAAAAGCCATTATATTGAATAATTGGAGACAAGCCTGCATTTTTCTTTACTACAAATATTCATATTTAGTGCAAATTTGCAGACATGTTTGCATATATTAGCAATATTTCCAGATATGTCTGCACTTTTCATAACACGTATAGACATTTCTACAAAAAAAATCTTGTTTTCTCATTTTAATATTTACAGATTTATGATTTTTTTAAGCACTTCACCAAATAACACGAAAACGTGGTTGCTATAGTAAATTCAAAACAACAATTTGCTTCACATTGTACTCTGAGAAGGACCTGGTTTGCAAAAAATTTGATTTTAAGGATGGTACAATAATTTTTCCTAAAATATATACAAGTGGACAACCCTTTTGAAATTATTAAACTAGGCATAGTTACAAATGTGTTCTCTAAGTTTTCTCCTTGTGTATATTTACCTGTTAAATCAAATTAAACAAATATTCATCTCTAAATGCATTTTAGTTCTAAAAGTGCTAAAAGATGGGTATCGATATGTTCATTTAGACCTACATACTTAATGTTATTTTTATGACAAACGACGATCTACATATAACCATTGGAAGTTATTTAGAGGTTTGAATGGTGCTGTTATTTCAAACAATTACAATATGACCCAACAAGAGTCTTTATATTTTAATTATAAAGTCAAATGTAAGAACTCATGGAACTATGTGATATGGTATATTAGCTTGAAAATACCATGAATAAACTAAATTTTACTTTCATTATGATTAACTACATGACGTTGATGATCATGTTAGTGTCATAGTTTGATACAAGTTGAGCAAATTTAATTGAAACACTGTTTAAGAAAGAATTTGTGTTCTTCGTAATAGATGGTTCATATCAATGAGTTCGTGAATAATTAGATATATTTTGCAGTGGATGATATTAGTAATGATCGGAAAAAAATCATATTTGGGCTACGACAAGCCTAGATGTAAAGGGTTTCACTTGATTTAATCCAGTTATTAATTAAAATAATATTCTATTCAACACTTCTTATTTTTATTAATTGATCACTTCAATTAATATAAATAAATGTTTTATCTTGAACACATCATATATACCTTAGATGTAACAGCACAACATAACAATATAAACATTTGCATAACTATATATATATATAATAACTGGCATTTTTATCTATCGTACTAGTTTTTTGGTTGTGTCGATGGCACGGGTTCGTTTTTATTTGATATAACCTACAATATAATGTAATGGAAAGGTATAGTTAGAACAATGTTAAATTTATTCATAATATGATGAGTATGAATTTTTGTAACATTAAAACACATACAACATGTGCCTAAGATCCTTTTTCCAGCATGAGCACTAGTAGAGTATATCAATAGAGTAAATTCACTCATCTAGGAATAATAAAATAAAAAAGAGCTGACAATAACAGTTTTGCCTAACAACTAATTGAAAAACACCAAAACTTCATGTTATAACAATTGTGTTGTTACAATAATGAAAACGTAGACTTGTAGTTAATTAGAGTGGACAAAAAAAGGATCTCGACGGTTATATCCGTATCAAGAAAATGTCTGTTCTAGATTTCAGCTTGGATCCATATATGCCTATACTCTTTGTTTATAAAAATATGCTCATGTATTCTACTTTTGATGCATATATGTACCACTTTCTTTTTCCTCACATGTACATGTTATTATGGACCAATATTAAGTCACCCTTTAAGTGTTTGTTCAAAGTTAAAGTTTGTAATTTAACTTCATTTGTTTCATTGTTCATATTTGTTAGCCATTTTTTTTTTCGATAGTGTGACCGGAGAATAGTACATGAATATCTATGAGGAGGAGTTATGTTTTAGATGACTGTTAGCGTTATGTTGGTAAATACTAAGGAAAGGGGAGAGAGTAATGTTCCATAGGCTTAATAACCTTTCATTTCATAACCACTAACTTATTTACTAACAAACCAACTTTTTATTTATATATTTCATATGTTTATTCATCCAAGTTTTGAAAAAGAAAACTATAGCTTGCTTCTGTTGAAATTTGTGATACACAAATCATAACAATTTTGGGCAACAAATAATCTGTGAAGATTTGGTGGAAGATTTGTTGCTATATTTGTGGGATATTTGGAATTGAAGGCTATAATTATTTGGTACTTATCCAAATAGTTTTTTAATATATATGAAGATAATTTGGGTGCCAAGTTTACTTGGGTATGAAGAAATTCATTCTATAAAAGGCCTAGTGAACATCTTCATTAGGTGTGGGTGAGAGCCACCAAGAGTGATCATTCTAGCTATTCAAATTGAGTGTTCTCCTTCAAATTATTTAGCCATTAGATATTCTCTACCTATTTCTCAATAAGGTTATTGGTTCAAGTTGTAATTGTTTGTAACGATAGTTGAGATCGATTGTAAACAATTTTTTATTAGTGAATCAATAAAGAGGGTGGTTGGGTGGAATATCGTGTGTTCATATTTCTAATATTTTTTGTGTTGTTTATTTTTCAATCAAATTCATCTTCAAGTGATTGGGTGAAAAAGATCATGCTTTTCGGGCGTTTTGTCAAACTTCCGCTGCGCATAAAACCCCAAAAGATTGGTATCGGAGCAATTTTTGCATAACAGATTGGTATCGGAGCTAGTTCTTCGCATAGCTTGGAGTGATTTTAGATTGAAGATTGTAGATGTCGGAGATGTTGTTGCTTTCATAGATAGCTATTGTGGAGTAGGAGATTTTGAGAATTTGGAATAAAGAATCTAGTCCACAGCAAGGTGGAGAGATTGGTTTTGATCACTGCTGAGGATCCGTTGAGGATCATATTTTTGACAGGGATCCTCACATTGATGATGCTCGAGGGATCCAGAGTGATCAAGGAAGGATCTTAGACCAAGTGGCAAACGGGTGTCGATGTGTATTGCAAGCACTTTTAGACCGTTGGTTTATGCGCGGTGCAACTCATGTGGCAGATGCATCTTTTGCAAACGGTGGGTTATGTTTGTAATTGAGGTGCGGTCGTAGTCCTTTCAAATCGACTAGGTGTGATTGAGCATGGAAATCAACTGAGCCTGGACTTTAAGAGAAGACAGGATGGTTTTATCTCGTAGTCTTTAAAATCGAGATGGTGTTAATTGAGAAAAGAAGGTTGAAAGTGAGAGCTAAGTTGGTTGGTTTTGAGTGGAGGAAAAGTTGTGATTTGGTATCAAGGTGGAGTGTTGAAATTTGTGATACACAAATCATAACAATTTTGGGCAACAAATAATCTATGAAGACTTTGTGGAAGATTTGTTGCTATATTTGTGGGATATTTGGAATTGAAGGCTGTAATTATTTGGTGTTTATCCAAATTGTTTTTTAACATATATGAAGATAATTTGGGAACGAAGTTTACTTGGGTATGAAGAAATTCATTCTATAAAAGGCCTAGTGAACATATTCATTAGGTGTGGGTGAGAGCCACCAAGAGTGATCATTCTAGCTATTCCAAATTGAGTGTTCTCCTTCAAATTATTTAGCCGTTAGATATTCTCTACGTATTTCTTAGTAAGATTATCGGTTCAAGTTGTAATTGTTTTTAACGATAGTTGAGATCAATTGTAAACAATTTTTATTGGTGAATCAATAAAGAGGGTGCTTGGGTGGAATATCGTGTGTTCATATTTCCGATATTTTTTGTGCTGTTTATTTTTCAATCAAATTTATCTTCAAGTGATTGGGTGAAAAAGATCCTGCTTTTCGAGCGTTTTGTCAAACTTCCGTTGCGCACAAAACCCCAACAGATTGGTATTGGAGCAATTTTTTCATAACAGCTTCAAATTAAAAGTTAACTATTCATATCCACTTTATTCATGTATATAATCACTCATGTATATAATATTAATAATATTATCAATATAAACATCTTCTTAACATCCAAACAAAATTAAATGTTTCATAAATATTTTACTTCACATCTTACAATATGCTACATGTTCCATAAATGTTACTTAATTGATTATGAATCTCATAATACATTAAGTGAATCATTTACTTTGTTATTATGGTAAACTCGTTCACTATCCCGAATATATAGTAATTTTCATATGAATTTAATGGTTAAATTTCACCGAAAGTTTATTTTTTTATTTCCTATTAAATGGATAGAGAACTATACGAAAGTTTATTAGAGATAGATGATTGTATGAAAGTTTATCAAAGATAGAAGTCCATACGAAATTTGCAGTTGTTAAATGAAATATAACGGCTTTGTAAAATTTAAAGATAATATATACCTTTACTTAATTCTGGGCTTTGTCTTTTGGGCTTTGGCCCAAGCCATATATGTAAATTATATATAGTAGCCGCGACGTTACAAACGGATGTAACATGTCATTTTACAATTCCCTCAAAAACAATACAAACTTATTTCTTCACCAATATTTCTGGTACATTATTTTCCTAAAATTCCAACTTGGTATCAGAGCCTCTCAGCGTTTGATCATCAGAAGTGTTGATAAAACAGTCGATCCATTAGATTAGCTTCATAATTTGGATCTCCCTTCATCATAGTTTCCACTTCTCATTTGATGGTTGTTGCTTTATCCAGAAATTAAGTGCCTCACCTACAATTTTGTGGCTGCATCTTAATTCCAATATAAAGTTTGTGTTGGATCTGATCTAGACATCAAGAAACCGATCAAGATAAATTAAGAACAGGAAAATACCCTAAAGGGAAAAATGAACAAAAAATTATTCCATAAGGACAAGAGGCTAAAGTTTGTCCATAAGGACAAATTTTAGTGTAAAGGATGGAATTATAGTGGCCCCCTGAATTCCTCCCTTTACACTAAAATTTGTCCTTGTGGATAAACGTTTACCCTTTTGTCCTTATGAAACAATTTTTTGATCATTTTGTCTTGAGGCTTAAAACCCCAACTAAGAAACCATTACTATATTGTATTAGTGCCATCATAGATGGTCTATCAAAGGTTCTTTCTGTTCTTATCAGAGAGTTAAAGATCATTCTTCACGCAGACCATCTAAGTAGCATCATTCAACAATAGTAATTTCTTCTGGTTAATCTCAATTCAAGATTTCTAGCGTTTTAGATCATACTTGTGCATTCAAAATTTGCATCATAAGCTTTTAGCATGTCAAATTTTGATGATAAATCGAGCCCTCAAGTATCCAGCAACAGAGTTCATCAAAATCAGAATGATCCCATCCAAGATTTGATGAAGACCTTCATAAGACCTCAAAGATAACTAATCTCCATTCACCTTGATGAAACCAATTACCTGTTATGGAAATTACAGGTAGAAACTGCAGTTAGTGTGTGCATGGATGATATCCTCTATTGGTCCAACCAATTTACCTCAGTTAACGGGGGTAAAATATACCCAAGAATTATGGGCAATACTTGAAAGAAATTTCTTAAAACAATCTTCTGCAAGAGTTATGCATCATAGAAGACAATTTCATAGCATAAGAAAAGGAGAATCATGAATGAATGAATATTTGCTTAAAGTAAGGAATATATGTGATCAATTAAATTCAGCAAGTCAAAGAATTCCAGAATCAGAACAAGTCATAGCTATTGTTAGTGGTTTAGATGATGAGTATGAAGCAGTTATAACAATCATTCTATCAATGGATCCTGCTCCCTTATTACAATATGTATATTCTACCCTTCTGTCTAGAATAAAACATTAAAAAAGTATTAACTCTAACCTACCTATTAATTACACTTCTTATGGCAGAGGGAAGAATCAAGATAAAGCAAACGGGCCAAGAAACCAGTTTAATAATCAGAGAGGCGGTTGGTCTGGGAGAGGAAAAAAGAGGTGGTAAAAGTAACAATAATAACAATAGAATCAGGTGTCAAATTTGTGAAAAAGTAGGGAATACTGCAAGCAAATGTTATTTTTGGTTCAATACCAATTATACTCCTCTACAGTAAAATAACATTGCTAGTGCTAAAATTGTTAATGCTTCTAAAGATAATAGTAAAGCACAAGCAGAAGTCCATAATATTGAAGATACCACTAGTGATGTTGTGTCAGATGATTGTTGGCAATCAGATTCTAGTGCAACAAACCATGTCACCAACCATTAAAGCAATCTAAATCTAGGGAACAAGGAGTGCAAAGGTACACAAAACCTTACTGTAGGTAATGGTAAAACTGCCCTTACCACACATACTGGAAATGCAAGTATTAATGGAACTAAATAGCTATTATAAAAAAATTACTGAGAGTTCCATCCATTAATAAAAACTTAATGAGTGTTTCCTAATTTTCAAAGGATAACTGGGTTTATTTTGAATTTTACCCTAATGCATGCATTGTTAAAGGACATACTAACACGTAAATTATCTTGTAGGGTAAAGGGAATAGTGGATTATACAGTTTTGATATTAATAGTTCTAAGAATCTTGTTTCTAGAAATGATAACTATATAATGTGTGTTGTTAAGAGTTCTGATTATAGTAAGGAATTTGATAATTGGCATTGTAAACTGGGTCACCCCAGTATAAAAATTACTAAACATATCTTGATGAACAATGATATTTCTATTAGTCAAATTCCTAACACATATATTTGTACTGCTTGGCAATTGGGAAAGAGTCATAAACTTGCATTTCCAGACTTACAAACTAGTTATTCTAAACCACTTGAACTAATTGCTACAGATTTATGGGGTCCTGCACATATTACCTCTAGCCATGGTTTTAGATATTATATATCATTCATTGATGCTTATTCCTGATATGTGTGGATTTATATGCTTAAATCTAAGTCTGAAACCAGTAAGGTAGTAATACAATTTATTAATAAGGTTGAAAACATTACTAGAAATAAGGTAAATATTTTTCAGACTGATGGTGGTAGAGAATTTATACCCTTAAATTCCTATTTTGAAAAGAAAGGTATTAATCATAAAACTACATGTCCCTAAACATCTGAACAAAATGGAATAATTGAAAAGAAACACAGACATATTGTTGAAACTGGTTTAACTTTGTTAGCTCAAGCTATAGTGCCTTTTAAATATTGGGCAGATGCCTTTAGTACAACTGTACATGTGATTAATATAAATTATATAATTCCTACAAAGTTGTTAAACTTCAAACATCCACAAGAGGTGTTAACAGAAATTAAACCAGATTACAAGCATTTAAAAAGCTTTGGATGTTAGTGTTTTCCTTATGTAAGACCTTAGAATAATCATAAATTGGAATTTAGGTCTACTGCGTGTACTTTTATAGGGTATTGTAATAAGCAAAAAGGATATAAATGTTTAGAAAACAAGGGAAAAAATATATATCATGACATGTCAGATTCAATGAACATGTATATCCTTTTAATAAAACAGATATAAGTACTGCAGAAAAAACTGTAAGTATTAGACAGATTGTTAATGATATACCTGATGATATTGAAGTATTGATGCATGTTCATCTTAACGAACATGGCACCAATACTGCCCCTCAACATATCAAGCCTTCCAGTAGGCCCGATCAAGTACAGTCCTCCTCCAACATAGATGACAGTGCAGAGCAACAAAGTAAAAATGTTAGTGATTCATACGGTGATCAAGCAACAGATAATAATGCTACAAGTGACAATGAAACTATAGCAGTCATAAATGTAGTTAATCAACATCCTATGCATACTAGAGCAAAGTGTGGAATATACAAGCCAAAAATTTACAACACTACAATTTTTCTAGAAGAACCATCAACTATGATGAAGCAGCTCAAAGTGATAAATTGAGTTCAGCTATGCATGATGAAGCACTGATCCAAAAAGGGACTTGGATATTGGTTGAAAAACCAAAAAATAAAAATATTATTGGCTGCAGAAGGATTTTTAAATTAAAAAGAAATGCAGATGGTTCAATTTCTAAGTACAAAGTAAGACTAGTAGCAAAAGGGTATTCACAATAGTGTGGATTTGATTTTTCATAAATATTTTCACCTGTTGTGAAACCAACTTCAATCAGAATTATTTTAA
This sequence comes from Allium sativum, assembly GCA_030737875.1. Taxonomy (NCBI): domain Eukaryota; kingdom Viridiplantae; phylum Streptophyta; class Magnoliopsida; order Asparagales; family Amaryllidaceae; genus Allium; species Allium sativum. The sequence continues at coordinate 101,424,061 of CM060924.1, forward strand.
CAATTGCTTTGTATAGAAATTAGAACATCAAACAATTAGATGTTAATGATGCATTTCTTAATGGTGATTTGCAAGAAGAGGTTTACATGGAACTGCCTCAAGGGTTTACTCAACATGCAAACAAGAATTTGGTGTGCAAACTCAACAAGGCCATCTATGGATTGAAATAGGCACCTAAGGTTTGGTTTGACAAGTTGAAGTCAACACTTGTCAATCATTGCCACTTATGTGGTTGTAACGACACGGATTTTGCCCGACCTTAATCGATCGCAAAATCGACCAAGACCGTTCAAAACTCGCATACGTTAACTTTGGGAATACAAAACATTAGAACAATAACAACAGACTTTTATTACATTACAATAATATAACATCAGAGTACAGAATATCAGAGTACAAATAAAGTAAACTACAGCGGAAGATAAATTACAACAGATTTAATACATTAAACAGCGGAAGACTTCTAAGCTCTGGACACAGCTTTAGGTTTCGATCTAGGATCCTGCTAAAGAGAGAGATATCTGCAAAAAGCTACTCGACTGCCCGTGTGGAAAAGAGGGCACCCGAGTATGCAAAGTGAAACAAACTACGAGTCAGTCATGGGACTGGTGTGAGAATTCTAAACTAATTTAACTAATAAGACAAATCCAAGGACCACGCCGCTAATGCGGAACGGGTTTTATTCCAATGGATTGTCGGTGCATAAACTAAAGTAAATCGAGAAATAACGCAATGTCTTTTTGAAAAAATGAAACCATTATAAGACCCAGGTCCCATCACACAATGCAACGCACACCAGAGGATAGGGTTTTACCTTATAATGGTCAAAAGATGCTTGATATGTATAAAACGGATTTGATATTAATGTGTATATGTTTTAAATAAAAACATTTCAATCATAAGTATTAATCCTAGACGGCATAGTACCCCATCCTACTATGTCGTCGATACTAGTTCTACAATCAAAACCGCAAGGTCGTATTGGAGATTTGGATTCCATCATGAGTCGAGGCTAGGGGCAAGCTCCTCTCCGATTCGAGACACTCTAGCAAATGCCTCAGGATCCCCCGCAGTGAACCCTTGGATGCGGTAGGGCCGGTCCCCGCCTATGGGCAGTGGATTAGTTATGCCTGAACACACGTTTCCCGGTCCCTTTGGACCTATAGTATGACCACCAAAGGCCTATAAAAATAACGAGGCGCCTCAAAATCCATCATCCACATAAGTAAAATGTCAGGGCTGGTAGGTCGCTGACATCACTCTAGCTAGAAAGAAACGTGTGCACTCCCTACGGTCCGTATCCCGTTTTTGACTCATACCGGGGTGTGAGGCTCGCGAAGTCACGCTATACACAAAGCTACGCCTAAACAGGCCGTGCTTTGATCATCAACCACAAGGCCTGCTTTTCAACAAAAGCCTTGATCAATGCATCTTAGCATGCCACATTGTCAGTCCATACTATACCATTGATTTCTGCCAATATATAACCTCTAAGCTCATATGTCTCAGAGAAGGGTGTTAACCACCAAGCAGATATGTATTAAAAGAGATCAAATCAGACATACATTCCATTTATAAACTTATGCTCTGGGTCTGAGCGAAAGTCAAATCCGTACAAATCAACACTTCGTCCGAACGGCCACCACTGAAGCCCTTTCAAGGTAGCAACTCCTCTCATGGGTCTCAGTAGCAACGCATCCATTCGATGTGAAGATCGTCGGTCTTCAATCACCGTCTTCAAATCTTCGACTTAGAACGTCATATAATCATTTGAAATGAGATTGAACTCGGTCTTTTCAAATGATTCTCGCATATATATATATATATATATATATATATAAAATAATTTGAAAACATTTCCTATCGTTATTAATATTTGATAACGACCTATCGCTATTTTTATTTATCGCATCTAAAATGACGATAAAAATATCACTTTTAACATCTCTGTTTTATTTACACTAAATGTAAATAAATTATAGTTTATCTATCTTTCAATTCATTTACACTAAATGTAAATAAATTGTAATCTTTTTCTTTTCCTATTTATTTACCTAAATGTAAATAAATATATTCTTATCTTTTTCTTATTTATGTACCTAAATGTAAATAAATGGTTTCATCTTCTTTTATCTTATTTATTTACCCTAATGTAAATAAATGTTTACCTTTACTTTTTCTATATTTATTTACACTAATTGTAAATAAACGCATCTTTTACTTTTATCTGATTTATTTACATAAGAAAATGTAAATAAATCCTATTCACATAATTGTCATTTTAATCCTTTTTATTTACATAAGAAAATGTAAATAAATACGATTCACATAATTTTTTTTTTACATAAGAAAATGTAAATAAATTCTTATTCACATATTTGTTCTTTACATTCTATTTATCCTTGGTTACAAAAAATGTAATTTTATTTCTTATAATCTTAATTACATATAAGTGTAATTTTATTTCTTATAATCTTAATTACATAAAAATGTAATTTTCTTTACAGCCTAAAACATATTCTTTTAATTACATATAAAAATGTACTTTATTTAATCTCTTATTTATCTAATGTAAATATATATGTACTACTTTGTCTATGTTTTATTTATTTACACTAAACATTTGTAATAATTACATATGCTTTAACCTCTCACATTGGATAGATATTGTTGTGATTACTGGACAGCCGGGCGGGTCCGGGCAGATTTACATCACAACTCAATCCAACCTCGGGTTACGCATATTATTTTCTTATTCATTTACCTATTTGGAAATAAATGTTTTATTTTTGTTTTCCTTATTATTTGGCCTAAATGTACATAAAGGTTCACTTTACCTTTACTTACTTATTTACACTATATGTAAATGACTATCATTTTACGCTATATGTAAATAAATGCTACCTTTCACTTTATTTACATTTTCATAACCTAAAATGTAAATTTCACTTAACTACATTTTAACCACCTAAGATGTATTTTAATCTTTATTTACATATTATCTAACATAACATGCATCTTAACTTTAATTACATTTCAATTAACATAAAATGCAAATTTAACTTTGATTACATTTTACCTAACATATAATGCATTTTAACTTTAGTTACATTTTTAACAATATAAAAAAAATGTAAATTTAACTTATGACATTTTTAACACATAAGAATGTGAATTTTGTCTAATAACATTGTTAATACGTAAGAGTGAATTCCCATGTCATTAACTTAACGATGTAATTCTGGGTCATAAAATTAACACAACTTATAATCTTGTGTCACATCAATAATATTAACACGTTGATGTAAATGTTAACACAACTTATAAATTGGTGTCATCTCAACTAAATTAACACAACATACGAGTTGGTGTTATCGCAAAAATGTTAACACTACATAAAAATTGGTGTTATCGCAACAATGTCAACATAACATGTAAATTAGTGTCAAAGGACAAAAATTAAAAGACATTCATTTTTCTATGTGTATTTGTGTTAAGAACACAAATATAAAGATGTTTATTCCTATGTAATATTTTATGCTAAGAATACACATAAAAGTATGGCTTTATTTTCTATGCAATACTTGCATTTTAAATGCAAGAAAAAAAATGATTTTTATTTTCTTATACAATACTTGCATTGTAAATGCAAGTATAAAAGATGTTTAAATTTTTCTTATGATTTTATTTGTGTTAAAAACCACAATTAGAAGATATGTTTATTTTCCTACGCTATGTTTGTGTTAAAAAAAAAAACACAATTTGAAGATATTTTTATATTTCAAGTTTTATTTGTGTTTTGAGAGCACAAAATAAAATGTAAGTTTTTATTCCAACTCATGTTAACAATTTGAAGTGAAAACAAAAGTGGATTTTTGTTTCAAGTTTCATTTACACTCTGAAAATGTAAATAAAGAAAAAGTAAATTTTGTTTCAGGTGTTATTTACATTATGAAAATGTAAAAGAGACAAAAAGTAAAATTTGTTCCAAATGTTATTTACATTCTGAAAAGGTAAATAAAATAAAAAGTGAGTTTTATTCCAAATGTTATTTACATTGTGAGAATGTAAATAAATAAAAAGTAAATTTTTGATAATTTCTATTTTTGACATTTTTGTTCGCATCGAGGGATGCAACCAAAGTATAATCCTTTCTTTTTATTTCAAAGTAAATATTTTGTTCTCATTGAAAATTGTAAACAAAATATAATCTTTGGTAAATTTCTATATTGTTTCAACTAACCAATTTGACAAAAATGTGTATATTAACAAGTTTGACAAAACTGTTAATCTTATATTCACATCAAGGTTTTGACAAAATGTTAACCTTATATAACTATTCTTTGCATGAGAACCATATAAAAAAAATGTGACTATAAGACATGCAACCTTTATTCCAACTATTTTTGTTGTTTCTAATGCGACCATAAAAAGGTTCTTTAATTTCACTAAGCAAGAATGTGATTTTCATTTCTTTTATATACTTTGACAAAAATGTGATTTTCTTCACTAATCTAGTTTACACCAAAAATGTTATATTATTCGCTAATCAAGTTTTACACTAAAATGTTACATTATTTGCTAATCAAGTTTTTCCCTAAAAATGGTACTCTAGTTCTTATTAACAAGAATGTACTTTTTATGTGAATGTCCAATTTTGTTTCTATTTAACAAAATAATACAAATGAACCCTTTTGATGTTTAAACAATTTTGTTACTAGCCAACAAAATAAACAAAAATGAATCTTTATGTGTTTAAACAAATTCGTCTCTAATCGACAAAATAACCAAAAGTGAATCTTTTATATGTTTAGACAATTTTGTTGCTAATCAACAAAATAAACAAAAATGAATCTTTATGTGTTTAAACAAATCCGTCTCTAATCGACAAAATAACCAAAAGTGAATCTTTTATATGTTTAAACACACAGTTTAATTCTGATCTATTCAGACACATACAAATTCGAATCAGGATAATTAACTAGCAAATAAACACCACAAATCAGTATACAAAAATTCCAGCAACTTCACAACATACAAGTCTAAATTATCACTCGACGATTATTTAAATAACTAGCAAATTATTTAAATAATTAATTTGTTTAGGAAAGAGATCTCAATAACAATACCATATCACAACCATAATCGCAATACAACCCGGCACAGATCAGATCAACATACAAATAATCATTCAACATCGATACAATAATTATTTAAATTAATTAGATAATTAAATCAGAGATTCTCACAATGATTGGTTTTCAGAAGTCAATCGCATTCAAAATTGCTGAATTTTCAAAGGGCTCGTCTGGGGTTGACTTATGGCGACGGCTGGAGCAAGGAGTGGGCGGTGGCGGCATCTCCAATCGGTGACCATGATTTGGATTTGAGGATGTTTCGTTTTTTTTTTTTTTTTTTGGGTGAAAGTGAATTTTCTGAAAGGGGAAAAACAATTTGGTATGGTAGCTGATATTCAGAGAAGTAAAATGAAGGAGAGGCTCGCAAATAAAAATAAAAGAGAAGAGAGAAGCGTGAGAAATAAGGAACACACGTGATAAAAGGAAATGCGGTGTAAACAATCTCAGCTAAATAAGGATACGTGGCAACAACCATTAAACAAAGATTTTTTTTATTTAATACCAAATGTTACCATTTATTTACTATGAATGCCAATTAACTACAATGTATTTATATATTTCCAAATACAATCCTTAATTGTCATTATTATTATTAAAACAAAATTAAGTCTACATAAATTAAATAAAACTCAAATAAATTTTAATACCAAATTCTACTCTAATAAATTTGTTTACACTCAATTATAATTCTCAAGTAAAACAGAAAATCAAATTTAAAATTTATCAACCAATATATTCTATTCATTAAAAATATTACAATCGTTCAAATTAACAAATATTTAAATCAATATAAAATATTTCAATGAATTTTAAAATACTACTATTGTTGATAAAACAACTCAAATTCAAATAAACTTATTTAAATTCCATTATAATTTACAATTCAAGTAAGATCAAATTTTTAATGTCTACAATAAGCTGATTTCAATGGATATTTAATTTAATTTCTCTCATGAATGTGCTTAATATTAAAAGGAAAGCATTTATGTTATATTAAACATTTTATACTATATATAATATGCAAACATTAAAGCATGTTTAGGGAAGAATAGGAAAAATAGGAAGTATTTATTTGTCGACTTAAAATGAAAATAGAAAAGGGAAGGAGCACGAGAAAGAAAGAAAAAAGTGGCAAGAATTAAATGGGACTATGTGCTAACATAAATGTTTGCGTTATGCATGTAGGTATAAGGGTAACGTATGCTTTGGAAAGGAAACCATGGGTTTGTCAACAAACATTAAAACTTTGGAATTTTGAACGATGCAATTTGGGAACAAAATGAATGTGTATTTAATGTTTACCGTTACATACACTTGTTTACTTAATTAATTTTTATCTTCCTCTTCCTAATGTATTTAATGTGTATTTAATGTTTACCGTTTACAAATGTTAACGGTTTAAATTATTTGACTTTTTCTTTATGTTGCAAATGAAATGAAATTTCGTATGTTACTACAGAAATTCTTTCATTTATATTAAATTGAACGTATTCTAAATATCAAATTTTCTTAATTGATTTTACTGCAAAATTTTACGTTTTACTTGCGGTAACTGCACCATTTGATACAATATCATTGAAATTTTCATTGTTAATGTTTTATTTAAATTTACTTAAATTAAATAAACAGATGTAATTTCATGTTCACATTTAAAGTTTGAGTTTAAATTCCAACGTCAACCATTTCTATACGATGTGGTTATTGTTTCATGATCGACAATATCGTTTCAAAACTTATGAACACGTATGGTTTGTTTGGTTATTGATGTTATCATAGATTGTCGTTTATTAAAAATAAAATTTGAAATTGTTATAATTAATAATACCTTAAAATTTATTTTCAAACCATTTAAATCAAGAACTAAATTAAAAATTCAAATTTATTTCCATTAACAAATCATAGAGTTTCAAGTCTCTAACTGACTTATTCCAAATTTCATATAGTTTATTATTCCAAAAACCAGTCGAAATTTACGGGATGTTACAATCTCCCCCACTCAGAACTTTTCGTCCTCGAAAAGGAACTAAGGTAAAAGTTGTTTAATTATCTAACCAAATTTTAATTTTCTTTTATTAATTTTATTTGTTGACTAACTTATCAAATATATATATTTTTATATATTTAAAATCATATTTTCAAAAATAGATTATATATAATTAAAATACGTTAATTATAAGCTTATCACTCTGAACTCATCCTAGGGCATTACTAACCCCATCTCTAATGAGTATTCTCATTCTAGGATACTGCTGATCCTATCTCTAATGAGTATTCTTATTGGACATTACGAATCCAACCTCTGATGAGTCTTTTGTTCAGTTCTAACGAGTTGTACCCCAAAGATTTGAGCTAACCAGAGCTCTGATACCACCTGTAACGACACGGATTTTGCCCAGTGGGTTAACCTCCCACCGTGACATACAGATGATCTCCCAGACACCTTGTTTTACGGCCAGCCTCTCGACTGCAATAACCAACCCTAATAAATAAGGGACATGTAAGGGTAAGAGCCCACTGTTCGCCACCAAACAACATGGTGAGAACCCCCTATCATGCGTAACCAGCTCCCTAGCCAGCACCAAGGACTGGTGTGAGAATTCTAAACTAATTTAACTAATAAGACAAATCCAAGGACCACGCCGCTAATGCGGAACGGGTTTTATTCCAATGGATTGTCGGTGCATAAACTAAAGTAAATCGAGAAATAACGCAATGTCTTTTTGGAAAAATGAAACCATTATAAGACCCAGGTCCCATCACACAATGCAACGCACACCAGAGGATAGGGTTTTACCTTATAATGGTCAAAAGATGCTTGATACGTATAAAACGGATTTGATATTAATGTGTATATGTTTTAAATAAAAACATTTCAATCATAAGTATTAATCCTAGACGGCATAGTACCCCATCCTACTATGTCGTCGATACTAGTTCTACAATCAAAACCGCAAGGTCGTATTGGAGATTTGGATTCCATCATGAGTCGAGGCTAGGGGCAAGCTCCTCTCCGATTCGAGACACTCTAGCAAATGCCTCAGGATCCCCCGCAGTGAACCCTTGGATGCGGTAGGGCCGGTCCCCGCCTATGGGCAGTGGATTAGTTATGCCTGAACACACGTTTCCCGGTCCCTTTGGACCTATAGTATGACCACCAACGGCCTATAAAAATAACGAGGCGCCTCAAAATCCATCATTCACATAAGTAAAATGTCAGGGCTGGTAGGTCGCTGACATCACTCTAGCTAGAAAGAAACGTGTGCACTCCCTACGGTCCGTATCCCGTTTTTGACTCATACCGGGGTGTGAGGCTCGCGAAGTCACGCTATACACAAAGCTACGCCTAAACAGGCCGTGCTTTGATCATCAACCACAAGGCCTGCTTTTCAACAAAAGCCTTGATCAATGCATCTTAGCATGCCACATTGTCAGTCCATACTATACCATTGATTTCTGCCAATATATAACCTCTAAGCTCATCTGTCTCAGAGAAGGGTGTTAACCACCAAGCAGACATGTATTAAAAGAGATCAAATCAGACATACATTCCATTTATAAACTTATGCTCTGGGTCTGAGCGAAAGTCAAATCCGTACAAATCAACACTTCGTCCGAACGGCCACCACTGAAGCCCTTTCAAGGTAGCTACTCCTCTCATGGGTCTCAGTAGCAACGCATCCATTCGATGTGAAGATCGTCGGTCTTCAATCACCGTCTTCAAGTCTTCGACTTAGAACGTCATATAATCATTTGAAATGAGATTGAACTCGGTCTTTTCAAATGATTCTCGCATATATATATATATAATAATTTGAAAACATTTCCTATCGTTATTAATATTTGATAACGATCTATCGCTATTTTTATTTATCGCATCTAAAATGACGATAAAAATATCACTTTTAACATCTCTGTTTTATTTACACTAAATGTAAATAAATTATAGTTTATCTATCTTTCAATTCATTTACACTAAATGTAAATAAATTGTAATCTTTTTCTTTTCCTATTTATTTACCTAAATGTAAATAAATATATTCTTATCTTTTTCTTATTTATGTACCTAAATGTAAATAAATGGTTTCATCTTCTTTTATCTTATTTATTTACCCTAATGTAAATAAATGTTTACCTTTACTTTTTCTATATTTATTTACACTAATTGTAAATAAACGCATCTTTTACTTTTATCTGATTTATTTACATAAGAAAATGTAAATAAATCCTATTCACATAATTGTCATTTTAATCCTTTTTATTTACATAAGAAAATGTAAATAAATACGATTCACATAATTTTTTTTTTACATAAGAAAATGTAAATAAATTCTTATTCACATATTTGTTCTTTACATTCTATTTATCCTTGGTTACAAAAAATGTAATTTTATTTCTTATAATCTTAATTACATATAAGTGTAATTTTATTTCTTATAATCTTAAATACATAAAAATGTAATTTTCTTTACAGCCTAAAACATATTCTTTTAATTACATATAAAAATGTACTTTATTTAATCTCTTATTTATCTAATGTAAATATATATGTACTACTTTGTCTATGTTTTATTTATTTACACTAAACATTTGTAATAATTACATATGCTTTAACCTCTCACATTGGATAGATATTGTTGTGATTACTGGACAGCCGGGCGGGTCCGGGCAGATTTACATCACAACTCAATCCAACCTCGGGTTACGCATATTATTTTCTTATTCATTTACCTATTTGGAAATAAATGTTTTATTTTTGTTTTCCTTATTATTTGGCCTAAATGTACATAAAGGTTCACTTTACCTTTACTTACTTATTTACACTATATGTAAATGACTATCATTTTACGCTATATGTAAATAAATGCTACCTTTCACTTTATTTACATTTTCATAACCTAAAATGTAAATTTCACTTAACTACATTTTAACCACCTAAGATGTATTTTAATCTTTATTTACATATTATCTAACATAACATGCATCTTAACTTTAATTACATTTCAATTAACATAAAATGCAAATTTAACTTTGATTACATTTTACCTAACATATAATGCATTTTAACTTTAGTTACATTTTTAACAATATAAAAAAAATGTAAATTTAACTTATGACATTTTTAACACATAAGAATGTGAATTTTGTCTAATAACATTTTTAATACGTAAGAGTGAATTCCCATGTCATTAACTTAACGATGTAATTCTGGGTCATAAAATTAACACAACATATAATCTTGTGTCACATCAATAATATTAACACGTTGATGTAAATGTTAACACAACTTATAAATTGGTGTCATCTCAACTAAATTAACACAACATACGAGTTGGTGTTATCGCAAAAATGTTAACACTACATAAAAATTGGTGTTATCGCAACAATGTCAACATAACATGTAAATTAGTGTCAAAGGACAAAAATTAAAAGACATTCATTTTTCTATGTGTATTTGTGTTAAGAACACAAATATAAAGATGTTTATTCCTATGTAATATTTTATGTTAAGAATACACATAAAAGTATGGCTTTATTTTCTATGCAATACTTGCATTTTAAATGCAAGAAAAAAAATGATTTTTATTTTCTTATACAATACTTGCATTGTAAATGCAAGTATAAAAGATGTTTAAATTTTTCTTATGATTTTATTTGTGTTAAAAACCACAATTAGAAGATATGTTTATTTTCCTACGCTATGTTTGTGTTAAAAAAAAAAACACAATTTGAAGATATTTTTATATTTCAAGTTTTATTTGTGTTTTGAGAGCACAAAATAAAATGTAAGTTTTTATTCCAACTCATGTTAACAATTTGAAGTGAAAACAAAAGTGGATTTTTGTTTCAAGTTTCATTTACACTCTGAAAATGTAAATAAAGAAAAAGTAAATTTTGTTTCAGGTGTTATTTACATTATGAAAATGTAAAAGAGACAAAAAGTAAAATTTGTTCCAAATGTTATTTACATTCTGAAAAGGTAAATAAAATAAAAAGTGAGTTTTATTCCAAATGTTATTTACATCGTGAGAATGTAAATAAATAAAAAGTAAATTTTTGATAATTTCTATTTTTGACATTTTTGTTCGCATCGAGGGATGCAACCAAAGTATAATCCTTTCTTTTTATTTCAAAGTAAATATTTTGTTCTCATTGAAAATTGTAAACAAAATATAATCTTTGGTAAATTTCTATATTGTTTCAACTAACCAATTTGACAAAAATGTGTATATTAACAAGTTTGACAAAACTGTTAATCTTATATTCACATCAAGGTTTTGACAAAATGTTAACCTTATATAACTATTCTTTGCATGAGAACCATATAAAAAAAATGTGACTATAAGACATGCAACCTTTGTTCCAACTATTTTTGTTGTTTCTAATGCGACCATAAAAAGGTTCTTTAATTTCACTAAGCAAGAATGTGATTTTCATTTCTTTTATATACTTTGACAAAAATGTGATTTTCTTCACTAATCTAGTTTACACCAAAAATGTTATATTATTCGCTAATCAAGTTTTACACTAAAATGTTACATTATTTGCTAATCAAGTTTTTCCCTAAAATTGGTACTCTAGTTCTTATTAACAAGAATGTACTTTTTATGTGAATGTCCAATTTTGTTTCTATTTAACAAAATAATACAAATGAACCCTTTTGATGTTTAAACAATTTTGTTACTAGCCAACAAAATAAACAAAAATGAATCTTTATGTGTTTAAACAAATTCGTCTCTAATCGACAAAATAACCAAAAGTGAATCTTTTATATGTTTAGACAATTTTGTTGCTAATCAACAAAATAAACAAAAATGAATCTTTATGTGTTTAAACAAATCCGTCTCTAATCGACAAAATAACCAAAAGTGAATCTTTTATATGTTTAAACACACAGTTTAATTCTGATCTATTCAGACACATACAAATTCGAATCAGGATAATTAACTAGCAAATAAACACCACAAATCAGTATACAAAAATTCCAGCAACTTCACAACATACAAGTCTAAATTATCACTCGACGATTATTTAAATAACTAGCAAATTATTTAAATAATTAATTTGTTTAGGAAAGAGATCTCAATAACAATACCATATCACAACCATAATCGCAATACAACCCAGCACAGATCAGATCAACATACAAATAATCATTCAACATCGATACAATAATTATTTAAATTAATTAGATAATTAAATCAGAGATTCTCACAATGATTGGTTTTCAGAAGTCAATCGCATTCAAAATTGCTGAATTTTCAAAGGGCTCGTCTGGGGTTGACTTATGGCGATGGCTGGAGCAAGGAGTGGGCGGTGGCGGCATCTCCAATCGGTGACCATGATTTGGATTTGAGGATGTTTCGTTTTTTTTTTTTTTTTGGGTGAAAGTGAATTTTCTGAAAGGGGAAAAACAATTTGGTATGGTAGCTGATATTCAGAGAAGTAAAATGAAGGAGAGGCTCGCAAATAAAAATAAAAGAGAAGAGAGAAGCGTGAGAAATAAGGAACACACGTGATAAAAGGAAATGCGGTGTAAACAATCTCAGCTAAATAAGGATACGTGGCAACAACCATTAAACAAAGATTTTTTTTATTTAATACCAAATGTTACCATTTATTTACTATGAATGCCAATTAACTACAATGTATTTATATATTTCCAAATACAATCCTTAATTGTCATTATTATTATTAAAACAAAATTAAGTCTACCTAAATTAAATAAAACTCAAATAAATTTTAATACCAAATTCTACTCTAATAAATTTGTTTACACTCAATTATAATTCTCAAGTAAAACAGAAAATCAAATTTAAAATTTATCAACCAATATATTCTATTCATTAAAAATATTACAATCGTTCAAATTAACAAATATTTAAATCAATATAAAATATTTCAATGAATTTTAAAATACTACTATTGTTGATAAAACAACTCAAATTCAAATAAACTTATTTAAATTCCATTATAATTTACAATTCAAGTAAGATCAAATTTTTAATGTCTACAATAAGCTGATTTCAATGGATATTTAATTTAATTTCTCTCATGAATGTGCTTAATATTAAAAGGAAAGCATTTATGTTATATTAAACATTTTATACTATATATAATATGCAAACATTAAAGCATGTTTAGGGAAGAATAGGAAAAATAGGAAGTATTTATTTGTCGACTTAAAATGAAAATAGAAAAGGGAAGGAGCACGAGAAAGAAAGAAAAAAGTGGCAAGAATTAAATGGGACTATGTGCTAACATAAATGTTTGCGTTATGCATGTAGGTATAAGGGTAACGTATGCTTTGGAAAGGAAACCATGGGTTTGTCAACAAACATTAAAACTTTGGAATTTTGAACGATGCAATTTGGGAACAAAATGAATGTGTATTTAATGTTTACCGTTACATACACTTGTTTACTTAATTAATTTTTATCTTCCTCTTCCTAATGTATTTAATGTGTATTTAATGTTTACCGTTTACAAATGTTAACGGTTTAAATTATTTGACTTTTTCTTTATGTTGCAAATGAAATGAAATTTCGTATGTTACTACAGAAATTCTTTCATTTATATTAAATTGAACGTATTCTAAATATCAAATTTTCTTAATTGATTTTACTGCAAAATTTTACGTTTTACTTGCGGTAACTGCACCATTTGATATCAATATCATTGAAATTTTCATTGTTAATGTTTTATTTAAATTTACTTAAATTAAATAAACAGATGTAATTTCATGTTCACATTTAAAGTTTGAGTTTAAATTCCAACGTCAACCATTTCTATACGATGTGGTTATTGTTTCATGATCGACAATATCGTTTCAAAACTTATGAACACGTATGGTTTGTTTGGTTATTGATGTTATCATAGATTGTCGTTTATTAAAAATAAAATTTGAAATTGTTATAATTAATAATACCTTAAAATTTATTTTCAAACCATTTAAATCAAGAACTAAATTAAAAATTCAAATTTATTTCCATTAACAAATCATAGAGTTTCAAGTCTCTAACTGACTTATTCCAAATTTCATATAGTTTATTATTCCAAAAACCAGTCGAAATTTACGGGATGTTACAATCTCCCCCACTCAGAACTTTTCGTCCTCGAAAAGGAACTAAGGTAAAAGTTGTTTAATTATCTAACCAAATTTTAATTTTCTTTTATTAATTTTATTTGTTGACTAACTTATCAAATATATATATTTTTATATATTTAAAATCATATTTTCAAAAATAGATTATATATAATTAAAATACGTTAATTATAAGCTTATCACTCTGAACTCATCCTAGGGCATTACTAACCCCATCTCTAATGAGTATTCTCATTCTAGGATACTGCTGATCCTATCTCTAATGAGTATTCTTATTAGACATTACGAATCCAACCTCTGATGAGTCTTTTGTTCAGTTCTAACGAGTTGTACCCCAAAGATTTGAGCTAACCAGAGCTCTGATACCACCTGTAACGACACGGATTTTGCCCAGTGGGTTAACCTCCCACCGTGACATACAGATGATCTCCCAGACACCTTGTTTTACGGCCAGCCTCTCGACTGCAATAACCAACCCTAATAAATAAGGGACATGTAAGGGTAAGAGCCCACTGTTCGCCACCAAACAACATGGTGAGAACCCCCTATCATGCGTAACCAGCTCCCTAGCCAGCACCAAGGACTGGTGTGAGAATTCTAAACTAATTTAACTAATAAGACAAATCCAAGGACCACGCCGCTAATGCGGAACGGGTTTTATTCCAATGGATTGTCGGTGCATAAACTAAAGTAAATCGAGAAATAACGCAATGTCTTTTTGGAAAAATGAAACCATTATAAGACCCAGGTCCCATCACACAATGCAACGCACACCAGAGGATAGGGTTTTACCTTATAATGGTCAAAAGATGCTTGATACGTATAAAACGGATTTGATATTAATGTGTATATGTTTTAAATAAAAACATTTCAATCATAAGTATTAATCCTAGACGGCATAGTACCCCATCCTACTATGTCGTCGATACTAGTTCTACAATCAAAACCGCAAGGTCGTATTGGAGATTTGGATTCCATCATGAGTCGAGGCTAGGGGCAAGCTCCTCTCCGATTCGAGACACTCTAGCAAATGCCTCAGGATCCCCCGCAGTGAACCCTTGGATGCGGTAGGGCCGGTCCCCGCCTATGGGCAGTGGATTAGTTATGCCTGAACACACGTTTCCCGGTCCCTTTGGACCTATAGTATGACCACCAACGGCCTATAAAAATAACGAGGCGCCTCAAAATCCATCATCCACATAAGTAAAATGTCAGGGCTGGTAGGTCGCTGACATCACTCTAGCTAGAAAGAAACGTGTGCACTCCCTACGGTCCGTATCCCGTTTTTGACTCATACCGGGGTGTGAGGCTCGCGAAGTCACGCTATACACAAAGCTACGCCTAAACAGGCCGTGCTTTGATCATCAACCACAAGGCCTGCTTTTCAACAAAAGCCTTGATCAATGCATCTTAGCATGCCACATTGTCAGTCCATACTATACCATTGATTTCTGCCAATATATAACCTCTAAGCTCATATGTCTCAGAGAAGGGTGTTAACCACCAAGCAGACATGTATTAAAAGAGATCAAATCAGACATACATTCCATTTATAAACTTATGCTCTGGGTCTGAGCGAAAGTCAAATCCGTACAAATCAACACTTCGTCCGAACGGCCACCACTGAAGCCCTTTCAAGGTAGCTACTCCTCTCATGGGTCTCAGTAGCAACGCATCCATTCGATGTGAAGATCGTCGGTCTTCAATCACCGTCTTCAAGTCTTCGACTTAGAACGTCATATAATCATTTGAAATGAGATTGAACTCGGTCTTTTCAAATGATTCTCGCATATATATATATATATAATAATTTGAAAACATTTCCTATCGTTATTAATATTTGATAACGATCTATCGCTATTTTTATTTATCGCATCTAAAATGACGATAAAAATATCACTTTTAACATCTCTGTTTTATTTACACTAAATGTAAATAAATTATAGTTTATCTATCTTTCAATTCATTTACACTAAATGTAAATAAATTGTAATCTTTTTCTTTTCCTATTTATTTACCTAAATGTAAATAAATATATTCTTATCTTTTTCTTATTTATGTACCTAAATGTAAATAAATGGTTTCATCTTCTTTTATCTTATTTATTTACCCTAATGTAAATAAATGTTTACCTTTACTTTTTCTATATTTATTTACACTAATTGTAAATAAACGCATCTTTTACTTTTATCTGATTTATTTACATAAGAAAATGTAAATAAATCCTATTCACATAATTGTCATTTTAATCCTTTTTATTTACATAAGAAAATGTAAATAAATACGATTCACATAATTTTTTTTTTACATAAGAAAATGTAAATAAATTCTTATTCACATATTTGTTCTTTACATTCTATTTATCCTTGGTTACAAAAAATGTAATTTTATTTCTTATAATCTTAATTACATATAAGTGTAATTTTATTTCTTATAATCTTAAATACATAAAAATGTAATTTTCTTTACAGCCTAAAACATATTCTTTTAATTACATATAAAAATGTACTTTATTTAATCTCTTATTTATCTAATGTAAATATATATGTACTACTTTGTCTATGTTTTATTTATTTACACTAAACATTTGTAATAATTACATATGCTTTAACCTCTCACATTGGATAGATATTGTTGTGATTACTGGACAGCCGGGCGGGTCCGGGCAGATTTACATCACAACTCAATCCAACCTCGGGTTACGCATATTATTTTCTTATTCATTTACCTATTTGGAAATAAATGTTTTATTTTTGTTTTCCTTATTATTTGGCCTAAATGTACATAAAGGTTCACTTTACCTTTACTTACTTATTTACACTATATGTAAATGACTATCATTTTACGCTATATGTAAATAAATGCTACCTTTCACTTTATTTACATTTTCATAACCTAAAATGTAAATTTCACTTAACTACATTTTAACCACCTAAGATGTATTTTAATCTTTATTTACATATTATCTAACATAACATGCATCTTAACTTTAATTACATTTCAATTAACATAAAATGCAAATTTAACTTTGATTACATTTTACCTAACATATAATGCATTTTAACTTTAGTTACATTTTTAACAATATAAAAAAAATGTAAATTTAACTTATGACATTTTTAACACATAAGAATGTGAATTTTGTCTAATAACATTTTTAATACGTAAGAGTGAATTCCCATGTCATTAACTTCACGATGTAATTCTGGGTCATAAAATTAACACAACATATAATCTTGTGTCACATCAATAATATTAACACGTTGATGTAAATGTTAACACAACTTATAAATTGGTGTCATCTCAACTAAATTAACACAACATACGAGTTGGTGTTATCGCAAAAATGTTAACACTACATAAAAATTGGTGTTATCGCAACAATGTCAACATAACATGTAAATTAGTGTCAAAGGACAAAAATTAAAAGACATTCATTTTTCTATGTGTATTTGTGTTAAGAACACAAATATAAAGATGTTTATTCCTATGTAATATTTTATGTTAAGAATACACATAAAAGTATGGCTTTATTTTCTATGCAATACTTGCATTTTAAATGCAAGAAAAAAAAATGATTTTTATTTTCTTATACAATACTTGCATTGTAAATGCAAGTATAAAAGATGTTTAAATTTTTCTTATGATTTTATTTGTGTTAAAAACCACAATTAGAAGATATGTTTATTTTCCTATGTTATGTTTGTGTTAAAAAAAACACAATTTGAAGATATTTTTATATTTCAAGTTTTATTTGTGTTTTGAGAGCACAAAATAAAATGTAAGTTTTTATTCCAACTCATGTTAACAATTTGAAGTGAAAACAAAAGTGGATTTTTGTTTCAAGTTTCATTTACACTCTGAAAATGTAAATAAAGCAAAAGTAAATTTTGTTTCAGGTGTTATTTACATTATGAAAATGTAAAAGAGACAAAAAGTAAAATTTGTTCCAAATGTTATTTACATTCTGAAAAGGTAAATAAAATAAAAAGTGAGTTTTATTCCAAATGTTATTTACATCGTGAGAATGTAAATAAATAAAAAGTAAATTTTTGATAATTTCTATTTTTGACATTTTTGTTCGCATCGAGGGATGCAACCAAAGTATAATCCTTTCTTTTTATTTCAAAGTAAATATTTTGTTCTCATTGAAAATTGTAAACAAAATATAATCTTTGGTAAATTTCTATATTGTTTCAACTAACCAATTTGACAAAAATGTGTATATTAACAAGTTTGACAAAACTGTTAATCTTATATTCACATCAAGGTTTTGACAAAATGTTAACCTTATATAACTATTCTTTGCTTGAGAACCATATAAAAAAAATGTGACTATAAGACATGCAACCTTTGTTCCAACTATTTTTGTTGTTTCTAATGCGACCATAAAAAGGTTCTTTAATTTCACTAAGCAAGAATGTGATTTTCATTTCTTTTATATACTTTGACAAAAATGTGATTTTCTTCACTAATCTAGTTTACACCAAAAATGTTATATTATTCGCTAATCAAGTTTTACACTAAAATGTTACATTATTTGCTAATCAAGTTTTTCCCTAAAAATGGTACTCTAGTTCTTATTAACAAGAATGTACTTTTTATGTGAATGTCCAATTTTGTTTCTATTTAACAAAATAATACAAATGAACCCTTTTGATGTTTAAACAATTTTGTTACTAGCCAACAAAATAAACAAAAATGAATCTTTATGTGTTTAAACAAATTCGTCTCTAATCGACAAAATAACCAAAAGTGAATCTTTTATATGTTTAGACAATTTTGTTGCTAATCAACAAAATAAACAAAAATGAATCTTTATGTGTTTAAACAAATCCGTCTCTAATCGACAAAATAACCAAAAGTGAATCTTTTATATGTTTAAACACACAGTTTAATTCTGATCTATTCAGACACATACAAATTCGAATCAGGATAATTAACTAGCAAATAAACACCACAAATCAGTATACAAAAATTCCAGCAACTTCACAACATACAAGTCTAAATTATCACTCGACGATTATTTAAATAACTAGCAAATTATTTAAATAATTAATTTGTTTAGGAAAGAGATCTCAATAACAATACCATATCACAACCATAATCGCAATACAACCCAGCACAGATCACATCAACATACAAATAATCATTCAACATCGATACAATAATTATTTAAATTAATTAGATAATTAAATCAGAGATTCTCACAATGATTGGTTTTCAGAAGTCAATCGCATTCAAAATTGCTGAATTTTCAAAGGGCTCGTGTGGGGATTTAATGTTTACCGTTTCCAAATGTTAACGGTTTAAATTATTTGACTTTTTCTTTATGTTGCAAATGAAATGAAATTTCGTATGTTACTACAGAAATTCTTTCATTTATATTAAATTGAACGTATTCTAAATATCAAATTTTCTTAATTGATTTTACTGCAAAATTTTACGTTTTACTTGCGGTAACTGCACCATTTGATATCAATATCATTGAAATTTTCATTGTTAATGTTTTATTTAAATTTACTTAAATTAAATAAACAGATGTAATTTCATGTTCACATTTAAAGTTTGAGTTTAAATTCCAACGTCAACCATTTCTATACGATGTGGTTATTGTTTCATGATCGACAATATCATTTCAAAACTTATGAACACGTATGGTTTGTTTGGTTATTGATGTTATCATAGATTGTCGTTTATTAAAAATAAAATTTGAAATTGTTATAATTAATAATACCTTAAAATTTATTTTCAAACCATTTAAATCAAGAACTAAATTAAAAATTCAAATTTATTTCCATTAACAAATCATAGAGTTTCAAGTCTCTAACTGACTTATTCCAAATTTCATATAGTTTATTATTCCAAAAACCAGTCGAAATTTACGGGATGTTACAGTGGTTCTCGCAGACTGGGCTATGTGCACTAGGGAGAGTTTTACGACTCCGGTCGGTTTCCCTCCTGAATAAATTCAAAAAAATATATTCTATTTTATATTAATGATTTTATAATTACAAGAAGCAGTATTGCAGAGATTAAAGCCACAATAGATATGCTGAATTCAGAATTTTCAATCAAAGACTTGGGTGACTGGAATTATTTTCTGGCTGTTGAAGTGATAAGAATAGCAAATTCAGAAATGCATCTTAATAAATAAAAAATACGTTTCATAAATTATTCTCAAAGCTCAAATGGACAAAGAAAATTCCTTGCATACACCTATGATCACAAACATACAGCTATCAAAAGTACAAGGGTGAATCTTTTCAAAATGGAAAACTGTACAGAAGCATTGTTGGTGCTTTACAATATGCAACAATAACAAGACCTGACATAACCTTCAATGTCAACAAAGCTAGTCAATACATGGAAAATTCTTTAGATAATCGTAGGAAGGCAGTTAAAATGTTCCTTAGATATTTAAAAGGAGCTATTGGCCATGGACTTGTTCTAAAGACTAGCAATAATTTAAACATCAATGCATGTGCAGATGCAGATTAGGGAACAGATTATGATGATAAAAAGTCTACCTTAAGATATTGTATTTTTCCAGGCAAGAGTTCAGTATCATGGTGGGCTAAAAAATAGAATATAATATCAAGATCAAATACTGAAGCTGAATTTAGAGGTGTTGCTAGTTGTACACGTGAAGTTAAGTGGATTGAATCATTGTTAAGTGAACTTTTGATTACAACAACTGAACAAGCTACAATATGGTGTGACAATATTAGTGCAATATCATTATCACCAAATCCAGTTTTGCATTCGAAAATAAAACATATTGATTTAGACCTCTACTTTATTAGAGAGCAAGTAATTAAAGGCATGTTAAAGATAGGATATATATACCATCTGCAGGTCAAAAGGCGGACATACTTATGAAGCCTTTATCTAAACCATGCTTCTGGATGCTCAAGGAAGAATTGAATATTGATGTAGCAGACTCAACACAGAGATTGAAGAGGTTGATTTTCATTCCAGATTGCTAAAAGTTTAAAGCTTTTATGGTACTTCAGTTGGTTTATGTCAGATCTACATCCCTCATCTAGGATTTCAACAGAACGATGAATATATGATCTGTTTTGCCGTCCACTTTTAACCTCTCTCGGTAATCAAGCAATTTCAACCTGTAAAGCTCAAGAATTGCTTGATCTACCTGTTGTGAAGGGCTAATGAGAAGAGATTTTATAATCAATCAGTGTTTATCCTGGTGGAGCCGCCATTATTTTGTTTTTCCTCGAGCTCAAACCCTAAACCTAAGTTGGTTTGGGGGGGGATGAAATATAACGGCTCCGCATAATGTAAAGATAATATATATCTTTACTTAATTATGGGCTTTGTATTTTGGCTTTAGCCCAAGCCGTATATGTAAATTATATATAGTAGATGCAACGTTACAAACGAATGTAACATTTCATTTACGTTTCCTCAAAAGTAATACAAGCTTATTGCTTCACTAACATTTCTGGTGCATTATTTTCCTGAAATTCCAACTTACATTAGTTTTTTTTGTTGCTTTTATGACGATGGTGACTATGTTATGATAATAAAATCTTAATAATTGTAACATAAATCTTTATAATTATAACATAAGATCTACAATGATGGTGACTATGTAATTTGTCTATCTCTAATGTATAATCCACCTTTGTAAATATAGTGTAATAACTAATTGTAGAGTTTATTCAACATGGACATGGGATGATATTTCAAGGGAGGAACATATTTGGAAGTAGTAGAATAGTTAAAGAAACTAATATAGATGACAAAATTGGAAGGAAAACTAATATGAAGGGGAATAATAGCTGCATTAGGGCAATTACCATAATCCTTTTGTTGAAATATAAAATGGTTTGAAAATTATACTTATAAGTTAAAATAGTACATTGTCTTTTTTCAAATGCTAGTGATGTAGTATGAATTAATGTGACACGAGTTAATATAGCATTATTTATAATAATATATAAAGGCTTATTATGGAATGATGTTACAATGTGACAAATAAGGTATGTGAATTTTGTATTGAATTATGGTATATTAAATTATTAGTTCACTATGAAAAAATATAATTAAGGATACTAGGCAGTTTAAGCGCTCAGCGGTTCCATAGCGGTGAAGGTGCAAAAAGGTGTAGCAGGGATAAAACATGGAGATAGCGGGGATATAGCGGAGGCACAAAAAGGTTCATAAAATGTGAAACCAAATATTTAAAATTAATCAATTGTCATTTTCACATTATATGCGTAGAAGAAACTAACATTAATTAATCATATATAGTAGAATTAAAGAATATTATGGATACACACATCAGATTTGACGATTATAATATATTCTGGAATATATTGGACACTAATTCCTTAAAATTAGCTCTTTACACTAACTTTATTGATTTTTTTAATATAGAATTAGTCAAATCAACCTTTATATATTAATATTGCTAAAGCGGATGGTAAAAAGCGTTGATTTAGCGGATGCAACGGGAAATAGCGGGGCTACAAGCGGATCTACTGTTCATCAGCGCTAAATTGAAATAACATAGCGGTTGGAGGGCGCTACGG
Source organism: Allium sativum (assembly GCA_030737875.1). Taxonomy (NCBI): domain Eukaryota; kingdom Viridiplantae; phylum Streptophyta; class Magnoliopsida; order Asparagales; family Amaryllidaceae; genus Allium; species Allium sativum. Next base: position 101,446,860 of record CM060924.1, read on the forward strand.
GCTATAGCGGGGACATTGCGGGGCTTTAGCGGGGCTTTAATTACATAGTAAGGATATATTATAAAGAGTTAACAGGTCAAAGTATGTATCTATTTGAGTTATAAGAATATAAATAAGTAGAAATATGAGAAGTAGGTGGAAAACTTGTGTAAATGGAAATATTATTTTGCATTTCTTCTTAAATACAGTTTTTTTTTAAAAGTAATATGCATATGTTTGTGATATAAGCTAGCTTATGTAGAACATAGACAACGAAACTTAGTAGATAGCGACATTTTTTAAAGTTGTACTAAACTATATATTAGAAAGGAAGAAAACATAAATGAAAACAAAATTATATGCACAAACAACATACAACAACATACCCATTAAATAACAATGAATAAATGCGTGCTTATGCTTGATACATAAATTTGTCCTTTTATAGGATTAAGCATCATAGCCCAATCTTTTACTATTTTTCCTCACTTCTTTCATCCGTTAGTTTTATTTTTAATTTTATTATATCCATTTTTATTTTTTGCATATTTGAATTGCATGAACTTGGGTGAGGATATAATTTTTTTAAGCTGCTTTCATAACCATGGGAAATAGGGAACCTATAAATACGTGGGCCTTTTAATCAGGGAAAGTTCAAAAGTTAATACAGTTTAAACACTTAATAGTGATATTTATACACAGGTAGTACATTAGAATTAAGATATTAATTTATGTTCAATAATCACTTCCCCATTAATATTAAAATCAGTAATGTTGTGCTTACCAAAGTTAACATTTTTTCCAAATAAGAGAACTACAACGAATAATATGGACATCCATTACATGTAAAAATATAATTAAACTTTACTGAGCAGAGTTTGCAAAGTTACGCTTTTCCTTTATCGTATCTATGAATGCCTTTTACTGCATTTATCATTGACATGCATATGGGAGGAGCAATATTAGGTAACAAATTATTGATAATATTTGAGATAGATTGACAAGCTAATGTGTAATAAATGCGCATACAATGTCTGCAGGTGTTAAAACTTATTTCAAGTGCTAATGAGTGGTGTAGGAGTTTCAAAACTTTTTTATTTGAGTTATTGAAAGTAGCATGTCTATTAACTTTTTTCAATTGTTTATGTCCAGTATACACCCACCATGCAGCTGGGATCTCTCCATCAGATCACTGTACTTTTATCTTCTCCGTGACCAGTTTGATGCACCTAATCAACCCCACGCTGCTAGGAGCCCACACACGATCATTATCCATGGACTCAGCACTGCCCAACCGCAAGTTATTACAGTGAACCCTCCCAGCAATCTGTTGTACACTTAGTCATGTTCCAGTGCTTCGCAAACAATCTTTTCTCAAACAACGTTGTCAATGCTGTTGCACAGCCAGGTAGGGCGGTTGTCATCTCTGTCATCCTTACAGTTGTAGTCGATCATATAATAGTGATTAAGTTGCATGGGTTGAACCCAAACCATCCAAACCATGATCGTAATCTACCCTTGATGATCAATGTTGCGCTATCACCGCGTAGGGCAACGGATCATCCAATGCAGTCGAATTGACTGATCATATGGCATTCAATGAGGTTTTGTATGGATGTTGAGAAATGATTGGCGGGAGAGGAGGCAAACCTCAATGGATGTGAGGGGCTAAGTAAAGAGATGGGGACGCGGTGATTGTCTGAATGGGTCTGGTTACTGGTGTTAATCCCTAAAAAATCCTCGTGCACATTGAATAGGAATCCTGAGCGAATGCCCCCCAAGTCGGCCGAGTGCAGTGTCGCCCCAAGCATATAGGTAAACACATGAAGTAAGATCCAAGCATCAAGCCTAAGGCAGAGCGATCATCCGGTACAACCGGCCACAACAATACATTACACCTCAGAAAGCACGAACAAGTAAGGATGAGGACCACATACTGTGAGAACTCGCGCATAGCAGCTACGAAGTGCTCGATCCAAATGCGAAAGCCCGATCATACATGTATCAAAGACCAGAAAAGGGAATCATGCGCACAGATGAAGACCGTCCGCATACTGCAACACCAACCGCTCAGCATACAAATCTATAGAGCAGTCGCATGTCAGCCTCCTTAGCAGGGCGCTTTAGCACCTCAGAAACCATGAAGATCTTCGAGCGCCCGCTTAGGAAAGGCACAACCTCATCACAATACAACAGCCGATCACTTCAGCAGACCGTCATCAAATAGTTCGCATACCCGCTCATCAGCCAATAGAGATGGCCATAACAAAAGAGCTTCAAACTGAAGAGGTCAGACACATGCTAATAAAGACTAATAATCAAGCTACAACTTTGGACAGCTGGCAACAGCTAATCAATGGCACATTAGTAATTAACGGAACGAGCAGCCATAATCCACAAAGGAAGATCTCGTATCATTGGGAGAGTCTGAAGCCTATAAATACATGATGACTATCAACCAGAAAGGGGGGAATCTTTCGAAATCACGAAGTGTTGCTAAACTCCATCATCAACTAAATCTGGCCATGGCGTCAAGCTCAGCTTTGAAACAGTGAAGATACTCTTCTCCTCAATCATCCATCCATCTTCTCCCTCTTCAAACTATACCATTCTCATGTATAATTCCTAGATTGAAATATATAAATGAGGGTATATTGAGTGAATCGTGAGATGAATGAAAGAGAGAACCGATGTACTTGTAATCCTGATTATCTATACAGAAATCGCCATAATAGTGGATGCAGGCTTCGTTAACGGCCGAACCACTCTAAATCTCGTCTCTATTTACTTTATTTGCATTCTCTGTTTTTTGATTACTTAGTAAACACGGCTTCATATTTTCCATACCGAATCGGCGAAGTACAATCTTAGTACCTTGGACGTTTGTGCCATTTTAGGCATAAACATTTTGGCGCCCACCGTGGGGCCGTGTTAACTTGCTTTTTTCATTTAGATATGACAAGATCCCTCAAGGAAGAGTGCATTCTGAGGCACAGACATGCTTAGGAGAGGAAACAATGAAATCAGCAGCCCCAGTAATAGCGTTCACACCATAACGCCATCTTCCACTGATTCCGAGGCAGAAGAATTGCCGGAGACGGAGGAAATTGTAACCAGAAGGAAGTTGGAAGAGGCAGTAGCAGAATTAACGAGCCGAATAGCTATAGCAAACAACGCACTGATGAAAAGACTCGAGTCGATACTAGCCATTCAAGCTGCCACCGTGAAAGCTGCGTTAAAAGCCACTAGTCCCCCGTTAACCCGAACAAATTGCGAGCCAGATAGGGGGCTATCCGCCTCAAGGTCAAGACATCGAGATTTCATCCAGAGGAACGCGCGATGCACTGATCGGGAAGATGGGAGAGATAACGCGCCAATACACTACCACCTTGGCGATGCAATCACAAAAAAGGAAGACGGTCCAGCCGCTATGAGACCGCCCGTTCAGGGAGATCGCCCGAATTCTTCGATCTCGGGTCCCGGGAGCATATCCAAACCAAAACCCGGTGATGAAGAAGGTAACCAACCCATGGGCCCGGACAAAGAGCTAACAAACCTCCTAGGAATGGTGAAAGCGATTATGGTGGAAAACCTAAAGGCGAAGGAAGATCGAAAGGATTGGAATACTTTCCAACTATGACCCCACTCACCAAAAGGGTTAAGAAGACAGTATACCTACAAAAATTCGAACCTCCGCTGTTACCATCCTATAAAGGAACGAGCGACCCCAATTTGTTCTTGTGCAAATTTGAGCAGTATATGAACGGGGTATGCGCTACATATGAAATTAATTGCTTGTATTTCCCGACCTACCTTGAGGGGGTAGCTTTCTCGTGGTTCACGAAACTGCCACCGTAATCTGTGGACAACTTCGCAACTCTGGCTAATCTATTCAATAAACAGTTCGCATCCGATGTATTCAAGACCCAGGATGTAGCGAAGCTGAGCGAACTACAGTAAAGACCAGAGAACCTATTAAGGCTTTTCTCACCCGCTTCGTCACAGCGGTGGCCAAAGTCGAAAAACCCGAACCCTACCTGACCTTGATGGCCCTTAAGGGGGGCATACGTAAAGAAACCAAGTTGGGGCGATGGATCAAGAGAAAAAGGCCAGAGACACTCGAGTGACTGCTCAACAAAGCTGAGAAGTACGCGAGCGCTAAAGAGAGCGCACAAAGTAGCTCCCAGAGTCAAAGGTGAAGCAATGATGAAGAGGACAGTCGTGCGATGAAAAAACTTCATTTCTTCAAAAGTTCCGAATTCACCCCTCTTAATGACACCATCGAAAACATCTTTATAGTAAGCAGGGACACCTAAAAGTACCCGATCTTGAAACCAAGACAGGTCAAAGACATAGCCATGAAGTCAGGAAGGTTCTGTCGATTCCATAAACAACCGGGACATGATACCAAGAGTGCAGACACCTGAATTCTGTGATCGAGGGCCTAATCCAGAAGAATCATTTGCAACGATATGTACAACATCATATCAATTGCCCCGACTCTCCGCAAACGAGGGGCAACATGCCTTAGAGAAAAGGAGGCCCAAAATAATCAAAAAAGGGCGCAAGCTAAAGGGATCAGCTGCAAAAGCCTCAACTAAAGATCGTCAAACTGGAACTCTCGATTACTCCATCCTTACTTTCCTAATTCTATCCTGTTATTAAAACTATTTTGTCTTACTTTATTGACTCACTGTGTTTGTACCAAGCAATGGTTTTAAAAGAAAGAAAAGCCTCGTGCACCACAATTTAACTATGTGTCTATCTGAATAACACACTTAGTGATCCGTGCTAAAAGTGGAATAATCTTTTGAAATGTAGGCATGGCAAAAGGCAATCCCAGGGCACAAGTTGAGCAAAGCAGCTCGAAAGCCGCGAAACGAGATCAAATAGGATGATGTAGCACGTCATTTTCGTTTTTTTAAAGAAAAAGAGGAAAGGGGCCATTCCAAGGCAGACAACAAGTTCAAAAACCAATCCCCGCCTTATGGAATGCGCCGGATGCTCAGTAAACACCCACACAATGGATTGGCGCCCAATTTTGATGAGAAGAGCAGGAAGATCTCCAAACTTATCTCTCAGGCAAAACTGCTGATTCCAAAAGGCACCTTCTCAGGCGCACAACACGAATTCCTTAAAACCGAAGCCGAAATTCAGAAGCAACAAGGATTGAAACCAATCTTCTAAGAGTTAATGCCGGATGGAAAGCAACTCGATATGTCCCATGGATAAAAACGCCAAGCCCACTAAAGGAACACCTTCTTAGGTGCAGGATGCGAGCTCTCCAACTTGAAAATCTTTGAGAGGGAGAACCCGTGTCTGTTTCATAGGGCAAAGCACAGTCTGAAGAACCTTTCTGAGATAACCAAAACACTCAAGCAGGGTCTGGAATGGATCGAAAATCTATAACCCAAGACCTCCCAGGGGCATATATTTAATTGAAAGATACCAAATGTGCTCACGATAACAAAATGCGCAGGGACCTTCGATAAACGATAAGCGACAGGACTTAAAAATGCAAATTAAATTTGAACGTAATAATGATAACTAAAAATTGGGCATCGTTGAACGATTAGCAAAATGCCCCGCCGAATGTGCAAATCAGAAGATAAAGGTGCAACATACGACGCACCAACACAGAAGCATAAAAATGCTACGTAATAAAAATCACAGTACGATAAAGTCCAAATGAACTACTAAAGCTGTGAGCACAAGTATTGCAAGCGAGGCTGGCTCCGCTTATACAAGCCAGACTAAAAAAACCAAAATCAAAATAAAACAGGTGGAACACCAGCAAGCCATCAGCGCCTACACAAGGTAAGATATGATCCTCTCCCTGGAATCAAGGGTCTCAATAAGCTCAAACCTCTCTTTCTCCAGAGCACAGATCCGATCACCATATTCCTTGTTAGCTTGTTGGAGATCTTCAACAAGACAAATCCAGGCACCCACTTGCTTCACAATATAATCCTTGACAGTGACAATGAGATTTTCAACCAAGTGTGGGCATTCCTCTAGCTAATTGAACTCAGCTAGTATGCAGTCTTTCATGTTATCTAGCTTGCCTGCAATTATCCATTTATCATATGGGTCTATGTACACATCAGAGCGAGAATTGGCTGGGCATCCAGCCAAAAAAATCCTTAATAAGTTCATGATCAAAAGGGTCAGGAACACAAAGAGACTCCGGAATGCTCACAGGGTCCAGGGCGATAGATGAATTTACCAAATGGCTCACAACAGCCTAGAAGTCTGGGACAGGAAGCTCGCCCAGCAGACACTGACTTTGAATATCGCTCGTGTCCAAAATTTCTTTGCCTCGGGGCATTATCTTACCACCGGCCCCTCTTGATGACCTCTTCTTGAGTCGCTTGGATAGTAGGAATTCTATTCTTGGGTGACCTGTTTCAAGACCGAAATTAGTATGGGCCCAAGTAACAGTCTAACCAGACTCCGGCATAGGCAGAGACATTTCATCAAATGGCTTATAAGCAAATGCCAATGCAGACTTCGAGGAGGACTACCAGATGACTCATATTCCTTGGAAACAATTACGAAAACAACAAACATGCTTCACAGAGACCTGAACATTTCTGGAGTTCAAACGAATGTAAGACACCCTAGTCTGAGGGCGTAAGAGTGTTCCGGCATAATAGAGTAAAGCAAGAAAAAGGAAAATTACCTAAAAAGATCATGGTACCGCGAAGTCAAAGGCAAATCGTCTAAGGCAGGAGAGTGCCGCTGTGGATGCTAAAGCAAGAGGTAAAGTAAGAAAATCAAGGCCTTTTTGAGAAGGAAAAAAACTTAGGTCAGAAAGCATGGGTTACTTGGAAAGACTCGGAAGGGAACCAACTATGACCAAAGGGTGTCTTGAGAAGTATAAAAATGAAACAAAGCTAGTTAAAAGCAAACAAGGAAGGTTAAAGGACGAGTCTCCAGAAAATTCTCGCCACATCAGCCAAGGTATCAGATTACATAAAGGCGTCCCATCAAATTCCAGCTGGCCTCCAAAATCGCCCATTCGCACAATAACAGTTCAACTAAAAGTGCGGCGGTTCAGCTGAATATATCCAAGAAATATCCCGCCAAGAATTTGTAGACAGGCAAATGCTGAAAATTCAAAATCAGGGATATAAAACTACGTCTAAGGATGCGCACTCTGCAAAACGTCACTCACCATGTCTGCTCAACACTCAAATGCTAAGATAGGCATCCCATTGCAATCTAGTTGACGCATACTCCCCGCCAAAATCCAGCCCTGTTGCAGGTATAACAGAATAATCCAAGAAATTTCCCCCGAAAGGATGACATCAATCCGCTGCAACGAAGCAATCTCGAACGACCCTCAGTGAGTCTTCCACACAATGTGCGACTACCAAATATATGGAAGCCAGTAATTCTCTAAAAAGAAATCACAAGCTTCGAGGGGCAAGTGTTAATCCCTAAAAAATCTCGTACACATTGAATAAGGAATCCTGAGAGAAAGCCCCCCGAGTCGGCCGAGTGCAATGTCGCCCCAAGCATATAGGTAAACACACGAAGTAAGATCCAAGCATCAAGCCTAAGGCAGAGCGATCATCCAGCAAGACCGGCCACAACAATACAGTACACCTCAGAAAGCACGAACAAGTAAGGATAAGGACCATATACTCTGGGAACTCACGCATGGCAGCTACGAAGTGCTCGATCCAAATGCAGAAGCCCGATCATACATGTATCAAAGACCAAAAGAGGGAATCATGCACACACATGAAGACCGCCCGCTAACTGCAACACCAACCGCTCAGTATTCAAATCTATAGAGCCGTCACATGTCAGCCTCCTTAGCAGGGTGCTTTAGCACCTCAGAAACCATGAAGATCTTCGTTCGCCCGCTTAGGACAGACACAGCCTCATCACAATACAACGGCCGGTCACTTCAGCATTCCGTCATCAAATAGTTCACATACCCGCTCATCAACCAATAGAGACGGCCGTAACAAAAGAGCTTCGAACTGAAGAGGTCAGACACAAGCTAATCAAGACGCTCGCTCCATAGAGTCGCTTTCCCACAATAATCAAGCCACAACTTTGGACGGCTGGCAACAGCTAATCAATGGCACATTAGTAATTAACAGAACGAGCAGCCATAATCCATAAAGGTAGATCTCGTATCATTGGGAGAGTCTGAAGCCTATAAATACATGATGACTATCAACCAGAAAGGGGGGGAGTCTTTTGAAATCACGAAGTGCTGCTAAACTCCATCCTCAACTAAATCTGGCCATGGCGTCAAGCTCAGCTTTGAAACAGTGAAGATACTCTTCTCCTCAATCATCCATCCATCTTCTCCCTCTTCAAACTATACCATTCTCATGTATAATTCTTAGATTGAAATATATAAATGAGGGTATATTGAGTGAATCGTGAGTTGAATGAAAGAGAGAACCGATGTACTTGTAATCCCGATTATCTAAACGGAAATTGCCATCATAGTGGACGTAGGCCTCATTAACGGCCGAACCACTCTAAATCTCGTCTCTATTTACTATATTTGCATTCTCTGTTATTTGATTACTTAGTAAACACGGCTTCATATTTTCCATACCGAATCGGTGAAGTACAATCTTAGTACCATGGATGTTTGTGCCATTTTTGGCATAAACAACTGGATAGGATGGTAAATGGTGTGTCACTTGGAGGTGTTACAGTAGATATAATTGTGCATGGGATGTGGTGTTGGTGTTCAAGTGGTTGAGAGAAAAAGGATTGACAAAAAGAGAGTAGTGAAGGGTAGAAATTGTTAGAGCTTATTGATTATGTGAATAAGGGGATAGTCGCATTGAGTGGTGTTCATGAACAAATATCAATCTGAGGAGTATCTAAAATTAGATGAGTAGTGCAAGAATGGGAATTCGCATTTGTTTAGGAGGTATCAAATTCAATGCATCAATGGATAGCACTTGTTCTTATTAGAAGAGTTTGACCGGGGCCAGTTGCACTTGCAGCTAAGGTTAAAACATTGGTTATGGAAACTTGGCGGGCATAAAAAGGAAAGGGATACTGATTACCTCATATGAATTGAAAGTTCAAGCCAAATGAGTACCCAGGATTAGATAAATTGGACAAATTTATATCAGTATATATTATGAAAGGCAAATCGTGGAAGAAGGGAGAAGAAAGCACAGAGGAAAATTTTTACATACAACCTATCTGATAGATGATTGCCTCGCTGCATGCGAATTAATAAGATGAAGAAACATATAAAAATAGGATGAGAAAGAAGACCAATTCTTCTGTCCCCATTTCCCCTGTTCCCCCGTGTCCCTCCAATCAAATCCCCTGGTTTTCGCTTTTTTGCATTTAAATCCCCCAATAATTGATGGATTTAACTGCAAAAGGTGGAAATCAGGGAGCTGTGATTGGGTGGGACATGGGGGGATAGGGGAAATGGGACAGAACAATTGGTGTGATGAGAAAGTGGTTTGTGAAACGTGTGCTGAAAGTAGTGGGGACCACTGAAAGTAGTTGGGACCTCGGTTGTTTGAGGACACGGTGGCAATCCTCAGTTTTGTATACTATTTTATTTATAGCCATATGATGTCCTCGTTTAAAAATAAATCTTGAACCTTCTTGGTCTTTTGTTTATCTACCAAGAGATTTTATTATATAGATATGCATTATGTACCTATATATACAATTGACAATTCCAGATAAGTATCACAAAACTAAATACTTATGTATATACATATGTTTAAAATATTATATGTGTACATGGTTTGTATGATGTGACTACCACTCCCCTCAACGTCATCTATATGAGGATGCGTTAAGGTTTATGAAGCGTTTAGGTATAAGGTAACAACACATAGACCAAAATTAATAAGACAGAAATGTAAAACACAGAGGAAACTTTAAAGCATTCATTCAATAAGCAAGTTAAATCACTGCACTTATTACATTTCAAAATACCAGATAATCACTATTATAAACCAAGCATATTATCTCGTGAAAAATATTAGAGTACATATGTAAAACCATAAAAATCATCCTTTTATATATCAATACAAAGATTATAAGAAAAGAAACGAACCATTACACGAATCTGCAAAGAGTAAATCCAAGTTGAACCGAATAATCAAGAATCACTGCTGAGACTCCCTACCTGGCGAACCTGGGGGAGGGGGCAGGAGAAGGAAGAGAGAAGGGGAAAACAAACTAGGTCAGACATATGTCTGGTGAGTTCTAGTAATTTCTAGTATGAGTATAAGTTAAGAAAGCATTTAGACAGATGAATAGTTCTAAGAGCAATAGACATAAAAGCATAATGATAAAGTAGGAAAGATAAACACGATTAAAGATAAGTTTATCATTCATATCCAAAGTTGCTACACAAACTACTAAGATATCATAATTAGGTTTTACCTAATTTCTAACAATTGATTGGATATTGTATCCATAATGTGATAACCTATGCCAGCTATGGAATTCGGGGTTATCAATCCCAAATCCATCAACTAAAAAGATATGGCTGTTAATCACAGGCGTTACAAAGGCTAATCTTCCTTAATCTAAACGATGCATGCTCATCCTGAATGCGCCGTACCCACCTCGTTTGAACCTCTTACTATCCGGTTTAGTAAAGCATACCTTACCTAGTGTGAGAACCACTGTTTCAGATCTCGAAAATATCGCCCGAGATCTCCTTGAGATCTCATTTTGGACTCCTCCCGAAACGAAATAGCAAATCTCACTGTAAATCTCGTCTCGAATATATCGTACGAGATATTGCAATATCGAACGATATATCGAGTAAGACGAGACGCTGAGATATCACCCGAGATCATGGGTTTTCTAGTTAAAATTTAAACTTGAGCCTAAATCAAAATAATAATTAAGAAAACTCAAATCCAACCACAATAACATTCATTTATTTTATATTTTGCATGTTAAATGAGCATGCCATATATATACATATATGTTCTGCAATGCTCATGATTTACATATTCATCATTTTTAACCAACATGTTACTTATGAAATTATGTATTTTATGTTCTACTTATGTTGAATTGTTTTATGTTTTAAGTTGTAAGAATTAACCTATTTTTATTTTTGTATTTCAAGTATATTATGATTTATGATTATGAATGTTCTTTCATAAATTAAGAACGATGAGGTGAATTTATGATTCAAGTTTAGGTTACTATTTTTATAATGGTATTCGTGAAAATAATTGTATAAGATTATCTGTTCATTAACATATCATATACCCCGAGATTATTCCGATATGAGCTTTTAAACTCGAGATGGAAATCCGAGGCAAACATCCAAGTTAGACCCATTTCACCCGAGATCTCCCTCGATATGAGATCAAGTTTCTAAGATACCCAAGACGAAATGCGACCGATATCCGAGATTTAAAACCTTGGTGAGAACTCCATGATAACAAAGGGATACTGACTGATATGGGTTCCCAACCAAAAATGCAATTAAAGCAAGTCACTCCGAGACTTGGTCCCTACTCATTATTTTATTAGGCCTCTTATCTTCCCCAATCAGCCTGAAACTGCCAAAACGGACCTAACTAGGATTTTATTATATTATTAAGCCTCTTGTCTTCCAAAATCAGTCCCATGCTATCAGAATAGACCTAATTTACGTGCCACCTCAATCAGCCCCACGTTGTCAAAACAGACTCCCGCTATCTTAGCCTATTAATTTTATCAAAGTTAACTTAACAAAATTTAAATTTATTAATAAGCACAATATAACCTCATGGTATATTCCTAGGTTATATTAACATTTTTAAATAATGTTATTCTTTTTTTTTACAACCCATCCCCACTTTATATTCAATTAAGTTCAATCTATTACAGTTTACATGTTCTCTAATTACATGTTAAGGTTTTATCCCCAATTTACAAGCATATCTGATTACAATACCTAATAAGTTTCAATATGCTCAAAAAGTCCCTTTTTATCCAATTACAATATTATTCCCATTTAACGCAAATTAACAATAAAGGTCTGCTCTCTTTTCAGGCTTGGGCTCAATGCTAAAAGAAAACGAGATATGGTCTGGGCTACTCGCAAGGCCTAGACTCAAAATAAACAAAAGCAAATGAAATAGACACAAGCATAACTATAAATAAACTACAACAAAGAAGGGGATAAGAAGAAGGACAATTACTTATAAATAATAAACAATTGGAAAGAAATAGACATGACAGTAAATAAACTATAGTAACTTACAGAAAAACTAAACATATAAATATTGTAAATACTATAAACAATAAACTTACAAATTAAAACTACTTAACTGTCTAAATACTCCTATGCAAATAACTAATCTTAAAATTACATAAAACTCACATATCTGATGAACAAAGCTTCCCCCAAGGCTTTCTTCTTAAATCTAGCAGAACCTCCGCCTCCATATGCGTTTATAAAAATAAACATTAAAAACTTAAGAACTTCTTCCCTAATAAAAATTTAATTATTTAGCCCTTCTTTATTTTGAGGATATGCCTGGGAAAGAAGAGAGAATGGATGTGAAGACTGAGAGAGGCTTTGCTAGTCTAATATAGGGTTTACTGGATGCCCTCAGCCATTCAAATCTAAGATTAGATCTAGTCCAACCATGTCATCAGACCAATAAGAAAGCACCACGTCAGCCTATGGTTTAAAATAAACCAATAAAACAACGCCAACACAGAAAATTAATGTTGGAAATAATAATAAACGTCGTTGCCTTGCGTGTAGGCCAAGGCATGCATAAATCATGTTCTGGGTCAGCCCACCCACTATCTGGGTCGACCTAATGAGCTGGGTCGCCAAGTGTTTATCTATTCCATATATTAATTTATTTTTAAATCTTCTTTAATTCATAACTATTTCATTTTAACTCCGAGTTTAGCAAACCAAGTGTCCATTTTGATCAGAAAATTATAACGGACCCAATGGCGCTAGTCCCATTGTCCAATTCAGAATATTACTCTAATTAATATTTATTTTATTGTCTTTTATATTTAATTATTGTCTGTTGATATTCAGGTTATTACATTTTCTCCTTCTTAAAGTATTTCGTCCTCGAAATCTTCAAGGCTACAAGAATGTTATAAATGTCATCAACCATTATCTAAACCCATCTACTCAACCATCAACTATTGGCATCCATTGTCCTTAGATTTTCCAATGCTTTTCATGAACATATGAAAAGGTGTTGTGTATATGTCCCTAAGCTAATGTAGAAATCAAGCGGTTTACCGATTCAGTTGACTTCATCAGTATAATTCTTGCTTGTGCCATGCACCCAGTATGTATGCAAAGGAATCCTAATGATACATATAAAATTCTATATGTGTGCAACAACCATACATCAAAATGCAACATCCATGTGATGATTCAACTATTTTTCAGCTATATTTAAAATAAAATGCACAAGCATCCATATGCAATTATGTAAGTGTCGAAGTTCAGTTGATCTCTAAGCAGTGCCTAGTGTGTGCATATGCATCCACTATTAAACACTTGCGTCCATGTGAAACTATTCAATCATAACATATCCCATTAACATGTTTTAAAACCATTTCCTACCATCCATAGGCTTCTACCTAAGACTTATGGTTCAAACGACAGGAAAAATAGGATCAAATTCAAAGCTTGTGAAAGGATAAGAATGTACTCTCAAAGAGAAAAGGAAAAGATTCTACCTTATGATTCCCAAGTCGCGTCGTCGCTGCCATTTCCCACACTGAATCTTAACAAGCTTGATCTCTTTATTCTGTAGTTTCTTCACCTCAAATCCTAGTATCCGAGTACGAACTCTCCTGACTGATTCCTACCTCGATATCCTCCAACTTACTTGGCTTTACTACTATTGCGGTATCATGTAAACACTTCCTCATGTGTGAAACATGGAACACATAATGAACTACTGCCAGTCTTTCTGGTAGTCTAACTCTGTAGGCCATCCGACCTATTCTCTCTACTATGGGGAATGGCCCTACGAACCACGATGCCAACTTCCCTATGGAGCCGAACCGAACAATGCTTCTCAAAGGTGACACCTTAACAAAAACCATGTCCCTTACCTCGAACTTTAGGTCGGTCCTCTACTGATTTTCTTACGACTTCCATCTACCCTGAGCTGCCTTCATCCATCTATGAATCAAATCTACCTTCTACAAGGTTTCTCTAATTATCTCAGGTCCATGTAGAAGTCTGTCTGTGGACTCCAACCAACATGTAAGTGATCTGCATGGTTGTCCACATGCCTCGAAGGGAGCTATACCAATACTCGTCTAGTAGTTGTTACTGTATGCAAAATCTACAAACGAAAGATGCTCCTCTTAAGTTCGTCCAAAGTCTAGGTTACACAGCCATAGTAAATCCTCAAGGATCCTATTAACCTTTCCGCCTATCCATTTGTTTGAGGGTGATAGGTAATGTTGAGTCGTAATTGTGCCCTCAATGCCTTATGAAGGCTCCTTCAAAACTTGCTCGTAAAGATGGGGTCACAATCACTAACAATACTAGAGGGAACTACATGAACTCGGACAGTCTCTATAAGATACATTGACGCCAAACAAGATGCATTCTTCTTAGTCTTAATCGAGATAAAGCGATCTTAGTCAACCTATTGACTACAACCCAAATATCGGTGTTACCATTCCCTGATCTGGGTAACCGATCTATGAAGCCCATCGAGACACTCTCCCACATTCACTACGGCACATCTAGAGGCTGAAGCAATCCACCACGCCTCCTCTGCTTAGCCTTCACTTGCTGGAAGGTCATTCATTGAGCTACATACTCTGCTACGTCCATCTTTATCTCTATCCAATGGAAAATCCTCTCCATATCTTTGTACATCTTATCACCTCCCGGATGGATGGTCATCCGAGAGTGATTCTGTAACGTCCTAGATTTTTGAACATTAATTTCGAGTATTAAATTCTATTTTAAATATTGATTTAATGAATTTGTATAGTATCGAATTTCTTTAATAAAACTTAGTTTGAATATATAAGTTTATAATTCAATTAAAACGAGCTCATGACGTCGTGGTAGTTCATAATATTGAGTTTTGAAATTTAATTGAATATACAGGATCCGATATAAGTCGTAATTCTTTGAAACAAAAAACGTTTGAATATATTGGATTATATTTTTCTAATGAAAGAGAAAAATGAAGGTTTCATATTATAGATTGTAAGTTATGTCCAATTCAAATTTTCAAATAGTCGCTATGTAATTCGTTAATAAACGATAATGTTTATCTAATAAATTAAAAAGGGAATTTTATATAATTCGAATAACATTTAACGTGAGAATATTAACGTTGGGTTATAAATCCATATTAGTTGAATCTGAAATGATATATTATTTTATTTAGTAATATTCGACGATAATAATTTATTAAATATAATTATTTTAGAATTAATTTATCGATAGTATATAGGCCTTAGAAATAGCTTTCTTTTCAAACGACCTCCGTTTTTGACGGAACGAATTTTATTTGAATACGTATAACTAATTAATGTTATATTTCTGGTGTGGAGTTAAACAACGTTGTTTTGTCGGTAGATAAAATTTAAAGATGAACCGATAAATTAAAATAATATCGTTTTGCAAACGAAGTCCGTTTTGAACGAAATTAGTTTCATTGTGACCGGAATATCAAGGCGTAGCAGCACATCCAATTTCGTCGTGTTTGAAGATCATTGGTGTCTGTGTGAATTTAACGGTCAACGTAAAATCATAGTACCGTGTAAAATCTTAAACCACGAGTATATAACCTACCATAAATAATGCATAGCCTGACCTAAATAATCTACAACTCAAACAATAAGAAAAATACATACGTCAACTAGCAATATTTTCTGCAGCCAACGTAAGACATTGTCATATAAAAAGGGGAACAAGCCGACATAAAAAAATTGTATAAAATCAAAGACCCGACCTACCCAAGTATTTACTATAGCCATTTTATTCATTGCAGTCGACAAAAAATTGAAAGGAAAACATAGCTGAAACAACGCACCGACCTAATCTAAAACTCCTACGCTGTCCTCTATGAAAGAATGTTGATCTTATCCCTCTGTCTCCTCATCTATATATATATCATAGTTATCCGGACCGGACCGCAGGTCGAGCCGTGATACTATCACGGTGATAATCCAAGGTCGAAGGTTTTGAAGGTCCGACCGGTCGAACCGTAAAAGTCGTGCACATAAGAAATATAAGTAAAATTAGTGTTTTAATGCAAACAACATTAGTATCCGATGAGAGTTTGCAATAAAATAATGGTAGTTGATACAACTAATCTCATGCAAGTCACATTATCATATAAATTAGCCATGTATGCATTATATACTCAATAAATCTTGCTGCTGCTATGCGTACAGTTTGAATAAAAATGTTCAACTAAAAGCTAAAAGTCCCACATTCTCAAAGAACAATGAATTCTTCCCAGGTCCCTTTATAAATATATCCACTACTTGAGTGTTTGATGTGCAGTCCGCACGAAATGTGCAATATTGCCTTTAGTTACTTTGCTGTTTGGTGTATCAAAAAATTAAATTTTCTTTTGTTGGCCCGGTTTTTGGTTTGCAAAGCAATTAAAACCCGGTTTTTTTGGGTTGAACCGTGGCTTTTGCGGTTTAGTTGTAAGTGCGGTTCAATTGGATTTCAGACCGAATTGCCTAACGGTTCACGGTTTTCATGGTTGAACCCCCGGTCCGGTCCGGTTCTTATAACAGTGATATATATGCATATCCTCCTCTTTCATTTTGTTTTCTGCGAACAACCTTCCCTCTTCAAAGGGAGAAACCGAGACTTCCTCCACTACAGTACTCACGCATGATACAATACAATCAAAAGCCCTTCATGAAAACAAAGTTTAACTTCATTCACGATAACCATTTTAGCTCCACCACCTTTTTGTTTTGAGTGAACTGTTCGTTTGGTTGGCATTAGGTAGCGCGGGTGGTCGAACAACAAGGTGTGCAGCGACGAGATGATCTCTTCGTGTGTGGGTTGACGAGGGGCAGCTGTGTTAAGCTCGGTGGGATAGTGATAATGGTATGAACAGTTTTAAGTACATGGGAAGGGCATACTAAAGCTGCTGCGAAAAGAGAAGAAGTCGCAGTTTGGAGACAGAGTGGTTAGGCACTGGTTTCGGACTTGATTCGTAGTGTCGGAGAGGAGAATGGTGGTGTTGTTCGCATGGTGTTTGAAGAAAAAGGAGGTGCGTTCTCATTTTGGTCGTGCGTTGTAAATATTTGGGAGTGGGGCACTGACATGAAGATGTAACTGTGAAGGAGAAGATGATTGGGGAAGGTATAGAAGGATTATGCGTGCATGGATTTAAAGGAAGCAGGAGCATTTTTCCAAAAGATTGGGGAAGGAAATAAAATACTGTAAGTAGAAGAGAAAGTGGGGTGGGCTGAAGTTATATTGTATGAGCTTGTGGTTAGTGTAGTTAAGTCATAAAGAAGATGACGACGAGTTCGAGAGTTCAGGTAGGGGAATGAAGTAATAACGTGGCCTCGTTGGGCTTTGGGCCTCGCAAATAAAAAGTATAATAAGAATGGTGAAATGGTATATTAATCTAATAGGAAGGTGGTATATATATTTGTGTTATAACTTTTATATGGTTGATATATATACTGCTATATAATGTTAAAGTTGAACAAAAAGGAGTGGTCGATGGCAGTTTACTTCAGGTGCGGAATAATGTAGTAGCGGGAAGTCACGTTTCAATGTGAACGGAAGAACAGTACGGGGATGGGCCGAGACTTGTATTAGCAGCGGCAAGTTAAAGGTAAAATTTTGGATCGGATTTATATCTATATACATTATTGGATTTGTTTAAAAATAATAATTAAGGATTAGTAAATTTAAATTAAACATACAACTTATCTAATTTATAACCCATTCGCACAATATCAGAATTGAATGAGTCCGAAAGCATTGGAATCACATGGACACAGACTATGTGAAAAGCAGGGTTGGTCAGTATTAGAGGCAACGTGAATTTTTTAATTAAATTAAACGCCATTTTAATTTAATTAAAACAAGTCGATTTAATGACGGAATTAAATCAAGGTGAGTTCAACTCACTCAGTTTACTCCACTTATATTTTCTATAAGCTGGGTTTTTATATTGTGTGCAATGTTTGCTAATGATTGATGATTTGTTGACTGTTTGCATGGATGCTGAATATTTTTGAATATTCATTGATTAAATTAAACGTTTGTTTAATTTAATTGAATTAGATCATTATTTTAACGATTATTTTCCAAACGAGGTAACTAACTTTGTTGGTTACGTTTATAATAATATAAACGTATTTAATAAATAATTGGATGCTTGAATTGTGTTGTTGATTGATTGTTGAATGTTATTTAAACTTTTTATATCTGTTTATTGTGATAAATATATTGCTATATTGAAATTGACATAAACATTGTGATGTAGGGAAGTACGGGTTGGAGGAATCCAACTGAATTCCTCTCTATTATGGATAATGTTTATCAGTATAATCATATATTGTTATTGAATATGAAATTGACTAATAATTCATGGTTTGATACTTTAATAAAAAAAATCCTCTTTAATATTATCGAGAAAAAATAAAGATTTCTGGGATCAGTATTAAATCGGTTCTGAACATTTTCAAAATTATATTTGTATATGATTTTGAAAATAAATCATCGAAGTTTAATTACGTCTTTAAAATCATAGAAATTTCAAGATATTACTATTCCATAAATGGTTAAGTGAATTATAATTGAACAAATAAATGAATTTAGGTATTAAGGATGCTTGAAATGTTAATGAAATTTATAAGTTTTTAAAAGATTTAAATGGGTTAGAGGAGTCATAAATACAAGGAAATTGATTTAAAAGAAATTACAAGAAGAATTTTCCATAAATAATAAACATTTTTACAAACGTTATTTGTAAATGTTTTGGAATGTGATAAAATGGGTTTTGTTAATGGGATCAGTGAATGAATGGAAATTGAATAAGGATTTTAGTGAGTATTTGGGTTTGGGAAAAATATAAGATATTTCGATATCAGGTTGAGTTGGGGCATAATAAAGATAAAAGAAAACGTTTCCAAGTATTGGAAATTTTACGAGTTTAATTAATCGATGGTTAATTAAAAAAGGCCAATGATAGGTATTGAATCAGTGAATTCATTTCCTTTTTATGGATGAATGGTGGTTTTATTTTGATAGTTAAATCACCAACTACCAAAATCTGGCCAACGATCGTTGGTATGGAAAGACCGGAATTGAATTTATATTCAAAAACCATTCCGACCAACATATACTTAACGTTGAAAATAGAAGATGGAGCAATTGAAGACCGTGGATCTGCATAAGCGAAAGGATTACTTGTCGAATATTCTCTGGGATTGCAACCAGAGGTATTCTAACGTGATTTGGTCATAAGTGAGATTTTACGGATTTACGAGGACTTCTCGCTACTGATCCGAAAGGATGCAGTAAGAGAGTGCCTTCGGTTTGTCCAGTCCTAGGACAACTTGTATGGATGAATGTCTGATAGAGTAGGCCTAACAAATCACGTACGGTTGATCTTTTAAAGGTATTACGTTTGGTGGTGGAGGAATTCATTTCTCTTAGATTTTTGTACCCATAATATTTTTAGGAAATCTATTAGTGGTTTGACTGGTTTGACGCTGTGGAATTCAAAGTAAATGATGGTGTATTGTTTTATAAGATAAAGTAGCCTCAGGCCTCACAACCGGGAAATAACAAAAATCGGGCAGGTAGCATGGCTAGTTGGGTCGCACCCTAGTAGGATGTATTATCACTAATCTAGAGAAATTCCTTATTTTTTCTTCCTTCGGTTCTGTATCTCTACGGATGAATAGTGGGACCTTAAAACCGGTGAGTGATAATACATTCGCTACGCTCAAGCTAAATGAATAGGCAGTTATGTGTGGTCGGGTTGCAAGATATTCTTGTTGAACCCCAGTGTATCCCATATAGAGTACAGTACTGATCGGAAGGTGGTCCCATACTTTGTCAAAGTTGGAATCCAATGTCCAATATGAGTCCGCGGTTTTTGATTATAGACTTTGTATATAGAGCGTGAGATGCAAGAGTTCTACTATTTGGTTATTTATTTGATATAGACACTATTATAAGATCACCGGATTTTCGTATCAAAAATGGTTTAGGTTATAGTAAGGTAAAAATCGTCCATATTTATGTGTGGGCTGGTCTTACTATTATCCTTTTCTTTCAAAAAGGATTTTCTTAAGTTAAGCAATATGGATGTATATAAACTTAGTGAGCTTTCCCATGCTGGTTCACCAGACTGATCTGCGGCGTTTGTAATGCTCGGGTTAGACGGAGTTGTACAGGTTCAGGTTATCGGTTGTTGTGGAGTTCAAAGACGAGTTGGAGGAGTCCAGTTGTATGATGTATACTATTATTCCGTTGTGTTGTATTTGAGGACAGGTTGTTATAACTGTCCAGATTGTTTTGACTGTTGTACTCTGGTGATGTAAGTATTATTTTTCAAGTTCTTTATAAAGGATTATTTCTATATTACATTTATTCCACGGCGATGTGAGACTCTGTGTGGTGTTGGTTCTTATTCTTATATTTTAATAATTATTTCTTTCTTTTCTCGTCCTCTAAATTTCTTGCTATTAAAGATTCATATTTTCGTGCACTTTTGGTTGGCCATGTGTAATATTAATCAACTCAAGGGTGTATGAGTTTGCGGGCCTTTACAACATGGTATCAGAGTTATAGGTTGAGTAGTAGCCTTTGCTCTGTGGCGTAACAAGATAGAGATAGGGTTAGTAATACCCCAGATTGAGTTTGAGTGTATATATGAGAGAGCGCATTCGTAAATTTTATATAAAAATGTTTTGTATTGTGTTGATTGATCAGTTCAAGTGTTGGGAAACCATATTGAACTGGTGATCGACACAATATTGTTTTATAAAGATGGCAAATGAAATAATTTTGCCTAAAATATATTTTTATATAGAAAAGGAAATAATTTTCTCAAGTTATAGTAGTATTAGCTGTATTGGTTGTTTGATTGATATGTTTGGAATTCAGAATGAATAGTGAACTAAGACTGAATTGGTTAGAAAATTAATTTGTTAATCAAATGGGATTAGCTTGGTTAAGTGAATTGAATTAAGGAATGGATATGGAATTTAAGTCGAATTTAGGGTTTGAATGCATAATAAATTGAATAGAATCAATTATGAAATAAAAATAAATTAGTTAACCCTGTATTTGTTATTTATATTATCAATTGAGTTAAGTACAGATTCCAAAAGGCCATGGGAGTTAATATGATTGCATAGATTGAAATACAGGTTTGAAGGAGATGAAAGATCGGTTGTTGATTTTCTTCATAATCAAATATTGAGTTTCTCGACAAATAGGTAAACCTTAATATTATTGGATTTGAATGATTGATTTTACCCCTGATTTGGGTAGCCGATTGGATTTTGGTTTTCTTTTAGAGAAGTTCAGGCCTGGAGTGGCAGTTGTAGTTGTACCGATCGAGCCCCGCAGAGGAAGTGCTGGCGGAATTTTCAAATTTTTTATAAGAGTTTGAATTTATTTCGATAATGATTCCAAATTAATTATTTTTGAAATAATTGGGCTTGGAGAATTTTTCTTACGTAGTAACTTCGGAGACGAAATTCTTTTAAGGAGGGAAGAATGTAACGTCCTAGATTTTGGAACATCAATTTCGAATATTTAATTCTGTTTTAAATATTGACTTAATGGATTTTTATAATATCGAACTTACTTAATAAAACTATGTTCGAATATATAAGTTTATAATTTAATTAAAACAAGCTCATAACATCTCGGTAGTTCGTAATATTGAGTTTTGAACTTTAATTGAATATACAGAATCTGATATAAGTCGGAATTCTTTGAAACAAGTAACATTTGGATATATTGGATTATATTTTTCTAATGAAAGAGAAAATTAAAGATTTTATATTATAGATTGTAAGTTATGTCCAATTTAAATTTTCAAATAGTCGCTATGGAATTCGTTAATAAACGATAACGTTTATTTAATAAATTAAAAAGGAAATTTTATATAATTTGAATATCGTTTAACGCGAGAATATTAACGTTGGGTTATAAATCCATATTGGTTGAATCTGAAATGATATATTATTTTATTTAGATACATTCGATGATAATAATTTATTAAATATAATCATTTGGAATTAATTTATCGATAGTATATAGGCCTTAGAACTAGCTTTCTTTTCAAATGACCACCGTTTTCGACGAAATGAATTTTATTGGAATACATATAACTAATTAATGTTATATTTCCAATGTGGAGTTAAACAGAGTTGTTTTGTCGGTAGATGAAATTTAAAGATAAATCGATAAATTAAAATAATGTTGTTTTGCAAACGAAGTCCGTTTTCAACGAAATTAGTTTCATTGGGACTGGAATATCCAGGCGTAGCAGCAAGTCCAATTTCGTCGTGTTTGAAAATCATTGGTGTCAATGCGAATTTAACGGTCAACGTAAAATCACGGTACCGTGTAAAATCTTAAACCATGAGTATATAACCTACCTTAAACAATGCATAGCCTAACCTAAATAATATATAACTTAAACCATGAGAAAATACATACGTCAACACCTAGCAATCATTTCTATTGCCAACGTAGGACAGTGTCATATAAAAAGGGTAACAAGCCGACATAAAAAAAAATCAAAGACACAGGGTGCGTTCGCAGTCATTTTTACCCACGCTCAGTTTTTGTGTGGCGTCTGACGCGTCGGACGCGAGCAACCTTTTCCACTGCCAAAAGGAACGTTGGCTGGAAGTTGGAAATGTAGTCTTTTTGTATTAGAACATGTATCTATATTTGTACTTGTATTAGAACCTGTATCTATCATATAAAAACGCGAGCAACCTTTTCCACTGCCAAAAGCAACCTTTTCCACTGTATTTGTACTTGTATTTGTATTAGAACCTGTATCTGTATTTGTATTTGTACTTATATTTGTAATGAAATGTAGTCGTTTTGTTTTACGAAAGTAGTAGTTAATTAAATCAAAACAAATAATTTAACAATTAAAATACCCCGATCAAATTCCACGCTCAAATACCCCATTCGCCGCTAAAAACACATTCCCCGTTCGCTAAAGTACCACGCTCAAATACCCCGCTCAAATGCCCTGCTCAAATGTCCCGCTCGTGTTCATTAAGAATGCACCCACAACCTACCCAAGTATTGGCCGCAACCATTTTATTCGTTTCAGCCGACAAAGAATTGAAAGGAAAACACAGTTGAAACAACGCGCCGAACTAATCTAAAACTCCTACACTGTGCCCTATGAAAGAACTTTGATCTTATCCTATATATATATATATACCCTCCTCTTTCATTTCGTTTTCTGCGAACAACCTTCCCTCTTCAAGGAGAGAAACTGTGACTTCCTCCACTACAGTACTCATGCATGTTACAATATAATCAAAAGCCCATCACAAAAACAAAGTTTAACTTCATTCACGAAAACCATTTTAGACTCCTCCACCTTTTTGTTTTGAGCAAACTATTCGTTGTTGGAAATAAATGAGAAGATTGGGGAAGAAGAGGTTGTGTAGTATTGGAGAGATATAAGTCCCACATTGTGTGAGATTTGTGAATATATCTCCATATATACCAAAGCCCCACATGGTATATCAAACAAATGACATGAGCACATAAAGACTTGAATGAATGGGCTATGTAGGCCTTAGGCTTTCATATTATATATTAAAATGTCAAAGATAATGGCCTTGGGGCTCTTGGGTCTCGTGATCTAATGGGCCGACGACTGTTAAAACGCGCGGAAAACAGTTTAATTTTGCGTGGGTGCGTCCTTTCGCCTGAACAGTGATTGGATGCGACCGTTTGGACCAGCGCGCCTGTACGGACAGTCGCGCCTACCCAGAAAGGCACCCCTCCGCCGCTATATATAGGCAGCCTGACAAAGCCACTGATAATCCAATTGATCCATTCTGACTTCTTTTTCACTGATAATTTGTTCTTAAAATAAACTCACTTGAGTTCGTTGTTTCTCTGCTACTGTAAGCGCTACATTGCAGAGATCGGTCTGTTTCATCTTGGGAAACAATTGCTCGCATACCTTCAGCGCCGTAGAGGGAGCAATATTGTTTTAACGAAACAGATTTACTCTGGAGTCGGACAATACTGACACAGGTACTCCTTTTACTTCTGTTTTGCAACTATTCAGCGCTGTTGCAAATCCGGTCACGCTTTTTGCCGTTACTAATTGTGAATATACTTCATACCAGTAACGCTTCTTGACGTGACAATTGGATAGTGATAAATTATTGATTACTACTCCATTTACATTAATACGAACAACAATCTTGAAACAATATTTTCGTTTTGCAGAAAACAATAATGGCTAAGAACAATAGTGGTCCTGCGGCGCCAACACCACCTGTAACCAATCCTTTTGCACCCGTGGTTACGCCAATGGCACTGTCTCATGGAGAAAGGCCAGAAAAGTTCACCGGAGCGGACTTCAAACGTTGGTAGCAAAAGATGCTATTTTACTTGACAACATTGAGCCTAGCAAAGTATCTTACAGAAGATGCTCCAGTTGTTGCAGAATTGGGACCAGATCCAGTTAAAGTTGAAGCCCTTACTGCTTCGAAAAATTCCGATTTCATGTGTAAAAATTACATCTTGAATGGCCTCGACAACAGTCTATACAATGTGTACTGCACTGTTGCAACATCCAAACAACTCTGATTGGCTTTGGAAAAGAAGTATAAAACTGAAGATGCAGGCATGAAGAAATTCATCGCTGGGAAATTTCTTGACTTCAAAATGGTCGATACAAAAGCCACGATCAACAAAATTCAAGAACTGCAACTTATCATTCGTCAATTAGAAGATGAAAAGATGACACTTAGCGAATCTTTTCAAGTTGCTGCTGCTATTGAGAAGCTTCCTCCATCATGGAAGGACTTTAAGAACTACCTGTTGTATATAACAGTGTTGTATACACAATTATATGATTATTGTTTGATGATAACAACCAAATATATATTTATATGTGTTTGTAATTGTACCGTTTCATACACTACACAACTGACAGGAATATAATATTTATATATTTAAATAAAATACGACTGTATAGAAATTTAAATATTCACACAGTATTTTATTTAAATAGAATATTTTATTTCAATTTCAAACAGTACAAAATTTTATATTCCACTATTTGAACACTTCATTGTACACTTCATTTTATACATTAAATTTCAGTACAGAGGTTCTCTCTCCAATACTCACACTCAATCTCACTTGTACATTTCACTTATTTCACTTTGACACAATGTTCATCTCCTATCTTGTATCTTCAGTCTTCCTTCAGTCTTCATTGCTCACAGTCAGTCCAGTCATCACCTGCTTACCTGTCACATGAAACACATACACACAGTATACTGCAATAGAAATAAAACTGAACACATGCAAATATAAATTTTATTTCTAAAAATTTATTTGCCTCAGTTTTCTGGTGTGTTTCTCATCCTTTTTCATGACTTGATCTCATATAAATATAGCACGCACACGATACATGTATATACATACATGTATATGTATATACACATATTTCAGTGCAGGGACAGGAAAACTCGTCTGATGGCTGCATGTACACACGTGCATGTATATACACGTGTGCACTGCCTCGCCAATCAGCGCGCAGCTGAGGAGTAGCCACGTGGACCTGCTCGACCCAGTGCACAATAAACATGGCCGAGGACAACACAAAGTCAATAACAAAGCAAAGCAGCTATGGATGCTCATATACAAACATACAAGTGCAACTTGGTTCAGAAAACTCAAATGAAAAAGCAAGCATGGTTCAGTCATAATGTATTGGCAAGCCAACGCAGTCGAGCACAAAAATGAACAAGGGACAACAATGAAATGGCACAATACAATGTGCAGTGAGTTCAAAGGATGGTCAAGCAACACAAATGCACAGTTCAGGTTAAGCTACAAGTGCATGGAGTTTTCAGTTTCATGTATATAGTACAAGGCAGCAGTGGAGCATGATGGACAATGCAGCATAATATTTTCATGAAGCAAGCATATGGTAGCATGTATGGAAGTAATCAGTTAAGCAATATTGCAGCTGTACAACTTCTCGAGTAAGTGCCAAACCAAAATGAAGCATGGTGCTCAACATAATGTCAAAGTGGTGTATACAGCAAGTGTGTGTACACTGGAATAAGTAAAATATGGCTGAGCATAGTCAGTGCATGAAGAAGGCAACATCATGGAATTAAACAACAGCGACAGGAGTGTTTTTCCAGTGACAATGGAAGAACTACATTGTAACGACCCGTGTTTTTCGACCATTTGAATATGAATATTTAAATTAGTTTTAAATATTATATTGGAAATATTAATGGAATTAAATATTGAATTCGTTATTTAAAAGAAGTTCGAACGTTATAATATAATATAAATTCGAGCTTGAAAATGGCGTGCAGTTCGTAAATTGGAGTTTTGAACTTCAACTGAGAATACAGGATTCGATATAAGTCGGATTTCTGTGAAACAAGACACGTTGGAACCGTATTGACGATAATTTTCATATGAAAGAGAAAAATCCAGATTTCGTGTTATAGTTTGATATTTATGGCCAAATCAAATTTTGAAATAGTCGCTATGGAAATTCGTTATTAAATTATAGGCCTTTAAAATGGCCGTTTTGCAAACGGACTCAGATTTCGACGAAATGAGTTTCATTAGAACCGTATCGTTAAATTTTTGTACGGTGTCAAATGGCGTGGCAAACCGATGTCGTATGTGACCACGGTGGCCATAAACGCCCGTTCAATTTCTATAGCGCGCATTTAAGTAAATAAATGGATATTTGAGTGTAACTTGAGCAGATGATCGAACTAGGCCACGAAACCAGTTCCGTTGAGTTCGTATCGTCGATTAGAGTCAGGATATGTATATAATTTGTTATTTTTAGAGATCGAGAAATTTGGTGTTAAAAAGGGTAGGGCGGTTCGGGGTAAAAACAGCCTACCGGGGCAACAGTCTCAGAATGCGACGAAATTTGTGCCGTTGGGTTCGTATCGAAAAGTTATTGTCAATGTTCGCAGTTTCAAGTTGATTCGATTTATCTGGTGACCGTGAAAAAATTAAACGTGTGTTCATTTCTGGTTTCATAAAGGAAATTTTTTCCATATGACCTCAGATTTCGACAGAACTCGTCCCATTGGATCCGGAATATCTTTTTACATCAAGAATAGCCTTTTTATCAGAAAACGAAAGTCATTTGTAGTGGTTTTATCGCGTTATTTTAGGATGAAGTTTCGTTAAAATAAAATAATAATTTAAAAATCTAACCCTACTCTAACTTATGGCTTTGCTCGAAAACAAATGCAGCCTCCACCATATATTTTCCATCTCGCGCGTACTACATCCCGAAGCCAAATGTGAAATCATAAAGACTCATGTACAACCCTAAGAAACCAGTACAAACAGCTACTACGTGAGCGTAGCTTATTTCCATATCGAGCCGACAATTTTGTTTCCCAACCTCAATACCCAGGAAGCAACAAATTTAATGGCGTTGTACTTCTGTCTGCTGATTGCCTTATATAAATTGAAGCCTCACCTTCGTATTTCCCCATTTCTAAATTCACGAAACCTACTGATTAAACTAGAAAATTTTCAACCGCGAATCCTTTAACTCATCGAGATATGTCCAACCGATGGCTATGATGAATGTTAAAGCCGTCGTTTGCCGGGATTTGGGGTGTGAAGGCGCCATAGTTAGAGTTATCTGTGGGGGAGAGCAGGTGATCGAGTTGGCCCATACTTCGGCCAGGGGTTGAACTCGGCAAGCCGCGTGAGGTGAGGGTATCAGATCATTTTCTGGTGAACTGCCTAGAGTTGTTCGAGGCGGGTTTGAGGTTGGTGGAGGAGGCAGTCGAGGCGTGCGAGGTAAGGGTGTTAGATCGAGTTCCGGCGATGTTCAAGGAGGTGGCCGAGGCTGTTGGGGACTTCCTTCTGACGATTGCCGATCGACGGCAGGTGGGGGGACTGTGTGGTGTTTAACGTGGAGGAGCTTGCCTGAATCGAAGCTGCATGGGGAGAGTTCGGAAGCGTGAAAACAGAAGTTGAGAAGGATCTGAAGCATGGATCTGCAGCTGTGTGTAAAAGGAAAAGAAGACTACAAAGTAGAGGGACAGTTGCATGGGAGGTGAAGAGCAGGGTGCTCAAAACAGTGGTGCCAACGTCCGAGCATGGGGGAGCAGATATCGGTGGCAAGCTGGAGTGGTGTTTGGAAGCATGGACGGTGTATACCGTGAGCAATCGGCATGTATACTTTACTGATACTTTACTGAAAACGTAATTAGACTAAAATAATTAAGTTGTTAATTAAAGCGATTAAGGTATTTAAAAGCTTATTTAACCTAACTAGAAGTTCATTACTTAAATTGTGACAGGGTTTGAATATGGCAAAGGTGAAAGGGGCCAACCGTTCTTTACTGAAGCCGGGATTTAAAGTTATCAAAATGGTTTAAGTAATCAACTATTTTATTATTTAATTAAGGGATAACATCGATGGTACTAAAATAACAATAACTTTATGCTGTACCGGGTCTTGTAACGAGAATGAGGAACAGGCTCCAAACAATCTGAAAGGGTGAAAGATCAGCCTCTAACCGGTTAATCTAAGCAAAGTAATTAAATTAATAATTTATTAAGAAAATAATATTTAATTAATTTGCATTCACTTCTGATTGTATAAAACATGCATATATTATCAGAATGAAGCGAAACCAATCATGTTGGGACCTTGCCATTGAATCGTACATTATGGAACCAACATGGACAGAGCTGGAGACTGGTGGAATTTATTGTTAAATTAAACTCAGTTTAATTTAATAGGAGCTGAAACCGAACCGCTTTAGCGACAACAGAATCAGATCGAGGTGAGTTAAACTCACTTAGTTACCCTTTTTATATTTTATATAAATTGGGTGTTTTTATTTTGTGTACTCTGCTTGCCAATGGTTGACTGCTTTGCTAGTTATCTATTTAACTGTTGATTTAAACGATGAAATTAAACTGTGTTTAATTTCAGTGAAATACCAAATCGTTATTTTTACCGATTGGTCCCAATGAAGGTAACTCACCTTGGTTGGTCACGTTTATTTATAAACGTGTTTAAATGGTTGCATTGTTTGAATTGCTTGTGGTTGATGTTAAATGGCCATTATTTATTGTTATCAGTTAAACAAAACTGAATGATATGGTTCGTGATAACCGTTTGAATACAGGGAAGAACAGGTTGGAGGGATCCAACCGGATTCCTCAAATGTATTATTTATTTTCATATTATCATATATGAACTGATCTGTTTGTGTGATTGATTTGGTGGTTGATTGAATATTCAACCTCTGTTTGGTTTGAACCAATAGGTGATATTGGTTAAGTGTTTGACAGAGTATGGCCTTTAAAAATCAATCGGTTTATAGATATGGATTCACCGTTAGGTGAGTCGATAAAAGTGAAGTTATAAAGTTTATTTTATAACTGGACTCAGATCTTGAAATATATTATTTGAATAAAGTAAAAAAAAAGGGAATTAAATAAATATTTTATTTATTTAAGACCTTGATTTATGGTTGGTTTATTTTATAAAGTATATGCTGATGTCAATCAGATTTTCAAGTATGAAAATAAGAAATGAATCGAAAGGGTTAAACTTTGATCATTGTTTTGTAAAGAAAACAAATAATTAGAATCTATTTAAATTAATTATACTTTTTAATTAATTTAAAGCGAGGATTGTTGAAATCGGTTAAGAAGATAATCAAGTTTTTGAGTTTATTAAATCGACCGTTTGGAATTAGAATGGTTTACCAAGTTAATGTGTTTTGACTAAAATAGTTAAATAAATATTGTTTGAATTTAAATAAGGATTTAAAAGGGATTTAATCTTTAATTTAGTTAGTAAAGGGATTAACTACTGAAGTAGTTGATGTTTGAAATGAGTTATTATTTTAATTTATGATGAATTTAGGAATATATTTTTAAATGGGAATTCATTTAAAAAAGTGACCGAATGTGAGATGCAAGCCAATTGAAGGGGGAAAGGGAATAAACATACTCAATTATTTGAATAAAGTCGAAGGAGATTTCGATAAAAGGGTTTATTATAAACCAGAGTCTTTAAGTGAGATTTAAAGTGTTAAGACATTAATTTTACATTAACGTTATTTGAAAACGAGATCTAGTAAAAAGGAGAATTTTAAACGAGATTTCAAAATGGGAAATTGAATATATTTATTCGAGATAGAATTAGCCAAACGTAATTATTCGGCTAAGTTGCCATCTCGTACGACTGCTAGCGTAATTCGCAGGGCTGCTGATAGCCTACGGCGGTCGGATGTTTCCTGAGGAAATCAGGCGTAACCATTGTGATCGCTGTGATCTAGAGTCAAGCGAATGGAGTTAAGACGAATGTAATTAATCAATTAGAGTTATTCAAATATCATATTTTGAATATTAAAAGAATTGGAAGTTTCAATTTAACAAAAGTAAATCAGTTAGATAAAGGCCAGGTGATGCTGAATACCGAATCAGTGAACTCATTGGAGTGTCATGTTTGAAACACTGAATATTTTGATAGTTAAAACACCGACTATCAAATCTGGCCAATACGATTGTTGGTATGGAAAGACCGGGATCGAATTTATATTCGAAAACCATTCTGACCAACAAATGCGTGAAGATCTCAGAAGATGATCGAGATGGTGCTGTGAAGACCGTGGACTATCATACACGGAAGAACCACTAATATTCTCTGCCTGGCAAGCGGAGATAAGCCGTGATTCTGTCGTGGTTGGAATCCACGAGTGCAAGGACTTCTCGCTACTGATCCATGGGGTGATTCCTATATGGATGCAGTAGGAGAGTACCTTCGGTTCATCCTGTTCCTGGATGACGTGTATGGACGAATGTCTGACAAAGTATTTCCAAAGGGTCACGTACGTTGATTTCTTCAAACGTGCTATGGTTGTTGGCAGGGAATTGCCATTCTCTAGCTTTCGGCTAGAGTATTTTTGTGGACGTCAATTAGTGATATCTGACGGATCTGACGATGTGGCATTCAAAGTGAATAATGACCATATGTTCAAAAGCTAGACTAAGCCTCAAGCCTCATCAACCGGGGAATGACAAAAATCGGGCAGGCAGCATGGCTATGTGGGTCGCTCCCATTAGGGTGTATAACCACCTATCTAGAGGAAGTCCTATTTGGTTCTTAAATCTATGTTTCGATGCTGTCCCTTATCGGGAGGCGGTTGCTGATCCCAACCGTCGGTGATATACATTCGATACACTCAAGCGAAATGAGTGGTCGGTCATGTGAGGGCCGGGTTACAAGAAGTTCTTGTTGAACCCAGTGTATTCGTCTCTAGAGATACACGAGCGGAAGGTGGACCCATACCTTGTCAAGTTGGAATCCAATCTCCAATAAGTGCCCGCGGTTTTTGATTGTATACCATATATGTGGAGCGTGAGATGCAAGCGTTCCACTAGATTTCTATTTACTTGTATTTAGACATTATTATAATATCAGAACAAGATATTGGTTCCAAAACTGTTTTGGGTTATCGTAAGGTAAAAACCGTCCGTGTTTATGTGTGGATTTGGTCTTACGATTATCCTTTTCTTTTGAAAAGATTTTGAACTTTAAAATCATGATTGGATGATTTACCCCTATACTGTGCGAGTTTATCTCACTCTGGTTCACCAGACTGACCCGGTGTTTTGTAAATGCTCGGGTTAGACCGGGTTGTACAGGTTCAGGTTATCGACTGCTATGAAGAGACGAGCTGGAAAAGTCCAGACGTATGATATTACTACTATTCCGCTGTGTGTTGTATATGGAAACTGGCTATTATAACTGTCCCATGGTATGATGTACTCTGATACTGTAAGTATTTTAAAGCTTTCAATAAAGATTATTTCTGTATTATATTTTGTTCCGCTGCGATGTGAGACTCTGTGTGGTGTTTTTTCTTCTTCTTCTATTCTAATATTTCTTTCTTTCTTACCTCACCCTCTAACTTCTTTCTATTAATGATCTGGAATGTTCGATGTCTGAATGGTCAACATGGTAGTTGATGTTGATCTTCGGAGTCGAAAATCCCGGTTCGTTACAGTGGTATCAGAGCTGAAGGTTAAGTGATTACCTTGGCTCTGTGGCGTGACTCAGTAGAGATGGGGTTAGTAATACCCTAGACTGAGTATGAGTGTATATATACGAGTGAACGTATTTGTAGATTTTATAAAAAAAATTGTTTTATATCATGGAGATTTATTGGTTGGGTTGTTTATGAGTTCTGATCGATCAGTTTGATCCACTGTATCGATAGGGGTTTATAAACACTCGAATACGATGGGTCGTCACGATATGTTTTGAAAAGAGGGTAAATGAAATAATTTTACCCAAAGTATATTTTGATATAGAGAAAATGATATATATTTGAAGTATTATAGTATATTGGATGTGTTGGTTGATTATAATTGAAATGGTTATATAAATAACCAATTAGAATTCGTATGATATAAAAGCAGATTTATGAAATCTGAAATAAAAATCAGAATTGGAATTAAAATTCCTAAATTTGGGAAAGAAATTTGCAAATGGACTTGAATTGAATATATGAGAATTTTAAAATCCTGGGAGATTTTAAATTGTTTACAAGCATTGTGAATTTTATTTTGAAATAGATTTCAAAATGAAAGTGGTTAAAATTGAAGCTTTGAAAGTGACATAGTATTGAACTCACTTCAATAGCTGGAAAATAGATTCCGATGATGATCCGGACATCATCGGTGTTCATTTTCGAGTGGTAAGTGACAGATTACTACCAAAATTTTTGTACTTGAATTGCTTTGAGAAAAACAAGTTGTTTTGAATCCTGAAAAGGAATATTTGAGTTTTAAAAGAACTGATCTATTTAAAAACCCCAGGGAGATTTTGTGAACAAAAACAAAATTTAATAGAAATTTGTGAAAGCAAATATGAAATGAGTTGAAACCAATTACCTGAAAATTAATCGGGATATAATATATCAGGTTGAATTAGATTTTGAATTGGGAGACAGGAATCTGAAATGGTGTTGGATTCGTAATTTAAGAATTGAAATCATTGATGGATGATGATTGAGTTAAGAATGGAATTTGGCTTGGACGCGTCAAGGATTGGGTTCTGAGGATAAAGTTGGAATTTTGGGGATGCATTTGTATATGCTGACAGGGTAGCAGATGGAGAAGATATAATGATGTGCCCGACAAAAAGGTACACGTTTATTTTTATATGGATTTGGTGATTTGTGAGCCTGTTTGGCAAGCCGCTTGGCTATTTCATTTTCTTTTGGATTGGAGAAGGCCTAGAAAGGCGAGTTGTGGTGGTACCGATTGAGCCGTACAGAGGAGGTGCTGGCGAAATTTTTCGAAAATTTAAAGTGTTAGAAAATTTTCGATATTTTTGAAAATATTTATTTACAGTATTGAATTGGTTTCTAATTTAATATAAAATTAGATTTGAAATTAATGAATTTATAACGTTCTTTCTTACCTTAGCAATTTCGAGGACGAAATTATTTTAAGGGGGGAAGAATGTAACGACCCGTGTTTTTCGACCATTTGAATATGAATATTTAAATTAGTTTTAAATATTATATTGGAAATATTAATGGAATTAAATATTGAATTCGTTATTTAAAAGAAGTTCGAACGTTATAATATAATATAAATTCGAGCTTGAAAATGGCGTGCAGTTCGTAAATTGGAGTTTTGAACTTCAACTGAGAATACAGGATTCGATATAAGTCGGATTTCTGTGAAACAAGACACGTTGGAACCGTATTGACGATAATTTTCATATGAAAGAGAAAAATCCAGATTTCGTGTTATAGTTTGATATTTATGGCCAAATCAAATTTTGAAATAGTCGCTATGGAAATTCGTTATTAAATTATAGGCCTTTAAAATGGCCGTTTTGCAAACGGACTCAGATTTCGACGAAATCAGTTTCATTAGAACCGTATCGTTAAATTTTTGTACGGTGTCAAATGGCGTGGCAAACCGATGTCGTATGTGACCACGGTGGCCATAAACGCCCGTTCAATTTCTATAGCGCGCATTTAAGTAAATAAATGGATATTTGAGTGTAACTTGAGCAGATGATCGAACTAGGCCACGAAACCAGTTCCGTTGAGTTCGTATCGTCGATTAGAGTCAGGATATGTATATAATTTGTTATTTTTAGAGATCGAGAAATTTGGTGTTAAAAAGGGTAGGGCGGTTCGGGGTAAAAACAGCCTACCGGGGCAACAGTCTCAGAATGCGACGAAATTTGTGCCGTTGGGTTCGTATCGAAAAGTTATTGTCAATGTTCGCAGTTTCAAGTTGATTCGATTTATCTGGTGACCGTGAAAAAATTAAACGTGTGTTCATTTCTGGTTTCATAAAGGAAATTTTTTCCATATGACCTCGGATTTCGACGGAACTCGTCCCATTGGATCCGGAATATCTTTTTACATCAAGAATAGCCTTTTTATCAGAAAACGAAAGTCATTTGTAGTGGTTTTATCGCGTTATTTTAGGATGAAGTTTCGTTAAAATAAAATAATAATTTAAAAATCTAACCCTACTCTAACCTATGGCTTTGCTCGAAAACAAATGCAGCCTCCACCATATATTTTCCATCTCGCGCGTACTACATCCCGAAGCCAAATGTGAAATCATAAAGACTCATGTACAACCCTAAGAAACCAGTACAAACAGCTACTACGTGAGCGTAGCTTATTTCCATATCGAGCCGACAATTTTGTTTCCCAACCTCAATACCCAGGAAGCAACAAATTTAATGGCGTTGTACTTCTGTCTGCTGATTGCCTTATATAAATTGAAGCCTCACCTTCGTATTTCCCCATTTCTAAATTCACGAAACCTACTGATTAAACTAGAAAATTTTCAACCGCGAATCCTTTAACTCATCGAGATATGTCCAACCGATGGCTATGATGAATGTTAAAGCCGTCGTTTGCCGGGATTTGGGGTGTGAAGGCGCCATAGTTAGAGTTATCTGTGGGGGCGAGCAGGTGATCGAGTTGGCCCATACTTCGGCCAGGGGTTGAACTCGGCAAGCGGCGTGAGGTGAGGGTATCAGATCATTTTCCGGTGAACTGCCTAGAGTTGTTCGAGGCGGGTTTGAGGTTGGTGGAGGAGGCAGTCGAGGCGTGCGAGGTAAGGGTGTTAGATCGAGTTCCGGCGAGGTTCAAGGAGGTGGCCGAGGCTGTTGGGGACTTCCTTCTGACGATTGCCGATCGACGGCAGGTGGGGGGACTGTGTGGTGTTTAACGTGGAGGAGCTTGCCTGAATCGAAGCTGCATGGGGAGAGTTCGGAAGCGTGAAAACAGAAGTTGAGAAGGATCTGAAGCATGGATCTGCAGCTGTGTGTAAAAGGAAAAGAAGACTACAAAGTAGAGGGACAGTTGCATGGGAGGTGAAGAGCAGGGTGCTCAAAACAGTGGTGCCAACGTCCGAGCATGGGGGAGCAGATATCGGTGGCAAGCTGGAGTGGTGTTTGGAAGCATGGACGGTGTATACCGTGAGCAATCGGCATGTATACTTTACTGATACTTTACTGAAAACGTAATTAGACTAAAATAATTAAGTTGTTAATTAAAGCGATTAAGGTATTTAAAAGCTTATTTAACCTAACTAGAAGTTCATTACTTAAATTGTGACAGGGTTTGAATATGGCAAAGGTGAAAGGGGCCAACCGTTCTTTACTGAAGCCGGGATTTAAAGTTATCAAAATGGTTTAAGTAATCAACTATTTTATTATTTAATTAAGGGATAACATCGATGGTACTAAAATAACAATAACTTTATGCTGCACCAGGTCTTGTAACGAGAATGAGGAACAGGCTCCAAACAATCTGAAAGGGTGAAAGATCAGCCTCTAACCGGTTAATCTAAGCAAAGTAATTAAATTAATAATTTATTAAGAAAATAATATTTAATTAATTTGCATTCA
Organism: Allium sativum; assembly: GCA_030737875.1. Classification (NCBI taxonomy): domain Eukaryota; kingdom Viridiplantae; phylum Streptophyta; class Magnoliopsida; order Asparagales; family Amaryllidaceae; genus Allium; species Allium sativum. The sequence goes on from CM060924.1 coordinate 101,482,994, forward strand.
CTTCTGATTGTATAAAAAAATGCATATATTATCAGAATGAAGCGAAACCAATCATGTTGGGACCTTGCCATTGAATCGTACATTATGGAACCAACATGGACAGAGCTGGAGACTGGTGGAATTTATTGTTAAATTAAACTCAGTTTAATTTAATAGGAGCTGAAACCGAACCGCTTTAGCGACAACAGAATCAGATCAAGGTGAGTTAAACTCACTCAGTTACCCTTTTTATATTTTATATAAATTGGGTGTTTTTATTTTGTGTACTCTGCTTGCCAATGGTTGACTGCTTTGCTAGTTATCTATTTAACTGTTGATTTAAACGATGAAATTAAACTGTGTTTAATTTCAGTGAAATACCAAATCGTTATTTTTACCGATTGGTCCCAATGAAGGTAACTCACCTTGGTTGGTCACGTTTATTTATAAACGTGTTTAAATGGTTGCATTGTTTGAATTGCTTGTGGTTGATGTTAAATGGCCATTATTTATTGTTATCAGTTAAACAAAACTGAATGATATGGTTCGTGATAACCGTTTGAATACAGGGAAGAACAGGTTGGAGGGATCCAACCGGATTCCTCAAATGTATTATTTATTTTCATATTATCATATATGAACTGATCTGTTTGTGTGATTGATTTGGTGGTTGATTGAATATTCAACCTCTGTTTGGTTTGAACCAATAGGTGATATTGGTTAAGTGTTTGACAGAGTATGGCCTTTAAAAATCAATCGGTTTATAGATATGGATTCACCGTTAGGTGAGTCGATAAAAGTGAAGTTATAAAGTTTATTTTATAACTGGACTCAGATCTTGAAATATATTATTTGAATAAAGTAAAAAAAAGGGAATTAAATAAATATTTTATTTATTTAAGACCTTGATTTATGGTTGGTTTATTTTATAAAGTATATGCTGATGTCAATCAGATTTTCAAGTATGAAAATAAGAAATGAATCGAAAGGGTTAAACTTTGATCATTGTTTTGTAAAGAAAACAAATAATTAGAATCTATTTAAATTAATTATACTTTTTAATTAATTTAAAGCGAGGATTGTTGAAATCGGTTAAGAAGATAATCAAGTTTTTGAGTTTATTAAATCGACCGTTTGGAATTAGAATGGTTTACCAAGTTAATGTGTTTTGACTAAAATAGTTAAATAAATATTGTTTGAATTTAAATAAGGATTTAAAAGGGATTTAATCTTTAATTTAGTTAGTAAAGGGATTAACTACTGAAGTAGTTGATGTTTGAAATGAGTTATTATTTTAATTTATGATGAATTTAGGAATATATTTTTAAATGGGAATTCATTTAAAAAAGTGACCGAATGTGAGATGCAAGCCAATTGAAGGGGGAAAGGGAATAAACATACTCAATTATTTGAATAAAGTCGAAGGAGATTTCGATAAAAGGGTTTATTATAAACCAGAGTCTTTAAGTGAGATTTAAAGTGTTAAGACATTAATTTTACATTAACGTTATTTGAAAACGAGATCTAGTAAAAAGGAGAATTTTAAACGAGATTTCAAAATGGGAAATTGAATATATTTATTCGAGATAGAATTAGCCAAACGTAATTATTCGGCTAAGTTGCCATCTCGTACGACTGCTAGCGTAATTCGCAGGGCTGCTGATAGCCTACGGCGGTCGGATGTTTCCTGAGGAAATCAGGCGTAACCATTGTGATCGCTGTGATCTAGAGTCAAGCGAATGGAGTTAAGACGAATGTAATTAATCAATTAGAGTTATTCAAATATCATATTTTGAATATTAAAAGAATTGGAAGTTTCAATTTAACAAAAGTAAATCAGTTAGATAAAGGCCAGGTGATGCTGAATACTGAATCAGTGAACTCATTGGAGTGTCATGTTTGAAACACTGAATATTTTGATAGTTAAAACACCGACTATCAAATCGGGCCAATGCGATTGTTGGTATGGAAAGACCGGGATCGAATTTATATTCGAAAACCATTCTGACCAACAAATGCGTGAAGATCTCAGAAGATGATCGAGATGGTGCTGTGAAGACCGTGGACTATCATACACGGAAGAACCACTAATATTCTCTGCCTGGCAAGCGGAGATAAGCCGTGATTCTGTCGTGGTTGGAATCCACGAGTGCAAGGACTTCTCGCTACTGATCCATGGGGTGATTCCTATATGGATGCAGTAGGAGAGTACCTTCGGTTCATCCTGTTCCTGGATGACGTGTATGGACGAATGTCTGACAGAGTATTTCCAAAGGGTCACGTACGTTGATTTCTTCAAACGTGCTATGGTTGTTGGCAGGGAATTGCCATTCTCTAGCTTTCGGCTAGAGTATTTTTGTGGACGTCAATTAGTGATATCTGACGGATCCGACGATGTGGCATTCAAAGTGAATGATGACCAGATGTTCAAAAGCTAGACTAAGCCTCAAGCCTCATCAACCGGGGAATGACAAAAATCGGGCAGGCAGCATGGCTATGTGGGTCGCTCCCATTAGGGTGTATAACCACCTATCTAGAGGAAGTCCTATTTGGTTCTTAAATCTATGTTTCGATGTTGTCCCTTGTCGGGAGGCGGTTGCTGATCCCAACCGTCGGTGATATACATTCGATACACTCAAGCGAAATGAGTGGTCGGTCATGTGAGGGCCAGGTTACAAGAAGTTCTTGTTGAACCCAGTGTATTCGTCTCTAGAGATACACGAGCGGAAGGTGGACCCATACCTTGTCAATTTGAAATCCAATCTCCAATAAGTGCCCGCGGTTTTTGATTGTATACCATATATGTGGAGCGTGAGATGCAAGCGTTCCACTAGATTTCTATTTACTTGTATTTAGACATTATTATAATATCAGAACAAGATATTGGTTTCAAAACTGTTTTGGGTTATCGTAAGGTAAAAACCGTCCGTGTTTATGTGTGGATTTGGTCTTACGATTATCCTTTTCTTTTGAAAAGATTTTGAACTTTAAAATCATGATTGGATGATTTACCCCTATACTGTGCGAGTTTATCTCACTCTGGTTCACCAGACTGACCCGGTGTTTTGTAAATGCTCGGGTTAGACCGGGTTGTACAGGTTCAGGTTATCGACTGCTATGAAGAGACGAGCTAGAAAAGTCCAGACGTATGATATTACTACTATTCCGCTGTGTGTTGTATATGGAAACTGGCTATTATAACTGTCCCATGGTATGATGTACTCTGATACTGTAAGTATTTTAAAGCTTTCAATAAAGATTATTTCTGTATTATATTTTGTTCCGCTGCGATGTGAGACTCTGTGTGGTGTTTCTTCTTCTTCTTCTATTCTAATATTTCTTTCTTTCTTACCTCACCCTCTAACTTCTTTCTATTAATGATCTGGAATGTTCGATGTCTGAATGGTCAACATGGTAGTTGATGTTGATCTTCGGAGTCGAAAATCCCGGTTCTTTACATACATGGTTAAGCCAAAGACATAAATGGGAAATTTCTTTCCATTTTTGCTATACAGAAATTCATGGCAAAAGTTTTTAATGGTGAAATCTGCACAAGTGTTTCCAGATATGGCAAAGAAAACAAATCAGTGCACACAAGATAACAATTGAAAAATGCTCAATTTCTGTATATATGGAAATCTGATTTGTACTCCTAAAATCACATATGGACAAAGAGCAAAACTGCAGATCAGGTTTTCAAAATTGATGTAGTATTTTTTGGCAACTCGTTCAATCAAGCAAATCAGTGCATGATTGTTTTTGGGCAAGTTTTTTTTTTATTTTTCCAGAAATCATCTTTTGGAAAGAAGAACAAGTTTTAAAACTGCTTTCATCTTTTTCAAAACCACAGTTTACATCCAGAAATGGAAGTGTGATTTCAAGACAGTTTTTTTTTAAGTATGGTAACATTTTCAAATTGATTTTTTAAATGTACACTGATGAAATATTTGGCAAGAAAACTATTTTACAAATCAGGTTTGGGATTGCAATCTTTTCCAGAAATCGCATATTTCATACATGGCAAGGGGCAAATCAGTTTTCAGTATTTTTATTGCCAGAAAATCAAGCATAATCATCTCAGTTCGAATGCCAAGAATTAAATCATATATGGAATAAAGTTTTTGGTATGCAATCAACTCGACATCTAAATGACATACAAGGAAAGGTTTCATTTCTAATTCAAGAATTGAAATAAACACTTTCTGGCATTTTTTTATAAAGGAAACCGCAATCAATCAATGTCCAGATAAATTTTCGTGAGGCAAATTCATGTCCAGGTTCACCTCAATAATCAAAGCCGAGAATATCAATTTCAAAAGAGGAAATCCAACAAAATCAGAGGAAGTCAATTATAACGAAATCAGAGAATTTTTCGGGTTGATTACCCTATACATACACAACCATTTTCATCACAGGCAGATTATCGAAAACCACAAGCAATTAAAAAGAAATTCGAAGAGAAAATACAGGAGAACTCACAATTTTGCACGCGTGTTTTCGATCGCAACAGTCCCAAATCGAGAGAACGAAAATTGCTTGGAGCCAAATCAATCGAACAACAAGTGCAACAACGTTCGAGCATTCAGAGATCAACAACGAGAGCAATTTATCAGGCAATCGAATTGATTTGGGAAGACTGGAGTAAACCCTAGCTTTTACTTTCAGATCGGCCGCCATTTTTAGTGCAAAAGCAAAGAGAAAGGGACAAATGAATTATGGGTGCATCACTTTGAAATGTGGTCGGCCAAGTCTAGCCTAATCCAAGTTAAAAGGGGATGACTCTCTTTACTTAATCTTCTAGGGTTTTATTTATTTTTATTTCAAGGTTGAATTTGTATTGTTTTTTTTATTTTCTTTTGTAAAACAATCTGAACAGTTTACTAGTCTGTCAAACTAGGGGTTACTGACTACAGGGCTGTAGCCAGGGGAAATCTGATCTTGGGGACAAAGATCAGTTAGGGTTTTCAGTATAGAGTTAGTACAGCAGCAGGAATTGCGAGTGTACGAAACTGTATAGGCGGTTAGCGAGGGTCGCGAGTCTGTAAGTTTGTGTATGCGAGAGTCTGTATAATTCTATAATAAAAACCTTGGGGAATGCAGCAGTAGGCAGGGTTGCCGAAGCTGGGTATATATGTGTGTAATTTATTTACAGCATTTATTTACTCTGATAATTATTTGTGCTGTGATATTTTTAATATTACATACTCAGCGATAATCTGCGATAAACCCTATTCACCCCCCCCCCCCCTCTAGGGTTAATCTAGATCCAACATTTGGTATCAGAGCAGGGTTTTTTTTGTTTAACTCTAGAGAAATGGGTAATCCTTATTGTCAGATCATTGAGAGTCAGTCCAGTCACATCCCAAACATTTTTGATGGTACAGATTTTTTGAGTTGGAAATCAGAAATGGAAGTTTATTTAAAATCTGTTAATATTAAATGTTGGGATGTTGTTATTAATGGGTTTGATAGTGTAGATATTATTTTCAATGCTCGTGCTATGGGAATTATATTTGATCATCTTAGTACTGAACAGTTTAATCTTATTTGCCATTGTCTATCTGCACAGGAAATCTGGGATACTCTCAATTCAAAGTATGGCAGATCTGACGACCACAGCTCAAAACCCAAGAAAGTCAACTTAGAATCAGAGTTCTGTTTAACAGGTTTTACAGAAGATAATTCAGATGGATCTGAAGATGGAGACTCAACAGACAATGAGACAAGAGATTACTCATATGAAGATTTAGTTCATTTTTGTACTGAATTAACAAAAGCTGTTGATAATCTCAAATCTAAAAATAAAACTCTGAAATCTGAAAAACTTGATTTGATCACCAAAAATAACATTTTGGAATTAAAGCTTGAAAATGTCAGAAATTTAGGAAATTCCGACAGCAAAAATTGTTTAAATTTCAAATCTGATTTAGTTCATCAAAATGAAGATCTGAAAAACTTGGAAAATGAAATCATGCTTTTAAAAGAAAACGAGAATGAACTAATTTGTAGAAAAAATATTTTGCAAAAGGAATTGGAAAATTTCAAGACATCTGAAAATTCCAAACTTGAAAATTTTGAAAGAGAGAGCCTGTTGAAAACTGAATCTGTTTTGAAAGAGCTTGAAATTGAGATTGAAAAATTCAAGAATTCTCAGAAACAACAATTTGAAAAACAAATTCAGTTTGAATCTGAAATTTTTGAATCGAAAACCAAAATTAAATTGCTTGAAAACGAAAACTTGGTTTTGAAACAAAATGATACTGAAGGGAGAAAGATCAGCAGTAATCGTTGTTCGAATCTGATGAAAGAGAATTCTGACCTTAAATCTAAAATTCAACAACTTGAGTCAACTCTGATCAAATTTTCTAACGGAGAAAAATCTTTAAATATGTTGTTGAATAATCAACTCTCCTCAGGAAATAAAAATGGTCTTGGTTTTGGAAAAAGAAATGATTTTGAAAATTTGAACTCTTGTGATTCTAAAAATCCTTCAAACTGCTTCAAGAAGGGTAATTCTGAAAATCTGATTTTTGAAAATTCCAAAAGATTTCTGAATCACAAACGAGATAAGGATCGGTTTGATAACAATTCATCTAATTCATTTTGGAAACCAAAAGGAAATAAAGTAAATTCATCTAAATTCAAACAAGTTTGGGTTCCTAAGGGTACAAAGGTAAATTCAGATGGGTTATTATACAAACAAGTTTGGGTACCGAAAGTTGTTAACAAAACTATGAGTGGTTTTACAAATTTTGTTAGACCACTTGATTTTCTCAACTGCTAGGTACCAGTGAAGGCTGAGGAACTGCTTTGGGAAAGAAAATCTGAAGTCACGTTGTTTCACTTCTTTGACTTGTTTAGAGTTCCTTAGCCAAGAGTACTGAGTTAGAGATTCTGGTTTACACTGATTTCAGGTATGATCTCTGAACTTGTCTTTGTAAATATTTTTTGTTTATTTCTTCTTCTTCCCCTTTCCTTTTTTTTTATTTTTTTTCTTTCTTTTTGTTTGTCCTGAGTTGATTTGACACCGCCATATTCTTCTTATTCTACGCTTCATTAACTTCCGATTGCAGTACTTATGATTTTCTGGAAATTCGTTTAATCTGTATAAAACTGTCATGTTTTAATTCTTCTAGAATCTGAATTTAAACTTGTATATATCTGCAATTGTTTTGGAGTTTATTTTTTTTCTGAAATTCTAATAGTGCTGAAGCATTCATATCATATCTTGAACACTGTTAGTATAAATTCAAAAATTTTGAAGATCTGAAAATTTAATGAAATTTCACACACCTCTGCTGTTTTTGAGTCTCTTCTAATCTGTTTTAGAAAAGCTCAATATATTATACTCATTACAGCACTTTGTCATTCATTAGTTGTGATAATTTCAGAAATATTCAGATTGGCTTGAATTTTTTTAAATTGTCTAGAATCTCAGTGATACATCTTAAAAATCATTGTTATTCATGATCATTATGGTTAGAATTTGTTTGTTTGAAATCATCTGAAACTATTAATATTTTGAATAATCACACACCTCCAAAATTTGAAATTATCAACCTTGTGTGACTGATTCATTATATTTCAAAACTTGACATTGATTCAAGTGATTTCAAATAAATTATTTTGGATCATGAATATCTATCAAATCTGATGTAAATGATCTGATTTTCTTTGGGCTTGTCTGAAATTCTTGTGAAAAATTCTTTGAAAAATTGGTGTTAAATCTCTCTACTATTTCATGGTTATTTGATTTGAATGATTGTTTGTATAAAATCATTTGAAATTATTGATTTATTGAATCACACACATATTCTGAATGTGAAAATGATAATTTGGTGTGATCGATTCATTGAATCTAGAGATTTTTCATACTCCTCAAATGATTTCAAATAAACGGTAGTTCTAATCTTGGATCATGAATGTTCTTATGTGACCATCCCCAGACAAGTCTGATGTGATATTGTGTTCTGCACTGCTCTGATACTGTTCTTAGATAATTGCTTATTGTTTGATTTGTCTGCTTGGGCTTTAAATTTCTGATGTCTGTGATATCATAGTTTGTCTCCATTGTCTTGGTAAAATCCTCGAGAAAGCAAGAACAAGTGGTATCAGAAGTGCTTATATTTGTTTCACCCATCTGTACTGAGATTCAAATTTTCACCTTGTATAGATCCATACATTTTTTTTGCCTTATACAAATAAATGTGCTAAATTTGTCTGGCTGGGTTTGTGTTTAAATTTCTTTGGTCTGAGATGTCCATGATGGTCCATCAGGGTGTAATTAAAATCCTCGAGAGGGAGACTACAATTGGTATCAGATGTGCTGATTTTTTTTATATATTTTAATCACTCTTGTCCTGTATAGCTCTTTATATTCCTCTTGTAATTAATTTTCAATTTTAAGATTATTTATTTATTATTCATTCAGAAATTGAAATCAATATCCAAATTCTTCTTTATTTATAATTCATCAAAATATATCAGAATTTGAAATTGTGATGAATTATGACTGCAATATATTTCACAACAAGAGGAGATTTTATCTGGATTTTCATGATGGTTGAATATTTATTATAATATCTTTGAAATAGCAATTATTTCACGACCATCCTCATTATCTATCATCATTCTGCCATCCATGATAAAAAAAAAATTAAATGTGGAGAGTTTAATATTATTTTTTTAAAAATCATCTTGAATAAACAGTGAAAATATTTGTGATGGAATTGTGGTTATGTTATTTTTCAGAATTAGTGTCAATTGAAGATTTTCAATAATCCCGGTACAGTTGGTCATATTTCATAATATAATTAATTTAGAAATTTATTTCACAGTCCATTTCTGTACCTATCACATTTCTATCATTCATATTGGTTGTATATACTGGGGAGTTTTTTTTATATTTAAAGCTGAAAATGATAAAATATATAATTGATACATAAGCGTGTCTCTAACCTCATTTAAAAATCCAAGCTCTGGTTATGCATGGTTATGAGACAACTTATAATTTAAGCTGCGACTGACCTCATTTAAAAATCCAAGCTTTGGTTATGCGTGGTCAGGGTGCTCTTAAATCAAAAGGAAAAGAAAAGAAAATAATGTGCAATAATTTTTTTTTAATATTCTCCTTGGTGTATAATAACCGGCCTATTAATCCACTTTCTAATCTGTGAAATGTGTTGAAATTTTATGACGTATTATGATTTGTTGATTGATAGGTATTAGGACTTGAGATTATTCGATTTTGTCACTTAAATTGAATTATAATTATAATCCAAATCCATCACTGCTTTTTTTTAGCCTCTTTTTTATAAAAATTCGTTTGAAAATTAATTGAAATTTATTTTTATATAACTCTCCTCATTTATATAAATTTCATCGTAAATCAGTCATTTTCTGCAATGTGAAATATGCCACTAGTTCTCTGTTTATTATGATTTTTGTTTGACTAATTGAGATTTATGATTACCGTTCTTCCTCTTAAGTTGAAATTACATTTGTTTAGTCATTTTTTCATCAATATTTTAAATTCTGAATCCTTTTGATGATAACAAAAGGGGGAGAATGGGTTGAGATTTTGATTTATGAGTGAATATTTTATAAATATTTTAATTTTGAAAATTTATTATTGTTCAATTCTTTCACTCATGCACACTTGTAGGGGGAGCATTCAAATAGGGGGAGTAATATATATTTCATTTTTTTTCTCAAACACATTTGTGCTCAAAATCTTATATTTGTTTGTCATCATCAAAAGGGGGAGATTGTTGTATATAACAGTGTTGTATACACAATTATATGATTATTGTTTGATGATAACAACCAAATATATATTTATATGTGTTTGTAATTGTACCGTTTCATACACTACATAACTGACAGGAATATAATATTTATATATTTAAATAAAATACGACTGTACAGAAATTTAAATATTCACACAGTATTTTATTTAAATAGAATATTTTATTTCAATTTCAAACAATACAAAATTTTATATTCCACTATTTGAACACTTCATTGTACACTTCATTTTATACATTAAATTTCAGTACAGAGGTTCTCTCTCCAACACTCACACTCAATCTCACTTGTACATTTCACTTATTTCACTTTGACACAATGTTCATCTCCTATCTTGTATCTTCAGTCTTCCTTCAGTCTTCATTGCTCACAGTCAGTCCAGTCATCACCTGCTTACCTGTCACATGAAACACATACACACAGTATACTGCAATAGAAATAAAACTGAACACATGCAAATATAAATTTTATTTTTAAAATTTTATTTGCCTCAGTTTTCTGGTGTGTTTCTCATCCTTTTTCATGACTTGATCTCATATAAATATAGCACGCACACGATACATGTATACACATACATGTATATGTATATACACATATTTCAGTGCAGGGACAGGAAAACTCGTCTGATGGCTGCATGTACACACGTGCATGTATATACACGTGTGCACTGCCTCGCCAATCAGCGCGCAGCTGAGGAGTAGCCACGTGGACCTGCTCGACCCAGTGCACAATAAACATGGCCGAGGACAACACAAAGTCAATAACAAAGCAAAGCAGCTATGGATGCTCATATACAAACATACAAGTGCAACTTGGTTCAGAAAACTCAATTGAAAAAGCAAGCATGGTTCAGTCATAATGTATTGGCAAGCCAACGCAGTCGAGCACAAAAATGAACAAGGGACAGCAATGAAATGGCACAATACAATGTGCAGTGAGTTCAAAGGATGGTCAAGCAACACAAATGCACAGTTCAGGTTAAGCTACACGTGCATGGAGTTTTCAGTTTCATGTATATAGTACAAGGCAGCAGTGGAGCATGATGGACAATGCAGCATAATATTTTCATGAAGCAAGCATATGGTAGCATGTATGGAAGTAATCAGTTAAGCAATATTGCAGCTGTACAACTTCTCGAGTAAGTGCCAAACCAAAATGAAGCATGGTGCTCAACATAATGTCAAAGTGGTGTATACAGCAAGTGTGTGTACACTGGAATAAGTAAAATATGGCTGAGCATAGTCAGTGCATGAAGAAGGCAACAGCATGGAATTAAACAACAGCGACAGGAGTGTTTTTCCAGTGACAATGGAAGAACTACATGGTTAAGCCAAAGACATAAATGGGAAATTTCTTTCCATTTTTGCTATACAGAAATTCATGGCAAAAGTTTTTAATGGTGAAATCTGCACAAGTGTTTCCAGATATGGCAAAGAATCAGTGCACAGAAGATAACAATTGAAAAATGCTCAATTTCTGTATATATGGAAATCTGATTTGTACTCCTAAAATCACATATGGACAAAGAGCAAAACTGCAGATCAGGTTTTCAAAATTGATGTAGTATTTTTTGGCAACTCGTTCAATCAAGCAAATCAGTGCATGATTGTTTTTGGGCAAGTTTTTTTTAATTTTTCCAGAAATCATCTTTTGGAAAGAAGAACAAGTTTTAAAACTGCTTTCATCTTTTTCAAAACCACAGTTTACTTCCAGAAATGGAAGTGTGATTTCAAGACAGTTTTTTTTTCAAGTATGGTAACATTTTCGAATTGATTTTTTAACTGTACACTGATGAAATATTTGGCAAGAAAACTATTTTACAAATCAGGTTTGGGATTGCAATCTTTTCCAGAAATCGCATATTTCATACATGGCAAGGGGCAAATCAGTTTTCAGTATTTTTATTGCCAGAAAATCAAGCATAATCATCTCAGTTCGAATGCCAAGAATTAAATCATATATGGAATAAAGTTTTTGGTATGCAATCAACTCGACATCTATATGACATACAAGGAAAGGTTTCATTTCTAATTCAAGAATTGAAACAAACACTTTCTGGCATTTTTTTTATAAAGGAAACCGCAATCAATCAATGTCCAGATAAATTTTCGTGAGGAAAATTCATGTCCAGGTTCACCTCAAAAATCAAAGCCGAGAATATCAATTTCAAAAGAGGAAATCCAACAAAATCAGAGGAAGTCAATTATAACGAAATCAGAGAAGTTTTCGGGTTGATTACCCTATACATACACAACCATTTTCATCACAGGCAGATTATCGAAAACCACAAGCAATTAAAAAGAAATTCGAAGAGAAAATACAGGAGAACTCACAATTTTGCACGCGTGTTTTCGATCGCAACAGTCCCAAATCGAGAGAACGAAAATTGCTTGGAGCCAAATCAATCGAACAACAAGTGCAACAACGTTCGAGCATTCAGAGATCAACAACAAGAGCAATTTATCAGGCAATCGAATTGATTTGGGAAGACTGGAGTAAACCCTAGCTTTTACTTTCAGATCGGCCGCCATTTTTAGTGCAAAAGCAAAGAGAAAGGGACAAATGAATTATGGGTGCATCACTTTGAAATGTGGCCGGCCAAGTCTAGCCTAATCCAAGTTAAAAGGGGATGACTCTCTTTACTTAATCTTCTAGGGTTTTATTTATTTTTATTTCAAGGTTGAAATTGTATTGTTTTTTTTTATTTTCTTTTGTAAAACAATCTGAACAGTTTACTAGTCTGTCAAACTAGGGGTTACTGACTACAGGGCTGTAGCCAGGGGAAATCTGATCTTGGGGACAAAGATCAGTCAGGGTTTTCAGTATAGAGTTAGTACAGCAGCAGGAATTGCGAGTGTACGAAACTGTATAGGCGGTTAGGGAGGGTCGCGAGTCTGTAAGTTTGTGTATGCGAGAGTCTGTATAATTCTATAATAAAAACCTTGGGGAATGCAGCAGTAGGCACGGTTGATGAAGCTGGGTATATATGTGTGTAATTTATTTACAGCATTTATTTACTCTGATCATTATTTGTGCTGTGATATTTTTAATATTATATACTCAGCGATAATCTGCGATAAACCCTATTCACCCCCCCCCCCCCTCTAGGGTTAATCTAGATCCAACACTACCTAAAGAACAAGCGCAAAAAATGACAATGGAGGAACTTGTAGTTCGATTGATAATCGAGGAAGATAATAGAAATTATGAAAAGAAGATTTCTCAAAATATGGTTGCCAAAGCAAACGTTGTCGAGACAGACAAGTCTAATAAGAGAAAACGTGACAACCAACCTAAGAAGTCAAAGAAATTCAAGGGGTCATGCCATAATTGTGGAAAGAAGGGTCATAAAGCTAAAGAAGTGTCATAAAGCTGTAGAATGTCGCGGCCCACCCAAAAAAGAAGAAATCAGAAGCAAATGTAGCGGATGTTTCAGACGGTGTTTCTGAAATGGACCTGTGTGCAGTTGTTTCAGAATGCAACCTTGTTGGCAACAACAAGGAGTGGTTTGTAGACACTGGAGCCACTAGGCATATATGCGCAAATAAGTGGATGTTCACAAACTACAAAAGTGCTACTAATGAAGAACAACTGTTTATGGTTAACTCGTCCACATCAAAGGTCGAAGGCAAGGGAAAGATTGTGCTGAAATTGACTTCTGGAAAAGAACTCACTCTAAATGATGTTCTCCATGTTCCAGAAATTCGCAAAAATCTAATTTCAGGATCGTTGCTCAGCAAGCATGGCTTCAAACTGACATTTGTGGCTGATAAATTTGTGTTGTCTAAAAATGGAGTGTACATAGGAAAGGGTTATGTATGTGATGGTCTATTTAAGGCTAATGTAACCACTGTTGTACCAAACAATGATATGAATAAAATTGAATCTTCTGCTTATATGGTTGACTCTCCTAATCAATCGAATTCTAGACTAGGTCATGTGAATTTTGATATTTTACAAAAACTGATCAATCTAGAATTCATACGTAAGTGTAGAATTGATAAAAATTACAAATGTCAAATTTGTGCTGAAGCCAAATTGACAAGAACCTCATTTCATCATGTTGAAAGAGAAACCGAGCCTCTAGACTTAATACATACTGATGTATGTGATTTGAAAATGTGTCAAACTAGAGGAGGAAAAAGGTACTTCATCACATTTATAGATGATTGTACAAGATACTGTCATGTATATCTTCTTAGAAGCAAGGATGAGGCATTCGATATGTTTAAACAGTATAAAGCAGAAGTTGAGAATCAACTCAACAGAAAAATTAAAGCTTTAAGAAATGATAGAGGAGGAGAACATGAGTTTCCATTTGAGGAATTCTGCGCTGAGCATGGTATAATACACCAAACTTCAGCTCCTTATTCTCCTCAATCCAACGGTATAGCCGAACGGAAAAATAGAACTCTTAAAGAAATGATGAATGCCTTACTTATAAGCTCTGGCTTGCCAGACAATTTTTGGGGAGAAGCTATTCTTTCGGCAAATCATATTTTAAATAAAATACCACGAAAGAAAACATCTAAGACTCCCCATGAACTTTGAAAAAACAGACCACCATCCTACAAATACTTAAAAGTGTGGGGGTGTCTTGCCAAAGTGGAAATTCCAAAACCGAAAAAGGTCAAAATAGGACCGAAGACTATAGATTGCATATTCATTGGATATGCTCATAATAGTAGTGCATATCGATTTTTGGTGTACAAATCTGAAATTGATTACATTCATGAAAACACCATTATCGAGTCTCGAAATGCAAGATTCTTTGAACACATTTATCCTCTAAAAACCTCTATTGAAACAAGTGTTCAAAAGAGGCCAAGAGATCCAGATACTCCTGAGGATAATGCTGATCAAAGAAAAATAAATGGTGAAACTGAGATAGAGGAACCGAGAAGGAGCAAGCGACAAAGGACCTCTAAATCCTTTGGACCTGATTTCTATGCATATATGATAGAAAATGAACCTCTAACTTACCAACAAGCAATGTCATCTCTCGATGCTCCTTATTGGAAAGAAGCCGTCAATAGTGAAATTGAATCCATTCTACAAAACCATACGTGGGAACTAGTGGATCTCCCTAAAGGATCAAAACCACTAAGATATAAGTGGATATTTAAGAAAAAATTAAAGGCTGACGGCTCAATAGACAAGTATAAAGCAAGACTGGTAATAAAAGAATTCAGACAGAAGGAAGATCTGGATTACTTTGATACATACTATCCCGTTACCAGAATAACATCAATTAGGATGCTTATTGCAATCGCATCTATATTGAATTTGGAAATACACCAAATGGATGTGAAAACTGCTTTTTTGAACGGTGAACTGGAAGAAGAAATATATATGCAGCAACCAGAAGGGTTTCTAAGCCCAGGAAATGAAAATAAGGTGTGCAAATTAGTAAAATCTCTGTATGGCCTTAAACAAGCACCAAAACAATGGCATGAGAAATTTTATGAAAAAATGTTATCAAATGGATTCAAAATAAATGAATCAGATAAATGCATCTATATAAAATGTATAGATGCTGGATATGTCATTGTTTGTCTCTACGTTGATGATTTACTAATCCTAGGAAATAATAAGGTCATAATAAAATCTACAAAGGACATGCTATCCTCTAGATTTGATATGAAGGACCTAGGAGTGGCCAATGTGATTTTGGGTGTAAAAATTATAAAGACACCACAGGGATATGCGTTATCTCAGTCACATTACATTACTAAAATTCTTGAAAAATTCAAGCAGCATAATATAACTACTGCAAAATCACCAGTAGATATGAACCAAAATTGGGTAAAGAACACTGGTGATGGTATATATCAGCTTGAATACTCTCGTATACTGGGAAGTATTATGTATGTCATGAATTGCACTAGACCTGATATTGCATACGCTGTAAGCAAGCTAAGTAGATATACCAGCAATCCTGGTAAAAATCATTGGAAAGCAATAATCAGAGTCCTATGATATCTAAAGTATACACAAAACTATGTGTTGCAATATGATAAGTATCCTTCAGTAGTAGAAGGATATAGTGATGCCAATTGGATAACGGGCTCAAATGACACCAAATCCACAAGTGGATATATGTTTACATTAGGAAATGGAGCAATTTCATGGAAATCATCCAAACAGACTTGCATAGCAAGGTCAACAATGGAATCTGAGTTCATTGCTTTAGACAAAGCCGCGGAAGAAGCAGATTGGCTTAGGGGGTTTTTAGAGGACATTCCAAATTGGGAAAAACCAGTACCTCCAATATGTATACATTGTGATAGTCAATCTGCTATAGGAAGGGCGAATAGTACATTGTATAATGGTAAATCTAGACATATTCGTCGTAGGCATAAAACCATAAGACAACTTCTCTCTAATGGAGTTATCACTATAGACTATGTAAGGTCAAAGGATAACATTGCGGATCCACTAACTAAAGGCTTGCCTAGAGAGAAAGTTCAAACCTTATTGATGGGAATGGGTTTAAGACCTTTGATCTAAAAGTTTTTCTAAACGGAAACCCCACCTAGTTGACTGGAGATCCCAAGATCTAGGTTCAAAGGGACAACTAAGTTTAAAGATAAACTTAATGGCACTGTTAAAATACAAACCATTCCTATGATAAGTCAGTGCACTACCCGTCAGAGAATAGGATAAGCTTAGCTTTTAATGATGTCTATACTGTGGTGTTATAAAAGACCCAAGTGGAGTATTACGGGATACTCTTTATAGAATCACCTACGTGAGTGTGAAGGCGCCGCTTCAAAAAGAATTGTAAGGTCGAATTCTTTAAACACTCATGAGACCAAGCAGGTGTTCATGGCAAAAACGAACACAAACAGAGAAACATTGGGTCTAGAAACACTTAGCATGTGTTATCTTTATATACTAACACAAAAGGCTTACAGTTCAAAGACAATCTAGTCCACTGATTCGCCAGTTGGTTATAACGATAAACACTAGGAAAAGTTCAAGGCCATTACACTACTTTTACCGATACGCTAAATGTTTCGCAGAAATTTAAGAACAAAAAATAATATCTCATTCATGTGGGGGATTATTGGAAATAAATGAGAAGATTGGGGAAGAAGAGGTTGTGTAGTATTGGAGTGATATAAGTCCCACATTGTGTGAAATTTGTGAATATATCTCCATATATACCAAAGCCCCACATGGTATATCAAACAAATAACATGAGCACATAAAGACTTGAATGAATGGGCTATGTAGGCATTGGGCTTTCATATTATAAATTAAAATATCAAAGATAAGGGCCTTGGGCCTTGGGGCTCTTAGGATCTCGTGATCCAATGGGCCGCCGACTGTTAAAATGCGCGGAAAACAGTTTAATTTTGCGCGGGTGCGTCCGTTCGCCTGAACAGTGATCGGATGCGACCGTTTGGACCAGCGCGCCTGTACGGACAGTCGCTCCTACCCAGAAAGGCACCCCTCTGCCGCTATATATAGGCAGCCTGACAGAGCCACTGATCATCCAATTGATTCATTCTGACTTCTTCTTCTTCGCTGGTAATTTATTCTTAAAATAAACTCACTTGAGTTCGTTGTTTCTCTGCTACTGTAAGCGCTACATTGCAGAGATCGGTCCGTTTCATCTTGGGAAACAATTGCTCGCATACCTTCAGCGCCGTAGAGGGAGCAATATTGTTTCAAGGAAACAGATTTACTCTGGACTCGGACAATACTGACACAGGTACTCCTTTTACTTCTGTTTTGCAACTATTCAGTGCTGTTGCAAATCCGGTCACGCTTTTTGCCGTTACTAATTTTGAATATTGTTCATACCAGTAACGCTTCTTGATGTGACAATTGGATAGTGATAAACTATTGATTGCTATCGGGTTCGTACTCCATTTACATTAATACGAACAACATTCGTGTGGGTGGCATCAGGTAGCGCGGATGGTCGAACAGAAGGTGTGTAGTGGCATGACGATCTCTTCGTGCATGGGTTGACTAGGGGGTAGTTGTCTTGAGCTCGGTGGGATAGTGATGTTGGTATGAACAGTTTTAAGTGCATGTGAAGGGAATACCGAAGCTATTGCGAAATGAGAAGAAGTCGCAATCTGGAGGCAGAATGGTTAGGCAGTGGGTTCAGATTTGGTTCACAACGTCGAAGCAGAGACTGGTGGTGTCGTTTGCATGGTGTTTGAAGAAAAAGGAGGTGCGTTCTCATTTTGGTAGTGCGCTGGAATTATTCGGGAGTGGGGTACTGATATGCGGATGTGACTGTGAAGGAGAAGATGGTTATTAGGGAAGGCGGGCATAAGGAAAATTGCTTAACGTGGCTGGGATCTTTTTAGAATAGTTAAAAGAAAAAAAGTGGTATGGGAAGGTATAGAATTGGATTTAAAGGAAGCAGGAGCAGTTTTTTGAAAGACTGGGGAGGGAAATAAAATACCATAGGGCGATGGGTTGAAGTTATATTGTATAAGCTTCGGGTTAGTGTAGTTAAGTCATGAAGAAGTTGATGACGGGTTCGAGAGTTCACGTGGGAGAAAGAAGTAATAACGTGGCCACATTGGGCTTTGGTTCTTGCAAATAAAAAGTATAATAAGAATGGTGAAATGGAATTTTAATCTAAGAAGAAGGTGGTTTATATATTTGTGTTATAACTTATATACGGTTGATATATATACTGTGTATATAAGCTTAAAGTTGGACAGAAAGGAGTGGTCGATGGCAGTTTACTTCAGGTGTGGAATAATGGAGTAATGGGAAGTCACATTTTAACATGAACGGATGAACAATATGGGGATGGGTCGTGACTTGTATTAGCAACGGCAAGTTAAGGGTGAAATTTTGGATCGGATTTATATCTATATACATTATCAAATTTTTTAAATAGATTTAATTAAGGATTAGTAAATTTAAATTAAACATATAACTTATCTAATTTATAACCCATTCACATAGTATCAGATTTGAACGAGTCCGAAAACATTTGAACCACATGGACATAGAATACGGGACGGAGCAGGGTTAGTCAACATTGGAGGCAACGTGAATTTCTAATTAAATTAAACGTCATTTTAATTAAATTAAAACAAGTCGATTTAACAACAGAATTAAGTAAGGTGAGTTCAACTCACTCAGTTTATCCCGCTTATATTTTCTATAAGCTGGGTTTTTATATTATATATCTGTAGTGTTTGTTACTGATTGATGGTTTGTTAACTGTTTGTGTGGATGCTGAATATTTTTAAATATTCATTGATTAAATTAAACGTTTGTTTAATTTAATTGAATT
This sequence comes from Allium sativum, assembly GCA_030737875.1. Taxonomy (NCBI): domain Eukaryota; kingdom Viridiplantae; phylum Streptophyta; class Magnoliopsida; order Asparagales; family Amaryllidaceae; genus Allium; species Allium sativum. The sequence continues at coordinate 101,502,057 of CM060924.1, forward strand.
AGACCGTTGTTTTAACGATTATTTTCCAAACGAGGTAATTTACTTTGTTGGTTACGTTTATAGTAATATAAGCGTACTTAATAAATACTTGGATGCTTGAATGGATGTTGTTGATTGATAGTTGACCGTTATCTAAACTGTTTATTTCTGTTTATTGTGATAAATATATTGTTATATTGAAATTGAGATAAACATTGTGATGCAGGGAAGTATAGGCTGGAGGAATCCAACCAGATTCCTCACTATTATGGATAATGTTTATCAATATGATCATATATTGTTATTGAATGTGAAATTGACTGATATTTCACGGTTTGATACTTTAGTAGACATTTGTCTCTTCAATATTATCAGGAAAAAAAATATAGATTTCTAGGATCAATATTAAATCGATTCTAAACGTTTTCAAAATTATATTCGTATATGATTTTTGAAATATGATTTTTTAAAATAAATCATCGAAGTTTAATTACGTCTTTTAAATCATATAAATTTAAAGACGATATTACTATTCCATAAATGGTTAAGTGAATTATAACTGAATGAATAAATGAATTTTGGTATTAACTATGCTTGACATGTTGTAAATGAAATTTATAAGTTTTCAAAAGTTTTGAATGGGTTAGAGGAGTCGTGAATACAAGGAAATTGATTTAAAAGAAATTGCAAGAAGAATTTTCAGTAAATAATAAACATTTTTACAAACGTTATTTGTAAATGATTTGGAATATGATGAAATGGGTTTTGTTAATGGGAATAGTGAATGAATGGAAATTGAATGACGATTTTGAGTGAGTATCTGGGTTTAGACAAAATATTAGATATTTCTATATCACATTGAATTTGGGCGGAATAGAGATAAAAGAAATTGTTTCCGAGTATTGGAAATTTTAAGAATTTAATTAATCGATGGTTAATTAAAAGAGGCCAAATGATGCTAGGTATCAAATCAATGAATTCCTTTTCTTTTTATGGATGAATAGTGGTTTTATTTTGATAGTTAAATCACCGGCTATCATAATCTTACGAACAATTGTTGGTACGGGAAGACCGGAATCGAATTTATATTTGAAAATCATTCCGACCAACAAATAGGTAACATTGAAAATAGAAGATTGAGCAATTGAAGACCGTGGATCTGCATAAGCTGAAGGATTCCTTGTCGAATATTCTCCGGGATTGCAACCAGAGGTATTCTGATGTGATTCGGCCGTAAGTGAGATTTTACCGATTTGCAAGGACTTCTTGCTACTGATCCAAAAGGATGTGGTAGGAGAGTGCCTTTGGTTTGTCCAGCCCCAGGACAACTTGTATGGACGAATGTTTGACAGAGTAGGCCTAACAAATCACATATGGTTGATCTCTTAAAGGTATTAAGTTTGGCAGTGGGGGAATTCGTTTCTCTTAGCTTTTTATGCCCATAATATTTTTAGGAAATCAATTAGTGGTTTGATGGGTTTAATTTTTTGGCATTCAAAGTAAATGATGGTGTATTGCTCTAGAAGATAAATGTAGCCTCAGGCCTCACAACCGGGAAATGACAAAAATTGGGCATGCAACATAGCTAGTTGGGTCGCACCCAGGCAGGATGTGTTATCACCAATCTAGAGAAAGTCCTTATTTGTTCTTCTTTCAATTCTGTATCTCCACGGATGAAAGGTGGGCCCTTAAAACCGTTGGGTGATAATACATTCACTACACTCAAGCTAAATGAGTGGGCGGTCATGTGTGGCCGGTTGCAAGATATTCTTGTTGAACCCCAGTGTATTCCCTTTAGAGTACGCTGATCGAAAGGTGGTCCCATACCTTGTCATATTTGGAATATAATCTCCAATAAGAGTTTGCGGTTTTTTATTACAGACTATGTATGTAGAGCGTGAGATGCAAGCGTTCTACTATTTGGTTATTTATTTGATATATACACTATCATAATATCACAAGATTTTCGTATCAAGAATGGTTTGGGTTGTAATAAGGTAAAAACCATCCATGTTTATGTGTGGGTTGGTCTTACTATTATCCTTTTCTTTCAAAAAGGATTTTCTTAGGTTAAGAAATATGGATGTATATAAACTTAGTGAGTTTTTCCCACGTTGGTTCACCAGACTGATCTGTGGCGTTTGTAATGCTCGGGTTAGACCGAGTTAAACAGGTTCAGGTTATCGGCTGTTGTGGAGTTCAGAGACGAGTTGGAGGAATCCAGAGATATGATATGTATAATATTATTCCACTGTGTGTTGTATTTGAGGACAGGTTGTTATAACTGTCCAGATTGTTTTGACTACTGTACTCCGATGATGTAAGTATTATTCTTCAAGTTCTTTATAAAGGATTATTTCTATATTATATTTGTTCCGCTGCGATGTGAGACTCTGTTTGGTGTTGGATCTTCTTCTTATTCTTCTATTCTAATAATTATTTCTTTATTTTCTCATCCTCTAAATTTATTTCAATTAAAGATTCGTATTTTCGTGCACTTTAGGTTGGACGTGTGTAATATTAGTTAACTCAAGGGTGTTTGAATTTGCGGGCCTTTACAGATGTTTCTCCTCTATAACCGGCCTCAGCAAACCATTAACTCGAGGAACACACAACCTCCTATCATGATGTAGCCACCCCCTGTCATCCATAGAATACCCTAAAAGGTGACTAGAGGTATCTCCTCTACTGACTCGGTCTACGATATCTACTAACTGCTAATTTTTGCAGTGACTGGATTCCATGCTCTAAGAGAGTAGGTCGCACCTCCAATGATACCAACAATCCTGGTGCAAAGTCCGTAGATGATTTAAAATCAAAAGACCAAGTGAACTCCAAAATTTGCCAATCTACGAACAATGGACCCAAAGTCATCCTATGTCTACTCAATGTGTCTTCTACTACATTCCCCTTCCCCAGGGTATACGTTATCTCGATGTCATAAGATGTGAGGAACTTCATCTAGCGCTGCTGTCGCAAATTATGGTCTTTTTGCGAGAACAAGTACTTGAGAGACTTTTGATCTGTACAAAGGTCGAACCTCTCACCTAATAAATAATATTTTGAAGACTTTAGTGCAAACACTATAGCTGCTAGATCTAAATCATGGGTAGGGTAGTTCTTCTCATGTACCATCAACTGCATATTCCCATAGCAGACAACTCCACCCTCCTATATAAGCATCGCACCTAAACCTGTGTCACAAGCATCCACATAAATGGTGAACATATTCGTACCATTTGGAAGAGTTAATACTGGAGATGATGTAAGAGCCTTCTTCAATCTCAAGAATGCATCCTCATAATCCATATCCTAAGCAAAATCTAGGTTCTTCTTCGTAAGATAGTTAAGCGGAGCTGAGATCCACGCAACATCCTTAATGAACTTTCGATAGTATCCTTCCAAAACCAAAAAAGCACCTCACCTTTGTTGCACTCTTGGGGGATTTCCAATCTTGAACTACGACAACCTTAGTGTGATCCACCACTATACCATCACTAGAGACAACATGCCCCAAGAACCTTATCTCCTTCTGCCACAAGTGGCACTTAGAAAGCTTCGCCTTTAACTTATGTGCACAAAGAGTGGGGGACCTCTCCCTGCAAGGCATGCTCCTCCTCGCTCCTCAAGAATACCAACATATCATTAACGAATACCACCACGAACTTATTCAGGCACTCCCTTTATACCCGTCTCATGAAATCCACAAATTACGTTGATGCACTGGTTAGCCCAAAAGGTATAACCAACCACTTAAAGAATCCATCGAGAGTCCTAAAAGCAGCCTTGTCTATGTTGTCATCCTCCACCCTAAGCTGATGAAAACCTGTAGCTAAATCCAACTCTAAGAAAACTGAAGCGCCTACTAACTGGTCAAACAAGTCATCCACTATGGGAGTAGGTGTCTATTCTTCTTTGTGAGCTTGTTTAGTTCCCTGTGATCCACACGCAGATGGAGAGAGCCTTCCGCCTTAGTCGCGAAGAGGACTGGTGCTCCCCACACAAAAATGCTCCATCTAATAAACCCTTTCTCGAACAACTTACCCACTTGCTTACTAAGCTCCCTCCCCTCTCTCTCTCGGAGCCATATGGTATACTGGAAACGTAGCAGACTTAGCATTATCTACCAAATATATCTGGAAATATATCTCGCACCTAGAAGGTATCTCTCTTACCTCCTCAAATACATCCGAAAAGTCTCTAACTATGGATACCAAACTGAGATCATCGACAGAAGAATCTAGGGAATCCAAGAAACTGAGCATGATTGATCCTCGCAGGTCACATGAAAACTTGAGAGTCGTATCATGGCACGTCAAAAGCATAACAACTCTCCTCTCAAACTCAAGGATGGCACCATACATGGCATACCAATCCATCCCTAAAATAAGCTCATAACTCATAAAACCAAGTACATACGCGTCGCACTCAAACTCGACGCCAAGGATAGAAATCCTCAAACCCCTACACATCATAGCCAGGTGAGTCGTATCTCCTATAGGGTTTGAGACAACTACTAGACCAAAAACTATAGAAGCATTTAGGTGTAGGCTATCAACAACAGAACTGGATATGAAAGAATGAGAAGCACCAGAATCGAACAAGGTCTTAACAGGAAAGTCGAAAAGAGAATAAAACCTTCTATTGCGGCCTTCTTACCTCTATCCTGACTGCTACAACCAGCCTGAGTCGCCTCAAGCACATGAACCTATGCTTCAGTTGCACATACTTCGTGTCCCTTCTTCTGAGGGCATTGCCTGTTGTAATGTGTCATCTGTCCGCACTGAAAAGAAGCACCCTTCTTAGCCATCTTTTTACAATCTTTGATGAAGTGTCCCATCATACCACATCCATGACATTTCACTTTCTTCTTGATCTTTGTTTTATCTGGTTTCTCTCCCTTTTCATTGCACCTTTCTTTGGCCACCACTTTCATTTTCCACTGTCTTAGCCACTTTAGCCTTATCCTCTTGCTTACTCTCCTTTCCATCCTCATGCATAAGAGCCATATACACAAGCCTTCAAATGTAGATCCAATTGGAACATATTTCATTGTTAGTCCTTTGAGGGGTTGGTTCAATCCCCTCACAAATCTCAAAGCCTTCTTGTGCGCAATATTAATCAGATCTAAGTCAAATCTCGCCAACTCATTGAAGATATTCACATACTCTTTAACCGACATATTCCCTGTTTCAGACTCAAGAAATTTTCCAACTGCATCCCTTTTTCAGATTTCGACTAAAACTTCTTCTCTAACTTATTCTTGAATTCATCCCATTGTCTCTACGGCCGCTCTGCCTCAGCTACTTCCCACCAATATGACGCCTCTCCTTTCAGTTGCCAGACGACCAACTGAATCATTCTCCTGTCATCAAGCTTTAATAATCTAAATACACGATCGGTCTCTCTCAACCAATTACGAGCATTAATAAAACTCTCTAGTCCAAGAAATGGCTAGCCACACATAGCAGAAAAATCCTTACAGATCTTAGAGAAATTAACCACTGGATTTAGTGGAACTACTGCGGCTACCACTAGAGGTAGGGCATTTCCTTTCCCTTTGGAAAGCGCCATAGCTTCAACGTAGATATGGAGTCATGCCGAAATGGGAACACCCTCTAGAAGATTAAGATCCCTGAACATATTCAAAAGAAAAAGACAAGAATTCAAAAAGGAATCAAAGGAATATTGTGATTGAGTTGAGGGGATATTTTTCAAAAATAAGTTTTACTAGATATACCTTATCTTTGAAATCATTTTTTTCCAGAATTTTTCCCTGATCTTATAATCTTAGGATCTAATACTCAATGTGACACCCTACACCCCTTAACATCACTCATATGATGATGCATTAAGGTTTATGAAGCGCTTAGGTATAAAGTAACAACATAGAGATTATAATTCACAAGACTGAAATATAAAACACAATGGAAACTTTAAAACATTTATTCAACAAGCAAGTCAAATCAAAGTACTTATTACATTTCAAAATACTAGATAGTCATCATCATAAACCAAACGCACTATCTCATGGAAATTATCTGATTACATAAGTAAAACCACAAAAACCATCCCTCCCGTATGTCAATACAGGTCAAAAAAAATAATTAGCCAGTACATGAATCTAGAAAGAGTCTAAATCCAAGCTGAACTTAATAATCAATAATCACTACTAAGACCTTACACCTTGCAAACCTATGGAGAGAGGAAGGAAGAGAGAAGGAGAAAACAAACTTGGTCAAGCATACATCTGATGAGTTCTAATAATTTCTAGCATGAGCATAAGTTAGGTAGCATTTAGACAGATGAATAGTTCTAAGAGCAATATACATAAAAGCAAAATGACAAAGCAAGAAAGATAAACACGACTAAAGATATATTTCTCATTCATATCCAAAATTGTTGCACCAACTACTAAGATATCATAATTAGGTTTTACCAAATTTCTTCCCATCGGTCGGCTACTTTAACCATAATGTGATAACATATGCTAGTTATGGAATTCAGGGTTCTCAATCCCGAACCCATCAACTAAAAGGGCGTATCTGTTAATTATAGGCATTACAATGACTTATCTTCCACAATCAGAATGATGCACGCTCATCGTTCTGTTGGAACGCCCCCGTACCCACCTTGTTTGAATCTCTTACTACCAGTTTAGTAAAGCGTGCCCTAGCATCTACATAGTGTGAAATCTCCATGATAACAAAGGGACACTGACTGATATGGGTTCCCAACCAAAAATGAAATTTACGCAAGTCATCCCTAGACTTAGGTCCCATTCATTGGGCTATTATCTTAACCAATTAGCCCCACGCTGTCGGAATGGACCTAAACTAAGATTTCATTATACTATTAGGCCTTATCTTCCCAAATTAGCCCCACGCTGCTGGAACAAACCTAATCTATGAGCCATTTATCTTCCCCAATCAGCCCCACGTTGTCGAAACGAACTCCCTCTATTTTACCTTATTAATTTTGTAAAAATTAAGTTAATACAATTTAAGTTTATTAATAAACCCAATATAACCGCATATTATATTCCTAGGTTGTATTAACATTTATAATTAATGTCATTCCATTTTTTACAACCCATCACCATGTTACTTAATACAATTAAGTTCAGTCTATTACAGTTTACATGTTCTCCAATTGCATTTTAAGGTTGTATCCCCAATTTATAGTCATATCTGATTACAGTACCTAATCGGTTTCAATATACGCAAAATGTCCCTTTTTATTAAATTCTAATTTTATTCCAGTTTAACGAAAATTAACGGCAAAGGCCTAGGCTCTTTTCAGGCTTGAGCTCAGTGCTAAAAGAAAAAGGAAAATGGTTTAGGCTACTCGCAAGGCCTGGACTCAAGATATACAAAAGAAAATGTAATAGTAATAAGCATAACTGTAAATAAACTACAACAAAGAAGGGGATAAGAAGAAGGAGAAATACTTATAAACAACTGGAAAGAAATAGGCATAGACAGTAAATAAACTACAGTAACTTACAAAAAAACTACATATAAATACTATAAACACTATAAAAAACCTTGCAAATTATAACTACTTAACTATCTAAATATTCCTATGTAAATAACTAATCTAAAAAATTACATGAAACTCACGGATATAATGAACAAAGCTTCCCCCGTCGCCTTCTTCTTAAATCCTGCATAACCTCCGCCTCCAGAAGTCTTTACAAAAATAAATATAAAAAACATATGAACTTCTTCACCCTATAAAAAATTAATTATTTAGACCTTCTTAATTTTAAGGATAGGCCTAGGGAAGAAGAAGAGAAAATAGGTGTGAAGAAATGAGAGTTCCTCTATGAGACTATTTATAGGGTTTACTGCATGCCCTCAGTCTTTCAAATCTAAGATTAGATCTGGTTTAGCCATGTCATTAGACCAATAAGAAAGCGCCACGTCTACTTATGGTTTAAAATAAAAATTCCATCTCATAAAATTAACGTTGGAAATAATAATAAACGTCGTTGCCTTACGTGCAGGCCAAGGCACATAAAAACCATGTTCTGGGTCAACCCAACCGCTATTTGGGTCGACACCCATATCGACCCAGTGAGCTGGGTAGCCCAGTGTTCGTATGTTCCATATATTAATTTATTTAAAATTTGAATTCTTCTTTAATTCATAACTAATTTATTTTAACTAGCGAACCAAGTGTCCATTTTAATCATAAAATTACAACGGACCCAATAGCGTTAGTCTCATTGTCTAATTCGGAATATTACTCTAATTAATATTTAGTCTATTAATCTTTTATATTTAATTATTGTATATTAAAATTTGGGATGTTACATACAGTATATACAGTGTTGTATACATATACATATGCATACATATACATTTTTTTTAGGAAGATGGATGAGTAGCGTGGAGCTACCTAATCGATTAATATATATATATAATAGATAAGCCAGTTGACAAGCTCAACTGGTGGCAGATCAAGTTATACGAGCAATATCCAAAGCATTACAACCCCATGAAAACCTGCACACAGTTTATACGCATAATATAATTTACATAGATAAACTGCACGACACCACAAATTCTTCCAAGCTGCACTGATTCATCCATTTAGTGCAAATCCGGGCTGGAGCTTCCATGATTGGATCCAACAGACTCAGCATGACTATCGGGAAGTGGAACAACCAGTTTGAATTATGCCTGAGATGCCGAACTTGTCCAAGCATGATAGAGATGAATAATGAGTCTGCATATTCCATCAAAATGTTTACCAGGCTTATCAAATGCTAAAGCATTTCTTTCTTTCCATATGCACCAGCAATAAATGGCTAAAAAAGAATCCAAAGAAGGATCGACCGGATTATATTGCTAGTAATCAAAAACTGATGAAATAATAGGGATGTGGCCAAGTAAATGTGCACTAGATGCAGCAAAGATAGGATATGATACATCACAATCGAATAATAAGTGATACAAAGTTTCCTCATGATTGCAACATAGGGGGTTTGATATTAAATTATGCTTATATAGTCCAGCTTTAGTGTCTATTCTTTCAATAATGAGGCACCATTGAAAGAAGATAACTCTTGGGGGCAGTTTACGTTTCCAAATTCCTGCAAAGTTAAAAGATCTCCCGGCAAAATTGAGGAATTGATATAAAGATGCAAAAGTAAAGCCTTTAGAAGGGGATAAAGCCCAAGTATAACTGTCAGAGGATTCAGATAACTGAATATGGTGAAGCAAATTAGACACAGTGAGAAGGTCAAGGAAAATAGGAATATCAAAGATAGAAGAAGAGGAGAGACTAGATGGGCCAGATGATAAGACAATAGCAACAAAGTTGAACAAATGGTAGGCAGAAGAGAAAAAAGCAGGGAAAAGAACAGATAAAGGAAGCTCATCATGCCAAATGTCAAGCCAAAAAAGACATGAAGAACCATTTCCCAATTTGACATGAAACAAATTTTTGATTCGAGGTAAAGTTGAAATAACACCAGACCATAAAGTAGAAGGTTTGGAAGAAGGATGGAAATGCAAAACAAAGTGGGGATTAGAGGAATAATAAAGAGAAAGGATCCATATTTTCCAAATAAAAGAACCAGAGGAGATTAGGCGCCACATCCATTTTTAAAGTAATACCATGTTGAAATTTGAAAGGTCAACAATGCCTAAACCTCCCTATTTGCTATATAAGCATATTGTTCGCCAGTTAACAAGTCTCTTGATGTTACTTCCATTCCACAAGAAAGAACTTCTAATCGAAACAATTTTGTTAATCACCCATTTAGGTAACTTATGGAAAGACATCCAATAAGTAGGGATTGCAGAAAGCACTGATTTTACAAATACAACATGTCCAGCATAAGATAAAGAGTTGGCCTTCCATGCAGATAGTCTTAATTCAATTTTTTGAATGAGAGGATACCAATCGTTTTTCAATAATTTTGAGGGTCTAAGGGGGATGCCAAGGTAAGCAATGGGGAAGTGCTCAATGGGGCAGTTAAGGAGAGAAGAAATTGCAGGACCCAAATGATCAGAATTACCCAAAATGACGATTGAACTTTTGGAAAAGTTTATGGAAAGGCCAGAGACCAATTCAAAAACACACAGCAGGACCTTGAGGCAATGAATGTGATTGGGATCAGGTGAGGAAAAGAAGATGGCATCATCAGCAAACTGCAAGTTGGAGATTGAAATTGTAGAACTTGGGAGATGAATAGCTATGGCTTTCTTCATCATTTGATTAAAGACATCAGCTATAAGAACAAATATGAGTGGGGATAATGGATCTCCTTGTCTAAGTCCTCTGGATGATTTGATTAAACCGCCCGAACTACCATTGATTGTGATGGATGAGAAACTTGTATTTAAAATATTTTCTATCCAATTGCACCATCTAGATGAGTAACCTCTATGTTTCATCATCTTCATAATGAAATCCCAATTGACAGAATCAAAAGCTTTGGAAAAATCCAATTTCAGAAGAACTCCAGGGGTTGAGTGTTATGACAGAAGGATATAACCTCTTGTGTTGCTGCAATACAATCTAGAATGTTTCGGCTATGGATGAAGGCTGACTGCTCAGGAGCAATGAGGGGATAAATGATAGATTGGAGATGATTGGCAAGCACTTTGGTAATGATTTTGAAGGAAGTATTAAGCAAGCTGATAGGGCAGAAGGCTGAAAGAGAGTTAGCACCAACAAATTTAGGAATGAGGACAACGTTAGCATAGTTTAATCTGGAGATATGATTAGGGTTTTCATAGAATTCCATGCACATTTCAATGATATCGTGTTTAATGATGGGCTAAAAATGTTTAAAAAAGGATGGCCCAAAACAATCAAGGCCTGGAGCCTTATCATCATCCATTTCTTTAATTGCGGCCCAAATCTCATTTTCAGTAAATGGTTGATCAATAGGATAAAGAGATGATTCTCCATTGTATGCCTCAAAACTATTTTTACTTTTGTAAAAAATCCATAATCATCACTCCTCCAAAATAATTTAGATGATATCGAGACACATCATAAATCTTAGGAGGAAAACAACAATTTGAGACCCTTTCGATTTCCTCAAACCTTCAGTAATACAAAATTTGATGCCTTTCTACTTTCAAATGAACAAGCTACCAGGAGTGGGTCTTATGGGAACATCAATTTCATCGTTCACTATCTTATGTCAAGGACCTCGGCATTAAAAAAATCAATCTTCTAAACAATTTCAATTGTAAAGCTGGTTTCAATTACTTGGGGTAAGATCACTATGTTGTTCTCAATTTCAACATCGGGGTGACTTTTGGACTGATAGCCATAGGTTTTTAATTATGTAAATTTTGGGCTTGTTTTTAATGTTATTGGAAAATTGAAATTCAATGAAAATTATTCTTGTTGATTCCTGGAAATGGTTCCATTGCTAAACTGGTTTAAATTCCCATAATTACTGGATGTAAATGTATTATTCTGTTTAATGGATTATCAATTCTGAAGCACTTTGCATTTATGCTTAAGGATTATACTCGTTTCTTAATTGTTGTCTTGGACATTTTTCACAAAAACTTCCAAATCTCATGTGTACTAATTTATGATCTTGAGAAGCAGATCTTGGAATTATGTAAGTAGATGGTTGATCGTGTTTTTCTTATGATTTATTAAGCAAATTGTTATTCGAACTATGAAGACATTCTAGTAAGAGTTCTATTTTTGCATTCAGTAAGAAGATGATAATCAAATTGCTTAGCCACATCAATTTGTATTACTCTGCTCGTGATTAGGTATAGTTACAGGAAAAATTCATTACTCAAGCGTAGTTGGTCTCAACAAAGATACTAGATAAAAAAATCACGGGGTAATGTAAAACATGGGATGCTATCATGAGGAAGATTTAGAACACTATGATTTATAGAAAATAGTGCATGGTTGGATAGTGTATGAGAATAAGTGGCCTTATCATGGATTGAACATAACTTCTTTTTTGTTGTACTTAGTTCCAAGTTCTCTTTGTTATATCATGTTTGTCTCAACTCAACTCAGATTATTATGCTAACCTTGTTATGTATCTTTCTAGTAGTTAATAAAAATGTACTAATTTTCAAATATATGCATGTATGTCTATGTGTGTAACAACCCAATTTCGATAGACCGATTTTTTTCTCAAAAATCCCAATCTATCTAAGCTAGAGTTGGCTTGTCTTGTATCCTACAGAAAAGACAGAGATAATAAATATATCAAATCTCGATAAAACATCTCATAGCAGAATGGACGAAATATAATAATCAAATATAGCCTTACCGAAATAATAACATTGTCTAACAGGTGTCCAAAGGCTACCAAAGATCTATCACAAATTTATCTTGCGAATATGCTATGAGGAAGGAGACAGAACACTAGTACCAGTGAGAGGACAAAATATACATTCTGAAATAACTCTGCATATACCAATCAATTACATTTTCCTAATAATTAGGTTATTTGGGTTAACAACACTCTAGGCTTTGCACCCACGTCGTACCCATCCACTCCCCAGTAGATCAAACCTAATATAGTATGTGTGTAACTAAGCCTAACATCTCAAGGTACTCCCCATAGTACCCTCCTTGTAAGGTCTCCGTCGTCATACCACGGAAGTGTGCACAACCTCCATCATATGCCAAAGCGCTATGGAAATCTATATCATTATGCCATGTAATCGCCGTGAACTACCATCGCTATGCCACATAAGCTTACGAATCCCTATATCCGAACACCTCGGTCAAATTACGTCTCAACGTAAAGTAATAACCTAATGCCTATAATACACCACCCAGTGCATATTTCAAGACCCTCACACGAACGTACTACCTATTATAACATGAGTCTCGTAATAGGGTTGCGTCCAATGCACGGAATTCGGTCGGGAGCTTTCAATATCTGTAAAGGACAACTTCATTAGTCCTACAATATAGATATTAACATATGGTTAGTCTCTTTTCATCGTGTCTATAGCCCCACTTTGGCACCTCCCTCAACTAATGAAAGACTACATCAAGAGCTAATGACATGTCCATAACAATCAATCTAGCATCTAATTTGGCACGTCCCTCACCAACGTCCTGATAGTGAAAGATCGTTGGTCTGTTGGTTTAGCTCTTAGTCTTTCTGCATCACACTAACTACCGATGATACGTATCCTGACGATTACTATCCTTAATTTTGTCCTGATCAACTCCTCCTAAAGCGAGGAAAATTGCTGAATCACCCAATGCCATCTGCCATCGCCTTTTGACTGCCAGACTATAGTTGTAGTTAAGGTATTCTCTGGATAGTGCAGCAGACCTACCTCCGAGTGACTGTTTCATCTGGTTATTCCTCAGAGGGCTATCTCAGAGTACCCTACATATCCTGCAGAAGACATATTCTTCCCCCTCCAGTCCCATAGAATCATTTGGATGTGCTCCTCTCATGTCTCCAAACACCGCAATGATCTACCCCGTTGGATTCTTCATCTCCCTACGTACGGACTAGTCCCAATGCATCACGCCATCGCGTTATTGGATCTTACATCCAGTCTTTAATCATGCGCTTGCTTTATCTCATCACATTGATAATTAACTTGATTATCCATATATTGACTTTTTATTCAAGTTACTTGGTTTATTAGCTCATGATTGATTGCTTACTTTCTTTAATCGGCCCCAAGCCGCCGGAGTGGACTTTCGCTTATTATTTATTTCATTTATTTGACTTAATACTTCCAATTATAAGTCTACTAATAATAAGTCTTCTTTTTTATTTCTTATTAAACTATAAATTTATCTTGCACTATTACCACAACCATTGTTGTGGGTTCGCTTATTAACTTAGTTCCTATAACTATGATTTATAAGTTCTATGTTCACCATTAGTTGTACCTTACGTTATAATTACACTTACCACTTGGACGAGCCTACCTATTATATTTTATTCCCATTCATATAATTAATTATAATAGGTTATATTCCACGTTCATCACAAATTTCCCTAGGTTACTTAATATGAAACAACTTTTATTGTAGTAATCCTTCTTTATTTACTATATTGTGCATTCTTATTATTACAAGAAAATATTTCGCATACTTCATTAGTTTGGTCAGAGGAAAGATGTAAAGATCTATTTCCACAGTGTTCATCAATTAAGACCCGTAGTTCCAAGCTATTTCTTTTATTTTCATTGTGGACATAAATATATTTTTTAATTGATAAGTGTCAAATATGGTAAAAGGACCCTTATTTCACACTAATTTCCTTTTCGTTTCCTTTCTTACAACTACGTACTCATTCATTTTGCCATGATGGTGACTATGGAAATGTATCCCCTTTCCTATTCCAACTAACTCAGTCCATTACTAATTCCCTTTTTATGAGTTAGATATTAATTCTTGTTTTTCATATCCCATTTTCAGTTACTATAAATTTCCATACAAAATTAGGCATATAATTTTTTTTTCGTTATTTCCACAGTTCACTGTAATTTCTTTTTCAACATATCTAGTTTACCACTGAATAACAATCTTAAGAATACAAGAATAATTATTATAAATTTCACAATTTTAGTATTACAGTAATTCTAATTCAAAAAGAAAATTAATGGTATAGATTTGTACAACAATAATATTTTTAATGTACTTATATCGCAATTACCAAAAATTTCAATTATTTATCACATCAAGCATTACAGGGAATGTAAATGATAAATATACTATTACCAAAAGGTATAATTTAAATTCACTCACCTGACTGATTTGCAATCTTTGAATCTGATTCAGATCTGCTATTCCGTGATCTTCCTAACTGAATCTAGTATTGAGATAACCAAGAATTTGGATAGATTTGTACAAAAAATATTATTCTTAACATACTTGGGGAATAGATTATATCGCAATTTTCAAAAATTTCAATTATTTATCACATTAAGAATTACGGGGAATGCAAACTATTAATATATCGTTACCAAAAGTGATTTAAAAGTAAATATATTAAAAAATTTAATATTATTTCAATAGCATTTTTTCATATTCATATGATATTAAAAATATTTGAAAGAAAAAATTTTTGTAATGGCGACCACATCTCTTCTTTCTTCATCTTCTCGACATGGTTCTCGACATGAAAATACATGTTATTTTTCATCGATTCCTCCTTTTAAATCTTCACATTCCTTGATAGGATACACTCGATCATATGATGATTTGATTAGACAGATAAGCTACTACACTAATAGGAATCGCGAGACTACTCAAATTTGATCAAAGATAAATGGGAGAATTAATAGGGTTCAAATATGTTTTCGATATGGGAATTTAGACTATATAGCAAAAGATTATAGAAATTTGATTTGATGTTTTCAGTGTAGTCGATATGGGTACAAGAGATTTAGGTGTTCAGCGTTCTTTAGAGGTAATTCGATATTTGGTTTATTGTAGTACAACTGCTTGCAATTTTTCAACAAAATAATACCGTTCTTGAGTATATATGAAATTGTGGAACCGAAATAGAAAAATGAGGGTGTGTGTGTGTATGTTATTGATGTTGAGTTGGCACATAGAAGGGTTAATGGAAGGTATTTTATGGCAAAAGAAGGCTTCTTGTGTCGTAAGAAAAGACATTTATCCTCCACTACCACATCCATCAGAGAGGAAAGAACATGCTCTCTTTTTTGTATTAATTTTCTGAGAATGAAGAGAATTTTTCTGATCGAAATCTAGGAATAAGGTGAAGGGGTTAAAACTGTTAAATGAGATTCTGAATCATTTTGATGTCGTCAATTCTACGATGCATTGTAAGCATGTTATTTCATTATATCAACATGAATCTAAGTGTGACAGTGATGTTGTGACAATGAGTAGAGATTCTGGAGGTTTGAATATTATTGTGGATGAATTTGTGGGTTCAACGGTATTGGTTTTGGGTAAACAATAGTTCGACTACATGCTGCTTTGACCCGTTTGTTCAGAATTGTTTGGTTCAATATAAACAGAATGGGAGCTCTGTTGTTGGTTTAAGGTTGAGGGATAATTTGATGGTGAAAGTGATGATAGGGATTGGCAGATATGATATGCACACCAATGATAGATATGTTGAATATACTCTTATCATGCAATAGCTGATATGTATGAAATAGGAGAGGTAGAATCTGATGGATGGTGTGTTGCTGAAGACATATGTTTGCACAACAGTTTTGAGGTATTGGGTATGTATGGAGACAAAGAGGAGTATTACGAGAATGACGATGGTATTTCGGTACCTGGATTAATGAATGGAAATAAACATTCTCTGGGAATTGATAAAAGCGTTATTGGTAACAGCTTAAAACCTGTTTTTTTGGGGTGTGAGGAAGAATACAATTTGGGTGTGATAAAGAATGATCAATATACTCTTGTCGAGTCTAGTTTAATTTTTGAGAATGTTGTAGATACGTACTCAAAATATGATTTGGCTGATGATATAATTTGAGAAAGTGGGTCAACTATCGATAGAAATATGGGTACGGTTGATGGGGGTTATGTAGGAATGAATGTTGCAGTAGAGAGTATTGGTGATAAAGGTTGGTTTTCTTTAAAGAATTAGAAAATATTGGTGCATGAAAAGGTAGGTAACAATAGAGGATATTTGAAGAGGGGCTCATATAAATCGGTATGCAAGGCTTTTAATGCGGTTAATATTTCTTCAAAACATGGAAGAGTCTTTTCGATGAAAGAGGGAAATGGTCACTTTCCTATTAGTAAGCTTTCTAAACCTGTTATAGTGTAGAACTGCAGCTTGGAGTTCAATAAATTGCAAGAGGATGAGTATACTGATAGTGCTATTTCAGCAGAGACATTTGTGATACTAGTAGCATTTTAGTGGATGCTGATAGTTCTAATATTGGTGAATTGATAGATTATATAGTTGATAGTTTAGTGGGTTCTGACTCTGTTATTGTTGTTGGAGATAGATGTGCGCAGATTATATTGTTGGACGGGTGTACTTACAGTAGTATATTGGAGTAGAGCAGTGGGAAATATGGGTGAATAATTTTACTTGTACTTTGTTTTCGTGGAAGATGGGTTCGATGCCCATATCATTGTTGTATAGTCCTTGTTATTGTTTATCTCAAATGAATGGTGAAATGGGGCAGAGAGTTGTGGATTCATTGAGTTTGGTCAGTGTGGCAGATGAGATTGGTCCGGTTGAGAATAGTATGGTTCTTTCTCCCATTATTGATGTGCCCTCTACATCGGGTAGAAGGAGTAGATGTAAGAAAAGGAATCCTATTACTGGACTTGTTCGTCGCAGTGCTAGGATTAGATCCATTGCCTCATCATCTTACCCCGATTCGAGTGCTAGTAGTAGCACTTCGAACATGGGCTCAGGTATGATTTTTGATTATGGCAATAGCTATATACCATTTGCTTTGGGTAGTTTATCCACTAGACATTTATGTCAGTTAGCTGATGATACAACATTTATTTCTACTGATATTGAGTTAGATGTTGATTATATTAGGAGTTGAGAATTAGAGAGGGTTAATTCTTTAAGATGTTGAGATTAGTTAGTTGGAAGATTCGGGGTCTTAACGACCTTAAATAATGTGATAAACTGAGAACATTTTTTAAGGATTATCAAATTGATATTGCATTATTACAAGAGACAAAAATAGATAACTTGGGTTTGATATTTTATATGAGGTTAGGGGGATCTCATTTCCATAATTGGGCCAGTCTACTTGCCAATGGTAGCTCAGGGGGATTAATGGTTGGTTGGAGGGAAAATGAATTTAGGTTTCTTTAGGAAATTCCTATACAACATTCCCTTCACATTTTATTATCCTCCCATGTGGATAATACTATTTTAGGCATTACTAATGTATATGGTCCCCATACAAAAATTGAGAGTAGAAGTTTGTGGAGTAAATATAAAGATTTCAGAAAACTTGTCCCAGATCAATAGATTATGTGGGAATATTTTAATGTTACTAGATTTTTGTGAGAGAGATCACCTTGTGAAGGTGATTTCTTTGATATGGAGGAATTCAACGAATTTGGTTTGGACAATAATTTGATTGAAATTTCGTTAAATAATAGATTGTTTACTTTGTCTAATGTGAGAGATGTTCCATCTTTTTCTTTACTAGATAGATTTTTTATAAGTAGTGAGATTGAGGATAGGTTCAATGTTTATAGAGCAAAGGTTTTACTTTTTATATTCTGATCATTGCCCTATTATTCTTTCTTGTGAATCAAATATTTCCATTACCAATAGTTTTAAATTCGAGAAAATATGGCTATTAGATTCTAGTTTTTCTAATTTAGTTGCTTCTAAACTGAATTCGTTATTTTATTTTGATAATATGTATGTTGGTAACTCAGGTAAGATTTTTGTTACGAAGTTAGGCAAACTTAGATTTTTTTCTTAAATGTTGGAATAAATATGTATTTGTAGTGTTAGAATTAGAAAGGATAAGATTTTGTGTGAGATGTTTGAGTTAGATAAGATTTGTGGGAATAAGCTACTTAGTTCTAATGAACAGGATAAACTTTGCAGCCTTAAGAATGACCTTAAGATGATTCTAGAGAAAGAGGAAGTCATGTGGAAGCAAAAGGCTCATCTACAATGGATTAAATAGGGTGATAATAATACTAAGTTTTTTCATAGTCTGGCTAATAATAGAAGACGTAATAATTTCATTCATTCTATTTTTGTTGATGACATAGAACTGGTTGCACAAAAAGACTTAAATGCAGCTTTTACTAATTATTATAAGAATTATTTTTAATAAAAAATTAAGAGGAGGATTGATATTAGGTGGAATGACATTTATCCTTCTTATTCTAAGATTTATTTATTGGATTTAGACAACCCATTCTCCAAACAGGAGATTTGGAAGGTTGTTAATGATATGCCTAGTGATAAAGCTCTTGGTCCAGATGGTTTTTTTATTCTTTTTTATAAACAGTTTTGGAATGTTTCGAAATATGATATTATACACTTATTTAATGATTTTTATAATGGGAGTTTACAGATAGATAGATTTAACTTTTCAAATGTTATTTTGATTCACAAGAAATTAGGAGCTAATAAATTAAAAGATTTTAGACCAATATCCTTAATCAATTGTTCAGTTAAGATTCTTACTAAAGTTTTAGCGAATAGACTTAGTCTAAAGATGAATGATCTTATTGATTGTTCTCAGACTGCGTTTATAAAAGGTAGGAACATAGTAAATGGTGTAGTCGATGTCTAAGGATATATTAATCTATGTTATAAGAACAATTTTCTTATGCCATTTTGAAAATCAATTTTGAAAAGGCTTTTGATTCTATAAATTGGGATTTTAATTGTGAGTTATTATTAGCTAGGGGTTTCAGTACAAGATGGATTAATTGGATCTTGTTATTACTCAAATCTGGTTGTTCTAATATAGTAGTTAATGTGTTGTAGGGAAGAAAGTTCAGTCTAAGAGGGGCTTAGACAAGGTGATCATTTATCACCTCTTTTGTTTAATCTCTATATGGACGTTTTCACCAAAATTATTAGGAGAGCAGGGGGGAATGGAGTTCTAGGTTTTGTAGGTAACGGAGTTCTCAATAATGAATTATTTATACTTTAATTTGCTAACGGTACTCTTTTATTTTCCTCTCACTTACCCAAACATATTATAGCATTGAAATTTAGTCTATATTGTGTTGAGATGCTTTCTGGACTTAGAATAAATTGGATAAAAGATTTGTTATGGTTCTTACTGATTTTGATAATGTTGAGAATTATGTTGTTAATACATTGAACTATACTATTATGAGCTTCCCTTTTAATTACTTAGGTTTTAAGATTAGACCTTCAAAACTTAAGCATGACATTGACTGATTATTATTGATAAAATTAATAATAGAGAATATCTAGTTGGAATAGTTGATTTTTATCAAGAGTGGATAAATTAGTTCTTATTAACTATGTATTATCTACTATTCCTACATACTGGATGGCTATACACCATTTTCCTAACTAGGTGATTGATAAAATTGACAGAATTAGGCGTAGTTTTCTTTAGAGTGGAGAAAACATTTGTAGAAATTACAAATTTTTGGTTAATAGGGAAGTTTGTTGTAGATACAAGAGTGATGCGGGACATGTGGTTATTAATTTATACAAATATAACTCTTCGTTATTAGCTAAATTGTTGTGGAAATTTAGAAACCCAAAAGGTCGGCGACTTAAAAACAAGTAGTATCTAAATTTTATTATGATGAGGATAAATTTATATTTAGTACTAGTTATATTTGGACTAATAGACTATCTTCATTTTGGAATTCCATTTTAAAATGTTTTGATTTTTTTTTTTAATTTAGTTTTAAATTTGATTGTTCAATCAGGAGAAATTTGTTCATTTGGGAGAAATTACTTTTTTTTTGGCATGATCCTTGGATCTCTCGAGTGCCCCTAAAAAATAAATTTAAAGAACTTTATGAAATTGTTGCTTTAAGAATGTCTCGATTAGGGAAGTTTATAGTGAAATTTTGGATCCTCCATGGGAATTTACATTTGAGAATATTTTAGATGGCTTAGTGTACAGGAAATTTGCCTTATTATGATCTAAGCTATCAATGTATAATATAGATAATAATTGCAATAGCATATATTGGGGACTTGATAAGAGTTTGAAGTACTCTTCTAAATCTATGTATAAGTTCCTTAATTTTACAAGTATTTCGATTTTAAAATTCAAGTTTATTTGGAAGGCAAATGCTACGCCTAAAGCTAAATTTCATATTTGGCTGATTATTCATAAGAAACTAAATATTGTAGAGCAATTAAGAAAGAAAAATATTATTTTTGATTCTAAATGTTTCTTTTGTAGTCTATTTGATGAAAATGTTGATCTTTTTTTTTCTTGTGCTAAAACTTTCTATATTTTAAATATTGTTTTAAGATTATTATTTTTAACTGTTCTAATGATTTTAGGAATTGTGATTGTTATTGGAATTGTTTTAGATTTGATTTTAACTTTAAATATAGATATGTACTAGATACTTTAGTAACTATTATAAGTTGGTTTATTTGGTTTGATAGAAATAAGAGAACGTTTCATTCTATTTCTATTACTATAGATAAATTGATTGTTAACATCGTAAATTTTTGTATAGATTGGATGTCTAATCCTCATTATAGGATGACTAGGGATCCTATATTTGAAAGATTTCAAGTGGAACTTAGAAATAATTTGAAGTTGTTCATTAGGATTAATAAGTATTTTAGTTATAATAAAATCTGCATTTGTTATTGATATCTGATTTTAATGATCCGTATAATTGTTTCTTTCTATCCTTGGTGTTATTTTTATCCACATATATTTGGATATATATATATATATATGAAAATATATGTGTTGTTAGCTTACTTTTTGTTTAGTCTTTCTCAGGATACATGTAGGTTGATTTTTGCGGAGGAGCTTATGGGAGAGCAGCTCTGGAGAGTCCTTTCTTTTATTATATTGTGTTGTTCATATGTATTTTTTAGCTTGCATTTTTTTAGAGTGACTATTGTGTTATATAGGAGTAGATATACTACCTAATCGGTTGGTGGCCTTGTCGGAACTTGATTTTGAAGTGTGATGGGCAGTGGTTTATCCGGAGCTCATCCATCTACCTTTTATACCTATTGTCATAGTCTCAGTTGGGTATGTACTATTAGTTACCTGCCAGACATGTTGGCAGTTATTGTTGACTGATACACACACACACAAAAACATATATATATATATATATATATATATATATAAGCTCTCTTCCTCTTAGAGGATCACACATTTTTGCTTCAAAAAATAGTAATATTATTTCAATAACCTAAAAAAAAACATTTTGCAAATTACCTAGGATTTCGACAAAACCACTTTCATCAGATCCGGAATAGTAAACTATTGTTAGGTTCCAAATTTCAAGTCAACGAGAGTTAGTGTGTAAACATTCGTAATACAAACGCATATTGAAAAACAAGTTAGAATTCAAAAACAACTAGAAATAAGACCATTTTTCAAACGGTCTCCGAATTCAATGAAACTAAATTTATTGGATCCGAAACGTTAAAATATGGTAGGATTTCAAATTTCAGTTAGTGTGTAAACATACGTGTGATAAACGCATATTGAAAAACCAGTTAGAATTCAATAAGAGCTAGAAATAAGGCCATTTTTCGAAAGGTCTCTGAATTCGATGAAACCAATTTTATTGGATCCAAAATGTTAAAATATGTTAGGATTTCATATTTCATATTTCAAAGTTAGTATGTGAGCGTACAGAAAATAAACGCATATTGGGAAATCTAGTTCAAATTAAGTAAAAACGTAATAAAATAAAAAGACGAGTGGTCGAACAGACTCCAAATTCGATGAGACCTATTTCATTGCATCTGTAACTATAAAATATAATAGGTTTCAAAATTTCGTATCAATCGGATTCACTGTTTGATCATATGAGCGATAAACACATGGAAAGACTTAAACTACTTCACTTTTAAACAACTAAAGAAAACAAGTGTTCTTCTTTGAGGTTTCAAGTTATAGAACTCCTAAATTGTGTTTTCTTCCCTCTCACCATCCATCGGCACCTCATCGATCCATCACTCTCGCTTCCTTATTAGACAAATCCCTTTTAACTATTTTCCACTTTTCGCTTACACTTCTTCTCCTCCTCCTTGCTCCTAGCCATGGCTGTCATCCCTTACACCACACAGCCCCACTTCTGCATCTTCTTTCTCTTTCCCATTGTTGCACCAGCCACTCCAACCCCCTCCCTTAAGCCGTAGCCCCACCCTTTTCCAAAACCTCCCAAAATTCTTCTAAAAACATCAAATTTCAGTACCCTAAGCAAATTGAACCCAAATTCACCCTCCCTGACCCCACGGCAGCCCACACCTGACCTTTACATCCCAACCACCGACCCCAAAATCCCAAAACGTGGACCCCACCTCAAGGTCGAACCATTAAACCCCGAAACCCTACCCTGTTTGCTCCGAAAACCCAAATCCATGCCCATTTATTTGTTCGATAATTCAGAAACCACACCACGTTGAAACTCAGAACTCTCCAGCAACGTCAGGGACTACTTAAGTCATCCGGGAATGTTCGGATATCCTCCAATTAAAGATTGGCTGAGTGGAGTACAAGGCGAGAACTCCTAAACGAATAAGGACTAGTTATATATAGATTGTTGTTTATGAAATTGTTTGGGTTGTTTAATGACCTATAATGGTCAATTTTAATTTATGATACGGTTTAATGATGATTGAGATGGAAAAGATTCAATTTTTAAGTCAAGTACACGTAGTCACTTAAGTATGTGAGAACTCCTAAACAATTATAAGGGCTAGTTAGCTATTGATTAAGGTTTGTGCACTTGATTGAGTTAAATATTGACTTGTGGTTAATGATATGAGTTGATGTTATGGTTTAATGATGTTTAGTGTGGAAAAGAATCAATTTTCAGGTTAATTAGATGAAGCTATTTGGGTATAGAACACCTAGAACTAATAATGTTGACATTAGAATTTAATTGAACCTTAAATGGTAGTTGAACAGAAATTTACTTGGTATTATTTGATTGATATAGGTATGAATCCCATTGGATGTTAAATGCTATGTTTGTTGATGATTATATATTGCGGTCAATTGGTTGATTGACAAAATCAATTTTGATGAATATTTTATTAATATAATAATGGATGAAAATAAAAGTTTGAATTTGATGTCCGATTTTGGACGGACACAAAGTTTATGTTGTTACGATCAATGTTCGTAAAGCAAGAAATTGATTTGAAATAATTTTCAGGTAGTTAAGGCCTATTCAAGTTTTATTTTTAAAATGAATAGACCTGTGTAAAAGTGAAGTTCGGTTAGGGTATCTGGGAAGTGTTTTGAAAAGATTTCCATTTCAGAACTTTCTTATTTATTTTTACAATGGACGTCAGGAAAATTAGGATTTAAAATATCGAAGTTTGAAAAATAATATTATTTTAATAATAAAATAATATTATAATATCCATTTACTGAATTTTTTTGAAATTGAAGTTGAAAATGGAAATATATTTTCCACAAGTTATTATATAGTTAATAAACTATATTAGATGTGATTTGATTCGATTTTTTGTATAAATCGAATTATGGTCAGAATAGAGCTCGTCGCGCAGCGGTAGTTCGCGAACTTCAACCTATAACTTTAAACTCACATACCGCGAGATCCGACCATCAGATTCCCCCGAAACGAAAAACGTTGGGTTAGAAATAAAAATAACTTTCAAATGATAAGTAGAGTGTTGGAATCCAATGGTTAAAGCCTGAGATAAGTCCAAATAAATATTAAATAAAGACAGCATCAGGGCCATTAATAACCCGAAATCGGAATTCATAGATATGAGTCGTTTTTAAATTATTAAAAGCACGGGAAAATTATGATAAATCATAATAAATGATTTCAAAGTGCACTACAAAAAAGATTGATATTTTCGATAGAAGGGGGCGACGACTTGCATCTGCACATTTCCGATGGCTTTCTACGGGTCGTAGGCGGCCGTCAGAAACCGTCAGAAATATTCGAGATAAACACGAACCCGAACTATTTCTTCCCCATTTTCCTCTCGCCGTTATATTTGCTGCTGCGGGTTTTAAAACCCTACCACCCCCAAATTCGACTTTTTTGACCTCTAAACATCGAATTCTTCATATAGGAACCTCCTGGGCTTCCACTCAAACCTCTAGAGCGATTAATTTGAGGTATAATCTCTTTTTTAATAAAAAAAAAAATTTACCTAAATTATATTTGTTTAAATTAGAAAATTCGGGTTATCTATTGATTGCAATTGGTTCCAATAGTGTTGTAGTTGGTTATAACATCCTATTATGTGCGTATTTCATGTAATATACTGAAATTGAAAATTTAATGTGCAATATTTGGTTATTTTTGTATATTTTGGTTGCTTTGCCTACGTAACACAACATTGCTTTTGTTTGACGGTGGTGTGAGCGAGTGAATTTAGTAGGTGGTTTGATAAAAAAAAACTAACGCATATATGTTCGTTGTGTATGTTCCTTTTTGTTCGTTGTATGAATATTTATGAAATCTGAATATGAATATTTGTTCATTGATATAGGAAAAATTGGAAGTACGAACTAGAAATTGTACATTGTGCACATTTTGACTTATGCACAAAAAAAGCATGAGTCTAAATTCTATTTGAGTCTATTGAAACGACAATAATAGTAAATTATCTTTAAGTTGAGTGATACGTCGAGCCCATGCGATAAAATAAAATATTTTTGTGTTGTAGTAAAACTGTTTTTTTATAGTAATATGCGAACATCTAATTGGCTAATATTCCCTAGAGTGTTTTCGTCCCCGTCCGACGAGTGTTGTACATGATCATTATATAAATAGTCATTTTTGTCAAATTAAAAAACGACCATTTATATTCATCTAGTACAATATTTTTTGGATTCTATTAGGACAAGGTATAAATGTGGTAAGCATTTATATTTTGTATACTACTTCGTTTCAAACGATTCACAAAATTTCGGATTAATTTTTCTTTTTGTTTCCAACATACATGCATTTGTGTACAATGCATGAAACAAAAGGGAAATGCTACCGAAATTTTGTTGAATCGTTTGGGACGAAGTAATATACAAAATGTAAGTGTTTACATTTTTTATAATGGGAAGTAGGATGTCTAACCATATAAAAATGTTGCGTTAAAAAATGTGCTATATTTGAAATTATTTTTAACTTTATAAAATTGTTATTTTCTTTTAACTATTATATATACATGCATTGTATGGCCATAAAAACAAGCTTTTCGAATTTGTATTCTTGAAAATAAATATTAGTTTTTCAACTTGTGACTAAATTTCTCAAATAGGAAAAATGATAGATTATTTTGTTGATCAAAGGAGTTGGAAGTACCAAAGAAGATGACAGAGAGGTTCAGTAAAAGTAGATTTTTGTAGTGTATAAACGTCTTTGTTGAATTGTCTTTAAATATTAATGGAAGCGATCCTAAAATTTGTTGTCCGTATAGCAAGTGTAGACATTTGAAGTATATATTACCCGATATTGTGAAAGTTCATTTGTGCGAAAACGGAATCGTGCCTAAGTATTACTTTTAGGATCGTCATGGAGAAGTTGTAGCAAATACTTTTGTAGAGACTTAAGTAGAAAGTGTCGTTAATGAAAATGTTTATACGACCCATATTGAAAATATGATTGAAGATGCAGCACGATCAATGTTTCCTATGATTGAAGTTGATGGCGATGATGGAAATGCTGAAGAACCGAATATTGAAGCTAAAAAAATTATGATTTATTGGATAATGCTATTTGGGATGGTTGTAAAAGTGCCACTCAGCTGTCGGTAATGACAGAATACATTGTGATGAAGTCAAAATACAACATCGTTGAAGCTGGGTTTACAGCTATTGTACAAGCTACAAAAAGGCACATGCTGCCAGATAATTTAATATGTGAAAATCACTACGAAGTAAAAAAACTTATGTCGTCATTTGGTTTTACGTTATTAGAAAATAGATACATGTTTAAAAGGATACATGTTGTTTTGGAAAGATGATGTAAACCTTTGAAATTGTAAAATATGCAATCATGAAAGATATAAACCAATAAAGAAGAAGGGAAATGAAGTTCCATACAAACGTATGCATTACTTACCCAATACCCCAAGACTACAAAGATTATTTGTATCTTCTGTAACTGCATCTCATATGAGATGACATAAGGTGAGATCGGAGGAAGAAGGTACGTTGACCCATCCGACCGATGGGAAAGCATGGAAGCATTTTAATAAAAATTATCCCAATTTTTCAGTGGAGAGTCGTAATGTCAGACTACGATTATGTATGGATGGTTTTTCACCATTTTCTCAATTTGGTGCTAAATATTCATTATGGGCATTATCATCACACGTTATAATTTACCTCCATAGATGTGTATGAAAACACAACATATGTTTCTTACTGTTGTTGTTCATAACCCCGACGATCCAACACAAGGAATTGATGTTTATTTACAACCGTAGATTGAATAACTAAGAACATTGTGGAACGAAGGAGTAGAAACATATGATATTTCAAAGAAGAATTTTTTTCCATATGTTTGCTTCTTTGTTGTGGACTATAAGTGATTTTCCTGCCTATACAATGCTTTCAGGATGGAGTACTGTTTTCGTCTAGCATGTCCATATTGCATGGAAGAAACACGAGCTCTTTCCTTACTGGATGATAAGAAAATTTCATGGTTTGACTGTCATCGATGTTTTCTCCATGTAAATCATCCTTTCAGAGTAGACAAGAAACTTTTTAGCTAATAGAGTAGAAACCATACACCCTCCAACGATATGGTCTAGCGAAGACATGCATGAACTGGTTAAAGATTATCTAACGATACATGAAACTGGAGTTAAACTAGAAATTAAAGGAAAATCGACTGTT
The DNA here is from genome assembly GCA_030737875.1 of Allium sativum. Classification (NCBI taxonomy): domain Eukaryota; kingdom Viridiplantae; phylum Streptophyta; class Magnoliopsida; order Asparagales; family Amaryllidaceae; genus Allium; species Allium sativum. Next base: position 101,529,503 of record CM060924.1, read on the forward strand.
CGCAATTGGTGCAAACCGTCTCTTTTTGGGGAGTTGTCGCATTGGAAACATCTTCTTCTTTGTCATAATATTAATGTGATGCACAATGATAAAAATGTATTTGATAATGTCTTTAACACAATTTTGAATGTCAAAGGGAAGACTAAAGATGATTTGTAATCAAGGCACGATATAAAAGAATTATGCAAACGTCCCGAGCTTCATATGAAACCAAATGACAGTAAAAAACCCAAAGCATGTTATGAATTAGATAATGATCAAATTAAAGTTGTCATAAAATTGGTTGAAGGGTTAAGGTTTCCTAATGATATTTCACCAAACCTTCGTAGATGTGTTGACTTAAAAAATGGTAAACTGGGTGGAATGAAAAGTCACGACTATCGCATTATGATGGGGCATTTATTTCTTGTTATGTTCAAAGAACTACCGTCGTTAAAAGTTTGGAAGATAGTAACGAGCTTAGTATGTTTTACAAAGAGATTTGTTCGACTACTTTGAAAGTGCAACATTTACGTAAACTTGAAGTAGATACTCCTATGTTGCTCTACAAATTAGAGAAAATATTTCCGCTAGGTTTTTTTATGTAATGGATCATTTACCTGTTCACCACCCAACTGAAGCACGACTTCGAGGTCCCGTCCAATATGGATGGATGTATTCATTTGAGAGGTATATACTAACATGTTACCTATTAATTTAATTGCACTTAAAATATGAAATAATGTAAATTAATTTTGTTTAGATATTTGAATCGTCTGAGGAAAAAAGTGAGACAAAAAGCATGACTTAAAGGTTCGATATATAAATCTTACATCGAAGAAGAAGCTTTGTTCTTTTTCTGTCATTATTTCAGTGATCATGTGAATATATCATTTAAAAGTATTCCTCGAAATGACGAAAGAAACTAACAAGAATCATCTCAAACAGTGTTGTCTAATTTTAGACAACATGGTCGACCCTCTGGGAAATGTGTAGACGTACGACTAGACGATAAAGATCTTCATGTAGCATACACTTATATTCTTCTAAATTGTGCTGAAGTTGCTCCATTTGTTAGTTAATCTGAAACATCAATTAGTGCTTTATTCATTTCTACGTGCTTACATGTGTATAATTTAATGTAATATTTTATTTATATGTACGTCGTTTATGAACGTGAACATCCAAACAGAGATCTCAGTAAAGAATTTCTACTTGATTTACAAATTACGTTTAAGAACCCAGAAATTGGGTTGTCGACGAAGGGTTGAAAAATCTTGCAATAAGACCAAAAAGAGTGGTCAAGACATATCCAATATACTTTGTTAATGGATATAAATTTACAACTAAAGAATATGGTGCTGAGAAATTAACGAGCAATACAGGTGTATTCCTTAAAGGCAGTGACGATCCAGAAAATCACGTAAATGATTTTTATGACGTTTTAACACAAATTTTGCAACTGACATATTTCTCATGACCCGGAGAGGAGGTGCTTCTATCTAAATGCAATTGGTTTAGCAGTATTCCAGGTTCTGGGATTGATGTGCATAAGCATTATAATCTGATTAAACTAAAGCATACATCGCACTATTACAAGTATGATACTTTTGTACTAGACAAACAAGCATTTCAAGTTTATTATGCTCCTTATCCGTCTCTAAAAAGAGATAAAGCAGATCGGTCGGCAGTTTTTAAAATAAAGGCCAGATTTACGTTCGAAGAAAAGAATATTTCAAATGAAGGAGCCTATCAAACAGATCTCGACCAAAACAATGAAATGATAATTAGAGGCGATCATGCAGATTTTGGACCTCTTATCGAAGAATCAAATATTTTGGTAGAAGTGTTCGAGAGTGCAGCAGAAGATATCATAGACTCTGAGACCGATTCTGAATCATAAGACGATGATGACTGATGTAGATGATGAGTATTATTTTTCTAGTTGTAATGTAATTATGGAGTATACGACGTATGTTTGGCAATTCATGTAACTCTGTTAAAATTTTGAATGTTATGATCATTATTTACATCTTTTATGTCATATGCAGTTTTTCCTATTTATTTATCTTAAAATTGCAATGTAATATGTTACTCCTTGGAACATGAGACCCAAACAAATACAAGTATTAACAATTTCATTTTGTTTTGTCATTTATATAGCAACTTATATCTCTTGTGTAAGTTAACTGTAAAATAAATTTGAATATGATGTTATTGTTATCTTTTATAATGATTTCTATGTGACAGGTATGTTATGATTGAAAGGTAATTATTCAGGTGATGGTTCTGGATTGCGACCCTCACAACGTCCAGTCGTCACCTTGGTGCCTACGAGTATAGGGTAAAAAAATAAACTTTATTTAGCATGTTAATTTTTTTCACCAACTATACACGTATGTATATCATATTTAACATAGCGTTTTCGATCTTCAACCTTCGAAGGTTATTTTGGACGCATCGAGAGCAGCATACATTGCTCGGATGTCGGCATGTTGGCCGAAGTGATATCTGATCCCACCTCACATACAGGAGGTCATTTGGCAGGATGTCCTTGTAAGTATTTTCTTATATATATTTTTCCATTTTATTTTTTTAATCGCTGATATACTTTACATATTATACTGCCACTGTTTGTTTAACGTGAAACACAGGCCGATGTGAATATACAAACACATAACTTATAGGCTGCTCGGACCTATTGGATGCAAAAAATGAGAAAGAGTTATAAGGATTGCATATCAACAATGAAGAAAACATGAAAAAAAACCTAGTTGGATGGGAGCAGCCATGTAGGATGGATTTCTTAGGTATTAGGAGAGTGATGAGACAAAGGTAAGTGTATTAGTTTTTTTAAATATCAAAAATATTTACTCGATAAATAATGTACCAAATTTTGAATGTACAGGTATAGTTAGAAAGAAACTCTATAAAAAAGAATAACAATCCAGTCATGCATCGAGAAGGATCTAAGTCATTTCAGCAGTATTAGCAGAAGTTGGTATATTTTATAAATGCGACTTATAAAAAGTAATATGATATATAATTTTGAATGCGTAACAATTGTATGTTATAATCAATTCAGAAGGCTGAGGGGATGGGTCCAGTCTCATATATGGACCTATTCACACGTACGCATGTCATCGAGCATGTCGATGTAGATGAAAACATCACATATACATGGCATGATGACAAATCTAGGAAGAGTCATGTAAGATTTCATTTTATGTAGAAGTATCCGTAATATTTGTTAAATTATAATAAAATAAGATATCATGATTTTAATTTTATCCACAATCTTATTTGGTCTTGCAGGGGAAGTTTATGGAGCAGCGCCAGAAGCGTCTAATTAAGACTAGACATGAGCAGCTCATGACTGACGAGGAGGACATTATATTCCAGTCAATGATGGATCCAGCGACATGGAACAGACGTTATGGCTTTGGAAATCAAGTGGTAAACGATTTTCCCTAAATTTAATTTTTAGTTTAGAAATAAAATAACTGTTACGAGTTACAGGTTATTAATATAATCGCACATAATTAAAAGATTTTTAAATAATTGTTACAGCTAGCAGTCAGTAGGGACGGTGCAAGCGGACTAGAGATGATATAGACACTGCAGAGATTGAGCAATAGAGAGCTAGGATGGCGGAGCTTGAGGACCAGAATTGCCACCAAGCCATTGAGATGACTCGGCTTCCATATCAGTGTTTGGCGGAGTTTGCGCAGTAGTACGGGCGCTTTCCCTCTTCATCCGGTTCCGCAGACGATGATCAGTGATGGATTGTTAGGTATGTTTTTTTGTTGGGGCATTGTTGATATGACTGTGGCTTGATATGACTATGGTTCGATTTTTTGTATGTATTATGAAGTTACGGTTGATGGTTGACTTTACTGTAGTTTTTTTGTGGTAGACATGATGTTGGACTAGATGTATTTATGTTATTATGATGGTAGACTGTGGTATATATATATATTTATGCATTGTATAATTAGTGGCTTGGGTTTGTGGTTTAATTTATGTTGTTTTTGTTGATTTTTCGAGTTAGAATTGATTTTATTTTGATACTTTCTTGGTATATGGTATGTTGGGATTATAGATTATGGCTGAGATGATGGTTTGAGTGGTAAATGTAGTATGATGGCTAAACAGCAGCTGAAATGTAAAAAAAAAGTGCAGGTTTTCCAATGGTTTATAGGTCCTTGAATTCGTAACGGTTTTTGATGGCTTACAATGGTTTTTTGGCATGTGTATGTAACGGTTTTCAATGTTCGTCGGAAACCATCGGAAACCGACACCAACCGTTATAAGCCGTAGGAAAAGCCAACGACGGGCAGTGTCGGGAAACTCTGTTCTTCGACACCCTAAATAGTTGCGGCTATTTCCGACGGCTTCCGGCGGCCGCCGATGGTTTTTAGCTGTCAGAAATAGCGTGTTTTCTTGTAGTGTTGATTTGGATTCAATATATCAAGTTTTGAATGATATAAAGCTATTCTGCGAAAACAAGTTTTGAATGATATAAAGCTATTCTGCGAAAAATTAGCTATTTGGATATTTGAAGAACCTTAAATGGTTTATGAAAATTGTTTTTATAAAAAAAGAGAATCTTGGAGGCTTAAACCCTAATGCTTGAATGATTTGAAAAGAAAAAGTACTATGATTTGAAAGTACTTGTGATTATTATTGTGAAAAATGATTTATCACTTCGGGATAGAAATGATTTGATATGTTACCTATGATTTGGGTAACGCATGACTAAATATTTGGGAAAAAGGGTATGCAAACTCCTCTTCATAGGGGACATACGGTCTCTACTGCGTGAGAGAGACATACCGTGTATACAGACGCCTCTAGACGAGGGACTTACACAAAACTATTATCGAGATGGGAAGGCTTGACCCCAGTTGCCTTGTTATCGGGAGAAACCTCCCGACTTGGTTGCATACGTTTTGATATACTGTATTATAGATATTTGAGATTTCCAAAATGATTTGTTTTTTTAATCCCGAAGTAAAATATGATTAGATATGAAAGAAATATCTAGTATTTAATTGATTTGAAATGAAATGGGGTTTTTAAGTCCAATGAGTTATTTTCAAAAGAATGGTTTTGAAAATAAGTTAGATTTGATAAATCTAAATGTGAAGATAAAAATACTTTAGTTTTATGTTAAAATAAGTTAGATTTTATAAATCTAAAAGTAAAGACAAAACTATTTTGGTTTTTGAGTTATTATGAATATGAAACCATTTTGTTTTCAAGATTGATGCACTGATATTCATTTGGAGAAAACTCGTTCCGTGTAATACGTCGTGGTCCTATGAACTACCTAAGTTTAAAAATAATTATAACTGACTTGAGTTCTCATACTAGTCCCATGGCTGTCCCGTAATTTATTTTCCCCTTGCAAACTCGGGTGCCTTATTTCCACATGGGCAACCGGGTAGTTGTTTTGCAGATACTTAGAGCAGGATCCGGTATAGAAGCTAAAGCTGTATCCAAAGCATTTAACAGTCTTTCGCTAAGTGTAATTATGTTTCCGCTGTATATAGTATTGTATTATTCTCATATATTTGTGATGCACTGTGATTTATTTTGTACTCTGATGTAACATTGTAATGATGTTAATGAAATGTTCTTTTACTTTTGCTTAATATGTTGTATGCCCAAAGTTAATGTCTCGAGGGTTTCTACCGTCTTGGGTCGGACTTGTGTGGTTTACAGTCGATTCGAAAGGTAGGATTTTTCAGGTCATTACAAATTGATTTCCTTAGTTAATTCAGAATTCTTCTTCTTCAACGTAGTGTTCTCTTTTTGGAGATGATCAATTCGAGATACTGAATTATCTAAACACTAAGTAAAATTAATCTAAACACTAAGTAAAAGCAGTAGCGGATACTTATCATAAAAAGAAGTCAATAGAATTAATCTAAACACTAAGTAAAAGCAAACTTAGTCAAGTTCATACCCATAGCCAAAAATTTCCCCGTAATTTCCAAATAAATCTATTTTACAAATAAGAACTGATGACCCTAGTCTTGAAGCTTGTCGACAGAATCAGTCATCGCTCCATCGATACAAAAGTAAAATAGTAAATGGTGCCCTTAGGCCGATTCTTTATTCTTTTAAGTGTAAATAAGGAATAAAGGAAATGACTAATTCTTCCGGCCTAAGCTATTTGAACAAAATAAATATAGAATTATTATAACTATAAAAGTTAAGTGTCAGTTGAAAGTCGGACATATTATTCAGTTGGTTTGGCCCAGTTGACAACCTAGCATCGATGCATTTAAAACCATGTAACAAACATAACACGCAGTTATTTGTGGCATATAAAGCAAATTTAAACAATTACTCATGAAATAAACAACAGTACACATAACATATTTCACACTAAAAAAACAACAGAATTGTAGGAAAGGCGCACCGAGTTAAACAAAAAAATTGAATTATAACAGTACAATAAAGGAAACTGATGGAAACTCCAAAGTAGTGTAATAGATCAAGACATGTGGCTCTTAGATTGAAGAATAAATGTTCACTTATCAAAACCTATATGTTCTGGTTAATCTGAAGTACTTACTCATAGGTTACGAACAACGGTTGGTTGTCCTGTTTTAAAGAGAACTAAAAATAGAAATAAATTAGAAGTAAAAACAAATAATTGCGGGAAGTTTATTTTTAAGCGTTGCTAATGACACACGATTCTATTCCCAGGGATATCTACCAAATTTTGTTTTATTGGGATCGGCGGACTATTTGATCGGTGGTAGCCCACCGGTCTTCGCGGATTACTACCGACCTTCGTAGCTGGTAGGGATGCACAAAGCATGAGTTGGGTCTGATTAGACCAAATACTTCATCCGACCCGCATAGGTATGAGTTTAAGGTAGTTCGACCCGTATCCGACCCTATATGAGGTTGGATATGGGTTGGGTTGAAGTATGGGTTAGGTTGGGTTTAGTAGGGTTGGGTCGGGTTGCTTGAATATAATAAAAAAAATATAAGGGAATTTTTTTTAAAATAATATCAAAATATTTAGTATAATATATCATATTTTAGATAGCACAATGCATTTAAAATAATTTATTCATTATAAGAGATATTTTATTAAAATTTCATTGTAAAACACATCATATGATATTAATTTACTATGTATTAGAACAAATGTTTCATTTTAAAAAACATTAAAAAGTTCTTTAAAATATATCTGTCAAATTCTACCTAGTTTGGATTGACATGATTTTTTTTTGTATATTTCGTATAGAATACGTAAACATTATTTTAGGATTATACTATTCTTATTTTAAGTAGGTTGATATTTAACTAATTTTTTAATATAGGGTTGGGTTGGGTTAAAATAAGGTTGGGTTAAACAAAATATCAAACCCAACCCGTATATAGTATGGGTTACAAATTGTAACCCATATCTGATACGAACTAGGATGGGTTGTGTTGGGTTTATGTGGGTTGGGTCAAGTTGGTGGGTTGGATCGGATTGGATATGGCTTGTGTGCAGCTCTAGTAGCCAGTAGGACAATTTGCAACACCCTTGGCACTTCACTATTTTTAAAATGTGTTGCTAAGACTAGGACAAATAATCACTTATTAATATGTCCGTAGTGAAAGACCAGGACACGGCAAAAATTAGGGTTGTCAATCGATAACCGAAAAATCCAAAATCCGTCCGCATCCGCATCTAAAAAGAGGATAAATATCTGATATTTGAAAAACGGATGCGGATGTTGATATAGGCACATCTGCATCTGAAAATTGTTCGTTCGCTTTTTTCATGATTATAGCTTAAATTATGTGTATTTTAACATAATTAAATATACTAATTTATTAAGTCGTAAAGTTGAAAGTCTACTAAATGCATACAATTGCCCAAAATTATAAATTATCATCATATTTATTTATTTTTAGCACTTTAGTAATCAATTGGGTTGAAAAATACATAATATCAAACTAAAAAAATTCATTTATGTTGATTAATTTATCGATCGTTAGCGGAGCGGATAATTATTCGATATTCGTCCGTATCCGCGGATGCAGATATCTGATATCCGAAAATGATTTCGGATGCGGATGCAGATATGACATTATCTGCATTCGAAAGTATCCGTTAACAGCCCTGTTAGAAATTTTAGAGGAGGAAGAGGAATAGATTATAAGAAAAAAAGGAATTTTTAAAAGGGGAAAACTTTAATTGCTTTTATTTCTCTTTATTTTTGCTTGATACAAATGAGGAGAGAGCTCTTCTATTTATAGCATACAATGGATCATTCTAGATTTTGCAATATCTTAGGAATATATCTAAATATATATGGAAAAATATATTTTCCGAAATAATAGCAATTTCAAAAGCTCTCTCCCAACAATACAAGAATACTCTAGAAAAATGGGAAACAAATCAAGTTTATTATTTCCCTTTTTTCAACAACCCCTTTTAAACTTGATTTGTGACTCCAAGCAAATTCCTCAATCTGATAAATTCTTCATACTTGAGCGGCTTGGTGAAAATATCAGCAATTTGATCATTGGACTTCATGTACTCTAGCTGCACTTCCTTTTTAGTGATGCACTCTCTAATGTAGCGATAGCGTGTATCAATACTTGCTTCGATCATGAAAGACTGGATTTTTGGCCAAAGCAATTGCTGACGTGTTATCCACAAAAATGTTGGTTGGCTCCTTTTGTGGAAAATTTAATTATTTTAGAAAATTCCTTAACCAATTTGCATGGCAAACACATGAAGTAGTAGCTACATACTCTGCTGCGCATATGGAAAGCATGACAATTGGTTGTTTTTTCGATATCCATGTGAAAGTTGTGTCTCCTATGTAGAACACGAAACCACTTGTGCTTTTCCGATCATCTATATCTCTAATCACTATCGCTATAACCAACAAGATCATAATTATCAGAAACAGAGTAGTACAAACCAAAGTTTGTTGTCCCTTTAACATAGCGAAGAATCCTCTTTGCTGCCTTCAAATGTGTTGTGGTTGGATTCTCCATGTATCGGCTCACAACTACAACCGCATATAGATTGTTGAGACTTTTGCACATTAAATATCTCAAGCTACCAACCAAGCTCTTGAAAATTGTAGAGTCTACCTTTTCTCCTTCTCCATGCCTTGACAATTTGATTCTACATTCAATTGGCGTGCAAACCGAATTAGAGTCATCCATCTTGAACTTACTCAATATTTCCTTAGCATAGCCTTCTTGAGTGATTCGAATGCCTTCATCTTCTTGTTTCACTTCAACGCCAAGGTAATAAGACATGAGCCCAATATCAGTCATCTCAAACTCCTTCGACATCTCTTTCTTAAACTCTTTAAACATGCTTGGATTGCTACCTGTGAAAATCAAGTCATCTACATACAAACATACAATCAATTTATCACCATTTTGGATTTTAATATAGAGTGCATGCTCATATGGACATTTATTGAAGTTTCCCTCTTTCAAATACTTATCAATTCGAGCATTCCAAGCTCTAGGTGCTTGTTTCAACCCATAAAGTGCCTTCTTTAGCTTTAAAACTTTGTCTTCTTCTCCCTTGACTTCGTAGCCTTGTGGATGCTCAATATAAACTTCTTCTTCAAGAACTCAATTTAGGAAGGCAGATTTCACATTGATGTCTTTTCCAATTGTTTTGAGCTGCTAAAGAAATTATCAATCTTACAGTTTCTAATCGATCCACTGGAGCAAATACCTCTTCGTAGTCAATGCTAGCTCTCTGAATATAGCCTTTTGCTACCAATTTTGCCTTGTATCTTTCAACTTCTCCTTTGGCATTTTTCTTTACTTTGTACACCCACTTGACACCAATCGCCTTATGTCCTTTTGGAAGTGAAGCTAGCTCCCATGTGTCATTTTTCTTGATCGCCTTAATTTCTTCGTCCATAGCATTTCTCCAAATCTTCTTTTACAAAGCTTCTTGAAAATTTATGGGCTCACAATCTGCAAAAAGACAAAAAAGAGTAATATTGTCTTGGTTTTCTGTTACATCATAAATTTCTTAAAGGCTTCTAAAACGAGGAACTCTTTCACCTGAGCTCCCATCTTCTTGACAATTTTTTGTTGGTGAGGCTAGTGGGGAAGTAGGCTCTTCACTTGATTGTTCGATCCTTGGTTGTTGTATTTCATCTTGTTAAAAATATGGAAAGAAATTGTAATTTTCATCATACGGTTTCCAATCCCATTCTTCTTTTTCATTGAATACAACATCTTGGCTAATTATTATTTTCTTCGTATCAGGATTATAAAGTTTATAGACTTTAGAATTTGTGTCATAACCAATAAAAATAAACTTTTCACTTTTGTCATCAAATTTGCTTCGCTTTTCATTCGGTACATGTACATGAGCTATGCTTCCAAAATCTCTTAGATGAGAAATGCCATGCTTCCTTCCGCTCCATGCTTCTTGTGGTGTCTTCCCCTACACACTTCTTATTGGAGATCGGTTTGATAGATAAATAGCGCATGCCACATCTTCCACCTAAAATTCCTTTGGTAGTCTCTTACTTTTGAGTATACTCCTTGCCATTTCAAGAATTTTCATGTTCTTCCTTTCTGCTACTCCAATTTGTTGAGGAGATCTAGGCACTGTTAGTTGGCGTCGAATACCATTATCTTCACAGTACTTCTAAAATTCTCTTGATGTGAACTCTCCTCTACGGTCATATCTCATGGATTTTATAATAAGGCCACTTTGCTTCTGAACATAAGCTTTGAACTTCTTGAAGTTCTCAAATACCTATGATTTCTCCTTCAAAAAATACACCCACGTTTTTCTTGAAAAATCATCAATAAAAAGAAGGAAATAATTACTTTTACCTAGTGAGCTTGGCTTGATCGGTCCACACACATCTGTATGTATGAGTTCTTATGGTTTCTTGGCCGTTGAGTATGACTCCTTTGGAAATCCCATTTTGACTTGCTTCCCAAGTAGACATCCTTTGCACAGTTGATTAGGATGACTTATGCAAGGCAATCCTCTCACCTTTTCTTTCTTGAAGAGCAATTCTAGTCCTTTGAAGTTAAGATGTCCAAAACGAAGATGCCAAAGCCATGAAACATCTTGGTAGCACGCCTTAAGACATTGGGCGACATCATGTTGAATGTTGAGCACAAACATTCTATTTCTTGACATTGGTACCTTAGTAATGAGATTACTTGCACTGTCTCTTATGGACAGGCTTTTATCTTTTAATTGAATATCATAACCTTTCTCTAAGAGTTGTCCTAAGCTCAAGATGTTACTTTTCATGTTTGGCACATAATAAACATTAGAAATGAATTGATGCTCTCCATTCTTCAACTTAATAAGAACATTACCTTTGCCTTTCACCGCTACTTTTGATTCATCTCTAAATGCCACATTGCCCTTTACTGTTTTATCAAGCTCTACGAACATATCTTTTCTTCTGCACATATGGTTGCTTGCGCCGCTATCTAGGTACCATCGATTGTCCTCCCCTTTTTCAATTTCTTTACGGGCTAATAATAATGTGCCATCTTTTGTAATTCTTTCTTCAGCATAATTGGTCTTCTCTTCAACTTTATTGTTTCTTGGAGCTCTACATTCAGAAGAGTAGTGTCCAAATTTGTTGCAATTATAGCATTTGATCCATGACTTGTCATTCCTTGAATTTGAATTGCCTCTCCCACGACCTCTAATTGTGCTTTCTCCTCTTTGATTATTGTTTCTTTGGTTGTTTTCATTGTTGGGCCTCCAACCTCGTCCATATCCATATCCACGTCCTCTTCCTAGTTCTTGACCACGACTCCATCTTTGTTGGCTTTGATTACCTTCTTCCTTTTTTGAATCAATTCATGTCTTAAGAACATGCTCCATGGTCTCTTCCTTCTTCTTTTTCTTTTCTTCATAAGCTTGCAATGAGCCTAAAAGCTCCTCTATAGCCATGGTCTCCAAGTTTTTTGTTTCTTCAATGATGGCGACAATATGTTCAAACTTTGGATCTAACGATCTAAGAATCTTCTGCATGATTCTGACATTATCTAATTATTCACCATTTCTTTTCAAATTATTAGTAACAACTAAAACTCGTGAAAAATAATCAGAAACAAATTCACCTTCTTTCATATGCAGAGATTCAAATTCTCCTTTTAATGTTTGAAGACACATGTTTTTTATTTGATCAGCTCCCTTGTAAGATATCTGAAGCTTTTCCCATGCTTCTTTTCTTAACTTTGCTTTCAAAATCTTTTCAAAAGTGTCATCATCCAATGCTTGATAAAGTAGACTAAGAGCCTTCTTGTCTCTCGTCCTCAAGTTTTTCAATTCAATCCTTTAGATTTGAGATAGACTATCTTCGTCCTCTTGCTCAGTATAGCGGTAACGAACCAGAAAATTTGATGCTTGTATTTTCGACATATATATATCCCTTGTCCAAAACTCAAGTGCCAAAAATCCAGAAAGTTAAAGAAAGAAGTTAGAGGGCGAGATAAGAAAGAAATAAATATTAGAATAGAAGAAGAAGAAGGACTAACCACAATATCAGAGTGTCACATCGCAGCGGAATAAAATATAATATAGAAATAAATCTTTATTTAAAAACTTGAATATAGTACTTACAATTATCAGAGTACATCTGGACAGTTATAACAGTCTGTCTTCATTTAAAACACACAGCGGAATAATATCTACATATATATCATGCATCTGAACTCCTCCAGCTTATCTCCTGAAATCCGTATTATCTGAACTTGTACTACTCGGTCTGACCTAACTGGGTCTGACCCGAGCATTACAAATGCCAAGGTTAGTCTGGTGAACCAGCGTGAGGAAAACTCACTAAATTATTGGTATCATCCAACATGATTTTAAATTTAAAAATCCTTTTGAAAAAGAAGGATAATCGTAAGACCAGCCCACACATAAACACGGACGGTTTTTACCTTACGATAACCCAAAACATTTTTGAAATCAATATCTTGTTGTGATATTATAATAGTGTCTAAATACAAATAAATAACAGTCTAGCGGAACGCTTGCATCTCGTGCTTCACATATATAGTATAAAATCAAAACCGCGGGCGCTTATTGGAGATTGGATTCTGACTATGACAAGGTATGGAACCACGTGCCGATAGTGTATCTTTAGAGGTGAATACACTGGGTTCAACAAGAACGTCTTGCAACCCGGCCCATACATGACCGACCACTCATTTCTCTTGAGTGTATCGAATATATTGTCACCTACGGTTGGATCCAGCATAACCGTTCCCGGGAGATACAGAAATGGAAAGAAATAACAAATCGAATATTCTCTAGATGATGACAAAACACCCTAATGGGAATGACCCACATAGCCATGCTGCTTGCCCGATTTTTGTCATTTCCCGGTTGTGAGGCTTGAGGTTTAAAATTTCTTCTTTTAGATCATCTGGCCACCATTCACTTTGAATGCCACATTGTCAGAACCATCGGAAATCACTAATTGATCTCCCCAAAAATAGTCAGATTGTTAGGCTAAAGAAGTTTCCCTTCTTTGCCATCAACTTCGTATGTTTGAAGAAATCAATGTACGTAATCCCTTTGTAAATACACCGTCAGACACTTGTCCATACAAGTTGTCCTAGGACTGAATAAACCGAAGGCACTCTCCCACCGCATCCTAGGAATGACCCTATGGATCATAAGTGAGTAGTCCTTGCAATCCGTCGATTTTAATCACGATAGGATCACCATTAGAATATCACTGGGCGCGACTCTAGAGACTCCGACAAGTATCCTCTTTTGAAGATCCATGGTCTTCATTGCTCCATCTTCAATCAGCATCATTCATGTTACGTATTAGTTGGCTCGGAATGGTTTTCGAATAAATTCGATCCCGGTCTTTCTGTACCAACAAGCGTATAAGCCAGATTTGATAGTCGATTATTTAACTATCAAATAAAACAACAATTCATCCATAAAAGAAAATTTAATTCATTAATTTAATATTTACCATCATATTGGCCTTTTTTAATTAACTGTTCCTTAATTTAAAACTCCTCTATTTTTCAAATAATTGGAATACTCTTTTCCCTTCTTATATTAATATATAAGAATATTCGAAACCATATCATCTTAAAATACTTTTAAGAACGTATTCCTTATCCCATTCGTTAGTCTCTAACCTTAAACTAGTAAGAGAATAATTTCCTAAGTATCAACCCCGAAGGCCGAAACCAACTTCAAATCAACACCCAGAAAATCATTCAACTCACCAATCTCCAGTCAGTTCCTAATTTCCCTTAACTTCATTTCTAAATTTCTAATATTAATTACCATTATTATATGAGATGTTTATCTCAAATTTATGACCATTCAAATATTTAACTTAAAAATTATATTTACAAAACATTACTATAAACTTTATACGATATTCCTTTACGGATTTAATTTGCAACATATTTGCTAAATATTTATTTCTAAACTGAAACAGGATCTTTCTTATAACGATATATGTTCATTATCCAATTCTATTTTATTTTAATCTTCATAAACCAAGTTTGATATCATGTCTTTATTACATAAACAACTTTTCTAAACATTTATATATGTTAAAAACTTCATTCCATCCTATTTATAACTTTTATTCTCTTTATCTGTGTTTACCTATCATTTGCAAATTCTAATAATATTTACTATTTATAAACCATATGTAAAATTCTTTAATATAATCTGTATTATATTATTCAAATTAATTCTAACTAAATTCAATTAGAATTTAATATTTCAAAAACCCTTTATAAATTTCTATTCTTCACACCACTTACTTTATTCTCTTAATTCACCTTAATCGTGAATAACAATTTCAATACAAATCCATACTAGACTTGATTTCATAAATCAGATTTCAAGTTTTCAATCCCATTATAACTTCTAACTATAGAGTTATTTCATATAATCCAACTTATAATCCATTGAACTTCGGAAATTCAAATCCATTAGCAATACTGATTTCAAACCTAATTTCCCTTTTATCTTTATACTCAGATTATATTTTGTGAATAAAAATAATAATTTCCCTACTTCATTAACATCGCTTACAAAAATCAACCTCTCGTCTTATTTGTTAAAATAAATCCTTGTTGTACAATAATATTCATTATTTAGTTACCAAATAAATATTCCATTTGAAAATAAAATTTCCTTTACATACTCATATATTTTTTAGTTACAACTTAATTCAGCTTCATTTCTATAAAACTGCATTCCATATCCAAATTATATGTATATATATATATATATTACTTGTAAATTCCTTACTATTTATATTTATTATCCAAAATCTTATATAAATTCAATAATAAAAATCTATATTGTTCTTACTAGTTTAATTCAATTAGAATCTATAAATTTAAGAAACTGTTCCTTCTCACGATTTCCATTTGCAACTATTTGCCTTACCCCTTATTCATCTCAACGGTGAATAGATTTCTTAATACAATTCATATTTGACTTATTTAGTCAACTTGAATTCAGACTTGTAACTTCAAGTTTAATGTCTATTTCTAATTTCTAATTATAAATTTATTTCATATAACCCTTTTATAATTTTTCCTGCAATTGGAAAATTTTAAATCTATTTTAAAATATCGGCATATTATTCGAGTTCCATTTCTATTTCAAATCTCACACAATTTACATTTTCCTTAAATCCCTCAATAAAAATAATTTCACTTAAAATGTCGCTTCTAAAATCACCTCTTCACAATATTTGTTTTAAACAAATATTTAATAATAAGTCCTATTTAATTTGGATTTTAATTAATCATTTCTATTTGTATATTTTAAAACTCTTTTATATTTCAATTTATGTTTTGAAATCCATATATTATTATTTAAAATATCCAAAATCAACATTCAGCGTCATTAACACATCCAAATATACTATAAACTGACACAGGTTCTAGAACACATCATATATAGGCATATATATGAAAACAAATAATTTAAATGTGAGGAATCCAGTTGGATCCCTCCAACCTGTTTTTCGTGCATCCACAGATGTTCGTCAACAATAATAATACCCATCCTGCTTCGAGGTAGGATATCGCGGCATAGAAGGTCATCCACTATATATTTTTTGGGGTGCATAGGGAAATCATCTACTAATGGTACTGTAGCCATCCGCTAATGATACTGCGGGAATATCCAATCACCAATACTATTATATATTATTATCACTTTATATCAATCAAGTTATCATCCATCAAGCAATAAACTAAATTTGAACTATTAAAAATAGTTCCTAATAATTTAACTGAGTGAGTTTAACTTACCTCGATTTTCCTTTGTCGAATATCCATTTAAAATCTCATATTGTCCCAGCTACTCATCTACTTAACTCATCTCGAATAATTTATTTAGCACCTACGGTAATTAATTTTTATTTAACGATTAACTTATTTTGATTTAAACTAACTATTAAAATAATTGAATAAATTAAAAATAGTATAAACAGGGCATATATCACATTTTCATATTTTAATGGCGTCCTCATGGCGATCATTCCTGGAGAATTCCAAATCTGCATTTTCTTCTCTGAAGTCTTCTTTTTCCTCTCATTTTCCCTCAAACGTTGAAAATGTTGATAATGTTAACAATGTTCCAACTAATCCTACCTTTAAGAATATTTTAATGTGTCCAGCTGTAAAGCGTTTCCCAGACCCGAATATTTTAAATTATAAAAAACCTCTATCAAAGTCGTCTCCTCATATCCATAACAGTTATAAAGAAAATCTCACTGATATCAAAACAAAAAATGGCTGCTTCAGGTGTGGATCGACAGATCACTGGGCACGATCATGTCGAAATCCAGTTATTTGTTTTAAATGCCATAAAAAGGGCATAAGGAATTCAATTGCAAATCTAATCATCCTCAATTCTCAAAAATGGCCGAACCCCAATCTCGCAAAAAAATTTCCGCAAATCAATTTACAGAATCCTTCAATTGGGCTCTATCTCTTGTAATCGTGACAATCACGAATGGATCCTTCTCAATTCGTCAGATTGAGGAGCTCCTAAAAGCCCGATACAGCCGCCGAGCACCATCGTGGACGTGGAATGTTAAGAGGATGGGGAATGGATTTATTATCCGATTCCCTCCTTCCTTGTTGACGGATAATTTTAAGGCCTCGTTCAAGTTGACTGGAGGAACTTTATGTCTTAAGAGGTGGAGCCCAAGAATTGGGTGTGTTTCATCAGAGAAGGAGACTTTTTGGATATGCTTGACAAATGCACCAATAGTATGCCATAAATTGGATGTTATCCAGTCAGCTTGGCTGACATTGGGGAGGTGGAGAGGGTGCAATATGGGGTAATACATGATGTGGATTATACTTGTTTACGTGTCAAGCTAACGACAAGGGTGGGTGAGTTGCTACCTTCTTCAGTGGTCATTCCAGTCGATGGATTTACTCATGTAGCTCGGATTGAAAGATGTGAGGAAGACTTCTCGCCAAAAATCATCATTCCAAGTTATAAACAAAAGGTATTTGCGATGGGGAGTGATGGCAGGCTCAAGGTGTTATGTAGTAAGGATGGTGGAGCACGAATGCATGTGGGTGATGTTAATGATCCTGTGGTTGTCCCATCAGATAGTGTTGATGAAAGGGGGATGGTACCACTGTTGAAGGAGGAGGCAATGATGAAAATTATGTGGTTCATTTTGACGATGGTGTGGTGGTGGAAGTTGACATGGGTTTGTGGGTGTGGGTGCAAATTCTGGTGCCATTGTCCCTGTGAACGGAAGTGATGGCATTGGCTTAAATGATATTGAAGCTGAAGATAATGAGTTTTGAGACGATGATGTGCATGGTGGAGGGGATGCTCTTGCCGAACATGTTATGGAGAATGAGTCTCAGGATCTGAACTTGGCTGGACAAGTGGTTGTTGCTCCAACAAGTTCTGGTGAATGTTCAGTAATGAGAGGTAGAGGCAGGCGTGCTTTGAACCAAGGTGTTGTGATGCTACGTCGCAGTGCATGTGGGATGGGCCATCCAGCGGCATGTAGCATTTTTGTTCCTGCTATTCTAAATTCTTTGAATAGTGATCAATTGCATGCTATTGCTAGTAATTCTGGTTTTGTGCTTAATGATGATGTTTTGTGTGGTATTTTGAATAAAGAATTGGAGTGGGCTAATGTTAACTCATGATAATTGTCACCTAGAATGTTAGAGGCCTAGGAACTTTAAATAAGTGTCTTACGGTTAAAAATTATCTCAAATCTGTAAAACCCGATATCATTTTTCTTCAAGAGACAAAAATTGAGAATCCTGAACCATCCATGTTTATGTGTCTAGGGTAGGGACTAATTGACCAATGGGCTTACACTCCTGTTGTGGGGTCCTCCGACGGTATGTTCACTGGCTGGAGTAGTAACTCATGGATAGCTAAGCAAGAAATTAAACAAACCTACTGTTTACATGTGGCACTTGAATGCAAGACTACCAATGTTCTATACTTCTTCTCTAATGTTTATGGCCCAAATTCTAGAAGGGAAAGGATTACTTTGTGGGATGAGGGAGTTCAATTTCATAAGTTAAAATATGGTCCTTGGGTTATTGGTGGAGACTTTAATGTTACCAGATTTGATTTTGAGAGGAATGTTGAGCGTGCATTTGGTTTGGGTGACATGAATGACTTTAGTGATTTTGTGGGCAATTGTGGCTTAATTGATTTACCCATGCCTAATAGAAAATTTACATGGAGTGATGGTAGAACTCCCCCTACTCTTGTTCGCCTTGACCGATTCTTCATTAACTCTACTTTTGAAGATTTACATCCCCTGACTATTCAGAAAGGACTTTCATCCCTTATCTCTGATCATTGCCTAGTGATACTGGATACCAATGTCAATTTTAAACGGAATTTTTTTTTCAAATTTGAGAAATTGTGGTGCATTGAGCCTAAATTTGATGATATGATTGGTCAAAAGTGGTCGGAATTTTGTAGTTATGGTGATGCAGCTAATAACTTTTGCAGAAAGTTGAGACTTTTGCGTAAATTCTTATCTAAATGGAATCTAGAGGTATTTGGCAATATCATCATTAAAAGACAAAGGCTCAAGGCTGAGATTTTGGCTTTTAATGTGTTGGAGGAGTCTAGAAATTTAGATGATGATGAACGTACTCTGTTAAAAATGAAGGAGAAGGAACTTTTAACTGTGATTGATCAGGAAGAGATTTTCTAGAAGCAGAGATCAAGAACTCAATAGCTTAAGCTTGGCGACAGCAACAACAGCTATTTTCACAAAGTCGCAAATGGTAGAAGAAGAGCTAATACGATTTGCAGTATTTGGAAGGATGGAGAGGAGATTTGTGATCAACATAGAATTGGGGAAGTGTTTACTGATTATTACAAGGGCATTTTTGGAGATAGAATTGAGAATCGTGTTGATGTTGACTGGAATACACTCTACCCTATAACTTCTGATTTAAGTGGTATAGACTCAGAATTTACTAAAGATGAAGTTGTCGCTACATTGAACGAAATGTCTGGTGATAAAGCCCCTGGACCTGATGGATTTCCTAATTTCTTTTACAAGAAATACTGGAATATGATCAAGATAGATGTTGTTAATTTTTTTAATGAATTCTATGCTGGTACGCTGAGATTGGATGTGTTGGGATATGCGAATGTTGTGCTGATACCCAAAAAGGAAGGGAACGCTTCGACAGCATATTTTAGACCAATTAGCCTCTTGAACTCCAGTTTCAAACTGATAACTAAAGTGCTTGCGAATCGGTTAAAGGTGAAGATGGATGAACTCGTTGACAAATCACAAAAGGTGTTTATCAAGGGGCGCTTTATTCTGGATGGTGCTGCGCTTGTTCAAGAAGTTATTTCTCACAGTGATAGGCATGTTTTACCTTGTGCCATTTTAAAGTTGGATTTCGCTAAGGCATTTGACACTATTGATTAGAGGTTCATCATGGATTTGCTTAAGGCCAGGGGTTTTTCTGTGAGATGGATTGGTTGGATACACAGTATTTTGACGTCAAGTCGATCTAACATATGTGTTAATAGAGTGGCTGGCAACACCATTGTCTCTAAATGTGGTTTGCGACAGGGTGACCCTCTTTCCCCTCTTCTCTTTGACTTGGCAACAGACGTTTTTGTTGAATCTTGAAGGTGGCAAGCTCTAACATCATTATTCAAAGCTTTGGCGAAAATCACATAATTGGGTGTATCAACTCTTTGCAATATGCTGATGACACTATTATATTTAGCGACCCTGATTGCAAGTACGTTGCCTGTTTAAAATTTTTGCTTTATGCTTTTGAAAGTTTGTCGGGTTTAAAAATTAATTTTCATAAGAGTAGTGTTTACACTTTGGGTTGTAGTATTGATGTAAACAGGAAATGTGTCGATACGCTTAATTGCAAGGCTGATTCTTTTCCTCACAATTATCTTAGGGCTTGCATTCGTCCAAAGCGTTTGATGAAGAGAGACTAGCAGCTTGTTATTGACAAAGTTGATCGGAGGCTGGCGAGGTGGAAAGGAAATTGTCTTTCTAAGGCAGGACGACTGGTGTTGGTGAACTCTGTTCTCACAGCTATTCCACTATACTGGTTATCTTTTATTCATGTCCAGGATGGGTGATTGAGAAGATTGATACGATTCGAAGGAATTTCTTCTGGACTGGCACAAAGGATACTTGCAAAACTTGTTGCCTTGTGTCATGGAATCAAGTCTGTAAATCCAAAAGCCAAGGAGGTCTGGGTGTTTTGAATCTATGAAACATGAACTCGGCTTTGCTTTGCAAATGGTTATGGATAATGTTAAGCGACAAAAAGGTTTTCTGGAAGGAATGGATCATTAACACTTGTTATGGGGGTTCTTTTGATTGGAACGCAGAAGCGTCTCATTGTTCAGTCTTTTGGCGTGGGGTTATGAAAAATATCCATTGGATCAAGATTGGTGCAAGCATTGTGGTTAAGAGTGGACGCAACACTTCTTTCTGGTTCAATTGTTGGTTGCTGCCTATCCCATTGAAATTCGAATTTGAGGATTTGTTTGGTATCGCTTGCAATCAGAATTTTACCGTACACGAGATGTATGATTTTAGTGATGTCAATTTCAGATGGAGGCTGTCTTTTTGTTGACTTGTGGCTGGGAATGCTCGTATACAATTTGGTAATCTGGTTAGACTGCTGGATAACGTTCAGCTCTCAGAGGATGGGGATGATGTATTTGATTGGAAGATTGGTGGTAACAACAAGACTTTTCGGGTTAGTAGTTTATATAAGTTGATGAACTTTGTGGGAAGAAGATATAATGGTTTCGACAGTATGTGGAGTTTTAAAGTAGCGCCTGACAAAGTGAAAATTCATATGTGGACTATCATGCATAATCGGCTTAACACGGTGAGTAGATTACATCATAAAGGAGTTCATGTCAGTGATGGCTGTGTCTTTTGTGGGGAAGATGATGAGAACTACTTACACATGTTCGTTAACTGTGACTTTGCGTTCTATGTTTGGACTAAATGCCTTGTTAGCCTCAACATTAGCTTAGACTGGGCTGACCTTATCACCGACCAATTCCATTTTTGGCACAATATTTTCACTTCTCTATCTGATACCCACCTACATTTTATGTTTGCTGTCTTGAATTTTGCATATGTTTAGATTCTTTGGCAAGAGAGGAACTCTAGAAAGTTTAAATGTAAAATGAAAAACCCATTACTGTTATACTCTACATTCTTAAATTTGTTTCTATATGGTCAGGCATCGAAGAAGTGAAGTTTGTGGACACTATTGGTGCTCGAGTCATGGATAGGGCTCGCGGCAGGCGTGCTTCAAGGCTTCAGCACTGTTTGTTTTATTTTGTTGTTATGCTATGTACATCTATTTTTTGGCCACTGTTTACCGTGCCTGCGTGCATGTGTTTGGGGTTGTATATATTATTGTAAATACATGTATGTATCAGACTTCTATGTATTAGACTAGTATGATTAATGAAGTAAGGCGTGAATCTCGCGATTCACCACCTTTTGCATCAAAAAATAATTGAATAAATTATTCTATGTGTATTTAAATTTGTAAAGGCGCATACCTTACGGTTATTGCAGTTTCCTCGACCAATCGATGAATCCAATTCCCGAATAGTTCCTGAGTACTTCGATCATCTCCAATATGGCATTTCATCAAGCATCACATTGACAAACTCCATTTTCTATCACACTCCGCTACTGTACCCCCAAATTCACGTCAGTTCATCCTTAAAACAATCCGAGACAAACTCTTCCCCCTTCATAACTGTCGAACTCCAATCTTCACCCTTGTTCATCACTCAAAAGTGAACTCCATATTACCTTGTTTACTGTCATGAAATTCAGACTTCACCCACAAATTCACTAACCGAACACCAAAATCTCTTTAGCTATTCCATTCAATCCCACTGTCGATCATCCAGATAGTTCAACTCCCAAACCAGTATCGACTTTCACACATTGTCCTCCTTCATTTCCTACTACCATACTCAGAGAGTATTATAATTGCATCACTTTTACCAGCATCAACCTCTACAAGAACCACGTCCCCCTTCCAATCGCACCTCGATATCCCCTCCGATGAACCCCTTCAACTCGTTGTCACAACAAAAACCGCGAGCGCATTCTTCGAGTCCAACTTAAGAATCCATCGCGATTTCAATTTGAGGTGTCCCTGAGTGTCTTCGCATTTGTTTCAAGCTTCAAACCATATCACAACTTCATCTTCTAAGTGGTTCAAGCTCAGTCGCGAGCCTCAGATCTTGTGTGCTTCTAAATCGCGATGAATTGAAATTGCGATTTCCTTTCTGATTTCGATTTCTCCTTATTCATTCGTTTTTTATGTGAAACTGATTTCGCGATTTCATCTTTGAAAAGGGAAAGTGGAAACGAGTGGAATCGGCTTAGGCTTATTCTCGTGGGATTAGAAATGAACAGAAAAGGAAGGATTTGATTAGTTTGATAATGGAGAAAAACGAATGGTTAGGCTTGGTTTTTATAATGTGAAGAGAAGGCGATAAGGAAGACGTCATTCGGATAGGTTGGGAGGTAAAGTAGGCTTCAATGTACCCTTTTCTGAAGCTTCATGGAGAAGGAACACAAATTAGGGGAGGAGATGGTTTAGCCTTACATCTGCGATAGAAATAGGTCATCCCCTATAAATTTTAATTTTATTTTATTTAAAGTTTTATTTTTATTTTTATTTTTTATTTATTACGGTGACATAAATTAAAATATACCATGGTTTCGAACCCCTATATAAACGCAACAAAAGACATTCCTAAGGTTCTACCATCATTTTGAACACACTGGAACGCGTTTCGTAGTCCAATTCGACCATACAAATAAGACATTAAATTAAATCGACGATTTAACATTAAATTAGATTTAATATAAATCGATTCAAAAATAACAAATAAATTATTACTAACATATAAATATGCACAAATTGAATTCATATGAATTCCAAAATACACTCACTAAAATTCTAAACCCGATATAAGTTAAACCAATATTCAATTTATTTATAATCGATTTATTTTAAATAAATCGTTATTGTTTATAAATGATTTCATATCGACTATTTGAAAATTTTATTTGGCCATAACTCTCAATATAAAATACGAAATTCTGATTTTTCTCTTTTATTAGAAAATTATAGTTCAACTGATTCGAACGTTTCTTGTTTTAGTGAATTCCGACTTATAACAGATTATGTACACTCAATTGAAGTTAAAAACTCAATATTACGAACTACCGTGCCATTACGAGCTTGTTTATATTATATATATATATATATATATATACACACACACATTTCAAACTTCGTTTAATTAATATAAAATTCCATTTATATTACGAATTCACCATTTAGAACAATTTAAATATTCAAATACAAATCGATAAAAATGCAGGACGTTACATTCCTTCCCCCTTAAAAGAATTTCGTCTTCGAAATTACTAGTAGGAAAAGTAACTATATCTTATTATCTTCCCACAATCCACTCATGCAACTCGACACTCGCCTCAATATCCTTTCTACCCAACCAACTTGCTAGATTCCAATTCCACTCCAAAATTCTTAACTTCAATTAACTTTTTGTTAACAAAAATTTTCAAAATCTATTGAATTTTGTTCTAACTCCCTAAATTTTCAAAATTTTTTGCCAGTGCCTCTTTTGTATCGATTGGATCGGTACAACTACAAAATGCCTCTCTAGGCCTTCCCCAATCAAAAAGAAAATTAAAAAGCCAAGCGGCTTGCCAAATAGGCTCATAAAATCCCATATGAAATTAAACATGTACCTTTTGGTTGGGCAACTCATATTTATTCTTCACACTTGCTTCTATCCAATAAACTTGTATAATCACATACATCTCCATTCCTATTCGATCACATTCAATTCAACTATTTCTTCCAATTGCCAATTTATCCATTACTTGATTTTCTTGTTTCACTTATGATAATTTAAACAACCATGTTCACATATGTGTGTATATATATATATATATATGTATATATATATATATATATATTCTTACAACCAAGTCGAGTTTCAATTATAACTCAAGTTCTAGGATTTATTTCCAAGTCCATTTAAATTTTCAATTGATTTCCAAGTTTATATTCACTATTCAATAAACACATATTCAGTTCCATTTCAAGACTCAATTTCATAGTCCAACTCAATTGGATAATATTTAAGTCACATTTAATTATTACTACTCAAATTGGATTTATTTTAATTCACTTAATATTCCACTTGATATATTCAAATTGTATGCGTCGAGTTATATTTAGATCATCCATATTTAACTTATTGGTAGTTCAACTTGAATTCAAGCAATTTCATTCAATATTGATTCAAGAATCCATTTTAGTTTAATATGATTTTAATTCTAATCTAAGTTTTTTTAACTTACCTTTCAATCAAGTTTTAATTCATACAATTCATTATACTGGAATTTTTATTTCTTAGCTTCCAATTTATATTTTTTAATTTTGATTTTTATTTCAAGCATCATTTATTCATCTTCTGGTTATATTAAACCAGTTCAATTTCATAAATCAATTCGAATTCCATTTGAATTATATTCAAATGATCAAGCAATCAAATATCAACAAAATTTAAGAAAACTTTTTCTTTTACATACAAAAATAAATTTGGAAAAAAATTATTTCATTTACCCACTTTTCAAAATAATATTGCATCAGTTTCCAGTTCAAATTTTTGAATAGATCAAATGACACAATACAAAACATTTTTATAAAGTATACAAATACGCACTCTCATATATATACTCAAACTCAATCTTGGGTATTATTAACCCTATCTCTATCGAGTTATGCCACAGAGCCAAAGTTACTCCTAAACCATTTCTCTGATACCACTGTAACAAACCAGAAAATACAATGCTCGAATTTTCTACACAAAAATATCCCATGTCCAAACCTCGAGTACCGAAAATCCAGAAAGTAAAAGAAAGAAGTTAGAGGGTGAGATAAGAAAGAAAGAAATATTAAAATAGAAGAAAAGAAGAAGAAGAAGGACTAACCACAATATCAGAGTCTCACATCGCAGCGGAACAAAATATAATACAGAAATAAATCTTTATTTAAAAACTTGAATATAGTACTTACAATTATCAGAGTACATTTGGACAGTTATAACAGTCTGTCTTCATTTAAAACACATGGCGGAATAATATCTATATATACATATCATATGTATGAACTCCTCCAGCTTGTCTCCTGACGTATCATCTGAACCTGTATAACTCGGTCTGACCCAACTGGGTCTGACCCGAGCATTACAAACGCCAAGGTCAGTCTAGTGAACTAGCGTGAGAAAAGCTCACTAAATTATTGGTATCATCCAACTTGATTTTAATGTTAAAAATCCTTTTGAAAGAAAAGGATAATCATAAGACCAACCCACACATAAACACGGACGGTTTTTACCTTACGATAACCCAAAATATTTTTGAAACCAATAGTGATATTATAATAGTGTATAAATGCAAATAAATAACAATCTAGCGGAACGCTTGCATCTCACGCTTCAGTGCTCCACATATATAGTATACAATCAAAACCACGGGTGCTTATTGGAGATTGGATTCCGACTATGACAAGGTATGGAACTATGTGCCGATAGTGTATCTCTAGAAGGGAATACACTGGGTTCAACAAGAACGTCTTGCAACCCGGCCCACACATGACCAATCACTCATTTCTCTTGAGTGTATATAATATATTGTCACCTACGGTTGGATCCAACATAACCATTCCCAGGAGATACAAAAATGGAAAGAAGTAACAAAACGAATATTCTCTAGATGGTGACAATACACCTATGCAGTCAATGCCCCGCTATTGCCCTGCTATAGCCCCGCTATATCCTGTAGCACACTACCACCGCTACGCTTTTCCTTAAATATCCTCTGATATAGCCTCTCCGCTTTAATCCCCACTATATTCCGCTATTCCCGATATATCCCGTTATTTCCGCTATATTTTGTTATTACCGCTTTATCTTTGATGAAAGATATGAACTCAAAAATGAAATTTATGCATTAAAAAAATTGTTAAATTAGGTTTTTTAATTGAATTTTTTAATATCTACTTTTAGAAAAAAAATACTCTAATATGCTATTGAATTTGATTAATTTAAATGAAAGTTTATGTTTATTTGTCGATATTTGCACATATTTGTATTTAAAATCCAGAATGTACTAACTAAAGTTAAATAAAGTGTTAGTTTTTCACTTACTTATCATTTATATATTCATAAAAACATTTCGAAGGAGTTATATGTGTTATTTTAGAGTCATCCGCTATATCCTGCTATTTCCTCGCATTATCCCCGCTATGACTTTTTGGACCTCCGCCGCATTGGATCCGCTAAGCGCTTTAACTGCACAGCAATACACCCTAACGGGAATGACCCACATAACCATATTGCCTGCCCAATTTTTGTCATTTCCCGGTTGTGAGGCTTGAGGTTTAAAATTTCTTCTTTTAGATCATTTGGCCACCATTCACTTTGAATGCCACATCGTCAGATTCATCGGAAATCACTAATTGATCTCCCCAAAAATACTCAGATTGTTAGGCTAAAGAAGTTTCCCTTCTTTGCCATCAACTTCGTACGTTTGAAGAAATCAACGTACGTAATCCCTTTGGAAATACTCTGTCAGACACTCGTCCATACAAGTTGTCTTGGGACTGAACAAACCGAAGGCACTCTCACACCGCATCCTTGGAATCACCCCATGGATCAGTAGCGAGTAGTCCTTGCAATCCGTAGATTTCAATCACAACAGGATCACCATTAGAATATCTTCGGCCGTGACTCCAGAGACTCCGATAAGTAGTCCTTCCTCTTTTGAAGATCCACGGTCTTCATTCCTCCATCTTCAGTCAGCATCATTCACGTTACGTATTAGTTGGTTCGGAATGATTTTCGAATAAATTCAATCCCGATCTTTCCGTACCAACAAGCGTATAGGCCAAATTTGATAGTCAGTTATTTAACTATCAAATAAAACAACCATTCATCCATAAAAGAAAATTTATATCATTAATCTAATATTTACCATCATATTAGCCTTTTTTGATTAACTATTCGTTAATTTAAAACTCCTTTATTTTACCAATAATTGGAATACTCTTTTCCCTTCTTATATTAATATATAAGAATATTCAAAACCTTATCATCATAAAAGAACATATTCCTTATCCCGGTCATTAGTCTCTAACCTTAAACTAGTAAGAGAATAATTTCCTAAGTATTAACCCCGAAGGCCGAAACCAACATCAGATCAACACCCAGAAAATTATTCAACTCACCAATCTTCAGTCAGTTCCTAGTTTCCCTTAACTTCATTTCTAAATTTCCAATATTAATTACCATTTTTATATGAGATGTTTATCTCAAATTTATGACCATTCAAATATTTAACTTAAAAATAATAATCTTTATATGATATTCCTTTATGGATTTGATTTGTAACACATTTGCTAAATATTTATTTCTAAACTGAAACAGGATCTTTCTTATAACGATATATGTTCATTATCCAATTCTATTTTATTTTAATCTTCATAAACCAAGTTCTATATCATATCTTTATTCCATAAACAATTTTTCTAAACATTTATATATGTTTAAAACTTCATTCCACCCAATTTATAACTTCTATTCTCTTTATTTGTATTTACCTATCATTTGTAAATTCTAATAATATTTACTATTTATAAACCATATGTAAAATTCTTTAATATAATCTATATTATATTATTCAAATTAATTCTAACTAAATTCAATTAGAATTTAATATTTCAAAAACCCTTTATAAATTTCTATTCTTCACACCACTTACTTTATTCTCTTAATTCACCTTAATCGTGAATAACAATTTCAATACAAATCCATACTAGACTTGATTTCATAAATCAGATTTCAAGTTTTCAATCTCATTATAACTTCTAACTATAGAGTTATTTCATATAATCCAACTTGTAATTTCCATTGAACTTTGGAAATTCAAATCCATTAACAATACTGATTTCAAACCTAATTTCCCTTTTATCTTCATACTCAGATTATATTTTCTGAATAAAAATAATAATTTCCCTTCTTCATGAACATCGCTTACAAAAATCAACCTCTCGTCTTATTTGTTAAAATAAATCCATGTTATCCAATAATATTTATTATTTAGTTACCAAATAAATATTCCATTTGAAAATAAAATTTCCTTTACATACTTATATATTTTTTAGTTATAACTTAATTCAGCTTCATTTCTGTAAAACCACATTCCATATCCAAATTATATGTATATATATATATTATTTGTAAATTCCTTGCTATTTATATTTATTATCCAAAATCTTATATAAATTCTTTAATAAAAATCTATATTGCTCTTGCTAGTTTAATTCAATTAGAATCTATAAATTTAAGAAACTCTTCCTTCTCATGATTTCCATTTGCAACTATTTGCCTTACCCCTTGTTCATCTCAACGGTGAATAGTATTCCTTAATACAATTCATATTTGAACTTATTTAGTTAAACTGAATTCATACTTGTAACTTAAAGTTTAAAGTCTATTTATAATTTCTAATTATAAATTTATTTCATATAACCCCTTTTATAATTTTTCCTGCAATTGGAAAATTTTAAATCTATTTTAAAATATCGGCATATTATTCGAGTTCCATGTCTATTTCAAATCTCACACAATCTACATTTTCCTTAAATCCCTCAATAAAAATAATTTCACTTAAAATATCACTTCTAAAATCACCTCTTCACGATATTTGTTTTAAACAAATATTAAATCCTATTTAATTTGTATTTTAATTATTCATTTCTGTTTAAAAATAAATTTTTTAAAACTCTTTTTATATTTCAATTTCTATTTTTAAATCTACATATTATTATCTAAAATATCCAAAATCAACAATCAGCATCACTAACACATCCAAATATACTATAAACTGACATAGGTTCT
Organism: Allium sativum; assembly: GCA_030737875.1. NCBI lineage: Eukaryota > Viridiplantae > Streptophyta > Magnoliopsida > Asparagales > Amaryllidaceae > Allium > Allium sativum. The sequence goes on from CM060924.1 coordinate 101,559,033, forward strand.
AGAACACATCATATATAAGCATATATATGAAAACAAATAATTTAAGTGTGAGGAATCCAGTTGGATCCCTCCAACCTGTTTTTTCTGCATCCACAGATGTTAGTCAACAATTATAATACCCATCCTGCTTCGAGGTAGGATATCGCGGTATAGAAGGTCATCCACTATATATATTGTGGGGAGCATAGGGAAATCATCCGCTAATGGTACTACGAGCATCCGCTAATGGTACTGCGGGAATATATAATCACCAATCACCAGTATTATTATATAATATTATTATATATTATTTTCACTTTATATCAATCAAGTTATCATCCATCAAGTAATAAACTAAATTTGAACTATTAAAAATAGTTCCCAATAATTTAACTAAATGAGTTTAACTCACCTCGATATTCCTTTGTCGAATATCCGATTAAAATCTCATATTATCCCAACTACTCATCTACTTGACTCGTCTCGAATAATTTATTTAGCACCTACGATAATTAATTTTTATTTAACGATTAACTTATTTTGATTTAAACTAACTATAAAAATAATTAAGTAAATTATTCTACGTGTATTTAAATTTGTAAAGGCGCATACCTTATGATTATTGCAGTTTCCTCGACCAATCGATGAATCCAATTCCCGAATGGTTCCTGAGTACTTCGATCATTTCCAATATGGAATTTCATCGAGCATCACATTGACAAACTCCATTTTCCATCACACTCCACTACTATACCCCCAAATTCACGTCAGTTCATCCTTAAAACAATCCGAGATAAATTCTTCCCCCTTCATACACTGTCGAACTCCAATCCTTACCCATGTTCATCAGTCAAAAGTGAACTCCAGATTACCTTGTTTATTGTCATGAAATTCAGACTTCACCCACAAATCCACTAACCGAACTCCAAAATCTCTTCAGCCATTTCCGTTCAATCCCACTGTCGATCCTCCAGACAGTTCAACCCCAAACTAGTATTGACTTTCACACATTGTCCTCCTTCATTTCCTACTACCGTACTCAGACAGTAGTATAATCGTATCACTTTTACCAGCATCAGCCTCTACAAGAACCACGACCCCCTTCCAATCACACCTCGAGGTCCCCTCCGATGAACCCCTTCAACTCGTTGTCGCAACAAAAATCGTGAGCGCCTTCTTCGAGTCTAACTTAAGAATCCATCGCAATTTCAATTTGAGGTGTCCCTGAGTGTCTTTGCATTTGTTTCAAGCTTCAAACCATATCACGACTTCATCTTTTAAGTGGTTCAAGCTCAGTCGCGAGCCTCAGATCTTGTGTTCTTCTAAAACGCGATGATTTGAATTAGCGATTTCCTTTCTGATTTCGATTTACCCTTTTTCGTTCGTTTTTTTAATGTGAAACTGATTTCGTGATTTCATCTGTGAAAAGGGAAAGTGGAAACGACTGGAATTTGCTTGGGCTTATTCCCATGGGTTTAGAAATGAACAGAAAAGGAAGGATTTGGTTAGTTTGAGAAAGGAGAAAAACGAATGGTTTGGCTTGGTTTTTATAATGCGAAGAGAAGGTGATAAGGAAGATGTCTTTTAGATATGTTGGGAGGTAGAGTAGGCTTCAGTGTACCATTTTCTGAAGCTTCATGGGGAAGGAAAGCAAATTAGGGGAGGAGATGGTTTTAGCCTTACAACTGCGATAGAAATAGGTCGTCCCCTATAAATTTTGTTTTATTTTATTTAAAGTTTTTTTTATTTATTGCGGTGACTTAAATTAAAATATACCATGGTTCTGAACCCCTATTTAGACGCAACAAAAGGCATTCCTAAGGTTCCACCACCATTCTGAACACACTGGAACGCGTTTCGTAGTCCAATTCGGCCATATAAATAAGATATTAAACTAAATCGATGATTTGACATTAAATTCGATTTAATATAAATCAATTCAAAAATAACAAATAAATTATTACTAACATATAAATATACACAAACTGAATTCATATGAATTCCAAAATACACCGACTTAAATTCTAAACCCGATATAAGTTAAACCAATATTCAATTTATTTATAATCAATTTATTTTAAATAAATCGTTATTGTTTATAAATAATTTCATAACGACTATTTGAAAATTTGATTTGGCCATAACTCTCAATATAAAATACAAAATTCTGATTTTTCTCTTTTATTAGAAGATTATAGTTAAACTGATTTGAACGTTTCTTATTTCAATGAGTTCCGACTTATAACGGATTATGTACACTCAATTAAAGTTCAAAACTCAATATTAGAACTACTGCGCCATTACGAGCTCGTTCGTATTATATATATTTATACGTTTCAAACTTCATTTAATTAATATAAAATTCCATTTATATTACGAATTCACCATTTAGACTAATTTAAATATTCAAACACAAATCGATTAAAATGCAGGATGTTACAATAGCCTTTCTCAACTATCTGCCATACACGATTTTCTCCAAGGGGGGCCATCATTCTTAAGCTCCAATTATTATAGTTGGTCTTGGTAAGCATTGGAACTGGTACGGGAACGTTGTTATTCGCCATCTTTTAGGATTTTCAACCTTCTTCTTCTTCTTTTTTTGTTAAAAGGATCTTCTAGCTCTGATACATTTTTGTTAGAAATTTTAGAGGAGGAAGAGTAATAGATTATAAGAAAAAAAGGAATTTTTAAAAGAGGAAAACTATAATTGCTTTTGTTTCTCTTTATTTTTGCTTGATACAAATAAGGAGATAGCTCTTCTGTTTATAGCATACAATGGATCATTCTAGATTTTGCAATATCTTAGGAATATATCTATATATATATATGCAAAAAAAATTCCCTAAATAAAAGCAATTTCAAAAGCTCTCTCTCAACAATATAAGAATACTCTAGAAAAATGGGAAACAAATCAAGTCTTGTTGTAAAATAAAACAGAAACAGATAATAAACAAAAGCCATTAAAGAGAACAGAAGAAATAGGGAAGAGATCTTTTATTTCTATTGATTCAAGTGTGTTCAATTTCTATTACATTGGCTCCTTTATATATAGGCTCTGGAGCTGATGTTAGACTTATTCCCATGATGTAGGGCTAAATAGAATATGACAAGAGCATATTCACTCATATATATTACAACACCCCCTTGAATATGCGTCTTCAAAATCTTGAACGCTCTGCTATCTTGAAGTTGTCTCTTATAAAACATATATGATGATTGCTCCCCCTTATAATTATCCGTTCAGTCGATACAACTATTATCTGTTGCCTTCAAAACTCTATCTGGAAAACTCAATGGGAAAAACCTCGAACGAGAAAAAGAGTACAACGTCTGACATTATGAATATCATATTAAAATGATATTCCTTAAAAGAGTTTGGTTCTTCAGGATCAAAACGATGCCTCATTAAAAACCTTCTTATGAAAAACCTTGTGGGAGAAATCATTAACAAGAAAAAGAGTGCACATTCAATTCAACTTTAGGTAACATGTTTACAATGTTACAGTAAGGGTTGATACTTCAGGATCAAGATAATGCCTCATTAAAAACCATACTAACAAAAACCCGGGGGGAAAAATATTAGTGAAGGAAAAGAGTACATTATAGCATACTTTTATATGCTCCCCCTTATTTATAACTCATTATTCAATTAGTCTATTGATGTAGTCGACGCATGCCAATTTTGTACATCATCTTCTGGAATGTTGATTTTGAAATCGCCTTGGAGAACAGATCTACCCACTTTTCATGAACTGAATTTGTTTCTCCTCATTCTTGTTATCCTATCATTCATGTGTGTAGAGAAATTTAGAAGAAATTTGCTCCATCCTATCAGCCTTGATATAATTCACTTGAATCTGACCCATGCAAACTGCCTTGTCTTCTTCATAAATAATAGTTTACTACATCAAAAGATGTTTGATACTTCTGGATCAAAATTTGCCTCATCAAAACCATACTAAGAAAAACCCGATGGGAAAAATCGTAGTGAAGGAAAAAGAGTACAATATAAAATGTCATATTTACTACGTCAAAAGTAGTATGATACTTCTGGGTCAATGTAATGCCTCGTTAAAACCTTAATAAGAAAAACCTAGTGGGAAAAATCTTAAATAAGGAAAAAGAGTACATTATAACTTATTTTTGTATGTTACTTTTGGGTTGATACTTCTGGATCATGACCCATGCCTGATTAAAACCTTACTAAGAAAACCCATTGGGGAAAAACTTAGTTAAAGAAAAAGAGTGCATTATATCATACTTGTGGATGCTCCCCGTGATTTAATAATTTCCTCTGAATTCGTCTTCTTTCAATAACTCAAATTGCTTACAAATATTTCTTAATGAAATTTTTCTTTTAACACTTCATGTGAAACACCCCACCTCCGTTAGGGTCACTCTCAAAGGGAATGCCCTAATTTTGGTGGAGGTTTATAAGTATAAGTCACAGATATACAAGACAGATATAAGAACACATATTTTTGAATAGCGAAAAACAACAACTTTTATTTCATTAACATATGTGTTACACAATCCATGCCATAATTTGTTTTACAATACTTTCAAAAAAAAACATAACATCTTCATAACTGTCTTGATTACATTATTTAAAGAAGCATAAAGAAAACATAAATAAACTGCAAAAGTCCCATAATTGCTGTCCAAAGCCATTGTCCAAAACGAAAAGATCCAAGCAATACATTCTTTCTCTTCAAGCTGGATATGAAGGCTGGTCAAGCTGCGGTATTCCCTCCCTGTGGACCTGGGGGGGAAACGGAAGGAAAGAAGACGAAAGAAAAGTAGAGTCAGACATAAAGCCTGAGTAAGTCTAGGACTATTCAGTCTATGAATAAAGAACTGGGTATGATAAGTATAAAATAGAAGTGGGAAAGCACCATAAACTTAGTTCAGTTGTCTAGGATCGAATATACTATTGTACCCCATATCAATCTCTGAACCCATATAAACTAGTTCCCAACTGGCACCCCATAATCAGGGTGAAGTGATCCATTTTATGATGATCGGCTCCTACTCGCATAGTTACATGTGTCTTACGGCCCCCGATGTTGTAGTTACCTATGCTGGTCCCACCATGGGGTGTATCAAGTCCCATGGTGGCGGCCCGACACAATCCTAGAATGCACAGGTATGCTACTGGTGCCCAGTGCCTTATTTTTCTGCGCCGGAGTGTGTACACGCCCGCACCCCGTTAGAACCTACACTGCTGCACCACCGCCGTCGATTTGACCTCTTACAATCAGCCCAGTAATCGTGCCCCACCCTGCCTAGTTTCAGGGTATCATGATACCTTGTAGGGTTACTGCGAAAAGGGTCCCTCGCTACTAGGTTTTCTATTTCTAGCCAACATGCTAAGTTGGTTAAGTGTTTTATAAACCTAACCCCCAATCAGTCTGTTTAGTTTAGCATGTTCCATTTTGATTAAGTATTAATATAATTTACTTAATCCTATCAATCCTGACTCAGCCTTAATTGTCTTATTAAAGCCTTGACCTCTCACATTAGACAGGCATTGTTGTGGCTGCCTGTTGCCGGTTGGGTCTGGGCAGTCTTACGCCACAACTCAGTCTAACCTCGGGTCCTTATTGGGCTCCATGTTTAACCACCCACATTGGATAGGTGTTGTTGTGACTACTGGACAGACGGGCGGTTCCGGGCAGGTTTACATCACAACTCAATCCAACCTCGGGTTAAACACATCGTATTTTTCTACATTTACATATTTTGTCTCTTTTCTTTTTATATGTAAATATTTGCGGCCCATTATTCAAATTCATCTTTATTGTTTAAATTTCATTTATGCCACTTAATTGTTCTTTCAAGGTTGTTGGCATGCGTTACACATGCCAACACATATGTTCTATATTTTAGCCCAAACGTCATTACCCCCGTATTATACGTTCGCTCCAACGTAAGGTGTGTTGGGTTTAATACTTAAACCCAATTTAGCTAAATGAAAAGGGGAGGCTTATAACATGGTGTTTATAAGGTAACATGAAAAAGGGGAGTGTGAACGCATGAACTTGCAATAAAAGGTTTAATTAACATAAAGTAGGCACATGTGAACTTGCAATTGTAACATCATATAATCATGGCATAACATGAATCATTTTATTCATATGATTATGGCATAATCAATAATTAAACATGAATCATTCTATTCATATAATTATGGAATAAACAATATTTAAACATGCATCGTTCTATTCATATAATCATGGCATAAGTAATACATGAATCATTTTATTCATATGGTTAATGCATAGACAATACCTTAACATGAATCATAGGTTCAACTAACCATGTAAACTTGAAATTAAGAATCTAACTGAATTAGACATCATTATTATTGGCACACGGTCTTGACTAGAAATATAAGTCTATATTTTTATTTAGGCATAATATAAACCAATCATGTTAATAAAATCACTACATATTAACAAAAAGGTACTTACTTTTGTCACTAATACAAAAGTATGGTTCAACTAGAATTATCCCAACCTAATTCTTATATGAATCATGGTTTTTAGTCTATTTATAGAATTATAGCATAAACATATCTAAACTTACATCATGGTTTTTATTTTATCTATGTAAACTTGCAAGAGGAATGTAATTCTAATGTAATTCTAATGTAACTTATGATAACAACATGAGCCTAAAAACATGTTTTTCGATTGGGCATAATAACGAACATAGTTTAGTCATGTTCATAAAATTAATACAAATTTACAAAGATGCGTGCTTTTGTCACTATCACAAAAATATGATTTTTATACTTGAACTATGATGCCAATTCCAACATAACTTCATATGAATCACAATACTTAGTCGATTCAATTACACACTAAAAGTGGTCATAAAAGTATGTTCATCATATTAGCATAATAACGAATCATATACTTGCATGGATTCCAATTAGAATATCATAACATATAGTTGTTAACATGAATCATATACTTGCATGAATCTTAAATAAATTATTACAACATATAGTTGTTAACATGAATCATATACTTGCACGAATCTTAAATAAATTATTACAACATATAGTTGTTAACATGAATCATATGCTTGCAGTTATCAAATGGGTGTTGTAAATAACTACCACAAACATGTAGTTTTCAATATGAATCATATGCTTGGATTAAATTTCCACAACGTGTGGTTGTCAACATAAATCATATACTTGTATGAATCCAATCGTACACCATAGTATTGCCAAATCGTTAGAATCAAAATAACATACAAATATAAATTATTATCGCCACAATTCCATTTCTTTCTTTACACAAATCAACACAATTATTTAATTCATATCGGAATAGCACTCTACTTACAGCATATGACGAATCTTCAATTCAGAAATCTGAATTCTGAATTTGGAGATGCTATCCTTTGTTGTAGGCGTTGCTTTGATTGATTTGACGTTGCTTTAAGCTTTTGTTTATTCTCCTAATTGCCTCTCAATTTCCGACGGCTATCTTTAGTCTCTCCTCAGCAACATGACGGTCTTAGCTCCATTTTAGTTTGTGTGAATTAGGGTTAGACTTAGGTCCTTTTTATAGAGTTTGTGAGTTGATTTAGACCGTCGATGAAGCTTGGTTCAATGATAGCCGTTCGTTTGAAGGAGAGACCAACCAGGAGCTGACACCTAGCCCTAATGACAAGGCAAGGCTCAGAAAATCGACTAAACACAGACCTGGCCAGCCAGGATGGGCTGGGTTCGACCTGGCTCTGGGGCCAGGTCGACAGCCCAGTCGACACCCAGGTCGACAGCCCTGTCGACCTGGCTAGCCCAGGTCGACTGCCAAGTCGACCTGGGTGCCTTAGGCGGGAATTTTCCCGCCCTGGCCAATTGGGCCCGATTTTGAATTTTAAACTTGTTTTTCCGAGTTGTTTTCGTCTGTTTGAATTTTAACCTGAATTCTGAAACTTCCGGAGGCCATATCTTCTTCATACGGACTCCGTTTTTCGAAAACTCAGACTCTATTTCGCGTATTTTTCCGAGACGAACACAATGGCGTATCCCGTTTCCCTTAATTCTTTGATTTGAAATTAGTTATGCTTTAATTTATGAATTTCACTGTTATAGAATACACGGGGTGTTACATTCTCCCCCACTTAAAAGGATTTCGTCCCCGAAATCTTTAAGTTAGGAAGAATGTATATCCTAAGATCCAAACATCCATCTACTCGTCCATCAAACACGAGCATCCATTGTCTTTAAAAGACTTCTAGTGCTTCATGATCATATGCGAAATGTGTGTGTACATGTACTTATCTAATGCAAAATCAGGCGGTTTACTGATTCAGTTGAACTCCTTAATGCGAATTATGTAAGTGCCATGAATCCATTATGTATGCAAATTTTTCCTATTCATGATTCTACATGAGTGCACAATCATTCATACAAATGCAACATCCATATGATAACACATTAAAGTTCAACCATATACGAATGCAACCATATATGCATATGCAATATGAAGTGACTGAGCCGATCTAAAACCTAGATTGTGTGTGTATATGCAACCACGAGCAACCACTAGCAATCACTTGCAACCACTTGCAACCATCATCCATAACATGTTTCAATTACATGTTTTCATCCAAAGGGTTTCTACCTAAAAGATAAGGTCGAGGAAATATACCTAAAAAAGATAGATAAAAGCGCAACTTAAGGAAAAAGAAAGATCAAGGATGTACCCTCGAAAAGAAAAGGGTAGGCAGTGCGTATTCTAGCTTCAGTTTTCCAAGTCGCGTCTCCCTCGGCGTCGCTCCACTGAACTTTGACGAGCTTGACTTCGCGGTTGCGTAGCTTCTTCACTTCCGTTCCTAATATGCGGGTTGGAACTTTCCTCACGGTTGCTTCGCGTTCCACTTCAGCTTCTTCTAGGATATTTGGCTCTACCGCTTCAGCAGACTCATGTAGACATTTTCGGAGATGTGAAACATGAAAAACGTTGTGAACTCCGGCCAGCTTTTTCGGGTAGCTCTAATTTATAGGACATTTTCCCAATTGTTCTTATCTAAAGGTATAGTCGAATGATAGAAGCAAGTAAAAACTTTGTGCCCACTAGGCAATGTCAAAACTGGAACTCTATGCCACATATATATTGATTAGGAGAAGAACTCTCTAAGCATCAGCCCCGAAGACCAAAATCAACATCAGACTGACACCCAAAGAATTACTCAACCCAACCACTATATATGATTCTAGGAAACTAAACATGATGGACTCCTTTTAGGTCACATGGGAGTCCCTTCCTAAGACCAACCCGTATCCTATAAAACCCAAAAAGTTTAGTCAAACCAACGAACACCCTCGAGCCCCAACATGTGTTACTAACAGATGAGTTATACTCCCTATGGGGTTTGCAACAGAAATTGGATTGAGAATGGGACCGAGAGGATATACACAAAAGATAGCATGCAATTAAGCTCTACAGGAAGAGAGGGATCAAGGATATACTCTTAAGAAGAGATATGATGCACGAATCTAGTCTTCAATCTTCTAAGTCGCATTTCCTCCATTATGCTTTGTCCGTCTTTAACTTCACAATTTCGTAGCTTCTTAATTCTTGTTTCCAAAATATGAGTTGGAACCTATTTCACTGTTGCCTCTCGTTCCACTTTCACTTATTCTCCTTCTAGTATACTTGGCTCAAGCATAACTGCGTACTCATGGTTCCATGCAAGCTTTCCAAAATTCACTAGTGAATCTTGGATCTTGTTCACTTACTAGAAGGTATTCCACATAGATGAATTATCTCTTGAAAATAAACAAATGTCAACTATGTTGCCAAATGTACTTACTAAGGTGATTCTTTACGAATTATGCATAAGCGAAATGAACCTTCTGCCTTAGTGGCGAACACTACTGGAGTGCCCCATTCTGAAATGCTCCTTCTAATGAACCCCTTCTCTAGAAGCTCTTTAATCTGTTTACTGAGCTCTTTCCTTTCCCGTGGAGCCATGTGTCTAACGGGCAACGCAACGGGCTTTGCATTATCTACAAGATATATACGGAAGTCTATCTCTCGCTTCGGAGGCAAACCCTTCACCTCTTCGAAGACATCTGGATATTCCCGGACCACTCTAATCGATTGCAAATTTTCAACGGAGGCATCTGGCGATTCAAGATAACTAAGCATAACCGCATACGAGGGATTACAAGAAATTTCCAAAGTATTACCGAGCTGGGTTAGGAGCCTAACAACCCTTTTCTCACAATCAAGGATGGCCCCATTACTGGATAGCCAATCCATGCCCAAAATCAAACCATATCCCGAAAAGCCCAAAACAAAGGCACTACATTGAAATTCTACGCTTAGAATAGAAATTTTCAATCCCAAACAGATCATAGACAAATGAGCTGGGCCCCCAATTGGGTTTGAAACAATTAAGGGGTCCTCTACCATACTAGTTTTTTAGGTGCAGAGATTCTAGCTAAAGCAGACGAGATAAAGGAGTGTGATGCGCCGGAATCAAATAAAGTGCGAACGGGGTGATCATAAAGATAAACTACACTTTCTACAGAAGTATTTATACCTCGTTTCTTTGGGCAGTCCTTAGCCATGTGGCATGTCTCACCGCAAGAAAAGCACCCGCCATTCATCTTGGCCTTCTTTTTCCGGCAATCTTTCACTAAGTGCCCCACTTTGCCACAGAAATTACACTTCCTCTTCTCTTGGGACTTGTTGTCTTTCCCGCCCTTCTCAAAGTCTGTCTTCTCAGGGCAGTCTATGCTGATGTGTCCAGTCTCCCCACAATGAAAACATTCTCCTTGCTTTCTTTTCCTCTTTCTACAATCCTTGGCTATGTGCCCTTCCGTGCCACAAAAATTGCATTTCCTTTTTTCTCGTTTCTTATTATTACTGTTACGATCCTTTCTTGTTTGACTATTATTCGTCTTCCTACTCTGGGACTCTTCCGCTTGCTGGTTCACGTGGAGGAGGAGGAGTGAAAGCGTCAGCAGCTGGGGAGTAAGGTCTCCAGACATGCTGAAACAAAAAGGATAGATTCAAAACGAAGGATAAGAGATAGTACCTATGGCTTTGGGGGGACTTTGCCTTTTAAAATAATATTTTATCTCTTTAAAAAAAATGCTTCTTTAAATTTCCTTTTTTGAAAATAATTTTCAAAACTTTTTATCTTATCTAGTAAACCTATGCTCTGATACCAAGTGAAACACCCCACCTCCGTTAGGGTCACTCTCAAAGGGAATGCCCTAATTTTGGTGGAGGTTTATAAGTATAAGTCACAGATATACAAGACAGATATAAGAACACATATTTTTGAACAGCGGAAAACAACAACTTTTATTTCATTAACATATGTGTTACACAATCCATGCCATAATTTGTTTTACAATACTTTCAAAAAAAACATAACATCTTCATAACTGTCTTGATTACATTATTTAAAGAAGCATAAAGAAAACATAAATAAACTGCAAAAGTCCCATAATTGCTGTCCAAAGCCATAGTCCAAAACGAAAAGATCCAAGCAATACATTCTTTCTCTTCAAGCTGGATATGAAGGCTGGTCAAGCTGCGGTATTCCCTCCCTGTGGACTTGGGGGGGGGGGGAAACGGAAGGAAAGAAGACGAAAGAAAAGTAGAGTCAGACATAAAGCCTGAGTAAGTCTAGGACTATTCAGTCTATGAATAAAGAACTGGGTATGATAAGTATAAACTAGAAGTGGGAAAGCACCATAAACTTAGTTCAGTTGTCTAGGATCGAATATACTATCGTACCCCATATCAATCTCTGAACCCATATAAACTAGTTCCCAACTGGCACCCCATAATCAGGGTGAAGTGATCCATTTTATGATGATCGGCTCCTACTCGCATAGTTACATGTGTCTTACGGCCCCCGATGTTGTAGTTACCTATGCTGGTCCCACCATGGGGTGTATCAAGTCCCATGGTGGCGGCCCGACACAATCCTAGAATGCACAGGTATGCTACTGGTGCCCAGTGCCTTATTTTTCTGCGCTGGAGTGTGTGCACGCCCGCACCCCATTAGAACCTACACTGCTGCACCACCGCCGTCAATTTGACCTCTTACAATCAGCCCAGTAATCGTGCCCCACCCTGCCTAGTTTCAGGGTATCATGATACCTTGTAGGGTTACTGCGAAAAGGGTCCCTCGCTACTAGGTTTTCTATTTCTAGCCAACATGCTAAGTTGGTTAAGTGTTTTATAAACCTAACCCCCAATCAGTCTGTTTAGTTTAGCATGTTCCATTTTGATTAAGTATTAATATAATTTACTTAATCCTATCAATCCTGACTCAGCCTTAATTGTCTTATTAAAGCCTTGACCTCTCACATTAGACAGGTATTGTTGTGGCTGCCTGTTGCCGGTTGGGTCCGGGCAGTCTTACGCCACAACTCAGTCTAACCTCGGGTCCTTATTGGGCTCCATGTTTAACCACCCACATTGGATAGGTGTTGTTGTGACTACTGGACAGCCGGGCGGTTCCGGGCAGGTTTACATCACAACTCAATCCAACCTCGGGTTAAACACATCGTATTTTTCTACATTTACATATTTTGTCTCTTTTCTTTTTATATGTAAATATTTGCGGCCCATTATTCAAATTCATCTTTATTGTTTAAATTTCATTTATGCCACTTAATTGTTCTTTCAAGGTTGTTGGCATGCGTTACACATGCCAACACATATGTTCTATATTTTAGCCCAAACGTCATTACCCCCATATTATACGTTCGCTCCAACGTAAGGTGTGTTGGGTTTAATACTTAAACCCAATTTAGCTAAATGAAAAGGGGAGGCTTATAACATGGTGTTTATAAGGTAACATGAAAAAGGGGAGTGTGAACGCATGAACTTGCAATAAACGGTTCAATTAACATAAAGTAGGCACATGTGAACTTGCAATTGTAACATCATATAATCATGGCATAACATGAATCATTTTATTCATATGATTATGGCATAATCAATAATTAAACATGAATCATTCTATTCATATAATTATGGCATAAACAATATTTAAACATGCATCGTTCTATTCATATAATCATGGCATAAGTAATACATGAATCATTTTATTCATATGGTTAATGCATAGACAATACCTTAACATGAATCATAGGTTCAACTAACCATGTAAACTTGAAATTAAGAATCTAACTGAATTAGACATCATTATTATTGGCATACGGTCTTGACTAGACATATAAGTCTATATTTTTATTTAGGCATAATATAAACCAATCATGTTCATAAAATCACTACATATTAACAAAAAGGTACTTACTTTTGTCACTAATACAAAAGTATGGTTCAACTAGAATTATCCCAACCTAATTCTTATATGAATCATGGTTTTTAGTCTATTTATAGAATTATAGCATAAACATATCTAAACTTACATCATGGTTTTTATTTTATCTATGTAAACTTGCAAGAGGAATGTAGTTCTAATGTAATTCTAATGTAACTTATGATAACAACATGAGCCTAAAAACATGTTTTTCGATTGGGCATAATAACGAACATAGTTTAGTCATGTTCATAAAATTAATACAAATTTACAAAGATGCGTGCTTTTGTCACTATCACAAAAATATGATTTTTATACTTGAACTATGATGCCAATTCCAACATAACTTCGTATGAATCATAATACTTAGTCGATTCAATTACACACTAAAAGTGGTCATAAAAGTATGTTCATCATATTAGCATAATAACGAATCATATACTTGCATGGATTCCAATTAGAATATCATAACATATAGTTGTTAACATGAATCATATACTTGCATGAATCTTAAATAAATTATTACAACATATAGTTGTTAACATGAATCATATACTTGCATGAATCTTAAATAAATTATTACAATATATAGTTGTTAACATGAATCATATGCTTGCAGTTATCAAATGGGTGTTGTAAATAACTACCACAAACATGTAGTTTTCAATATGAATCATATGCTTGGATTAAATTTCCACAACATGTGGTTGTCAACATAAATCATATACTTGTATGAATCCAATCGTACACCATAGTATTGCCAAATCGTTAGAATCAAAATAACATACAAATATAAATTATTATCGCCACAATTCCATTTCTTTCTTTACACAAATCAACACAATTATTTAATTCATATCGGAAAGCACTCTACTTACAGCGTATGACGAATCTTCAATTCAGAAATCTGAATTCTGAATTTGGAGATGCTATCCTTTGTTGTAGGCGTTGCTTTGATTGATTTGACGTTGCTTTAAGCTTTTGTTTATTCTCCTAATTGCCTCTCAATTTCCGACGGCTATCTTTAGTCTCTCCTCAGCAACATGACGGTCTCAGCTCCATTTTAGTTTGTGTGAATTAGGGTTAGACTTAGGTCCTTTTTATAGAGTTTGTGAGTTGATTTAGACCATTGATGAAGCTTGGCTCAATGATAGCCATTCGTTTGAAGGAGAGACCAACCAGGAGCTGACACCTAGCCCTAATGACAAGGCAAGGCTCAGAAAATCGACTAAACACAGACCTGGCCAGCCAGGATGGGCTGGGTTCGACCTGGCTCTGGGGCCAGGTCGACAGCCCAGTCGACACCCAGGTCGACAGCCCTGTCGACCTGGCTAGCCCAGGTCGACTGCCAAGTCGACCTGGGTGCCTTAGGCGGGAATTTTCCTGCCCTGGCCAATTGGGCCCGATTTTGAATTTTAAACTTGTTTTTCTGAGTTGTTTTCGTCTGTTTGAATTTTAACCTGAATTCTGAAACTTCCGGAGGCCATATCTTCTTCATACGGACTCCGTTTTTCGAAAACTTGGACTCTATTTCGCGTATTTTTCTGAGACGAACACAATGGCGTATCCCGTTTTCCTTAATTCTTTGATTTGAAATTAGTTATGCTTTAATTTATGAATTTCACTGTTATAGAATACACGGGGTGTTACATTCTCCCCCACTTAAAAGGATTTCGTCCCTGAAATCTTCAAGTTAGGAAGAATGTTGTAACACCCCACACCCGCTACGGTCACTCACTAAGGGAATGCCATAACATCGGTGGAGTATTTTAAGTGAATATAGAACAGAAAAATTACAACAAGACAGATATAAGTAATACTTGAGAATTTAAAACATCATTTCATTTCAGCGGAAAGTAAAACATGTTTGGTTACACCAAAACCATAAATAAGAGTCAAGTACATAATATCCATCCTGATAAAAATGAAAGTACATAATCCCACTACATAACCTAATAGCCATAATAGAAAAGATAAACTGAGCTTTACATCCACGGTCCAAGCTCCAAAAGATAGATAAAGCAGTCTGATCAAAGCCCACTAGTGCTAGGCCCACTCTGAAAACCTGAGGGTTGGGAAAAAGATAAAGAAACAACGGGGTCAGACATAAGTCTGAGTGAGTCCTATAACCCTAACAATACAATCATTAAAGTAATTAGGGTATGACATAAACAAGGTACGGTACCTCTGGGGATAATGACTACACTAAGTAGCCAACTAAACACAGGATGTACTAAGATAACCGAAAAGACGCATTTATCCACCCAAGGATAATTACTGGATTACACCACCCCAGATCTACCCACCCAAGGGTAATTCCTACACTGCACCACACCAGTCATTCCTAACTTAAAGGTTGATCCCACCCCTGGACTTATAAAATTAACTTAATAGTTCTCGCATACCCCTAGGTGACTAAGTAGACGCCACGGGGCCCTACAATCCACTAGGTGTACACACTACTCCCTATTCGATCGGCTCCCTAACGTAGATACCCGTGCTGGCCCCACCGTGGGGTGTACCATTCCCCAACGTGGCAACCTGATAAAACTAACGGTGCACGGCTTATATCTACACGATGCAACAACGTCTTATTTACCAGCCCGGGTCCACACACGCATATGAAACCCGTTGGTCATGCGTTGCCACCGCTAACCCATTTTGGCCTCTTATAGTCAAGCCCAATATGCGTGTCCCGTCACTCGACTAGAGTCGAGCCCACTAAGATACGTTTGGGATATTGTTTGAAATGGGCCCCCACAAGCTACCACCTAAGCTTGTTATTTTATCTAGTGTATCCCACTTAACCCCTGTTATAATCATGCCCACCTACATGTTAAGGTTTGGTTAAGTCATCTAATCATATATCAATTGCCACTTAAGGCACCCACTAGATTTCCACATGCCACCCAAAGCACTTACTTAACCCTTTACCCATGTTTAATTACATGTTCCTCTTTGGTTAAGTATTCTAATCGTATTTTCTATTGCCACCCAAGGCAACCCACTAGATTTCCACCTGCCACCCAAGGCACCCACTTAACCCCTCATGTCCCTCTACATGCTAATATGGTTAAGTGTTTCTTAATTAATTAAGATCATGACCTCATAAAGACCTCTCACATTAGACCATCTTTTATGACTGCTGGATATGCCGGTTGGTTCCGGGCAGACTTCTGTCATAAAAAGGTCTAACCTCGTGTCTTTACTTTAATCACGTATTTAATTTATGACTAAGACCTCTGACATTGGGCCAATCATTTGTAGCTGCTGGATGGCCGGTCGGTTCCGGGCAGACTTCCGCTACAAAAGGGTCCAACCTCGTGTCTTAGTTGATTAATTACACCTAATTAATCACCCCCATAATTTGAATTAATTATGCCTAATTAATTACACATTTTTAAGAATATGGGTAGACCTAACTCAATAGGTAAATTCCCAATTCCATAGTATGGGTAGACCTAACTTAATAGGTAAATTCCCAACTCCATAATATGGGTAGACCTAACTTAATAGGTAAATTCCCAATTACGTCCATTTAATTTGTGGTATGATTAATCATACCCATTTCACATCATTTTATTAACATGCATATTAACCCCATCGTTCCCCACGTAGTTCGTTCTCATAACACGACATAATAAAGGGAAGATTCATCACAAAGGTCATGGGTTTAGCCAACATAGCATGTAACTTTATCATGGGTTCAAAAGGTGTCAACTTGCATATATGAACATACATTAAACCCAACTAGTATTTAACCCAAACTTGCATTATGCATATCATAAAAGAGACAACTTGCATATGAACTTGCACATAAACTTGCATATGAACTTGCATCATAACTTGCATATGAACTTGCATCATAACTTGCATATAAACTTGCATCATAACTTGCATATGAACTTGCATCATAACTTGCATATGAACTTGCATCATAACTTGCGTATGAACTTGCATCATAACTTGCATATGAACATGTATCATAACTTGCATATGAACTTGCATCATAACTTGCATATGAATATGTATCATAACTTGCATATGAACTTGCATAACATGCCATACTTAGAGACAAACTTGCATATATTATGCATATCATAAAAAGAGACAAACTTGCATAAAACCAAACACTTAGCATGCATAAAACCAAATACTTAGCATGCATAAAACCACATACATAGCATGCATAAAACCAAATACTTAGCATGCATAAAACCAAATACATAACTTGCATAACATGTTACATATAGACTTGCATATAATCTCCCATATAGCTTGCATAACATGTTACATATGAATCAATGTTCAACATAGTGTTTTGCATCATAAAACATAGCATTAAACTTGCATATAGCACACAACATACACTATACTAAACTTGCATAAACACAATGATTCCACAAACATAGCCATATCTTATCATATCCTATCATAATCAATTTAACAATTGATTGTTAAGTCTATAGAAACTCACCACTAAACTCCAATAAGCAAACCCTTGCCACAAATCACCCAAAAACTCTAGCCTTGAACATAAAGCTTGCAACTTGATGATGAATGCAAGCCAATGATCACTCATACAACTCAAAGATGCTTGTATGCACATGAAAGCCTTCATAGAAATAGTTTAGAAATAGGATGGAGGCTAGGGTTTTGAGTGGAGGCCATGATCATAGAAAATTTTGGCATAGTTTAGTTAGGAGATAGGATTATGACCATTTAGGGCTAGCTTAGGGTCTTATTTATAGGATTAGGCAAGTGTTTTAGGCCATTAGATTAACCCTAAATTAGATTAGGGCCATCCGATCTCGGAAGCTTCCAGAAACCAGCCCTAAGACCAAGCCCAAACCCCAAACTGGTGCACCCAACCACAGAACTCTCTAGAAACTGTGCAGGTTTCCTGTCCCGACACGGGCGCACTTCCCAAGTGCGCCAGTGTAAAAATGTGTTGGCGCACTTCACAAGTGCGCCAGTGCATTTTTGTGTTGGCGCACTTCACAAGTGCGCCAGTGCATTCTTGCTTGTTTTCGGTTTTTCTGCCTAACTTCGTTCGTCCATATCTTCTTCATACGGACTCCGATTTTCGAAAACTCAGACTCTATTTTGCGTATTTTTCCGAGACGAACGCAATGGTGCAACCCGTTTCCCCTAATTCCCACATCTGGGATTAGTTATTCTTTAATTTGTGAATTTTAGCATTAACCGAAATTCGGGGTGTTACATTCTCCCCTCCTTAAAGGATTTCGTCCCCGAAATCTCTAAGCTAAGGAGAATGCATATCCTACCATCCAAACAACCATCTACTCAATCCATCAAACACGGGCACCATTGTCCTTAAAATAGTTTCTAATGATGTATGAGCATATGCAAAAAGTGTGTGTATATGTTCCCTATCTAATGTATGAACATATGCAAACCATGGTAGTGCCATGCATCCATTATGTATGCGAGAGAACCCTATCGACACATACAATATCTACATGAGTGCACAATCATTCACCAAAATGCATCATCCATATGATAACACAATCATTATACATCCATAAATATAGCTTCCTACACACAATTTTATGCAATATGCCATATGAAGTGATTGAGCCGATCTAGTGTCTAGAGTGTGTGTATATGCATCCACGAGCAACCACTAGCAACCACTTGCATCCACACGCATCCATCAAACATAACATGTCTCAAACACATGTTTCAACCATAGATTTACCCTATCTAAAGGTCATAGGTACTAGCGAGAGGATATACTAAAGATAAGATAAGTACTAGACAAGTGATAAAGGAGAAGTTAAAAGACATACTCTCAAAAAGAAATGGGTACAAAGAACGCATCTTCGCTTCCGTCTCCCAAGTAGCATTGCTTTCGTCATCTCCCCATTGCACTTTAACTAGCTGAACTTCTCTGTTCCTCAACTTCCTAGTTTCTGATCCAAGGATGCGAGTAGGAGCTCGTCGAATCGTCGCATCACGCTCTACCTCTACATCTCTAAGCAAGCTCGGCCCTACCACATCTGCGGTCTCATGTAAGCACTTCCTCAAATGTGATACATGGAATACATCATGAACACCACTAAGTCTGTCGGGCAACTCCACCCTATATGCCATCCGTCCAATCCTTTCCTTAATAGGAAACGACCCAACAAACCTCGGTGCTAACTTCCCAACGGACCCAAAGCGAACAACATTTCTCAACGGAGATACTTTGACAAAAACCATGTCCCCAACCTCAAACTCAAGATCCGCCCTTCTCCGATCCGCATAAGATTTCTGTCTATCTTGCGCTGCCTTCATCCTTCTTCGAATCAAGTCAATCTTCTCAGAAGTCTCCCTAACCATATCAGGCCCAAGCAAGATCTTATCCGTAGATTCCCACCAACATGTAGGTGATCGACAAGGCCTTCCATAAAGAGCTTCGAAAGGTGTCATGCCAATACTAGACTGAAAGCTGTTATTGTATGCGAACTCCACCAAAGGAAGATGTTCTTCCCATGTACCTCCAAAATCCAAGATACAAAGCCTCAAGAGATCTTCTAAGATACGGTTCACCCTCTCGGTCTGACCGTCCGTCTGAGGATGATATGCGGTGCTCAAACACAACTGAGTCCCTACCGCCTCTTGCAAACTTCTCCAAAACTCACTAGTGAAGATAGGATCTCGATCACTCACAATGCTGGATGGTACGCCATGCAATCTAACAATCTCTCTAACATAGACTGAAGCAAGCCATGGAGCGGTCCTCTTACTCTTCACGGGTATAAAATGGGCACTCTTGGTAAGTCTGTCTACCACAACCCAAATTCCCGTATTGCCCTTCCTCGATCTCGGTAACCCATCGATGAAATCCATCGAGACACTATCCCACTTCCATTGCGGAACTTCCAATGGGTGTAGCAACCCACCGGGTTTCCTTTGCTCCGCTTTAACTTGTTGGCACACTAAGCATCTAGCCACATACTCGGCCACATCTTTCTTCATACCGGCCCAGAAGAAAACTCTCTTCATGTCTTGGTACATTTTGTCTCCACCGGGATGAATAGTCATTCTTGAACGATGTGCATTATCCAAAATAGCCTTCTTCAAACCCTCATCTTGCGGTACACAAAGTCTACCGTCTCTATGCAACCATCCCCTATCATCTATGGTGTATCTACCCAAATGGCTGGACGACTCCCCCCTTATAAGCTTCTTTACCAACTCAACCAACTGTGGGTCGTCTCGCTGAGCCTCGCCAATCCGCCCCAAAAGAGTAGGCCTAACCTCCAAGGAGGCTAGCAAACCGGGTACAAAGTCAACGGAAGGTCTAAAGTCAAACATAGAATTAAACTCCAAGCTTCGCCATTCCACGAACAATGGACTCAAAGACAGCCTTTTTCTGCTTAAGGCGTCTGCCACCACGTTACCCTTGCCAGGGGTATACGCTATCTCAAACTCATAGGATGCTAAAAATTCCATCCACCTTTGTTGTCTTAAGACAATGCGCTCAAAGAGTCTCCAACACTTCCCTAAGATGTAGGGCATGCTTCTCTCCACTTCTAGAGAAAATCAGGATATTCTCTCATGCAAAATCGTCACAACTATCCATCTCTCACGCAGACCACCCTAGTCGAACTCGACATCCCCCAAATGCAAGCCCTAAAGGCCTAAACCAATATCAGACAAACACCCAAGGGATACCTCCTTCGAATTCAGACGACCTACGTGAGATGATACTAGTAAAAACGGCTAAATAATTAAGCCCTTGTCCAACTCTGGATGTCCTTGCCAGTCTCGCTCCAAAACCACCGTTTATCCCATAACGGGCTTTGCTCAACCTATTGAGCACATACGAAAACTTATTTCGTTCCTAGAAAAGACCAAGATGTCATCCACCAAGATCATCACGAACTTATTTAGGTACTCCCTGAACACCCTTCTCATCAAATCAACAAAGTATGCGAAGGCGTTCGTCTAACCAAATGGCATCACCAGCCACTCATAAAACCATCCGGAGTCCTAAAGGCAATCTTCTCTATACTATCCTCAGCCAGTCTCAACTGACGAAACCCCGTGGCTGAGTCCAACTGCGAAAATACTGAGGCGCCAACCAACTGATCAAAGAGATCATCAATCCTCGGCAATGGGTGTCTATTCTTCTTTGTGAGTTTATTTAGTTCTCTTTAGCCTACACAAAGTCTGAGGGACCCATCCGCCTTCGTAGAAAAAACTACTGGAGCACCCCACTCCGATATACTTTGTCTTATGGACCCCTTCTCAAGCAACTCCCCTACTTGCTTATGGAGTTCCCTCCTCTCGCGAGGAGCCATGTGGCGCACTGGTAAAGATACAGGTTTAGCATTGTCTACCAGATATATTCGGAAGTCAATCTCCCGCTCCGGAGGTAAGCCCTTCACCTCCTCAAACACATCCGAGTATTCCCGGACCACTCTAACAGATCGCAAACTCTCGACCGACGTGTCAAGCGATTCTAGATAACTTAGCATAACAGATTCCATGGGATTACAAGAGATCTCAAGAGTGTTACCCAAGCGGGTCATAAGCCTAACAACTCTCCCTTCAAAATCAAGAACGGCACCCCTACTGGATAACCAGTCCATGCCCAAACTAACCCATAGCCCGTGAAGCCCAAAAAGCATCACATCTAAACTCAACGCTAAGTATAGAAACTTTCAAACCCAAACACATCATGGAGCCCCAATTGGGTTTGAAACAACTAAGGGATCATCTACCAAACTAGTGTCTAAGTGCAGTGACTCAACTAACAATGATGAGATAAACAAACTCGATGCGTCAGAATCTAATAAAGTTCGAACCGGATAATAAAGAAATCCAGATTCCAACCTAGACGGTCCTATCCCCATCTGGTACACTAGCCGCGAGGGAATACAACTACCCTCCAGGAGATTCCACACCTTGCCCATGCCCCTTTGGACAATCCTAATACGGTGTCCCATTCCTCCAAAAGGATAACTACTCGCCTTCTTCTTCCCATTCTCCACTCGTAACCTCCCACCAATGAGGTTTCATCCTTCATTAACCAAACAACTATTTGAGCCTTCCTCCCATCGTCTATCCAATAGATACCTACCAGTCCTCCTCCTTCTTGAACCAACTTCTAATCCGACTAATGTCTAAGTCCCTTGAAGTGGTTTTCCGTTCTTATCTATCTTAGAAAGGTCATCTATACGCGGAGGGGAAACTCAAAACGAGAGAGGAAGAGATTCAAAACGGAGAATTCGAAAGATATAGATATGGCTATTGGGGATTATGCTTTTCTTTCAAAAACTTTTCTCTTAAAAGACATGTTTTTGAAAATACTCCTTTCAAAAATATTCTTAGAAAATAGTTTTTCTAAAAAATTTATCAGTTCTTGTAACCTTAAGCTCTGATACCACGTGTAACACCCCACACCCGCTACGGTCACTCACTAAGGGAATGCCATAACATCGGTGGAGTATTTTAAGTGAATATAGAACAGAAAAATTACAACAAGACAGATATAAGTAATACTTGAGAATTTAAAACATCATTTCATTTCAGCGGAAAGTAAAACATGTTTGGTTACACCAAAACCATAAATAAGAGTCAAGTACATAATATCCATCCTGATAAAAATGGAAGTACATAATCCCACTACATAACCTAATAGCCATAATAGAAAAGATAAACTGAGCTTTACATCCACGGTCCAAGCTCCAAAAGATAGATAAAGCAGTCTGATCAAAGCCCACTAGTGCTAGGCCCACTCTGAAAACCTGAGGGTTGGGAAAAAGATAAAGAAACAACGGGGTCAGACATAAGTCTGAGTGAGTCCTATAACCCTAACAATACAATCATTAAAGTAATTAGGGTAGGATATAAACAAGGTACGGTACCTCTGGGGATAATGACTACACTAAGTAGCCAACTAAACACAGGATGTACTAAGATAACCGAAAAGACGCATTTATCCACCCAAGGATAATTACTGGATTACACCACCCCAGATCTACCCACCCAAGGGTAATTCCTACACTGCACCACACCAGTCATTCCTAACTTAAAGGTTGATCCCACCCCTGGACTTATAAAATTAACTTAATAGTTCTCGCGTACCCCTAGGTGACTAAGTAGACGCCACAGGGCCCTACAATCCACTAGGTGTACACACTACTCCCCATTCGATCGGCTCCCTAACGTAGATACCCGTGCTGGCCTCACCGTGGGGTGTACCATTCCCCAACGTGGCAACCTGATAAAACTAACGGTGCACGGCTTATATCTACACGATGCAACAACGTCTTATTTACCAGCCCGGGTCCACACACGCATATGAAACCCGTTGGTCATGCGTTGCCACCGCTAACCCATTTTGGCCTCTTATAGTCAAGCCCAATATGCGTGTCCCGTCACTCGACTAGAGTCGAGCCCACTAAGATACGTTTGGGATATTGGTTGAAATGGGCCCCCACAAGCTACCACCTAAGCTTGTTATTTTATCTAGTGTATCCCACTTAACCCCTGTTATAATCATGCCCACCTACATGTTAAGGTTTGGTTAAGTCATCTAATCATATATCAATTGCCACTTAAGGCACCCACTAGATTTCCACATGCCACCCAAAGCACTTACTTAACCCTTTACCCATGTTTAATTACATGTTCCTCTTTGGTTAAGTATTCTAATCGTATTTTCTATTGCCACCCAAGGCAACCCACTAGATTTCCACATGCCACCCAAGGCACCCACTTAACCCCTCATGTCCCTCTACATGCTAATATGGTTAAGTGTTTCTTAATTAATTAAGATCATGACCTCATAAAGACCTCTCACATTAGACCATCTTTTATGACTGCTGGATATGCCGGTTGGTTCCGGGCAGACTTCTGTCATAAAAAGGTCTAACCTCGTGTCTTTACTTTAATCACGTATTTAATTTATGACTAAGACCTCTGACATTGGGCCAATCATTTGTAGCTGCTGGATGGCCGGTCGGTTCCGGGCAGACTTCCGCTACAAAAGGGTCCAACCTCGTGTCTTAGTTGATTAATTACACCTAATTAATCACCCCCATAATTTGAATTAATTATGCCTAATTAATTACACATTTTTAAGAATATGGGTAGACCTAACTCAATAGGTAAATTCCCAATTCCATAGTATGGGTAGACCTAACTTAATAGGTAAATTCCCAACTCCATAATATGGGTAGACCTAACTTAATAGGTAAATTCCCAATTACGTCCATTTAATTTGTGGTATGATTAATCATACCCATTTCACATCATTTTATTAACATGCATATTAACCCCATCGTTCCCCACGTAGTTCGTTCTCATAACACGACATAATAAAGGGAAGATTCATCACAAAGGTCATGGGTTTAGCCAACATAGCATGTAACTTTATCATGGGTTCAAAAGGTGTCAACTTGCATATATGAACATACATTAAACCCAACTAGTATTTAACCCAAACTTGCATTATGCATATCATAAAAGAGACAACTTGCATATGAACTTGCACATAAACTTGCATATGAACTTGCATCATAACTTGCATATGAACTTGCATCATAACTTGCATATGAACATGTATCATAACTTGCATATGAACTTGCATCATAACTTGCATATGAACTTGCATCATAACTTGCATATGAACTTGCATCATAACTTGCATATGAACATGTATCATAACTTGCATATGAACTTGCATCATAACTTGCATATGAATATGTATCATAACTTGCATATGAACTTGCATAACATGCCATACTTAGAGACAAACTTGCATATATTATGCATATCATAAAAAGAGACAAACTTGCATAAAACCAAACACTTAGCATGCATAAAACCAAATACTTAGCATGCATAAAACCACATACATAGCATGCATAAAACCAAATACTTAGCATGCATAAAACCAAATACATAACTTGCATAACATGTTACATATAGACTTGCATATAATCTCCCATATAGCTTGCATAACATGTTACATATGAATCAATGTTCAACATAGTGTTTTGCATCATAAAACATAGCATTAAACTTGCATATAGCACACAACATACACTATACTAAACTTGCATAAACACATTGATTGCACAAACATAGCCATATCTTATCATATCCTATCATAATCAATTTAACAATTGATTGTTAAGTCTATAGAAACTCACCACTAAACTCCAATAAGCAAACCCTTGCCACAAATCACCCAAAAACTCTAGCCTTGAACATAAAGCTTGCAACTTTATGATGAATGCAAGCCAATGATCACTCATACAACTCAAAGATGCTTGTATGCACATGAAAGCCTTCATAGAAATAGTTTAGAAATAGGATGGAGGCTAGGGTTTTGAGTGGAGGCCATGATCATAGAAAATTTTGGCATAGTTTAGTTAGGAGATAGGATTATGACCATTTAGGGCTAGCTTAGGGTCTTATTTATAGGATTAGGCAAGTGTTTTAGGCCATTAGATTAACCCTAAATTAGATTAGGGCCATCCGATCTCGGAAGCTTCCAGAAACCAGCCCTAAGACCAAGCCCAAACCCCAAACTGGTGCACCCAACCACAGAACTCTCTAGAAACTGTGCAAGTTTCCTGTCCCGACACGGGCGCACTTCCCAAGTGCGCCAGTGTAAAATGTGTTGGCGCACTTCACAAGTGCGCCAGTGCATTTTTGTGTTGGCGCACTTCACAAGTGCGCCAGTGCATTCTTGCTTGTTTTCGGTTTTTCTGCCTAACTTCGTTCGTCCATATCTTCTTCATACGGACTCCGATTTTCGAAAACTCAGACTCTATTTTGCGTATTTTTCCGAGACGAACGCAATGGTGCAACCCATTTCCCCTAATTCCCACATCTGGGATTAGTTATTCTTTAATTTGTGAATTTTAGCATTAACCGAAATTCGAGGTGTTACAAATGTATATCCTAACATCCAAACATCCATCTACTCATCCATCAAACACGAGCATCCATTGTCCTTAAAAGACTTCTAGTGCTTCATGATCATATGCGAAGCGTGTGTGTACATGTACTTATCTAATGCAAAATCAGGCGGTCTACTGATTCAGTTGACCTCCTTAATGCGAATTATGTAAGTGCCATGAATCCATTATGTATGCAAATTTTTCCTATTCATGATTCTACATGAGTGCACAATCATTCATACAAATGCAACATCCATATGATAACACATTAAAGTTCAACCATATACGATTGCAACCATATATGCATATGCAATATGAAGTGACTGAGCCGATCTAAAACCTAGATTGTGTGTGTATATGCAACCACGAGCAACCACTAGCAATCACTTGCAACCACTTGCAACCATCATCCATAACATGTTTCAATTACATGTTTTCATCCAAAGGGTTTCTACCTAAAAGATAAGGTCGAGGAAATATACCTAAAAAAGATAGATAAAAGCGCAACTTAAAGAAAAAGAAAGATCAAGGATGTACCCTCGAAAAGAAAAGGGTAGGCAGTGCGTATTCTAGCTTCAGTTTCCCAAGTCGCGTCTCCCTCGGCGTCGCTCCACTGAACTTTGACGAGCTTGACTTCGCGATTGTGTAGCCCAGTCGACACCCAGGTCGACAGCCCTGTCGACCTGGCTAGCCCAGGTCGACTGCCAAGTCGACCTGGGTGCCTTAGGCGGGAATTTTCCCGCCCTGGCCAATTGGGCCCGATTTTGAATTTTAAACTTGTTTTTCTGAGTTGTTTTCGTCTGTTTGAATTTTAACCTGAATTCTGAAACTTCCGGAGGCCATATCTTCTTCATACGGACTCCGTTTTTCGAAAACTCGAACTCTATTTCGCGTATTTTTCTGAGACGAACACAATGGCGTATCCCGTTTCCCTTAATTCTTTGATTTGAAATTAGTTATGCTTTAATTTATGAATTTCACTGTTATAGAATACACGGGGTATTACATCATGTGTATTTCCATGCTTCAGACATGTTTTCTTATTTAAAACGCCTTCCTTTTGTGAATTGCATGTTACTAATATTCATTTATGAATACACTTCAAGTGCTGATAATTTTCTATTTCAATCGGACTTGCACGTTGCAATACATATTTGATGAATAAGACAACTTTCATTACTGAGCAGGAAGTAATCTACTCATCTTGAAGTATATCAAGATTTTCATTACAACAATACTTAGAAGAATGAAGTATATCAAAAAATTTATTACAACAACCCTAAGTAGGAAGTAATCTACTCACCTTGAAGTATATCAAGATTTTCATTACAACAATACTTAGAAGAATGTTGTAATCTATCATCCATGTTCTTGGTATTCTTTATAATAACAAATGTTATTTATGTTCTTCACGAACTTATATATTATAATAATATTTGCTTATCGCAACTACCACTTCAATGGATGTTAAGAGTTTCATTACAACAATTCTTGAAAGCACGGAGTGATCTACTCATCATGAATTATTTCAAGATTTTTATCACAACAATACTTAAAAGAATTTTGTAATCTACATTTCTTGCTTTTTATCACTACCAAAGTTATTTAAATTCTTCTGGAATTTGTATACTTTCATCGTTTATACCTTCAGGGTATTGTAAGCGTTTTAAACACTTTCACCACTTTATTCAATTCAATTATCTCTGAAAATACAATGCTCATGGAACTTAACATGTTGTTGACACTTTATGGTGCTTCAGTAACTTCCGTGTGATTTTGTCATTATATATATTTCTATTTTTATCTTATGAACTACAGGTTTATATCTTATGGACTGCTAATCCATATATCTTATTTAGGAGAATTTCATGATGGCTGTAACGCCCCACGTCCGTTAAGGTCACTCACAAAGGGAATGCCTTAATTTTAGTGGAGTATTATGGGTACTAGAACAAATATGTTACAAGATAGACATATAAAAACAGCGGAGAAGAAATAAAGTAAAAGAACTTCAAATCATTTTATAAATAGCAGCGGTAAAGCCAGTGGTACAATTGTTTTAAGCCCATCAATATCCAATACCCAATTACATAGAAAATAAAATATCTGTCTTGTTAAAGAAGCATAAAACAAACTATATTATTCCCCAATAAAGCAAAGCAACTAATAGCCGAAAAGAGACTGAGTCCAAAGTAATACATGATGATCTTGAAGCAACAAGTAATCCAAGCTAAGCAGAAGTGTTTCCTCCCTGAGAACCTGAGGGGGGAAATGGAAGAAAAAGAGGCGAAACAAAACTAGGTCAGACATACGTCAGGTAAGTCCAGTTACTTTCAGCATATGAGCAAGTAAGAACAACATGATATAAATTAAACTGAATAAAGACATAAGCATGATGATAAAGAACATAGGATAAGCAACAGGCAAGATAAACTAAGTATAACATCACATGATAACTATTCCCTACACCACTCTACCCGTGTTCCAACATACGTTCTATATTAACCATGGAACGATCCCTTACTCGATCGGCTGTCTAATGTACTAGCTCGCTTGTGCCTGTGTTAATCGGCCTAACCTTGCGTGTAGATACCCTGTGCTGGCCCCACCATAAGGTGTATCAATCCTTATGATAGCGACCCTACGTGATTCAAGATGCACAGTATAACTATTAATACCCAGTGCCTGCTTTTTCCACATTCGGAATACGTGCACGACCGTAGTATGCCGGAACCTACACTGACGTACCCCCTGCCGTTACTTTTGACCGCTTAAAATCAGCCCAGTAATCGTGCCCCACCCTGCCTAGTTTCAGCGTACCTTGATACTTCATGTGGGTTACTGCTGACATGTGTCCCCGTTACTAGGGTTTCCTAGGGTCTACTCGTATACCCCCATAAATTTGGTTAAGTGTTGTCTATCAGTTCATGTTGACTTAACCTACCCACGCATCATGTCAAATTGGTTAAGTGTTATCTAGCGGTTCACGTTGATTTAACCCACCCATATATCATGTCAAATTGGTTAAGTTATGTTAACCTAACCCTACCATACTTAGAATGTGTCATTAGCATTAATTAATTATTAATGCACCCCAACCTCTCACATTAGACCTGTTGTGGTGGTTGCTGGACGTGCCGGTCGGTCCTGGGCAGGCTTACACCACCACTCAGTCTAACCTCGGGTTTAAGCACGCTATGACTAACTTCTCACATTGGACCCTATTATTTGTGGTCACTGGATGTGCCGGGCTGTTCCGGGCAGCCTTACACCACAAACTCAGTCCAACCTCGAGTTAGCCAAATTTCAACTTTAGTTAATTTACTGTTCATATCAATTCTAGGTGTCATATGCCAATTACCAGTTCATATCAACTTTAGGTGTCAAATGGAAATTATCAATTATACAAGCACGTTCATGTTCAAGTTATGCCAATTGTGCCAGTTTCATGTTTTTTCCCCAATAACCCAAACCTTCCCATCGTACGTATAACGCGATTCAATCTAGATTATAGGTCAATCTAGATTTACGAATAAAAAGGGAAAAATAGGAATAAAATGACAAATGATAGGCATAAGGATAGGCATAAGAATAGGCATAATAAGATAATAGTCCCAAAACACAAGAATTACAGATCTAATAGAATCACAATATAACTGAATAAACTGATTTAGAACATTACAGGCATATAGATCTGATTGTGAACAATATTATGGACATGAAAAGGGTTGAATAATAAACTAGGTTCAACATTCGATTCAATAGAAACAACCCCAAAAGTCATAGATTCACAAAGGCTAAGAACAGATCCAAAGAGAAAGTCAAGCATAGGTCCAAGTTCATTTTAATTCATGTCCGTATTATGATTAGTTATTTATATCTGAAAATAATCGTGAACTTACAAAATAAGGCAGATCTTGCTTTCTGGGATCTATTTTCTGAAACTGAATAGTTATCCATTGGCGTAGACTAGATTTGATTCTTAGAAAATAGTTGTAGAAGTTGTTGAATTAGCCTTTGATTCTCTACTTGAATTCTAGCTTGATTCCACAAAGAACTTGAGCGACGTAACGGCGTCTTTGATTTAATTTAATTAGGATTGAGGCAGAGTGTAGACGCCATGAAGTTGTATGGAGAGAAATTGAGGTTTAGGGGGTGTTTAAATAGGTTAGAGCTCACGAATCTGGTCAAAAAGGCGTCCAGGTGCAGAAAAATGAACCAGACTTCGGATCTGGAAAAAGGGGGGAAGGTCGACCCCCAGGTCGACCCTAGTGTCGACCTGTGTACCCAGGTCGACCTGGGTCCTAGGCGGAAATTTTCCCGCCCGGCTCGGGTCTGCGTTTGAATTTTGAATTCGAAATCTATTTTATTTTAATTCTTGAATCTTCTGAAGGCCATAACTTCTTCATACGAAGTCCGATTTACGCAAACTTGGAGTCCAAGCAGAATTTTGAGACGAACGCAATGGCGTAACCCATTTCCCTTAATTCATCTTTTAAAAATTAATTATTCTATGATTTGTGACTTAGGCATGTTATTAAAATACAGGGTGTTACATTCTCCCCTCTTTAAAGGATTTCATCCCCGAATTGTCCAAGTTAAAAAGAATGTATCCTACCAACCAATCATCCATCTACTCAACCGTCATCCATAAGCATCCATTGTTCTTAAATGATTTCTAATGCTATATGAACATATGCAAAAGTGTGTGTATATGTCCCAATACTAATGCGAAAATCAGGCGATCCACTGATCCAATTGATCTCCTTAATGCAAATTATGTCAGTGCTATGAATCCATTATGTATGCAATTATTCCTACTCATAATTCTACATGAGTGCACAATCATTCATACAAATGCAACATCCATATGATAACACATCAAGTTTTCAACCCATATCTAAGTACAAGCACTCATGCATATGCAATATGAAAAGTGACTAAGTCGATCTAGTGCCTAATTTGTTTATGCATCCACGAGCAACCACTAGCAACCACTTGCAATCATAAACCATAACATGTTTCAAGTACATGTTTGCATACGTAGGTTTCGACCTAAGGTTTAAGGATAGGATCGAGAAGATAAACTTAAGCATGGATGTCAAATGTATACCAAACGTAACAAACGTATGGGAAAAAGAGATCAAAGAGAGTACGAACAGGATGCTCAAAAGGGAAACTAAACTTCCTATGGAAGCATGACTACCTCTTTCCTGTGTCGATGTCCGTTGTCTTTGTCCTTGCTTCTTTGGGCAATCCCTCTCCATGTGTCCTATCTCACCACACTGGAAGCAAGCACCTAATTTCCTTTTCTTCTTTCTACAATCCTTAATCACATGCCCAACAATACCACAGAAATTAACTTCCTCTAGTCATGGGGTTTGTCATTCTTGTTCTGAGATTCTTCCGCTTTCTTATCTTGAGGCTCTTCCTCCTTCTTTCCATCCTTGCCTTCTTCTTGCAATAATGCCATTTCAACCAAGCTCTCAAAGGTCACGTTCATAGGTACATAGGACATAGCTAGGCTTTGTAGTGGCTCATTCAATCCTTTTGCGAAACGTAGCGCCTTTTTGTGCGAAGCATTCACCAAATCCAATCTGAACCTAGCTAGTTGGTTGAACTTGTTGATGTATTCCTTGATTGACAGGTTTTCTTATTTGAGCGCTAGGAATTCTCTATCTATAAGCTTTCCTCCGCTTACCATAGAAACTTTAATTCAAATCTTCCACTAAAATCCACCCAAGTCTCAAAGGGCCTAGTAGCATTGATGACTTCCCACCAATATGAAGCTTCCTCTTTTAGTAGCCACGCCACCAACTGGACCTTTCTTCGGCCCTCCACTTCGAAGATGGCAAACAAGTCTTCGGTTTCTTTCAACCAATTCCGTGCTTCCACGAATGTCTCAGTTCCAACGAAGTTCTTTCCGCCCATGGCATGGAAGTCTTTACATATCTTTGAGAAAGCGTCAACTCGCGGAGGTTGGGGAGGAGGAGGAGGAACTACAGCTGGGGGAGGAGGGACGTTAGCTTGACCCTCGGCAGGTGTCATGGCCTCTAAGTACTTACGGTACCAACCTGGGACTTGCACGCCCTCGGGTAGATTGAGATTCCTAGACATGCTGAAACGGAAAGAAAAAGATTCAAACAAAAAACGAAGGATAGTGCATATGGCTTTGGGGAATATGCCTTTTATAAAAACAAAAAAAAACTTTGCTCTTGAAAATTGCTTCTTTGTAAACAACTTTGAAAATAATTTCAGAAGAATTTTAAAACCTTTTGCTCAGTCTAGTAACCTTCTGCTCTGATACCAAGTGTAACACCCCACGTTCGTTAAGGTCACTCACAAAGGGAATGCCTTAATTTCAGTGGAGTATTATGGGTACTAGAACAAATACGTTACAAGAAAGACATATAAAAAACAGCGGAGAAGAAATAAAGTAAAAGAAGTTAAAATCATTTTATAAATTGCAAAGGTAAAACCAGTGGTACAATTGTTTTAAGCCCATCAATATCCAATACCCAATTACATAGAAAATAAAATATCTTTCTTGCTCAAAAACAAAGAAGCATAAAACAAACTATATTATTCCCCAATAAAGCAAAGAAAGTCATAGCCGAAAAGAGACTGAGTCCAAAGCAATACATGATGATCTTGAAGCAACAAGTAATCCAAGCTAAGCAAAAGTGTTTCCTCCCTAAGAACCTGAGGGGGGGAACAGAAGAAAAAGAGGCGAAACAAAACTAGGTCAGACATACGTCTGGTAAGTCCAGTTATTTTGAGCATATGAACAAGTAAGAACAACATGACATGAATTAAACTGAATAAAGCCATAAGCATGATGACAAAGAACATAGGATAACATAAGATAAGCAACAGGCAAGATAAACTAAGTATAATATTGCATGATAACTATTCCCTACACCACTCTACCCGTGTCCCAACATACGTTCTGTATTAACCATGTAACGATCCCTTACTCGATCGGCTGTCTAATGTACTAGCTCGCTTGTGCCTGTGTTAATCGGCCTAACCTTGCATGCAGATACCCTGTGCTGGCCCCACCATAAGGTGTATCAATCCCTATGATAGAGACCCCACGTGATTCAAGATGCACAGTATAACTACTAATACCCAGTGCCTGCTTTTTCCACATTCGGAATACGTGCACGACCGTAGTCCGCCGGAACCTACACTGATGTACCCCGTGCCGTTACTTTTGGCCGCTTACAATCAGCCCAGTAATCGTGCCCCACCCTGCCTAGTTTCAGGGTACCTTGATACTTCATGTGGGTTACTGCTGACATGGGTCCCCGTTACTAGGGTTTCCTAGGGTCTACTCGTATACCCCCATAAATTTGGTTAAGTATTGTCTATCAGTTCATGTTGACTTAACCCACCCACGCATCATGTCAAATTGGTTAAGTGTTATCTAGCGGTTCACGTTGACTTAACCCAACCATATATCATGTCAAATTGGTTAAGTGTTGTTAACCTAACCCTACCATACTTAGCATGTGTCATTAGCATTAATTAATTATTAATGCACGCCAACCTCTCACATTAGTCCTGTTGTGGTGGTTGCTGGACATGCCGGTCGGTTCCGACCAGGCTTACACCACCACTCAGTCTAACCTCGGGTCTAAGCATGCTATGACTAACTTCTCACATTGGACCCTATTGTTTGTGGTCGCTGGACGCGCCCCGCGGTTCCGGGCAGCCTTACACTACAAACTCAGTCCAACCTTGAGTTAGCCAAATTTCAACTTTAGTCAATTAACCATTCATATCAATTCTAGGTGTCATATGCCAATGACCAATTCATGTCAATTTTAGGTGTCAAATGGAAATTATCAATTATACAAGCATGTTCATGTTCAAGTTATGCCAATTGTGCCAATTTCTTGTTTTTGCCCCCAATAACCCAAACCTTCCCATCGTACGTATAACGCGATTCAATCTAGATTATAGTTCAATCTTGATTTACGAATAAAAAGGGATAAATAACATGACAAACGATAGGCATAAGGATAGGCATAAGAATAGGCATAATAAGATAATAGTCCCAAAACACAAGAATTACAGATCTAATAGAATCACAGTATAACTGAATAAACTGATTTAGAACATTACAGGCATATAGATCTGATTGTGAACAATATTATGGACATGAAAAGGGTTGAATAATAAACTAGGTTCAACATTCGATTCAATAGAAACAACCTCAAAAGTCATAGATTCACAAAGGCTAAGAACATATCCAAAGAGAAAGTCAAGCATAGGTCCAAGTTCATTTTAATTCATGTCCGTATTATGATTAGTTATTTATATCTGAAAATAATCGTGAACTTACAAAACAAGGCAGATCTTGCTTTCTGGGATCTGTTTTTTGAAACTAAATAGTTATCCGTTGGCGTAGACTAGATTTGATTCTTAGAAAATAGTTGTAGAAGTTGTTGAATTAGCTTTTGATTCTCTACTTGAATTCTAGCTTGTTTCCACGAAGAACTTGAGTGACGTAACGGCATCTTTGATTTAGTTTAATTAGGATTGAGGCAGAATGTAGACGCCATGAAGTTGTGTGGAGATAAAGCGAGGTTTAGGGGGTGTTTAAATAGGTTAGAGCTCACGAATCCGGTCAGAAAGGCGTCCAGGTGCAGAAAAATGAACCAGACTTCGGATCTGGAAAAAGGGGGGAAGGTCGACCCCCAGGTCGACCCTAGTGTCGACCTGTGTACCCAGGTCTACCCCCAGGTCGACCTGGGTCCTGGGCGGGAATTTTCCCACTCATACTGGGTCTGCGTTTGAATTTTGAATTCGAAATCTATTTTATTTTATTTTAATTCTTGAATCTTCTGTAGGCCATAACTTCTTCATACGAAGTCCGATTTATGCAAACTTGGACTCTATTCCAAGCAGAATTTCAAGACGAATGCAATGGCATAACCCTTTTCCCTTAATTCATCTTTTAAAAATTAATTATTCTCTGATTTGTGACTTAAGCATGTTATTAGAATACAGGGTGTTACAATGGCCAATCATGTTTCTCTCTAATATGGGATTTTAATCCATTTATAAATATAAGCGCTTTATTATTTATTAATTTATCATCGATGATTATTTCTTGTCAGTTCTATACATGATTTATTGAGATCTCAAAAAATTATCATACTTTAGGTACCTAAACCACTTCTGGGATTATTTTGACAATCATATCATGGATTTCTTTTAAAGCACCCTTAAATGTTTCTTCAGGAACACTCACCTCCTTTATTTTGCATCTGTATGACTTACCCCAAAGATATTTTGAACTGATTTTTATACCACATCTTCAGATGTGATTTACACCTTTTGATCCTTTGGGGATTCAAATGTATATTGGAGAAAGTCTATTAGGGGCATAATTAATTTATGCAAGTTACTTAATACTTTGCATAATTCTATATGTTAGCAAATATTTAACAACGATAATTCATTTATCCTCCCCCTCAATGTTGACAAACATTGTCACTTTAAATAATACACCTATTTTGGATTCATTTTTGATCCATTATAGCATCATAGCTAGCAAATACATTAGATGTATTTCAATTGTACGAGGATAATGCTCTTATAAGTTGATAAGATGCATTCATATTGCATTGCTTATTCCCTTTCATTGATATGATGACTTAGAGGAATTTTCTATCATTTGAATATGCACATGACTTTAGGTCAATCAATATTGATGTCAATCGACTTTCTGAAATATTAAATAATATATGCATAATTTATAATATGAGCTCATGACAACTACTGGTTGTTAATTAAATATTCGCATATATGTGTATATATGTGTGTCCATGTATTCCATATGTAATTGATTTGCATATTCTTTCTCATTCGAGTTACCCATTTTAGAACAAATTGTTCATAAGGTTGCAATCATTAATTTTTGCATATCAAGCAATGTCAATGCGAATCTTAAAGATCGTATCATAATATCCAAAATATATGATTTGGAACTGTATTGAGCTTCTGGTTCAAATGAAATACGTGAACAACTTCAAGTTGTTAATCTATGTTGAACTTCTGGTTCAAATAATATATAAAAAAATTCAAGTTTGTTAAACTGTATTGAACTTCTGGTTCAACTGTATTGAACTTCTGGTTCCACGGTATTGAACTTATGATTCCACTGTATTGAACTTCTAGTTCCACTGTATTGAATTTCTGGTTCCACTGTGTTGAACTTCTAGTTCAAATAAAATATATAATAACTTCGAGTTGTTAAAATTTATTCTTCAATACAATATGTAAATATAAATATATAAGCAAGATATAACTCATTTTGAAAATTGTGCAATCTTTGGATATCAATTTTATTAATGTTATTATTTTACAGAGTTTCAATAAAGCTTCAGGCTTTTAAATTATGAAGTATTTCAAGTTCATTGATTAAGAAACTTCAAGTTCCTATGCATATATATAAACATACATATTATATCTAGTTTATTAGTTTATGACGAACTTCTGATTCTCAACCTTTTAACATACTTCTAATTTAGAAGCTTTTACATTCTTGCTAATTGTCAAGATTTCAAACTTGTAAACTTCATCAAAAAGTTTCTTTTTTTTTCATAATCCAAAACTTCAGGTCTCAGATCTGATTTATACAACTTCTTCCATTACATTAGATATTAGTTGCCAAATACATCGAATAATAATACATATGTCTATTCTTTTTCCAAATACAAACATACATCATTTAACTTATAACAACTAATGCTTTTAACACATTTATAACTAGTATAACCGCATAACGGTAGGAAAACCGACTTTGTAATACTGTATAACTGACAAATTTTTTATTTTGTTATAGTTTTTTAATTGTTTGAAAGTACATACGAATTACAATTTAAAAAAAAATTACGTACATAATACAAATCAAAATAATTATTTTAACCAATCATGTTATAATTTATATATATGGTAAAAAAGACGGCAACTAATATACATCTTATTAAATCAAATTTTAACCATATAAGGTTTAAGTCAATATGTTTAAATTAATTAAGTGATTTTCAATTTAAGAAATAAATTTAATCAATAAATTATTATCAATTCATCTTATTAACGCTAGGTGTGATGTTTTAAAATGAACACCATGTTCATATCAACAAAAGTGGAAAAATTAGTTTTTCTTCCAAATATAAAGTTAATTAAGTCACACAATTAATGAGCATTAATAAATCAAATAGACTACATTAAAAATTAAATCGGGGAGCTCAAATAAGGCAAGGCAAGGCTTCAGAACTACATTAAATTAATTAAATCGGGGAGCTCAAATAAGGCAAGGGAAGGCTTCAGACGGACACAAATTTTTGTTTACACAGTAGAATTAAGAAAAAACGATAAAGTCGGTTTGATAATATGGTAATACAATATATATATATATTACCATAACGATACATTTAATGCATTTATTATCAAAATAACGGAAATAACCATTATACAGTCTAAATATATGAATCAAATAAATAAATTTTACTTAAATCAACATAATAAAATTTGGATCTAGCTGCAGTATTGATCAACGACAAAACTGAAATAAACAACTTATAGTTGTACTGCATTCTCAATAATCATATTTTCTAAAATACCATATATATATGCATAATATCTAATCGAGAATTGAGTAAAAATGCATAATTATAGAACCAAGATTTTACATTCTTAAATATGAATAATTCCATAAACTTGCAGATCTATACATAAAATTCACAACATAAAAATTACATATTTTAGGTTCAAATTATACAATCCATATAAAGATCTTTTAGATCTTTCTTTTTATATCAAAATTGCTACTTACCATTATAGAAACTGCAGGTTCTAAACTTTCCATTTCATAATAAAAATTGTTTTTTTTTTTTTTTTTTTTTTTTGCATTCACTTCCGGTGTGCAAAATTAAGATCAATATTTAGATCTTAATTTAATATGATCTTTAGGATGCATATTTTCTTTATAAAAGTTGCTTTTGTTCACATATGAGTCATTTTACTATTTTTCTTCAAGAAAATAGTATTTATTATAAACGTAATGATCTCAATCAACATTTTATTTTTTTAAGAAATTATGTGTGGCATAAAATTGGAATATAAGGTTTTTGCCTTTTATTGAAACTTTTCCTTTTATCAAACCAATCGTTAGGGAGATTTCCCTACTGCAAGAGACTAAATCAATTTTCAAACCGACCATTAGGGAGGTTTCCCTATCGTAATAGGCTAAATCAATTTGTCCGTCCCAATGAATATAGCCTCAAATGTAGCAGCGTTGTCCGATGTTTTTAATGGTTCAAATTCTAATGCCTAAAGTTTCTCCGAAATATCCATTATATTTCAAATTAGGGATGGCAATTAGACCCGACCCGTTAGACCCGGACCCGACCCAGCGGGTCTCGGTTCTAGGCAAGTCGGATTTTGTCAGGGTCTAAACTGTACATTTCGAAAATCTGGATCCAACCCGACCCGAGCTTCGGTTCGGGTCGGGTCGGGTTGAAGCTCGGGTCGGATCGGGCCGGTTCGGGTCCGATTGAATAATAGTAATACCACTAAAAATATATATATTTCAATGTTTTTTGGTCGGGTCTTTCGGGTCGGGTCTATGCGGGTCGGGTTTGATCGGGTCTTGATGGTATTTTTCATCACCTAGACCCGACCCGAGACCCATCGGGTTTGGGTCTTTTCGGGTCAGTTCGGTTCGGATTTTCGGTTCTCGGTTCTAATTGCCAGTCCTATTTCAAATCTACTCCAGATTTACCGTTAATATCATATTTCTACTACAATATATTTTGATTCATCTACATTGATTATTTAGAAAAATGTAACAAAATTTAGAAAGACAACAAATTTTAATTTCTCCACTTTTGACTACATAAATTTATTTAATTTTAAATAACAAAATTTAAAAATACAACAAATTTTAGTTTCTCCACTTTTGACTCCATAAATTTATTTAATTTTAAATATTATCTATCACATTAGTTTTCGATATTCAACTATGAATGAAATAAACTAGTTTTTTTTTAAGTTATGCAATTTAAATATCGGTTCTCCACCGTTATGCGGTGATACTAGTAATCTTTATTTTCTTTTTATCTGATATCAAAAAATGCATAATCTCATTTGAATTAAAATAAAGTTTAACAAATAATTTTATTTTATATTGAACATTTTAACGGTCGGTTTTCCCACCGTTGTACGGTAACACTAGTTGAAATTGTGTGTGAAATAAAATTGAAATTAGTTCCTTTTTCTCAATGAGCCCTAGCAAAAAGAAATAATGCGCACACGTTTGCCAAAAGTAAACGGCGAAACCGTTGTGATTTGCTTCACAAGGGGTAATTACAGATGTGCCCCTCTATAGCAGGAAATTTTCTCTGGAAACCTACAATCACCCTCTGCGCTCTTTTTTTTTCTCAATAAGCCCTAGCAAAAAGAAATAATGCGCACGCATTTGCCAAAAGTAAACGGCGAAACCGTTGTGATTTGCTTCACAACGGGTCCAGTCATAAAAATTACACAAGTGCCCCTCCATGGCGGGAAATTTTCTCTGGAAAGCGCTTCTAAAACGGTAAAATTACAATCACCCTCTGCGCTCTTTATACTGCACCTCACTGTGTATCGCTTTTTAGGAAAAAAATTCCGAATTCAGTTTTATTAAACTTAGAATTTAAAATGTTTTATTCTCGTGGTCTGCTTGGAAGGTAAGAATAATGGCGTTTCCTAACATTTCATTCATTTTTGAAGAGTTTTCTCCAAATTAATTTTGGTTTCTGTATTTTAGTTTTTTTTTTTAGTGGGTTAGATTCATTTTACGATTTATTGACATTTTATTTCCTATTTTTTAGTTCCGAGCTGAAATGTTTTGGCCTCAAAATTTTATTTCGTTTTGGTTATTTTTACTGGGTTCGTCTCATTTTACCATTTATTGAAATTGATTCGTGATATACATGTTGTTCGCATTGTTTGGGATCTTTTGATTAATGGGTTTTTTTACCTTTTTCCCAGCTGAAATGTTTTGACCGCTTACTTCTTTTTTTTTTTTCCTTATTTTTCAGGATGGCGGCAGCTTTGCGTGCGAAATCCAGTAGACAAAAGATGGAAATTAGAATTTGGTTGATTTACAGTATTTTTTGCATTTAACACTAGATTTTGTTTTTATTTTTCCAATGTTGTTTTTCAGCGAGGAGATTCCTATGGCAGTTCGTCTTTCAAGAATTATACTCGGTCAGATTTGCATTTAGGGTAGTTTATTTGATATTTCCTCCTCCTTTTTCTAATGTGATTTTGGTTACTTTTTTTATATAGTTCGATCTGCTGCTGTGTGCCAGAGAAATGTTGATCCGTTTCATGGTTGGTATATAACACCACTACCTTCCATATTTTGTTGCCCTTTTTCTTAAACTAACTTTTTTTTACATTATCAAATGCAGATCACCTGAATCTTGCTCTGGTAATTGGAGTTTTTATTTTACGTTTGTCTAATTATGGATGGATAGTTAGATGTGTGCTCAGCTTGTAGTTAAAATGAGAAATAATGTGTGCTCAGCTTGTAGTTAAAATTAGAAATAATGTTTGTCCTAAAAAAAAAGAGAGCTGATAATAGCAATGAACTCATTCTCATCTAAAATGTTTTAAACTCCTAATCGTCAACTCATTAAATACCATGAACAAGGACATAAAACCTATTGCCACCGCCTCCTCGGAAAGTATGAAAAGGACAGTAGCCTGACCGATGGAGGAACTCTTACCTTCTCTGGATTATACTACTGATCCTTACCAGGACTTCGCCTGACTACCATCTTTTATCAAATCAATGGAAAGTGGAACCCAGATATTTGATTTCTGCTAAGATAAATCACATTTTCATCGTTATTGCCTACTGTCTGTTCATATCTACTCATAAAGCCCTTTTAACTAGGGGTGTTACGGTTACGGCAACCGTCAGTTTTACCTCTAGTCATAACCGCAACCATAGTTGATGGTTAACAAATTTTATAACCGTTACCGTAACCGCCTAACCGTTACCGCAACCATTATCATAAATTTACATTGTTATCTATAAATAATTCAAGTTCTAAATTTTTTTTCTTAAGAATTAGTTTGTTTATCAATGAAACAAACCATTCATGTGTACGTTTTCTATAAATTAAAGCGTAAATAATTTATACATATGTTATTTCTCTACCTTAAGTTATAAAAAACACATATCTTTGTATGAAATACTACAAAAAAATCATGTGCGGTCGGTATGGTTTACCGCGGTTATCAAAATCCACAACCGTTACTGTCACCGTAGTAGACGGTAACCGTGTATACGGTTGGTACGGTTTGACGGTTAAAAGTTCAACCGTAACAGCCCTACTTTTAACCCTTTTCTGAAATTATTCACCCACCCCTCCACCCAGGGCCAGCCCGTGGGAAGCGCACCAAGCCCTCGGGCTGTAGCAGCCCACTTGGCCTAGGGCAATCAAACAATACTTATATTTACGATTAGGTTATAAAAAATGTGAGCCTTCAATCTTATGTTGAAGATGTGGCAGTATGGTGGTAAGGACTTGTAGTTGAGGCGCTGGAGACATGGGTTCAAAACCTAATGGCAACTTCTTGTTTTATTTTGCACCCATCAAGCAGTTGTATTTATAAGCAGTTGATTAGAGCCACTTCATTATGTCTAGAATGTGGGACTTTTGAAATAAGATTTTGCACTTTTTCTTCTACTGCAAATTGATTTCTTCCTCTCCAACTACATAATCAATGCAAAAAAAATCAGCACGGCTTTAATGGTTCCACCAGTCGG
This sequence comes from Allium sativum, assembly GCA_030737875.1. Classification (NCBI taxonomy): domain Eukaryota; kingdom Viridiplantae; phylum Streptophyta; class Magnoliopsida; order Asparagales; family Amaryllidaceae; genus Allium; species Allium sativum. The sequence goes on from CM060924.1 coordinate 101,601,108, forward strand.
ACCCTCAAAACCTTAAACCTTCAATCGTTACGGTTTGATTCGCGGCACGGTCATGAAAACTATGGTTCAGATAAGCACATTAAGATACTATGTTGTTTAATCACATTATTATGTTGTATAAACTTTGATCTGCTGTTTGGTGTGAAATAAAAAAGTAGTAGTAATTCCATACCATAATATATATATATATAAAAAAAAAAAAAAAAATGAAACTTTTGTAGTAGTGGGCAACAAAATGTTGTTGGGGCTTGGGCAACTATTTCCTTGGGCCGACACCGATAATACTCTGTTTTCAAATCATATATGTTAACTCTAGTTGGATGATTGGTTTCATATATTAACATTTTGTAGGTCGAAATTAATGAAGCTAGGAAGGTGAATAGTGCTCTCCAGTGTTTAGCATCAGCTGAACGGTCATTAGTTGCACCCAGCTTTGCTCCTCAGATCACTGGATATAATCAGAATTATCATCAAGTTAGCATATTCCACTCATTTATTTGTTTCTGTTTTGTTTATTGCTGCATGTCTTTCCGATGTAATACTTCCATAACCTGCAGCACCCATTGGCCCTTGTTATTGTTATTAGGGATAAAAACCCCACCATCAAAAATGTACACAACGATATACATTTCCACCGTGCACGTGCACTGCTCCACTCATTTAATAGTCTAACCTTCACGCAAGCGGTTCAGTTACACAAACTAGTCTCAGGTAGCACAACTCCACTCCATTTATCTTTCTTGTGACTGTTAATACCAAGAGCCCCAATCTTTCATGTCCGCAATATTGACAATGCACAACAGATCATCCCAGACAAATACAAATGTCGCATCCACTACTATTTCTTGCTTCTCTTCTTTCCGGCACTTCATCTCCTCCTAACTAATGCAACAGCAAAACACATCTCACCATGGAACTAAACAAATCCAGAAGCCATCACACTCAAATGTACACGATTGTGTACATGCTCCGTCGTGCACGTGCACGCTTGCTTCAACCATCGGGAAGCTGCTGCGCCACAACTCATAACCCATGCCGCCACCCAGATTGCCGCCATCCCCCTCCTTCGATCATTCGTCCAACCACCCTCACACGTCATGTCTCAGACCGGGGTCACCACCGACCACCGTTCAAACTCCGACCTTCTCATTTGGACATTGTTTTATAGTCTCAGATCCTCTAAGGTTTGTTCACATAAATATCCACTGTTCATTTGTTCTCTGTTCTTGCTTATGCATTTCGATCTCTTCACTTTCTTACAATATTTGCTTACACAAATATGCACTGTTTATTAATGTAATTAACAAGACACCTTTTTCAATTGGATTTAATCCCCTTTTTGAACATGTTCCTTCTGGCATTGCAAACAAGAGCTTAAACAATATTAAACCTTTTCATTCTAAAAAAATTGGTAGAACTTATAACACAGAATTTTATCATGACACTGTTTTGTCATTAAGATTATCTGAGTAAACTATAGGCATCCTTTCATTATACAAGTTTCAAAAATAAGACTCTATTTTCAGAATAACTGTCATAGCACCAGTTATGTTAAGTTTTGCTTCAAAAATATGTGTAAGCAATCATTCCAGTACACTTCCTTCTGTTTTATCTATACCTCTTTCAATACCCACCAAGTTGCTCTTACTCGTGCATTTGTCATACAGACAGCCCAACAATTTGCAATGGGTACACAGGGCAAGTTTCCATTGGTAATGAACATTAACTAAAGTTCCTTGTCCTTTTACCAATAACAAATGCTTTATTAACAAATATGATGTGGTTTGCATTGTACTAATATGCTTGTTTAACTGACTGTTATGCTTTTTTAACAGGAAATTCATTATATTGCAATCCTATGGGACGTGGAGAACTGCAAAGTACCAAGAGGAGTAGTTCACGCTAATGTGTTGCCAAACATTAAGAAATTCCTCGAGCGCGTTATAATGATCAAGCAACCAGCCATAATATTTCCGTATGCTTCCACCAATTTTGCATCCTTTTCTGAGGAAGAAATGGCCGAATTCGCAACCACAGGTTTCACCACAATGAACACATCGAGTACAGAGAAACAAGCCGCTGATGTGCTGATTGTGCACAGGATGTACACCTTTGCTTACAGATACAATCCGGGAACTATCGTGCTCATCTCTGGGGATGGACGGTATTCTGATCACCTTGACATTCTGCGGGACGAAGGGATGCAAGTAATCAACATCGTCCCTTCCAATGCCACATCCAAAAAACTACTCGCATCACCAAAGCCAATGTGGGATTGGGCAAAAGTTGTGAAGGAGGAATACTATTGATGTGTTATTCTCTTTAGTCCTAGACTCTTGGTAATTTTTATATTTTCTTTCTGGGTTATCCAAAGAGCCAAGCATCAGTTGTAAACTCGACGGCAATGTATGATTGCCAATACTCGGTGCTTGTTACATGATTGTCAGTTTCAGGGTCTAAACTTGTGATCTCTGGTCTTGTAGTTAGACCATCAACCATGTTGATATGATATTTAGTTACGTACTCTACATGAACCATAGAAATATATGAACTCTTGATCTTGCATTTGCACCCATATCCTAGCCTTTTTTAATTCTAATGCTATAAACATCCAGTTGTGTAAAAGGCATGAAGTGTGATGTTTTGGTTCTTCCTGTATCGCAAATGTCCTTGCTCAATCCTAGGCTGCTTCTTCACGTGTTGTTATGGTTTGTGCGTCCACCACTTTGATTGCTTCCTTCACTACTTTTGCACTGTAATGCCATCGAACTGAAGATTGTGGGTGAGATCATCTCTATTATGCAGATGTTTTAAATAGGTTTTTGATGTCCCATTTGAGGTTAGCCTTTACTCAAGTATGCACTTTATGTAGTGATTCATGTGTCTGTGTATGGTTATGGGAATCAGTGTATTCATCTCAAAGGAAGCACCTATGGACAGAGCCAAGGTGGTTCCTAGCTAGATGTTCGGTCATGCTCAACTTGTTCAGCATTAGCAATCATGTGTGCACGTTAACATTCCAAAGTGGAGAGAAAATTAGAGACATACCTGAGAAATTTTAGAACCGATATTAGGACTAAGGCTTGTTCGACGTTAATTGAACATATCCCATTGGCGATTATACTGTTCAAGGAGATGGAACGTATCCCATTGGCGGAAGACCGCAAACAATTAAATGAAGTTAGCAATCAAAATTAACACTATAACACTGTCCTATAGACAACATTGGTTCTATGTTACCGTTAATTTATCAAAGTTAACATTATAACACTGTCGAAAAAACCACAAGCAATAAAAGTCGACAATTAAATCCAGTTAGCACTATAACACTTGCGTTGGTTCTATACAGGGTGTAAATCGGTCGGACCGGACCGGACGGAGGTGTGTTCAGTTTCTATCCTAAAAAAATCGGAACGAACACGGACCGGACCAAATTTTTTTCTCGAACAAATTTTGTTGTCCTAAATAAAATCGGTCGGACACGAACATATGTTTTTCGGACACGGACACGATCGGACTCGGTCATACATGACTATTTATATCATATTTTGTACATTTTACTAGATTTTCTCTCAACTATACGCCGGATTACAAGTAATTCAGACAAATTCGGACGAGTCCGGACCGAACATGATTTTTTCTCGTACAATTTTTGTTGTCCTAACTCCTGTCCTAAATGAAAATCGGACGGACGTATTTCGGTCACGGACACGAACGGATGTCGGACATTCGAACAAAATTTACAGCCCTAGTTCTATATTACTGTTCAACCATAGACCAATCAATTAAAGACTTTATGGCAACATCATTTTTATTTTCAACTGTTAATTCTGGAAATCATTTTCCCTTCACCCACCAATAACATAAGCAAGTTTCTTTCACAACAATGTATTCATGGAAATACAAAGATGTTGGTTGGAGAGCAAAGTATTTCACCGATTCCTATTTGATTACACTTGAAAAGCTGTTCTACACGTTCAATTACAAGATCACAGGATGGCGATGGCATTTTCTCTTGCAGCATGTGCGGCAAGGTTATTACGGCGGCAAGTAGAATCGAAAAAGTTCCAACTAGTCGACTAGCTGTACCAGTCATAGACTAGTTGTAGACCAGTCGATATATAAATAAATATGTACGTATATATTAATACATGATAATTGCAGTTTGTATTCAACTTCGAGTTACTTCTTCTCCAGGTCGTATTCAATTTCGTGATTTGTGGTCGATTTCAGGTTAATTAAGATGAGATCCTAAGTATTAATAAATTGACTTCGGGTTAATTCTTCTCCAGTTCGTATTCGACTTCATGATTTCAGGTGAATTCTTCTCTATTTCGATTTTGATTTCGTGATTTCAGGTGAATTCTTCTCGATTTCGACTTCGACTTCATGATTTAGGGTTCAAATTCGTGATTTGACTTCGACTTCGTGATTTAGGGTTCTAGTTCGACTAATGGCAAGTCTATTACGAATGAAGACAATTAGCACAGCAACAACCATATACCTCACTTCACTTGGATCGCTCACATGGCTCAACATCAGCCATCGGTTCAAGCCATCATCAACCGTTCATTTCATTTCTGTACCTATCAGCATATATCAATTACAAGCCAATCACGGCTTAGCCCAATAGCCCATTTCTGTTAGTATATAAACATGGGCTGTTTATGCATTCTATTATTACAAACCGTATTATTTTGTGCAATATAGAAATCATTTTACATTTCTTTCTGTTGTAATCTTTACTTGGTATCAGAGCAAAATCAAAGCCTAACAGCATCATTTGTTCAAAATAGTTTTAAAAATTATATACCCATCAGCTAAAGCTTCATCATTTGGGTATATTTCTCTCATCAGTGAGCAATCACTTCATTTGAGAGATTGAATATAGGATGATCATTGGTGCCACGCCTCAAATTCATTGAATTGGGCTGCAACTCAACAACTCAAACTATATTCATTGAAATTCTGCATCAATCACCAGGATTCCAATTCAAGAAAGTAAAGAAACTCACCAGGAACTCAGTCAAAGCCTGCCAAAGAGTTTCTATCAGATCTTTTTGTCAATTTCTTCATACCTCTTCATCAAAACTCTTGGCTACTTCTTCCTGAGCCTCAGGAGTCTCTCGCTTTCGATTAGAATCAGTATTTGATCCAAAATCTCTCGAGTTTTTGTCTTTCAACATGGTAGATACATCTACTTCAGCCACATCAGTTACTGATGCTGGAAATCATGGCAACCCACAAAATCCAACAAATCCACCGAATGGACCTGTAAACCAATTGGTCAAAACTGGAATTAGCCCTCAAAGTCAATTAATTACAGTTCAACTACAAGAAGAAAACTACTTATTATGGAAACTACAAGTTGAAACTGCAATACAGGGCTATGGTTTAGAGGGATTTATTCTTGGTACAACTCATGTTCCTGCCAAATTCATCACTGATCAAGAAAATAAAACAGTTGCCAATGATGCATTTGTTCAATATCACATACAAGATAGACTGATCAGTTCCTGGCTTCTATCCTCAATAAGTGAAAACTTATTACCAACTGTCATTTGATGTTCATCTGCTAATGATATATGGACTACCATATAAAAAGAATTTAATAATCAATCATCTGCCAAGGTCTTGCACTATAAAAGACAACTCCAAAATATGAAGATGGAAAACTCAAATATGAGGGAGTACATAGCTAAGGTAAAGAAGTTATGTGATTTACTTGGAGCTACCGGTAACAAAGTGCCTAATGGGGATCATGTTTTGTACTTACTGAATGGATTAAATGAAGAATATGAGGCAGTAGTTGCTGTTATCACAACTCAAAGAATTGTTCCTCCAATTGATGAAGTTCATGCCATACTACTATCTCATGAATCAAGAATTAGTAGTAAAAGAATTCAAGAAATTGATTTCAATGCAAATCTCACTACAGGTGGCAAGAACAAGAATCAAAACACCAATAACAGATCAGAATCATCTTACCAGAGAGGTGGTGGTCCAACCAGAGGAAGAGGCAGAGGCAGATGGAACAATAACAGACCCAAATGTCAGATTTGTGAAAAGATTGGCCACACTGCATTAAAGTGTTACTTCAGATATTCCAATAACAATCAAAATCAGAAAAATAGTAGCAACCCTAATGCAAATGTTGCACAGATGAATCAAGAAACCAACAGTCAAGATAAAGATGACACAGCAAGGATAGATCACTTGCAAGATGACAGCTGGTATCCAGATTCTGGAGCAACTAATCATCTCACAAATAATCTGGACAATCTCAACATTGGATGCAAGGAACATCGAGGTAATAAATCTATTTCTATTGCTAATGGTAAACACATTAAAATCACTCATATTGGTGACACTTATATCAATGGTAGGAAGCAATTACAGTTATGCAATCTACTTAGGGTACCAAAAATCACCAAAAATTTGATTAATGTGTCCCAGTTTGCCAAAGACAACAAAGTTTATTTTGAATTTTTTCCTAAATACTGTTTAATCAGGGACATTCTAACTAGAAAAATCATATCACAGGGTGATCTGACAAATGGCCTGTACAAATTTAATTTAGTTAAGTGCCAGAATGATGTGGATCAAGGGATGAGTAATGCCACATGTAATTTGAAGGTTAAAACTAATGCCAGTATGAATGTATTTGATTTTTGGCATTGCAAGCTTGGACATCCTTGTACTAAAATTGTTCAGACCATATTAAATAATAATCATATCAAATTTGACCCTGTATCCTTACCTTATATTTGTGAGTTTTGTCAAATGGGCAAGAATCATAGCCTACCTTTCACTGATTCTAACACTACATATACTGAACCCCTGCAGTTAATTGCTATAGATTTTTGTGGTCCATCTCCAGTATACTCTGACTATGGTTATAAATATTATGTGTCTTTTGTTGATGCCTATTCCAAATTCACTTGGATAATTTTTTTTAAAACTAAGTCAGAAGCATACAATGCTGTTATAAGTTATGTTACCATGGTTGAGAAACAACACAACCACACAGTCAAAATCATTCAAACTGATGGAGGTAGTGAGTTTAAAAACTTATACATTTTCTTTAAGCAAAAGGGTATCATTCACAGAATCACCTGTCCATACACCTCACAGCAAAATGGACTGGTGGAAAGGAAACACAGACACTTGGTTGAATCTGGATTGACATTGCTTGCACAAGCAAGTATGCCATTGAAATTCTGGCCTGAGGCCTTTAATAAAGCTATTTACCTGATTAACAGGCAACCAACATGTGTATTAGGAGGCATATCACCATTTGAAAAATTATACAATGTCAAACCAGATTATAAACAATTTAAAATGTTTGGATGTCTGTGCTTCCCATATTTAAGACCCTATAATGCTAATAAACTAAATTTCAGATCAAGACAGTGTACCTTTCTGGGGTATGCTACCAACCAGAAGGGATATAAATGCATTGATAGTACTGGAAGGATATATATCAGTAGACATGTTGTGTTTAATGAAAAAGTATTTCCATATAGTACAAAAGAGATAAGTACTACAGGTAAAGTTAGAAATTCTACAATTTCCATACCTATTGTGCCTCAAATCAATGAAAGTTGGCAGCAAATAGAGACTCATCAACAACCTGATGCTCAAAGCTCACCAATCAATGATGATCATGAAATCTTTGAGCCACCCAGTGTGACTTCTCATTCACCTGTTCAAAGTCAAAATCAGAGTGAGTCAAATGATCAACAACCAACACCTGAAAGGTCTCAAGACAACAATAGCTCACCACCAATCAGACAACCAGTTCAACCTGGTCATCCTATGATCACTAGATCTAAAAGTGGTATCTTTAAACCCAAGACATTCACTGCTGTATCCAATATCAGTGAACCTGAATCATTTGATCAGACAATTAAAAACAAACACTGGAAAGCAGCAATGGATGAGGAATACAATGCATTAATCAAGAACAATACTTAGGATATTGTATGCCCACCTGACAACAAAAATATTGTTGGTTGCAGGTGGACTTACAAACTAAAAAGAAATCCAGATAGATCAATAAATAAGTACAAAGTCAGACTTGTAGCTAAGGGTTTTACACAAGAATATGAGTTTGATTTTAATCAGACTTTTTCCCCTGTTGTAAAACCCACAACCATAAGGCTTGTACTCACTATTGCTACAAGTAAAAATTGGCACATTAGACATCTGGATGTCAACAATGCATTCTCGAATGGTGTTCTCAAAGAAGAAATTTATATGAGTCAACCACCAGGATACAATGTTAATTCAAACTATGTCTGTAAATTAAATAAGGCTATATATGGCCTGAAGCAGTCCCCTCGTGTATGGTTTGATAGACTGAAAAACACACTACATAAATTAGGGTTTCAGTCTACTAAATCAGTTAATTCTTTGTTCACCAGAATTAATCAATCATCTACAGTGTTTATATTAATATATGTAGATGATCTGATAATTACTGGCAGTAATATTAGAGACATAGATGAATTAACACACTATTTAGATAAACCGTTCTCTATTAAAAATCTGGGAAATATTAACTATTTCATAGGCATAGAAGTAATCAAAAATAATGATAAATTATTCCTATGCCAAAGAAAATATATCACAGAACTACTCAACAAAACAAAGATGTTGAATGCTAATCCTCAACCAACCCCCACGGTAAGCAGTCAACAATACTCTAAATTCAGAGGAGAGGCAATTTCTAACATCACAGAGTACAGGATGGTTGTAGGAGCACTACAGTATGCTACTATAACTAGGCCTGACATTTCCTGTAGTGTTAACAAAGTGTCTCAGTTTATGCAGAAACCCCTGGATACACACTGGAAGGCCGTAAAAGAATTCTAAGGTACCTTAAAGGCACAATCAACTATGGTCTCATGCTAAAAGGATGCCAACAACTCAACTTAACAGGGTATGCAGATGTTGACAGGGCCTCTGACTCTGATGACAGAAGGTCCACAAGTGGCTACTGTGTATACCTAGGTCAGAGTCTAATATACTGGAGTTCAAAGAAACAAGCTACCATTTTAAGGTCTAGTACATAATCCAAACACAGAAGCATAGCTAACGCTGCAGCAGAGATAAAATGGATTCAATCTATACTAAAGGAACTTCAAATTACTACATCAGCCAAACCAGTACTATGGTGTGATAACAAAAGCGCTGTTTATATGTCTGAAAACCCAATACAACATGCCAGAACCAAACATATCGAAATAGATCTACACTTCGTAAGAGAAATGGTTCAGAAAGGAGAAATTGAAGTTAATCATATACCTGGAACTCACCAAAAGGCTGACGTACTGACAAAAGCTATAAGTGTGAAAAACTTTACCAGATTCCGATCAGAGTTCAACGTCGGCGAAAAAGAGGGCAAATCAGATATTAACCTCAAAGCCAACAAAGGAACGTCCAGATCTAGTGATACAAGTGAAGGACTGAGCAAAGCCGACGAAGAGGCTCTCGAATCCAGGGATTTCAGCAAAGGATTGACCAAATCTGACGGAGAAGCAACCAGATCCAGTAATACCGAAGCCAGGGAAGCTAGAATGAAGCAGATTAAGGGCAATAATCCGAAGAAATCAGATGCGCCGCCATGACTGAAGTGAAAATTAGGTTTTGAGAAACCCAGGTTTTCAGAGGGGTGTATTACGAATGAAGACAATTAGCACATCAACAACCATATACCTCACTTCACTTGGATCGCTCATATGGCTCAACATCAGTCATCGGTTCAACCCATCATCAACCGTTCATTTCATTTATGTACCTATCCGCATATATCAATTGCAAGCCAATCACGGCTTAGCCCAATAGCCCATTCCTGTTAGTATATAAACATGGGCTGTTTATGTATTCTATTATTACAAACCGTATTATTTTGTGCAATATAGAAATCAGTTTACATTTCATTCTGTTGTAATCTTTACTAAGTCGACTCTTCCAGTCAATGCTCCGATGTCGACTAATCAACTAGTCGCCGACTAGTCGAGCGCTGTAATAACACTGATGTGCGGATGTATCCATCACAGTTATCCAGTTTGCACCCGAGAAACTTTTTCAGATTACTTTTGAGTCCTAGAAAGATATGCAAAGCATTAAGAAGGTTTTAATTACAAACAGCCATTATGGTTGTAATACCTGTCTGCATTATGATCATATTTTGTTGGTTTTGATTGTATTTGAACATTGGTAATATTACTTATTACACCATTAGACAACACATATGTTGGTTTTGGTAAAGGATAAAAAATCAGGCTACAGGAGCCTGAACTATGGTGGTTGATTTTAATATGGCTGATATTTGATCCGTTATCAATGCTTTATAAAGCGTTCATATATTTAATGCTTTTGGATTGTGGACGGTGGTACTAGTGGAGAAATCAGTAAGGACAACAGAGATGCTCCTACTGTGCTTGGATAAGTGCCTTTTCAGAAAATGAAAATGGATGGTTGATGTTATAGATGATTATTTTTCAGAAATCATGATGTTTTGGTTCAGTCTTAGTTACAAACGACAACACTATATGCTAGAAATGAAAATTCGACCCTTGTACAAATACATGTAAAATTGCGTTATAGAATTTGAAATCAGATTTAGACTACTCAGATTTAAAACTGTTCTACACGTTCATATAACACTGTCCTACAGGCAACGTATTATGTCATATGGCAAAAGAAACTTCATGGCTTTTAGCACTATAATACTTGCATTGTTTTTATATTGCTGTTCAACCATAGACCAAAGAGTACTTATGCTTATTACTGCCCTACTGGCAATTCCCTCACTGAACCATATATTGTTTTACAATCTCATATTAGCACAAGGAGCAGCTGCTAGTCTTTTATAAAAATCACTTCCAGGTAATTTGCATATCTGCATATGTTGTTCCTTAAAACACGTCTTCCAGAATTTGATGCACTAAAATTTGAATGGATATATACTTGTCTTTCTTTATGTTTTTGACTTCCAAATCCGAGCCGCTTTTATAAAAAATAATATAATTTTACTCTTTATGACGTACAAGCACACTCTCAAGCATTGCACTTTGTTTTTCAGTCAATTCAGGGGGGTGAGATTGGATATAATAGTGTTAAATCCATATATTGCTCCTAGTGACTCAGACAGAATACCCCTCCCCTAAACTTCTGTATAAGTTATAAACTGGTTGTTCCATTTTAATTTTTCTTGTAAAGAAGCTATGTCGGTGTATTTATTTTTAAAATGGCTTAATTATATAGCATTTTCTAAAACCATGCGGACCCCTAAAGTCCTGATTAATGCATTAACTAAATCATGTCCTCTTGGCTAAGTCAAGCATAGAACTGTTGGGGAATTCATTTTGAACGGGACTATAAACACGTGGTATATGCCATATTCAAATTTAGCTGTTTCATTTGTTTATTTTGTTAGCAACCATTTACATATCTTCATATAAACTAAATATTTTTTACGGTTTTAAAATTGTATGCCAAGCAAAAGTGGCAACTGTGTTACACTATTGAAAAGGAAGACATATAGAAGTTGGACCAAGCAATTTGTGACCTTTCAATAAAAAGCAAGGCAAGCTGTATCATTATTCTAATTCTAAAACTTCAGTATCATTGTCATGGCTGCTATTTGGAGAAATGTAACAATTATGTGCTAATAACTTAAACTTAATAAGTAGCATGTCATGTCATGCTCACTGCAGGCATCAGGATCATACATACTCTGAGTCATATAATTCTAAGAGAGCTGGCAGAAGTCATTTCTATACAAGAAAATCATTAGGCCATCTTTGAAACTAACAAAAAGTTGAGAAAAAGTTAAGAAATACTTGTGGCGTATTACCACGTGCAGTCGTTGGTTCTTCCGCTGCATGTAGGTTTGGTTTTCATCGTATCATACTTTTGTGCTTGCGCACTTTAAGCACATAAGAGAGGTGGAGATTTCCTCTTCTTCGGGGATGATTTAGTTCCTTCTTACGGCATGACATGGGCTCCCATGTCTCGAATTCCATACCGGTAAAGCAAATTTCTTCCTACATATGATATGATTGTAATTTTAGTTACATCATGCTAGTTAGATTTTGCTTCAGTTTAAAGTTTAATCAACTGTCACTCAGATTAATTAACTGTTACTCTGCATATTATTTTTCCACACATAATGCTTATGTATTTGTGTCTTGCTTTTCTTGCAGGAATTATTATTCACCCATTAAAGCAAGTATCTTCCTTGGAAACCAAACTTTAGGTGTTAAACGTCCCCAGCCGGTTGTCTTTGACAGTGGGAGCTCCTACACATGCTTTGCAACTCAGCCCTACCTTGAACTTCTAACTGCGGTAACAATTCTAAAAACTTATAACAAGTCCAATAAACATTGCTTATGAATGTGTATAGCATGCATGCACAACCGACGGAACAAGTGACACCTAAAGTTACCAGGACTCGCATCATGTACGTTCGGCATCAAAATTTATCTACATGTTCATAAGCATCATTTGTTATCAACCTAAAGTTATCTTATAATTGCCTACTCAAATTGATGCTATTGGGTGTGATCTCCTGGAATCTTGATGCATTTGCTTATTCTATACCTAGTGCCATATTCTATCATCGTTGACATTATTTCTGTTCTTTTCAACTAAATAGGATCCATTGTTTATTCGAAGTAACTTTAACATTTCTTGAGTTGATTTAAACTCAAATAGTAGTAGTGTGCTTCTTAGTGAAACAGACCAAGGTGAAATAGCATATGCGAAACATTGATCTAAGATACTATCATATTTAAATATTCGAAGCTGTATACATCATTATTTTAACGTTACCATAACCATTGGCATGTAATATTAAAATATGCCCATTTTCAACATAGAAGGGAACTCACCCACTGTCATACAGAAAATTCCATTTTGGAATTCTATTTTGAAGTTGGCATTGTAATTTGACTAATTTGGCATAACAAAAATAGTAAAATAACGTCTTTTATCTCTTATTTTGCAATTTTAAATCGTTTAAACACAGGAGAAAGACTTCAACAGTTAGGGAATTCTACTGACTGTCTTTGTGTTCTGTGTGAAAATGAGGCAGAGAACTTTAATCAACTTTTTTTTTCAAATGTTCCTACACTTCTTTTATTTGGAGTTCAATGAACCTCAAGCTTAGTTTGTTGCCTGATACCTACCTATGCTTGTGTAACAAAAGGGCCTTAAGATCTGAACTTGCTGTTGATTTGTGAAGTCTCCCCAGAGATCCGCTCCTTTCATGACATAATCATCCAAACTGAAAAGGATGAGAAACTTATTCTACAATTTTCGTTGGTTGTGCATGCATGCTGAAAAAGATGAGAAACTTTAATCAACTTACCTGATACCGTTGGTTGTGCATGCAGGTTGTACAAATATTTTAGCAGTTTGTTTATGAATTTCGTCACTGCTGGAAAAGAAATACAGTTTGTGATACCTCCAGAAAATTATCTAATAGTCACAGTTTGTAATTGGTGCCAGGTATGTATTTTTATCCTTATTTCATTTGCACTTAGATATGCTTTCTGATCATATATGGATGTACATGCAGTGATAATGCGATGGTGCAATGGTGATGGTCTTCGACTTGTGCGTTTAGTGAATGTGTGGAAGTTTGATGGAGGAAAGCGGTTGGTTGTGGTTTATTGTAGACATTAAATTTGAACTATGTTTTATTTTTTGTTAATTAAAATTGACATCAATATGAAATTGAAAACATATGTATTGAACTTATTTTTGTTGGTTGATAATTTATCTTGCTATCATGAACATGTGTTACATTTGTTAAGTATTATAATTTTTTGGATCATATACTGCTTTTGAAACTGTTGTGAAGATTCATTTGATTGTTATTATTGTATTATTTTGAAAAGTGTTATAAAATATAACGTAATACAAGAGCTTGGTGGCAAAGGATATCATCGGATATTTGATAGCGCGATAAACCCGCTATTGAATTAATATTTTATAGCAGCTATACAGTGTTATAGAAATTCATTATTTTCATGAAGAATAACATGTTTATAGCGGCAATAGCGAGCTATTATCCTTGAGTATCATAGCGCCATATAGCCGCTATAATATCATACTTTTTTATAGCGGCGGTTTCTGTGTTATAATTATTCAATTGTTTTTTATAACATATCGATATATAGCGCTTTTCTAGCCGCCATGGTATTGTTTAATAGCGGCTATATGCCGCTATAAAAGACTATTTCTGTTATAGTGAGTGAGGGGTTAGGCATGTCATCTACTAAAATATTAGAGGTTATATTAGAGGTTTGAAAATAGAGTTTATATTTCACCCCCTTCCCCGATCATCAGGAATGGTACTAATTAAGTAGAACTTATATTAGAGGTTTGAAAATAGAGTTTATATTTTACTGATGTTCACATTATTGAATTCACTGTGATGAAGTAAGATGGAAAGTGTTGCATGTCATCTACTAAAATATTTTCATATGTAGCAGTAATAAATTCAAGTTACAGTATTAAAACATGCCGGTAAAGGTACAAAAGCAACATGGATATTAGGCTGAATATTGTATTTATGTTAGAGTTTTGATGTGTGTTGTGAGCAAATGGGTGAGAGCATTTACAATTTAAGAAATTGAAACATGCACTTAACAGAACAGTTAAGCTATAAGAAAATATTTGTCACGCAAGCAGTAAAAATAGATAGAGTAATGTCTAGGGGAAGAAAATTGAAACCAAAAATAGCTGACAGATGAATTGCACAAATTAAAACTAAATGGCAGTAAAGAGAAATAACAAGTGTTAATGAAATGAGAATCCCAACATATTTATTTTTTCCTGCGTTTATCCCCCATGATGAGTACGGGCAAGCTCTTCATGATTGCTAAGATTTTCTTCATCCTACAAAAATAGTAACTATAGGTTTAGATGAATTTGTAGTGGAGGAATTTTGATTCAAGACCGCTCAAATTAAAAATCCCCAACGCCGCGGAAACCTAGATCGTGGTAATAGTGCAAAAACAACCAATCGAACAATCTCAACCTAATCCAAGCCAATCACAATCACCAAACAATGGAAATAATAGAGCAATAACGAGAAACTAAATCACATAGGGATTTATAGTGGTTCCACTACAAGAAAATAATATATTTATAGCAAGCAAAGATTGCACGATAATTTACCTTGTTATAATTAAATATGCTAGCCATTAGTTAGAATAAACCATGACTTTGAAGAATAAATTATGACAATAATCAATGCAATGACAATTAAGTCTTTGGTTTGAAACATAAACCATGACATAGATCCCACGTGGTAGTAAATAATTGGGCAAATATTAGACCCCACCGGTTTTTTTCACCTTCCCTTCCAAACTCGGCCGGTAAAAGTTACTTTTCGTGTTTCTCAAAACCTATTTTTCACGTTTCCCCCAAATTTCACTTTTCCCCGCCCCTAATTTCACGTTTCCCTCCAATTCACTCAACCTAATCCCTCTCCGCTCACGCATTCCCTCCAAATCGACATTCCGCCTGCTGCGATTGTCTACGGATTTCACCTTTCTCCTGATTCTTCGACCTAATTCTTCGAACTTGATTTCAGGTATGATTGTGAACTTGATTTCAGGTATGATCGTATTAATCTAGCATTGATAGTTGCAGTAGGTGATTAGTTGGTTTGGCACTCGCTTCTCATCTTCCTTGTCGTCTTAAACGTAAATCTAGCATTTTTTTTCCACCGATTTCAATGTATTCCAACATATACGTTATCACTTCGATTTCTAGATTTTAGTTTAAAATTATACACTTGTGTACTACTGTTATTGATGCATTGAATAAAATTATTGTTCTCTCCAACATTTCCGAAACTAGTATTGCATCTTAATGAAAATTACAAAAGAACAAACATATAAAGGAAAACTTTGCAGTCCATAGCTAGGTAACTGAGTTTTAAGTGGTTTTTTTTCTTTTCATTTTTTCTTTTTTTCTTTTTTATTTAGGAAAGGACATAATTTTAAAGAAACGTTATAGAAAATAACAGTAATTACCTGCTTTTGATTAGTTGTTCAAGAAATGAACCAACTAACGCGCGCTATAGCGCATAATGCTAACATTGTGTTATTTTGTGTTATTTGCTATTTTTCCAAATAGCGCATAGCGCATATTTCTTGGGTGTTTGCTGTAATTGTAACCGTAAAAAATAATAATCTAGGCATAGATGTGGGCCAACGACGGCCAGTGGTGATTACTATAACTGCAAAAATCATTTGCTTGGGTGCAAACATTTTAAGTGTAGCCTATTTGACATATTATAAAGAAGGACTGCAAATATGTCTGGCTTTATACTGTTACAGTGCAAATTAAGTGTGTACTGACTTGACTTTCTTTCTTAAATATCTGTAGGAGCTGCTTGTGAATTGAACTTGATTTTTGCTTTGTGATAGTTCTGAAGTGCGTCCTCCAACAAAGGTTACTCCTGTCTTTTTATTTTTAACTTATTTTTTGTTTGACGTTATACTATCTTGTGCTGTCTGTGATATTATTATGATGTTTTTCAACAATATGATTTACATGAAGGCCTTGCTGCAACTAGATAGATATAGGTTATTTATTTAGGTTATGTACATACTTCAGGTAGTTAAGAGAAAACAGAATGCAACAATATGATTATAGATGCAGTAGGATAGGATAATGCTTCCTTGCTTATGTTCACAGCAATCCGAATCCAAATAAAATGCATCTGCCAAACCCAGTATGTGGCAGCTACCTTAAATGGAGTTGTTGGCTTGCGTATATAATGATATCCTTTTTGATAGTTTTGAATTCCGTCCTCACCCTGAAAAAGTAAGTCATAATGTTTTTTATTTTTCCTGACTAAAATATTGTGAATAACATTTGTTGTCTTATACTACTTCAACGCTAAAACTCTTTTGTGTTATAAGCTTCTAAAATACATAAATCGACCACACAAAGCACATCTAAAAATTTATAGTTGTAGCTCCTTTTGCTTTCTCAATTAGAATATTGCAACTGTGGATGTTTATTGGTTGATTAACCAAGCCAACTAACTTATTATATGACAACTGATCTGGTTTTAAGAATCCGTTGTTTATTGAATTGTTGATATCTGCATGACTGAGCCAAATACTTTTGACCTTACCGAACAAGCGTGAGTCTTTATAATACAATGCTAGTGGGCCTACAACTTGGATTTGCGTATATAATGATTGCTTAGCAGCTTATGAATTCATCATCATAAGCACCCAATATATTTTAGAACATTGTCTATCAAAGAGCATTCAAACGTTTGGGGTTATATATAGTTCTGCGAGTCTTTTTAATACAACCACTTTGAATGCTTTTTATTTTAGTTTTTGACATTTGATATTCTATGGCTAATTATTTGGTATGTCTCGCATATAATGTTTATCTGAAAAACTCACAGTCATGCTTCAAAGTTTACACCTCTTCTCCTGAACTCCGAAACTTTGTGCTTGCCTTTATCTGTTAAAACATTGCATACCATCAACCATCAACTTGGAAAAAATTTCGGTCTGTATTGGATTCCTTCTCACTTCATAGAAAACTCTAGTTTGATTCACTGCTCGTATTCTATAAGCACTCAAAACATCTTTTGATTGCTTGGTTTCCACTTGGTGATCATTTATGTAGCTTGGTGGTCATTTATGCACCTAAAACATCTTTTGACACTCAAAATTAAAGGCTGGAGTTTTGGATCTCATTTATGTAGCTTGAGATCTTGCTGGAAGTTACATTTTTACACTTTGACGAGATGATATATGGAACCTCTATGTTGTAGGGTCTATGTTGTAACGGGGCATGTTAGTAATTTAGAACTGGAAAACATGACTGTTTAGTAATATGGAACCTCTAACTTTCCAGCTCATTGCGTTGCATGCTAGTAATTTAATTATCAAAAGTAGTTTTAGGTGACTTGATTGCATTTGATGTGAATAATCTGTTCGGTTTCCTTCATTAGTGAAAACTGCTAGACAGGTTGAATTGCTGATCTTTGTGCATGTGGTAGTATGCATTTGATCTTTGTGCATGTGGTAGTATGCTTTTGAGACCATATAAGTTATAGCAATTTCTTTGTGTTTAGCACGAGCCACTTACTAGTTATTTATAAGTGGAGTTATTTACCATTTTTTTCTTATATTTTTCCGTGTCCTAGCCTGCGTTTATCCGTTAGCCGTTCTTTAGAGATATTATGGAGACCAGAGCGTTATAGATATAAAAAAGCAGTATACATCATCGTAGCTGTTGGATATGTTTACTTTAATTAATTCAGCAAAAGATCATAAAAAGGGAAAATATATAAATTCCATATAATGGTTTTTAGTGCATATCAGGCACAGTTTCATATTTCGTACAGGCAATATTAGATGCACATACAACCAACATTAATAAAAATGCAACATTTTAAGTAGCACACTATCATATTTTCAAGCCATTAATGAGGCTTTTGCCATTAAGTTTTGTAGAGAAGAAAAGCTCCCTGAACTCTTCATTGTTCACAGTTTTATACTTAGCTTCATTACCATCTTCCTGAGAAAATTACCGTAAGATCTAATAAGTTCAGGATACCATTTTGCCATGTATGGTAATATATTAGGAGCATAATGTTTTAAACCACCTTAAATTGGAAGGCCATATACTCATGTTCCTTCTCGAAAGTGGTAGAGTATTGAAGTACAACATGTCTGCCCAATCGAGTTTCTGGTCATCGGACTTAACAAATAACTGCCCATAGCCTTCGCGATTTCCTGGCAACTGACTGAACACTTGTTTTTTCTCCAAGGGGAGCTTGAAGAATTCTGAAATATCTTCCTTAATACTCTCAATTAATTTGCTGCAAATGCCATGATTTATCAACTGCAAATTAAGTAGACACTACAAAATGAACACACTTAATGCTTCTTGAAATGTTGTTCTTTGCAACAACTATAATGGCAGCAGTAGGCAATGCTAAAGGTTTGGCAAAATTAATTAACGCCGTATAGGACTTATTAATGAACTAATATGGATTTCTTAGGTGAAGGTAATATACAAATTCATTGAGTAAAAACTGAAAAAAGAGCATGAACAAGAATCAGATGCGCATGTAGTTACAACACCGTACCCTGAATTAGACAAGACGTAGATAGCTACTGACTGGTTCATTAGAAATAGTATATCATGTTTGAGGTATTGTATTGTGACTTTTTAATTACATGGTTCCGAATTATAGAAAAGATTAGTGCAATCTAAAATTAAACTTGCTCTAAAAGTTTTTGAAACTAGCAAAATATGATCTGATAGACTTAATTTCTGAAAGTACAAAATATGTAATCAATTTGAGACAATTATCTAATATCTAGTCTATATTATAATTAGTAGGAAAGGCCACTGTTACTTTTTTGCATCTAGTTGTGTTCTAAAGTGCCACTTAAGAAATTATTGTGCTATTGTGACAACATTACACAATTTATTATTGTGCTTACATATATATATATCCACTCATCATATTTTTTTATTTATCATGCCTTTTTTTAGAAATTTGCTTGTTGCAATATTGTATATGACGATGGAAAAAGATTGGGTGCATTTACACAGGTAAGAGTAAAATTTTAGCTTAAAATTTAACTTGAAATTTATAATAATGATTTTATTTGTTAAATATTTTATTTTTACCGTAGAACTAGTAGAGAGTACGAGCAAGGAGCAAGGAATTTTGTGCATACAGCAAAGAGAAATTCAAGAAATGTGGAAAAAAAATTGTGTCCTTGCTCAGATTGTCGAAATCTTACTCGTCATTTTGATGACATTATTGTTGAGCACCTGATTATAAAAGGAATGGATCCTTTATACAAGTGCAGTAAGTGGTACAGTCATGGAGAGAAAGTAAATATAGCTAACAAAGTGAAGTTGGATGACACATATGAATTACTTCAAGCCATTCACTTTGATGATGAAGATTTTGTCAATCATACCTTTTCCTCCGATGATAATCATGATGACGATGCACAAAAGCGAACGGATGATTTCCTTACAAATTTAGAAGATGCCGAAACACCATTATACCCTGATTGCGTAGATCAAACAAAATTATCTGCTATCACTGCATTGTATAATCTTAAATGTGAAACTGGACTATCTGACAATGGATTTGATAAACTTTTAAGTGTGCAACAATTGTTATTACCCATCCATCTTCTGTTTGTCGAGCTAAAGTGTGGATCAAATCGCACACACGAAAAAATGGCGAACCGGTAAATTTGGTTGCCGCGGATGCTATTGTAAGTATTTCCAAACTTTTGCTAGATAACAATTTGTTTGCCATTGTGATAGTTCGATTGTGTATATTATGCATGTATGACAACATGTGTAGGAAAAAATTAAACAAGTACAAAATGAATCAACTTCTTGCTCGATGCATAATTACAAAGACGATGTGCTTGCAAAAGTATTGGGACAGGATAGACCAGGACGATTGAGAGCAATGGGAAGGGGTATGACCTATACCAAGGCAATATGGTCACACATAAGGGAAAAACAAATGGTCGACATGCAAAATAAGATCTCAGAATTAGACGCGATTGCCTGTATGCTTGTAAAAAATCAGGTTTGTAGTTTGCTTAGTTCAACCACTTTATTTTATGTCGGTTCTCATCAAAAAATACGTCGATGTTATTATGTAGGATGCTATTATGTAATCTATGAATACAATATTTGCAAATTTTCAAAAATAAACCAGCAGGGTTTTTGCAAATATTTGCAAATTTGCAATAAAACTGACAAATATTTGTAGTTTTTATTATAAGTATCCTGAAACTGAATTTCAGTTTTAAACAGTTCACTGCAGTTGAAGACACTAGTGTATCCTGAAATACATCAGTTTTAAACTATTTAAAATACTTCTAAGTTAGTTTTGCAGTTTTAAACCATTTTAAACAGTTCTAAATAGATGTATCCAAAAACTGAAACACTGATGTTTTAGTATGTTTATGTTAGTCATATGTTTGTTCATAACCAGGTTATTCTAGTAAGAACTACATACACTTTTTTTTCTATTAGAAGCTGCTTAAAAAAAAACTGATCATGGTATATTGTAATATTCACTACAAATTTTTTTTTTTTTGATTGACAGGGAAAAGGAAGCTCGGGTGAAGCAAATGTGCATCAAGTGGTAAAAGTTATAGTACTAGTGTGATATCATTATATATGGCATTTAATTTCATTATTAATATATATTTTGCTTTTGATTAATTATAGAACAAACATGATAAACAATATGACACATGTGACTTACTGGAATGGAGTGGGACAGATGAAATTGTTGCGGAAGGAAGAGTCGTGCCAAGTAACCCATCGGAGCTTGTCCAACAAATTCCTTTAGGACCTGATGCTAAAAAAATTATAATAGACATTGTAAGGAATCCAGAGGCTTTCTTGTGGCGACCTTCACCTTATTCAACACACATCGGAGATGTCGAAGGTGAGATAGTAGCATGGCCAATTACTAAGGTTGTTTTGCACAACTTCAACAACTTTGAAAAAGAGGATAATGTGGTAATCTTTCTATTTTTCTACTAATTAATTTTTTTATTTTCAATGTACAAAAAGAGTAATATGTTCTTTTTTATTAGAGCAAAAGTAACAGCGTAAATCATAAATGCAAATTAATTGACTGGAGTGGCAGTGAAGAATTAGTCGCAGATGGACGATTGCATTCGAGTGATCCGAAGGACCTCGTGAATGGTCTCCCTCTTAGTCCGGATGCCATTTCAATTTGGATAGATAATCCAAAGATCGAAGATGCTTTTCTATGGAGGCCTATAAAAGGATTGACACGAGTTGGAGAAGCTATTGGTACCAAAGTTGCGTGGCCTAAATCGAAAGTAATTATCGAAACAATTAACACAACATCATCAATTAATCATACGAGTAATGTTGGAGTTGTCGAGAAGGTATGCATCAAACTTATTTATATGCCATTCAATTATTTTTTCATCATACAAATTATTGAAGCACATATTAAAATAACCTCTTTATTTAATTGATAGAGTAAAAATTCCATGGAAAAAGGTAAATGCATGTTGATCGATTGGTCGGGAAAAAAAGAAATAGTTGCAATAGGCCGTGTGTCTTCAACGGATCCAACTACCGTGGTTCATTGTGTTCCTTTGGGGAAAAATGCTGTTAGAGTTTGGGTAGATATCGTAAAAATTCCAAAGGCATGTCTATGGAGAACAACGTCCGATTTAGAAGTTATAGAAGATGCTCTTGGTACTACAATAGCTTGGCCTGTTGCGAACGTCATAATGAAATCGGTTTCTAGTAAGTATAATTCAAACTTTCTTTAGATACACAAAATCAGTCATTAAATCAGTCATTATATAGGCAGAAAAAACATGTACCTAACTGCTCAAATTCTGTACATAGCTTGTAAGTATTTGTGTATGTAACCAGTACATAACGTAAACATAACAGAATTATAGAAGAATCCAATTAAAAAAAAGCATAAGCGGAAAAAGCGCGCGCATCATTGAAGTCGCATCGCATACCTGAAGCGAAGCGCTTCAGCTGCGCTTCGTTGCGCGTTGCGCGTATGCGTGCGCATATGCGCGCATTTAATAACACAGGTTGTTGCTAATTCTGTAAATAGTTTGCTACTGACAATTTATTTGATGTTGTTGCTATATCAAACCATTTAATAAAACTGACAAAAGAAAAAGAAAACTGTATACTACATATATCCACTTGAATAGTAAATGGTTTGATGTTGTTGCTACTGACAAAATTTATTGAATTAACAATATTTATTTGATGTTGTTGCTGGTGTAAAATCATACTTACTATTTTGAAGTCAAAATTTAAAGTCGTTGGTAAAGACTTGGCATTTCAAGTTACATAAATAACTTAGAAAACTATTTTGCTTACTTGTGGACTACTGCAAAAAATGTGGTTAATATTAGAGACACATCGTATCTCAATCTTTAGCCATCTCCCTTTGCCTCCCCTCCCCCACCCCCACCTCCTCCCGGTAAAAAAAGAAAAAGAAAAAATTGTTAAGATATGCCAGTTGATATATGCTAGTATATTGCACTAATATTTACTGTGAAATATCAGATAAATTTTGTTAAATGTACCTTAAAATATCAGTGATAATACTCAGGTCAGTAATTTTCGTTATTTTTATTCATAAAATTAACAAAGATGAAATATAACTTCTCTTATTCTTAGCCGTTTTCTTAACGAAACCACTCTTTAAATTTTAAGTGCTTGATTCCTACATGAACTCGTACTGTAAAATAATACTTAATTTAAGTGCTTGATTCCTACGTGAATTCATACTGTAAAGTTGGGCTGCTCAAGGCAGTTACCACTTTGGTTGCCCTTAACCAGAAAATTTGAAAGTAAAAGACTGTGCATTTCAAGCAGTCATATATATGCGTGTGTGTATGTCAAACAAAAGTATTTCTGATTTTATATGGTGTGATTGACATATAGATAGATGGTGTTGATTGGTTTACTTATATTATGATTGTTATCCAAGTTCTTTTCGCATGCCTGGACCTTTGGAGTTACAATCCGCCTGTATGCCTGGACCACTTTCAACAAAAGTATATACAGTTTACTTATATATAAAAAGGCTACCCAGGAAGCACATCATAAAACACAAACATGTATATGTATTGAAACAGGCATGTCTCACCAAAATACTGGTCATGTGTGTGTGTGTGTGTGTGTGTGTGTGTGTGTGTGTGTGTATATATATATATATATACTGTAGCAATTTAACGCAGATACTCCACACAAAAAAGGGAAGTTGAGCTTACTCACAATCCCTAAGTCCTCTGTTTTTCTTTGATTTTCATTTACTGGTTTTAATGTGTGTTAACCAAACTCCCACTCCCACTTACACTCTATAGGTATGATTTATATAATATATACATAATCAACATATATAGAAGCTACACCATTTAGGAAAAATCCAGAATTTGATTTAAGTGAAATTAAATTTGATGTTTACTCAATCGTCCTTTTGGGTTCACTGTCTGGTTTATTTTTCTTCTGATTCCAAGTTTTTCATGAAGATAAATTTAGCTAAAAACAGCCCATTCAAAAACATATGTATCTATATGTCACTCACCGGAATATTTATGGCTTCGAATGGGATGAATGACTCTTAATGTATGGTATCATTTGTCTGATTCTGTATATGCGTGCATGGATGAGTGACTATTAAGGCCTTATTTGGGTATTCACATCAGTGTTGTGGTGTGAATACAAGGTAATAAGGGGAACTAACTGGATTAAATAAAGTAAATTGGAAGGACACATTTAGTATGTGAATGTACTCCCTATTTCATGATTGAATGAATTGATTTACTCTCAGAAACGAGACTTGAGGATTGATATGAAAGTATGTTTGGATGTTTGTTATATTGATACTACATTTTAGGAGTACACTTGTATTGATTTATGCCAGTACACAATAGATTCCAAATCTATTTTTTACATACATACATACATACATACATACATACATACATACATACATATATATATACATATACATATATATATATAGGCTTGTGTATATTTGTAAACCAGAGAATAAGGTGCCTGTTAGCAATGACATTGACTATACATAAAAACGGATGTAAATCTTCACATATATACCTGGGTTAGTTGATATATATATATATATATATATGTGTGTGTGTGTGTGTGTGTGTGTGTGTGTGTGTGTGTGTGTGTGTGTGTTGGGAATAGACTGCTAAGTTGGTTTTGTTTGAATAGTATTAACAAATATATATGTATTTATATATGTGTATATCTGTTAAGGATGTTATGGATAGACCTCGGCTATTCCCTGAAGTTATAAATGGTGATGTGCATTGACTGACTTTACTTGATCAGCTGTATATATGCTTGCATTTATTAGGAAATGATCTGTTTAGTTAAAATGAAGTGCTTTAAATGATAAGATCATCATAAATATATATATACACAATGTTTAGGACCTATGCACACTATCTCTGTTATAAAGATAACTTGCTGATCATTATTAATGGTTGAACATAGGAAGATTGGTCACTAAACTATATATATGTAAATCTTTACATATATACCGGAAATGTTTCTCTGTTTTTCTTTTGTTGCGTGTATGGCAAGTGATCACGCAGGGGCAGTAGTAACTATATAAGATAGATGTGTTTTGTGGTGGTAACATCATTGTTAACGTGGTGACAACCCAGGTTTGATTTTGAGCAACCCAGGTTACTGTATTGGGGCAACCAATGCCCGGGCTGAACTGTCCTCACATCTCAGTATATATGTGTGTGTGAGAGAAAGTGTGTCTATGTGTGTGTGTGTATTATCCATGGTTGTCCGAAATGATTATTCAGTCAAAGTGAGAAGTGATAGTGGTAAAAATTGACAGGTTACCTCTTTTGTAATTATACATATTTGTATATATAACTAATATACATTTGTTTATGTTTCTTTTTGACAGGGGTTGTATGATTCTTTCGAAGTTGATATATGATGTCGCTCTTCTTCAAACCGGTTATGCTTGTCGAAGTTCATGAATATTTTTAGTTGAATATCGTTTTGGTTGTACTGTTTTATTTATGTTTGAATTCATCATGTATGAAATACTATGGATATATATATTTTGTTATTTAATTGGCTTATGACTCTAATTGTGTACTCAGAATATTATGGAAATATAATTTTATGACGTGTTTGAATGTTATGGCAGCAAAATGTTGCAATAGAAATTTTTGTATAGCCTTCTAAACTGTGCAATGAAAAGAAAAATTGTTTATTATAGCATTCTGGTAGTGCTATACAAAATATGTTTCAAGGAATAAACAGTTTTTATAGCATCAAAACGATGTTGTAGTATACAGTAGTGAATTTTCCATGGCGCGTTTAGATGCGTCATAAAAATTTTCCATAGCTTGTTAAGATGTTATAACAACAAGGAATGCCAACATATTACAACCTTTCCATAGCGTTTCGATGCATCATAAAAACTTTCCACAACATGCTTCACAAGCTATAGAAAAGCAGTTGCACTAATTGATCTGTTTAAGATAGCAGCTTTCCATTGCAAGTATGACGCGCTATAGTATCTACTAGAATTTTCACAGCACGTTGATCTATGACAATTATAGAATCGCTATAGAAAGATTTTATAGCGGTTTTTACATGCTATAAAAAGCCTTTTTTCTTGTAGTGTTCCACCGACGTCTTGTCAGTGTACGTCCACTTTGAGAGAGAAACATTTATTAATATCAATAGAAGAGTACAAGAGATTGATTACAATGATCAAATTTACTAGAAAATTTTGATTTTGTGGAGAAAAGAATTGAAGAAGATTAGGATTGCCTAAACCCTAATTAGAATAAACTTAGATCTAGTCTCTTGATTTGTGATCCACCTCCTTTTGTATTCGATGTAGCTTATATAGGCATAGAGAAGTATATGGAAATTCCTGAAATTTCCTCCAAAATATCCTCTAGATCCAAAATATTCTCCAGATCCAAAATATCCTATAGATCCAAAATATTCTCTAGATCCAAAATATCCTCCAGATCCAAAATATTCTCCAGATCCAAAATATTCTCTACAATAGTATCGCATACTTCAACACTCCACCTCGATACTATATCCATCTACATCACAACCTTCAACGCACCCAAGCATTTCCTTCTATCTTCAATCAAGAAAGCTTGAATGTTTCCCCAATGAACTCCGGCATAGCCACCGCCCATTGCACTTCACTAACGAGTTCAGGCATAGCCCCCACCCGTCAATAAAGTGTTGAAACATCCAACTCCTAAACCAGTCCCACCGAAAGACAATGTACTCGGGAGTGAAAACGAGTACTTACCATGAAGATAGAACAACAACCTCTCACCGATACTCTTCTACACCCAAGTTTCTCTCTCAACTGTGCCACCTCGTGGCACCTAGAATCTCTCCAAGCGAATTAAGTTCGAGCAATGCTCGAACTTCTCAACCGGCAATGTCTTAGTGAACATGCCCGTCGCGTTATCCTTTGTGTGCACTTTCCAAAGGCATACTTGCTTGTCTTCATCCATGGCTACTAGAAATGACTCTCTCACTTCAATATGCTTCGTCCGTGAGCTAAACGCCAAATTCTCCGCCAAATGTATAACACTTTGGCTATCACATCGAACATCAATACTCTCATGTTCGAAACCCAAGTCACACAATAGTCGCTTCAAATAGAGTGCCTCCTTTGCCGCTTCCACAGCGGCTATCAACTCCGCCTCCGTAGTGGATAAAGCAACTACGGTCTGCAATCTCGATCTCCAACTAATGGCCGTACCACCAAGTGTGAAGACATATCCGGAAGTTGATTTCCTCCGATCCCTATCACCGGCGTAGTCCGAGTCACAATAACCAACTAACTTGCAACTCAATCCATCACTACCACCAAAAACAAGACCATGAGATGCTGTGCCTTTCAAGTATCTCAATATAGCCTTCATGGCTTCCCAATGCGATTTCCCCGAATTAGCCATATACCGACTAACCACCCCGACGGCATTTGCAATATCGGGCCTTGTACACACCATGGCATACATTAAGCTACCAACCGCACTTGCATATGGCACATTTGCCAAATAAGTCTTGTCTTTCTCTCCGATAGGTGATCCCTTATCCGAAAGCTTAATATGTAAAGGTAAATGTGTATTTAACGTCTTTGCATTCTCCATATTAAACCGGCAAAGCACCTTCTTAATGTACTCCTTTTGAGTTAATCTCAACTCAAAACGCTTTCGGTCCCTTACAATCTCCATGCCCAAGATCTTCTTTGCTTCTCCAAGGTCTTTCATCTCGAACTCCGCCTTTAATTTCTCTTTCAACTTGTTGATTTCTGCCTTGTCCTTAGAAGCAATGAGTATATCGTCCACATACAAGAGTAAATACACCCAACAATCATTTCCTAACCTCTTGAAGTAAACGCAAGCATCCTTGATGCTTCGATGGAAGCCACTTTCAAGCATGAAATGATCAAATCTCTTGTACCATTGCCTAGGTGATTGCTTCAAACCATATAGTGATTTCTTCAACTTGCAAACTAGTTCTGACTTACCTTCTACAACAAATCCTTCCGGTTGCTCCATGTAGATGTCTTCATCCAAGTCTCCATGCAAGAAGGCGGTTTTCACATCTAGTTGCTCCAACTCCAAGTCGTAAATAGCAACTAATGCATGTAGTATCCGGATAGAAGTATGCCTCACAACCGGTGCGAAGATCTCATCATACTCCTTTCCTTTCCTCTGTGCAAACCCCTTAGCCACTAGCCTAGCTTTGTATCTTCCATCGTCCTTCACCTTATATATCCATTTGCACCCAATAGCACGGTTTCCTTGAGGAAGTGGAACCAACTCCCAAGTCTGGTTCTTCATCAACGATTGCATCTCTTCCTCCATGGCGCAAATCCACTTCGAGCTATCACTCGAACCCATGACGTCATCAAGGTCCATCGGCTCATTTTGGAATACATGAAGATCATAGTCCAAATTCTCACAAAAGCTATGATAGTTCCAATCACCATATCTTTCGGGTGGCCTTATAGCACGCCGACCAACCCGAGTAGCAATACCATCACCCGGTCTTCCTTCAGCTCCACCTTGAACTGAATCTTCTCTAGGCTCGTGCACATCACCAACACTACTGGAGGAATCCTGTGGACTATGTGATGTAACATCAACCACATTCACCTCGCAAGCACCTCCAACAACTCTACTCTCTCTAGGTCTGAAAGTGGGAATAACTTCCTTCTCCTTTGATTCACCATGAACCAAATCCGGAACATCCGATAAGCCTTCGTTCTCCTTGAACATAGCTGATTCATCAAAAGTAACATGACGAGAAACCATAGCCTTCTTCGTTTCCGGATTCCAAATCCGATAGCCTTTGACGCCATCCATATATCCGAGAAAAATCACTTTGAAAGCTCTAGGCGAGAGCTTATCATTCCCCGGATCATGCACATAAACAGGACTGCCAAATACACGATGATAACTCAAGTCAATGCTCTTCCCTTTCCACACTTCCTCTGGAATTTTGTTATCAATAGCCGAGCACGGAATTCGATTAATAATATGCACCACGGTTGACAAAGCTTCGACCCAAAATTCCTTAGACAAACCCGATGTCAATCTCAAGCATCGAGCTTTCTCTAGTAGAGTTCGGTTCATTCTCTCCGCCACTTCATTAGATTGCGGATCTCCCAGTGTAGTAAAATGCCTCCGAATACCATGATGCTTGCAAAAATTCAGAAACTCTCCGGAAACATACTCGCCGCCATTATCGGACCTAAGAACCTTCAAAGATTTTCCACTCTCATTCTCAACAAGAGCCTTCCATTCTTTGAATCTTGCAAATGCCTCCGACTTGGCCTTCATTACATACACCCAAACCTTCCGAGAAAAATCATCAATGAAAGAAATATAATATCTTGCTCCTCCCAAAGAAGCTACAGGCGCTGGTCCCCAAACTTCCGTGTGCACATACTCAAGAATCCCTCTTGAATCATGTTTTCCTTCACCGATGATACTCTAGTTTGCTTCCCCATGACACATCCCTCGCAAAACTCCAACTTGCTGAAACTCTCACCATCAATCATCTCCCTTCGACGAAGAACATCTAAACTCTTCTCCAAGACATGACCCAATCTCAAATGGCACAGCCGTGTAGCATCTAAGCCATGAAAACTATCAACACTGACACAAGTTTCGCCTTGCACGGTCACTCCTTGAAGCAAATAAATACCATGAGTTCTAGCACCCCTGATAACCACAAGCACACCCTTCGAAACCCTCAAGCTATCACTCTCAATCGTGATCTTGCAACCTAAAGAATCCAACTGTCCCAAAGAGATAAGTGACTTCTGTAGTCCCGGAACATAGCGCACATTAGTGAGAGTACGAACCACTCCGTCAAACATTCGAATTTGCACGGATCCAATGCCCTTCGAATTGCAAACTGCACCATTTCCCATAACAATTGATTTTCCTTCTCGTTCAACATAAGAAGAAAAACAATTCCTATTAGGCGTCATATGATATGAAGCCCCCGAATCAAGCACCCAATCGCTGCCCGAAACATCTGATGCTAACGCCGACAAAACATCTATGTCTCCCTCACCAACATCTCTCTCCACCGCAACTGATGAAGATGCTACTTCCTTCTTCCCCTTCTCTGGACAATCATTCTTCCAGTGACCAGGTTTCTTACATATAAAGCACTTGCCATTTCTTTCCTTTGACTTTCCTCTTCCACCGGGCTTCTTAGACTTAGAACGCCCTCGGTTTCCCTTCTTCTCTGACTTTTCTTTCTCCGCAAATAAACCTTGACCATTACCAGCACCACTACTACCATCACTCAACTCCTTCATCTGATCTCGCAATTCCTCACTAAGAAGACCCGTCTTGACATCATTTAGAGTCAATGTATCCCGGCCATAGATTAAACTGTTTGAGAACCCAGTATAGCGCTCAGGCAACGAACATAGCAATATCATCGCCTTCTGCTCCTCCTCAATCTTCAAATCTACCGCCTTCATCTTCATTAGCAAATCATCAAACACATTTAAGTGCGCCTTTAGCGAAGTTCCTTCCTTCATCTTGTAGGTAAAGAAAGTCCCCAACAAGATCAGTCGATTTGTGAGTGATTTCTTCATATACAACTCCTCCAACTTGTTCCAAATACCTTTAGCAGTCGTCTCACCACTAATTTCGGAAATAACATTCTCTCCCATGGCAAGTTGAAGTGTAGTGAATGCCTACACTTCCATTACTTCTCTCTCAACATCTGAGATGTCCTCTGGCAATAAATGTGTATCAAACACCACCCGATGTACCCGATTCCGCCTAAGAACCGCTTTCATCTTCCATTGCCACTTTTCGAAATCATTATCGCCATTCCACTTGTCGATAACCAATTGTGAACCAGCAGCTGCATACGACCCACATACATAAGGAGCTAGACCACTTGGACCACCTGTTGATGGATTATTTGAACCTAATTCCGGCATTTCTACAACTATCTACCAACACCAATGCTCTGATACCAAATGTTGTGGAGGAATTTTGATTCAAGACCGCTCAAATCAAAAACCGCCAACGCCGCGGAAAACTAGATCGTGGTAATAGTGCAAAAACAACCAATCGAACAATCTCAACCTTATCCAAGCCAATCACAATCACCAAACAATGGAAATAATAGAGCAATAACGAGAAACTAAATCACACAGGGATTTATGGTGGTTCCACCGACGTCTTGTCAGTGTACGTCCACTTTGAGAGAGAAACCTTTATTAATATCAATAGAAGAGTACAAGAGATTGATTACAATGATCAAATTTACTAGAAAATTTTGATTTTGTGGAGAAAAGAATTGAAGAAGATTAGGATTGCCTAAACCCTAATTAGAATAAACTTAGATCTAATCTCTTGATTTGTGATCCACCTCCTTTTGTATTCGATGTAGCTTATATAGGCATAGAGAAGTATATGGAAATTCCCAAAATTTCCTCCAAAATATCCTCTAGATCTAAAATATTCTCCAGATCCAAAATATCCTCTAGATCCAAAATATCCTCCAAATCCAAAATATCCTCCAGATCCAAAATATTCTCTACAATAGTATCGAATACTTCAACAGAATTCTAGTAAAATATAAAATATTCAGTGATTTACTTAAGAATGCAAGAGACGATGGAAATGTATTAGTAAGTAAACATGTGAAAGGAAGTAAATAAAACAATATCAACGAACATACAACTATGTGAATTCCTCTTCGTGCTCCCTTTCTTGGAAGTGCAGAAGGAGAATGGTTCTCGGTCTTTTCATTGAAATCATCGTGAGTGGCTTGTTTGCAGCAGAAGAAAATAATTCTTGACAATGTAAACAGTTGGATTAATAAAGATTTAGACGGGATTAAAACACAAAATCAAACATGAAGTGAAGTCGAACCATGTATTTCCAGCGGGCTTGATGACCATTTTTTCAACATTATCAATCTATGTTTAGCTCGGGACATTCGACGACATCGTTGCAGACAATCCAAATGGATTAAAAAAATGCGTAGGGCACTACTTCATCCATGCTGACATGCAAAAACAGAGTAGAGAAATTCAGGTACAGTACATGTAGAAAAAAATGAGCATAAGGAGAAAAGAGGAACGGAGCTGAAACAAACAAATATAACCAAAGTTTTAATAAGCTTTTCGGGTAAAAATAAAACACAAAACAAATAAAAAAATTCCTACATTTTAAATTAACCAATGCAAAAAATGAAAAAAAAAACTTTAAGATCTGATTTTTACCAAGTATATATTTTTATTATAGATTAAAAATAAATAATCGAAACTCATAAGATTCAAAATTTGATTTCTTATAACTATTTAAAGGTTCCAATTTTGATACGTTCTATCAATTCAAATCGATTTGCAAAACTTATTTCGAGATTTAATAAAGTTTATTGAAAAACATTCTTTAAATAGTAGTGAGAATTCATTACATTGCTCAAGATCATTATTTCGTAAACAATCTTACTTGATCATGTTGATATTGAAATCGAAAAGAAAAAATGCTAATTTTATTTCCTTAAATTTTGTCTTTTTAATTTCCATTAAATAATTAAAGTTTAATGATATTTATCTGTGTCAATATCTGCAACTAAAGATTAAAAAGTTTTTAAGTCATATGCCTCAGCGGTTTAAGGCATGTGAGATGTACGTTTTTTGTGCTTTGTATGCCTCAAGTTGTTGAGGCGTAAGCATCAGAGGTAAAAAAACCTTTTGGAATAAGGCTCAATACGTTTTATCTCTTATTTCCTCGAGGCGGGCCTTGAGGCGAGCATCGAGACGGTTTTTTTTTAAAACAATGGATATAACAGCTATTAAATCAACAATTTCATTGTTGTTGAACTTATTTATTCAGCTGTATTGATATAAATATACATGAAGTCTCCATACATGCAAGTAGGTTAATGTGTTAGTTCAAATGAAGACAATCTATCTCATGCACGCCATAAGCTCTTTTTGTTGTCATCCTCATCGTTCACGTATCGGGGTTTGAAGGCAAACAAATGGTAAAGAAAGTTGGAAAACATGCAAATGCGCACATAATATTAGATAGATACAATTGGACCAAATTAAATGATTAACTGCAACTGTTTTTCCAAAAGATAGAAGTAAATAAAATGTTAGAGAAATGACATAAAGGATATGTGTAAGAGCAATTCCAACAGCAGCCAGTGAAGAAGAAACAGGAAGAATCGATGCTTTTATTGCGTTATTCACGCCACAGCAGAAGCAGTTTGCGTTTAGAGAAGAAAGCAAAATGGAGATCTTTCCCATTTTTCTTTTGAGCATCCATTGTTAAGCGGTGTTTAAAAACCCGTTTAATCCCTACGTGGATTTTTAATTCTCGTTCAGATGTAAATATTTTTTTTTCTGTCGAGTACGATGTTTTAAAGACCGTTTAGCAAAATATATATATTAAACGGTGTTTAGAACACCGTTTAGTATAATTGTTTTTTTTTCTTTTCCAAATCACTGTTTGTTGCTGAAACAATGGAAGTTCTTCCCTTTTTCTTTGTTCCTCCTCCTCCTCCCAAATTCTTCTTCACTGCTAGAGATGTTCTACCACTGTAACTACATTGTGATTTAAATTATGGATGACAACTCAAGCAGAAGTTGTAAATTTTTATTGCACTAAAGATTAGATACCATATGACGGTGAACTAAATTCAGTCATAATGTAATGCTTTCTCTTGAATAATTCATTAACACTTGTAATATTCATTACATATACGGATACAACTATAAATAGATTTATATACAGTAAGTGACATAAGTATATGCATATAAAGTCAATTTTCAAAAAAAAAAAAAAGTATATGCATATAAATTTATAAACACGAGTTCTGAGCTCTTTAAAAAAAAAATGGCAACTTCGTTTCATTCTAATTCCATCTCTCCAAATTCACGAAATAAGAAAATCTCCAACCTAGCTTCTGATTTCAGATCTGCAATTCCACTTGATACTAATTTATCCAAGCAACATGTAGATCGATTACTCACTTATTCGGGAAAGAATCTTCCAGCGCCAGATCTGGAATCAATTCAGGTTTTTCCAGAGCTAACTTCGAAGATTCAGACTAGCGGTTCTAAGGTAAATTTCATGCAATCTAGATCTTGGCTAGAAGCGGTTAAAGATAATAATTTGCACCATAATGCTGTTCAACTTACATTCTATGAGCCTGTGGTTAAAGATGATCTTAAAACCGCATTTATCAGTGAAGAATTAGTTAGGACTGCTAGGGAAAATGGTCAAACGCTATTGTGTTTTATGTTTATGGAAGGAAACCCTATTATAATTATTTGAAAGAGTATATTGATAGGAACTGGGGTTTGAAGGGCAACTATAAACTATATACTAGGGAAAATGGTTTCTTCATTATTAATTGTGAACAAATTGAAGACTATGATAATATTCTCGCTTCCGGTCCTTATATTTATGATAAAAGATTGATTTCCATGAAGAAATATGAACCTGGAATCAAGCTAAATAGATAATTTCTTGATACAATTCCAATTTGGATTAAGCTACCCAATCTAGATTTGGATTTCTGGTCGATTGAAGCAATAAGTAGGACTGCTTCAACATTAGGTCATCCTCTAAGGCTAGACAGTGTGACCGAGGACCAAACTCGAATTTCTTATGCAAGAGTTTTAGTTGAAGTTGATATAGAGTTTAATTTTCCTGAAACGGTTCCTATCCAATACTTTAATGGGGACTTAGTTTGGCAAAGGATTCAATATGAATAGACTCCTATTGTATGTTCTTATTGTAAGGTTTTTGGACATTCTAGTGTAACATGCAAATCAATTAAAGTCTGGTGCCCTAAGAATAAATTAAACTCAGCAAGTGGGATGGATATAGAAAATCATGGAAGAACCGAGACTACAAATAGGGGTGATAGTGGAGAAAATAACATGCAAGTAGATAGTTTGAATGCTACTGTTAAGAAATGCAAAGATAAGGGTTTTAAATTGGACTCTACAGAGGGTAATGTCCGGGTTAATACATGTGTTCTTGATAACCCTTTTAGTATTTTGGATGGTTGTGATATTAATAAAGGGACAAAGGGGTTGAAATAGATAAAGAGGCAGTTCAAAGTTCTATAATTAGTAAAGATGAAGTAGATAATAATAAGCAGTATAAGGTTGATGGTATAAATTGTGAGCAACCAAACAAATTTGCTAAAGAATTTGGAACTTTTGAAGAAAAGGAAAGGGTGTTGGAATATATAACTTTGAAGATTGTAGTGAGTTTAATTATGGCGAAGATGCTGAAAGTAAAGATGTTATTATGAACGAGTCTGACAGTTCACTCAGTTCTTATAGCTCTACAAATAGAGTGTCAATCTAACTGGCTTCTCCTTTATAATTTTGTATCATCACAGGCTCTGTTGGCCTTCTCTTGAACTCTTTACTTTGGTATAGGTTTCGATACTTCTCGGGTTTCATTTTTGATGTCGACCTTTCCTTTGATGTCTTCTGGTATCGGTTTTGTACTTTCAACCCCTTGCCATTTGGTGTCAATCTAGTTTCCCCTAAGGCTTTTCTTGGTTGGTTCCAATTTTGTCGCCTCAAGCCATCTGTTCTTCTGGTTTCGAAGTTTCTGCTTCTCTTCATTTGGCTAATGCAAATTTTGGTGCCAACCAGTTAGCCCCCCAGTATAAGAGCCTTTTGTTCTTTAGGACAAAAATCATATGACCCCTTTACTACTTTTTGGGCATGGTGATAGAAGCCCAGAACCTCTTTCCTGGAACTAGAATAATGAGGGAAAGGTCCAAAGCTCTGACTTGGGTGGTGTAATAGAATTCCTTCTAATAATAGAAGTCCAATACCTAGGTTGGGTACTTATAATAGAAAGCCAGAACTCTGTATCTGTAACAACCTAGGTTTTCGCGATCCTGAATTATCGACATATAACCCAATGTCGACTATCAAGCATCGGAAATACCAGATAGTTAATGAAAGAAATTAGAGGGTGAGAATAGATAAGATAGAAACTTAGAATAGAAGAAGAAGAAAAACATACAACATCAGAGTAAACACGAATCTCACAATGGAACGAATAAATATATTTCATAACGTAACTTTGAAATAAAACAATATTTGTACACAATACCATAATTAGAGTATAACACTTACAACACAACGGAAGTAAACAATTGCTATAAAAACGTTGTTGAAGCCTCCTGCTCCAAGTCCTCAGTATCCGTAAAAATTCTGACTACTTGACTGCCCGAATAAAATTGGACACCCAAGAGTTTAGGGGAATCAAAACAAAATAAACTCCGGGTCTGTCATGGGACTGGTGTGAGTAAACAATTTAAAATAGTTTGAGAAAATAAACAATATCTGATAAGACCATGCCATATAACACGAAACGGGTTTTTCCCTTATGAGAATCCAAAACACTTGATTCAACATTCAAAAATCCTTTTGAAAGAAACGATAATCTTTATATACGAATTCTTTTGATATTATAATAGTTTCTATCAATCACAATATAATAATCATCTAGCAAAACGCTTTCATCTCATGTTCCACATAATATATAATCAAAAACCACGGTTGCTTATTTGGTAATGAATTCCAACTGATAAGGTATGGGACCACCTTCCGACAATGTATCTTGTAACACCCCGCATTTTCTGTGAATGTATAAGTAACAAATAAGAGAATAATTAAATTATAAAATAAGAATCAAGGGAAACGGGTTGCGCCATTGCGTTTATCTCGGAATTCTGCATGAAATCGAGTTCGAGTTTTCGAAAATCGGAGTTCGTATGACCAAGTTATGACCTTCAGAAGTTTCAGGAATTTGAATAAAATAAAACAGCTCGAAAATAAAGCCAGAAATTCGAAATTCAAACCCAGAGAAGGCTGGCGGGAAAATTCCCGCCCATATACCCAGGTCGACTGAGGAGTCGACCCCCTCCCCAACCAGGTCGACTGGGGTGTCGGCCTCCCCATGACCAGGTCGACTGGGGAGTCGACCTGGGGGTCGACCTGCCCCCGAAACCCAGTTTTTGAACCTGGTTCATTCTGATGTATCCGGTCTCGTTTTCTGTCTAGATTCGTCCACCTAATCCTATATAAACAACCCCCTAGCCTCATTTTCTCTACACAATTTCATTCTGTCTATACTCTGTCTCTGTTCTAAATAAATAAAATAATTTCGCCGTTACTCTGCTGGAACCAAAACTTGGACTGATGCACCTTCTTCCAACCTAAATAGAATTAAAAGCTAAATCAATTCTCATATCAAAGTTTGGAGCTACAACAACAACTAAAGAGGAGTAATTCAGCATTTCTGCATCAACAACAGTTTATTATCCTTTCTTAAAACCACGAAAGGCAAGTACAGTTATTTTCCGATATAAACTTTAATTATAATTGTGACATGATTGTAAATATGAATTTGAGGTTGTGTAGGTTCTGTTCTGATCTATTTTATTCTGTATCTCTTTCTTCTTTCTGTTCTATAGCCAGGCTACCACGAGCCTGCGCCAAATCTCATAAGAGATTAACACACAAACGCTAAACTTTGGGACAAATAATGAATGATGGCATAATTGGACATGGCTAATCTGCGACTAAAAGGACATATGTTGTAAACTAGATTTAGATCTATGCATATTCTGTGAATTGGAAGAAGTGGAACCATTGTATGTTAACATGTGACTTGAGACATTGGACATAACGCATATTTTGAATTAAGATATGTTATAATTTAAAGTCCTAGATTGTTGGGCATATTGTCTATGTAACGATTCATGACTTGAGATATAAAGAGAATATGACTTAGGTGTGAAGATCTATATTAAGATTTGATAACTATTAAATGTGAATAACACCTAAATGGAAGATTTTTGAATATATGACATGCATTGAAATCGATGGCTATATTTGGTATAATTTATATGTGAATCTTTTGTACTAGGCAAGTTTTGGGACATGTGTTATATGGTAAATTATGACCCTAATCTGTGCCATGTAAATTCAATGCAAACGTGGGGTATATGATCATATTGTGAATAATGACAACTATTTAGGCATGCAAACTTAGGCCAAATTTATAATTAGGCAAGAAATGTCTATGAAACTTTAAGGAATGATTAAATCTGTTATATTACCTAATCTGCTAGTTCTGTTATACTGCCAAATCTGCTATTCTGTTATGTTGC
This sequence comes from Allium sativum, assembly GCA_030737875.1. Taxonomy (NCBI): domain Eukaryota; kingdom Viridiplantae; phylum Streptophyta; class Magnoliopsida; order Asparagales; family Amaryllidaceae; genus Allium; species Allium sativum. The sequence continues at coordinate 101,639,448 of CM060924.1, forward strand.
CTAATCTGCTAGTTCTGTTATATTTCCTAATCTGCTAGTTCTGTTATATTGCCTAATCTGCTAGATCTGTTATATTGCCTAATCTGCTAGATCTGTTCATCTGCTAAATCTGTTGAAAACTGAGTATTGAAATTTGAGCATGAATATCTGTAGGCTCGATTTAAAATTGAGCAAAACTTGTTAATAGAATCCCAAATAACTACTGTAACTTGTACATAAGTTAATTTATTAAATTAGCATGATTAGTCTGATATTAGCATAGTCCGTGAATAAATGCATTGGCTAAATATGAAACATGACTAACTCGAGGTTAGAATGAGTTTGCGGCGTAATCCTGCCCGAAACCGCCCGGCACATCCAGTGGCCGCAAACAATAGGTTCTAATGTGAGAAGTTAGTCATAACGTGCTTGAAACCCGAGGTTAGACTCAGTTTGCGGCAGAAATCTGCCCGGAACCAACCGGCCTAACTAGTGGCCGCAAACTGTCAGTCTAATGTGAGAGGCCTGCGCATTAATTTTTAATTAATACAAATCTAAGATAAATGTGATGTCTAAAACGAGTTGGGTGGATTGGGTTGAACCAATTGGACTAATGAATTTAACAAACCGGTTTCGTGAATCTGTAGGCCCAATTACAAAGTTAGACAAATATGTAAATCTGTTAAATCCGTATATCTAATCCGTTAGTCTGAAAACTTGTCTGATCTGTGAACTAGTTGATCTGAACTCTGTATGTCTGAACTTGTAAACAAGTTAATCTGAAATCTGTTAGTCTGGGGATACAAGGTTAGGAGGGAAATTACTTGTGTCATCTGTTGTTTAGGACCCATATTAGTCAATAACCCTTTCTGGTATCAAAACTTTGACCCAACAATAGGTAGGGTCCGGGCACGCTTACAGAACTAATTATAAGCGATTCATTCCGATAATGGCGAGGGGTGTTGATGGTGCGTTCCAACCGGGTCATGTGCGTGCATGGATCCCGGTCTTCCTCTGAGGATGTAAGACGTCGTGACATCTGTAAATAGGTTTGTGTCATTTAAAGGTTGCCACTTTGGGGAGTGATACACCCTTTTGTGGGGCTGGCACAGGGAATTTATGTATTAGGGAGCCGACCGCTTGGGGTAGGGTTTTAGGGAGCACTTAGTTATGTCTGTTTCTGTTGGTACCGTCTATTTCTGTTGGGTGGTAACACCTGTCTATTTCTGCGTGGTACCGTCTGTTCGGGTGGTAAAGGCCCATTTACAAGTGTACACCTAATTTTACATTTTGTTTCCGTAGGGATTAATCTGTTTTTGTTTCTGTACCTTCTGTTCGGGTGGTAAAGGCCCATTATTAGCATTCTCTTTTCTGTCTGTTTCTGTTGGGGTGGTAAAGGCCCATTACTAGCATTCTCTCCTGTGGAAATTATTCTGTTCCCGTTTCTGTTTCAGTTTAGACATTACGGTGACACCTAATCCTGTTATACTAGTATTAGTGTAGAGAGGTGAAAAGTAATATTATTCTGTTTCTTCTGTTTAACCTAAGCATATTTGCTGCTCCTGTTACTGTTATCTCTTATCCATCTTATTTTCATGTCATTATTATTATTATATGTTCATATGCTGAAAGTCACTGGACTTGCCAGACTTTATGTCTGACCTTGCTTGTTTTCGCCCCTTTTTCTTCCGTCCCCCCCAGGTTTCCAAGGAGGGAATACTTTAGCTTAATCCGGATTTCTTTTGCTTGAAGTGCATAAAGTATGGCTTGATTCCTTATGGCAGCTTCTGTGGGGATTATGATTTTAAAAACTATGCATTCTGAAGACTTTTGTACAAGACTGATATTTTTGTACTTGAATTCTGATATTGTGATTTGAAAGATGTAACCAAACTTAGTTCGGTTTCTGTTGTAATAAAGTTATAAATTTTTCAAGTACTGTTTTATCTGTCTTGTAAATTTCTGTTCTGTTTACTAAAACGCTCCATCAAAGTTAAGGCATTCCCTTTGTGAGTGACCTTAACGGAGGTGGGGTATTACATTTGGTATCAGAGCTGAAGGTTACCAGATTGGGTAAAATTTTTGAAAACTATTTTCAAAAAGGTTTTGAAAGGAAATATTTTCAAAAATAAAGATTATTTTGAAAAACATAATCCCCGAAAGCCATATATCTATCTTTTCAGTTCTCCATTTTCAATCCTTTTTCTTTTCGTTTTAGTATGTCTGGAAATCTTAACCTTCCAGAGGGTGTGCCAATACCTGGCTGGTTCAGGAGGTACTTAGAGGCTAGGGCCAACGGTACAGGCCCAGCAGATATTCCTCCCCCAGTGGCAGCGGTATCACCTCCTCCTCCTCGTGGAAATGCTTTCGCAAAGACGTGTAGAGACTTCAAGGCTATGGGTGGAAAAGACTTCTGTGGAACTGAACCCTTCGTGGCAACAAGGAACTGGCTGAAGGAGACCGAAGATTTGTTCGTCATTTTCGAGGTAGACGATAGGAAGAAGTTACAATTGGCGGTATGGTTACTCAAGGACGAAGCTTCCTATTGGTGGGAAGTCACTAACGCCGAGAGGCCAGTTGAAACATGGATGGATTTCAGAACAAGGTTTGAGATGAAATTCCTCTTGCAAGCTGAACGAAGTCTACAACTTGAAAAGTTATTATCTCTTAAGCAAGGAAGTATGACAGTCAAGGAATACGTCAACTAGTTCAACCAACTGGCTAGGTTCGGACTGGATTTAGTCAACACTCAGCATAAAAAGGCTCTCCGCTTTGTTAAAGGGTTGAACGAGCCACTGCATAGTCTAGCCATGACCCATGTACCCATGGGAGCGACTTACGAGAGATTGGTGGACATGGCACTACTGCACTAGGAAGACAAGGGCAAGGAAAAGGCAAAGAAGGAAGAACCACAGAACAAGAAAGCATGGCCCAAAAGGAAACACAAAAGAAGATTGAGAAGTCTAAAGATAAGAAGGAGAAAAAGTGCTTTACTTGTGGAAGCTCGACTCATCTGAACAAGTATTGCAGAAAAAGGAAGGGCACTTGCTTCAACTGCAGTGAGATGGGACTGCCCGAAAAAAAGAGGGCAAGGGCAGAGGGCAGGACCAACTTCTAGAGGGCAGGTGAACACTCTCGAGGCTAGTGGATAGGATAGAATTAGGATAACTTTCTGTGGGAGGTTTAATTTCTTTATCTGATTGTTGAGTTGAAACTCTTTCTAATTCTGGCATTTTGATTCTGTAACCGATACTCTGCACTTTAGTACTAGTATTGTTTCTGATTCCACTGTAGGCTCAAACCCATAACGGTTATGACTCATCTGCTTGTGATAGATTGGGGTTTGAGAGGTATCTGTGTTAGGCATCAAGTAGGACGCATACATTCTGGGTTTTATCATGCTTAGTTTCCTAAGAATCATTTGGTGATCTGATCTGTACCAGTAGTCTGTAAGTATCTGAATATTTCTGATAAGATTAAGATTTCCAGTTTTGACATTGTCTAAAGAGGGTAATCCTCTGGGTATCAATCTGATGTTGATTTCAGTCTTCGGGGTTGATACTTAGGGGAAATTATTTTCTCAATCAAGGTCTAATGGGAACCAAGTTTTTATTTTTGCTCGCTTCCATCATTCGATTATATCGTATCGATCGAATCTTCGAACTTTAGGTAGAAACCAATGGGTGTAAACATGTGTTTGAGACATATTATGTTTGATGGTTGCAAGTGGATGCAAGTGGTTGCTAGTGGTTGCTCATGGATGCATATACACACACTAGGCACTAGATCGGCTCGAAAACACTCTCATACTGCATATGGATGTGTGAGCATTTTCAATTTCTGTGGATACAAAATGATTGACTCATCACATGGATTTTGCATTTGGATGAATGATTGTGCACACAATTAGATATAATATGTATCAAATAGGAAAATTGCATACATGTTGGACTCATGGCACGGACATAATTCACATTAAGGAGGTCAACTGAATCAGTAGACCGCCTGATCTTTGCATTAGATAAGGAACATATACACACACTTTTGCATATGTTCATACAAAATTAGAAGTTTTCTAAGGAAAATGGATGCTTGTGGATGATGATTGAGTAGATGGATGACTGGATAGTAGGACACATTCTTCTTAACTTGAAGATTTCGGGGACAAAATCCTTCAAGGAGGGGAGAATGTAATACCCCGCATTTTCTGTGAACATATAAGTAACAAATAAGAGAATAATTAAATTATAAGATAAAAATCAAGGGAAATGGGTTGCGCCATTGCGTTCGTCTCGGAATTCTGCATGAAATCAAGTCCGAGTTTTCGAAAATCGGAGTTCGTATGACCAAGTTATGACTCTCAGAAGTTTTAGGAATTTGAATAAAATAAAACAGCTCGAAAATAAAGCCAGAAATTCAAAATTCAAACCCAAAGAAGGCTGGTAGGAAAATTCCCGCCCATATACCCAGGTCGACTGGGGAGTCGACCCCACCCCCCCAACCAGGTCGACTGGGGAGTCGACCTGGGGGTCGACCTGCTCCCGAAACCCAGTTTTTGAACCTGGTTCATTTTGATGTATCCGGTCTCGTTTTCTGTCTAGATCCGTCCGCCTAATCCTATATAAACAGCACCCTAGCCTCATTTTCTCTACACAAATTCATTCTGTCTAAACTCTGTCTCTGTTCTAAATAAATAAAATAATGGCGTCGTTACTCTGCTGGAATCAAAACTTGGACTGATGCACCTTCTTCCAACCTAAATAGAATTAAAAGCTAAATCAAATCTCATATCAAAGTTTAGAGCTACAACAACAATTAAAGAGGAGTAATTCAGCATTTCTGCATCAACAACAGTTTATTATCCTTTCTTAAAACCACGAAAGGCTAGTATAGTTATTTTCCGATATAAACTTTAATTATAATTGTGACATGATTGTAAATCTGAATTTGAGGTTGTGTAGGTCTGTTCTGATCTATTTTATTCTGTGTCTCTTTCTTCTTTCTGTTCTATAACCAGGCTACCACGAGCCTGCGCCAAATCTCATAAGAGATTAATGCACAAACGCTAAACTTTGGGACAAATAAAGAGTGATGGCATAATTGGACATGGCTAATCTGTGATTAAAGGACATATGTTGTAAACTAGATTTAGATCTATGCATATTCTGTGAATTGGAAGAAGAGGAACCATTGTATGTTAACATGTGACTTGAGACATTAGACATAACGCATATTTTGAATTAAGATCTGTTACAATTTAAAGTCCTAGATTGTTGGGCATATTGTCTATGTAACGATTCATGACTTGAGATAAAAAGAGAATATGACTTAGGTGTGAAGATCTTTATTAAGATTTGATAACTATTAAATGTGAATAACACCTAAGTGGAAGATTTTTGAATATATGACATGCATTGAAATTGATGGCTATATTTGGTATAATTTATATGTGAATCTTTTGTACTAGGTAAGTTTTGGGTCATGTGTTATATGGTAAATTATGACCCTAATCTGAGTCATGTAAATTCAATGCAAACGTGGGGTATATGATCATATTGTGAATCAAGACAACTATTTAAGCATGCAAACTTAGGCCAAATTTATAATTAGGCAAGATATGTCTATGAAACTTTAAGGAATGATTAAATCTGTTATATTACCTAATCTGCTAGTTCTGTTATACTGCCTAATCTGCTAGTTCTGTTATGTTGCCTAATCTGCTAGTTCTGTTATATTGCCTAATCTGCTAGATCTGTTATATTGCCTAATCTGCTAGATCTGTTCATCTGCTAAATCTGTTGAAAACTGAGTATTGAAATTTGAGCATGAATATCTGTAGGCTCGATTTAAAATTGAGCAAAACTTGTTAATAGAATCCCAAATAACCGCTGTAACCTGTACATAAGTTAATTTGTTAAATTAGCATGATTAGTCTGATATTAGCATAGTCCGTGAATAAATGCATTGGCTAAATATGAAACATGACTAACTCGAGGTTAGAATGAGTTTGCGGCGTAATCCTGCCCGAAACCGCCCGGCACATCCAGTGGCCGCAAACAATAGGTTCTAATGTGAGAAGTTAGTCATAACGTGCTTGAAACCCGAGGTTAGACTCAGTTTGCGGCAGAAATCTGCCCGGAACCAACCGACCTAACTAGTAGCCGCAAACTGTCAGTCTAATGTGAGAGGCCTGCGCATTAATTTTTAATTAATACAAATCTAAGATAAATGTGATGTCTAAAACGAGTTGGGTGGATTGGGTTGAACCAATTGGACTAATGAATTTAACAAACCCGTTTCGTGAATCTGTAGGCCCAATTACAAAGTTAGTCAAATCTGTAATTCTGTTAAATTCGTATATCTGATCCGTTAGTCTGAAAACTTGTCTGATCTGTGAACTAGTTGATCTGAACTCTGTATGTCTGAACTTGTAAACAAGTTAATCTGAAATCTGTTAGTCTGGGGACACAAGGTTAGGAGGGAAATTACTTCTGTCATCTGTTGTTTGGGACCCATATTAGTCAGTAACCCTTTCTGGTATCAAAACTTTGACCCAACAGTAGGTAGGGTTCGGGCACGCTTACAGAACTAATTATAAGCGGTTCATTCTGATAATGGCGAGGGGTGTTGATGGTGCGTTCCAACTGGGTCATGTGCGTGCATGGATCCCGGTCTGCCTCTGAGGATGTAAGACGCCGTGACATCTGTAAATCGGTCTGTGTCATTTAAAGGTTGCCACTTTGGGGAGTGATACACCCTTTTGTGGGGCTGGCACAGGGTATTTATGTATTAGGGAGCCGATCGCTTGGGGTAGGGTTTTAGGGTGCACTTAGTTATATCTGTTTCTGTTGGTACCGTCTATTTCTGTTGGGTGGTAACACCTGTCTGTTTCTGCGTGGTACCGTCTGTTCGGGTGGTAAAGGCCCATTTACAAGTGTACACCTAATTTTACATCCTGTTTCCGTAGGGATTAATCTGTTTTTGTTTCTATACCTTCTGTTCGGGTGGTAAAGGCCCATTATTAGCATTCTCTTTTCTGTCTATTTCTGTTGGGGTGGTAAAGGCCCATTACTAGCATTCTCTCCTGTGGAAATTATTCTGTTCCCGTTTCTGTTTCAGTTTAGACATTACGGTGACACCTAATCCTGTTATACTAGTATTAGTGCAGAGAGGTGAAAAGTAATATTATTCTGTTACTTCTGTTTAACTTAAGCATATATGCTGCTCCTGTTACTGTTATCTCTTATCCAGCTTATTTTCATGTCATTATTATTATTATATGTTCATATGCTGAAAGTCACTGGACTTGCCATACTTTATGTCTGACCTTGCTTGTTTTCGCCCCTTTTTCTTCCTTTCCCCCCCCCCCGGTTTCCAAGGAGGGAATACTTTAGCTTAATCCGGATTTCTTCTGCTTGAAGTACTTAAAGTGCTTAAAGTATGGCTTGATTCCTTATGGTAGCTTCTGTGGGGATTATGATTTTAAAAACTATGCATTCTGAAGATTTTTGTACAAGATTGATATTTTTGTACTTGAATTCTGATATTGTGATTTGAAAAGATGTAACCAAACTTGCTTCGGTTTCTGTTGTAATAAAGTTATAAATTTTTCAAGTACTGCTTTATCTGTCTTGTAAATTTCTGTTCTGTTTACTAAAACGCTCCATCAAAGTTAAGGCGTTCCCTTTGTGAGTGACCTTAACGGAGGTGGGGTGTTACATATCTCTAGAGAGGAATACACTGGGTTCAACAAGAACATCTTGTAACCCAGGCTTAACACGACCGATCACTCATTTCGCTTGAGTGTACCGAATGTATTATCACCAACGATTGGGATCAGCAACCGTTTCCCGAAAGGGACAACATCGAAATAGATTATAGAAGTAAATGGAATTTCTCTAGATCAGGTGACAATACACCCTAATTGGCAGCTAACCACTTAGCCATGCGACCTACCCGATTTTATACTATTTCCGGTTGTGAGGCTAGAGGCCAAAACGTACAGATCACACCTTTATTTACTTGAATGTCACATCGTCATACCCGCTAAATCACAAATTGATTTCTCCAAACATATCACGGTTAAACAGCAAAGAGAAACGAATTCCTCCGCCACCAAACATAAATACGTTTGAAGAGATCAACTTACGCGATCTATTAAATATACTCCGTCAGACATTCTTCCATATAGGTCGTCCTGGGACTGGACAACCCGAAGGTACTATTCTGTAAATCCATCTTAAGCAATTTCTACCTAGGATTTACTTAACAGCCCTTACATAACTCCATCTTCAATTATCTTCATCATATTTGATTCGCAATGCTCATGCCATACGGAGTTGTTTTCAGATAATATATCTGATCCAGGTTTCTCTGTATTGACAACGAAAATGGTCAAAAACTTTGATAGTCAGTGATTTAACTATCAAAGAAAAACATGTGTACAAACAACAATATTATTTCCAGATGGAAATTCTATCGATCAATCATCAATCAACATTTATTCATTTCCCTATTTCTCGTTTTCATATATTCATCAAATCCTTATTTTCTAATTTTAGAAAATATACGTTATTAACTTTGGAAAACGTTTCTATTTCTGATTCACGCATCACTATCTTCTTATATATATCAGTCTCTAACTGTAAACTAGTAAGAGAACAACCCCCTACGTATTAACCCCTATGGCCGAAACCAACATCAGATCAACACACAGAAACCTATTCAACTCGACTAATTTCCAGTCAGTTTATAATTCCTTTAAGTACATTTTAAATCCCTATTTCAAAACCCAATTTCCTTTATAAAGTTTTTAATTTCAAATATTTACTTTAATCCATTGTTCACATTGAATGGGAACAATATTTCTTTATATACTCCAAAACAATCTGATTCCATATTTGAAAAAATATCCAAATTCCAAATTCTATTTAATCTATATTTATAGAATTATTTATACAAAATCCTGTCTTTCACTTCTAACACTTAAATATCATTTATAATTCCCTTTATATAATTCTATTCATTCTATATAAATCCTTTTATATAATTCTATTCATTTTATATAAATCCTTTTATATAATTCTATTCATTCTATATAAATCCTTTTATATAATTCTATTCATTCTAAAAATATATATTTCATTTTCAATATTCACTTTGAAAATTTCCTTTTATACATTCTAGTAATTCATATGGTATTTAAAATACTAAATAACATGACCAGTGTCATCATAATCAATCACAGATTATATATCACATAATATATCACAATATATGAAAACAAATAGTATTATAAATATTGAGGAATCCAGTTGGATCCCTCCAACCTGTTTCCCTACATCATAGATGTTAAACAATATAAATAACATCGAATTCATTCCACTATGAAATATTCTGATAAACAGAATCAATATTTGATTAACGATTTATATATATATATATATATATATATATATATATCGTTATCTATAATTTCAACCAATAAATCAGCAATTCAACCAAACAATCAACACACAGCAATCAATCATCATTTATCAACACTAGATTATATCTATAAAAATATAAACTGGAAGAGGTAGTGAGTTTTACTCACAATGGACGATCATAGTTAAATAACGATAATTGTCGGTTGATTCAGACAGACAATTTATTTCACTATAAATTGTAACGAGCTCCAATTCACTCCCAGTCAGTTCCATTGTGTAGTGCCAGTCCATATGATCTCAACGGATCTGGTTGCGTCAAATTCTGATCACGTATGATCAAGTTATACATTTTCTAATTTTTTAAACAATTAATTAAATTCTAACTAAAAACTTAACTTCCTTTATAAAAAGGATTTGGGCTACACCTTTGACTTAAAGCCCATCCACTCCACTTGAAGCCCCATACCCGCACACCCTTCTTTCCAAAAACTTGAAACCCGACTCTAGTTACAATTTCGAACACCATTCTCGCTTCTTTGAATCCCACATTCTCTTCCATCCCTTTGCGAATCTCCAAACTGTTAATACCGTAAGGACCCTCTTCGAAATCTCTATCACACCATACCAATTTCATATCACTCGAATTCCCCATGGAAAATGTGACATGAAACCCTCTGGTTCCTCCTACAGTGAAAATCGTGATAGTTTTACTCCTTCTATACTCCATCGAATCGTATGAAACAACCACCAAAACTCTCCTCTTCTGAATCTCCCCCTTCTCATATCCTCAATGTCGAACTCGCACCAGTTGTTCGAGTTCCGTTCTACAGCTCTTGGAGATCGCGGTTGAGACAACATCGACAAAAATGATCGAATCCTTCCTGACTGACACCGGTGGAAGTTAATTCGCATACGAATCCAAATAAGGTGGTTTTCATGATTTATAGAATTTTATTTCTATTTCTTTTGATTTCATTTGCTCATCATTTTTCCACTGTAAGAAAAATGAGTAACTGCGGAAATTAATTTGATCAGAGGAGTAAAGAGTTAGGGCTAGGAGAATTTACACTTTATTTATAGTTAGGTTTTAATATTATTTTATTGATTTTATATTCCATTTTAATCAATCATTGCTTGTATTTGTCTTTCAAAAATCCATATGATCACATACGATATCCAAAAATCATGATAATGGGCATACAACTAGAGTTTGACATTACGGACCCAACGAAACTTGTTTCGTCGAATTCTGAGTCTATTTGCTCACACAGCGTATTTTTAAAATCAAAATACCGAAAGTTTTTCACATTAAAAATCCGTATGACTACATATTGACTCCAAAAATCACAAAAATTTAAATCTAACAATAATTTAATATTCTAGATCCAACAAAATTAGTTTCGTCGAAAACGGAGTTCGTTTGCAAAATAGGGTATTTTTAAAGCTCTAAGTAAACCAATTTAAATATTAACATATTTAAAAACAATTAAATTAAATATTATCGTACATATTCACATAGAATATTACGTAGCTCCAAAATAAACATATCTGAATTTATAACTCGACATTTCAAATCCAGATTAAACCAGCACTCAATTTATATTGAAAAATCCATTTATAATACAAATAATTCGTTATATATTATAAAGGATTTCCATAGCGACTTTTCAAAATTTGATTTGGACACAACTCACAACCTACATGACGAAATCTCAGTTTTTCTCTTCCATTAGAAAAATATACTTCACCAGCTCCAAACGTTTCTTGTTTCACAGAAATCTGACTTAAAACGGATTCAGTATATTCGTTTAAAGTTCGAATCACCAAATTACGAACTGCCGTGCCATTTCGAGCTCGATTATAATTATAATATAATTTATACGCCCAACTATCGTTTATATAATATATTCGCTAATATAATTCAAATCTAAACTAAATTATATATTATAAATGATCCAATTCACACAATATTGTGAATTTCACTATTTCCGACTATTTCAAAAATTAAATATATTATTCTTTTTTTTATATTAATTAAATATCTGATATTATTTAATTAAACAACCACTTAAATTTATAAATCAATATTTAAATAATTAAATAAATTAATTATTATATCGATAAAAATACGGGACGTTACAATATCTAAGAGTACTAAAGATCTCGGGACTTACACTCGGGTAAATAGAAGTTGTATAAATCCATATCTTAAGTTAGTAGAAATCCCGAAACTCATAATCGGGTAAATAAAAAAAAATCATAAATTCACATCTTAGGTTAGTAGAACCTCCGAGACTCATACTCGGGTAAATAAAAGATCAGATATCCATGTCGAAATCCCGAGACTCATGCTCGGGTAAATAGGAAATCAGAAATCTATACCTGAAATTAATAGAAGTCCCGAGACTCACGCTCAAGTAAATAGGAAATCAGAAATTCACATCTTAAGTTAGTAAAAACTCTGAGACTCATACTCGGTAAATAAAAGACCAGAGATCCATATAGAAATCCCGAGACTCATGCCTGGGTAAATAAGAAATTAGATTTCCATATCTGGAATAGAAATTCTGAGACTCATGCTCGGGTAAATAGAAAATCGGAAATCCACATCTTAAATTAATAGGAATCTCGAGGCTCATACTCAAAAAAATAGAAAATTTCCGTATCTGAAATTAATAGAAATCCCGAGACTCACACTCGGGCAAATAGAAAATCAAAAATCTATATTTGAAATTAGTAGAAATCCCGAGACTCTCACTCAAGCAAATAGAAATTCATAAATCCACATCTGAAATTAGTAGTAACCCCGAGACTCATACTCAGGTAAAATAGAAAATCAGAAATTCATATATGAAATTGGCAAAAAACACCGAGACTCATACTCGATGAAATAGAAAATTAGGAATCCATATCTGGAAATAATATAAATCCCGAGACTCACACTTGGGCGAACAGAAAATCAGAAATCCGTATTTGAAATTAGTAGAAATCTCGAGACTCTCACTCGAGCAAATAGAAATTCAGAAATCCACATCTGAAATTAGTAGTAACCCCGAGATTCATACTCAGGTAAAATAGAAAATCAGAAATTCATATATGAAATTGGCAAAAAACACCGAGACTCATACTCGATGAAATAGAAAATCAGGAATCCATATCTAGAAATAATATAAATCCCAAGACTCACACTCGAGCAAATAGAAAATCAGAAATCCATATCTGAAATTAATAGAAATCCTGAAATTCGTACTTGGGTAAAATAGGAGATCAGAAATCCATATCTGAAATTAGTAGAAACCCCGAGACTCACACTTGGGTAAATAAGAAATCATAAATTCACATCTGAAATTGGTATAAACCCCGAGACCCACACTCGAGTGATAAGAAATTAAAATTTCACATCTGAAGTTAGTAGAAACCCCGAGACTCACACTCGGGTAAATAAGAACTCAGAAATTCACAAAGAACCATATCTTAAGCTGTAGTTACTAGGGAACATCATGATTAGATAGAATGCCTCAATAAAAGTATAATAGAATCATCGACAAGTAAACAAAGATCATCCATGAGGACAATGTTAAACAATCCAAATATCATTAAAAGTGACAAACAAACATAAATAATTTGTGGGTTCCTCGGAAGTTCATTTAGAGGAAACACATGGCCGAAAGAGTCTTAGATATCCCAAGAAATAATTTTTCCGATGCATATAAAGAGGACTTCTTTCAAAATAAATTAATCCTATCCTAAGCCGATTAGTCATTCAGCAGAAGTTCCATTCAGTTATCTAGCCATTTGACCCTTCAACAGTAGTTTCGTTTAGTTTTCTAGCCATTTGACCCTTCAGAAGTAATTCCGTTTAATTGTTTCATCATTTAACCATTCAACGGTAGTTCCATTCAATCATCCAAATTTTCGATTGTTTGATCTTTCAGCAAAATAGTTCCGTTTGGTTATCTGAATCCACAATTGTTCAATAAAGTAGTTCCTTTAGATCATCCAGCCATCTAATCGTTCAACAAGAAGTTCCGTTAGGTCATATAACACCCCGCATTTTATGAAAATTAAATAATTAAATAATGCATATGTGTGTATATATATATATGCATAGACATAAATACATATAAAAGAAGAATAAAATAATGGTAATAAATGATTGCATGTAATAAATACATGCATTAAACAGAAGAAAAGATTAATGCAAATGAAAATGCAACGCATACGTTAAAAGAAAGAAGAATTTGGTTGCATGCAGTATACATATGTTACATGCAATGATTTACAAATATTATGCATTAAAAATAAGAGAGAAATGAAAGAAAAAGAGGCATGCAAAATGATAAGGTTGCATGCAATGGTTTAAATAAATGATTACAACAAACATGAAAAAGAGGAATAAGAAAAGAACAATGACCACCACTATCCTTATTAACAAAAGCCTAAGTAGTCCAGTTCGTTAGAGCATGTGGCTTTCATGCAAATGGTACAGAGTTCGATCCCCGCCAGCGCCATATTTTTGTTTTAAGGGAACGACTAAGATAACACATATTCTAAAGAGAAAATATGTATAAACGCACTTATAATAAAAGCATACATATAAGGAAGTGTAGAAAAAAATATATGTATATGAAAATACATGCATATATACGATCAGATATATATATATATATATATATAAGAGAAAAGTTCAAAACAAGGTTGCAATCACAGAAATACGGAAAGAATTAATAAATGGCATAACACCGTTTGAATTCTGAAAACGAAATAAAAGTTATGCGTATATATATATATATATACGTATAAAATAGGCATTTGAAGTTTTGTATATGTATAAGAAGATTATATGTAAGTATAATATTTAAAATAAATCAAAGAGAGTATAACCGGATATTAATCAAGTGTTTAAAATCAAAAACATCAAAACAGTAAAAATCTGCACAAAAAAGGCTTGCGGGACCTGGGACCCCGGGGTCGACACCAACATAGGGGGTCGATCCTAGGGACGACACATATACATGGGGGTCGACCCCACCCCAGATCCGGGCAGATTCATTAATGAATCTGGACTATTTTCTAAACTAAGTTGGCTGCTGACGCAGCGCTGCGTGCACGATAAGATCCTGAACACCTATAAATAGGCTAGCGGAGCCTAGCCTAAATCTCACATTTTCTGAGAGGCCATCTGTAATAACCCGGAAAATACGAGACAATTTAAAATATTTAAATTGGTGATTTCAGAGGAATTTGAACAATTGAAATAGAATATTTCAATAAAATAGTGAATTAGAAATAGTGAGTCAGTTTGAAAATTTGAATTCAAACTTTGACTGACTGTGCAGGGTGGAAAATATAACGGATTTTAGCGAAACCAAAAATATTTAAATATGTTTATCAATACCTTTCTAACGAATCTGAAAAATCGAAGTTTCATAACGGGAATCAAAAGTTATGGCCGAATGAATTTTCAGAAAGTCGTTATATATAATATATAGCCCTGGAAAATTGATATTTTTCAAACGACCTCGGAATTCGACGAAACCACTTTTGTTGGGTCTAGGATGTCAAACTATTGCTAGGTTTCAAATTTCAGAATTTTTGAAGCTAGTATGTGAGCGTGGCAAAAGAAAAAGTGTTTGGTCAATTTCTATTAAATTGGATCGACCAGAAAATGGCCATTTTTCAAATGATCTCAGAATTTGACGAAACTAGTTTTTTTTGGACCGTATCGTCAAAACATAGCTAGATTTATTTTTCTGGAATTTTTCGAATCAGTTTGTGGCCCTGGCAAATTGAAATGTACGTTCAAAGTTAAAATTAAATGTTTTATACTTTAATTTGAAAAATAACTGACTGTAACAGTCGAATTGGCCAACGAAACATATCCCATTGTGTCCGGGATGGGGGTATTTAGCTAGGGGCGACAGTCGTTGGGCTTGAAAAGGAGTTCGTTGGTGAAAACCCTAATTTTCTGAAATATATATATATATATTCCGGCGAATCAGAAAATTCCATTCATTATTTAAAAAAAAAAACCCCCGTAACCCTCGATTTCAACGGCGAAACCCGTTCGTCGCTTCCCTCCTCGATTGCCGCCGTCTCCGCCACTTCCAGGCGCCGCCGCCACCACCGTTCGCTTCGTCTCCGCCTCCTCTTTAAATCCGACCCCAGCACCCCCTCCCTCGACGCCTCCTCTGCCTGAATCGAGCGCCCAAAGTCCATCGCTTCCCATCGCTGCCGCCGCTCCGATCTGCCACCGAGCGCCACCAAACCACCACCGACAAGACCGCCACTCGAAGCTTCCACGTCAGCACCCCCGATCGTCTCCACGTGCCACGGATTTCGCGAAAACCTCAAACCTAGTTTCGAACCATCGTGAAAGGTGAGTCCTTTTTGATGTCTGCACTTTGAAAAATCATATCTTTTTGGTGTGCTGACGAAATTCGATGAAATAGGAAACATCTGGACCGCAAGGAAGCTCTCGACCACATAGAAGAAGCCGCGGATTTTTCTAAGTCATCTATGATTTTTAGCACTCCACAAACCAATGTGAGAAATCTAAATTAAATAAATTTGAAAGGAAAATGTTGTGTATAAATTATATAAGCGAAATATAAATTACACACATGTTGTATGCCTCATGTACATGCGTGGTGTAAGCTATATGAGCGAAGTATGAATTATACATGCAAAGAATAATTGATATATGTATTGAAATGCAAGTGAAATATAGCAATAAAAATAATATATATATACTCCCCTCGTCCACAAACCATGGACGATATTTATTGTTGTGAAATATTGGATGAAAAATACGAATGGTTGAATAATTGTTTATGGTTGATATTGTTTGGTTGTGGTTGAAAAATACCCATTGGTGATTGAAATGAATTGGAAATATTTGTGGAAATAAAAATAAAACATGCCGCCTGCATGCGAATTAGATGCATGAATCCCCATTGTCAAAAACCGTGAGGTTTTAAGGTAGAGCGAGGAGCCGTACTAGGGACGGTGCCGGTTTTAACTACCCTGCCGTTATGCTGCCGAAATTTTGAATAATCTTTATGTGTTAGAATTATTTTCATATGTTGAAATTATCTTCATGCGTTGAAATTAAAGTCATGTGTTGAAAAATATCCATGTGTGGAAATGTTCATGTGTTGAAAAGTGATGTGTGGAAATTAAATTCATTTATGAATGAATGAAGTGTTTAAACAATAAAAATCAGCTTTTTATAATATATATGAAGTATGAAAAATATTCGCCTTATATATAAATAGTTTCAACAATAAAAATTCCATCTTTCTAATATGAACAACATAAATAAAATATCCATGTGTGGAAATGCTCATGTGTTGAGAAGTGTGTGTAGTGGAAAAGTTCATGTGTTGAATAAAAAGATCGAACAATAAAAATTACATCTTTATTGAAACTATGAAGTGTTGAAAACATCCATTTGTCGAATGAATATTTTAAATGATAAAAATATCATTTTTATCATATATGTGATATGCTAGAGATATGCGGACGTTGAAATAAATATTTGTGAAGAAATATTATTTTTAACATCCATAGGAACTAAATAAAATAGTCATGTGTTGAAATCTATTTTAGTTCGCCAAAATTATCATCTTTGAAATGTGAAGTGTTAAAAATAGCCACTTGTTCAAATAAATGTGCATGAGTTGAAATATACATTAATTAGCTAATGATACGATTTTAGCCTATGCATGCAACATTAGAATGAATGGTGTTCTTAAACCAAAGTAAATCAAATATGAAGTTGAATGGAAAATGATAAGTGATAAAAATTGTATATATGTACATGCATATTAATTGAACAGGGTATAGCAAAGGGGCTAGAGAAGAGGAATAAAATTTTGTGCCCAACAAATAGGTACTCATTTACTGTTTTGTTTGGGCGATGATTTTATGAGCCTGTTGGCTAGCCGCTTGGCTTTTTCTTTTTCTTTTTGACATGAGACGCCCGTGTGGCTATTTGGGAATTTTCCCAGCCCCTCCCGTACAAAGGAGGTTATGGCGAAATTTTCCAAAATTTAAAGGCGTTAGTGAAATAATTGAAGTGGAAACGATACAGGAATTTTTGAATGAACTATATTTATATAAATATATAAATTTAAATAAAATTAAAACGAAACATGGCCGTGCAGTTCGTGTTTTGAAACCGTGATTTCAAACGACTAGTGCAGGAAATCCGACCATTGGATTTTCCCGAAACCGCAACCGTTGGGTTCGCCTTGGAAATATCTTTCCAATGGCAGCAATTTTGTGAAGATCCGACGGTTGGATTGTCTGGAATGTTTAATTCAAATATGAAGAAAAACAGCGCCAGAAACGATTATATTTTTACATATATATAAATATAATTAAATAAAACCGAATAACGACGCTGCAGTTCGTAAATTGAAATCGTAACTTCAAATGACTAGTGTGGAAGATCCGACCGTCGGATTTTCCCAAAACTGAAACCGTTGGATTCGTTTTGAAATGACCTTCCTACTGGTATAAAATTTGTGAAGATCCAACGGTTAGATTTTCAGATATGTGTAAAACAAAATTAGTGAAAAACAGCGCCATTGCATCGACACGACCTGAAACGTCGTTTTATTAAATATGGCCATTTTAAATTAAATAGAATTGGCGATATATCGTTATAAAATACTATAGACGATATAGAGTGAAAATAAACCAATTTTGTTGTGTTTGCTTGATGTGTGATGGTTGAATGTATTTAACATGAAGATTATAACTAAAGAACTGAAATGTGAATGTTGAATAGTCCAACCATGTGATAAATTGTTTTGAAGATCTAAATATACGTGGGTTATTTGAAAAGGCCGAGTTCATCTCATTTCAAATAATCAATCGACGTTGAGAAGTCGAAGAGTCGAAGACGGTTGAAGACCGACGATCTTCATATTGGATGGATGGGCGCTACCGATGCTCGTGATTGGAGTAGCTACCACGAAGGAGCTGAAGTGGTAGCCATTCAAACATATTGTTGATGGTACGGATATGCGAGGAATTGGTGCCTCCGGTTTCGTTTAGACCCAAAACGGACTTGTAAATGGACTATGTGTCTGACATTGGATTTTGTTCTATGCTGATTGATCTTTGTTAAATATATATCTGTTTGGCGGCGGAGAATTTATTCTCTTGCTTAACGCCCTTCTCTGAGATGTACGAGCTCAGAGGTTATGTATTGATAGAAATCAGTCGCATGGAGTGGATTGCCTATATGGCACGCCAAAGTGGCATATGATCAAGGCTTCTGTTGCAAAGCAAAGTCTTGTGGTTAATGATCAAAGCATGGTCTGTGTGACGTAGCTTTGTGTATAACATGAATTCACGAGCCTCACACCTCGGTATGAGTCAAAAACGGGAGAGTGACTACAGGGACAGCACGACGTTTCTTTCTAGCTAAGGTGGTGTCAGTGACCTACCAGCCCTGACATTATATATACTTTTCACCTGTGTGATTGTTGGAATGCGAGGCGCCTCGATATAGGTCTGTAAGGACCGGGAAATGTGTGTTCAGGAATAACTAATCCTCAAAAGTAAGAGAGGACCGGCCCTGAAGATCCAAGGATCATAGTGGGGTCCTGGGACATTTGCTAGAGTGTCTCGAATCGGAGAGGAGCTTTCCCCTTGCCTCGACTCATGAAGGAATCCAATTTCCAATACTAAATATGCGGACGTGATTGTATTACTAGTACGACGACATAGTGGTATGGGTCATTTATGCCGCCTATGATTGATATTTATGATTGAAATCACTTTTGAAATATATATGCACTAGTAATAATATCAAACACTTTTGTTTAATTCGTATGAAGCATTTTTGGCCATTATAAGATAAAAACTCTATCCTCCGGCTTGCGTTGCATTGTGTGATGGGACCTAAGTCTTATAATGGCTTCATTTTATAAAAAGCATTGCGATGATTTAATCATTTACTTTATTTCATGCACTAGCACTCATTGGAGTAAACCCGTTCCGCGAAAGTGGCGTGGTCCTTTGATTTGCCTTATTATTGTTGTTAATAAGTTATGTAGATTTCTCATACCAGTCCCATGACTGACTCGTAGTTTGTTTCACCTTGCAAACTCGGGTGCCCTCATTTTCACATGGGCAGCCTAGTTACAGGTTTCTGACGCACCTTTTGGCTCATGGCGAGGCTTGACTACACCGTGCTGACTTGGATTTTCTCCGCCATTATTGTATCTATATTATGATTCCGCCATCAGCGATGTAGACTAATATTTATTTTGTGTACTCTTTATGTATGATTCCGCCTCAGGCGATGGTGACTGATTATGTATCATTATGCACTAAGTTGTATCCTGTACTGTGCTTCTCTAATGTGATGATATCTATATGATTCCGCTGTCATATGTGTATAAATTATTCTATTTTCTGTTTATGCTATTATCTGTGATCCGCTAATGATGATTAATGTGTTATATTCCAATGATTATCCTTAACACCGTGTCACGGGGTTTTGGGATCGTCACAGCTGATATCAGAGCTTTGGTTAACCTTAGTTTTGGAGTCTAATACATTAAACACTTCGTCAAAATAGAATCAGTAGTATTCTAAGGCGAGTCGCTCATTAGAGGTGGGACTAGTAAAGTCCTAGAATGAGCCAAGCAGAATAGCAAAAACAATTTGATCAGTCCATCGTTATCTTTCCGTAAATTTTCTGCTTAACTATGCAATAAACTATCATTTCTGTTAGATGACTCTTTTCTTGCTTATACAGAATTTGACAAATGGCTACCAGAGCAGCCGCCGCTAGAGGAGGCCGTGCCGGCCGAGGCCGAGGAAGGGGAGAAGCCCCAGTTCAAGAAGGACCTTTGATACAACCTCAGGCCGCTCAATTCTTCGAGCTGGACCGTGTAGCCAAGAGATTCAAAAACTTAGGAGGCAAGACCTTCTCGGGAACTGGCATAGTAATAGAGGCCCTTGCATGGCTCAAAACATGCGAGAAAATTCTTGAAGGCCTAAGGCTTGGAGACGAAGATAAAGCTATTATGGGCGCCTGGCTTATGCAGGAACAAGCTGAACTATGGTGGGAATCTCTCACCGTTGGGAATAGAGAAGCTGGAAGAACATGGGATGGATTCAAAGAACTCTTCAAGGAGAAATATGTCCCGGAACAAGCACTGGAAAGAATGCACGATGACTTCGCCAACCTCCAGCAGGGGGATCTTTCCGTGTAGGATTATCTAAATAAATTTACACTATTGTCGCCCTATGCTTCGAAGCTCGTCGCCACTGCAAAGTCCAAAAATAAGAGGTTTATCCTTGGGCTAAGGTGACAATATCATGATAGAGCCATGGCCCATGTCAAGCTGGAATTTAACGAACTGGTGGAAATGACATGCAACTACAAAGACCTTGACCATAGGCATCTGGAGCAGGATCGCGCTAAAAGCCAAGCCGGGAACAAACGCAAGCCTGCTGCGAATCAAGCTGAGTCAAGCCAAGCAGCATCTTCAAAACCTCAGACTGGCAAGCCGCCGAGAGGAAGTTGCTATAACTGTGGCAAAGTGGGGCACTACTCTAATGTGTGCACAACCCCGAAGAGGCAGAAGACAAATTCACAAGGTTCAAGCCAGGGTTCCCAGAACCCTCGCTCCTGCTTTAATTGCCGCAAGACCGATCATCTGGTCAAAGACTGTCCTTTGCTGAAGAAGGCCACAGTAGCTCACGTGTATGATGGGTCGAGCCCGCCAGCTGCTTCCGACGGAGCAGGTAAACCTGATGTTTTGGGAGGTACCCTTACAATTATAAATATTCCTGTTTCTGTACTGTTTGACATAGGTGCATCGCGTAGTTTTATTGCTAGTAACACAATGCACAAATTAAAGTTAAAACAGAGAAAGCTCAAAGAATCGGTAGAAGTACATAATCCGATAGGTGGTTCTATTATTCTCAGTTCATGTTGTAGAGTGCCAATCTCTTATTCTTCCTACAAAATTTCTTTCAAGTTGATCATCATGGATTTCCCCGAATTCGATATCATTCTCGGGCTAGATTGGTTAACGAAGTATGAAGCTGAGGTAAAGTGTGCGGAAAGAATCGTTAAAATTCGAACGAAGCTTGGATATATTACGGTACCATGTCATGGTTCGAATCCAAATAGAGAAGAATTTTGGTCAGCATTAGAAGTTATCCCCACTTCCATAGAAAAGATTCCGATTGTTAGAAACTATGCGGATGTGTTTGAAGAAGTTGAAAACTTACCTCTGCAAAGAGAAATAGAATTACGGATCGATCTAATTCCCAATGCCAGACCAGCGGTACATCCAATTCGCAGAATGACTCCGAAGGAAAAAAGAAGAGTTAGGCGATCAAACTCGTCAACTGTTGTGGAAGGGTCTAATCAGACCTAGTTTTTCTAATTGGGGTGCAGCTGTTGTGTTTGTCCCAAAGTCAGAAGGTACTCTTCGATTATGCGTTGATTACCGAGACCTCAACAAACAGACGCTCAAAAACAAGTATCCATTGCCCCGCATCGATGATTTGCTAGACCAATTGAATGGGGCGAAAGTATTTTCCCGAATGGACCTAGCTACATGTTTTCATCAATTGAGAATAGCAGAAGAGTGTGTTCCTTTGACAGCTTTCAGAGGTCCAGACATATTTTATGAATGGTTGGTAATGCCGTTTGGCCTGTGTAACGCTCCAGCATACTTTGTCGATCTAATGAATAGAGTGTTCAGGGGAGTTCTGAATAAATTTGTCCTCGTATTCATCGATGATATTTTAATCTACTCCAAATCAAAACCTGAGCATGAAAAACACTTAGAACAAGTATTGGAGATTCTAAGAAAGAACGTCTTCAAAGCCAAATTCTCTAAATGTGGCAAGAAGAAGTGAAATTTCTTGGCCATGTCGTGTCAGAGAAAGGGATTTCTTTAGACCTAAGCAAAATAACAACGATTCAAGACTGGAAACAACCCACTACTCCCACAGAAGTTAGAAGTTTTATGGGGTTGGCTAGTTATTATCGAAAATTCGTTAAGGATTTTTCAAAGATATCCGGTCTGTTAACAAACCTCACGAAGAAGCATGAGAAATTCAAGTGGACTTCCGACTGTGAAGAAGCTTTCTAGGAATTGAAATCGAAACTGACCACTGCTCCAGTATTAACCATTATTGATGGCAATCAGGATCTAATAGTTTGGACAGATGATTCTATTAGAGGTCTTGGTGCAGTGTTAATGCAAAAAGGCCAAGTAGTCGCTTATGCAAGCCGCCAACTGAAACCGCATGAGAAGAATTATGTAACTCATGATCTTGAGTTGCTGGCCATCGTTTTTGCATTGAAAATTTGGAGGCATTATTTATTGGGCGAGAAATTTATATTGTACATAGACCATCAATCATTGAAGTATTTATATACCTGGAAAGATCTGAATTTGAGACAGCAGCGTTTGCTAGAATTTCTTGCAGCGTATGATCTTGATATCCTGTATACGCCGGGAAAGGCTAACGTTGTAGCAGATGCGCTTAGTAGAAAAACCGCAATCGTTGCCAATCTTATAATTACGCCAGGACTGATTGGTAAAATATCTGTTCTTCAGAAAAGTGACAATTTTGTGAAAGAGATGATAAAAAGGATTCAAAGGGGCGAAGGCTCCAGTTTCCAAGTGGATAGTGAGGGAGTTCTAAGACTGAATAGAAGAATATGTGTTCCCGACATTCCTGAGCTCAAAAGAGAGGTGCTAGATGAATGCCATAAATCCAAATTTTGCATCCATCCTGGGGTGAGTAAAATGTACCAAGATATCAAATGCACTTTTTGGTGGAGGGCAATGAAAAGGGATATTTCTTTGTATGTTAGCAGATGCCCTACTTGTCAATTGGTCAAGAGTGACCAACAGAAGCTAGCTGGATTATTGCAACCGTTGGAAGTCCCAAGTTGGAAATGGGAACATATTTCCATGGATTTCATAGATGGTTTGTCGTGAACCAGGAAAGGTAATGACAACATTTGGGTAATCGTAGATCGCTTCACGAAGACTGCCCATTTTATACCTGTCAGATCCAATAGAACCGCTCAAAGTCTAGCACAGATATATTTCAAAGAAATCGTTAAGCTGCATGGAATTCCCATCAGCATAGTCAGTGATAGAAACCCGATATTTGCTAGCAAATTCTGGGAGGCTTTCCAAACAGAATTGGGAACGAAACTGAATATGAGCACCGCTTATCACCCTCAAACAGATGGCCAAACTGAGCGGGTGAATAGAATTCTAGAAGATTTATTGCGGGCTTGTATAATTGATTTTGGTGGGTCATGGGAAGATCATCTGCATTTGGCAGAATTCTCATATAACAATAGCTATCAAGCAAGTTTGGGAATGTCGCCATTTGAAGCATTATATGGCAGACCCTGCAGATCTCCAGCATGTTGGGTAGAACCTGGTAATAGACTTGTGTTAGGACCCGATATGATTAGAGAAGCATCTGATAAAGTCGACTTCATCAAAAAGCGATTGAGAACCCAAAAAGCCGACAGAAAAGTTATGCAGATTCTAGAAGGAGAGATTTGACATTTGCTGTTGGTGATCATGTTTGTTTGAAAGTTTCTCCGATGAGAGGAGTAATCAGATTTGGCAAAACTGGGAAGTTGGCACCGAGATTTATTGGTCCCTTTCCTATACTCGAACGAATTGGAACTCTTGCTTATAGGGTTCAATTACCAGATTGGTTACCTGGAGTGCATGATGTGTTTCACGTATCTCAACTTAGAAGACATGTGCATGATCCAGATCTTGTTGTAGAAGAAGCAGCGCAAC
Source organism: Allium sativum (assembly GCA_030737875.1). Classification (NCBI taxonomy): domain Eukaryota; kingdom Viridiplantae; phylum Streptophyta; class Magnoliopsida; order Asparagales; family Amaryllidaceae; genus Allium; species Allium sativum. Next base: position 101,663,683 of record CM060924.1, read on the forward strand.
AGGATATAGACATAACTCCAGAATTAGCAGTCAGAAGGGAGCCATTGAAGATTGTTGGCAAAGAAACTAGAGAACTCAGAAGTAAAAAGGTTCATTTAGTTAAAGTGCAGTGGAGCAGTGATCCTAGAGACTGTACTTGGGAGACTGAGGAAAGCATTAAGCAAACTAACCCCAAATGCAGAGTGGATATCTCTGACTAACTCCGGTGCAAGGTACCTTTACAATACTTTGCATTTACATTTTGTTTCCTACTTTACTGTTGTTTCCTTTTCGAGGACGAAAAGTTTTAAGTGGGGGAGATTGTAATAAACCGGAAAATACGAGCCAATTTAAAAATTTTAAACTGGTGATTTCAGAGGAATTTGAACAATTGAAATAGAATATTTCAATAAAATAGTGAATTAGAAATAGTGAGTCAGTTTGAAAATTTGAATTCAAACTTTGACTGACTGTGCAGGGTGCAAAATATAACGGATTTTAGCGAAACCAAAAATATTTAAATCTGTTTATCAATACCTTTCTAACGAATCTGAAAAATCGAAGTTTCATAACGGGAATCAAAAGTTATGGCCGAATGAATTTTCAGAAAGGTCGCTATATAGAATATATAGCAATGGAAAATTGATATTTTTCAAACGACCTCGGAATTCGACGAAACCACTTTTGTTGGGTCCGGGATGTCAAACTATTGCTAGGTTTCAAATTTCATAATTTTTGAAGCTAGTATGTGAGCGTGGCAAAAGAAAAAGTGTTTGGTCAATTTCTGTTAAATTGGATTGACCAGAAAATGGCCATTTTTCAAACGATCTCAGAATTCGACGAAACTAGTTTTGTTGGGACCGTATCGTCAAAACATAGCTAGATTTATTTTTCTGGAATTTTTCGAATCAGTTTGTGGCCCTGGAAAATTGATATGTACGTTCAAAGTTAAAATTAAATGTTTTATACTTTAATTTGAAAAATAACTGATTGTAACAGTCGAATTGGCCAACGAAACATATCCCATTGTGTCCGGGATGGGGGTATTTACTTAGGGGCGATAGTCGTTGGGCTTGAAAAGGAGTTCGTTGGTGAAAACCCTAATTTTCTGAAATACATATATTCCGGCGAATCAGAAAATTCCATTCATTATTCAAAAAAACAAAAAAAACCCGTAACCCTCGATTTCAACGGCGAAACCCGTTCGCCGCTTCCTTCCTCGATTGCCGCCGTCTCTGCCACTTCCAGGCGCCGCCGCCACCACCGTTCGCTTCATCTCCGCCTCCTCTTCAAATCCGACCCCAACACCCCCTCCCTCGACGCCTCCTCCGCCTGAATCGAGCGCCCAAAGTCCACCGCTTCCCATCGCCGCCGCCGCTCCGATCTGCCACCGAGCGCCACCAAACCACCACCGACAGGACCGCCACTCGAAGCTCTTCCACGTCAGCACCCCCGATCGTCTCCACGTGCCACGGATTTCGTGAAAACCTCAAATCTAGTTTCGAACCATCGTAAAAGGTGAGTCCTTTTCGATGTCTGCACTTTGAAAAATCATATCTTTTTGGTGTGTTGACGAAATTCGATGAAACAGGAAACATCGGGACCGCAAGGAAGCTCTCTACCACATAGAAGAAGCCGCGGATATTTCTGAGTCATCTACGATTTTTAGCACTCCGCAAACCAATGTGAGAAATCTAAATTAAATAAATTTGAATGGAAAATGTCGTGTATAAATTATATAAGCGAAATATAAATTACACACATGTTGTGTACCTCATGTACATGCGTGGTGTAAGCTATATGAGCGAAGTATGAATTATACATGCAAAGAATAATTGATATATGTGTTGAAATGCAAGCGAAATATAGCAATAAAAATAATATATATATATATACTCCCCTCGTCCACAAACCATGGACGATATTTATTGTTGTGAATTGGTGTGAAATATTGGATGAAAAATACGAATGGTTGAATAATTGTTTGTGGTTGATATTGTTTGGTTGTGGTTGAAAAATACACATTGGTGATTGAAATGAATTGGAAACATTTGTGGAAATAAAAATAAAACATGCCGCCTGCGTGCGAATTAGATGCATGAATCCCCATTGCCAATAACCGCGAGGTTTTAAGGTAGAGCGAGGGGCCTAACTAGGGACGGTGCCAGTTTTAACTACCCTGCCGTTATGCTGCCGAAATTTTGAATAATCTTTATGTGTTAGAATTATTTTCATATTTTGAAATTATCTTCATGCGTTGAAATTAAAGTCATGAGTTGAAATATATCCATGTGTGGAAATGTTCATGGGTTGAAAAGTGATGTGTGAAAATTAAATTCATTTGTGAATGAATGAAGTGTTTAAACAATAAAAATCACCTTTTTATAATATATATGAAGTATGAAAAATATTGGCCTTATATATAAGTAGTTTCAACAATAAAAATTCCATCTTTCTAATATGAACAACATAAATAAAATATCCATGTGTGGAAATGCTCATGTGTTGAGAAGTGTGTGTAGTGGAAAAGTTCATGTGTTGAATAAAAAGATCGAACAATAAAAATTACATCTTTATTGAAACTATGAAGTGTTGAAAACATCCATTTGTCGAATGAATATTTTAAATGATAAAAATATCATTTTTATCATATATGTGATATGCTAGAGATATGCGGACGTTGAAATAAATATTTGTGAAGAAATATTATTTTTAACATCCATAGGAACTAAATAAAATAGTCATGTGTTGAAATCTATTTTAGTTCGCCAAAATTATCATCTTTGAAATGTGAAGTGTTAAAAATAGCCACTTGTTCAAATAAATGTGCATGAGTTGAAATATACATTAATTAGCTAATGATATGATTTTAGCCTATGCATGCAACATTAGAATGAATGGTGTTTTTAAACCAAAGTAAATCAAATATGAAGTTGAATGGAAAATGATAAGTGATAAAAATTGTATATATGTACATGCATATTTATTGAACATGTTATAGCAAAAGGGCTAGAGAAGAGGAATAAAATTTTGTGTCCGACAAATAGGTACTCATTTACTGTTTTGTTTGGGTGATGATTTTATGAGCCTGTTGGCTAGCCGCTTGACTTTTTCTTTTTCTTTTTGACATGAGACGCCCGTGTGGCTATTTGGGAATTTTCCCAGCCCCTCCCATACAAAGGTGGTTATGGCAAAAATTTCCAAAATTTAAAGGCGTTAGTGAAATAATTGAAGTGGAAACGATACAGGAATTTTTGAATGAACTATATTTATATAAATATATAAATTTAAATAAAATTAAAACGAAACGTGGCCGTGCTGTTCGTGTTTTGAAACCGTGATTTCAAATGACTAGTGCGGGAAATCCGACCATTTTATTTTCTCGAAACGGCAACCGTTGGGTTCGCCTTGGAAATATCTTTCCAACGGCACCAACTTTGTGAAGATCCGACGGTTGGATTGTCTGGAATGTTTAATTCAAATCTGAAGAAAAACAGTGCCAGAAACGATTATATTTATATATATATATATAATTAAATAAAATCGAATAACCACACTGTAGTTCGTAAATTGAAATCTTAACTTCAAATGACTAGTGTGGAAGATCCGACCATCGGATTTTCCCAAAACTGAAACCGTTGGATTTGTTTTGAAATGACCTTCCTAAGGATATAAAATTTGTGAAGATCCAACGGTTAGATTTTCAGATATGTGTAAAACAAAATTAGTGAAAAACAGCACCATTGCATCGACACGACCTGAAACCTTGTTTAATTAAATATGGCTGTTTTAAATTAAATAAAAATGGCGATATATCGTTATAAAATACTATAGACGATATAGAGTGAAAATAAACCAATTTTGTTGTGTTTGCTTGATGTGTGATGGTTGAATGTATTTAACATGAAGATTATAACTAAAGAACTGAAATGTGAATGTTGAATAGTCCAACCATGTGATAAATTGTTTTGAAGATCTAAATATACGTGGGTTATTTGAAAAGGCCGAGTTCATCTCATTTCAAATAATCGATCGACGTTGAGAAGTCGAAGAGTCGAAGATGGTTGAAGACCGACGATCTTCATATTGGATGGATGGGCGCTACCGATGCTCGTGATTGGAGTAGCTACCACGAAGGAGCTGAAGTGGTAGCCGTCCAAACATACTGTTGATGGTACGGATATGCGAGGAATTGGTGCCTCCGGTTTCGTTCAGACCCAGAACGGACTTGTAAATGGACTGTGTGTCTGACATTGGATTTTGTTCTGTGCTGATTGATCTCTGTTAAATATATATCTGTTTTGCGGCGGAGAATTTATTCTCTTGCTTAACGCCCTTCTCTGAGACGTACGAGCTCAGAGGTTATGTATTGATAGAAATCAGTCGCATGGAGTGGATTGCCTGTGTGGCACGCCTAAGTGGCATATGGTCAAGGCTTCTGTTGCAAAAGCAAAGTCTTGTGGTTGATGATCAAAGCATGGTCTATGTGACGTAGCTTTGTGTATAACGTGAATTCGTGAGCCTCACACCTCGGTATGAGTCAAAAACGGGAGAGTGACTGCAGGGAGAGCACGACGTTTCTTTCTACCTAAGGTGGTGTCAGTGACCTACCAGCCCTGACATTATATATACTTTTCACCTGTGTGGTTGTTGGAATGCAAGGCGCCTCAATATAGGTCTGTAAGGACCGGGAAATGTGTGTTCAGGAATAACTAATCCTCAAAAGTAAGAGAGGACCGGCCCTGAAGATCCAAGGATCATAGTGCGGTCCTGAGACATTTGCTAGAGTGTCTCGAATCGGAGAGGAGCTTGCCCCTTGCCTCGACTCATGAAGGAATCCAATTTCCAATACGAAATATGCGGACGTGATTGTATTACTAGTACGGCGACATAGTGGTATGGGTCATTTATGCCGCCTATGATTGATATTTATGATTGAAATCGCTTTTGAAATATATATGCACTAGTAATAATATCAAACACTTTTGTTTAATTCGTATGAAGCATTTTTGGCCATTATAAGGTAAAAACTCTATCATCCGGCTTGCGTTGCATTGTGTGATGGGACCTGAGTCTTATAATGGCTTCATTTTATAAAACGCATTGCGATGATTTAGTCATTTACTTTATTTCATGCACTAGCAGTCATTGGAGTAAACCCGTTCCACGAAAGTGGCGTGGTCCTTTGATATTCCTTATTATTGTTGTTAATAAGTTATGTAGATTTCTCATACCAGTCCCATGACTGACTCGTAGTTTGTTTCACCTTGCAAACTCGGGTGCCCTCATTTTCACATGGGCAGCCTAGTTACAGGTTTCTGACGCACCTTTTGGCTCATGGCGAGGCTTGACTACACCGTGCTGACTTGGATTTTCTCCGCCATTATTGTATCTATATTATGATTCCGCCATCGGCGATGTAGACTGATATTTATTTTGTGTACTCTTTATGTATGATTCCGCCTCAGGCGATGGTGACTGATTATGTATCATTATGCACTAAGTTGCATACTCTACTGTGCTTCTCTGATGTGATGATATATATATGATTCCGCTGTCATATGTGTGTAAATTATTCTATTTTCTGTTTATGCTATTATCTGTGATCCGCTAATGATGATTAATGTGTTATATTCCAATGATTATCCTTAACACCGTGTCACGGGGTTTTGGGATCGTCACACCGTCTAAGCTCTGCCATTCTTTTTCCTCCTCTAATCTCTTCAAAAAAAATAAGATAATTAGTTTTGGGAAATTATGAATCAAGATCTGGAGGAAAAGAATGTATATCTACAAATGGGTGCTCGTAATTCATATCAAAGTAAGGTAAATTCTTGGATCTAGTCTATTTAATTTTCTCCTCTTTCATCCCTTTTTCTTTTAGTTAAGAATTATGGATCCATGGTTATTTAGGGTCATAATCCAGTTGGGAGAACTGTGGAATACTATATCTGGATCAGATTCATGAGTTGGAAAGCAATTAGGTGAGTGGATTTAAAATATACCTTTTTGATAATGGTATAGTTATCGTTTGACATTCCCCGTTAATATGCAATGTAAAGCTGCTAGAATGATTAAAGTGTTGAAATGTTAATACAACATATTGAAATATTAATATGTTAATATGTTGGAATATTCATATGTTGGAATGTTAATATGTTGAAATGTAAATCTGTTGGAATGTAAACTTGTTAAAAATGTGGAAGCAATTACTGTTGTATACATGCATGTTTTAATTACATGTTAACCTAAGACATATTATGTGCATGGAACCTTAACTATAGAAATTAGGATAATTACATGTTAAATTGTTAGACTAGAATAATTAAATGATTGATAGTTACATTTTTATTATTTTAGAATAGAGTTAATTACATGTTAGAAAGAACATGTGAGATGATTATAAGTTAAAAATAGAATTACAGTAAAAAAAATTAGGAAGAATGGACATGCCTAAATTATATGGAAAATTTACAGAAATTAGAAAACTGTAACGCACTTAGACACGAGGTTAAATTCAACTTGCGGTAGAAGTATGCCCGGAACCGCCCGACAAATCCAGCATCCACAAGTTGTTAGTTTAATATGAGGGGTCTAGTGCGTAAATATACATGTAACAGTGCTAAGACACGAGGTTAAGTCAAACTTGTGGTAGAAGTCTTCCCGGAACCGCCCAGCAAATCCAGCATCCACAATTGGTCGGCTTAATGTGAGAGGTCTAGTGCATAAATATATATAAAAATATATGTATGTAAAAGGATAGAAATAAATGACACTAATTGTGATTAATGGAAATGAATAGGAAATTAATGAAAGTTAGAACAGTAAAAGAAGTGGAATGAACGGGGAATGATAATAACCTATTATCAATAAATTACATTAATGAGAATGTTATATAATAGGTACCCTTGTCCTAGGGACAAATGGAAATTATAACTTAGGTTATAATAAACGAGAAAGACAATGGAATAACTTATGTAATGAGATAAGTTGTACTTAATTATAAATTAAGTTATCTGTGAGAACGAGAATCTGAAACCTATTGATAAGGACAACATAGGTTATATTTATGGAAAGGAAACTTATTAGTAAACCTGAGTTAAGAGAACTAAGATGAGTAAACAACGATAAGTTGTAGTGACAGTGTAAGATGAACTTATGATTAAATAAGAAAGAATGAGGTAAACTTATGAAATGAAATAAGTCACATTTAATCATAAATAATAAGTGACATGTTAAACAGAAAACATGTGAATTGAGATATACTTAATTACATATTAAGTAGAACATGTTATTGCAACAATGGAATCAAACAATGAATAATATGAAAAGATTGTAGACTACAGACCTTGAGTTACAATATAGAGAATAACATGTTATGGGCTTAGTAATAAACTTAAATGGGTTAAGTTATATGACTGAAATTAATAAGAAAGAAGGGTCCATTCCTTAGAGATAAAAGGGACTCAGAAAGAACTTGGTAACCTGGATAAGAAGTTAATATGAATTGAGATAACCAAGTTAAACTGGAAACCTGATGAGGTAGAGCAAGCACATATTTGAATGTTTAAACATAGGGTCTAATAACACATTAAAATGAGGCGCTTGGACCATTCCGTATGTTTGAAGACGAATAACCCAATGGGGTATATCATCATGGTATCATGGGACACGAGGGGAGTGCATGTCCATCTGACTATTCTGCTGGATCCGAAGGATCGGAAGGGGAAGCACACGGCTTCTTGGAACATGGAGGTTACTCCTGGTAGTCCTCTGTGCTGTGACAGTGTTCTACTGCGCTCACAGAGGTTAGGTCTGCACGTTTCTACCCAGTGAGTATGCCTTGATTGCCACGATAGTAGGCAATCTGAAGACTGTAGGGTGGTATAGGTGATTCGACGATCTCGTTGCCTGACTTGGCTAGGTTATGACCACCCTTGTATACAGATAGGTCTAACCATTAGATAGTAGAGTCGTCGGATGCCTACCATTGATGGTCAGCTTGATACGTGATGCGCGATGTGAAAAGGCAGAGAGCTAAACCAATAGCCCATAGACCTTTTGCTATCAAGGTTATGGATGAGGGAAATGCCCATTAGGATTTGTTGTTTTCTCTTGGGCCAGGTCGTTAGTTCTTAATCTTGTTCACCTTTCATTTATTGAGGGAGGGGTCAGGTGGGACCATAGCCACTGAAAATGCAGACCTTAGCATTTGTGTAAACAGAAACCCTAAAAGCTCCCGATCGAGTTCCATGTTTCTTGTACAGCCCTGCCACGGGACTCAGTGCATAGTAGAGGATATATGCGGTTAAGACATCGAGTACGATTGATAATACATACGTGGGAGAGTCTAGATACATGCATGTCTGCTCTGGGTGGGGTATCATAGACTCATAAGTCATTACTCTGTGATCTGATTCGATCAAAGATGGCAGTCCGTACAATTACGTAGCATGGCGATGGCAGATTTATGTGGAACGTAGCATTGTTATATAAAGATCCATTCGTCACTCCGGCGTAGGATGAGGGACTGCGTATATTTATGAGGCATTACGGCGAAGACCGTGCGAGTGGGGGTACTATGAGGTGTACTTTAATATTGGGGGTAACTACATATATACAGTATTAGGAAGTTGATGGGTACGACCTATGTGTAAGCCTTGAGTGTTGTTAACCCAAGTAACCTAATAAATAGGAAAATGCAACTGAACGGTATATGTAGGATTATTCAAGATGTGTAGTTTAAACGCAGTCACCAGGACTTGTGTTCTGACCCCCTCCTCATAACATACTCGCATGTTAGATCTGTGGCAGAGATATGATAGCTTTGGATACTGGTTAGGCAGTATTATTACTACGGTAAGGCTATATTTTTGTTATATTGTATTTTATCCATTCCGCTGTGAGATATTTTCTGAGCTCTGATATATTTTATATCTCTGTCTTTTCTACAGGATACCAGAGCAACCAACATGAGTTTCGATGGATTAGAATTTTGAAGAAAAAAATTCGATCTGTCGGAATTTGGGTTGTTACAGGTTATCCGGATATCCAACTGTTCAGCTAGCAGTTTCGTTTGATTATTTCGGTATTGGATATCTAACGTCTAACCTTATTCCTAACCTATAGGATATGAAAATGCATGATTACTCTCTAAGAGAGCGACACTGATCCCTTTTTATGGGAAGATGTACATATTATAACTAGCCCCGCTTAGGGGGCAAATCTACTAGTTGGAGATGTAAGTATTTAGCCCTACATAGGTGCAACTCCATTTGATGGAGATGTATGTATTGTATTCCTACTTGGAGGCAACTCCATTTGATGGAGATGTAAGTATTCTAGCTTCTCTTCTTGGAAGCTTTATTTGATGTTGCTTCTCTTCTTGGAAGCTTTATTTTTTTGTTGTTTCTCTTCTTGGAAGCTTTATTTTATGTTGTTTCTCTTCTTGGAAGCTTTATTTTATGTTGCTCCTCTTATTGGAAGCTTTATTTGATGTTTCTTCTCTTCTTGGAAGCTTTAATTATTGTTGCTTCTCTTCTTGGAAGCTTTATTTGTTGTTGATTCTCTCCTTGGAAGCTTTATTTGACCCACCTTTTCTTTCAAAGGATTTATTGATTCACCTTTTCTTCGAAAGGCTTCATCAAAGGTATGCTCCGCACCTTTCATAGAAGTATTCATATATTTCAACATAATACATGTGATAAAAGCAGTTTAAGAAATTTTAAAGACAATGGAGATAAAATTTGAAGGAATCTCATTTAATTCAAGCAATGATTAGCATTTAGTCGCTTCTTTGTTGCATATATATTTGGGTAGCTTTTATCGAAGCTTGTCATTGACTAGTAGCTTTGTCATGCCCTTACTCATGCATTGCCCTCTTTAAGCGCTCATTTTGAGCTTTTTATTGTATGCGCCGGCTTAGACAGGTTTTGGGTTTTACCTGTAATAACACTTGAACTTGTATTAATATTTGTTCGATTGTAAGTAAAAGATAAAGTTAAATGACTAATGAAAGTAATCCTTTAAGATAGAAAACTTATTGTTAAATTCTAATCCCATGTTGTAGTGCCTTTGACCACTCTTTCCACCGGTCATCCTTCAACCTTTTTAAGTAGGATTTCTTTACCTTTTGGTTTGATTTATTTTCATCGAACCATGACATTGACTGGTCTTGTGTCCTCTTTTCTTGTGATAGAAACAATAATCTTATTCTTTGCCCGACTTTGAAGTGCCTTTTGCAAAAGAATCGGAACCAAACTCTTCTGCCTTCTGGCCTTGCTTTAAGCTCTTATTCGTGTTGAGAATTTCTTCCATGCAGATGAATTTGTCGGCTTTAGAATAAAAATCACCTAAGCTCTCACATTCATTTAATATAAGCTCCTTCCGGAAGTGGGTTGGTATAAGTAATCCTGAACGCACGTCTATTAGCTTCTTACTGTTTGTGGCCTCTTTTACTTTGAGTGATTCATCATGAAATCTCTTCCTATAGCGGTCAAGTGACTCTTTCGGTCCCGGATTAATATTGGCTAGATCATAAATGTTGATTGTTAGGTCATTTCACATATGGAATTGTGTGCTAAACGCGGTGGACAATTGTTTCCAGGTTGTGATGATTGGGTCGTGATATGTCTGCACCATTTGATAGCTTCCTCACGAAGAGTTGTCGGGAAGATCTTGCATCAAAGGGTTTCAAGAATATTATACAAATTCATGTATTCTTCAAAGATGTAGAGGTGGTTTTCATGGTTTGTAGTATATATGAGTTGTGGACTTTCATATCGTAGGAACCTTAGCCGTCATTATCTTATTGGAGAAGGAGATTCCCTATAATTTCCTATTTCCTGACGACAATAGGCTTTCATTTTCTTCGGAACTCATCATCTCTCTTAATGCTTGATTTCTTCCTTGCAAAACTAAACCGTTCTGTAGATTTGATGAGGACCTAGTTTGACTATTAAACTCTTGAGGTGCCATCTCTTTGATCCGCCTCATAAGGCTCTACTTCAGGGAACCCCTGGGCTAAGTCTTCTTCAATAAATCTTCTAGTGGTATCAATCTTTGAAGCCAAGTGCAATATTCCCAATTCATCACTTGCACCCTTCATTAAACTCGAAGGTTCTCCAACCTCCATTTTTACTAAATTGAAGTTTAAAGGTAAGCTATTTTCTAAAGTAGACGATGTCTTGAAATCTTGTTCACCGTTTTCCTTAATCTAACCATCTTTAACTGATTTTGAGAGTATCTTGCTACAACGGAATGAGAAATAAGGAAGGAATAAGAAATAATGATGGAGGTTTAGGCCCTCCTTCTAGCGCCAAAATGTTAACAATTTTTTTTGTCAACACCGAAATGTAGGGTTATGGTTATGGACCTAGGGTAATCTAGTCCTTTTTAAGCTTGAATGAATTTACCGTTCCTTAGATATCAAGATCCTGAGTCTGAAGATTAGTTACTCTTCCATCAAGAGGTGAGTATCACGCTTACGAGACTTAAGGATAACAGTTATCTTGGGATAGGCTTCAACAGTCGTTACTAACTGGAGCTAGAATACGCGTTAGGGGCAGATCGGTAGTATTTAGGGATATTGGATTGAGGAACATTAATATTCATAGTGGTTTGGTTCGGATTGAACCTACATCCACTTTAAGGTCTTTGATGATTTTATTCATAGTGGCGGTTACACGATAAATCCCCAATTTGATTTCAAATTAGTGTTTTGGCTCTTAGAATAGAATATAAGATTTTGGGATGAGGAGAGGATCCCCAAATTGTAACTCATGGGGTATTATTTATAGACAATTTGGGCCCCTTTAGTGGCATTCGAGTAGGAAACCCGGTTCCGCCTCAATCTTTCGATATCGAATCACCTTAGTGGCTCTTGGTTTTGGAACCACTGGCTTCGGTCTGAGTTTCTCTGTTTCGATGTCGTGGTATTAGTATCAACCCGCTTTCATGTCCCTTACTTTAGGTGCCGAAGTTATAGAAATTGTGGTAGCAGTACTGCACAAATGCTTCGGTTCTGGAACTTTATAAAGGCTCTAGTGTCGTCTTAGTTGTTTTCTTCTTTAATACTTGGTAACATTCTAATTGCTTTCCTTTGCTCTGTGTTTGGTACCGTCCCCCACGATATTGGATCTCGACCTTTGGCTTCGACCTTTACTGCTCATATTTATGTTTCCACCTTTGAATCTTCGGTGTCGTGTCTCTTTCCTTATTACTTTGGCATTGGTTTGCACAACTGACACTTTCGGTGTCTTGGTATCGGTTTCATGCCTTAACTTCATTTCCTCTTTTGATGTCGGCTCTCTGGGCTTCAGCTTTATAAATTTTCCTTCCTATTTCGATGTCGACACCAAGCTAATTGCTCATTCCATGTTGGGGTCAACACAAGGTCTTCATTCTCTTCTTTTCCTGCTCTTTTGGTATCATTGTTATGGACTTTCCCTTTGAACTCTTTGCTATCGGTGCCGGCTCGACACCTTCATGTTACAGTATCAATCAGGCTCTTTTCAAGCCTCTACTTTAGTGCCGATCTTACTAGATTCTCCTTTATATTTTTGTATCGTCACTAGCTCTATTGGCCTTCTCTTGAACTCTTTACTTTCATATGGGTTTTGTTAGTTTTTGAATCAATTTAATCGAAACCCTTGTATGAACTGTTTAACAATTAAACTTAGGATCTTAGCAAGAATCAATAAATTAAACTAAACCAATTTAGGGTTTTTACCTTTGAAGTTGATTCCACCTTGAGATCAAAGAATTGATGTATCGAATCTGAGCAAAATAGAAGTGCCTTGCCTCCACAAGTATCCATCAGTACATTTTTCTTTGATTTCAATCAAATTGAATTATGAAACGAAAGAGAGTTGCTAGCCACCATTTTATTCTAGTGTTTTTGAAAGGTATATCTTAACTTTTCTGGTTCGACCTTATCTCTTATAACCTAGGGTTCAAGCCGCCTATTTTAAAGCAATATACATGTTCCTTTTAAACCAAAGCTTTTTCTATCAAATAGGAACCCCAATAAATACCATTTCAATATCAAATAAAATACCAACATTTTGATATTTTATTTGACTAAAATAAAATCTCTTTTATAACGTTCAATCGTGTGACCCTATAGGTTATTACAATTTCACATAAGAATTATATTTCTTGAATATAAGCTTGGATCGATAATGAGTTTAAGGTTTTTGGCCTGAGCAATAGCCATATTGTTATCGCAATGTATATCATTGGATCAACAATAAATTAAGTTCAACCATGAACTTCTTAACCCAAACTTTTTCTTTCTTAGAATCAATATATATTTCTTGTTTTAAAACTAACATTATTTACAATAATTAATGTGTTATCAAATAGCATTTGAATTATTGTGTTACTCCCACTCAATTTGTTGTCTATACAAGATTCGATGGTATTTTGTGTTTTCTAATACATTTTGAAATCTATTTTATTCTCATCGGTGTCTTAGAGACTGGCTCTCCTTCAAAAGGATACCAAATCGAGCAATAAACACTTTATTCTCAGAGAATTTATATTCACAAAATGGTTATTTGATTTAGGCCTGATCTTATCGGAGGAAAGACATTTAATAAACGTCTTTATATCCCAAATCATCATATTAGACACACTAGGACATTTCCTAGTTCATATCTTATATGGCATCTTTAAAATCATCTTAGTAGGATTAAATGCAATTGTTCTAAATTTAATTTATTGGAAGATCTATATGACTTATCTTGGTCGTACCATATCTTATAAGGTGTGATTACTCCTTTCAGACGCACCATTTCAATATGGTGTTCTAGGTGGAGTGAGTCATGAAACAATTTCAAACTCATCTGGATTGTCATTAAATAGTTGACTTAAATATATTTTTCGATATGTTCAAAATGTATTTATTTTCATTAAAATTAGTTTCTAACTTCACTATGAATTCTTTGAACTTTCGAAGGATGCTGATATGTGTTTCATAAGACACACATATCTACATCTACTTCCAACATCAATAATTATAATGAAGTAATAAAACCTACCTCTAGCTTTTATATTCATTGCTCCATATACATCAATATGTAGGAAACCCAATACTTATCACTCATTCACTGTGTCAAGTGAAAGGTGATTCAGCCTGTAACGACCCAGGTTTTTCTGACCGATTTATTTTTAATATTTAATATTATTTTAAATATAGAGCCGATAATATAAATCGATTTTTTCATATTGAGTTATAGATCTAATTACCGTAATACGACATATATTGAAGTCGCAGTTAAAATCTAAACAGTTCAGTTGATTTATATAAATTCTGTTTGAATTAAAACAGTAATAATAATTTATTTTCGTGAAATTTTATTATCTGAAATCGATTTATATATTAAATCAAAATTTATTTAACTGTTAATTTAAATTGTTTTCTGTTATATACAGTTGAAATAAAATTCCACAATCTGTCCCCTTGAGTTCAGAGCAGCGAATGACATTGGAGATGGCAGTCGTTATGATTAATAGTGGTTCGGAACCTCGAAATATATATATATATATATAATTAAACGGATGAAAACTAAAACAAAATCAAATCGAATTATATACACGTCATTTTCGAGCCACCCTAAAAACGTTACCTAGCCGGCCTATCTTTGTAAAATCACAGACCTGTTTCCTCGAGCCAGCAAAAATGTCTCTCATCTTCCACATCAAGGGAACACCATCTTAATGGCGTGGTACGTTCTGTCACCTTCGCACCTATATAACAACACCTCGTCTTCATTTCTCAAAGGAGCGTCCATCTAATAATCTCCCCTTCTCGTTCTTTTATCTCTATTTAAATCGAAATCCTTCCACCGTTGAAAAGAAAAGAAAAAAAGAAAAAAAAAAAAAACAATGCGAAATCGAAATCGCAATTTCAACTCGAGGGTTGCTTCTGGAATTAAAATCCACAGCAACAAAACTAGGGCGGTTCGGAGTTCGATTTAGGGGGTTCGCGAGTTGATGTTTGGGGGTCACTACAGGGATCGAAGTGGAGATAGATGGACAGTCGCGGTGGAAGAGGAGTCGCAGTGTCAATGGATTGCATGGGTTCTGAGGGATTGCGATGGGTGTTAAGGCGTCGAGTGGATCTGAAGTTCGGTAACAGGTGTATACGGAAGGAGGTGGTATTGGGGGCGCTCGGGGTGGAAGAGGGTGCGATGTTGTGGGTTCGAATTTACTGAGGAACTGAGGTGGACCGGATGATCTGGAGTTGGTCAAAGTGCAAGGAAATGGAAGTTGACAGCAAGTTGTTCGGGAGAATGCCAAAGTGAAGAACGCTGGATTTTTGTGATGTTTGCAGCGAAGAGGGTCAATGATATTTGAATATGCTTCGTGGTGTTCAAGAAATAAGGTATACACCTTTATTTAGAAATTTAAAAATAAAATAAAATAAAGAATAATTAATGATAGTAGTTCATTAAAATAGATAAGAGTTTAATCGATAATTAAATTAATCATAGGTGCAAAGTAATTTTACTGAGAAGATCTATGGCCGCGATGATATGGAATTTTACTGGGGATTCAGCGCAAAATATATTAAGGTGAGTAAATCTCACTCACCTTTAGAATTATTTTTATTTCATTAAAAATAATTGTTTGTTGCTTATGTGAATATTTTCTGGTTGTTTTATATATTAGTTATTTAGGCTATATATATATATATTGGGTTGATTGATTGGTTGGATTCCCGCAGTCTCATTAGCGGATGCCCGCAGTTTCATAGCGGATGATTACCCTATACGCCCCACGCTATGATTAGTGGATGACCTTCTATACCGCGATATTCTTCCACGAAGCAGAATGGGTATTATTTATGTGCTAACATCTGTGGATGCAGGAAAACGGGTTGGAGGAATCCAACTGGATTCCTCAAAAATATATTATCTGTTTGTTTATTTGTTTGCATATATATTTTTATATATGATGTGTTAGAAAAATAAATAATTCGTTGTTTTGTGTGTTTAAATATCACTGGGCCAATTGAAAGGATATTTGAGATTTTAAAAAGGAAAAATTCTATTTTTAAATAGAATTTGAAATTTTAAATGGAAATAAAATAAAAACTTGTTTTTGAAAAATAAAACAAGCAGTTTCTTTATAAACGAAGTTTATAAATAGTTCTTTTATAACGAAGTTATAAATAAAGTGAAAGGAATTATCATTTGATAATTCAGAAATAGAAATACAAGTTTGAAATTGGAATTTGAAATGAAATTTCAAATAGGATGTGAAATGAAATTTTTAAATATATAACTCAATGACATTTGAATATAACATTTGAATTTTAGAAGGAATTTAAATATTTGAATTTTAAGAGGAGATTGAATATTAGAAATTCAAATAGAAAGTCAAATAGAATTTGAATAGCCGAGGTTAGGATGAAAAATAGAATTTGAATTCAAGGAATTTAAAATAAAATTTGAATACAAAGGAAGTCGAATAAAGAAATTCAAATAGAGATTTGAATGTAGAATTTCAAGTTAGAATTTGAAATAAACTTTGGAAATAAGATTTTCAAAGTAGAATTTGAAATAGAAATTCAAATAGGATTTCAAAATAGAAAATCCAAATGGTTTGAAATGGAATTTGAATCCAAGGGTATTCAAATGGATTTGAGGGAAGAAATTCAAATGGTGAAGAAAAAATATAATTTGAATATTAGAATTCAAATGGGATTGGAGATGAATTGGAATATTAGAATTCAAACGGGAAAGGAAAATGGAATTTGAATATAAGAGATTCAAATTGAATTCAAATCGGATTTAATCTATGGAATTTGAATATGAAATTCAAATGGGTTTAAAACTATGGAATTTTGAATATAGAATTTAAAAAGGAGTTTGAATATTTGAATCTCAATAGAATTCAAATATAGAAATGGGAATATAGAAGTTCAAATGGAATTTAAGTATAAAGTTTGAATAAGAGAATTCAAATGAATTCAAGTCTAGAATTTGAATATAAGGGAATTCAAATAGAAATTCAAATATTGAATTTGAATATCAAATAGAAAAGGAATTGGAATTTGAATTTAGAATTCAAATAAAAGTGAGATTTGAAATTGAATCAAGCAGAGTTAAATGGAGTTGAATTCATTTAAAGAAGTTTAGAAGGTTAAAGGTTTATATTTATAAAAATAATTAAAACGAACTCGCCGCAGCGCTGCAGTTCGTAAATTGGCAATTCGAACTTCAATTGAATATACAGGACTCAATTGAAGTCGAAATTCTTTGAAACAAGAAACGTCAGGACCGATTTGATAATAATTTTCTAATGAAGGAGAAAAATCTGGATTTCGTCGTATAGATTTTGAGATATGTCAAAATCAAATTTTCAGAAAAACAGCGCCAAAACTATTTAAAAACCATAATGGTTTATTTAATATTATAAAAGGATTTTAAGCAAATAAAATCCGAAGTTTCTATTTAGAAAATTTCAGAGTTGAGTTGTAAAGTATATGTGAATTCAAGTTGTGTAAATGAATATGATTTTGAAACAGAAATCAGATTTTTGACTTTGAATAGAACTAACTAATTTGAAATAGAAATTAGTTAATGAGATTTCGAATTAATATTGGGGTTTGAATAAGTAAATTCGATTTGAGAATTTATATTCGAAATAGAAAAGAGAACTAGAATTGAAATTGAAATTCAATTTGGTTATGAGCAAGTTAAATATATTGTTTGAAAATGCTATGTTCAAACAAAGGAGTAAAATAGGCAAAATGGCCGATTTAAAGAATAAATGGGCGGAACTGAATTCAAACGAATAGATAGTGTTGAATTGAATTGAAAACAGGTGAACAGGTGTTAAACAGATATGGGATGGAGTATATGAAGATTTTTAATGTATGTGCCCGACAATAAGGTACATGTTTAATTCATATATGGGTTTTATGCGCCGTATCGGCAAGCCGCTTGGCTTTTCTTTTTTCTTTTTGATTGAGGAAGATACCGGGAAGCTATTTGAAATTTCCCGATGCTCCCGATACAGGGGAGGTTATGGCGAAATTTTCCGGAAATTCAAGGAGTTAGAATATTTTTAAGATATTTTGATAATTTGAAATCATTATATCGACGTATTGAATTCGATAGTAAAGTGAATATAAAAATCGAATATTGCAAACAAAAAGGGATAGAGATAAGTGATTGAAATTGTTTCAATTGCAAATAGAGATTTTTCTAATATATAGAAAATAAAAGAAGTTAATATTTGGAAACGTTTTCCAAATGGCATAAGAGCCAAGAATGATTATTGAAAATATTTGGCTCACAAATATTGATTGAGAAAATAGAGAAGTGGTTAAATTAATGAATATTAATTAAAGGGCCCAGTGATTTGTTTGATATGTTGGATGAACACTTGTTTTTATTCGATAGTTAAATCACAGACTATCGAAGTTTTTGACCATCGTTGTCAATATGGAGAGACCGGTTGGATTATTATCCTAAGAACCACTCCGTATCGGCATAAGCGTTGCGAACCAAGTATGCTGAATATATTGAAGACGGAGTAAAGTGCAAGGGCTTTTCTATTTATAGAAATAGTGCCTTCGGTTTCGTTCAGTCCCAGAACGAACGTAATATGGACGAATGTCTGACAAAGTATTTCCAATGATCAAATGGGTTGGTCTGTATGAATGTATATGGTTGCAACGGATTTATCCCTTAGCATAATATCCAGAATATTTGTGCAAACTCAACTAGTGATTAACGGATCTGACAATGTGGCATTCAAAGTGATTGTGTTATCAATAAATGGTAAGTATGCGTAGCCTCAGGCCTCAACAACCGGGAAAGGACAAAAATCGGGCAGGTAGCATGGCTATGTGGGTCGCACCCATTAGGGTGTATAATCACCTATCTAGAGAAATTCCTTTTGTTCTAAATCTATCGATTCTGCCCATTCGGGAAACGGTGGTTTGAGTCCAACCGTTGGTGATATACATTCGATACACTCAAGCGAAATGAGTGGTCGGTCATGTGTGGGCCGGGTTGCAAGACGTTCTTGTTGAACCCAGGTGTATTCGTCTCTAGAGATACATCATCGGAAGGTGGTTCCATACCTTGTCCTGTTGGAAATCCAATCTCCAATAAGCGCCATGCGGGTTTTGATTATATACTATATATGTGGAGCGTGAGATGCAAGCGTTCTGCTATTGGGTTATTTACTTGATGTAGACATTATTATAATATCACTGGATTTTCGTATCAAAGTGTTTGGGTTATAGTAAGGTAAAAACCGTCCGTGTTTATGTGTGGGCTGGTCTTACTATTATCTTTTCTTTCGAAAAGGGTTTTGAAAGTTAAACAAGTGGTTGGAGTTTACTCACACCAGTCCCATGACTGACCCAGAGTTTATTTTGTTTTGTTTTCCCTAAACTCTTGGGTGCCCAAATTTGTACGGGCAGTCAAGTGTTTCAGGCTTTTACAGATACACTTGGAGGAGCTTGAAGCTGGAGGCTTCAATGTTAGTTATTTAGAGTTACTTCCGCTGAATCAAATGTTATGTGTACTCTGATGATGGTATGTATATATGTACAGAACAGATCTGTATTTCAAAGCTTATGTTATATAATATATTTTATTCGTTCCGCTGTGAGTTTGTGATCTTCGTTTTCTTCTATTCTAAGTTTTCTATCTTATCTATTCTCACCCTCTAACTTCTTTCTAATAATGAGTCGTATTTCTGTGTTATTTGGGTTGGACGTGTGGTGTATTTAGTCAACTCAGATAGCACGGATTTGCGGGTCGCTACAGTGGTATCAGAGCTTAGGTTGAGCGAACACCTAGGCTTGTGTGGCATGTACTCATTAGAGATAGGGTCAGTAGCACCCTAGAATGAGTTGAGTATATAGATACGAGAGAGCGTATTTGTTATTTGATATAAAAATTGTTTTATATTGTGTTGGCTTGTCTGTTGAGTAGTTTATGAATTCTGGTCGAATCGTGGGACGCCACGACGTCGATAGGAGTTTCTAAATACTTGAACAGAAGATTGAACACGATATTATTTTAAAGTGGGTGAATGAAATAATTTTACCCAAAATTTCTATTTTGATATAGAAAGAATAATTTTCTAGAATTATTATTATCTGGATGTGTTGGATGTTGATTTTATAATCAAATGAGATTATAAAATTAGAATGGTTATTTATAACCAAATAGAATGTGTATATGAATTAAATATATACAAATGAGATGAACTGAAATCGAATTCAGAATCAGAATTTGGAATTTAAATCCTGGAAAATTTGGAAATATTTTTCAAAGTATATTAAAATAATATAGATTTGTTTTAGAAGGATTAGAAAGAAAATCATTTTAGATGAATTTAGAAATAATAAAGCACTGAACTCACTTCAGTGGCTGGGAAATAATTCTGATGATGATTGCAACATCATCAGTGTTCGTTTCCGAGTTTCTAAGTGATGAATTGCTACCTTAGAAAAAGTTTTAGATGGAAATTTGTTTGAAAGAAAACAAGTTGGTTTGAAAATTCAAATGTTTTGAATTTGAAATGAAAATAAATATATGTATATATTTATGGGATTTCAAAAGAATTTGAAAAGAAAAACCCAGGGATTTGAATTCTGGAATTTAAAATTTAACTTAAACAAGTTAAATGGGTCGAAGTAAATGAATTGATTAGAATCAATTTAAATAGAATTATTGAAATAAATTGAATGTGAAGGCATATGAAAGGAAGAAGACCAAAAGTTTTGGTTGAAAATAAAGTCATAGAAATATGAGGAGTTGAGTTTCAACATAAGTGAGATGTGGAAAAGAAATGGATTTGTACCCTTTTTCCTACCTTAGCAATTTCGAGGACGAAATTTTTTAAGGGGGGAAGAATGTAACGACCCAGGTTTTTCTGACCGATTTATTTTTAATATTTAATATTATTTTAAATATAGAGCCGATAATATAAATCGATTTTTTCATATTGAGTTATAGATCTAATTACCGTAATACGACATATATTGAAGTCGCAGTTAAAATCTAAACAGTTCAGTTGATTTATATAAATTCTGTTTGAATTAAAACAGTAATAATAATTTATTTTCGTGAAATTTTATTATCTGAAATCGATTTATATATTAAATCAAAATTTATTTAACCGTTAATTTAAATTGTTTTCTGTTATATACAGTTGAAATAAAATTCCACAATCTGTCCCCTTGAGTTCAGAGCAGCGAATGACATTGGAGATGGCAGTCGTTATGATTAATAGTGGTTCGGAACCTCGAAATATATATATATATATAATTAAACGGATGAAAACTAAAACAAAATCAAATCGAATTATATACACGTCATTTTCGAGCCACCCTAAAAACGTTACCTAGCCGGCCTATCTTTGTAAAATCACAGACCTGTTTCCTCGAGCCAGCAAAAATGTCTCTCATCTTCCACATCAAGGGAACACCATCTTAATGGCGTGGTACGTTCTGTCACCTTCGCACCTATATAACAACACCTCGTCTTCATTTCTCAAAGGAGCGTCCATCTAATAATCTCCCCTTCTCGTTCTTTTATCTCTATTTAAATCGAAATCCTTCCACCGTTGAAAAGAAAAGAAAAAAAGAAAAAAAAAAAACAATGCGAAATCGAAATCGCAATTTCAACTCGAGGGTTGCTTCTGGAATTAAAATCCACAGCAACAAAACTAGGGCGGTTCGGAGTTCGATTTAGGGGGTTCGCGAGTTGATGTTTGGGGGTCACTACAGGGATCGAAGTGGAGATAGATGGACAGTTGCGGTGGAAGAGGAGTCGCAGTGTCAATGGATTGCATGGGTTCTGAGGGATTGCGATGGGTGTTAAGGCGTCGAGTGGATCTGAAGTTCGGTAACAGGTGTATACGGAAGGAGGTGGTATTGGGGGCGCTCGGGGTGGAAGAGGGTGCGATGTTGTGGGTTCGAATTTACTGAGGAACTGAGGTGGACCGGATGATCTGGAGTTGGTCAAAGTGCAAGGAAATGGAAGTTGACAGCAAGTTGTTCGGGAGAATGCCAAAGTGAAGAACGCTGGATTTTTGTGATGTTTGCAGCGAAGAGGGTCAATGATATTTGAATATGCTTCGTGGTGTTCAAGAAATAAGGTATACACCTTTATTTAGAAATTTAAAAATAAAATAAAATAAAGAATAATTAATGATAGTAGTTCATTAAAATAGATAAGAGTTTAATCGATAATTAAATTAATCATAGGTGCAAAGTAATTTTACTGAGAAGATCTATGGCCGCGATGATATGGAATTTTACTGGGGATTCAGCGCAAAATATATTAAGGTGAGTAAATCTCACTCACCTTTAGAATTATTTTTATTTCATTAAAAATAATTGTTTATTGCTTGTGTGAATATTTTCTGGTTGTTTTATATATTAGTTATTTAGGCTATATATATATATATTGGGTTGATTGATTGGTTGGATTCCCGCAGTCTCATTAGCGGATGCCCGCAGTTTCATAGCGGATGATTACCCTATACGCCCCACGCTATGATTAGTGGATGACCTTCTATACCGCGATATTCTTCCACGAAGCAGAATGGGTATTATTTATGTGCTAACATCTGTGGATGCAGGAAAACGGGTTGGAGGAATCCAACTGGATTCCTCAAAAATATATTATCTGTTTGTTTATTTGTTTGCATATATATTTTTATATATGATGTGTTAGAAAAATAAATAATTCGTTGTTTTGTGTGTTTAAATATCACTGGGCCAATTGAAAGGATATTTGAGATTTTAAAAAGGAAAAATTCTATTTTTAAATAGAATTTGAAATTTTAAATGGAAATAAAATAAAAACTTGTTTTTGAAAAATAAAACAAGCAGTTTCTTTATAAACGAAGTTTATAAATAGTTCTTTTATAACGAAGTTATAAATAAAGTGAAAGGAATTATCATTTGATAATTCAGAAATAGAAATACAAGTTTGAAATTGGAATTTGAAATGAAATTTCAAATAGGATGTGAAATGAAATTTTTAAATATATAACTCAATGACATTTGAATATAACATTTGAATTTTAGAAGGAATTTAAATATTTGAATTTTAAGAGGAGATTGAATATTAGAAATTCAAATAGAAAGTCAAATAGAATTTGAATAGCCGAGGTTAGGATGAAAAATAGAATTTGAATTCAAGGAATTTAAAATAAAATTTGAATACAAAGGAAGTCGAATAAAGAAATTCAAATAGAGATTTGAATGTAGAATTTCAAGTTAGAATTTGAAATAAACTTTGGAAATAAGATTTTCAAAGTAGAATTTGAAATAGAAATTCAAATAGGATTTCAAAATAGAAAATCCAAATGGTTTGAAATGGAATTTGAATCCAAGGGTATTCAAATGGATTTGAGGGAAGAAATTCAAATGGTGAAGAAAAAATATAATTTGAATATTAGAATTCAAATGGGATTGGAGATGAATTGGAATATTAGAATTCAAACGGGAAAGGAAAATGGAATTTGAATATAAGAGATTCAAATTGAATTCAAATCGGATTTAATCTATGGAATTTGAATATGAAATTCAAATGGGTTTAAAACTATGGAATTTTGAATATAGAATTTAAAAAGGAGTTTGAATATTTGAATCTCAATAGAATTCAAATATAGAAATGGGAATATAGAAGTTCAAATGGAATTTAAGTATAAAGTTTGAATAAGAGAATTCAAATGAATTCAAGTCTAGAATTTGAATATAAGGGAATTCAAATAGAAATTCAAATATTGAATTTGAATATCAAATAGAAAAGGAATTGGAATTTGAATTTAGAATTCAAATAAAAGTGAGATTTGAAATTGAATCAAGCAGAGTTAAATGGAGTTGAATTCATTTAAAGAAGTTTAGAAGGTTAAAGGTTTATATTTATAAAAATAATTAAAACGAACTCGCCGCAGCGCTGCAGTTCGTAAATTGGCAATTCGAACTTCAATTGAATATACAGGACTCAATTGAAGTCGAAATTCTTTGAAACAAGAAACGTCAGGACCGATTTGATAATAATTTTCTAATGAAGGAGAAAAATCTGGATTTCGTCGTATAGATTTTGAGATATGTCAAAATCAAATTTTCAGAAAAACAGCGCCAAAACTATTTAAAAACCATAATGGTTTATTTAATATTATAAAAGGATTTTAAGCAAATAAAATCCGAAGTTTCTATTTAGAAAATTTCAGAGTTGAGTTGTAAAGTATATGTGAATTCAAGTTGTGTAAATGAATATGATTTTGAAACAGAAATCAGATTTTTGACTTTGAATAGAACTAACTAATTTGAAATAGAAATTAGTTAATGAGATTTCGAATTAATACTGGGGTTTGAATAAGTAAATTCGATTTGAGAATTTATATTCGAAATAGAAAAGAGAACTAGAATTGAAATTGAAATTCAATTTGGTTATGAGCAAGTTAAATATATTGTTTGAAAATGCTATGTTCAAACAAAGGAGTAAAATAGGCAAAATGGCCGATTTAAAGAATAAATGGGCGGAACTGAATTCAAACGAATAGATAGTGTTGAATTGAATTGAAAACAGGTGAACAGGTGTTAAACAGATATGGGATGGAGTATATGAAGATTTTTAATGTATGTGCCCGACAATAAGGTACATGTTTAATTCATATATGGGTTTTATGCGCCGTATCGGCAAGCCGCTTGGCTTTTCTTTTTTCTTTTTGATTGAGGAAGATACCGGGAAGCTATTTGAAATTTCCCGATGCTCCCGATACAGGGGAGGTTATGGCGAAATTTTCCGGAAATTCAAGGAGTTAGAATATTTTTAAGATATTTTGATAATTTGAAATCATTATGTCGACGTATTGAATTCGATAGTAAAGTGAATATAAAAATCGAATATTTCAAACAAAAAGGGATAGAGATAAGTGATTGAAATTGTTTCAATTGCAAATAGAGATTTTTCTAATATATAGAAAATAAAAGAAGTTAATATTTGGAAACGTTTTCCAAATGGCATAAGAGCCAAGAATGATTATTGAAAATATTTGGCTCACAAATATTGATTGAGAAAATAGAGAAGTGGTTAAATTAATGAATATTAATTAAAGGGCCCAGTGATTTGTTTGATATGTTGGATGAACACTTGTTTTTATTCGATAGTTAAATCACAGACTATCGAAGTTTTTGACCATCGTTGTCAATATGGAGAGACCGGTTGGATTATTATCCTAAGAACCACTCCGTATCGGCATAAGCGTTGCGAACCAAGTATGCTGAATATATTGAAGACGGAGTAAAGTGCAAGGGCTTTTCTATTTATAGAAATAGTGCCTTCGGTTTCGTTCAGTCCCAGAACGAACGTAATATGGACGAATGTCTGACAAAGTATTTCCAATGATCAAATGGGTTGGTCTGTATGAATGTATATGGTTGCAACGGATTTATCCCTTAGCATAATATCCAGAATATTTGTGCAAACTCAACTAGTGATTAACGGATCTGACAATGTGGCATTCAAAGTGATTGTGTTATCAATAAATGGTACGTATGCGTAGCCTCAGGCCTCAACAACCGGGAAAGGACAAAAATCGGGCAGGTAGCATGGCTATGTGGGTCGCACCCATTAGGGTGTATAATCACCTATCTAGAGAAATTCCTTTTGTTCTAAATCTATCGATTCTGCCCATTCGGGAAACGGTGGTTTGAGTCCAACCGTTGGTGATATACATTCGATACACTCAAGCGAAATGAGTGGTCGGTCATGTGTGGGCCGGGTTGCAAGACGTTCTTGTTGAACCCAGGTGTATTCGTCTCTAGAGATACATCATCGGAAGGTGGTTCCATACCTTGTCCTGTTGGAAATCCAATCTCCAATAAGCGCCATGCGGGTTTTGATTATATACTATATATGTGGAGCGTGAGATGCAAGCGTTCTGCTATTGGGTTATTTACTTGATGTAGACATTATTATAATATCACTGGATTTTCGTATCAAAGTGTTTGGGTTATAGTAAGGTAAAAACCGTCCGTGTTTATGTGTGGGCTGGTCTTACTATTATCTTTTCTTTCGAAAAGGGTTTTGAAAGTTAAACAAGTGGTTGGAGTTTACTCACACCAGTCCCATGACTGACCCAGAGTTTATTTTGTTTTGTTTTCCCTAAACTCTTGGGTGCCCAAATTTGTACGGGCAGTCAAGTGTTTCAGGCTTTTACAGATACACTTGGAGGAGCTTGAAGCTGGAGGCTTCAATGTTAGTTATTTAGAGTTACTTCCGCTGAATCAAATGTTATGTGTACTCTGATGATGGTATGTATATATGTACAGAACAGATCTGTATTTCAAAGCTTATGTTATATAATATATTTTATTCGTTCCGCTGTGAGTTTGTGATCTTCGTTTTCTTCTATTCTAAGTTTTCTATCTTATCTATTCTCACCCTCTAACTTCTTTCTAATAATGAGTCGTATTTCTGTGTTATTTGGGTTGGACGTGTGGTGTATTTAGTCAACTCAGATAGCACGGATTTGCAGGTCGCTACACAGCCATTTTGCCTAATAAACAAGATTTGCATTTTTCACATGATTCAAAATCAAATGATTTTAAAATTCCATATGTGGAGTTTTGATATGCTTTCTTGTTTATACGAGCTAAATGGTAATGCTAAAGGTATGTCGGATTCAAATCACTAAGTTTAATCTACTCTTTAATTATGTCAAGTACATTATAGTTAACGATTTATAAAGATCATCAACTATTTGTGAAATTACATTAATTATTTCATTTAAATAAAATTAATAACAATTGTTCTTTTATTATAAATTAAATTTAAACTTGTCTAAACAAGATTCATCATAACATTTATTTTATATGGAGTTTCATAATAACAATTATTTTATTTATTTAATTAAGCCGACAAGAATAACTTCCCATTGATAATCTTGCAACATTTGCTTCATTTCCAATCGTAAGTTCACTTGTCTTTTCAGATTTCTACTTATTTTGCAATTACTTTAAATTCACATACATTTATGTGATTCATATCTAGTATCTAATACTAGAGATGTATAAGTAGATTTTATAACATTTATATCTTATTAAGTTGAAGTCACACTTCAGCTTTGTTTTAGATCTTCGAATTGTTTTAGATCTTCGATATTTGAAAAACAATTACATTCAAAATTGTTTGAGGACAATCCTCAAATTTTGATGTTAGTCAAAAATTTTAATTTAATTCAGTTTATCCTTCTCAAGGATTAATTTAAATTATCAGAGTTATTTATTATTTAATATCTACTGTAGATAATGAATAATAACTGATTCTTAATATTCAATTAATAAAATATAAAATTCTGACAATCAAAATGTATATCAATATAAATGTATAAATATTAAACTAAAATACACTCCCACTCAAATTAACATTGTAACAACCCGTATTTTAATAACGTGTAATAACCATAAATCAAGGCAGAATTAATTTTTAAAATAAGAATCAAGGGCAACGGGTTATGCCATTGCGTTGGTCTCGAAAATTTGCTTGGAAACGAGTCCAAGTTTTCGAAAATCGGAGTTCGTATGACCAAGTAATGACCCTTCGAAATTTTCAGAAATTTTCAAGTTCAAAACAGCTCAGAATTCGAACTCAAACCTAGAACGGACTGGGCGGGAAATTTCCCGCCCAGGACCAGGTCGACCTGGGAGTCGACCATAGTGTCGACCTGCCCAGGACTAGGTCGACCATAGAGTTGACCTGGGGGTCGACCTGGTGACAGAACTCATTTTTGAGTCTGAGTTCGTTTTGATGTTTCTGGCCTCGTTTCTGTCTACATTCATTGGCTTGACCCTATATAAACAGCCCCTAACACTAGTCTCTCTACACAAAATTCTCTCTGTTCTTATGCTGCTAAAACTCTGGTTGAAAAGTTAGAGAAAGGGACTACTTCTTCTACATCGAAACTATGTTAAGAGATTTGCTGATTTAGGGATTTCTGTTAAGACTCGACTAAGCATATAAAGATTCAACATCGACTTTCTTTTTCTAATTCTCAAACCATGATCTGTAAGCCCCAGTTACTTTTAGATTTAAACTGTAAACATAATATGAATATGTTGTAAATTGAAATTGGACCTGTGTATGATGACTGTTTTATATCCATTCTTGTTCATCTTGGATCTTGACTTTTGGGTATATTACTATGACATTGATTTGGGGCCTATTCATGTTGTAAATCAAAAAGAAAAACCCCTCATATTATCATGCCTGCAATGTTGAATCTGCTATTAGTCACAAGTTTATGACTATCACCTTATGTCAACCGTTACCATGACTATCACCTTATGTCAACTGTTATCTTGACTAGTACCTTATTTTGCTAGATATGGAATCTTAATGTTTGAGGCCGATGATCCATATGCCAGTAATGTTGTAATCATTTATCTCAAGTTATACCATGTTATGCTAGTAATCACTTTTGCCACCTTATACCCGTCCCTTTTTATGTTATTCCCTAATTAGATTTATTTGTGTCGATTCGAGTTTACGTGCGATGGGAATACGATTTGGGTAGATTAGGTAAAACATGAATTGGCTTTGAACTTGAACATGAACGTTATTATAACTTGAACCTGTATATGGACAAGAACTTGACATGAAATTTACATGAAACCTGACATGAAACTCGACATGAATTTTGACATGAAAACTTGAACATGGACATGACACTTAGATAAACTTGATAATGGCCAACTCGAGGTTGGGTTGAGTTTGCAGTGTAAATCTGCCCGGAATCACCCGGCGAATCCAGTGACTGCAAATAATAGGATCCAATGTGGGTAGTTGGTCATATCGCACCTAAAACCCGAGGTTAGAATATGTTGTGGTGTAAATCTGCCCGGAACCGCCCGGCAAATCCAGTGACCACAACAACTAGTCTAATGTGAGAGGTTAGGGTGCATTAATGAATTTATGTTACAGGGTAGGGTTAAGTCATGAACCGCTTGAATATACTTAACCAATTTGACACGATGATTTGATAGGGTTAAGTCATGAACCGCTTGAACACACTTAACTAACTTGATACATGATTTGGATAGGGTTAAGTCACGAATTTGAATGGCAGCACTTAACCCATTAGAAACCCGAGTTACACGGTCCTTTTCAGCAGTAACCCACTTAGATGTATCACGATACCCTGGGACTAGGCAAGGTGGGGCACGATTACTGGGCTGATTGTAATCGATCAGAACGACGGCTGAGTAGGTGCGCCATTGTAGGTTCAGGCGGACTATGTTCGTGCACGTAGTCCGGAGTTGAAAAAGCAGGTATTAGGCACCAGTAGGTTTACACTGTGCGTGCTTGATTCGTGTCGGTGGTTGGCATCCTGGGGCTTGATACACCCTAGGGTGGACCTAGCACAGGTGACTACATTTCATGATTGGGTCGTATGACACAGACACTTGACGAGCTAGAACTTGTAGGGAGTCGATCGATTAGGACACCGTATTGTAGGACCCCGTAATGGGTCATTTCGTGATATTGGGCCAAGGGATCATTTCATGGTTAATACTTGACATGGGTAGAATACTAGTACATGTGGTGCAGCGAACCTTGAACATGTGATGCTATACTTGAGTTATCTCGTTATCTTAGTTTATCATGCCAGACTTATCATCATCCTTATGTTTATTTTCAATTTATACATGTCTTGTTACCTTTACTAGTTTTTATACTGAAAGTCACTAGGACTTACCAGTCTTTATGACTGACCTGTTTTCTTTCGCCTCTTTTTCTTTTATTCCCCCCTGGTTATCAGGGAGGAAACTCTAGCACTTAGCTTGGATATCTCTTGCTTTCTGTTCAGCTCATGTACGATTTGGTATTGAGCTATGCTATGGCTGCTTTTTTGCTCTCTTTGGGGAATAAATTACTTTTGCTATTTCAAGTTTATGCTTCTTTATTTAGAACTTGTTGTAACGGAATAATGACAGTTGGTACCTTGGATGTAAGAGGTTTGACTCTATTTTGAAATAATGAAAGTTGGTTTTTGATTCTTCCGCTGTTTTAAATTTATGTTCTGTCTTGTGATATCTCTGTGTTTGTTTACCTAGACAATACTCCACCAAAACTAGTGCATTCCCTTTGTGAGTGACCGTAGCGGAGGTGGGGTGTTACATTTGGTATCAGAGCAGAAGGTTACCAGACGGGACAAAAGTTTTAAAAACCTTCTAAAACTATTTTCCAAAACCGTATATAAAGAAGCATTTTTCAATAAAAGTTTTATGTTTAAAAAGGCTATTCCCCAAAAGCCATTAGCACTTTCCTTTGTTTCCTCATTTGAATCTTTTTCTTTTCGTTTTTCAGCATGTCTGATCTTAACCTTCCTGAGGGAGTGCCTGTACCTGGATGGATCCGAAGGTACTTAGAAGCTAGGGCCAACGGCGCGGGCCCGGCAGACATCCCTCCTCCTCCTCCCCCAGTGGCCGCTGTTCCTCCTCCTGGTACCGCCTTTGCCAAAATATGCAAAGACTTTAAAGCAATGGGCGGCAAGAACTTTTTTGGAACTGAAACCTTTGTTGAGGCACGAAACTGGCAAAAGGAGACTGAAGACTTGTTTATTATCATTGATGTGGAGGACCATAGGAAAGTTCAGTTGGCAGCATGGTTGTTGAAAGAGGAAGCTGCATTTTGGTGGGGAGTCACCAACGCTACCAGGCCAGTTGAGACTTGGGCAGACTTTAGAGAGAGGTTTGGGCTTAAATTCTTATCATCAGCAGAAGAGAACCTTCAGATGGAGAGGTTCCTAGCACTCAAGCAAGGGGACATGTCCGTTAGGGAGTACGTGAATAAGTTTAATCAGCTTGCTCGGTTCGGTTTGGACTTGGTTAACACGGCCCAGAAAAAGGCTGTACGCTTTGCTCGAGGATTAAACGAGCCACTACACAGTTTGGCCATAACTCACATACCCATAGGGGCGACCTTTGAAAGCTTGGTGGATATGGCTCTACTTCATGAGGAAGACAAGAATAGCAAGAAGGAGGTTAAGCCTAATGAGACTCAGAATAAGAAAGTTGACTTCAAGAAGGGAGGCAACAAGAATGACAAGAATAACAAGGGCAACAACAACAATACTAATGAACCACGTGAGACAAGGAAGTGCAACTTTTGTAGGATTACGGGGCTTCTAGCCAAGGACTGTAGAAAGAAGAAGAGAAAGTTGGGTGAATGCTTTCATTGTGGAGATACTGGACACATCAGCAAGGATTGCCCTAAGAAGCAAGGACAGGGGCAAGGGTAGACCAAGCGAGCAGGACCTTCTGGAGGGCAGTTGCATGCTCTCAACACCACTCCATCTCTTGACCGAGGTAGTAATATTTCTGTAGAAAGCCTTGTTTACATTTACGACTTTCCTGTTCGAACCTTATTTGACTCTGGCGCATCGCATACTTTTATTTCTTTTGATATTGTTGAAAATCTGCACCTAAGTACTAGTCTAGTTGAGGATCCCGTTAGTGTTTCAAATCAATTGGGGGCTCCGCTCATTTATCTATGATATGTGTGGATTTGAGGATCTCTATCTTAAGCGTAGAATTCACGTGTAATGCTTATGTTCTCGGATTTATGGGATACGGTTTGATCTTAGGTATGGATTGGTTGTCCAATTATGGAGCCATTCTTGATTGTGAACGAAGGGTAGTGAGGCTCATGACTCGCCTTGGTAATACCCTTGAAATTTCTTGTAAACCTAAGGGTTTGGTCATGTTGTGTTATCTTGAATCTCTTGACTCGTCCATCAACAATTTGCAATCTGTAAGAGTGGTCCGAGAATATTCAGATGTCTTTGATGAGGTGAGGGGGTTACCTCCAAAACGCGAGATAGACTTCCGAATTTATCTTGTTGATAATGCCAAGCCAGTTTCATTGCCCGTTAGGCACATGGCCCCGCGAGAAAGAAGAGAGCTCAGTAAACAAGTTAAGGAGTTGCTTGAGAAAAATTTCATAAGGCGAAGCATTTCTGAATGGGGTGCTCTGGTGGTATTCGCTACTAAGGCGGATGGTTCGCTTCGTCTATGCATAGATTATCGTGAGTTAAACAAGCTAACTAAGAAAAATAGGCACCCACTACCAAGAATCGACGATTTGTTTGACCAGCTTGTGGGAGCATCTGTTTTCTCTCAACTCGATCTAGCCATAGGATTCCATCAGCTTAGAGTGGCTGAGGATAGCATTGACAAAACTGCGTTTAGGACTCCAGATGGGTTCTTCGAATGGCTCGTCATGCCGTTTGGATTAACGAATGCACCCGCGTATTTTGTAGATTTGATGAGTAGGGTGTTTCGGAAGTTCCTTAACAAGTTTGTAGTGGTTTTCGTGGACGATATTCTGATCTTCTCAAAGGATGAAGAAGAGCATGCTAGACATCTCAAGGAAGTCATGGATACGCTTAAAGCACACCAGTTAAAGCCAAAGTTCTCCAAATGCCATTTTTGGAGGAAGGAAGTTCAGTTTCTTGGACATGTAGTTTCTAAGCAAGGCATAGCCGTGGACCTCGCAAAGGTAGTTGCGGTGCAAGACTGGAAAACTCCTAAGAACGCAACGGAGGTGAGAAGCTTTCTCGGTTTGGCAGGCTACTATAGGAAGTTCATTAAGGACTTCTCAAAGATTTCAGCCCCTCTTACTAGGTTAACAAAGAAAAACCTAGCGTTTGCATGGGACATAGAATGTGAGATTGCCTTTCAGAGACTTAAGAGAGCTCTCACCACAGCTCCAGTTTTGGCATTACCCGATGGAAGTAAGGTATTTACCGTTTACACAGATGCATGTGGCACGGGATTGGGCGCAGTCCTAATGCAAGAAGGGAAGGTGATTTGCTATGGGGGTAGACAACTTAAAGTTCATGAGAAGAACTACCCCACACATGACTGGAGTTGGCGGTAATCGTTTTTGCACTTAAATCTTGGCGCCATTATCTTCTTGGGGAGAGGTTCGAGCTGTATACCGACCACAAATCGCTTAAGTACCTCTTCTCACATAAAGATTTGAATCTGAGACAACAGCGGTGGATGGAATTCTTGGCATCATATGACTTCGATATAGCTTATACCCCTGGCAAGGATAATGTGGTGGCGGATGCGCTAAGTAGGAAAAGGTTGACCTTGAGCCCCTTGTTTGT
This sequence comes from Allium sativum, assembly GCA_030737875.1. Classification (NCBI taxonomy): domain Eukaryota; kingdom Viridiplantae; phylum Streptophyta; class Magnoliopsida; order Asparagales; family Amaryllidaceae; genus Allium; species Allium sativum. Next base: position 101,696,836 of record CM060924.1, read on the forward strand.
TGAAAGGAAAAGTCTAGAGTTTATAGCAACCTTTGATTTTACACCTGCTGTTGAGTCATTGACTGTTACGTTAGCATCTCTTGAGTTAAGACCTACACTTCTAGATCAAGTAGGGACTTCACAGAAGGAAGACCCACAGATAGTCGAAATCATGGACAAGCTGATTTGTGGTGAGACGTCAAGTCACCTTGGTAGGTATGCCATAGATGACAAGGGATGGCTAAGGTGTGATGGAAGGCTATGTGTCCCACAAGTGGGAGACTAAGTAAGGAAAGTTCTCGAAGAGGCACACCTCTCGAAAATGACTATACATCCTGGAGGGGATAAGATGTACAGAGATATGAAACACATATTCTTTTGGGTTGGGATGAAAAAGGACGTGGTAGAGTTCGTTTCAAGGTGCATGGTGTTCCAACAAGTAAAGGCCGAGTCGAAGAAGCCCAGTGGGCTATTACATCCATTGGAGGTTCCGCAATGGAAATGGGAGAGTATCTCGATGGATTTCGTGGATGGACTGCCTAGGTCAAGGAAGCGAAACACTAGCATATGGGTCATAGTTGATAGACTCACGAAAAGTGCTCACTTCATTCCGGTGAAAAGCAAGAGGACCGCATCATGGCTAGCGTCTATTTACCTTCGAGAGATAGTACGGTTGCACGGGGTTCCTTCCAGTATAGTTAGTGATCGTGACCCGATTTTCACTAGCCAGTTTTGGAATTGTCTGCAAGAAGCAATGGGTACACGACTGAGTTTAAGCACGGCCTATCACCCACAGACGGATGGACAAACTGAAAGGGTAAATAGGGTACTAGAGGATCTCCTGAGGCTATGCATTCTTGACTTTGGTGGTACTTGGGAAGACCATCTTCCTCTCATAGAGTTTGCTTATAGTAATAGTTATCAAGCTAGCATCGGGATGGCACCATTCGAAGCCTTGTATGGAAGACCGTGCAGGTCACCAACTTGTTGGTGGGAGACGACAGACAGGCTTATACTTGGGCCCGACATGATAAGGGACACTTCTGAGAAGGTTGAGTTGATACGAAGACGGATGAAAACGACCCAAGATTGACAGAAATCTTATGCGGACAAGAGAAGGAAAGACCTAGAGTTCGAAGTCGGAGATATGGTCTTTATAAAAGTTTCTCCTTTACGCAATATGGTTCGTTTTGGAGTGGTTGGAAAGCTAGCACCAAGGTTCGTAGGACCGTTCCCTACCACTGAGAGGATTGGGCAAATGGCCTATAAGGTAGAATTACCCGAGAGGCTGACCAGAGCACACAATGTCTTTCATGTCTCGCATCTCCGAAAGTGCTTACATGAATCAGTCGAAGTGTTTGAGCCAAGCATCCTTGAAGGCGTAAAAGTGGAAAAAGAAGCAACATTGAGGCGAGTTCCGATTCGTATCTTAGGAACAGAGATCAAGAAGCTAAGGAATCGAGAAGTCAAGCTAGTTAAAGTTCAGTGGAGTAAAGCCCAAGAAGACGCAACTTGGGAAACCGAAGAGAAGATACACGCGCTTTACCCATTTCTTTTTGAGGGTACATTCTCGATCTCTTTTTCCTATAAACATGAAAACCTTTTCGTATCATGCTTTTACTACCTACATTTGTCTTGTTATCTCCTCGATCTTATCTTGAGAACCTTAGGTAGAACCATATGGATGTTAACATGTGATTGAAGCATGTTATGGTTGATGTTTGCAAATGGTTGCAAGTGATTGCTAGTGGATGAATGACACACATTAGGCACTAGGTCGGCTCAGTCACATTTTCATGTTGCATATGCATGAGTGCTTATACTTGTACATGGATGGAACTTGTTATGCTATCACTTGGATGTTGCATATGAATGAATGTTTGTGCACTCATGTAGAGATTATAAAGTATGTTAGGAATTTTTGCATACATGTTGGATTCATTACACTAACATATTTTGCAAAAAGGAGGTCTACTAAATCAGTAACCACCTGATCTTTTGCATTAGATAAGTACATATACACACACTTACTGCATATGTTCATACAACACTAGAAATATTTTAAGGACAATAGTTGCCTATGGATGATGTTCTGAGTAGATGGATGATTGGATGGTAGGACACATCCTCCCTAACTTAGAGATTTCGGGGACGAAATCCTTTAAGGAGGGAAGAATGTAATAACCCGTATTTTAATAACGTGTAATAACCATAAATCAGGGCAGAATTAATTTTTAAAATAAGAATCAAGGGCAACGGGTTACGCCATTGCGTTCGTCTCGAAATTCTGCTTGGAAATGAGTCTAAGTTTTTGAAAATGGGAGTCCGTATGACCAAGTTATGACCCTTCGAAGTTTTCAGAAATTTTCAAGTTCAAAACAGCTCAGAATTCGAATTCAAATTTCGAAATCAAACCCAGAACGGACTGGGCGGGAAATTTCCCGCCAAGGACCAGGTCGAACTGGGGGTCGACCATAGTGTCGACCTGCCCAAGACCAGGTCGACCATAGAGTCGACCTGGGGGTCGACCTGGTGATAGAACCCATTTTTGAGTCTGAGTTCGTTTTGATGTTTCTGGCCTCGTTTCTGTCTACATTCATTGGCTTGACCCTATATAAACAGCCCCTAACACTAGTCTCTCTACACAAAATTCTCTCTGTTCTTTTGCTGTTAAAACTCTGGTTGAAAAGTTAGAGAAAGGGACTACTTCTTCTACATCGAAACTACGTTAAGAGATTTGCTGATTTGGGGATTTCTGTTAAGACTCGACTAAGCATATAAAGATTCAACATCAACTTTCTTTTTCTAATTCTCGAACCACGATCTATAAGCCCCAGTTACTTTTAGATTTAAACTGTAAATGTAATATGAATATGTTGTAAATTGAAATTGGACCTGTGTATGATGACTGTTTAACATCCATTCTTGTTCATCTTGGATCTTGACTTTTGGGTATGTTACTATGACATTGATTTGGGGTCTATTTATGTTGTAAATCAAAAAGAAAACCCCCTCATATTATCATGCCTGCAATGTTGAATCTGCTATTAGTCACAAGTTTATGACTATCACCTTATGTCAACCGTTACCATGACTATCACCTTATGTCAACTGTTATCTTGACTAGTACTTTATTTTGCTAGATATGGAATCTTAATGTTTGAGGCCGATATTCCATATGCCAGTAATGTTGTAATCATTTATCTCAAGTTATACCATGCTATGCTTGTAATCATTTTTGCCACCTTATACCCGTCCCTTTTTATGTTATTCCCTAATTAGATTTATTTGTGTCGATTCGAGTTTACGTGCGATGGGAATACGATTTGGGTAGATTAGGTAAAACATGAATTGGCTTTGAACTTGAACATGAACGTTATTATAACTTGAACCTGTATATGGACAAGAACTTGACATGAAATTTACATGAAACCTGACATGAAACTCGACATGAATTTTGACATGAAAACTTGAACATGGACATGACACTTAGATAAACTTGATAATGGCCAACTCGAGGTTGGGTTGAGTTTGCAGTGTAAATCTGCCCGGAACTGCCCGACGAATCCTGTGACTGCAAATAATAGGATCCAATGTGGGTAGTTGGTCATATCGCACCTAAAACCCGAGGTTGGACTATGTTGTGGTGTAAATCTGCCCGGAACCGCCCGGCAAATCCAGTGACCACAACAACTAGTCTAATGTGAGAGGTTGGGGTGCATTAATGAATTTATGCTACAGGGTAGGGTTAAGTCATGAACCGCTTGAATATACTTAACCAATTTGACACAATGACTTGATTGGGTTAAGTCATGAACCGCTTGAACACACTTAACCAACTTGATACATGATTTGGATAGGGTTAAGTCACGAATTTGAATGACAACACTTAACCCATTAGAAACCCTAGTTACGCGGTCCTTTTCAGCAGTAACCCACTTAGATGTATCACGATACCCTGGGACTATGTAGGGTGGGGCACGATTACTGGGTTGATTGTAAGTGACCAGAACGGCGGCTGAGTAGGTGTGCCATTGTAGGTTCAGGCAGACTATGGTCGTGCACGTAGTCCGGAGTTGAAAAAGTAGGCATTGGGCACCAGTAGGTTTACACTGTGTGTGCTTGATTCGTGTCGGTGGTTGGCACCCTAGGGCTTGATACACCCTAGGGTGGACCTAGCACAGGTGACTACATTTCATGATTGGGCCGTATGACACAGACACATGACGAGCTAGAATTTGTAGGGAGCCGATCGATTAGGAGACCGTATTGTAGGACCCCGTAATAGGTCATTTCATGATATTGGGCCAAGGGATCATTTCATGGTTAATACTTGACATGGGTAGAATACTAGTACATATGGTGCAGCGAACCTTGAACATGCGATGCTATACTTGAGTTATCTCGTTATCTTAGTTTATCATACCAGACTTATCATCATCCTTATGTTTATTTTCAGTTTAAACCTGTCTTGTTACCTTTACTAGTTTTTATACTGAAAGTCACTAGGACTTACCAGTCTTTATGACTGACCTATTTTCTTTCGCCTCTTTTTATTTCGTCCACCCCCCCAGGTTCTCAGGGAGGAAACTCTAGCACTTAGCTTGGATATCTCTTGCTTTCTGTTCAGCTCATGTACGGTTTGGTCTTGAGCTATGCTATGGCTGCTTTTCTGCTCTCTTTGGGGAATAAATTACTTTTGCTATTTCAAGTTTATGCTTCTTTATTTAGAACTTGTTGTAATGGAATAATGACAGTTGGTATCTTGGATGTAAGAGGTTTGACTCTATTTTGAAATAATGAAAGTTGGTTTTTGATTCTTCTGCTGTTTTAAATTTATGTTCTGTCTTGTGATATCTCTATGTTTGTTTACCTAGATAATACTCCACCAAAACTAGTGCATTCCCTTTGTGAGTGACCCTAGCGGAGGTGAGGTGTTACAAACATCCCTCTATTTATATACATATATCAGTATATATATATATATATATATATATATATATATATATAACGGTGTTCCAAGATCCATATCTAATCATGCCTTGACCTAGCTTTGGCTAACCCCAAAACACCTTTTAGGTAGACATCTTATGTCAATTATATTGTATATATAACTCTTGGATCGCATGATGAACATTTTGTTCAATATTATTCGTTTGCTCAAAACATAGAATAATTCATGTTATTGTCTCTAAGGCCATAATCCTATTATGCAGCCTTAGTTAAATAAAACTTAATAATACAGTCGAAGCACCACAATTACTCCTACCGCATATGACCAAAATAAAAGGTGCACAATGCTTTGACATTAGTTACGTCCAATGAAATTGGCATTGATAGGTGTATTATTGGAAGACCTCACCATGATTTAACATAACAAAATTTGCTTTAAAGGGAATTTATAATTCGTAGTGGAAACAATATTAGAATTATTTACATATATCCAAATATATGTATTTTAAATTGGCTATGAATGGCATATCAATAAATTAAAATTATTACCAAACTCATATTTTGGTATCTTAAAATTAAAGCAACATTTATTCTAATTCTAATCATATCAGTCTAGAATATAGGACTTTGTTAAATATGTATACGTAAGCCACAACATTGTCTACTAGTTATGGACAAAATAAATTCAAATGAGCCAATGTAATATATATTTGTATATATATATATATATTGCTAACTAATATGGCATCCGGACAAAATATACAAACACCAACAGGCTATAAGAAAAAAATTCATGATGATCCCAGAATTCTACAATATGCCAGACTTGATTCATACAAATAATCAATTAAACATATTTGATTATTACAATGAACTTAATTTTAGAACATTCATAAATGTCCAGACCCTTTCCACGCACAAAATAATGGCAAGTTAACATAGACTAGCTCATATCAGTATAGTCACAATATCACACATATCTGTAAACATTATGTATATATTTGTAGAAACTTATACATATTCATAATTTATTACAATCACTGGACAACATAATGACATTTATATATATATATATATCCTTATGCATATACTTTACATCATCCATGTAAAACGAGTCAGACTTGTCCCTTGATCCATGAGTTTATAGCTTCTAGAGTTAATCTTGAACGCCACCCGATAATCTGCAGACATTAAATGTCTATTTTTGGCATAATTGTAGTTAATCAGTTAAATAAAGAAACAGTATCCAATAATGTCTCATTCAAACTTATTTACGAATTTTATCCAAAAAGATGTAACATGGATCCTGTTCTGAACATCTGCATTTGCAGTACTGTATGTTTCATAGACTAGAGAGGTAAAGGCAAATCGTATTTGCATCAACCATTTATATACATATATATATATATATATATATATAGCAATTTAGTGAACAAACTGATCCAGCATATGGTCACAATATATATATATATATATATATATATATATATATATATATATATGTGTGTGTGTGTGTGTGTGTGTGTGTGTAAAATCAAATATTAAGTTATGATTTGCAGTAACATCCAGAAACATATTCAGGGCATACATTCATCTAAATAAATATATATACTTTAGATCTGAGTGTACACATATACATATACATATACATATACATATACATATATATACATATATATATATATAAGTATCCTACTAGTCATGTAAATAATATCAGATATTTCAATTAGCAGATATCATCATCTTTATGATGATTTAGCAATTCATTTCGAAACCAATTCATCAATTCTTTTTGAAACCAATTTACCATTTCATAACATTATTTGTATGATGAATCGTTTAAAAGGATCAGCAATTCGTTTGTGCCAAAAATTCAGTTGTCATACAAGGGTAAATAAATATGATTAGCTCTTATATTGTCAAATGCATAGCATGGCATTCTAAATGACATGTATTTCGAACTGCATCTTATATAATAATGAATGTATATTTATATAAATTCAAAAAAAAACTAAGGTCAATCATATCATGCAAGAATGATCAGACATCATGCAAACAGTTTGTTATAGCAATTTAACATGTAACTATTTATACAAACTAAATTAAATTCAACTTGCCCGGTCAATATTCAATATAAATGTATAAATACATATACATACATATATATATATCATTTTAAATTCTGAATTCAAAATGAAAACATCCCACTAACATTAAAACCGAACAAGACTGTGGTTCTCAACCACTTGCTCAAGCCCAATGTTTAATTTTGAGATCTGCATTGGTTTTTAACATACAGAAAAACTGCTAAAATAATAATGTATGTGTTATGTAATAACCCGGAAAATCTGGGCCAGTTTAAAATTTTTATTTTAGCAATTTTAGCGAATTTTGAATATTTAAAATAGATTATTTTAAATAAAATCGACGAGAAAATTTATTTTGAATATAATTCGAACGTATATATTATATGCGTCGTCGTTAAAATATAAATATTTATATATAATTATAAATAGAATTGAAAATGGCGTGGTAGTTCGATAATTCGATTTCAAACTTCAATTGAATGTACCGGGTGCAAAACAATCCGGATTTTAGTGAAACCAAAAACATTAGGATCTAATTGATAATATCTTTCCAACGAATCCGACAAATCAAGATTTCATAGCGGGAATCAAAAGATATGTCCAGTTGAAAATTCTGAATAGTCGCTATGGAATTCAGGCCCTTAAAAATAGACATTTTGCAAACGACCTCGGATTTCGACGAAACCACTTTTGTTAGATCCGCAGTGTCAAATTATTGCTAGGTTTTAAATTTCATAATTTTTCGAATCAATATGTGAGCGTGGCAAAGAAAAACGCGTTTGACCAGTTTCAGTTGATTTTAATCGACTAGGAAATGGCCATTTTTCTAACGATCTCAGAATTCGATGAAATTAGTTTTGTTAGGACCGTATCGTCAATACAAAGCTAGGAAATATTTTTCGGGAATTTTTAGAGTCAGTATGTGGCCCCGGTAAATTGAAATGTACGTTAAAATCAATATTGACCGTTTTATTTATTTATATTTTAATTTTGACAAAAACTTATCGTAACAGTTGAATTAGCTCACGATACATATCCCATTGTGTTCGGAATGGGGGTAATACGCTAGGGACGACAGTCGTTGGCTCTCGTTTCGAGGTCAAATAAAAAGTCAACCTTTTGGATAATTTAAATAATTAAATATATATAATATAATAACCCCACACCCTTTTTTCCTCTCTCTCCCTCATTCAATTCGTTCAGACCCGAATTAGAAAAAAACTGATCTGCTCAAATCGAACTCCCTCCCATCCTCCACGCCGCCGGACGCGCTCCCCCAGGCGCCGTCGATCACCAACCTCGGCGCCCCTTCCTCTCTCCTCCGATTGAAGACCGAAGCCTTCATAAACCCCAACGCCCGCCGCCAGTTTCGCACGCCGTTCTTGGCGCAGTGGCCCCACCGAGATGGCCGCTCTTCCTGGCAGTGATTGGCGACGTCAAGCCGCCCATGGTGGCACCTCCCGATCACCCTCTGGGGCCATAACCTCTGTGCGAACTGGAACCCTAAAAGAGGAGCACGGGTTGGACTGTGTACAGCAGCTTATAGGAAGAACAGTGAGCTCTTCTTTCTCTTTTTTTTATATATATAATTATTGTTGTAAAAATCTGAGAATGAAGTATAAATTATTATTTTTAGATTTGAAAATGAAGTATGAATTATTGTTTTGAAAATAAAAGAAAATGTCATTGATTTAAAACTATAAATGGTATTTTTTTAAAAAATATATTTATCTTTGGGAAAAAAAAAGAAACACAACATAGATTTAAATTGTAATAAATAGATTAGTATAAAAAAAAGTGATTTTATTTATATGTAAATATAAAAATATGATTATTATTCATAGAAATAACATTGATTTTATAAAATAGAAAATATAGCATTATTTTTATAGCAAAAGAAAAAATAGAATTGTTTTTTTTATTTTTTTTAAATAAAAGTATACATGGCTTTATAAGCAAACATAGAATAAAAAAATACGATTTTTACATATAAGAAGTTGCAGTAAAAATACGATTTTTCTATATTGAAAAGAGGAGTAAAATTACGATTTTTCTATAGAAGTTAGAAAGGTAAAGATACGATTTTTATTTGAATGTCATTAGATTAAAAATGAGATTTTATTTTATATATAACGTAAAAAAAATTTAGATTTCCATTTTGAAGTAGCGATAAAAATATAGTCTTTTCTATACAGTTAGCGATGTAAAAATATAACCTTTTCTATATAGTAGCGGAATATAAAAATATAATTTTTATACAATAGAGAATTTAAAAATGTGATTTTTATATATGTAGTGAATACGGTCGACGAAAAGGACAAAAGGAGAACGCGATGAAGATTTTCTACCTAAGAAGAGTTAGATGATTGGATAGCTATCTGTGAGAATTTCTCACCTTTCAATTTCATTTTCTAGTTATATATATATACTAGGATGCAGGCGGTGCTTAGTAGCACCCGACACAATCGTCCACAGACCATGGACTTGTTTGTTTGATTGCAAAAATTAGTAAGATTATTTGATTGAAATTTGAATGGTTTGGTGAAATGAAGTTGATTTGATTGATGTGTGAATGGCGTGGGCCTTCACTAGACCGGGGATAAGGCTAGGCCTTGTCCCGTTTCTAGTATCGTGCCGTTATGCCGCTGAAATTTTCTAAAATATGTTAGAAAAATAAAAATATCATTTTTATTGTGTAAATGAACTGAATAGAAATTCATATGTTGAAATAAAATGTTTTGTCGTTAAAAGTATAATTTTTAACGTGAAGTGAATAAATAAATATTTATAAACAAATCGGCCGATTTGTTTATATACACTGATTTGACTGATATTGATTGGGTCGATAAATTTTACACATCGTCCAACTGCACAACTAAAATCTGTGTTTGATTGTTTGAAACCCCACACGGGTGTTAGGATGAAATTTGAAGTTCACTCATCCTGATTGATTAATTATGTCGATCGATTGATTGACAGGCTGTTATAAGCGTTAGATATCTATATTTGATGCTTATACAATGTAGTGCACTTTGGTTGATGGTTGATTATTTTTCAGTGCTATTAGATACATGTGTTGTATGAAAATCCATATAATTAATTTTATATGGTGATTGATTGGGCCTCATTCCAATTTAGAAGATAAAGAATATTATAAAGTAAATGTTCATGTGTTGACTGTACTCATCCGTTGAGATTAGTCATGTGTTGAACGAAATATTTTAACAATAAAATTTATATCTTTATCGCTATAAAGTAAAGGTTCATGTGTTGACTGTACTCATCCGTTGAGATTAGTCATGTGTTGAACGAAATAATTTAACAAAAATAGTCACACGTGGACAGTACTCATTCGTTGAGATTAGTCGTGTGTTGACAAAAATAAATACTCATTTGTTGAAATAGAATATTTGAAAAAGAAATATTTGAAATGGAATATTTGAAAATAGAAATATATGAAGCCGTGTTGATTAGATTGACGCCATTTTGATGTGAACGATATTTATATCGATTTTATTCATTTAGAAATGAATTGAATAGAAAACGATTTCTAAATGAATTGAATAGAAAACGATTTCGAAATGAATTAAATAGAAAACGATTTCGAAATGAATTGAATAGAGAACGATTTCGAAATGAATTGAATAGAAAACGATTTCGAAATGAATTGAATAGAAAACGATTTCGAAATGAATTGAATAGAAAACGATTTCGAAATGAATTGAATAGAAAACGATTTCGAAATGAATTGAATAGAAAAAGATTTAGAAATGAATTGAATAGAAAAGGATTTCGAAATGAATTGAATAGAAAACGATTTGAATTGAATTGAATATAAAACCAATTCGAATTGAATTGAAAACGAAAACGAATTGAATTGGAAACAAATTGAATTGAATAGAAATGAATTTTAAAACGAATTTATAAGGAAGAATTCAATTTTGATTTGAATTGAAATGGAAGTTGAAATGTTTTTGAAACGAATTCAAAACTATTTATATAATTCGTTTTAAATAGAATCGACGAAATATATATTATATATATATATATATATATATATAATATAATGGCTGAATAGAACGCGCCGCGCCGCGGCAGTTCATGAATTTCGACCATTTATTTCAAACGGACATTACGGGAGATCCGACCGTCGGATTCTCCTAAAACCGGAACCGTTGGGTTCGTATCAAAAAGAGCTTTCTAACGAATATTAGAAATTTGAAATCTAACGGTTGGATTTGGAGTTACGTCCAAATCAAATTTGAAAAAGGTCGCTGTAAGTGCAGTTCGATGGCCATTGTTGGAAATCGATTGTACGGGTCTTAATAAAATTATTAAAAATAGTAATAATTTGTGTAAAATCATAAGAAATGATTTGAGAAAAATTGGGGTGAAAAACTCCATATTTGAAAAGACAAAAATGGATTTTTATCGAAATGAACTAGTTTTGAACTAAATTTAAAACCCAATTTTTTTTTAAATAAATAAATTAGATTTAAAAAAGGGGTTTTAAATAATCAGAATTCCTAATATATTTGATTTAAATTGAACTAAAATTGATTTGTGGGTTCATCGTGAACGGTGTTTTAAATAATACTAGTTCTGTAACCCGATAATAAATATAATGTGATTTGGGTTTGTCGTGAACTGTGTTTTAAATAACACATAGTTCTCTAACCCAGTAAAAGGAGTTTTAACGAATCTGCAATTAGATTGAAATGTAAATCTATAATCTAAATTATCAAATTTAGAAATGAGCGAGAATGGAGTATCACCAGTTTTGCTCCAAAGCGATAGTTAAATCTTTAATTAGATTTGAACGTGAAATGGTAATTAATTTTACCAATAACACCATAGTATTAGATATGGAGTATTACCAGTTTTGCTTCATGGGATGAATAGGTTGGGATTGAGAAATAAAATAAATAATTACTTCGGTGTGGTTCGCTAATCTCGACTAGTTGGAAAAACCATAATTTGGTTTTAAATGACATCCAAAGGAAGATTAAAGGATAAATTTTAAAGAATTTATCTTGGATAAAATTAGTGGGAACCTTTCCCTAAGAATGTAATTTGGTGAATAAAAGAATTTCTGAATTGGAATGAGGCGTATGTTATGTTTGTGTAACATTTGTTTTTAATATACGCGGGTTGTTCGGAAAGACCAGGTTTACACCCATTCTGAATAACCGATTCGACGATAAGTCGAAGATGAAGACGGTGGTCGAAGACCGGAAGTCTTCACATCGTTTGGATAATTACTGACGATCCTGATTGGGCTGTACACCCAAGAGGATGGAAATAGTTGGTGGTCGTCCAGACGTACCTGGAGATGGATGGATATGTGAGGAAAGTGCCTCCGGTTTCGTTCAGACCCAGAACGGACTTGTAAATGGATTGTGTGTCTGACATTGGATTTTATTCTGTGTTGATTGATTTCTGTTAAATATATATCTGTTTGGCGGCAGAGAATTTATTCTCTTGCTTAACGCCCTTCTCTGGGACGTACGAGCTTAGAGGTTATATATCGATAGATATCAATCGCACGGCATGAATTGCCTGTGTGGCACGCTAAGATGCAATGATCAAGGCTTTTGTTGAAAAGCAAAGTCTTGTGGTTGATGATCAAAGCACGCCTACGTGGCAGCTTTGTGTATAGCGTGAATTCGCGAGCCTCACACCTCGGTATGAGTTAAAAACGGGATACGGACTGCAGGGAGAGCACGACGTTTCTTTCAAGCTTTGGTGGTGTCGGTGACTTACCAGCCCTGACATATATATACTTTTCACCTTTGTGGTTGTTGGATGAGGCGCCTCGATTTTAGGTCTGTAAGGACCGGGAAACGTGTGTTCAGGAATTGCCAATCCTCTAACGTAAGTGAGGACCGGCCCTGAAGATCCAAGGGTTGCCCAGAGTGCGTAGCCCTGGGACATTTGCTAGAGTGTCTCGAACGCGGAGAGGAGCTTGCCCCTTGCCTCGACTCATGACGGAAATCCAATTTCCAATACGTGTATTTCGGCTTTAATTTTAGAACTAGTATAGCGACATAGTGGTATGGGGCACTTATGCCGTCTATGATTTATATTTATGATTGAAATTGTTTTGACACTATACACTTATTATAGTATCAAATGATTTGTTTTAAAACGTATCAAGCATGTTTGGCTATTATAAGGGAAAACCCAATCCTCCGGCTTGCGTTGCATTGTGTGATGGGACCTGGGTCTTATAATAGCTTCATTTTTCGAAAAAGCATTGCGCTGTTTATTCTATGCACTGGTATTCTTGGGAGGAAACCCATTCCGTGTTATACGGCGTGGTCCCTTGAATTACCTTCTTTCAAAGTAAAGTTTTAAATAACTGTTTTAGTTCTCACACCAGTCACATGACTGACCTGGAGTTTATTGTTTTAACCTAAACTCTGGGTGCCCCTATTTTCCGCACGGGCAGCTAGTAGTTTTGGTTTTGCAGATTTATATTCACAGGATCCTGGTTTACAACTGGAATGATATCCGGAAAGCTCTGTATCTGTATATCACCTTCATTTGTGCTTTGTATTATTTTCCGCTGCTATGTAATTTATTGTAATCTCTGATATTTATCGAATGTAATTTATTCATTTACACTCTGTATATTCTTGTATCTGATGGAATTGTTGTAATAACAATGAAATGTTCTTCCGTATGCGTTCTGTTTTGTCCTATCCTCAAACGAACAGGGGTTTCGAACGGTCTAGATCGGTTTAACGACTGATTCGGATCGAGCGAAATTCCTGGCCGTCACATTTGGTATCAGAGCTTTGGTTTACAGAGCTCGAGAACAAGACACATTAGAACCATATGAAAGAATTCATCAGATATTGGATTAGTAATATCCAATTAGAATGACTCGTTAGAGATAGGATCAGTAGTATCCTAGAACGAGTGTGAAGAGTATATTTTTCAAATGAAAACAATTTTGTTTTGAAAATTTAAATCGTTTTAAACGTATTTGATTATTTATTTATTTTGAATATGGACAGTGTAGTATATAAAGGTTTTGCATATACGCGTCATGAACGTATATTCGAAGTTTTAATATACTGGATAGATATAGAATCACATTCTAGTCGCCCGGAGATGATGTTGATAATGACCATGGCATCATCAATATTTATGTTCGTGTTTCGAAGGTGTGATATCTATATATTTCCATTAGACTGGTGTGAGAACCAAAACTTATATAGCTAGAACACATTGTTGTGAATTGGCATCAAAAACATGATTTTTTGTATATGTATCAAAATTATGAATTTGAAACTCTAATTCACTAATTGATTGATGTTTGTGTTGTTTGTTTAGTTGTTTGATAATTTTGAACCATTATGCCTAATTGAACCAAATATTGAATTGTATTGAAATTGGTCGCATTTGCTTGCATATACATGTACTTACATTGAACAGGTCATAGCAAGGAGGCTAGAGCAGAGAATAAAATTTGTTTGTCCGACAAATAGGTACATGTTTACTACATAATTTACTGTTTTTTTTGGGTAATGATGATTTTATGAGCCTATTGGCTAGCCGCTTGGCTTTTTCTTTTTCTTTTTGAGATCAGAAGGCCTATATGGCAATTTCGGGATTTTCCCGTGGCTCCCGGTGCAGGGGAGGTTATGGCGAAATTTTTCAAAAATTTAGGGTGTTAGCCAAATTTCTGAAATTCTCAGAAACTGAAAAGTTGGAGAATGGAAGCCAGATCGAACGTAGAACTAGTTAATCAAACCACTTTCGACTTTGTTCCTTTTCGGGGACGAAAAGTTTTAAGTGGGGGAGATTGTAATAACCCGGAAAATCTGGGCCAGTTTAAAATTTTTATTTTAGCAATTTTAGCGAATTTTGAATATTTAAAATAGATTATTTTAAATAAAATCGACGAGAAAATTTATTTTGAATATAATTCGAACGTATATATTATATGCGTCGTCGTTAAAATATAAATATATATATATATAATTATAAATAGAATTGAAAATGGCGCGGTAGTTCGATAATTTGATTTCAAACTTCAATTGAATGTACCGGGTGCAAAACAATCCGGATTTTAGTGAAACCAAAAACATTAGGATCTAATTGATAATATCTTTCCAACGAATCCAACAAATCAAGATTTCATAGCGGGAATCAAAAGATATGTCCAGTTGAAAATTCTAAATAGTCGCTATGGAATTCAGGCCCTTAAAAATAGACATTTTGCAAACGACCTCGGATTTCGACGAAACCACTTTTGTTGGATCCGCAGTGTCAAATTATTGCTAGGTTTCAAATTTCATTTTTTCGAATCAATATGTGAGCGTGGCAAAGAAAAATGCGTTTGACCAGTTTCAGTTGATTTTAATCGACTGGGAAATGGCCATTTTTCTAACGATCTCAGAATTCGACGAAATTAGTTTTGTTAGGACCGTATCGTCAATATGAAGCTAGGAAATATTTTTCGGGAATTTTTAGAGTCAGTATGTGGCCCCGGTAAATTGAAATGTACGTTAAAATCAATATTGACCGTTCTATTTATTTATATTTTAATTTTGACAAAAACTTATCGTAACAGTTGAATTAGCTCACGATACATATCCCATTGTGTTCGGAATGGGGTAATACGCTAGGGACGACAATCGTTGGCTCTCGTTTCGAGGTCAAATAAAAAGTCAACCTTTTGGATAATTTAAATAATTAAATATATATAATATAATAACCCCCACACCCTTTTTTCCTCTCTCTCCCTCATTCAATTCGTTCAGACCCAAATTAGAAAAAAAACCGATCTGCTCAAATCGAACTCCCTCCCATCCTCCACGCCGCCGGACGCGCTCCCTCAGGCGCCGTCGATCACCAACCTCGGCGCCCCTTCCTCTCTCCTCCGATTGAAGACCGAAGCCTTCGTAAACCCCAACGCCCGCCGCCAGTTGCGCACGCCGTTCTTGGCGCAGTGGCCCCACCGAGATGGCCGCTCTCCCTGGCAGTGATTGGCGACGTCAAGCCGCCCATGGTGGCACCTCCCGATCACCCTCTGGCGCCATAACCTCTGTGCGAACTGGAACCCTAAAAGAGGAGCACGGGTTGGACTGTGTACAGCAGCTTATAGGAAGAACAGTGAGCTCTTCTTTCTCTTTTTTTTTATATATATAATTATTGTTTTAAAAATTTGAGAATGAAGTATAAATTATTATTTTTAGATCGGAAAGAATCCAAATGAGATCCAATCTTCAAGACATTTGTCGGGTCGTCGCTATCGATTGGAATAACAACAGTTTCCTCATTTTGTTTTGCCTTTCTAGTTCCTCGCTCCTTGTCCTCTCTAGGATTGATATCTTCAGGTTGGTCATTAGGAAACTCCCATTGCGATATTGTCTTTCCTCAGCAGGAGAGGAGGTACTCTTGGGTTCTGAACTCTTTCTGTTATGCAACATTTTTAAATCTTCCATATAGCAGGCTCTTTCGGTAACTTAATCACCTCGGATCATTTCCCACTCTAGCATCTGTTGGGAATTTCATTAGCAGGCACTATAGAGTAATGCAAGTCCTGAATTCCGAAAGTGTTGTCCGTCCTTGGAAAGCGTTGTAAGGCGAGTCGATGTCCATGATGACGAACTGGAGAATCCTCACTCTTCTATGCTCCCCCTCACCTAATTCCATAGGTAAATCTATCGCTCCAATTGGGGGGGGGGGGGGGGGTGGTTGAGGTTCCATTAAAGCCACGAGTCCAACATTCACACAGCTTTAAGTCCTTCATTTTCAGTTTCATCTGATCGAAAGCCTTTTTAAATAGGATGTTAACAAATCTCTCATTATCCACAAGGACTTTCTTTACTATTGCGAGGCCAATAATGGTAGTTATCACTAATGGACCAGTACTTGGTGCTTCAACCCCAATACTTTCTCTATCTTGGAAAACGATATCATCAGTAGCTGTCTTATGCTATTTCATTGGTGCGGTTTCTTCAAGGTTACTACATTCTCCTATCTCGGGGAGCTTGGTTGCATTAACATACTGTTCCATTGCCCTGTTACTAGACCCAGACGGATGTGGTCCCCTAACTATGGTGTTTATAACAATGCCCTTTCCTTTCTACTGATTTGTGGGCTTAGAAGCAAGTTGATTTAGATTCGGGGTTTGTCCTACTTGCCCGTGTCTCTTGGGGCAACCTTGTACTCATCTAACTTTCCTTCCTAAAGCAGCTTTTCAACATCTCTTAGATGACGATACTCATTAGTAGAGTGACCGTGAGTCCCACGAAATAAACAAAATTTTCCAGTGGCGAGCTCCTTCTTAGTGGAATCCCTAGGCGGAGGTTTTTTGTGCTGTAAGACATTATAAGGATCTAGATATATGTTCTCTAGAGTATCATTTAACGGTGTGTAATTTTCGAAAGTTTGAAATCGAGGTATTTTTTCAAAGTTGTTCCCTTGATTCCTGTTCCTTTTTCTATCGTTTCTATTTCGATTGTTATTTCCATCATTTTTGTTGCTGACGTTTACTTCGACCTTCCCCATTGCTGCCGAACTGTTTCACTGCAACGTTACTTTGAATGTCTTCTCTAAACGCCCCATCAGAGTTTTTTTTTCAATTGGCGTATGTTTCCTCCCTCTATAGGCGAATATTCGCCTTTTCAAAGAACGATTCCCTCGTCAGCAGTGGTTTTTCGGCCAAATATCCTTCGAACTCCGTGTTTGGGTCGACCCCATCTATTGATGCCATCAAAATGGCTAGTTCATATGGGACGTTTAATTCGGTAACTACTAAATTAAAGCGGTCCAAATATGACTTTAAAGATTCACCAAGAGCTTGCTTGATTCTAGACAGTTCAATGATGCTTTTAGATTTCCGGGCATGGAGTCGCAACTGATTCATAAAACGTTCGCTTAGTTCTTTAAAGCTTGATATCGATCGGGGAGGAAGTCGAGTGAACCACATCAATGCAACATCTTCAAGATATATCGGGAAAACTTTACATTTCACTGCGTTAGGTGCCGCCGCCGCATTCATATACTAGGTATACTTCATCAAATGTTATCCTGGATTAATTTTCCCTGCATGTCGATCCATTTATGGCAGATTGAACCGTCGACGGAAATGGAAATCCAGGATGTCATCTGTGAATGGGGTGTGGCTACATTCGATGCCCCAGTCCTCATTTGTGTAACGTCGACCATCGGCCATGATATGGCGCACCATTGCTTCTACCTGGCATTGGTTAAAGCTGGTTCAGGATCTGCACTCTTATTCCTTCTAACATTCCATGTTCCCGCAACAGGTGAAGTTCTTTGGTTCCGAGCTACAGCTGAACTTCCTTGTCCTCTACGATCCCAGTCATTAACAGGATAAGTGGGAGGGAGAAGTTGTCTTTGAGTAGGATTAGAGATATTGGAGTCTCTGGGAAGGACGTGTGATCCTCGCATTGGTAACAATATTGATTCTCTCAAACTCAGGTCATTAGGTCCTAAAACACGGGTCGCATCTTCGCGAGATCCCAACGATCCAAATGTTAACCGATCCAGATTCTCGGGCCTTTCATATGGCCTTCTCCAATGCAGACATTCTTCGTCTAAAGAAGATGAATGATCCGCAATGAGCCGATGAGTTGGGGAGGACATTCTTTGTCTTTGAAGTTCACTGATTTCCCTACTCATAGCTTTCATGTTTTCTCGCATAAGAATGTTGTCTCGTTTATAGGTCTCCAAAGCATCCCTGGTGTTGTCTAGCATTTCTTGTAAGCACGAGAAATCCATGTTTGTGATGGGCGCAGAGGGATCAAGATGGTTACTAGCTATTGCGGCTAGCACTGGAGCATCTGTGGGAGCTCGAGTAGAAGTACCAGCGTCTGCTACATTTGGTTCGGATCGAGTCATAGTTGCATTTCCGATTCGGATCGAGGGGGTATGCCTATATGCACTCACATCTTCGATTTGGTTAGGGTTGGTTCCATATAAGCATTTCGGGTCATTGTGCTCGGTTCGGTTCGGATCACTTCATTCAGATCGGATAGGGGAACCTCCTCCTGATCGGTCAAACTTGAACCTGCCCCCGCGACCTGGTCATAACCATAGCTTGTTGATCCTCATTTGCTTCATTTTCCTGAGCAACTTATGATTCTTTTCCTTTACCTTTAGTCATGAAATCCAATTCTATCGAGAGTTCACCAAGGAAAACTTCAAAGATACTGAAAAGGTGGACTAGCTTCTTCGAATTTGAGAACCCAAATACTAGAATAATAGTCCAAAGTATGGAGAATTCGACGATTCTCAGTGAAAGCACCAAAATGTTAGACCAAAAAGTGGTTCTAACACCCAAACAAATGATAATTCTGAACAAAATAGAAAGAAAAACAATGAAAACACCAAATTTATATTGGTTCGGTGTTAAAGAGCCTACTTCCACTTTATACTTCTTTGATTGATGATTCTAATGCAAATACAACGATGATTTTCTCCCAATCTCACTTATACAATTGATAATCTCTCTTCAGTTTGTGGAATTACACTCCAAAAATTTGAATATAATCTGAATAAAGCAAGGAAATTCGGTGGTTAAGGAGCTAGAGTGAATAAGTTGCCAAAAGATCCCTTCAAATGGCACTTTATGGGGGGCATTTATAGGCTGTGAACCGATCCAGTTCGGGTGCCACGTGGGGACCATATAGTGATTTTCGGATCTGCTTGCTTCAGGATGGTGACAGCACATCACGATCGTGGGATAGTGAGGATGCACCGCTCCAGATTTGAAGGAATCATTGGGAGTAACTGTTGTAATTCTGTCCCTTGGTTCAGATCGGTCTAGAGTCTGGGGTTCGGATCAGGCCTCTGTATACAGATCCGAATCGAACAAGCTACCTGGGATCAACCTTTTGATTTATGTGTAAAGGAGAGAGAAGCTCAGTTCGATGGGGCCGATCCGATCCAGATCCCTGCTCTGCATCTTTCTCTTGATCACATCCTTCCATAAATTCTTTATCTTTGTGTAGCCTAACTAAAAGTAGGCTAACAACGAGCAGAATAGATTAAATACTGTTATCATCTTGATGGAGATTGAACAATTGTTTGATAAACACCATCTTTTTATGTCATGTCATGTTTGTAGGTAGAGGATTGTTTAATCCTTTCCTCATATTTTATATCTGGAAGAAAGATATTGGTTTCAAATTACCAGCGGAATTTGTATTCGAAGAGATCCATTGTTAGCAGTGATATGTTAGGAATACATCAGACTACTGGATCGCAGTTTTTATTAGTTTTACGATAGGTTGTATGGGTAGATACATCAATATTATTTTTAGCCGATGGCGATTTCGATGTTTATTAGGCCATATTTGCTTCAGTATGCTTCATCTTACCTAAATACTCTTGATCAGTGAACTACCATCATGTAGGTCCCTATCTAACAAGCAGAGTTCATGCCCTTCCACACACTTTTGATCTATCTTACCTTGTCTCTCTCTGTAACTAATGGAGTTTAATCTAGATGCCAATTTTAGAGCATATGATATCTTTGGTACTCTTATTAACCGGTCCAAAGTTTTTCCATTGGATTAAGTAATTGTCGGTGTCCCCTCGCCTGGATTATACTCGCCTTATGAGGTGATTAATTAAATTATTAATTATCCTACAATTTTAATTAATTATATGTATAATCATATATTTTTTATAATCATAGTATGCAACTAGGCTAGATAGGTAGAGATAAATGTATTTCCATGATGAAGCACTTGACACTCGCTCATACTCAAATGTCAAATCAACAATATTTGACATATTTAAGGGCAGACTAATGATATATAGACTCAGCCGGCTGTATTCCAAATGGGTGTTGATAGTCTTACTCAATTTGACGATGAAGTCAATGAAAACGGTGGTAGGGGTGTTAACTTTACCCATTAATAGATACGTATATTATATCTTTGATGTTGTTTTCCCATTTTGTTGTTCGATTGATATGGGTTATATTGTTTTGACATGGTTGGGGTACTATTTATATGACCATTGCTTGTTCTATTATATGGCCATTGTCTATATGATATAAATGTAACTTATTTGACTGTGCGAGAGTTGTTGATAGTGTACACGCTGTAATTTTTATATGACTGTTCCTTATTACATTATATGACCATATTTGGTATGATGTACACACGGTACTGTTTATATGACCTTACTTATTTTATTATATAACTGTTGTTGGTATGATGTGCATATAGTACATTTTATATGCTTGTTACTTATTCTATTATATGACCGTTGCTGGTATGATATACATGCATTAATTACTGCTTATATGACTGATACTTATCTATTATACGACCGTTAAGGGCATGACGTTCATGTGGTGTTTGACCATTTCTTATTTTATTATATAACCGTTGTCAATTCTAAAACCCAATAAGATCATTCCCAACCCTGGATGGGGTTGTGAGTCCCGTCGGGCTTGGTTGACACCCAACCCAGCCCAATGGGAAGAAACACATCAACCCCAGTGCGGGTTGTCACGTGCTTCTTAGCCGTCTTTCCAAAAGTCGGCTAAGAAAGTAACACAGATAACAATCCTTGACCATTGGATTGTAATCCGCGAGACGGTCCAGAATTAAATCCAAACCGTCACCATAGCCCGCTTTTAGAAAGTCGGCTAAGGGTGGCACAACCGGCTATATAAAGGCCGGCATTGTCCTCATTCCACCACATCTCATTTCTCTCCTCCTTTCTCCCTTTCCTCCTTCCTCCATTGCAAAAATTATAAAAAAGGAGATGTTTCGGGAGAGCGCTAAAAGCTATGCGAGGAAGCGGCAGTAGAAGTAGTTCAAATGTGCCTCCGGAAGAAAAGAATGCTCCAGTTCAAGAAGGGGCTCCTATAGAAGATGAAATTGCACCACCTCCACATCGCGATGTCGCTATACGGCGTCGAGCTATGGTGGAAAAATATCATGATCCGAACATCGACCAGAATCTAGGGTCGGGGAAAGCGCTCATCAATTTTCGTATACTTCCAGGCAATGAGGAGCATGTTAGCACGCGTATGGAGGAAGCTGTAAGTTTTTAAAAATTTAAAACATTATAAATAGTACCAATATTGTTGTCTTATAAATAATATGTTGACCCCTTTATAAATAGGCACGATAAGCTAGAACCCATGGTTCCTAGCCTTTTGTTATTCGCTTATATTCTAAGATTTGCGCGTACGACACAGCTAGCATTATACACACATTCCTCGATGATATTGGTCTTAGTGACTTCATCAATACGTGCTCACTTAACTACCATCAAATTATTTTTCATTGCTACATATATTCATTGAATTCTAAAATAATTTATTAATAGGTATTACAGACTTGTTAAATTCGGATGATCAGTTGATTGGTACGATAGCCTAGTGTTGGTTGAAAATAACTCACACATTTCATTTTGGGCTTGGCGAGTTAGGCATCACACCTATAGATTTCACAGTTCTTACTGGAATTTCGGTAGGCTTGGGGTAAACACTACCTTATGACGAGCAATACCAATGCTCAGAAATATTAGCGAATTTATTTCCTCACCTAAACTTACAGCTAGCTTTGACTAGCGGGGCACAGTTGAGGACTAGTGCTATTAGACAAGCCATCACTGATATAATTGATACTCCAGGGCAAGGAAACAATCTTTTAGAGCTTGCACACTATTTCTTGTCTATTTGATGGGAAACCTTTTCATTTCAAATCCATCAAACACCTTGCATGCTGGACATGTTGTTGTGGAAGCTGATTTGACATTTGATCGCACAGTACCATATGACTGGGGGACGCCCATACTAGCTTATCTCTATCGTTCTTTAGAACTTCGGTGCATTATAAGAGAGCGGGGTACATCCATATGTGGGTTTTTCCAGATTATACAGTATTGGTACTATGAGTGCTTCCACAACATGACTTACCATACACTTGATCCAGCATTGGAATTATTCTATACTCATGTGCGAGCTTGGGCTAGGGAGAATCGAAGACCTGTATAGGGTGGTGAGGCTCGACATATCTTTGCTATGGCCCGTAACCAGATTGAGTTATGCACGACCAGACAAAGTATTATATGGCATCCATACGAGGATTCTTCATATTTGACGCAGGAGAAAGTCATCCATGCTGCGATGCTATTGACGCGTCGTTTCCTTTAGTCTCTTCTCCTCCTTCGGGGGGTTGTTATTAGTTCTATGGTGAGCGTTGTTGGAGCCAGATTTTGGAGGGGGATCGAGTGCTTGATGATCCACATCCTGACACACCATCTTTAGTGTCATATAAGGCACAACAGTTGACGGAGGCTCGTAACTTCAACTGGTGGCCATCTGACCATTTCATTATTCCCACGCGTGATTACGACCAATTTTGGGCCCACTTCTATGCACCAGCACAAACGACACCCATGGTCCATGCTGCAGCCGTTGATTTTATTGGTCCTACAGCTATCATACCTGGCTTTATTCCACCTACTTTACTAGACCTTACTCAGAGTACACAGCTATACCCAGCTCCACCGTAGCAGCAGGTTCCAGATAATTGGTGGAGGGTCATTATTCCTACAACCGGAGGTGGAGATATATACATACATACATACATATATATATATGCCTGTCCCACGTGTCCCAGTTACCGAGTACCCAGATCCTTCTACTCTATCATATGAGGATGTATTCCAGATGCAGTTAGGGCTTCGACAGGTACAACACACACAACATAGGCGTAGCCTGGATGATTTGATGGCTCGTATTAACGAGCTTACTACCGCTGATGAGGAGCGATACCATCCTAGAGCCCAGGCGGTGTGGACGAGGATATAGCTGGGATTGATGATATTGACTTTGATTATGATGGTATGTAGTAGTGGTATTCTATGTAGTACGTATTATCTACACTATGGTTTATCTAGTGGTATTCTATGTAGTATGTATTATCTGGACTATGGTTTATCTAGTGGTATTCTATGTAGTATGTATTATCTGGACTATGGTCTATCTAGTGGTATTCTACATAGTATATATTATCTAGACTATGGTTTATCTTATGGTATTCTAGATAGTATGTATTATCTGGACTATGGTTTATCTTGTGGTATTCTATGTAGTATGTATTATTTGGACTATGGTTTATCTTGTGGTATTTTATGTAGTATGTATTATCTGGACTATGGTTTATCTTGTGGTATTCTATGTAGTATGTATTATTTAGACTATGGTCTATCTTGCAGTATTCTATGTTATCTGCGCTATGATTTATGTTGTGATATTCTATGCAGTATGTATTATCTAGACTATGGTCTATCTTATGATATTCTACATTATATGCACTATGATTTATGTTGTGGTATTCTATTATATGTATTATCTGGACTATGATTTATCTTGTGGTATTATATGTTGTTGTATAACATTCATTGAATTCTATATTTCAAATTGGAGGATAAGTTTTTAAAATGAAGATACGATCCGTAATACAACTAACTTAATGATAAGGTTTTAAAATGAAGATACGATCCGTAATACAACTAAATTAACGATAAAAGCAATAACACGGTTTAACGACGGTACAACTAACTTAACTACACCTACAACCAACTTAACGATACAATGGACTTACTAATAAGTACATGTCCTCCTATAAAGGTTGCCATCACGCCTATTGTAATCCACAATTCTTTTTTCCATGTGTTTCCTATATAATGGATTGAGGTAATTCAAGTTGCAGCTAATCATTATAAATTCCTCTGCCTCTTGTTGCCTAATAATTTCTAGTCTTCTTAACTCCATCTCTTCGGCATGCTCCATCTTTAATTGCTCGCGATCACATTGGCGCTCTAAATCTCTCCGTATCTCCCTCTCAAGCTTCCTTGCTTCCTTCGCTTCCTTTGCTTCCATATACCTCTGCGTAGTCTGTTCCGCATTAGACAAACTCTCACTATTTTGTTCATAGTGCTCTGTATAATCGGTTGATATTTTTTCTTTCCTCTAAACTTCCCTATAGGCCTTCCTTCGGCATTAGTAGTGAATGGTGTTTCCTTCTGTCCAACCGAGCTACCAGGGTTGACTTCCTCAGCAATCTTCCGTGGTTGGAACATAAACGGTGTGTGTTCTTGTTGCACCCTTGCCCACTTGTCTTCCTGGGACATTATGTCATAGCAATGTTGCATGCTGAATGGTTTGTTGTTGTTGCTAGCCAAATATAACGCATGCCTGATTAAGCTGTGCATGAAACCAAATGTTACAACAAGCTAAGAATAATAAGGAAAACCACTACTTTATACAAAGGAATTACCAAATCGATGTCGTTTGCCCCACTTTGTTGTCTTGAAAGCAAACCCGCCATTATTTCTTTCCAGCGTTGGCAAGTGGTATTAATCCTTTTCCATGACTGCTTCAAAGAATCAACCGTTCGAGTTGGGAATGCAGAATGTCGCTCGTTGAACAAGTTGCAGACAGAATTCCAGTAAGAACTATCGGTTTGGCTAGTACCTTTTCTTTTGTCTTTCGAACATTCAACCCAATAGTAGGATAACTCAGCTTGCTCGTTTACTGGCCATTTACATCCTTTCTTCACCTCATTCGGAGTTTGTTGTCCGTACTCTTCATCCGGTGTTTCATTGATGTTTATTCCTCAAGTGCTCCCTTCAACACTCTCAAGTTGAGTTTCTTCAATACTCCACTCACTATTACCGAATTGAGTATTCAAATTTCTCTTCAAAGTGGGCAGGATATGGAGACACTCTCTAATGTTGGCTAGTAGGAGAAACGTAAGCTTGGTCGAAATTGTAGTTTTACAGAAATGTTGCATTCTGAGAGTAATTCGAATTTTGTGGGTTATGATATGTAATGACCCTCGATTTCGACCAACAAATTTTAAATATTTAGAATGGATTTAAATATTTAGTTGATAATATAAATGAATTTTTATATTTATATTATCGATTTAAATATCGATTTCGATTTAATATCGTATATATATATATTAAATTATCAAAATAAGGAATCAGCGAATAACTGAATTCGAAGTGAAAACTGATTTGAAAACAGTTCAGATAATCAATACATAATTCTGTTTGAATTAGAATAATAATATTCAATAATTATCGAAGAATTTAAATGGTTTGAAATTTAAATTAAATCGATTTAAATTAATATCTGTTCGGGATGATCGAACTGGACTTCGATACTTATCCCAGTGGGTTCAGAATAGCGGTTTTACCCTAGAATGGACAGTTATTGGGTTCAGAAAGGAGTTCAGGACCATGGAGTATTTTAATTTAAGGATACCTATTTTTAACGTATTTAAAATATCATAAGGTATTTCTCTTTTGTGGACATAAGGAAAACACCCAAGCCAAAAACAAAAGGGGTTAAATTGGCCATGCAGTTCATTTTTAGCCGCACCCTTCTCTTTAAAATCGACAGCTTCAAAGAGAAAAGTTTTCTTTCTTCTTCAATATTAAAACTGTAAGTATCTCCACCCTAAAATCAGGTCTTTCGAAATCAAAAAAGAAATTCGACGCCTTGTTCTTCGAAAACCCCATAGCAGTTGCGATCTAATTGAGTTCGACTTTGGAACAGAGGAAGGGAGCTCGCTCGCGATGTGTTTTCTGGGGTAGGCGTTGTTCGAAGTCGCGATTGGGGATTGTTCGAGCAAGGGTATCGCGCGAGTTCAGGATTTAGGGGTTTCAACCTTCTGTAATGACTGCGAGTTCGAAATGGTGTTTGACGAGATGCGATTGGAAAAGGGGTCATCATCGCGATTCAGGAAGGATGCTTCAAACGAGAAGGGGAGGAAACAAAAGGGCTGGTGTTATTTGCGATATAGTGGAGGGCGACAACGTTGTAGGTGCGACTTCAGTAGGGTTTGAACAAGACAGAATTAACATTCAGAAATTGGAAGAAAGGCTGATACACGGTTAATGATTTCTGGATAATACGGTTTGTTATTTGGTATGGGAAAGTCGAGGAGATGCATGAAGAAGTGCTGTTCCAGGCAGTTTTACTTCGGGAATGATTCCGGAAATTCAAAGAGATTCGAGCATACAATGTTGAGGTTGCTTGTTGATGAAGTGCAATAGTGAAGGATGTGTTGCGAATGGTCTAAGTGGAATTTGGTCGAGGAAGCAAGGTACCGATAGATTTATTTGCGATGGATTTGGATTGAGATAAGTCTGGAGCTAGTGTGGATTTTCGATAATCAGAAACGAATCGTTATTTCAAAAATAAACTCACGGTGAGTAAATCTCACTCACCTTAAGTAGAATTATTTTTATGTCGTTAAAAATAATTGTGTTGCTTGTTTGGATTTGTCTGGTTGATTCAAATATATTAGTTATTTAGGATTGACTATTATATATATATTGGGTTGATGATTGGATTGTTCCCGCAGTTTCATAGCGGATGCCCGCAGTTTCATAGCGGATGATTACCCTATACGCCCCACGCTATGATTAGTGGATGACCTTCTATACCGCGATATCCTGCCTCGAAGCAGGATAGGTATTATTTATGTGCTAACATCTGACGATGCAGGAAAACAGGTTGGAGGAATCCAACTGGATTCCTCAAAAATATATTATCTGTTGTTGTTTGTTTGGTTTCATATGTATATTCATATATGATGTGTTAAAAATCAAATGATTGAAAATTGGTTGATTTGATTGTTTAAATATCACCGGGGCTTGGGATATTGATTTATAAAATACCCTAAAAGGGTATTTGAGATTTAAAAATTGAATTCTATTTTTATAAATAGGATTTGAATTTTTAATGAACTATAGGAAATATTTACTTGTTTTGAAGATATATGAAACGAGTATAGAATTTATAAACTTTGTTTATAAAGAAAAATATGGGATTTGAATCGAATTTATAAACTTTGTTTATAAAGAAAAATATGGGATTTGAATCGAATTTATAAACTTTGTTTATAAAGGAAAATATGGGATTTGAATTGAATTTATAAACGTTGTTTATAAATGGAAAGGTGGGATTTGAATTGAAGTTATAAACGTTGTTTATAAATAATGCAGAGAATTCAAATGGACTTTAAACTATAGAATTTGAATATAGAATTCAAATGGACTTTAAACTATAGAATTTGAAATTTGAATTCAAATGAAGTTTAAATAAAAAGAATTCAAATAGAATTGAATTGGAATTTGAATAAGAAGTCGATAAGGAAACGAGAGTATGAGTAAAATTAGAATTTGTTAATATGCAGTTAAAATATATATGAACATGTCATGTTCAAATATGAAGGTGAAAAGACTGAAAAGTTAAGTAACAGATTTAATTAAGAAATTGAGTTAAAACGATTGGTATAGTTAAAATAGATTGAACAGGCATAAATATACAGGAGACAGGTATGGAATAAAGTATAGAAGTGAAATAAATAGAATGCCCGACAAAAGGGTACGTATTTAATTCATATATGAGATTTTATGCGCCGTATCGGCTAGCCGCTTGGCTTTTTCTTTTCTTTTTGAGATGAGAAGGACCGGGAAAGCTATTTGAAATTTCCCAATGCTCCCGGTACAAAGGAGGTTATGGCGAATTTTTCTGGGAATTTAAGGAGATAGAATATTTTTAAGATAATTTGATAGTTAGAAATCAACGTATCGATATATATAGAAGTCGATAAGAAAACGAACTTAGAAATAGAATAGTATAATCAAAAAGGAAGTATAAGAATAAAATCTAGTTAGAATAGAAAGAGAAAGTATATATGTGTTTAAAAGTGAAGAAGTAGTTGTATGGTATTGATTGTTCGAGTAAGTAGTCTTATCTGTTTTGATGTTATAAATGTTATTCAGTCAAGGTCTGAGAGGTAGTTATACCCCAACTTGATTGATTGCATTATTAACAAATGAACAGTAAGATTCAGGCTCGAAGATCAATGTTAGATAAGAGTTAGTTGAGTATAGTATTTGGGTTGCCGTAACGATGTTTTACACAACATCCGTTTTAACCGAAATAAGTGTAAGCTGGGAAATAGAATAATAAATATTTCCTAAGTATAGGAATAAACGAGATTGGAAAAGAGATAAGTAATTGGACTATTTTCCAATTATAAATAACATATATTTTCTAAAGTTTAGAAAATAAAGGAAGGCGATATTCGGAAATGTTTTCCAAATAACGTAAAAGGCCAATATGGTTATTGAAAATATTTGGTTAACAAATATTGATAAAGAAATAGAGAAGAGATTTAATTAATGGAATATTAATTAAAGGCTCACTGATTTTTGGATGTTTGGATGAACACTTGTTTTATTCGATAGTAAAATCATCGACTATCGAAACACTTGTTTTTATTCGATAGTTAAATCACAGACTATCGAAGTTTTGACCATCGTTGTCAATATGGAGAGACCGGTTGGATTATTATCCGAAGAACCACTCCGTATTGGCAGTAGCGTTGCGAATCAGATTATATAAAGGTAATCGAAGACGGAGTAGAGTGCAAGGACTTTTTCTATTTATAGAAATTGTGCCTTCGGTTCATCCTGTTCCTGGGTGACTTGTATGGATGAATGTATGACAGAGTGTTTCCAGAATGGTCACGTACATTGATTTCTTCAACCGTACCAAGAGTGGAAGCGGAGAAGGAAACTTCTTTAGCTAACACGTAATGTACTGTTGAGGACGTCAATCGGTGATTTGATGGATTTGACGATGTGGCATTCGAAGTGAATCTGGTGTGATGATAAAGCGTAGCTTCTAGCCTCATCAACCGGTAAATGACAGAAATCGGGCAGGCAGCATGGCTATGTAGGTAGCACCTATTAGGCTATATAATCACCTGATCTAGAGTTTCATTTATTTCTAAAAATCTATTGTCGATGCTGTCCCATTCGGGAAACGGTTGCTGATCCCAATCGTTGGTGATATACATTCGATACACTCAAGCGAAATGAGTGGTCGGTCATGTGTGGCTGAGTTGCAAGATGTTCTAGTTGAACTCGGTGTATTCTCCTCTAGAGATATACCAGCGGAAGGTGGTTCCATACCTTGTCATAGTTGGAAAACCAAATACCCAATACGTGCTTGCGGTTTTGATTGTATATTATATAGGTGGAACGTGAGATGAAAACGTTCCACTAGATTGTTATCTACTTGATTTAGACATTATTATAATATCAAAAGAGCTTTGATATAAAGATAAGTCAAGTGTTTGGATTTTCATAAGGGAAAAACCCGTTCCGTGATATACGGCGTGGTCTTATGAGATATCATTTAGTTTTCTGAAACTGTTTTAAACTGTTTACTCATACCAGTCCCATGACTAACCCGGAGTTTATTTTGTTTTGTTCTACCTAAACTCTTGGGTGCCTAAATTTGTACGGGCAGTCAAGTAGTTCAGGATTTTTCAGATATATCTAAAGGAGCTTGGAGCAGGAGTCTTCAGCGTTATCTAGTTATAGTGGTTCCGTTGTGTTGTAAGTGTTGTACTCTGATAAGTGTATGTTATACAGTTAAGATTTTGTATTTCAAAGATATGATATATTATATTTTGTTCCGCTGCGATGTGAGATTCTGTGTTATTGTTTCTGTTCTTCTTCTATCTCTTTCTTCTAAAAAAAATGTTTCGTATTTTCGCGATATTTGGGTTGGACGTATGATGTATATAGTCAACTTTGATGTTACGGATTTGCAGGTCATTACAGTTGGTATCAGAACTTAGGTTGAGCGAATACCTAGGCTTGTTGGAATGTGCTCATTAGAGATAGGATCAGTAGTATCCTAGAATGAGTTGAGTGTATATATATACGAGAGAGCGTATTTGTTATTTGATATAAAAACTGTTTTATATTGTGTTGACTAGTCTGTTGAGTGGATTTTAAATTTGGTCGAATCGTGGGATGCCACGATGTCGATAGGAGTTTATAAACACTTGAACAGAAGATTGGACACGATATTGTTTTAAATAGTTAAGTTGATTGTTAGGATTATAATCAGAAATAGTTATATATATAACCAATGGAATTTGTATATGAAATCAAATATACAAATGTGATAAATTGAAATTTGATTTTCAACCAGAATTTAGAATTTAAAATCCTGGGAGTTTGGAAAATATTTTTCTAAATGGATTTTGAAAGAAATATAGCACTGGACTCATTCAGTAGCTGGGAAATAATTCTGATGATGGTCGCAACATCATCAGTGTTCATTTTCGAGTTTCTAAGTGATGAATTGCTGCCTTAGAAAAGTTTTGATGGAAAATTATTTGAAAAAGAAACAAGTTGATTGAAAATTCAAATGTTTTGAATTTGGGATAGATATAAATATATGTATATATTTATATTACTTCGAAGGAATTTTAAAATGGGAATTGGAATATAGATTTCAAATAGAAGTGAAATGGGAATTGGAATATAGATTTCAAATAGAAGTGAAATGGGAATTGGAATATAGATTTCAAATAGAAGTGAAATAGGAATTGTAATATAGATTTCAAATAGAAGTGAAATGGGAATTGTAATATAGATTTCAAATAGAAGTGAAATGGGAATTGGAATATAGATTTCAAATAGAAGTAAAATATAAGGGAATTCAAATATAGAATTTGAACGTAGAAATTTAAATAGGATTTGAATAGAGAAAATTCAAATAGAAATTGTATAAGACAAATTGAAATGGAATTTGAATTCAAAGGAATTCAAATGGATTTGAATAAAGAAAAGTCAAATAGAGATTTGAATATTAGAATTCAAATGGAATTTGGTTAAATAGAATTTCAAAGAGAATATAAAGTGGAGGTTGAATATTAGAATTCAAAGAAAATATAAAGTTTGAAAGAGAATTTTAAATAAAAGGAGTTTAAATAGAATTTGAATTCAAAGAATTTCAAATAGAAATTGAAGATAAGAAATTTCAAATAGAAATTGAAGATAAGAAATTTCAAATAGAAATTGAAGATAAGAAATTTAAAATAGAAATTGAAGATAAGGAATTGAAATAGAATTTAAATTCAAAGGATTTCAAATGGAATTTGAATAAGGGATTTGAAATGGGTTTTTGAATGAAGGATTTCAAATAGAAATTTAATAGAAGAAATTCAAATAGAAATTGAATAGAAGGAAATAATATAGAGTTTGAATAAAGAAAATTCAAATGGAATTTGAATATTGTAAATATATAGGATTTGAATATTAGAAGTGAAATAGATCGGGAATATTATAGAATGGATTTGATATATATTAAAAATATACCAGAATGGAGTTGAATTTATTATAAACAAAGTTAAAACGTTTATATTTATAAATATAATTAAAACGAGCTCGCCATAGCGCGACAGTTTGTAAATTGGCAATTCAAACTTCAATTTAGTATACAGAACTCAACTGAAGTCGGAATTCTTTGAAAGAAGAATCATCGGGACCGGTTGAATAAAAGTTTTCTAGTGAAAGAGAAAAATCTGGATTTCGTCGTATAGATTTTGAGTTATATCAAAATCAAATTTTTAGAAAAGCAGCGCCAGAACCATTATAAAACCATAACGATTTAATTAAATAAATAAAAGGAATTTTAGGGAATAAAATCCGAATTGGTATTAGAAAAATCCAAGCTGGAGATATAAAATAAATATGAACTCCAGTGAAGTGAAATGATTTTTAAAACAAAAATCATATTTTAAATGGTTAAATATAATTAACTAAATTGGAGAATAATTAGTTAAAGGAAATTTGAATCGAAATTGGGGTTTTGGATAAGTGAAAGAGATTGAGAATTTATATTCGAAAACGAATATATTAACCGAGTTGAAAATATAATTAGATTAGTTATAACTAAGTTGACATATATTTGAACAAGTTATGTTCAAATAAAAAGGGTGAAATAGGAAAAACTGTTAATTAGCAACTAGTTTATGGGAATTTGAATGATTGAAATTAAATTTAACTTAAGTAAGTTAAATGGATCGAAATGAATAAGTTGAGTAAAATCAATGTGAATGAAATATGAACTGGGTGTGAATAAAGGAAATATATTTGTAACACAAATACAAAGGAAGTTATGTGCAAACGAATAAAAGGAGAAATATTTGTAAAAACACTTACAAATAGAATTTAAAAGGGAAATATTTGTAAAACATTTACAAATAGATTAAATGGAAATTTTTATTTATAAGAAATAAATAGAATGTTATAAATGAGATATCTATTTGTTAAATAAATAGAATTTAATCAAAGAAATATTTAGAAGATGAATAGAAAATGGAAATCTGTTTTTAACAGATAAATAGAAAAGATTAATTTATAAATAACAGTTTATAAATTAAATTGAATATTTATCATTGGATAGATGGAATATATAAGTCTGAACTTATATAGAGAAGAGATATTGGTTTTTAACACCGATAGTTTTAAATAGAAGGGGTACACAACATTGGTATAAGTGAAGTAACGTTAGTAAAGAGAACATTTATATGGTGAAGAACCGTTACTAAACGTAAATCTTTATAAATGAATAAACGCTATCCAATAGGAGTTATTCGAATAGGAGAAGTCGATTAGAGTTAGAAATAATCGACTAGAGTTAGAAATAATCGATTAGAGTTAGAATAAATCGATTAGAGAAAGAATTAACCAGTTAGAGTTGATCCGTTAGGATTAATCCGTAGAGTTAATTGAATATTAATTATTCAATTAGAATTTATCGAATATTTGTTATTCAGATTTAGAATTAACTAGATAGAGTTAATTGAACATAGTTAATCGAATTAGGATTTAATTGAATGTTAGTTATTCAATTAAAGTTGATCGAATAGAGTATTGAGATAGAATTAGTCAAACATAGTTACTCAGGATAAGTGCCATTTCGTACGACTGCTGGCGTAATTCGCAGGGCTGCAGATAGCCTAGGGCGGTCGGATGTTTCCTGGGGGAATCAGGCGTAACCATTATGATCGCTGCGATCTAGCGTCAAGCGAATGGAGTTAAATCAAATACGAGTTATTCGAATAGAATCAAAGTGAGTTATAGAATATAGTTTATTCGAAAGGAATTATCAATTATTAGTTAATCGAAGGAGTTATCGATTATTAGTAAATCGAAGGAGTTATCGATTGTTTGTTAATCGAAATGAGTTATCGATTATAGTTTAATCGAAAAGAGTTATCGATTAGTTTAATCGAAGTGAGTTATAGAATATTGGTTATTCGAAGGAGTTATCGAATTTAGTTATTCGATGGAGTTAATCGAAAAGAGTTAAATCCAATAGAGTTAATTGATAAGAGTAAATTGAATAGGGTAAATCAAATATATTTGATTCAAAGAAAGGTTTTCGAATCTAGTTATTTGATAGAGAGATTATCGAATATAGTTATTCGAAGGGAGGAGTTATCGAATGGGGATCTATTCGAAAGAGAGTTATGCAAGGAAGTCTGAAATGTTGAGTATCAACATAAATAAGATTTTGAAAAGTTAATGGGTTTGTAGCACTTTTTCTACCTTAGCAATTTCGAGGACGAAATTATTTTAAGTAGGGAAGATTGTAATGACCCGGGATTTCGACCAACTAATTTTAAATATTTAGAATAGATTCAAATATTTAGTTGATAATATAAATGAATTTTTATATTTATGTTATCGATTTAAATATCGATTTTGATTTAATATCGTATATATTAAATTATCAAAATAAGGAATCAGCGAATAACTGAATTCGAAGTGAAAACTGATTTGAAAACAGTTCAGATAATCAATACATAATTCTGTTTGAATTAGAATAATAATATTCAATAATTATCGAATAATTTAAATGGTTTGAAATTTAAATTAAATCGATTTAAATTAATATCTGTTCGGGATGATCGAACTGGACTTCGATACTTATCCCAGTGGGTTCAGAATAGCGGTTTTACCCTAGAATGGACAGTTATTGGGTTCAGAAAGGAGTTCAGGACCATGGAGTATTTTAATTTAAGGATACCGATTTTTAACGTATTTAAAATATCATAAGGTATTTCTCTTTTGTGGACATAAGGAAAACACCCAAGCCAAAAACAAAAGGGGTTAAATTGGCCACGCAGTTCATTTTTAGCCGTACCCTTCTCTTTAAAATCGACAGCTTCAAAGAGAAAAGTCATCTTTCTTCTTCAATATTAAAACTGTAAGTATCTCCACCCTAAAATCAGGTCTTTCGAAATCAAAAAAAAGAAATTCGACGCCTTGTTCTTCGAAAAACCCATAGCAGTTGCGATCTAATTGAGTCCGACTTTGGAACAGAGGAAGGGAGCTCGCTCACGATGTGTTTTCTGGGGTAGGCGTTGTTCGAAGTCGCGATTGGGGATTGTTCGAGCAAGGGTATCGCGCGAGTTCAGGATTTAGGGGTTTCAACCTTCTGTAATGACTGCGAGTTCGAAATGGTGTTTGACGAGATGCGATTGGAAAAGGGGTCATCATCGCGATTCAGGAAGGATGCTTCAAACGAGAAGGGGAGGAAACAAAAGGGCTGGTGTTATTTGCGATATAGTGGAGGGCGACAACGTTGTAGGTGCGACTTCAGTAGGGTTTGAACAAGACAGAATTAACATTCAGAAATTGGAAGAAAGGCTGATACACGGTTAATGATTTCTGGGTAATACGGTTTGTTATTTGGGATGGGAAAGTCGAGGAGATGCATGAATAAGTGCTGTTCCAGGCAGTTTTACTTCGGGAATGATTCCGGAAATTCAAAGAGATTCGAGCATACAATGTTGAGGTTGCTTGTTGATGAAGTGCAATAGTGAAGGATGTGTTGCGAATGGTCTAAGTGGAATTTGGTCGAGGAAGCAAGGTACCGATAGATTTATTTGCGATGGATTTGGATTGAGATAAGTCTGGAGCTAGTGTGAATTTTCGATAATCAGAAACGAATCGTTATTTCAACAATAAACTCACGGTGAGTAAATCTCACTCACCTTAAGTAGAATTATTTTTATGTCGTTAAAAATAATTGTGTTGCTTGTTTGGATTTGTCTGGTTGATTCAAATATATTAGTTATTTAGGATCGACTATTATATATATATTGGGTTGATGATTGGATTGTTCCCGCAGTTTCATAGCGGATGCCCGCAGTTTCATAGCGGATGATTACCCTATACGCCCCACGCTATGATTAGTGGATGACTTTCTATACCGCGATATCCTGCCTCGAAGCAGGATAGGTATTATTTATGTGCTAACATCTGTGGATGCAGGAAAACTGGTTGGAGGAATCCAACTGGATTCCTCAAAAATATATTATCTGTTGTTGTTTGTTTGGTTTCATATGTATATTCATATATGATGTGTTAAAAATCAAATGATTGAAAATTGGTTGATTTGATTGTTTAAATATCACCGGGGCTTGGGATATTGATTTATAAAATACCCTGAAAGGGTATTTGAGATTTAAAAATTGAATTCTATTTTTATAAATAGGATTTGAATTTTTAATGAACTATAGGAAATATTTACTTGTTTTGAAGATATGTAAAACGAGTATAGAATTTATAAACTTTGTTTATAAAGAAAAATATGGGATTTGAATCGAATTTATAAACTTTGTTTATAAAGAAAAATATGGGATTTGAATCGAATTTATAAACTTTGTTTATAAAGGAAAATATGGGATTTGAATTGAATTTATAAACTTTGTTTATAAATGGAAAGTTGGGATTTGAATTGAAGTTATAAACGTTGTTTATAAATAATGCAGAGAATTAAAATGGACTTTAAACTATAGAATTTGAATATAGAATTCAAATGGACTTTAAACTATAGAATTTGAAATTTGAATTCAAATGAAGTTTAAATAAAAAGAATTCAAATAGAATTGAATTGGAATTTGAATAAGAAGTCGATAAGGAAACGAGACTATGAGTATAATTAGAATTTGTTAATATGCAGTTAAAATATATTTGAACATGTCATGTTCAAATATGAAGGTGAAATAGACTAAAAAGTTACGTAATAGATTTAATTAACAAATTGAGTTAAAACGATTGGTATAGTTAAAATAGATTGGACAGGCATAAATATACAGGAGATAGGTATGGAATAAAGTATAGAAGTGAGATAAATAGAATGCCCGACAAAAAGGTACCTATTATATTCATATATGAGATTTTATGCGCCGTATCGGCTAGCCGCTTGGCTTTTTCTTTTCTTTTTGAGATGAGAATGACCGGGAAAGCTATTTGAAATTTCCCGATGCTCCCGATACAAAGGAGGTTATGGCGATTTTTTTCGGGAATTTAAGGAGATAGAATATTTTTAAGATAATTTGATAGTTAGAAATCAACGTATCGATATATATAGAAGTCGGTAAGAAAACGAACTTAGAAATAGAATAGTATAATCAAAAAGGAAGTATAAGAATAAAATCTAGTAAGAATAGAAAGAGAAAGTATATATGTGTTTAAAAGTGAAGAAGTAGTTGTATGGTATTGATTGTTCGAGTAAGTAGTCTTATCTGTTTTGACGTTATAAATGTTATTCAGTCAAGGTCTGAGAGGTAGTTATACCCCAACTTGATTGATTGCATTATTAACAAATGAACAGTAAGATTCAGGCTCGAAGATCAATGTTAGATAAGAGTTAGTTGAATATAGTATTTGGGTTGTCGTAACGATGTTTTACACAACATCCGTTTTAACTCAAATAAGTGTAAGCTGGGAAATAGAATAATAAATATTTCCTAAGTATAGGAATAAACGAGATTGGAAAAGAGATAAGTAATTGGAATATTTTCCAATTATAAATAACATATATTTTCTAAAGTTTAGAAAATAAAGGAAGGCGATATTCGGAAATGTTTTCCAAATAACGTAAAAGGCCAATATGGTTATTGAAAATATTTGTTTAACAAATATTGATAAAGAAATAGAGAAGAGATTTAATTAATGGAATATTAATTAAAGGCTCACTTATTTTTGGATGTTTGGATGAACACTTGTTTTATTCGATAGTTAAATCATCGACTATCGAAACACTTGTTTTTATTCGATAGTTAAATCACAGACTATCGAAGTTTTGACCATCGTTGTCAATATGGAGAGACCGGTTGGATTATTATCCGAAGAACCACTCCGTATTGGTAGTAGCATTGCGAATCAGATTATATAAAGATAATCGAAGACGGAGTAGAGTGCAAGGATTTTTTCTATTTATAGAAATTGTGCCTTCGGTTCATCCTGTTCCTGGGTGACTTGTATGGATGAATGTCTGACAGAGTATTTCCAGAATGGTCACGTACATTGATTTCTTCAACCGTACCAAGAGTGGAAGCGGAGAAGGAAACTTCTTTAGCTAACACGTAATGTACTGTTGAGGACGTCAATCGGTGATTTGATGGATTTGACGATGTGGCATTCGAAGTGAATCTGGTGTGATGATAAAGCGTAGCTTCTAGCCTCATCAACCGGTAAATGATAGAAATCAGGCAGGCAACATGGCTATGTAGGTCGCACCTATTAGGCTGTATAATCACCTGATCTAGAGTTTCATTTATTTCTAAAAATCTATTGTCGATGCTGTCCCATTCGGGAAACAGTTGCTGATCCCAATCGTTGGTGATATACATTCGATACACTTAAGCGAAATGAGTGGTCGGTCATGTGTGGCTGAGTTGCAAGATGTTCTTGTTGAACTCGGTGTATTCTCCTCTAGAGATATACCAGCAGAAGGTGGTTCCATACCTTGTCATAGTTGGAAAACCAAATACCCAATACGTGCTTGCGGTTTTGATTGTATATTATATAGGTGGAACGTGAGATGAAAACGTTCCACTAGATTGTTATCTACTTGATTTAGACATTATTATAATATCAAAAGAGCTTTGATATAAAGATAAGTCAAGTGTTTGGATTTTCATAAGGGAAAAACCCGTTTCGTGATATACGGCGTGGTCTTATGAGATATCATTTAGTTTTCTGAAACTGTTTAAAACTGTTTACTCATACCAGTCCCATGACTGACCCGGAGTTTATTTTGTTTTGTTCTACCTAAACTCTTGGGTGCCTAAATTTGTATGGGAAGTCAAGTAGTTCAGGATTTTTCAGATATATCTAAAGGAGCTTGGAGCAGGAGTCTTCAGCGTTATCTAGTTATAGTGGTTCCGTTGTGTTGTAAGTGTTGTACTCTGATAAGTGTATGTTATACAGTTAAGATTTTGTATTTCAAAGATATGATATATTTTGTTCCGCTGCGATGTGAGATTCTGTGTTATTGTTTCTGTTCTTCTTCTATCTCTTTCTTCTAAAAAAAAATGTTTTGTATTTTCGCGATATTTGGGTTGGACGTATGATGTATATAGTCAACTCTGATGGTACGGATTTGCGGGTCATTACATGATACATGTACAAATTTTGTTGAGAATTGTAGCAATTTGGATTTTGAGGAGATACAAATCAGGTGTTTTCAGATTGAGGTTGAATTTGACTTGGACGTTGTTGAGAGTAATTCTGCATTCTTTGTTGTTGAGATTGGAAATTGGGCCGGGGTTGCGATGCACTTGCTTTTCCTTTCTTTTGTTGAGACATTTTCTATATATTTTGTTGTTTTTAAATGCAAGTTGTAGAATTTATGAAGAGAAATGTTTGAAAATTATGAAGGAAGGGTGAAATATATAGAGACGGGGAAGAAATAGAGCAACGGTCATATAGAAGACTGTTGCACCTTAACCGACTTTTTCAAAAGCCGGCTAAGGGTAACTTTTTTTTATTTTGACCGTTGCCCTTAGCCGGCATTGTAAAAGCTGACTAATAGCAACGGTCAAAAGTCAGAATCGGGTCCTACCTTATCCAGCTTTGTTAAAGTCGGTTAAGGCAAAGGTTGCCAAGCTATCGAATGGTTGCTCTGGCAATCTCGAGGCTTGCAAAAGCAACCCCATTGGCTGCAACTGACCCCCTGTTAGGGGTCAGTTTGCTCTCAACCCCACCCGTGGTTGGGAATGCCCTATGTATCACCATTGCGTTATTTAAAATCGCTTCTCAAGTTCATAAAAGAAAAAACTAAGTTTGTTTATCATACAGTTCCAATTAATTGTCATGCAATCCCTTATCCTGTGCGACCAACAAAGACAAAGATACCATGCTAGCAACAACTATAGGAAACTTTTATAATGAGGGACCAACCAATAATCAGCCGTTTTTATGTGTACGGATATGCAGTGGCTATTATAAAATATGGTCTTAATGTTGGATGTCGTTATCTAAGATATCGATTCTATAGATGTGGATTTCACGAGTGACTTATTAATGATGCTCCACCTTAGCATGCGGTCAACTACATATGGAATCTCAAAGTGAATTAGCTTTACTACAAAATCAAGCAAGTCTAGTAATGATTCAAGAGCATGAGTAGTTAACTCTAATCAAAGAGATGAGACTCAAATCATTTTTCTCGCAACTATAGCCTTGGGGCTAACGTTGACCTATGGTAACAGTTTGTTTAAACACCTGAAGTTTTTACTGTAAATGTCCCATAAATCGATGTGAAGTCCGTTATCAGCTCGAATTACCACTACCTCGAAGGCCTAAATAGTTGGCTTCAGCGTCAAACACTAATTAAAAACTAAGTAAGATAACCTTATACTCGACGTAATATGCAGTTTGCTTATGTTTACACAATACGACGACATGTAGTATTTCTATATCTATGATGCAATGCATCTTGTGCCCTTATAATGTTTTCTATGACTACTCAGTAGTCACCCCCATTTTGAGATATGAATTAACTAAGTGTTATCGGACACTACAATCATCTATATTATTAATTTTCAACAACCGGACATGCATAGGCTTATTATTGATATATCAATTCCAATAGCGTATAAACGTGAAACAAGATTTAACATAACTTCTAAAGTAACTTTTCTCATTTCACATTCAAGTATTACATAATCGCATAATAGTTTCTAATTTTTAGAGAAATATAAATACATAATATTTCTAGAGAGACAAATGAAAATGCTTCCTAGATCATCAGAGTACTCATAATAATAACAATTATAGCAATATCAACATAAATCCAAACACGCACATATAAAATATCTTGGAATCCAAAATAAGCTCCTAAATAGCCAACATTGTCTCCTGCATGCCTCTGTCAGCTTTATTTGACAAAAGATATTAGAACTTGAAAACATACTCTTAAGCTGCTCGATTGAGCACTAGAGAGTTAAAGGAAAAAAACGAAAATATCAAGTTAGATAAATAGTCTAGTATCAATAATGATATACAACTCAAGTAAACAAATATTTAGTGACACTACCCAGTTAAGAGAAATGGGTGTTCCCGTTAATTGTATTCCTAATCAAAGAAATCAACCTATCTATTCATCACCTGCAATTAAAACATGATATTCCCAATCAATCATGACTAAATGTATGCATGTCCATATTATCGGTCTCAAGTGTAACTCAGACTATCTGTCTCAACTTAATCATGACTGATCGTCCCATGGATTATCCTGACTATAAATCTAACTTTGAATATCCTTCTAGTGGGTAATCTTTATTATTTGTATACTCTTGACTACCCGTCTACTCCTAATTAATTGTCTCATATTAAATGGATGAATTGGGTCTACCAGATTCATCAAATTACCTAATTGGCTATTAGTTACAAGGTGGACTGCTTGTCTAAGTTTAATTCTCCTATGACTATATATCTATATGGTTGCCTATATCTCTTACGTTTGCAAAGCTAACTAAGAACCTAATAGAATTTTGCGGGCTTGTTAATAACATATCTCATTGCATCCATTTTTTGCGCATACAGTACTTTCAATTTTACTTTAACCTTCCCCTATTGTAATGTCCCCAAGTTTTGGTGAACACTATTCAAGAATTTAATTAGATAAATTAAATAGGAATAATGTAACAACCCGAAAATCTGGGCCAGTTTAAAATTTTTATTTCGGCAATTTTAGCGAATTTTGATTATTTAAAATGAATTATTTTAAATAATATCGACGAGAAATTTCTTTTGAATAAAATTAAATCGTATATAGTTATATAGATCGACGATAAAATATAATTATTTATTTATATTTATAAAAGGAATTGAAAATGGCGCGGTAGTTCGATAATTCGATTTCAAACTTCAATTGAATGTACCGGGTGCAAAATAATCCAGATTTTAGTGAAACCAAAAATAATAGGATCTAATAGAGAATATCTTTCCAACGAATCCAAAAAATCAAAATTTCATAGTGGGAATCAAAAGATATGTCCAGTTGAAAATTCTGAATAGTCGCTATGGAATTCAGGCCCTTAAAAATGGACATTTTGCAAACGACCTCGGATTTCGACGAAACCACTTTTGTTGGGTCCGTGACGTCAAATTATTGCTAGATTCCAAATTTCATAATTTTTCGAATCAGTATGTGAGCGTGGCAAAGGAAAACTCGTTTGACCGGTTTTAGTTGATTTTAATCGATTGGAAAATGGCCATTTTTCCAACGGTCTCTGAATTCAACGAAACTAGTTTTGTTAAGACCGTATCGTCAATACGAAGCTAGAAGATATTTTTCGGGAATTTTTCGGGTTAGTATGTGACCCCGGTAATTTGAAATGTACGTTTAAAGTTCAATATAGTGATTTAAATGTAAATTTAATGGAAACTGATTGTAACAGCCGAATCAGCCTACGATACATATCCCATTGGGTTCGGAATAGGGGTAAAACGCTATAGACGACAGGCGGTGGGCCTCGTTTCGAGGTCGTATGTAGAAGTCAACTTTTTGCTAAATAAAATAATTAAATAAATTAAAAATTATATCTTCCTCCTTAAAATCGTTCTAGCCCCCCCTCTTACTTTTCAAAACAGAAAATCGATTTCACAAAAAAAAAAAAAAGAGGGCGAACGACGGTCAGGGAAGACCGCCGCCGCGGCCACCAGGGGCGGCGCACCTCCGGCGCCGCCACCCAAGATGCCCCCGCTCCAGCCTTCCGCCGTCCGATCCCCTCCCCTCCTTCGATCGACGCAAGCACCCAGACCCCCCTCCTTTTAATCGTGCCGCCGCCCAGACCCGAAACCCCCCCACTCCATCGCCTACCCCTCCGAGCTCCGACGCCTCCATCCTCCAAATCCGAAAAGCAGTGAAAGGATCGAGAGGAGCTCAGGGATTTCGGTCCAGAAATTGAAGACGACGGCTTAGAGGCCTTAATGAC
Organism: Allium sativum; assembly: GCA_030737875.1. NCBI lineage: Eukaryota > Viridiplantae > Streptophyta > Magnoliopsida > Asparagales > Amaryllidaceae > Allium > Allium sativum. Next base: position 101,740,007 of record CM060924.1, read on the forward strand.
GTGATTAGTGTGTTGAATAGGTAATTAATTAGTTTAATTTCTTTTAAATGTTTTATTTATGTAATTTAAAAGTTGAAAGGCTATAACTTTTTGTTTGTAAATGCGGATTCACATTTGTTTAAAAATATAATTTTTAAATGGGAAAACATTGAAAAGGTCGTATTTTTAAACATTGAAAAGGTCGTATTTTTAACATTGAAAAGGTCGTATTTTTAACATTGAAAAGGTCGTATTTTTAAACATTGAAAAGGTCGTATTTTTAACATTGAAAAGGTCGTATTTTTAAACATTGAAAAGGTCGTATTTTTAAACATTGAAAAGGTCGTATTTTTAACATTGAAAAGATCGTATTTTTTTTTTTTGGGGAAAAGCTATGATAGCGAAGTAAAAATTCGATTTTTATATATTGAATAGCGAAGTAAAAATTCGATTTTTACATATGTAGAGAATACGGGCAACGAAGATGATAAAAAGGCGAGAACGTTGAAGATTTCCTGCATTGGAAGTGCCGTGAAGTTGGATAGCTAAATGTGAGAATTTCTCACCTTTCAATTTCATTTTCTAGTTATATATATATACTAGGATGCAGACGGTGTTTAGTAGCACTCGACACAATCGTCCACAGACCATGGACTTGTTTGTTTGATTGCAAAAATTAGTTAGACTATTTGGTTTGAATTGAATTGTTTGGTGAAATGAAATTGATTTGATTGATGTGCGAATGGCGTGGGCCTTCACTAGACCGGGGATAAGGCTAGGCCTTGTCCCGTTTCTAGTATCGTGCCGTTATGCCGCCGAAATTTTCTAAAATATGTTAGAAAAATAAAAATATCATTTTATTGAATAAATGAACTGAATAGAGCATTCATAAGTTAAATAAAATATTTTATCGATAAAAATATAGTTCTAACGTGGAAGTGAATAAAATAAAATATTCATTTACAAACCGGACGGTTTGTTTATGTACACCTATTTGAAGGACATTGACTGGGTCGATAGATTTTACACATCGCCCAACTGCACAACTAAAATCTGTGTTTGATTGTTTGAAACCCCACACGGGTGTTGGGATGAAATTTGAAGTTCACTCATCCTGATTGATTAAATATGTCGATCGATTGATTGACAGACTGTTATAAGCGTTATATATCTATATTTGATGCTTGTACAGTGTAGTGCACTGTGGTTGATGGTTGATTATTTTTCAATGCTATTATATGCGTGTGATGTATGAAAATCCATATAATTAATTTTATATGGTGATTGATTGGGCCTCATTCCAATTTAGAAAATAAAGAATTTTATAAAATAAAAGTTCATGTGTTGACTGTGCTCATCCGTTGAGATTAGTCATGTGTTGAACGAAATATTTTAACAATAAAATTTATACCTTTGTCACTATAAAATAAAAGTTCATGTGTTGATCGTACTCATCCGTTGAGATTAGTCATGTGTTGAACGAAATAATTTAACAAAAATAGTCACACATGGACAGTACTCATTCGTTGAGATTAGTCGTGTGTTGACAAAAATAAATATTCATTTGTTGAATAGAATATTTGAAAAAAGAAATGTATGAAGCCGTGTTGGTTAGATTGACGCCATTTTGACGTGAACGATATTTATACCGATTATTCATTTCGAAATGAATTGAATTGAAATCGATTTCGAAATGAATTGAATTGAAAACGATTTCGAAATGAATATTGAAAAATGATTTCGAAATGAATTGAATTGAAAACGATTTCGAAATGAATTGAATAGAAAACGAATTTGATTTCAATAGAATGTATAACGAATTTGAATCGAATAGAAAACCACTTTGAATTGAATCGAATCGAAAACGAATTCGAATTGATTTGAAAACGAATTGAAATGAATTCAAATTGAATTGAAATTTGAATTAAATAGAAATGAATTTAAAAAAAAAACGAATTTATAGGGAAAATTCAATTTTGATTCGAATTGAAATGGAAGTTGAAATGAATTTGAAATGAATTTAAAAACTATTTATAAAATTCGTTTTGAATAGAAATCGACGAAATATATATTATATATATTATATATATAATATAATGGCCTGAATAGAACACGCCGCGCCGCGGCAGTTCGTGAATTTCGACCATTTATTTCAAACGGACATTACGGGAGATCCGACCGTCAGATTCTCTTAAAACCGGAACCGTTGGGTTCGTATCGAAAAGAGCTTTCTAACGAATATTAGAAATTAGAAATCTAACGGTCGGATTTGGAATTATGTCCAAATCAAATTTGAAAAAGGTCGCTGTAAGTGCAGTTCGATGGCCGTTGTTGGAAATCGACTGTACGGGCCTTGATAAAATTACTAAAAATAGTAATAATTTATGTAAAATCACAAGAAATGATTTTAGAAAGAATTGGGGTGAAAAACTCCATATTTGAAAAGATAAAAATAGATTTTTATCGAAGTAAACTAGTTTTGAACTAGAATTATAATTCTATTTATTTTTAAATAAATAAATTGAATTCGAAAGGATTTTAAAAATAACCAGAATTTCCAATGATTGCATTGGAGTGGATTTGAATCGAAATTGTCTTCGGAATATTTCGATGTTGGAATTTGTGATTATACAGATGTTGTTATGGAAATTTGAAAGATATATATTTATATCGTTATTTCCAATACGACATTTGTTAGTCGTAGAATTTGATATTGAATATAAGCCGATATATTTTCTATTCAGAGCCTTGTATTGAATATCAAATGTGATTTGGGTTTGTCGTGAATGGTGTCCTCACTAACACTGTTCTTGAACCCAGTTGAGAAAAGATTAAATCTTTTTATTTAGATTTAATGAAGTGTACCAATTAAATAATATTTAATTGGAATTGAATCAATATTGATTTTTGGGTTTATCGTGGACGGTGTTTATAATAACACTCGTTCTTTAACCCGATAATTGATGGAAGGTGATTTTGGGTTTACCGTGAACCGTGTTTTTAAATGACACTGATTCTTTAACCCAGCCAAAGATTAAAACTAAGTAGAGTTTTAATGAATCTTTAATTAGATTGGAATGATCGAGAATGGAGTATCACCAGTTTTGCTCCAGGCGATAGTTAAATCTTTAATTAGATTTAAACGTGAAACGGTAATTAAATTTACCGATAACACCGTGGTGTTAGATATGAAGTAAGACCCGTTTTACTTCATGGGACGAATAGGTAGGGATTGGGAAATTAAAACAAATGATTACTTCGGTAAGGTTCGCTAATCCCGACTAGTTTGAATTGATATTCAAAAATAGATTAAAGAATAAATTCAAGAAATTTATCTTGGATAAAATTAATGGGAACCTTTCCCTATGAATGTGAAATTTAGAAACTAACTGTCGGTTAGCTAAGTAGAATGGTTTTCTGGATATTGACCTGATGTTGGTTTCGGCCTTCGGGGTTAATATTTGGGGATTTATTCTCTTGATTAATTTACAGTTAGTGACTGATGAATTGGAATGAGGCGTATGTTGTGTTTGTGTAACACTTATTCAAAATATACGCGAGTTATTCGGAAAGACCGGGTTTATCCCATTCTGAATAACTGATACGACGATATGTCAAAGATGAAGACGGTGGTTGAAGACCGGAAGTCTTCACATCATTTGGATAATTACCGACGATCCTGATTGGGCTGTACACCCAAGAGGATGGAAATAGTTGGTGGTCGTCCAGACGTACTTGGAGATGGATGGATATGCGAGGAAAGTGCCTCCGGTTTCGTTCAGACCCAGAACGGACTTGTAAATGGATAGTGTGTCTGACGTTGTATTCCTTTATACTGTATTGGTGATCTCTGCTAAATATATATTTGTTTGGTGGCAGGGAATTTATTCTCTTGCTGTACACCCTTCTCTGAGACGTACGAGCCTAGAGGTTATATATTGGCAGAAATCAGTGGTACAGTATGGACTGACAATGTGGCATGCTGAGTTGCATGGATCAAGGCTTTTGTTGAAAAGCAAAGTCTTGTGGTTGATGATCAAAGCACGGCCTTGTGTGGCGTAGCTTTGTGTAACGTTGATTCGCGAGCATCACACCCGGTATGAACCAAAAACGGGAGACGGACATCATGGAGGACATGCGTTTCTTTCTAGTTAGGAGTGGCGTCAGTGCTTGAACTGGCTGACGAGTTTGACTCATGTGGATGTTGCTTATTATTACTTGCTGAAAAGCGAGGCGCCTCGTGATATCGGTTTCGGCCGATGCTTCTGGTCGGCTGACGGGCCAGGCTTACGCCCCAAAGGGCGGAGAAACGTAGTGTTCAGGCATAATAATCCACATCGGTGGACCGGCCCTGACGATCCAAGGCCCACCTGAGTCTGGGTCCTGAGACATGGGCTAGATTGTCTCAAATCGGTAGAGGATCTTGCCCCTAGCCTCGGTTCATACCATAAATGATAACCCAACTTCCAATACGACATTGAGGTTTTGATTGTAAACTTATATGTGGCGACATAGTGGTATGGGTCATTCATGCCGTCTATGATTGATACTTATGATTTGAAGTTGTTTTATACACTATGCACTTATAATAGTATCAAATGATTTGTTTTAAACGTATCAAGCATTCTTTGGCTGTTATAAGGGAAAACCCTATCCCCCGGCTTGCGTTGCATTGTGTGATAGGACCTGGGTCTTATAACAGCTTCATTTTTCCTTATTTAGCATTGCGCTGTTTGTTTTATGCACTGGTATTCTTGGGAGGAAACCCGTTCCGTGTTATACGGCGTGGTCCCTTGATTTACCGAACTTTAAAATAAAGATTATTACCTGTTTTAGTTCTCACACCAGTCACATGACTGACCTGGAGTTTATTGTTTTAACCTAAACTCTGGGTGCCCCTATTTTGACACGGGCAGCTAGTAGTTTTTGTTTTGCAGATTTATATTCACAGGATCCTGGTTTACAGCTGGAATGATATCCGGAAAGCTTTGTATCTGTATATCTCTTCTAGTTGTGTATTGTATTATTTTCCGCTGCGATGTATTTAAATGTAATTTAAATCTCTGATATTTCTGTGTTTATTCATTTATACTCTGTATATTCTTGTATTCTGATGCATTGTTGTAATATACAATGAAATGTTCTTCCGTCTGCGTTCTGTTGTGGCTTGTTCTCAAACGATAGGGCGTTTCGAACGGTCTGGGTCGGTTTAGTGACTGGTTCGGACCGAGCGAAATCCCTTCTCATCACAGTTGGTATCAGAGCTTTGGTTTACAAAGCTAGAGAACAAGACACATTAGAACCATACGAAAGAATTCATCAGATATTGGATTAGTAATATCCAATTAGAATGACTCGTTAGAGATGGGATTAGTAGTATCCTAGAACGAGTGTGAAGAGTAAATTTTAAAAAGAAAACCAATTTTGTTTTGAAAATTTAAAATCAACTATTCGTATTTGATTATTTATTTGTATTGATTTGGACAGTCCAGTATATAAAGAATTTGCATATACGCCTTGCAAACGTATATTCGAAGTTTTAATATACTGGATAGATATAGAGTCACATTCTAGACACCCGGGGATAATTCTGATGATGTGGCCACATCATCAGTATTTATATTCGTGTTTCGAAGGTGTGATTTCTATATATTTCCATTAGACTGGTGTGAGAACCAAAATATAGATAGAATACATTGTTGAGAATTGGCATCAAAAACATGATTTTTGTATATATATCAAATTATGAATTTGAAACTCTAATTCACTAATTGATTGATGTTTGTGTTGTTTGATTATTGTTTGAATAATTAGATGTTGAACCTTTAACCAAATTGAACCAAATATTGAGTTATATTGAAAATTTGGTCGCATTTGCTTGCATATACATATACTTATATTGAACAGGTCATAGCAAGGAGGCTAGAGCAGAGGATAAAATTTGTTTGCCCGACAAATAGGTACATGTTTACTACATAATTTACTGTTTTGTTTGGGTGATGATGATTTTATGAGCCTATTGGCTAGCCGCTTGGCTTTTTCTTTTTCTTTTGAGATCTAAAGGACCGGGGAAGCTATTTGAGATTTCCCGATGCTCCCGGTGCAGGGGAGGTTATGGCGAAATTTTTCAAAAATTTAGGGTGTTAGCCAAATTTTTGAATTTTTGAAAATTCTCAGAAACTGAAGAGTTGGAGAATGGAAGCCAGATCGAACGTGGAGCTGATTGATCAAACCACTTTCGACTTTGTTCCTTTTCGGGGACGAAAAGTTGTAAGTGGGGGAGATTGTAACAACCCGAAAATCTGGGCCAATTTAAAATTTTTATTTCGGCAATTTTAGCGAATTTTGATTATTTAAAATGAATTATTTTAAATAATATCGACGAGAAATTTCTTTTGAATAAAATTAAATCGTATATAGTTATATAGATCGACGATAAAATATAATTATTTATTTATATTTATAAAAGGAATTGAAAATGGCGTGGTAGTTCGATAATTCGATTTCAAACTTCAATTGAATGTACCGGGTGCAAAATAATCCGGATTTTAGTGAAACCAAAAATAATAGGATCTAATAGAGAATATATTTCCAACAAATCAAAATTTCATAGCGGGAATCAAAAGATATGTCCAGTTGAAAATTCTGAATAGTCGCTATGGAATTCAGGCCCTTAAAAATGGACATTTTGCAAACAACCTCGGATTTCGACGAAACCACTTTTGTTGCGTCCATGACATCAAATTATTGCTAGATTCCAAATTTCATAATTTTTCGAATCAGTATGTGAGCGTGGCAAAGGAAAACGCGTTTGACCGGTTTCTGTTGATTTTAATCGACTGGAAAATGGCCATTTTTCCAACGGTCTCAGAATTCAATGAAACTAGTTTTGTTAAGACCGTATCGTCAATACGAAGCTAGAAGATATTTTTCGGGAATTTTTCGGGTTAGTATGTGACCCCGGTAATTTGAAATGTACGTTTAAAGTTCAATATAGTGATTTAAATGTAAATTTAATGGAAACTGATTGTAACAGCCGAATCAGCCTACGATACATATCCCATTGGGTTCGGAATGGGGGTAAAACGCTATAGACGACAGGCGGTGGGCCTCGTTTCGAGGTCGTATGTAGAAGTCAACTTTTTGCTAAATAAAATAATTAAATAAATTAAAAATTATATCTTCCTCCTTAAAATCGTTCTTCCCCCCCCTCTTACTTTTCAAAACAGAAAATCGATTTCACAAAAAAAAAGAGGGCGAACGACGGTCAGGGAAGACCGCCGCCGCGGCCACCAGGGGCGGCGCACCTCCGGCGCCGCCACCCAAGATGCCCCCGCTCCAGCCTTCCGCCGTCCGATCCCCTCCCCTCCTTCGATCGACGCAAGCACCCAGACCCCCCTCCTTTTAATCGTGCCGCCGCCCAGACCCGAAACCCCCCCACTCCCTCGCCTACCCCTCCGAGCTCCGACGCCTCCAACCTCCAAATCCGAAAAGCAGTGAAAGGATCGAGAGGAGCTCAGGGATTTCGGTCCAGGAATTGAAGACGACGGCTTAGAGGCCTTAATGACGTGATTAGTGTGTTGAATAGGTAATTAATTAGTTTAATTTCTTTTAAATGTTTTATTTATGTAATTTAAAAGTTGAAAGGCTATAACTTTTTGTTTGTAAATGCGGATTCACATTTGTTTAAAAATATAATTTTTAAATGGGAAAACATTGAAAAGGTCGTATTTTTAAACATTGAAAAGGTCGTATTTTTAACATTGAAAAGGTCGTATTTTTAACGTTGAAAAGGTCGTATTTTTAAACATTGAAAAGGTCGTATTTTTAACATTGAAAAGGTCGTATTTTCAAACATTGAAAAGGTCGTTTTTTTAAACATTGAAAAGGTCGTATTTTTAACATTGAAAAGATCGTATTTTTTTTTTTGGGGGAAAGCTATGATAGCGAAGTAAAAATTCAATATTTATATATTGAATAGAGAAGTAAAAAATTCGATTTTTACATATGTAGAGAATACGGGCAACAAAGATGATAAAAAGGCGAGAACGTTGAAGATTTCCTACATTGGAAGTGCCGTGAAGTTGGATAGCTAAATGTGAGAATTTCTCACCTTTCAATTTCATTTTCTAGTTATATATATATATATACTAGGATGCAGACGGTGTTTAGTAGCACCCGACACAATCGTCCACAGACCATGGACTTGTTTGTTTGATTGCAAAAATTAGTTAGACTATTTGGTTTGAATTGAATTGTTTGGTGAAATGAAATTGATTTGATTGATGTGTGAATGGCGTGGGCCTTCACTAGACCGGGGATAAGGCTAGGCCTTGTCCCGTTTCTAGTATCGTGTTGTTATGCCGCCGAAATTTTCTAAAATATGTTAGAAAAATAAAAATATCATTTTATTGAATAAATGAACTGAATAGAGCATTCATAAGTTAAATAAAATATTTTATCGATAAAAATATAGTTTTAACGTGGAAGTGAATAAAATAAAATATTCATTTACAAACCGGACGGTTTGTTTATGTACACCTATTTGAAGGACATTGATTGGGTCGATAGATTTTACACATCGCCCAACTGCACAACTAAAATCTGTGTTTGATTGTTTGAAACCCCACACGGGTGTTGGGATGAAATTTGAAGTTCACTCATCCTGATTGATTAAATATGTCGATCGATTGATTGACAGGCTGTAATAAGCGTTATATATATCTATATTTGATGCTTGTACAGTGTAGTGCACTTTGGTTGATGATTGATTATTTTTCAGTGCTATTATATGCGTGTGATGTATGAAAATCCATATAATTAATTTTATATGGTGATTGATTGGGCCTCATTCCAATTTAGAAAATAAAGAATTTTATAAAATAAAAGTTCATGTGTTGACTGTGCTCATCCGTTGAGATTAGTCATGTGTTGAACGAAATATTTTAACAATAAAATTTATACCTTTGTCACTATAAAATAAAAGTTCATGTGTTGACCGTACTCATCCGTTGAGATTAGTCATGTGTTGAACGAAATAATTTAACAAAAATAGTCACACATGGACAGTACTCATTCGTTGAGATTAGTCGTGTGTTGACAAAAATAAATATTCATTTGTTGAATACAATATTTGAAAATAGAAATGTATGAAGCCGTGTTGGTTAGATTGACGCCATTTTGACGTGAACGATATTTATACCGATTATTCATTTCGAAATGAATTGAATTGAAAACGATTTCGAAATGAATTGAATTGAAAACGATTTCGAAATGAATATTGAAAAACGATTTCGAAATGAATTGAATTGAAAATGATTTCGAAATGAATTGAATAGAAAACGAATTTGATTTCAATTGAATGTATAACGAATTTGAATCGAATAGAAAACCACTTTGAATTGAATCGAATTGAAAACGAATTCGAATTGATTTGAAAACGAATTGAAATGAATTCAAATTGAATTGAAATTTGAATTAAATAGAAATGAATTAAAAAAAAACGAATTTATAGGGAAAATTCAATTTTGATTCGAATTGAAATGGAAGTTGAAATGAATTTGAAACGAATTTAAAAACTATTTATAAAATTCGTTTTGAATAGAAATCGACGAAATATATATTATATATATTATATATATAATATAATGGCCTGAATAGAACGCGTCGCGCCGCGGCAGTTCGTGAATTTCGACCATTTATTTCAAACGGACATTACGGGAGATCCGACCGTCGGATTCTCTTAAAACCGGAACCGTTGGGTTCGTATTGAAAAGAGCTTTCTAACGAATATTAGAAATTAGAAGTCTAACGGTTGGATTTGGAATTATGTCCAAATCAAATTTGAAAAAGGTCGCTGTAAGTGCAGTTCGATGGCCGTTGTTGGAAATCGACTGAACGGGCCTTGATAAAATTATTAAAAATAGTAATAATTTATGTAAAATCATAAGAAATGATTTTAGAAAGAATTGGGGTGAAAAACTCCATATTTGAAAAGATAAAAATAGATTTTTATCGAAGTAAACTAGTTTTGAACTAGAATTATAATTCTATTTATTTTTAAATAAATAAATTGAATTCGAAAGGGTTTTAAAAATAACCAGAATTTCCAATGATTGCATTGGAGTGGATTTGAATCGAAATTGTCTTCGGAATATTTCGATGTTGGAATTCGTGATTATACAGATGTTGTTATGGAAATTTGAAAGATATATATTTATATCGTTATTTCCAATACGACATTTGTTAGTCGTAGAATTTGATATTGAATATAAGCCGATATATTTTCTATTCAGAGCCTTGTATTGAATATCAAATGTGATTTGGGTTTGTCGTGAATGGTGTCTTCACTAACACTGTTCTTGAACCCAGTTGAGAAAATATTAAATCTTTTTATTTAGATTTAATGAAGTGTACCAATTAAATAATATTTAATTGGAATTGAATCGATATTTATTTTTGGGTTTATCGTGGACGGTGTTTTAAATAACACTCATTCTTTAACCCGATAATTGATGGAAGGTGATTTTGGGTTTACCGTGAACCGTGTTTTTAAATGACACTGATTCTTTAACCCAGCCAAAGATTAAAACTAAGTAGAGTTTTAATGAATCTTTAATTAGATTGGAATGATCGAGAATGGAGTATCACCAGTTTTGCTCCAGGCGATAGTTAAATCTTTAATAAGATTTAAACGTGAAACGGTAATTAAATTACCGATAACACCGTGGTGTTAGATATGAAGTAAGACCCGTTTTACTTCATGGGATGAATAGGTTGGGATTGGGAAATTAAAACAAATGATTACTTCGGTAAGGTTCGCTAATCTTGACTAGTTTGAATTGATATTCAAAAATAGATTAAAGAATAAATTCAAGAAATTTATCTTGGATAAAATTAATGGGAACCTTTCCCTATGAATGTGAAATTTAGAAACTAACTGTCGGTTAGCTAAGCAGAATGGTTTTCTGGATATTGACCTGATGTTGGTTTCGGCCTTCGGGGTTAATATTTGGGGAATTATTCTCTTGATTAATTTACAGTTAGTGACTGATGAATTGGAATGAGGCGTATGTTGTGTTTGTGTAACACTTATTCAAAATATACGCGAGTTATTCGGAAAGACCGGGTTTATCCCATTCTGAATAATTGATACGACGATATGTCGAAGATGAAGACGGTGGTTGAAGACCGGAAGTCTTCACATCGTTTGGATAATTACCGACGATCCTGATTGGGCTGTACACCCAAGAGGATGGAAATAGTTGGTGGTCGTCCAGACGTACTTGGAGATGGATGGATATGCGAGAAAAGTGCCTCCGGTTTCGTTCAGACCCAGAACGGACTTGTAAATGGATAGTGTGTCTGACGTTGTATTCCTTTATACTATATTGGTGATCTCTGCTAAATATATATCTGTTTGGTGGCAGAGAATTTATTCTCTTACTCTACACCCTTCTCTGAGACGTACGAGCCTAGAGGTTATATATTGGCAGAAATCAGTGGTACAGTATGGACTGACAATGTGGCATGCTGAGTTGCATGGATCAAGGCTTTTGTTGAAAAGCAAAGTCTTGTGGTTGATGATCAAAGCACGGCCTTGTGTGGCGTAGCTTCGTGTAACGTTGATTCGCGAGCATCACACCCGGTATGAACCAAAAACGGGAGACGGACATCAGGGAGGACATGCGTTTCTTTCTAGTTAGGAGTGGCGTCAGTGCTTGAACTGGCTGACGAGTTTGACTCATGTGGATGTTGCTTATTATTACTTGCTGAAAAGCGAGGCGCCTCGTGATATCGGTTTCGGCCGATGCTTCTGGTCGGCTGACGGGCCAGGCTTACGCCCTAAAGGGCGGAGAAACGTAGTGTTCAGGCATAATAATCCACATCGGTGGACCGGCCCTGACGATCCAAGGCCCACCTGAGTCTGGGTCCTGAGACATGGGCTAGATTGTCTCAAATCGGTAGAGGATCTTGCCCCTAGCCTCGGTTCATACCATAAATGATAACCCAACTTCCAATATGACATTGAGGTTTTGATTGTAAACTTATATGTGGCGACATAGGGGTATGGGTCATTCATGCCGTCTATGATTGATACTTATGATTTGAAGTTGTTTTATACACTATGCACTTATATTAGTATCAAATGATTTGTTTTAAACGTATCAAGCATTCTTTGGCTGTTATAAGGGAAAACCCTATCCCCCGGCTTGCGTTGCATTGTGTGATAGGACCTGGGTCTTATAACAGCTTCATTTTTCCTTATTTAGCATTGCGCTGTTTGTTTTATGCACTGGTATTCTTGGGAGGAAACCCGTTTCGTGTTATACGGCGTGGTCCCTTGATTTACCGAACTTTAAAATAAAGATTATTACCTGTTTTAGTTCTCACACCAGTCACATGACTGACCTGGAGTTTATTGTTTTAACCTAAACTCTGGGTGCCCCTATTTTGACACGGGCAGCTAGTAGTTTTGGTTTTGCAGATTTATATTCACAGGATCCTGGTTTACAGCTGGAATGATATCCAGAAAGCTTTGTATCTGTATATCTCTTCTAGTTGTGTATTGTATTATTTTCCGCTGCGATGTATTTAAATGTAATTTAAATCTCTGATATTTCTGTGTTTATTCATTTATACTCTGTATATTCTTGTATTCTGATGCATTGTTGTAATATACAATGAAATGTTCTTCCGTCTGCGTTCTATTATGGCTTGTTCTCAAACAATAGGGCGTTTCGAACGGTCTGGGTCGGTTTAGCGACTGGTTCGGACCGAGCAAAATCCCTTCTCGTCACAAATAACCTAGTGGATGAGTAGGGATGGCAATGGAACGGGGCGGGTGCGGGTAGTACCACCCCATCACTCGCCCCGTTGTGTGATTTTTTACCCCGTGCCCGCCCCATACCTGCACGGCTACCGAGTAAATGGGTTTTAAACAAGTTGCGGGTAATGGCGGGTATTCGTGGGTATCCGTTATATTTATTCAAAATATTTTTTTAGCCGTTTATTGAAATTATTCAGAAGTACATTTGGTAAAAAAAACAAATTAAACCAATACTCAAATGCTAACTCAAAATTCCAATACATATTTAAACCAACATCTAGAAAAGAAGAGACAACAACAGAAGTATCCATCAAAATAACAATAGCCAGTTATGAATTGTTGAGTAAAGGCATGCACACAAATACCGAACATTTAACATCAATGTTTTTGTATTGACTATTGATAATAAATCACATTCAATACGGGCATGGGTACCCATGGAAATGGATATATTACTATCCTTACCCGCCCCATTAATTAACGAATATTAAAAATACCTGTTTATTTTACCCACGGATACCCATTTAACTATCCGTTTCATGTTCATGATGGATTTTACCCGCGGATACGGATTTTTTTGCCATCCCTATGGATGAGGAAATGGATTTTTTTCTCAATTAACTAATTAATAGATTGGCCTTAGAAGCTAATTCACTTGAATTATAACATTAATAAGAAGGATTATGGGAGGGTCAAAGTGGAAAACTTATGTCCCCATATAAATACATAGTCTTCCACATTTTACCATTTCACTTTCATTTTTGAAAACCTAAAAGAAAACATAAGGAGTTCATCCATTAAAGATTAGCGAAGAAGAGGAAAACTAAAGAAAAGCTAGAAGATTAAAGCTTAGAAAATAAATCTCTCCAAATATCAATTATTCTATCCACTAAAGGTGAATACTACTCTATATCCATGGTTTGATTTGGCTATTTTCTTATATCTGAATGGTTTGTGTTTGCTTATAACTGAATGGTTTGTGTTTGTTTATGATTTTTTTTTTCATGTTCATATTTGTTCTACTTGATTGCTTAGCAATACCCATGTATGAATTTGGATTATATGCTTAATTTTTATGAAAATGAATAGGTTTTAGGTCAAGACCTACAGTTAGAAATATTCAAATGGTACGAAATTTTGATACGAAGTGTGTCATATGATTTTGGAGATAGTTTTTTAGTTGTATAATTTTCCATGCACATGGTGAATATTTTATGAATTTTTGAAGATGTGAAAATTGATTGTTTCAGAGTTTATTATCTAAATATAATAAAATAAATCATTTTAATCTAAAAATTGTATATAAGACAGAAGAAAAGATGTTCTTCATTACGTGAATTTTTGGTATTTACCCCATATTTTAATTTATTATTACGAATTTCCTAAGGTTGAGTTTTCTTAGGAAGGCTTAAGCGTAATTAAGAGGCTAATGGCTCCGTATGCATATTTTTATACACTGAAAAGTACTAAGTACATAAAGACTATATTTTGTCAATGTACTTTTTGTATATAGTGGAGTTGGTACGAAATATGACTTTATAAAGAAAAAAAATAGTTTTGCTTGTATTCTCTGTTAGTGTTATTTCTAGATTCAGAAGTACCCTTCTGTTGCTTTCGGAAGCTGCCTTTCGTTAGCACAACATGCTTGAAATTCCATAAGTATGGTATAAGAATTATTCAGGCTTTCGCCTCTACCTTTCGGCTTTGTACTTGGTTCTAATATTTATATACTTTCTCCTTTGAAAGTTAGCCACTCCACAAGAGGCTTTCACCTCACCTCCTTCGACATAGTAGTAAGGGGTTTCGTTATAACAACTTTTTATGTAAAAGAACATGAATTCTAAAGCTTTAGTACCCTTCGCCTCATTCGAAAGGTTATTTCACTTGGAAAATATTATTTAAAAAGAAAAAGGGCTAGCATCTCCGCACCTTTCAGTGAAGCCAAAAGGGAATCATACTTGAACTTTATTTTGTATAACGAAGAAGAGGTTACCACCTTGTTACTTTTCAAAGGAACCGAAAAGGGGTTGTTTTATAACCTTAGTTAAAGAAAAAGGGTAGCACCTCGCCTCAATACCTTTTGGTGGAAGTGGAACAGTGAGTTTTCCAACATAAACTTTAAGTTATTGAATTGTTTGATTGCGATATGTTCTCGAACTATTCCCAATTGAGTTTGTCAATACAGTTGCTATCGATAGGGATTTTTTTTACGGCTTTATACATTAGAGTCAGGTTTGAAGAAATGTTGTTGGCCAAGTTATTCTTGAAGTAAGATGGTTCATTTCCATCGAACTCTTTGACACGGGTGTTGTCAAAGGAATGGTTTTTATAAAATTGTTTTATGTAAAGTGCTTTCAAAACTAGGGCTCATTCCCATTGCCACGTCGATACCTATAGTGTCGATAGGATGTAGTTTTCTAACTTGAAGCTCACGTTTCCAAAACCCTTAGAGATGTTGCCCTTAATGACCAACCTTTATAAACTCGTTTTTCAACTTACTTCCTTGAACACAGTTGAGGCCAATAAAGGAGCTTCTTTTTTTAAAAAAAATATTGAGGTTTTTCCTCCATGCTTACTGTTTTCGGTAGTGTCAAAAAGGAGAACCTTCTATCATTTTATTTTTTAAAATCAGCTAGAGGCTTCTGCCTCTATTTCTATTGCCATTGAATTTGACGACTAGGCTTGATTGCTTGTTTGCATGAAGTAGATAGGGTCTTTCCTATCACAAGAGCATGAATATTTACCTCGACACAAAAAAGGGAGTCGAAAGCGATTGGGGGATAATAGGGGTGTCACGCCCATTGAAATATGCATCATATTTTGGTAGGAAATAAATGAAATGTTTATGTTACTTGGTAGATAACCATTGTTATGATGTTGCATCTGTGTGAAAAAATTAGAAGAGAATAATAGGAGGTAAAATTAGGGGGACACAATTAAATTATATTATATGAGACAAGTGACAGTTGGGGGTTCATAGTCTACCAAAGGAAAAAAAATATGAGGTGTGTGACAGTTGATTGAATGCCTAGTGGTTCATAGTTATCGAAAGAAAAAATTGTGCAGTTCTTTATTATCCGAAGGATGAAACTGTACGGTTCTTACTTGAAGGAAAAAACTACTTCAGAATTCGACTTCATTTCCTAGTAAGGGTCCCCCACTAAGCACAATATGGGAACTGAAATAAAGAAACTAAGAAGTTGATTGCATTTCCTCCTGGAGGGATACTCCATGAAAGCACAATATGGGAATCAAGATAAAAATTGAATATGGTTATATTGCCTCGAGGATGGATACACCTCCCTTGCATAGAATAGGAATCCATAGAAAGAAATAAAATCTTTAATACGGTTAGTTAGTATAACAGGGATGGGGAATCCAATGTGTGTTGCATATTGCACATTACCATGTTATTTGCATTGTTATTGCTATTGTACTAACCATTGAAGTGTGGGAGCACACGATTGGTTAAGATGCTATTGCATAATACTGGTAAGAGGGAAACTCATTTCGCGTTGCGACATGGTCTTAGATATCCATAGTGTCAGAAATGTTATTATTCACACCAGTCTTTTGACTGACCGGTAGTTGTTTGCTTTTTCACCTTAAACTCTTGAGTATTCATTCAAGTAGGCTGAGGGTTAAGGAATTTCAAGTTTATCTTCTTCGAAATAAGCTTCCCAAGGTGAGAAAGAGGCTATATCTATTTAGGAGCTTGTTCCTCATGTATTTTATTATTACATATATATTTTGAACTTTTATCGACCAAAGAGGCATCTTCGTATGTCGCTCTTGGAGATTGTATTTTGTAATAAGAATATCTTGATCTAAACGAGGCTTTGCATTGAAATGTAATGTAATAATTAATTATCAATGAATGATGTCTCAAAATCTTTCATGTTCCCTATTATCTGGTGTTATTGTTCATTAACATTTTGTTTTCTATCATCAAGAGTTAATACTATAGGTGACCAGAACATCTGTAGAGCCTTAGCTTTGGATCTTAGATATTGGAGTGTTACATCTACGCACTGGAATGTAGGGAAAATTCAATGAGCGGTGATAGCTGAAGTATATGACATGTGTAAAGCACCTCTTTCAGAACGTTAACACAAAGATCTTTTAGCATAATGGTTAGTTCATGATGTTTCTTTCCAAGAGGTCAGGGTTTTGAATCCAGCGGTTGTAACATTTGGTATCAAAGCCTACACTGAGCTGGAATCATGTATGTAATGATGCACATGTCAGCGGTGTGGTACTGATGCAGGTTACATCACCAACACTTGGGTGGTGAGTGATGATGAGCTAAGGAAGATGTTGAGAACTTTAAGGGGATAGTCTCTAACAACCCTTTTGCAATGATAACACGAAGATCTATTAGCATAGCGTTTAGTGTATGATGTTGCCATTCGAGAGGTCAAGGCATGAATCCCCTAGTTGTCACAGCGCAACCCTATACCAGCCTCATTTGGTTTTCTAATATTCTGAGTCATTACTATCCTCTTTTCATCTATCAAATGTGAAAGGATTATCAACTCAGTAAAAGATTAAGTCCTACATACTTTAAAGCATTTCCCTAAAAATATGTTCATTATAATTCTACTCCTTTGAATATCATCTTAAAACAACAAAATTACTAACTCTTTACAAAATTAAATAATCATGCAAAATATATTATGTTAAATAATTGTTGATGATATTCTAAACTATTAAAAGAAATATACTTCAGGACATGTGGCGTCGAAGCCAAAAACCTTCCAAAACAAATATTTTCTTAGAATCCTTTAAACCCGTTGAAAACAGTTCATAACGAAGGAAATTAATTCATAAATACTTTGGTTCAAAAACTTAAGAAACAAAATGAATTATAGGGAATAATAAGTTCAAAACAAAACAATTTTAAACCCTTGTATTCGCACTTATCTGGTGTTCGAAGCGAAACAACACTTGGCTTCGAGTCTCTATAGATTCGAAGAAAAATAGTCAGCATCGTGCCTCTATGGCTTCAAGGTAAATTAAAATACTCGTGGTCACTTTGAATTAGAAAACGGGGCTTTGAGCCTGAAAATATAAGCTTTTTAAACATTGAAACAAATCAATTTAAAACATACGAAACAAAATTAGAGCATGTTTTAATAACTGCTTTAAAACATATAAAAAGGTAGTTGAAGCAATATGCTTCGAAGGAATTTAAAATGAGGTGGTGGGTTGTTTCTGTTAGGGATTGCGGAATGGATCGTTAAGGCAAAACTAACACTAGAGGGAGGGGGGTGAATAGTGTTTTTTGACAATTTAAACAAAATCTAAAACTTATATGGTCTACTATATGAATCACACACCACAGAAACAATCATAGACACAGAATCAAACACAAACACAAAAATAAACAAAATAAAATGTAGAAAAGGAAAGAGCACACCGGATTTTATATTGGTTCGGAATTGCTCCTACGTCCAGTCCCACATAACACTGGATTGCACAGAGTTTTATTACTACATCAATATCCAATTACACCCTTGATTTCACGGCTACAAGGTTAACACCGCTCCCGTTCCTTGATTTCACGGCAACAAGGAAAATACCGATTTCGTTCCTTGATTTCGCAGCTACAAGGAAAACACCGATTCTCAAACACTTCCCAAACAATTAAAATAGCCCTATAACTCTTCAGTAGCACTTTGATTTAGAGAGTAATGAGTAGAGAAGAAGTTTTATATAAATAGAATTGAATTCGGCAGAGTATAAGTGTAGAAATCATAAAAATAAGAAAATATAATGGTGTAAAGAAAGGGGATGAAGATGGAGAAGAAGAATGATAAAAAAAAAAATTCGAAATCGGCCCCTATATATAAGAATTGAAAGGTTGAAACACTTTTGGAACGTTACAAATAGTGAAAAGACAATTCCTTTGAAAATAAAAAATGTGACAGTTATACGTTGACATAGGCATAAATATATGTCGACATATGCCTTTGTAAAATTGGATTTTGAGCATTTTTCAGGTGTTTTGATATATATATATATATACACATATATATAAGATTCCAAAAATTCTTAAATTAAAACATAGTGTTGTAAATGAATATTATAAAGTAGAAAATCATATGATCACATAAATATAAACTATATAAATGTATTTATAAAATTATAGAGTTTAAAACTATATAAATATAAAGTATATATAATATATAAAACTTATAAACTTTAAAATTTGAGTTTAAAATCAAAAGTAAAGAAAGTAAAATAGAATAGATAGAGATTGAAGATAGAATTTGAAAATAAAAATTGAAAAACAAAATTTGAATTTGAATTTGAACATGGAGTGCTATTCAGAGTCTTACATATAAACTAGATTCCATTACTATATTTATCTTGAACTCTTGAAATCTTGATTACTCATGAGTCTTGAATCATCTCTGAATTCTGAATCTCTAATATCTTTAAATTGTACAGTGTTCAGTAATAAAATATTGTACATAAATCCTGCATATGTATATATATACATATATATATTCTAAATAAAAGTGTTAGTATATATTTTATATTCAATTAATATTGAAATAAGGTTGTTGTCATCAAAACTCCATTCTCCAACAATCTCCCCCTTTTTGATGATGACAACCTTAGTTAATAACATATCATACCTATACATTACTTGTACATACGTGTTGATGATGATCCTTCTAATACTCACCCTATCTTTATGAATCCTATAAACTAATTCTATATTTTATAATTTCTACCCCTTTGGCATTATCAAAAAGAAATTCTAAAACCTACTCCCCCTAAATCCTATAACTATCTAATTTATATATAATTTTCGGTTATAATACTTGACATATTTGACCTTCCTTAAATTCTTGCTTATATAACAAAGAATAGAACACTTATGTTAGACAAAACTAGCAATATATTTAAACATTGTTTTTACAAATGATATAACATGAAATGTCATACATCGAATTAACGAAAAGGAACGAAAATATACAACAAGAAACGAATCAAAACCTATATTCTACCTTTCTTTAACTATAGGAGACTTGCAGGTAGGGAAATTTGGGTAATGGAGACAAAAATCTCTATTTCTTTCAATCATATTTCCGTTATGATCGTATAGGACTTCTCCCACGCAAATGACTTGGTCTTCCTCGTTTGAGATTTCTTGTTGTTCCTCCTCGGGTTCCTCTTCCTCCATTATCTCTTCTTCCTCTTCTTCCATAGGTTCATTATCATCTTCGATGATAATTGGATTAGCCTTATTATCTGTTATGAACTTAAGAAGACTCCTTATCACTTTTCCTTACCTATTTTTCTCTTGGCTCATCGAATTTGAAGAACTTGCATTTCAGCTAGCATTTAAAGAGTATATTCCATCTTCTCTTCAATTTTGATGACACGTGATAGTGTAGAACGTTGAAAAGGACCTTCAAATGGTCCAGCGGATGATTCAGGATAGATTTGAGTGTTAAAATTGGTGGAGGCCATTGTTTATTTTAGTTTAGAGTTTTTACAGAAGTGAGAAATGAAAATGAAGAAGAAATTTTGAGGTGGAGAGTTTAAATGAATATTGTAAATAATTTTTGGTGGGAATTAATTTTAAAAATCCGGTAGTTATATATCGACATAGTGATAAATGTATGTCGACATACTTGTCTTTTTAATTTTATTTTTCTGATTTTTAATGTTATTCTTATATATATTAATATATTTAATTATTCTAACTCACTTAATGAACAAATTCCTAATTCTCTTCTAAATTTAGTAAATGTTGCTTTGTTTAATGGTTTTGTTAATATATCTGCTATTTGTTTATCTATTTCTATAAATTCAAGAGAAATTTTCTCTTTAGTTACGTTATCTCTTAGAAAATGATGTCGTATATCGATATGTTTAGTTCTTGAATGATGAGTTGGATTTTTAGAAATATTTATAGCACTCGTATTATCGTAGTATATTGGTGATTTATTTATATTTCATCCAAAATCATTTGGAGTTTGTTGCATATATATTACTTGTGAAAAAGCCAAAGCAGTAGAGATATATTCTGCTTCAGTTGTTGACAAAGATACAATATTTTGCTTTTTACTAAACCACGAGACTAGTGAGTGTCCTAAGAAGTGACATGTTCCACTAGTACTTTTACGATCGGATTTACATCCCGCATAGTCAGCGTCACAATAAGAAACTAAGTCGAATGAATCATCTTAGGATAGAATAACCCAAAATCTGATGTATGCTTTATATACCTTAGAATACGTTTTACTGCTTTTAAACGTGTTTGCTTCGATTGCGATTGATATCTTGCACAGTGACATACATTATACATTATATCTGATCTACTAGCGGTCATATATAATAGCGATCCTATCATTCCTCTATATAGTTTTTGGTCAACTTCTTTTGATGTATCATCTTTACTTTATTCTATATTAGTCGTTGTCGGTGTTGGTTTCCCATTAGTTATTGTTAGATTATATTTATTAATTAGATATCTTGTGTAACGATCTGGATTTTTGGTTAATTTATTTTAAATGTTTAATAAGGTTTTAAATATTTTTTTGATAATATAAATAATTTTTTATATTGAGTTATCGATTTAATAATCGAAATACGATTTGTTTCGAATATACATAATTGTCATAATACAAGAATCTGAAATAATTCAATTCGAAATTTAAAATCGAGTCAAAACAAGATGATAATAATAATTTATTATCAAAGAATTAATTGTTTGAAGTTTAATTTATGTCGATTAAAATTAATATCTTCTCCAGATGATCAAATGGGGCTTTGAAATCTGTTCCACTATGTTCAGGATAGTAGTATAACCCTAGAAATGCCGGTTGCTACGTTTAAATAGGGGTTTGAAATTTACGTGAAAATTTAATTTGAATAAATTCACATCAAGTTCAAATAAATATATAAATATATTAATAAATATTTTCCTTCCTTCCTAAGTAAATTACAATGTAAACCTACCCTAACTATAGCCGTCTCCTCTCCCTTTCATTTCATGTACGTATTGTTCCTTTCCTTCACTACAAAGTAAAACATGAATTTAATGGTTCGTACGTGATGTTTCTCCTTCGTCTATAAATAACGCGCAATACCTTTTTTCTCTCCTTTATATTTCTTCAACTATAAATTTCCATTCATTTCCAAATCAAAATCAAATCAAAATTAAATGATAAAGAAATCGCTCCTAACTTTCTCTTTCATATTCGAGATCAAATCCCGTTCTTGCAGTTCTATTCGATCAACTCGTATATGGTGCGACGCGATTTCAAAGGAGGAATCGGTGTTCGAAGGGGCATTGGATTTTGGGGTTTTAGGCGATTTGAAGACACGACGGTTGAAGTGAAGGAAGATTTAGTTTCATAACTTGAATAAGGTTAGAGCAGTCGAGTTCGGGGACACTCGAAGAAATTTTCCATCGCAACCTGTATAAGTGAGCGAACCAGAATCTCGAAGTGTAGGTGGAGCCGAGTTCGACTTCCTGGGCCATTGCAATAGGGATTGTGACGAGGAGAGAAATGAGGGTGATCGATCTGAAAATTGGGATCGCATTATTCCTGATGATGCTGGGTGATCAAGGGCATCGTTCGAAAAGAAACTAGAAGAGGTTGGTGCAATTTCGTGGAAGAGGCTGACGATGGTAAGGGAAAACTTAGTGGTGCAGTATTTGGGAAGTTCAAATTCATTACTGATAAATGGGAAGTTCAGCGTGGCAACGAGAACTGGGAAACAGTGAGTCGAGCAAGGGATTTTGGGGCCTTTTGTTTTCGATTTCAGAAATGTATTGGAGTTTGGAAAAAGAGAGAGGAGCAAGGGAAGTTCATGATTTGTTCTAAGGACTAAGTTACTCGAAGGGTACGTTATGTCAAGGAGGAAGAGGACTGTAATGGTAAAGGAAGATCACGACAATATGGAGTAGAGAAGAAAAGAGAAAAAATTGCTCAAGGCATTAGGTAATTTATTGAATTAATTAATTAATTTTTATTGAAAATTTAATTTATTTAAAACTCGTAATGCTCATACAAAATATATATGATAACAGATTTTACAAAAACGAGTTGCAATGGCTTCGTATGGGTATTGGCTACTTTTCGGAGTCAACTGGAATTTTAGTTTACATCGAACATCATTTGATTTAAATTAAAATTGGAATGGATCGAAAATAAAATCATGATGAGTAAACTCACTCTCTGGTTATTTAATATAATATTATATACTGTTTATTGGTTATTTGGATGCATTTAAATATTTTTATAGTTATTATATATATTTATTAGTTACATAGGATTGGTGTTTGTGGCCATTATATATATATTAGTGGTTGGATATTTCCCGCAGTACCATTAGTGGAAGCCCGCAGTATCATTAGCGGATGATCTATGCGCCCCACAATATGATAGTGGATAACCTTCTATACCGCGATATCCTGCCTTGAAGCAAGATGGGTATTGTTTATGTTGGCTAACGTCTGTGGATGCAGGAAAAACAGGTTGGAGGGATCCGACTGGATTCCTCAAAAATATTATTATCTGTTTATTTTCATACGTATTATCATATATGATGTGTTAGAAAACCTGTGTTTGATAATTGTGTGTTTTTGATTGGTTGAATATCACTGGCCCAAAATATTAATTTATAAAAATATCATGAAAGGGATTTTGAGATTTAAAAGGAAAAATCTATTTTTCCAAAGTAGAATTTGAATTTCGAACAGGTTAAGAAATATTAACTTGTTTTGAATAATAAAAACAAGTAAAGAAATTTATAAACGACGTTTGTAAATTAAACAACATGGGAATTGAAGTGAATTTATAAACTATGTTTATAAATTAAATAATGCAGGGAATTAAGGTGAATTTATAAACAGTGCTTAAAACTGAAATGGGAAAATTATCATTTGGATAATTTGGGGAAATCTAAATTCAAATGTGAATTAAAAAAGGGAATTGAATTTAGTTTAAAAAAAACAATGAAATCTATTCTGACGTTTAGAATATAAATTGAATTAAATAAACCCATATTGATTTACGATTTGAATTCGATTAGATCTAATTTATTTAAATAAAATATTTTCAGAAAAAATATTAGGATTGTATTAAATAGAAGATTAAATTTAAACGTGAAAGTATGTTCACTGTTTATACATACATACATACATACATATATATATATATTATAATCGATAAAATATTCCAGTATAGAAATTGGGTTTCAAATGGATTTGAAATGGAAACTTGTTTTAAATTATAAAAGGAAATTAAATTTATAAACAATATTTATAATTTGGTAAGATAATCATCATGCGATAAATTTGAAATTTTAAATTCGAGTATGAATTTAGAAGTGAATTGGAAATCGTTTCGAAAAAGGGAATGACATATTTTATTCTGGAATTGAAAATATAAACGGAATTGAGATAAATCTAAGGATTTAAAATTAGAATTCAATTATATCGAATGTTATAAATAATTTATTTATAAAGAAATTGGAATTTAGTATAGGAGATCTAATTATAAATAAATTATAACCGAATTTTAAAAATATCGGTGGTTGGGGAAAATTAGAAATATTAAGTTGAATTTGGAAACTTGGTTTAATTCATATTAAAATACATTAGAATGGAGTTGAAGTTTTTTATAAATGAAGTTTAAACATTTATATTTAAATATAATTAAAACGAACTCGTCGCAATGCGGTAGTTAGTAAATTGGCTTTTCGAACATCAATTGAGTATATAGAACTCCATTTAAGTCGGAATTCTTTGAAACAAGAATCGTCAGGATCGACTGAATAATAGTTTTATAATGGAAGAGAAAATTATGGATTTTTTCGTATAGATTTTGAGTTATGTCAAAATCAAATTTTCAGAAAAACAGCGCCATAACCATTATAAAACCACAACGGTTTATTTAAATAAATTGAAAGATTTTAAGTAAATAAATTCCGAATTTCCATTAGAAAAATCCAAACTTGAGATATAAAATAAATATGAACTAAAGTGGAGTAAGCGAACTGATTTTTGAAACAAAAAAAATCAAATTTTTAATTATTTAATAGAATTAACTGTATTGAAGAATAATTAGTTGATCGAGTTTTGGTTCAAAATTGGGTTTCGGTTAAATAAATTGAACTGGTGAATTTATCTTCGAAATCAAATATGGAACTTGAATTAAAAATAGAATTCAATTGGTTTATAAAGAAATTTAAATTGTATATGAAGGTGATATATTTAAATTAAAAGTGGAATAGACAAAAGAGCTAATTAAAGAATAAATTAGCGAATTGAGTTAAAATGACAAGATTAAGTTGGAATAAATTGAGAATGGACGTATATGGGTTAGACAGGTATGGAATAAAGTGTATGAAGATTATAATTTGTGTGGCCGACAAAAAGATACATGTTTAAATTCAATATGAGTTTCTATGCACCGAATTGGCAAGCCGTGCAACAACCTGGAAAATCAGAACCAATTTAAAAATTTTATTTTAGCAATTTTAATGCATTTTGAATATTCAAAATGATTTATTTTATAAAAAATTACGATGAGAAATTTATTTTGAATAGAATTAGAACGTACGTATTTATTTGAATTGAAGTTAAAATATAAATATTTATTTTAATTATAAAAGGAATTAGAAATGGCGCGGTAGTTTGAAAATTCGATTTCAAATTTCAAATGAATGTACAAAATTCAAAATAAAACGGATTTTAGTGAAACCAGAAATATTTAAATCTATTTATAAATATCTTTCCAACGAATGTGAAAAATTGAAATTTCATAGCGGGAATCAAAAGTTATGCCCAATTGAAGATTCAAAATAGTTGCTATTGAAAATATAGCCCTTAAAAATAGCCATTTTGCAAACGACCTCCGTTTTCGACGAAACTAGCTTTGTTGGATCTGGGATGTCAAATTATTGCTAGATTCCAAAATTCATAATTTTTGGGATTAATATGTGAGTGTGGAAAAAGAAAACGTGTTTTGTTAGTTTTAGTCAATTTGGATCAACCAGAAATTGGCCATTTTTCAAACGGTCTCCAAATTCGACGAAATTATTTTTGTTAGGACCATATCGTCAAAACATAGCTAGATTATATTTTTCGGAATTTTTGGAGTCAGTATATGGCCTTGGCAAATTAAAATGTACGTTCAAATCTAAAATTAAATGTTTTATATTTTAATTTGAAGGATAACTGGCTGAAACGATCAAATTGGCTACCAAACATATTCCATTGTGTTTGGAATGAGGGTAATTAGCTAGGGGCGACGTTCGTTGGGTTTGATTAGGAGTTCGTGATGGTTTGGACTTTTAAAACGAATTAAAATATTATAAAAATATATATAAATAAATAAAAAATCAAACCCTAATCTCTAAACACTTCTGAGCCGCTGCCATAAAGTAACGAGCGACAGAAATGCTCTGAAATTTAAGCGGAAAAATCTTTCAATCCGAACATTGTTAATCGAACATCATTAAGCAAACATTGATGTACTCTCTACGCTCTCCAAATTCGTGTCCCTTTGATCGACTACCATTAGCTGGATTGTGAGATTTCATCGCTGAAAGGTCCACCGTTGTGAGGCGAATTCTAGCGATCAGACACCACAAAGTTGAACGAGGAAGGTACTGGCGAGAAGCTCTCACAGTGGTGGCGCTTGTGGAAGGGTCAGATCGATGTAAAGCTTCACTATTCTGGAGAAAATTGCAACCCTAGATTAGAGCAAAAGGGGGTTAAACGTCGGTAGGTGATTTTTGAAGAAGAAGGTTTATTTTTTTTATTAATTCCTTTGTTAATTGAATTAAAATGTCAACAACCTTCATAAGATCATATCTTTCTCATATGGTATCGAAATCGCATGAAATAGGATCCGTTGGGATCGTGGGGACGAGAGCTTCGCAACAAGACTAACTTGGTCGAAACTGGGGCTTGTTAGAATTTAGGGTAGAATTAAACCCGAACGGTTCAGAAATTCAGAAACAAAATTGATGAGGTGGAAAATGAATGTGAGAACTCTCTCACACTCAATTTTATTTACAGTAAATATATACTAGGATGCAGACGGGGCTTAGAAGCCCCCAACACTATTTATTGTACAGACCAGTTGATTGTTTGTTTGTTGTGATTGAGATTGTTGTATAGAAAAATTATATATGAAATAAATAAATAAAATATTCATATGTTGAATAAATTGTCTAAACAATCAAAATATCATTTTTATTGTGTATATGAAGTAAATAAAATATTCATATGTTGAATAAATTGTCTGAACGATAAAAATTTCATTTTTATCATGTATATAAAGTAAATAAAATATTCATATGTTGAATAAATTGTCTGAACGATAAAAATATCATTTTTATTGTATATATATAAAATATATAAAACATTCATGTATGAAATAAAATATTTGAACAATAAAAATATCATTTTTATTGTATATATATAAAATATTCATGTATGAAATAAAATATTTGAATAATAAAAATATCATTTTTATTGTATATGTGAACGGTATAAAATAGTCCTATGTTGAAATAAATATTCATTTACAAACCGGACGGTTTGTTTATGCACACCAATTTATCTGATATTGATTGGGACGATAAATTTTACACATCGCCCAACTGCACAAATAATAAACAGTATTTGTTGTTTGAAAACCCCATATGGGTATTGGGATAATATTTGACATGCACTGATCCCAATAATTTGTGGTATGTCAATCGAAGGGTTGACAGATTGTATAAGCGTTATTTATTTATTTTAATGCTTATACAGTTGTCGAATGCACTCTGGATGTTGTATGAATTTTTAATGATTGTTTATTGTTATTATTGTATACATGTGATGTTGAAATCCATATAAATAAAATTATATGGTAATTGACTGTTTCTGATTCCAATTCAGAATTAGCGAATATTTTAAAATAATATTCAGAAAATATTGAAAGGTGAAGCCGTGTTAAGTAGCTAAACACCATTTTAACACGAACGGGAATTTGGTTGATTTTATTCATTTTATAATGAATATCGAAAAGTGATTTCAAAATATGATATTTTGAAAGTATTATCATTTTATTATGGAAATGATATGGAAAATTAAATTTTGATTTCGATTTAAAATGAATTCAAAACAAACTGAAATGGAATTGAAATCGAATTGAATTGAAATCGATTTGAAATGAATCTAAAGAGGAATTGAAATCGAATTGAATTGAAATTAATTTAAAATGAATTCAAAACGAATTGAAATGGAATTGAAATCGATTTGAAATGAATTTGAAATGGAATTGGAATCATTTTAAAATGAATTTAAAACGAATTGAAATGAATTTAAAACGAACTGAAATGGAATTGAAATCGAATTGAATTGAAATCGATTTAAAATTAAATCAAAACGGATTGTAATGGAATTGAAATCGATTTAAAATGAATTCAAAACAGATTGAAATGGATCTGAAATTGAAATTGAAATCGATTTGAAATGAATTTAAAATGAATTTATATTGGAATATTCAATTTTGATTTGAATTTGAAATGGAAGTGCAAATCGTTTTTGAAACGAATTTAAAACGATTTATAAAATTCATTTTAGACAGAAATCGATGAAATATATAATAGAATATATATATATATATATATATATATATATATATATTATAATGGCTTGAATAAAATGCGCCGCGCAGCGGTAGTTCGCGAATTTTGACCATTAACTTCAAACTGATGTTACGGGAGATCCGACCTTCGGATTCTCCTAAAGCCGGAACCGTTGGGTTCGTATCGAAAAGAGATTTCCAATGAATACAAGAGATTTGAAATCTGATATGTCCAATTCAATTTCTGAAAAGGTCACTGTAAGTGCAACTCGTTGGCCGTTTATGGAAATCGACTGTATGGGCCTTGATAAAATTATTAAAAATGTCATTAATTAGTGGAAAATCATGATAAATGATTTGGAAAGAATTGGGATGAAAAATTCCAGTTTGGTAAAGATAAAAATATATTTTTATCGAAATGAACTTGTTATTAACTAGAAATTATAATCCAATATTTTAAATAAATAAATTGGATTTGAAAAATGGTTTTAAATAACCAGAATTTTCCAAAGAATAAATTGGAAATGGATTCGGAATGGAAATAATCTTCGGAATATTTCGATATTGGATTCCGTGATTATACAGATATTGTTGAGGAATTTGGAAGATATATATATATCGTTATTCCCAATACGATATTTGTTGATTTCAGAATTTGATATTTAATATAAGGTGATATAGTTTCTATTCAGAGCCTTGTATTTAATATCAAATTGGATTTTGGGTTTGTCGCGAACGGTGTCTTCATTAACACTGCTTTTAAACCCCATGTGAAAAGAATAAATTTTTTAATTAAGATTTAAAGAAGAATTGCCAATTAATTAACATTTAATTGGAATTGAAATGAAATGTGAATTGGGTTTATCGTGAACTGTGTTTTAAATAACACTTGTTCTTTAACCCGATTAACAGAGAATATAATTTGGAATTTATAATCTTTAAATTATGATTTATAGAATTTTCCAAAGAAAGGATTTCCAATTTAATATATTAAATTGGAATTGAATGGAATTCAATTTGGTAATAATCGAAGTGAGTTTCTGTGGAGGAAGACTGTTAATACATATGGAATTTAAAAGGCTTTGTCATTATTCCATTTATATTATTAGTCGGATTTGGTAATTGATATCGATTATAAATTAATATTGATTTCCGTGAAGATTCCATAATTAATGGAAGGTGATTTTGGGTTTATCGTGAACCGTGTTTTAAATGACATTGGTTCTTTCACCCAGTTAAAGATAAGATTTATTTCTTAGCATTGAATAATTATTAATATTGATTTTTGGGAAGGTTAAAACTAAATGGAGTTTTAATGAATCTTTGATTAGATTGAAAAGTGAATGTGATAATTAAAATTATCAATTCAAGAAAACGATCGAGAACGGAGTATCACCAGTTTTGGTCCAAGCGATAGTTAAATCTTTAAATAGATTTGAACGTGAAATGGTAATTAATATTTACCGATAACACCGTGGTGTTAGATATGGAGTATTACCAGTTTTCCTCCATGGGATGAATAGGTTAGGATTGGGAAATAAAATAAATGATTACTTCGGTGTAGTTCGCTAATCCCGACTAGTTTGGAAAATCTTAATATGGTTTGATATCCAAAGGAAGATTAAAGAATAAATTTAAAGAATTTATCTTTGATAAAATTAATGGGAAGCTTTCCCAAAGGGAAAGAATATTCTGGATTGGAATGAGGCGTATGATGTGTTGTTATAGCACTTGATTATAAGATACGCGAATTATTCAGAAAGGTCAGGATTAACCCATTCTGAATAATTGGTTCAACGATAAGTCGAATAGATTGAAGACGGTGCAAGACCAACGATCTTCACATCGAATGGATGGGTGCTACTGATGCTCATGATTGGAGTAGCTAACTTGAAGGGGGCTAAAGTGGTAGCCGTCCTGACATACTTGTTGATTGTACGGGTATGTGAGGGCCTCTCTCCTGTATTGGACATACGGGCGAGGAATAAGGTGCCTCCGGTTTCGTTCATACCTAGAACAGACTTGTAAATGGATGGTGTGTCTGACATTGTATTCCTTTATACTATATCCGTTGATGTATGCTAAATATATATCTGTTTGGTGGTGGAGAATTTATTCTCTTGCTTAACACCCTTCTCTGAGACGCACGAGCTATGAGGTAATATATCGGCAGAAATCAGTGGTACAGTATTGTGACGACCCAAACCCCGTACGACGGTGGCAAGGGTAATCTTTGGAATATAACACATAAACAGATAACAGCAGAACAGAAATAAATAAATAAATACACCTGATAATGTACAACAGAATATACTGGATAAATATAAACATCAGAGTTACACAGTATACAGGATCATGCTTAGTACAAAATACAGTTCAACTTTACATAAATGTCTACAGCGGAAAACAAAACATAATATGTACAATAGGGCTGAACAGCATAAAAAGAGATGAATGATAGAATCCATCTTCAGCTCCATCTATCCAGAAAGAGCCTGCTAAAACCTGAATACAAGGCTGCCTGTGTAGAAAAAGGGGCACTCGAGTTTGCAAGTGAAACAAACTATGAGTCAGTCATGGGACCGGTATGAGAAATCTACTTTAACTTATTTTACAGTATGGCCAATCACACGACCACGCCGCTAACGCGGAACGTGTAATGACCCACATTTGCAGGGGTATAATAATTAATTTATTTAATTATTTAAATAGTGAATTAAAGGATTTAATGGTCGTGGAATTAAATAGTGGTGAATATTAATTAAAACAATAAATTTAATAATATATTTAATTCTGAAATAATTAGAATTGGCTGAAATGGCGATATGGTGTGAACTGGATCATCTGTGATATTTAATTCAGTTTAGAACTGAATTTGAATAACGAATATATTATTTGAACGACAGTTTGAACGTATAATTATATTATAATTAAAATCGAGCTTGAAATGGCGCTATAGTTCGTAATTTGGCGATTTGAACATCAACTGAATGTACAGGATTCATTTTAAGCCGGATTTATGTGAAACAAGAAACATGTGGAGCGGGTGGAGTATATCTTTCTAGTGGAAGAGGAAAATCTGGATTTCGTCATGTAGATTTTGAGATATGTCCAAATCAAATTTTAAAATAGTCGCTATAGAATCGTTTATCGACCGTGTCGGTTTATTCGATATAACTAGAGATCGGGTTTGAATTTAGACAAGGTTCTTTTGGGATATAGTGATAATTTAATTTATATAATTTTACTTTAACTTTTAATTAATTTAATAAGCGACTTTTTATTTGAATTATTTCGCACCCTGAAATCTACATTTTGAAGTTTCAAAATATGAGTACACCTACCGATATTATTATATTTTTGGAATAGTGACATGGAGCTCATCTCAACGGTGTATTTATCTCATTCCGCAACGCTCGTATATGGATATAATTTTATTTAACGGAGTATGTTAAAAGTTTAAAACTTAAGGCAAATTATCCTAAGCACAATACTAAACCAAATTTCCCAATTCACTCTCTTCACGGTCAAATAGGAGGCCACGATTCCATGAATTCTCAACCACAAGAATCGGATCAAACAAAATCAAAAGTAATTGCCTATAAATATACCATTTACATCTCTTAAGACCTAATCCCTTTCCTCTGTCACATACTTCCGCCGCCACTTACTTTCTCAAACGCAAAACAAGGAAACCACACTCAAGAAAATCCAAATCAAATCAAGGAAAAACCTATAAATCCTTAACTAATCGAATTGGATTCTCTACGAGCTCCTCTACAAATCGATGTACATTTTGCTGAACTCGACTTTCTTTCTGTCGCTGGAAGTCAGGGCGAATGGGGTATAGGTGTTAGGGCTTGGATTTTGGGGTGATTCAGAAGTTGATTTGTGAAATCGAAGGATGTATTCGTGGTAAAAGGTCGAAGCGCGAGCATTGTCAGGTGGTGTTGGAGGTGTCAAGCTCGGGAATGGGGGAGTTCTAGTCGTGAGCTCGGGTGATTGGGTTTTGAGATGAAGGAGCGTGACAGTTAAAAAGGGAGAAGAGGATAATTATTACACCAAGCACAGCAAGTGCTGGATACGTGAGGCGTTAGGCTGGTGCTTTAAGCCCAGAAATAAAAATAGAACGAAATGAAAATGGTGGGATGTATGAGGGTATATGCATGAGTTGATGGAGGGATCGATTGTCGGGAGCGGGATTAGTGGTTTGGGGAAGATGAGGATACTGTACACGTGTGGGTTGGGTTTAATTCAAGGGAGTTGGGCCAAGGTGTTTTGGTGAGGCCCAAAGTAATTAACTAAGTTTTATTTTTAAAATTTCAATTTAGTATATAAACTTTATAAATTCGTAACTTGCTCGTACGACACCAGAATCAGACGAAACAAGATCCGACAGGATCGTATGGACGGACACTAGACGATGGAACTGACTGGAAGTCCATCGGATCTCATTACAATTTATGGCAAAATAAATTGTCCGTCTGAATCAAATCGAGCGATGGTTATCGTTATCAACGATGATCGTCCAACGTGAGTAAATATCACTAACTCTGAACAGTTTATAATTTCATGTTGTATTTTTAGAACTGTTAAATATTGGCTGATTGACTGTGTATTGACTGTTTGATTGAACAGCTAGTCAGTTAGTTGAATTTCTATATTGATTCTGTTTAGCAGAATATATCATATGGAACTGAAAGTGATGTTATCTATATTGTTTAACATCTGTGATGCAGGGAAACAGGTTGGAGGAATCCAACTGGATTCCTCAACATTTATTTTAATGTGATTCATATATTGTGATATATGATGTGATCTGTTGTTGATTATGTGTGTTGGACGATATTTATCGTTGTCATATGGTATGTTAAATACCATAAGAAATACTGGATGTGGAAAAGAGGATTTTCAAAGTGTATTTTGAAAATGAATTATTTATTTTAAATCGATGGATTTTATATAGAAAAGGAAAAGGGTTTTATAAAGGAAATAGATTTATAAAATCAAAGGATTTTATAAAAGAAGGAATTTATAAATCGAAGGATTTTATAAAAGGAGATATTTATTTAGAAATAAATAAATAGGATTATAAAGGTTATTGATTTAGGAAATAAATAGAATAAGAAAAAGGAAATATTAATTTGTTAGAATAAATAGACTAGAATATAAAAGAGATATGTATTTGTATAAATAAGTAGAATTAAAAGGACATATTTATTTGTTAAATAAATAGAGTTAAAGGGGAGTTATTCGAATATAGTTTAATCAAATAGAGGTAAAGAAATAAAGTTAAACAAGATTAGAAACTGACTAGAGATTAGTTAAGTTGAATAGTTTTCTGAGTATCGATCCGATGTTGGTTTCGGCCTTCGGGGTTTATACTTGGGAAGTTGTTCTCCTATTAGTTTACAGTCAGGGACTGATAGTTATGAAATGATAGTGATATGTAAATAACAATGGAAATGTTTTCCAGTGTAAATAACGTATATTTTCTAAACATAGAAAATAAAAGAATATGAATATATATATATATATATATATGTTAAATGATGATTGATTTATAGAATTTCCATTTGGAAATGATATCGTTGTTTGCACACCTATATTTCTTTGATGGTTAAATCACAGACTATAGAAGTTTTTGACCATTTTTACCTTGCTAATGTGGAGAGACCGGTTGGATTATTATCCAAAGAACCACTCTGTATTGGCATAAGCGTTGCGAATCATATATGCCAAAGATAATTGAAGACAGAGTAAAGTGCAAGTGCTATTGTATAAGTCTTAGATAACAGTGCCTAAGATGGATGTACTGAATAGTGCCTTCGGTTCATCCTGTTCCTGGATGACTTGTATGGATGGATGTTTGACAGAGTATTTCCAGACGATCACGTATATTGATTTCTCCAACCGTACCAAGAGTGGAAGCGGAGAAGGAAATTCTTTAGCTAACACGTAATGTACTATCGTAGACGTCAATTAGTGATTTTCGATGGAACTGACAATGTGGCATTCGAAGTGAATCTGATGTGATGATGAAGCGTAACCTCAAGCCTCATCAACCGGTAAATGACAGAAATCGGGTAGGTAGCTGAGACGACCCCAAACCCCGTACAGACGGTGGCAAGGGTAATCCGTGGAATATAACACAGAAACAGATAATAGCAGAACATAAATAAATAAATACACCAGATAATGAACAATAGAATATACTGGATAAAAATAATCATCAGAGTTACACAGTATACAGGATCTTACTTAGTACAAACACAGTTCAGCTATACATAAATGTCTACAGCGGAAAACAAACAAAATATGTACAATAGGAGCTGAACAGCATAAAAAGAGATAAATGATAGAATCCACCTTCAGCTCCAGCTATCCAGATAAAGCCTGCTAAACCTGAATACAAGGCTGCCTGTGTCGGAAAAAGGGGCACCCGAGTTTGAAAGTGAAACAAACTATGAGTCATTCATGGGACTGGTACGAGAAATCTATTCAACACATATATAATATGGCTAATCACAGGACCACGCCACTTTCATGGAACGGGTTTACTCCATCGGATTGCCAGTGCTTTAAAACAAATCATTCTTTGAAACAATGCTATGCTTTTTATAAAATGAAGCCATTATAAGACTCAGTTCCCATCACACAATGCAACGCAAACCGGAGGATAGAGTTTTTACCTTATAACGGCCAAAATATGCTTGATACGAATAAAACAAAGGCATTTGATATTATTGCTAGGGTTTATATGTTTTGAAAACAACTTCAAATCATAACTATCAATCATAGACGGCATTAATGCCCCATACCACTATGTCGCCATATATAAGTATACAATCAAAACCGCACGATGTCGTATTTGAAAATTGGATTTCTGTCCTGAACCAAGGCAAAAATAGTCCTTACCGAATTCGAGACAATCTAGCCTACCATGTCTCAGGATCAGAGCTCGAGTGACCCTTGGATCGTCAGGGCGGTCCACCGATGTGGATTAAAATGCCTGATGTAACACCCCACACCCGCTAAGGTCACTCACTAAGGGAATGCCTTAGTTTTGGTGGAGTATTTTTAGTGAGTATAGAACAGAAAAATTACAACAGGACAGATATAAGTCATACTTGAGAATTTAAAACATCATTTCCATTAACAAAACATGTTTGGTTGCATCACAAAACCATAACAAGAGTCAAGTACATAATATCCATCCTGATAAAATAGAAGTACATAATCCCTTTACATAGATAATAGCCAAAATAGAAAAGATAAACCGAGCTTTACTTCTACGGTCCAAGCCCCAAAAGATAGATATAGTGGTCTGGTCCAAGCCCATTGGTGCTAGGCCCACTCTGATAACCTGAGGGTTGGAAAAAGATAAACAACAACGGGGTCAGACATAAGTCTGAGTGAGTCCTATAACCCTAACAATACAATCATTAAAGTAATTAGGGTATGATATAAACAAGATACGGTACCTCTGGGGATAATGACTACATTAAGTAGCCCACAAAACACAGGATGTACTACGATAACCGCAACAACGTATTTATCCACCCAAGGATAATTACCAGCTTACACCACCCCAGACCTACCCACCCAAGGGTAATTCCTACACTGCACCACACCAGTTCTACCCACCAAGAGTAATTCCTACTTAAAGGTTGATCCCATCTAAAGACTTAGAAAATATAACTAGTAGTTTCTGGTACTTCTAGCTGACCACGTAGGTGCCGTCTGCCCCTACCTCCACTAGGTGTATAACTGACCACGTAGGTGCCATCTGCCCCTACCTCCACTAGGTGTACCTAGTAATCTTACCCAGTAGTTTCGTGTACCCCTACATAGGTGCCGTCTGCCCCTATCTTTACTAGGTGTACCCACTACTCCCAAGCGATCGGCTCCTTAACGTAGATACCCGTGCTGGTCCCACAGTGGGGTGTATCACTCCCCTAAAGTGGCCACCTGATAATATCAACGGTGCACGACTTTATATCTACACGATGCAACAACGGCTTATCAACCAGCCCGGGCCCACACACGCATATGAAACCCGTTGGACTTGCGTTGCCACCGCTACCCCGTTTTGGCCTCTTATAATCAAGCCCAATATGCGTGTCCCGTCACTCGACATGGGTCGAGCCCACAAAGATACGTTTGGGATATTGGTTGAAATGGGCCCCCACAAGCTACTACTTAAGCTTGTCGTTTAATCTAGTGCATCCCACTTAACCCCTTTTTATAATCATGCCCCCTTACATGTTTAAGGTTTGGTTAAGTCATCTAATTATATTTCAATTGCCACTTAAGGCACCCACTAGATTTCCACATGCCACCCAAGGCACTTACTTGATTCCCACATGCCACCCAAGGCACTTACTTAACCCTTTAATCATGTTTAATTACATGTTCCACTTTGGTTAAGTATTCTAATCGTATTTTCTATTGCCACCCAAGGCAACCCACTAGTTTCCTCATGCCACCCAAGGCACCCCCACTAGTTACTACATGCCACCCAAGGCACCCACTTAACCCCTCATGTCCCACTACATGCTAATATGGTTAAGTGTTTCTTAATTAATTAAGACCGTGATCTCCCATAAAGACCTCCCACATTAGACTGGCTGTTATGACCGCCTGGTTAAGCCGGTAGAGTCCGGGCAGTCTTACGTCATAACAGAGTCTAACCTCGTGTCTTTACCTTAATCACGTATTTAATTTATGGCTAAGACCTCCCACATTGGGCTAGCATTTGTAGCAACTGGTTAAGCCGGTCGGGTCCGGGCAGTTTTACACTACAAATGAGTCCAACCTCGTGTCTTAGTCGATTAATTACACCTAATTAATCACCCCCATATTAATTATCCCTAATTAATATCAAGTTTTCCATAACATGGGTAGACCTAACTCAATAGGTAAATTCCCATGGGGTAGACCTAACTCAATAGGTAAATTCCCACTTATGGTAATTTATTTTTATGGTATGCTTAATCATACCCAACCATACTTTAACTAACATATTTACCAACCCCATCGTTTCCCCACGTAAATCGTTCTCATTTCATGAAATAACAAAGGGGAAGATCATCACAAATATCATGGGTTTAGCATACAACTTCGTCATGGGTTAAGAGGATGTCAACTTGCATATATGAGCATATATTAACCCAACCACATTTAACCCAAACTTGCACATTATCATACACATGTCTCGCATAACATGTTGAACTTGCATATAAGCATTCTCATAACTTGCATAACATGTTAAACATGCATTTAAACCTACACATAACTTGCATAAGCATTCACATACTTGCATGGGCATTCATATACTTGCATAAGCATTCACATACTTGCATGGGCATTCATATACTTGCATAAGCATTCACATACTTGCATATCACATTAAGCTCGCATTTAAGCATATAACTTGCATAACATCATGCACATAACTTGCATAATCTCATAAACTTAACTTGCATAACACCATGCACATAACTTGCATACCCTCATACACATAACTTGCATATGAACTTGCATAACAACATGCACATGACTTGCATAATATGTTGAGCTTGCATGTAAGCATAACTTGCATAATATGTCGAACTTGCATATATGACTTGCATCTTAAAGGAGGGTAAACATGCATAGCATATAAAGGTGTCATCTAGCATATGTATACACCATATTTAAAAGGGTAAACTTGCATGTCATGACTTATGCATAATACCAAACACTTAGCATGCATAAAACCACTTACTTATCGTGCATGAAATCAAATACTTATTATGCATAAACCCACCACTTAACTTGCATAAACCCAAACACTTATCATGCATAAAACCCAATACTTAGTATGCATACAATCAAATACTTAGCATGCATAACGTCAAATACTTAGCATGCATAACATCAAATACTTAGCATGCATAACATCAAATACTTAACATGCATAACACCAACTACTTAGCATGCATAAAATCACATGCATAACTTGCATATCATGTTACATATAACTTGCATATATTCTCACATATAGTTTGCATAACATGTCACATATGCATAAATGTTTAACATAGTGTTTTGCATCATAAAACATGGCCTTAAACTTGCATTTAACATAAAACTTGCAAATCACATATCATACAAACTTGCATAAACACATTTATCCACAAACATAGCCATGTCTTATCACATCCTACCATAATCAATTTAACAATTGATTATTAAAACCATAGGAACTCACCAAAACTAAGATTAGCAAACTTATGAAGAAAAACTAGTTGCCAAATATGAAGAAGAAGATGATTAGGGGTTGATTAGCTTGCAACTCTCTTCATTGATTTGTGGAGGCCATGACCAAGTTTCATTTTGCCATAGTTTAGTTACAAGATTTAATTATGAATGAATCAGGGTAGGGTTAGGGTCTTATTTATAGGATTAGGTAGTGTTTTAGGCCCTTAGATTAACCCTAGATTAATTTAGGTCCGTCAGATTTAGGAAACCTCTAGAACCAGCCCTCTAGGCCAGCCCAAGAACCCAAACTGGTGCACCCAGTTTCACTGGGCGTCGCACCCCTGTCGACATGCAAGTCGACAGGGCAGTCGACACCCCTGTCGACAGCCCTGTCGACAGCGCTGTCGACAGCCCTGTCGACAGCGCTGTCGACATGGCTAGGGCGGGAATTTCTCCCGCCTGACCCGCTGCTTCTATTTCAAATTCTGAATTTGAATTTTTAAATCTGTTTTTATCTTTGAATTTTCTGAAAACTTCTTTGGGCTATAACCGGGCCATACGGACTCCGATTCTCGAAAACTCGGACTCTATTTCGCGTATTTTTCCGAGACGAACGCAATGACGCAGCCCGTTACCCCCAATTCCCACATCTGAGATTATTTATCCTATAATTAGTGAATTTTAGTATTGACTAAAATTCGGGGTGTTACATTCTCCCCTCCTTAAAGGATTTCGTCCCCGAAATCTCTAAGCTAAGGAGAATGCATATCCTACCATCCAAACAACCATCTACTCAAATCATCAACCACGGGCATCCATTGTCCTTAAAACAATTTCTAATGATGTATGAGCATATGCAAAAAGTGTGTGTATATGTTCCCTATCTACTGTATGAACATATGCAAACCATGATAGTGCCATGCATCCATTATGTATGCGAGAAAACCCTATCGACACATACGATATCTACATGAGTGCACAATCATTCACCAAAATGCATCATCCATATGATAACACAATCATTATACATCCATAAATATAGTTTCCTACACACAATTTTATGCAATATGCAATATGAAGTGATTGAGCCGATCTAGTGCCTAGAGTGTGTGTATATGCATCCACGAGCAACCACTAGCAAACACTTGCATCCATCAACCATAACATGTCTCAAACACATGTTTCAACCATAGGTTTACCCTATCTAAAGGTCAAAGGTACTAACGAGAGGACATACCAAAGATAAGATAAGCACAAGATATGCGATGAAGGAGAAGCAAAAGGACATACCCTCCGAAAGAAAGGGTACCTCAAACGCATCTTCGCTTCCGTCTTCCAGGTAGCGTCGCTTTCTTCATCTTCCCTTTGTACTTTGACTAATTGAACCTCTCTGTTTCTCATCTTCCAAATCTCTGACCCAAGGATGCAAGTAGGAGCTCGTCGAATCGTCGCATCACGCTCTTCTTCCATTTCTCTAAGCAAACTTGGCCCTACCACCTCTACGGTCTCATGTAGGTACTTCCTCCCATGGGATACATCATGTACACCACTAAGTCTGTCGGGCAACTCCACCAATGGAAGATGCTCCTCCCATGTACCTCCAAAATCCAAGATACATAGCCTCAAAAGGTCTTCTAAAATATGATTCACCCTCTCGGTCCGGCCGTCCGTCTGAGGATGATATGCAGTACTCAAACACAACTGAGTCCCTACCGCCTCTTGCAAACTCTTCCGAAACTCTCAAGTGAAGATAGGATCTCGATCACTCACTATGCTAGAGGGTACCCCATGAAATCGAACTATCTCTCGAAGATATACAGAAGCTAGCCATGGAGCAATCCACTTACTCTTCACAGGTATGAAATGGGTGCTCTTAATAAGTCTGTCTACCACCACCCAAATTCCTGTATTACTCTTTCTCGATCTGGGTAACCCGTCAATACAATCCATCGAGACGCTGTCCCACTTCCATTGCGGAACCTCCAATGGGTGAAGCAACCCACCTGGTTTCTTTCGCTCCGTCTTCACTCGTTGGCACACCAAGCATCGAGCGACATGCTCGGCCACATCTTTCTTCATACCGGCCCAGAAGAAAGTCCTTTTCATGTCTTGGTACATCTCGTCCCCACCGGGATGAATGGTCATCCTAGTATGGTGTGCATCATCAAAAATAACCTTCCTCAAACCCTCGTCTTGCGGTACAAAGTCTACCGTCTCTACGCAAGCACCCCATATCGTCTAGGGTGTACCTACTCAAATGGCTGGACGACTCCCCCCTTATGAGCTTCTCCACCAACTCAACCAACTGTGGGTCGTCCCTCTGTGCTTCTATAATTTGCCCCAAAAGAGTAGGTCTAACTTCCAAGGAAGCTAGCAAACCAGGTACATAATCAACGGAAGGTCTGAAATCCAACATAGAAATAAACTCTAGGCTCCGTCGTTCAACGAACCACAAACTTGAGGACAACCCTTTTTCCACTTAAGGTGTCCGCTACCATGTTACCCTTGCCAGGGGTATACGCTATCTCAAACTCATAGGATGCTAAGAATCCCATCCACTTTTACTGGCCTAAGATTATGTGCTCGAAGAGCCTCCAACACTTCCCTAGGATGTAGGGCATGCTCTTCTCCATCAGGATATCATCCAAAATCATCACACTATCCATCCCTCACGCAGACCACCCTAGTCGAACTCGGCATTCCCCCAAATGCAAGCCCCAAAGGCCTAAACCAATATCAGACAAACACCCAAGGGATACCTCCTTCGAATTCAGACGACCTACGTGAGATGATACTAGTAAAAAAAAACGGCCAAATAATTAAGCCCCTTGTCCAACCCTGGATGTCCTCGCCAGTCTTACTCCAAAACCACCGTTTTTCCCTAACTGGCTTTGCTCCTAGAAAAGACCAAGATGTCATCCACAAAGACCATCACAACTTATTTAGGTACTCCTTGAACACCCTTCTTATCAAATCATCAAAGTATACGGGGGCGTTCGTCAAACCCAATGGCATCACCAGCCACTCAAAAAAAATCATCCGGAGTCCTAAAGGCAGTCTTCTCTATACTATCCTCAGCCACTCTCAACTGATGAAATCCCGTGGCTGAGTCCTACTATAAAAATACTGAGGCGCCAGCTAACTGTTCAAACAGATCATCAATCCTCGGCAATGGGTATCTATTCTTCTTTGTGAGTTTATTTAATCCTCTTTAGCCTACACACAATCTGAGGGACCCATCCGCCTTCGTAACAAAAACTACTGGAGCGCCTCACTCCGATATACTTCGTCTTATGAACCCCCTTCTCAAGCAAATCGCCTAGTTACTTATGGAGTTCCCTCCTCTCACGAGGAGCCACGTGGCACACTGGCCAAGGTACTGGTTTAGCCTTTCCCACCAGATATATTTGGAAGTCAATTTCCCGCTCCGGAGGTAAGCCCTTCACCTCCTTATACACATCCGGGTATTCCCGGACCGCTCTGACAGATCACAAACTCTAGACCGACATGTCAAGCGATTCTGGATAACTTAGCATAACAGATTCTATGGGATTACAAGAGATCTCGAGAGTGTTACCCAAACGGGTCATAAGCCTAACAACTCTCCCTTCAAAATCAAAAACGGCACCTCTACTGGATAACCAGTCCATGCCCCAAAACTAACCCATAGCCCGTGAAGCCCAACCAGCATCACCTCTAAACTTAATGCTAAGTATAGAGACTTTCAAACCCAAACACATCATGGAGCCCCAATTGGGTTTGAAACAACTAAGGGATCATCTACCAAACTGGTGTCTAAGTGCAGTGACTCAACTAACAATGATGAGATAAACGAACTCGATGCATCAAATAAAGTTTGAACCGGATATCATAGGAATCCAAATTCCAACCTAGACGGTCCTATCCCCATCTGGTACCCTAGCCGTGAGGGAATACCACTACCCTCCATACCTTGCCTTTGCTTCTCTGGACAATCCTAATAAGGTGTCCTATCCCTTCAAAAAGGATAACTACCAGCCTTCTTCTTCCCTATTCTCCACTCATAACCTCCCACCAATGAGGTTTCGTCTTTCATTAACCAAACAACTATTTGAGCCTTCCTCCCATCGTCTATCCAATAGATACCTACCAGTCCTCCTCCTTCTTGAACCAACTTCTAAACCGACTAACGTCTAAGTCCCTTGAAGTGGTTTTCCATCCTTATCTATCTTAGAAAGATCATCTATACGCGGAGGGGAAACTCAAAATGAGAGAAAGG
Source organism: Allium sativum (assembly GCA_030737875.1). Classification (NCBI taxonomy): domain Eukaryota; kingdom Viridiplantae; phylum Streptophyta; class Magnoliopsida; order Asparagales; family Amaryllidaceae; genus Allium; species Allium sativum. The sequence goes on from CM060924.1 coordinate 101,782,935, forward strand.
AAGAGATTCAAAATGGAGAATTCGAAAGATATAGATATGGCTATTGGGGATTATGCTTTTCTTTCAAAAATTTTTCTCTTAAAAGACATGTTTTTGAAAATACTTCTTTCCAAAAATATTCTTAGAAAATAGTTTTTCTAAAAAAAAAATTTATCTGTTCTGGTAACCTTAAGCTCTGATACCACGTGTAACACCCCACACCCGCTAAGGTCACTCACTAAGGGAATGCCTTAGTTTTGGTGGAGTATTTTTAGTGAGTATAGAACAGAAAAATTACAACAGGACAGATATAAGTCATACTTGAGAATTTAAAACATCATTTCCATTAACAAAACATGTTTGGTTGCATCACAAAACCATAACAAGAGTCAAGTACATAATATCCATCCTGATAAAATTGAAGTACATAATCCCTTTACATAGATAATAGCCAAAATAGAAAAGATAAACCGAGCTTTACTTCTACGGTCCAAGCCCCAAAAGATAGATATAGTGGTCTGGTCCAAGCCCATTGGTGCTAGGCCCACTCTGATAACCTGAGGGTTGGAAAAAGATAAACAACAACGGGGTCAGACATAAGTCTGAGTGAGTCCTATAACCCTAACAATACAATCATTAAAGTAATTAGGGTATGATATAAACAAGATACGGTACCTCTGGGGATAATGACTACATTAAGTAGCCCACAAAACACAGGATGTACTACGATAACCGCAACAACGTATTTATCCACCCAAGGATAATTACCAGCTTACACCACCCCAGACCTACCCACCCAAGGGTAATTCCTACACTGCACCACACCAGTTCTACCCACCAAGAGTAATTCCTACTTAAAGGTTGATCCCATCTAAAGACTTAGAAAATATAACTAGTAGTTTCTGGTACTTCTAGCTGACCACGTAGGTGCCGTCTGCCCCTACCTCCACTAGGTGTATAACTGACCACGTAGGTGTCGTCTGCCCCTACCTCCACTAGGTGTACCTAGTAATCTTACCCAGTAGTTTCGTGTACCCCTACATAGGTGCCGTCTGCCCCTATCTTTACTAGGTGTACCCACTACTCCCAAGCGATCGGCTCCTTAACGTAGATACCCATGCTGGTCCCACAGTGGGGTGTATCACTCCCCTAAAGTGGCCACCTGATAATATCAACGGTGCACGACTTTATATCTACACGATGCAACAGCGGCTTATCTACCAGCCCGGGCCCACACACGCATATGAAACCCGTTGGACTTGCGTTGCCACCGCTACCCCGTTTTGGCCTCTTATAATCAAGCCCAATATGTGTGTCCCGTCATTCGACATGGGTCGAGCCCACAAAGATACGTTTGGGATATTGGTTGAAATGGGCCCCCACAAGCTACTACTTAAGCTTGTCGTTTAATCTAGTGCATCCCACTTAACCCCTTTTTATAATCATGCCCCCTTACATGTTTAAGGTTTGGTTAAGTCATCTAATTATATTTCAATTGCCACTTAAGGCACCCACTAGATTTCCACATGCCACCCAAGGCACTTACTTGATTCCCACATGCCACCCAAGGCACTTACTTAACCCTTTAATCATGTTTAATTACATGTTCCACTTTGGTTAAGTATTCTAATCGTATTTTCTATTGCCACCCAAGGCAACCCACTAGTTTCCTCATGCCACCCAAGGCACCCCCACTAGTTACTACATGCCACCCAAGGCACCCACTTAACCCCTCATGTCCCACTACATGCTAATATGGTTAAGTGTTTCTTAATTAATTAAGACCGTGATCTCCCATAAAGACCTCCCACATTAGACTGGCTGTTATGACCGCCTGGTTAAGCCGGTAGAGTCCGGGCAGTCTTACGTCATAACAGAGTCTAACCTCGTGTCTTTACCTTAATCACGTATTTAATTTATGGCTAAGACCTCCCACATTGGGCTAGCATTTGTAGCAACTGGTTAAGCCGGTCGGGTCCGGGCAGTTTTACACTACAAATGAGTCCAACCTTGTGTCTTAGTCGATTAATTACACCTAATTAATCACCCCCATATTAATTATCCCTAATTAATATCAAGTTTTCCATAACATGGGTAGACCTAACTCAATAGGTAAATTCCCATGGGGTAGACCTAACTCAATAGGTAAATTCCCACTTATGGTAATTTATTTTTATGGTATGCTTAATCATACCCAACCATACTTTAACTAACATATTTACCAACCCCATCGTTTCCCCACGTAAATCGTTCTCATTTCATGAAATAACAAAGGGGAAGATCATCACAAATATCATGGGTTTAGCATACAACTTCGTCATGGGTTAAGAGGATGTCAACTTGCATATATGAGCATATATTAACCCAACCACATTTAACCCAAACTTGCACATTATCATACACATGTCTCGCATAACATGTTGAACTTGCATATAAGCATTCTCATAACTTGCATAACATGTTAAACATGCATTTAAACCTACACATAACTTGCATAAGCATTCACATACTTGCATGGGCATTCATATACTTGCATAAGCATTCACATACTTGCATGGGCATTCATATACTTGCATAAGCATTCACATACTTGCATATCACATTAAGCTCGCATTTAAGCATATAACTTGCATAACATCATGCACATAACTTGCATAATCTCATAAACTTAACTTGCATAACACCATGCACATAACTTGCATACCCTCATACACATAACTTGCATATGAACTTGCATAACAACATGCACATGACTTGCATAATATGTTGAGCTTGCATGTAAGCATAACTTGCATAATATGTCGAACTTGCATATATGACTTGCATCTTAAAGGAGGGTAAACATGCATAGCATATAAAGGTGTCATCTAGCATATGTATACACCATATTTAAAAGGGTAAACTTGCATGTCATGACTTATGCATAATACCAAACACTTAGCATGCATAAAACCACTTACTTATCGTGCATGAAATCAAATACTTATTATGCATAAACCCACCACTTAACTTGCATAAACCCAAACACTTATCATGCATAAAACCCAATACTTAGTATGCATACAATCAAATACTTAGCATGCATAACGTCAAATACTTAGCATGCATAACATCAAATACTTAGCATGCATAACATCAAATACTTAACATGCATAACACCAACTACTTAGCATGCATAAAATCACATGCATAACTTGCATATCATGTTACATATAACTTGCATATATTCTCACATATAGTTTGCATAACATGTCACATATGCATAAATGTTTAACATAGTGTTTTGCATCATAAAACATGGCCTTAAACTTGCATTTAACATAAAACTTGCAAATCACATATCATACAAACTTGCATAAACACATTTATCCACAAACATAGCCATGTCTTATCACATCCTACCATAATCAGTTTAACAATTGATTATTAAAACCATAGGAACTCACCAAAACTAAGATTAGCAAACTTATGAAGAAAAACTAGTTGCCAAATATGAAGAAGAAGATGATTAGGGGTTGATTAGCTTGCAACTCTCTTCATTGATTTGTGGAGGCCATGACCAAGTTTCATTTTGCCATAGTTTAGTTACAAGATTTAATTATGAATGAATTAGGGTAGGGTTAGGGTCTTATTTATAGGATTAGGTAGTGTTTTAGGCCCTTAGATTAACCCTAGATTAATTTAGGTCCGTCAGATTTAGGAAACCTCTAGAACCAGCCCTCTAGGCCAGCCCAAGAACCCAAACTGGTGCACCCAGTTTCACTGGGCGTCGCACCCCTGTCGACAGGCAAATCGACAGGGCAGTCGACACCCCTGTCGACAGCCCTGTCGACAGCGCTGTCGACAGCCCTGTCGACAGCGCTGTCGACATGGCTAGGGCGGGAATTTCTCCCGCCTGACCCGCTGCTTCTATTTCAAATTCTGAATTTGAATTTTTAAATCTGTTTTTATCTTTGAATTTTCTGAAAACTTCTTTGGGCCATAACCGGGCCATACGGACTCCGATTCTCGAAAACTCGGACTCTATTTCGCGTATTTTTCCGAGACGAACGCAATGACGCAGCCCGTTACCCCCAATTCCCACATCTGAGATTATTTATCCTATAATTAGTGAATTTTAGTATTGACTAAAATTCGGGGTGTTACACCTGAGTAATAAGTTTCCCCGCCCTTTGGGGCGCAAACGAGCCAACGAATGACTCCATCGGACCCGGATCGTTCGATCAAACCGAGGTGCCTCGCAACAGCAACAACCACATAGGTGAAAAGTATACAAATGTCAGGGCTGGTAGGTCACTGACACCACCCTAGCTAGAAAGAAACGCATGCCCTCCCTGAGGTCCTTCTCCCATTTCTGGTTCATAACGGGGTGTGAGGCTCGCGAATTCACATTATACACAAAGCTACGCCACACAGGCGGTGCTTTGATCACCACCACAAGACTTTGCTTTTCAACAGAAGCCATGATCATTTGCCACTTAGGCATGCCACACTAGCAATTCATGCCATGCGACTGATGTCCATCGATACACAACCTCTGAGCTCGTGCGTCTCAGAAGGGAGTTAAGCAAAAGAATAAATTTTCCGCCGCCAAACAAATGTATATTTAATAGAGATCGATCAACACAGAATAAAATCCAATGTCAGACACACAGTCCATTTACAAGTCCGTTTTGGGTCTGAACGAAACCGGAGGCACTAAATACCTCGCAAACCCATCGATCACCACGTATGTCTGGACGATCACCACTCATTATCCATATTTCGGGATGCCTCCCAATCTGGACCTCGGTTACCATCCAAACGAGGTGAAGATCTCCGGTCTTCGACCACCGTCTTCATCTTCGACTTTCAATTATCGGTCAATTATTTGAAATGAGAATTAACTCGGCCTTTTCAAACAATTCACGTATATTTAGAATTTCAAATCAATTTATTTTAATGGTTTAATCATTCGACAACACCAATTTTGTTCTTTAATGTAATTTTCACACCAAACACATTCAACCATCAAATACCACATAAATCGAGCAAATTCTGTTTATTTCCATTCCATATCATTTATGATATTTTATAACGATTTATCGCTATTTTTATTTATTTTAAAATAGCCAATTTATTCAAAACGACGCTTCGGGCCATAACGCGGCCATGGCGCTGTTTTTCTTCAGATTTGATTTACACATATCTGAAAATCTAACCGTTGGATCTTCACACAATTTACATCATTAGAAAGGTCTTTCCAAAACGAATCCAACGGTTCCAGTTTCGAGGAAATCCGACGGTCGGATCTCCCGGTACAATCGTTTGAAGTTTCGATTTCAAAATACGAACTACAGCGTCGTTATTCGATTTAATATAATTATATTTATATATATATATATACAAATATAATCGTTTCTGGCACTGTTTTTCTTCAGATTTGAATTAAACATTCCAGACAATCCAACCGTTGGATTTTTACAAAGTTGGTGCCGTTGGAAAGATATTTCCAAGGCGAACCCAATGTTTGCGGTTTCGGGAAAATCCAGTGGTCGGATTTCCCGCACTAGTTGTTTGAAATCACGGTTTCAAAACACGAACTGCACGGCCACGTTTCGTTTTAATTTTATTTATATTTATATATTTATATAAATATAGTTCATTCAACAATTTCAATATCGTTTTCACTTCAAATATTTCACTAACACCTTTAAATTTTGGAAAATTTTGCCATAACCTCCTTTGTACGGGAGGGGTTGGGAAAATTCCCAAATAGCCACACGGGCGTCTCATGTCGAAAAGAAAAAGAAAAAGCCAATAGGCTCATAAAATCATCACCCAAACAAAACAGTAAATGTGTACCTATTTGTCGGGCACAAAATTTTATTCCTCTTCTCTAGCCCCTTTTCCATAACCTGTTCAATAAATATGCATGTACGTATATACAGTTCTTATCATTTATCATTTTCCATTCAACTTATTTGATTCCATTTGGTTTAAAAACGCCATTCATTCTAATGTTGCATGCATAGGCAAAAATCATATCATTAGCTAATTAATGAATATTTTGACTCATGCATATTTATTTGAACGAGTTGCTATTTTTAACACTTCACATTTCAACGATTCATGTATATAATAAAAATGTGATTTTTATTGTAAAAAAATTCATTTCAAAACACTATTATTTTATATAATTCATATAGGTGATAAAAAGGTGATTTTTATTATAAAACAATTTATTTCAAAACAGGATTATTTTACATAGTTCATATAGGTGATAAAAAGGTGATTTTTATTATAAAACAATTTATTTCAAAACAGGATTATTTTACATAGTTCATATAGATGATAAAAAGGTGATTTTTATTATAAAACAATTTATTTCAAAATGTGAATACCATTCAACACATGAATTTCAATTCAACGAATGAATATCGATTCAACACATGAAGGTTTTCTATAGTTTCTATATATAGATAAAAATGTGATTTTTATATTTAAAATACGAATACCATTCAACACATGAATTTCCAATCAACGAATGAATATCGATTCAACACATGAAGGTTTTCTATAGTTTCTATATATAGATAAAAATGTGATTTTTATATTTAAAACACGAATACCATTCAACACATGAATTTCTAATCAACGAATGAATATCGATTCAACACATGAAGGTTTTCTATTCAATGAATAAATATAGTTTCAGCAAATGAAAATAATTCAAACACATGAATATTATTCAAAATTTCGGCAGCATTACGGCAGGGTAGTTAAAACCGGGACCGTCCCTAGTACGGCTCCTTGCTCTACCTTAAAACCTCGCGGTTTTTGACAATGGGGATCATTCATCTAGTTCGCACGCAGGCGGCATGTATATATTTATTTCATTTCCACAAACTAATCCTATGTGGTTTCAACCAAATATTTCTCAACCACAAATGGGTATTTTTCAACCATAATCAAGCAATATCAACCACAAACAATCCCAAACAACCATTCGCTATCAATCAATTTTCACACCAATCACAATCAATAAATATCGTCCATGGTTTGTGGACGAGGGGCATATATATATATAACAATTCACTTCTATTCCAACACATATATAACTTTTACAACGCATATACAACTTATACATCGAACGTACAACTTATACAACGCTTATACATGAGGTGTACAACGCTTATATAACTCATACATCGAATATATAATTTATACATCGTCGTTTTCCATATCGTTTATAAATTAAAAATCTCACATTGGGTTCCACTCCACCAAAAATAGCAGAAGGCTCAGAAAAATATGCGGTCTCTTCTAAAATGTAGAAGACGTCCGCATGAGTCCACTGTTCTTGTTTCACTGAATTTCGTCAATACACGAAAAAGATATGATTTTTACAGGTTTGCAATGGTTTAAAGGTGTTAAAACAGCGGAAAATAAACAAAGCCGTATGATTTCAAACCTGTTCAAAACTAGGTTTTGATTTTTCTCCCGATACACTGCACGAGAGGCCGATCAGGTTATACCACGACGGAGAGCTACGAGAGGCGCAGCAGGTGGCCCCCACCCCGACAAACTCGAATGCGGCTGGAGGGCGGAATCGGGCGATGAACGGCGGCACTTCAGAGTGGCGAATCTCGAGAAATACAAAACGAGATGGGGCGAGACTTGTTCTGATTTGAAGAGGGAGAGGAGGTCTTCAAAAAGTTCAACTGGGGCTGGGGGTAGTTCGACGTGGTGTGGCCGGAAAATGGCCAGGAAGCAGCGACTAATTTCCGCCGTATATCGCGATTAAGGGGGGGTTCTGATTTTTTTTTATGAAAGAATTTTCCTATTGGTCGATATATATATTTATTCAAAAATTGGGGTTTTCTTAAACGGATTCGAAATCAAACCCAACGACTGTCGCCTCTAGCGTTTTACCCCCATTCCGAACACAATGGGATATGTTTCGAAGGCCCATTCGAATGTTTTCAGTCAGTTTTCCTTCAAATTAAAATATAAAACATTCAATATTTAATTTGAACGTGCATTTCAATTTGCCAGGGCCACAAACTGATTCGAAAAATTCCAGAAAAATAAATCTAGCTATGTTTTGACGATACGGTCCCAACAAAACTAGTTTCGTCGAATTCTGAGACCATTTGCAAAAAGGCCCATTTCTGGTCGATCCAATTTAACTGTAATTGACCAAAACACATTTTCTTTTGCCACGCTCACATACTAGCTTCAAAAATTATGAAATTTGAAATCTAGCAATAACTTCACATCTCGGATCCAACAAAAGTGGTTTCGTAGAATTCCGAGGTCGTATGCAAAATGGCCAATTTCACGGGCTATATAAATTCCATAGCGACCTTTCTGAAAATTCATTCGGCCATAACTTTTGCTTTCCGCTATGAAAATTCGATTTTTCAGATTCGTTAGAAAGGTATTCACTAACAGATTTAAATATTTTTGGTTTCACTAAAATTCGTTTTGTTTTGCACCCGGTACAGTCCGACAAAGTTTGAATTCAATTTTTGAAACTGCAGCGCCATTTCAGGCCTTGTTTATAATTATAATTAATTATATTTGTTTTCAATTGTCGATTCAAGCTATGTTTTCATTGCCATTATTTAAAATATTTATTTTAAATATTTAAAATCCATTATTTTAGCCAATTTAAAATTTTTAAATTGGTTCAGATTTTCTGGGTCGTTACAGTAGCATGGCTATGTAGGTCGCACCTATTAGGGTGTATAATCACCTGATCTAGAGTTTCATTTATTTCTAAAAATCTATTGTCGATACTGTCCCATTCGGGAAACGATTGCTGATCCCAACCGTTGGTGATATACATTCGATACACTCAAGCGAAATGAGTGGTCGGTCATGTGTGGCCGGGTTGCAAGATGTTCTTGTTAAACCCAGTGTATTCCTCTCTAGAGATACACTAGCGAAAGGTGATTCCATACCTTATCATAGTTGGAAATCCATTACCCAATACGTGCTTGCGGTTTTGATTGTATACTACATATGTAGAACGTGAGATGAAAGCGTTTCTGCTAGATGATTATTATACATGTGGTTGATAGACATTATTATAATATCAAAAGGTTTTGATATAAAGATATTTTGGATTCTCATAAGGGAAAAACCCGTTCCGTTATACGGCGTGGTCGTATGAGATATCATCTACCTGCTTGATCTATTTTAAACTGTTTTACTCACAACAGTCCCATGACTGACCCGGAGTTTATTTTGTTTTGTTTTCCCTAAACTCTTGGGTGCCCAATTTTGTACGGGCAGTCAAGTAGTCAGGATTTTACTGATACTTGAAGAGCTTGGAGCAGGAGGCTTCAGCACTGTATAGGTATTGTTATTTCTGTTGTGTTGTAAGCGTTATACTCTGATAATGTATTGTATACATATAATGATTTATTTCAAGGATATATTATCTATTATATGTTATTCGTTCCGCTGTGAGGTTCGTGTTACTCTGATGTTGTGTTCTTCTTCTTCTTCTATTCTAAGTTTCTATCCTATCTATTCTCACCCTCTAATTTCTTTCATTAATCATCCGGTATTTTTCGATGTTTGGTTAGTCATCATTGAGTTTATGGCGATAACCAAAGTCGACAAAAACCCAGGTCATTACAGAACGGGTTTACTCCATTGGATTGTCAGTGCTTTAAAACAAGTAAATCTTTTAAACATCGCAATGCTTTTCATAAAAATGAAGCCATTATAAGACTCAGTTCCCATCACACAATGCAACACAAACCAGAGGATAGAGTTTTACCTTATATTGGCCAAAATATGCTTGATACGAGCAAAACAAATCATTTGATATTATTGCTAGTGTTTATATGTTCCAAAAACAATTTGAATCATAACTATCAATCATATGCGGCATGGGTACCATATATCATGTCGCCATATATATATATACACAATCAAAACCGTACGATATCGTATTTGGAAATTGGATTTACGTCATGAACCAAGGCAAGGGATCGTCCTTACCGCTTCGAGACGCTCTAGCCCGTGTCTCGGGCAAGTACTCAGTCAAGCCTTGGATCGTTAGGGCCGGTCCACCGATGTGGATTAAAATGTCTGAACACAGCGTTTCCCCACCCTATGGGGCGGGGCGTCAACTGGTCATATCCAACAAAATCATCGGCTCCGAAGAGACCGAACTAACCGAGGCGCCTCGCAATCTATCATCCACATAAGTAAAATGTCAGGCCGTGTAAAATTGGGCACCACTCCTAGCTAGAAAAAAACGCATGTCCTCCCTGAAGTCCTCTCCCGTTTCTGGCTCATACCGGGGTGTGAGGCTCGCGAAACAACGCTAAACACAAGGCTAGCTATTCAAAGCCCTGCTTTGGTCATCAACCACAATGCTCTGCTTTTCAACAAAAGCTTTGTTCACTGCATCTCAGCATGCCACATAAGCAATTCACGCCATGCAACTGAGGTCTATCAATCACACATAATGAAATCCAATGTCAGACACACAGTCCATTTACAAGTCCGTTCTGGGTCTGAACGAAACCGGAGGGTCTTTATTCCTCGCACATCCGTACAATCAACATGTACGTCCGGACGGCTACTACTTCATTCCCTTCAAGGTAGCTACTCCTATCATGAGCATCAGTAGCACCCCTCCATTCGACGTGAAGATCATCGGTCTTGCACCGTCTTCATATCTTCGACATTTAATCGTCGATCAATTATTTGAAATGAGAATTAACTCGGCCTTTTCAAATAATTCACGTATATTTAGAATTTCAAATCAATTCATTTCAATGGTTAAATTATACGACATCAATAATTCTGTTCTTTAATGTAATTTTCACGCCAAACACATCCAACCATCAAATATCCAATAAACCGAGCAAATTCAGTTTATTTTCATTCCATATCGTTTATAATATTTTATCACGATTTATCGCTATTTTTATTTATTTAAAAATAGCCAGTTCATTCAAACGACGATTCAGGCCATAATGCGGTTGTGGCGCTGTTTTTCTTCAGATTTGATTTACACATATCTGAAAATCCAACCGTTGGATCTTTACAAATTTTACATCATTAGAAATATCTTTTCAAAACGAATCCAACGGTTCCAATTTTGGGAAAATCCGACGGTCAGATCTCCCAGTACAATGTTTGAATTTACGATTTCAAAATACGAACTGCAGCGTCGTTATTTGATTTATTTTAATTATATATATATATATATATATAAATATAATCGATTTTGGTGCTGTTTTTCTTTAGATTTGAATTAAACATTCCAGACAATCCAACCGTTGGATCTTTACAAAGTTGGTGTCGTTGGAAAGATATTTCCAAAGCGAACCCAACAGTTTCAGTTTCGGGAAAATCCGATGGTCGGATCTTCCGCAATAATCATTTGAAATCACGGTTTCAAAACACAAACTGCAGCTTCGTTATTCGATTTATTTTAATTATATATATATATATATAAATATAATCGATTCTGGCGCTGTTTTTCTTCAGATTTGAATTAAACATTCCAGACAATCCAACCGTTGATCTTTACAAAGTTGGTGTCATTGGAAAGATATTTCCAAAGCGAACCCAACGGTTTCAGTTTCGGAAAAATCCAATTGTCGGATCATTCGCAATAATCATTTGAAATCACGGTTTCAAAATATGAACTGTAGCTTCATTATTCGATTTATTTTAATTATATATATATATATAAATATAATTGATTCTTCGATTTCAAAACCATATTCATTTCATACATTTGATAAAAATGATATTTTTATCCAACTGATATTTATTTCCACACATCACTATTTTTAACAATTCATATATATATAAAAATGTGATTTTTATTGTCAAACAATTTATTTCAAAAACAAAATTATTTAATATACTTCATATAGATGATAAAAATGTTATTTTTATTGTAAACAATTTATTTCAAAACACGGTTATTTTATATACTTCATATAGACGATAAAAATGTGATTTTTATTATAAAACAATTTATTTCAAAACACAATTATTTTATATACTTCTTATAGATGATAAAAATGTTATTTTTATTGTAAAACAATTTATTTCAAAACACAATTATTTTATATACTTCATATAGATGATAAAAATGTTATTTTTATCTTTCAAAGAATTTATTCAACACATGAATGTCACTCAACACATGAATTTCTATTCAACACATGAATATAGTTTCAACACATGAAAATAAATCAAACACAGAAATATTTTAGAAAATTTCAGCAGCATAACGACAGGGTAGTTAAAACCGGCACCGTCCCGAGTACGGCTCCTCGCTCTACCTTAAAACCTCGTGGTTTTTTACAATGGGGATTTCAATATCTAGTTCGTACGCAGACAAAGTTTCACATATACTAATCCTATTGGGATTTCAACCACAATCAATCATTTCCAATCAACCATTCATGATATTCACCAAATTTCACATCAACCAATAATCCAAACAATATCACAACCAATATATATTGTCCATGGTCTGTGGACGAGGGGAGTATATATATATATTCGTATATAAATATATTTCAATTTCATTTCACTGCATTTCTATCATTTCAACGCATATATAAATTTTACAATGCATATATAACTTATACATCGAACATACAACTTATACAACGCTTATACATGAGGTGTACAACGCTCATATAACTCATACATTGACGTTTCCTTATCATTTATAATTCAGAAATCTCACATTGGGTTCCACTCCACCAAAAATTGCAGAAGGCTCAGAAAAATATCTGGTCTCTTCTAGAATGTAGAAGACGTCCTTGCGGTCCCGATGTCTCCTGTTTCATCGAATTTCGTTAACACACAATAAAGATTAGAATTTTCGAAGTTTTGCAACACTTAAAAGTGTTATATTCAGTTTAGAATAGCCAAAGCCGATACCTTTCATGATGCTTCCAAACTAGGTTTGCAAAAATCGCGAGATCCGTAGCCCTATGACCAGATCGAACTATATGACGTCGAAGAGGGGACCGAGGCGCGCCTGCACGTGGTGGCACTGATGAACTCGGTGGTCAGAATCGGGCGGCGCGGCGGTTTAAAGACTCGATCTTTGAAAGGGTCGTTCTCCTCGACAGTGACACGATGGGGGCTCTAACTGGTATTGATTTGAAGAGGGAGGAGGGAGCTTCAAAGATTGGGTGGTGGCAAGGTCTGGTTCGCCGTGGTTTGATCGGAAAGTGGCCGGGAAGTTTTGAGCAGTGGCCGCCGCACGATGAACAGGGGTAGCGGGTTTTCTGAGATTTTTTATATTTTTAATTTATGAAAGGAAAAATCTGATTGGTCGGCATATATATATTTCATAAAATTAGGGTTTTCACAAACAAACTCCTTTTCAAACCCAACGACTGTCGCCCCTAGCTAAATACCCCCATTTCGAACACAATGGGATATGTTTCGTAGGCCCATTCGACTGTTTCAGTCAGTTTTCCTTCAAATTAAAATATAAAACATTCAATATTTGATTTGAATGTACATTTCAATTTGCCATGGCCACATACTAATCCCAAAAATTCCCGAAAACTAAATCTAGCTATGTTTTGACGATACAGTCCCAACAAAACTAATTTCATCAAATTCTGAGACCGTTTGAAAAATGACCATTTTCTAGTCGATCCAATTTAACTGAAATTGACCAAACAAATTTTCCTTCGCCACGCTCACATATTAACTTCAAAAATTATGGAATTTGAAACCTAGCAATAATTTGACATCCCAGATCCAACAAAAGTGGTTTCGTCGAATTCTGAGGTCGCTTGCAAAATGTCTATTTTCAAGGGCTATATATTCTCTATAGCGACCTTTCTAAAAATTCATTTGGCCATAACTTTTGATTACCGCTATGAAACTTTGATTTTTCAGATTCGTTAGAAAGATATTCATTAACAGATTTAAATATTTTTGGTTTCTCTAAAATCCATTTTATTTTGCACCCGGTACAGTTAGTCAAAGTTTGAGTTGAAATTTTGAAACTGCCGCGCCATTTCAGGCCTTGTTTATAATTAAAAATAATTATATTTATTTTCAAACATCGATTCAAACATACTTTTTGTCGTTATTATTTAAAATAATTTATTTTAAATATTTGAATCCACCAAAGTAGCCAATTAAAATTTTTTAAACGGGTTCAGATTTTCCGGGTTGTTGCAAGTATGATTTGATTGTGTGGCATGCTGAGATGTAGTGTTCCAATCTTTTGTTGAAAAGCAAAGTTTGGGTGATGATGATTAAAGCACAACTTTAATATAGCACAGCTTTGTGTAGCGTTAATTCGCGAGCCTTACACACTGGTATGGTGGTAAACTGATGGTTAGATCGGTATGCTTTTGAGATGAGGATAGACACCCTATGGGTTGTCATGGATTCGGTCGACCGAGGTGAGGGATAGGGCACCCCCCCCCCCCCCGATTTCCTTGATGGATAGGGTTAGCGGTGTTTTCGCATGCCTGCGACGTAAATCGCGGTAACTTGTTTTCCTGGATAGTGCGGATGTGCATTACGGTGTTTTCGCATGCCTGCGACATAAACCATGGTGAATTGCACTTTGCGATCGATCTTTCGAATCAGTAACCACCAGTATGGAAATCCAACTTCCAAATACGACATTTTTCAATTTTGATTGTAGAGCCTAGTATTGGAGACATGATATATGGTACTCATGCCGTCTATGATTGATACATTTATATTTGAAGTTATTTTCTTTACTTATAGTAATATTAAAAGATGAAATTTCATGTATCAAGCATATTTGGCTATTATAAGGTAAAACCCTATCCTATGGCTTGCGTTGCATTGTGTGATGGAACCTAGGTCTTATAATAGCTTTATTGTTCTTTATTTAGCATTGCACTGTTTGTTTTAAGCACTGATATTCTTGGGAGGAAACCCGTTCCGTGTTATACGGCGTGGTCCCTTGATTTACGTAACTTCAAAAATAAAGATTAATAACTGTTTTAGTTCTCACACCAGTCACATGACAGACCCGGAGTTTATTGTTTTAACCTAAACTCTGGGTGCCCCTATTTTCCACACGGGCAGCTAGTAGTTTGGTTTTGCAGATTTATATTCATAGGATCCTGGTTTACAGCTGAAGCGATATTCGGAAAGCTCTGTATCCGTGTATCTGTTTTCAGTTGTACTTTGTATTGTTTTTCCGCTACTATGTATTTAAATGTAATTTAAATCTCTGATATTTTTCTGTGTAATATTTATTCATACTCTGAATATTCTTGTATTCTGATGGAATTGTTGTAATAAGCATTGAAATGTTCTTCTGTTTGTGCTATGATTGGTCGTGTTCTCGAAGCAATCCGGGCTTTCCTTTATGGCGAAGTTTGGGTCGCCACAGGTGGTATCAGAGCTTTGGTTTACAGAGCTAGAGAACATGACATATTAGAAACAAACGAAAGAATTCATCTGAAATTGGATTAGTAATATCCATTAAGAATGACTCGTTAGAGATAGGATCAGTAGTATCCTAGAACGAGTGTAAAGGGTGTTGTTTTAAAATAAAATTGAAAACAAATTTTGTTTTCAAAATTTATATCAAATTATATGTATTTGAATATTTATTTATATTGAATTTGGACAATCTAGTATAGGGAGATTTTGAGTATAGGCCTGACGGGGCGTATATTCGAAGCCTCCGATACTAGATGGATATAGAATCACACTCTAGTCGCTCGAAGATGATACTGATGATTGGGATCCCATCATCAGTGTTTGTGTTCGAGTTTCAAAAGTGAATATCTATATAATTTCCAATCGACTGGTGTGAGAACAAAAACTTAGCTAGAATTTACTGTTTGTGACATGATACTAAAATATGATTTTTGAGTATATAAAAATTATATATATTTGAAAATTTAATCAACAAATTGACTGCTGGCTGTGATGTTTGATTATTGATTCAACTAATGAAAATAATGGAATAATAAATAAAGTATAGTCAAGATAATGGTTAAGTGAAAAATAATGCAAACTCTCTTGACAAAATCCTCAAAATATTATATAGGGTATGGACGACTATGGCTTATCTCATACTGAATTCTGGATGACCCCGAAACAAGCAAGGCGAGCTCACCAGAAAGCAGAAAAAGAACGAGAGTTAAACTTAGGAACAAACATGGTTGTTTATTGTCGTAAATGCAGAAAAGAAGGCCATTATGCAATTGTGTGTCCTGAGAAAAAGAAGAAAGAGAAACAAATAAGAATGGACATAGTTTGTTTCAAATGCAAGGAGATGGGACATTTTGTGGGTAAGTGTCCAAACGTAAAGAAAAAATCCAGAAAACTAGGAAAAGAAGAGAAATGCTTTTGATGTAAAGAAGTGGGGCATCTAGCCCAAAATTGCCCGTTAAAGAAGGGTGATAAGAAATCCAAAGGAAAGGAGGTATCTACTTTGGAAATTATGCAAGAAGAAGGCACGACTTCCTAGAAAGTTGGGTTTTAATGTAATGAACTAGCATTCGAGATATATGTATATATATGTATGATGCTTGTATGAACGTAATTATGCTTTTTGTTTTAAAAATGTTTTGGTATTGTAGAATATAACTAATGTAAGAAAAATGTTGAACTAAGTTGAATTTAGCACCAAACATCGAACTGTTTTGAAATTTGATTGAAATTACATTCATTTACATGTCTATACATTGAACAAGTCATAGCAAGGAGGCTAGAGAAGAGGAATAAAATTGTATGCCCAACAATTAGGTACATGTTTACTAATTTATTGGGTTTGGATGATTTTATGAGCCGATTGGTTTTTTCTTTTTCTTTTTGAGATGAGAGGGCCTGTGTGGCAGTTTGGGGATTTTTTTGGTGCTCCCGTACAAAGGAGGTTATGGCAAAAAAATTCGAAAATTTAGGGTGTTAGCCAAATTTTTGAAGAATTTGAAAATTCTTAAAAACTGAAAAGTTGAAGAATGAATGCCAGAGTGAAAGTTGAGTTGGTTAGTTAAACAACTTTCAGCTCCGTTCCTTTTCGAGGACAAAAAGATTTTAAGTGGGGGAGATTGTAACAAGCCGGAAAATCAGAACCAATTTAAAAATTTTATTTTAGCAATTTTAATACATTTTGAATATTCAAAATTATTTATTTTAAAAAAAAATACGATGAGAAATTTATTTTGAATAGAATTAGAATGTATGTATTTATTTGAATCGAAGTTAGAACATAAATATTTATTTTAATTATAAAAGGAATTAGAAATGGTGCGATAGTTTGAAAATTCGATTTCAAAGTTCAAATGAATGTACAGGGTTCAAAATAAACCGGATTTTAATGAAACCAAAAATATTTAAATCTATTTATAAATATCTTTCCAACGAATGTGAAAAATCGAAATTTCATAGCGGGAATCAAAAGTTATGTCCAGTTGAAGATTCAGAATAATCGCTATGGAAAATATAGCCCTTAAAAATAGCCATTTTGCAAACGATCTTCGTTTTTGACGAAACCATTATTTTTGGATCTGGGATGTCAAATTATTGCTAGGTTCCAAAATTCATAATTTTTGGGATTAATATGTGAGCATGGCAAAAGAAAACGGGTTTTGTCAGTTTTAGTCAATTTGGATCAACCGGAAATTGGCCATTTTTCAAACGGTCTCCAAATTCGACGAAATTAGTTTTGTAGGACCATATCATCAAAACATAGCTAGATTTATTTTTCTGGAATTTTTGGAGTTAGTATATGGCCCCAGCAAATTAAAATGTACGTTCAAATCTAAAATTGAATGTTTTATATTTTAATTTGAAGGATAACTGGCTGAAACGATCGAATTGGCTCACGAAACATATTCCATTATGTTTGGAATGAGGGTAATTAGCTAGGGACGACGTTTGTTGGGTTTGATTTGGAGTTTGTGATGGTTTGGACTTTTAAAACGAATTAAAATATTATAAAAAAAATATAAATAAAAAAATCAAACCCTAATCTCTAAACACTTCTGAGCCACTGCCATAAAGTAACGAGCGACAGAAATGCTCTGAAATTTGAGCGGAAAAATCTTTCAATCCGAACATTGTTAATCGAAGATCATTAAGCAAACATTGATGTACTCTCTACGCTCTCCAAATCCGGGTCCCTTTGATCGACTATCATTAGCTGGATTGCGAGATTTTGTCGTTGAAAGGTCCACCGCTGCGAGGCGAATTCCAGCGATCAGACACCACAGAGTTGAACGAGGAAGGTACTGGCGAGAAGCTCTCACAGTGGTGGCACTTGTGGAAGGGTCAGATCGATGTAAAGCTTCACTGTTCTGGAGAAAATTGCAACCCTAGATTAGAGCAAAAGGGGGTTAAACGTCGGCAGGTGATTTTTGAAGAAGAAGGTTTATTATTTTTTTATTAATTCCTTTGTTAATTAAATTAAAATGTCAACAACCTTCATAAGATCATATCTTTCTCATATGGTATCGAAATCGCATGAAATAGGATCCGTTGGGATCGTGGGGACGAGAGCTTTGCAACAAGACTAACCGGGTCGAAATTGGGGCTTGTTAGAATTTAGGGCAGAATTAAATCCGAACGGTTCAGAAATTCAAAAACAAAATTGATGGAGTGGAAAACGAATGTGAGAACTCTCTCACACTCAATTTTATTTACAGTAAATATATACTAGGATGCAGACGGGGCTTAGAAGCCCCCGACACTATTTATTGTACAGACCAGTTGATTGTTTGTTTGTTGTGATTGAGATTGTTGTATAGAAAAATTATATATGAAATAAATAAAATATTCATATGTTGAATAAATTGTCTAAACGATAAAAATATCATTTTTATTGTGTATATGAAGTAAATAAAATATTCATATGTTGAATAAATTGTCTGAACGATAAAAAGTTCATTTTCATCATGTATATAAAGTAAATAAAATATTCATATGTTGAATAAATTGTCTGAACGATAAAAATATCATTTTTATTGTATATATATAAAATATATAAAACATTCATGTATGAAATAAAATATTTGAACAATAAAAATATCATTTTTATTGTATATATATAAAATATTCATGTATAAAATAAAATATTTGAATAATAAAAATATCATTTTTATTGTATATGTGAACGGTATAAAATAGTCCTATGTTGAAATAAATATTCATTTACAAACCGGACGGTTTGTTTATGCACACCAATTTATCTGATATTGATTGGGACGATAAATTTTACACATCGCCCAAATGCACAAATAATAAACAGTATTTGTTGTTTATAAACCCCACACGGGTATTGGGATAATATTTGACATGCACTGATCCCAATAATTAGTGGTATGTCAATCGATGGGTTGACAGATTGTATAAGCGTTATTTATTTATTTTAATGCTTATACAGTTGTCGAATGCACTCTGGATGTTGTATGAATTTTTAATGATTGTTTATCGTTATTATTGTATACAAGTGATGTTGAAATCCATATAAATAAAATTATATGGTAATTGACTGTTTCTGATTCCAATTCAGAGTTAACGAATATTTTAAAATAATATTGAGAAAATATTGAAAGTGAAGCCGTGTTAAGTAGCTAAACACCATTTTAACACGAACGGGAATTTGGTCGATTTTATTAATTTTATAATGAATATCGAAAAGTGATTTCAAAATCTGATATTTTGAAAGTATTATCATTTTAATATGGAAATGATATGGAAAACTAAATTTTGATTTCGATTTAAAATAAATTCAAAACGAACTGACATGAAATTGAAATTGAAATCGAATTGAATTGAGATCAATTTGAAATGAATCTGAAATGGAACTGAAATCGAATTGAATTGAAATCGATTTAAAATGAATTCAAAACGAATTGAAATGGAACTGAAATCGAATTGAATTGAAATCGATTTGAAATGAATTTGAAATGGAATTGGAATCGTTTTAAAATGAATTTAAAACGAATTGAAATGAATTAAAAACGAACTGAAATCAAATTGAATTGAAATCGATTTAAAATGAATTCAAAACGGATTGAAATGGAATTGAATTGAAATCGATTTAAAATGAATTCAAAACGGATTGAAATGGAATTGAAATTGAAATTGAATTGAAATCTATTTGAAATGAATTTAAAACGAATTTATATTGGAATATTCAATTTTGATTTGAAATTGAAATGGAAGTGGAAATCGTTTTTGAAACGAATTTAAAACAATTTATAAAATTTGTTTTAAACGAAAATCGATTGAAATATATATATATGTATATATTATATATTATAATGGCCTGAATAGAACGCGCCGCGCAGCGGTAGTTCGCGAATTTTGACCATTAACTTCAAACTGATGTTACAGGAGATTCGACTGTCGGATTCTCCTAAAACCGGAACCGTTGGGTTCGTATCGAAAAGAGCTTTCCAATGAATACAAGAGATTTGAAATCTAACGGTTATATTTGGAGATATGTCCAAATCAATTTCTGAAAAGGTCGTTGTAAGTGCAGTTCGATGGCCGTTTATGGAAATCGACTGTACGGGCCTTGCTAAAATCATTAAAAATATCAATAATTAGTGTAAAATCATAATAAATGATTTGGAAAGAATTGGGATGAAAAAAATCCAGTTTGGTAAAGATAAAAATATATTTTTATCGAAATGAACTAGTTATTAACTAGAAATTATAATCCAATATTTTTAAATAAATAAATTGGATTTGAAAAATGGTTTTAAATAACCAGAATTTTCCAAAGAATAAATTGGAAATGGATTTGGAATGGAAATAATCTTCGAAACATTTCGATATTGGATTCCGTGATTATACAGATATTGTTGAGGAATTTGGAAGATATATATATATATATATATATATTCCCAATACGATATTTGTTGATTTCAGAATTTGATATTTAATATAATCCAATATATTTTCTATTCAGAGCCTTGTATTTAATATCAAATTGGATTTTGGGTTTGTCATGAACGGTGTCTTCATTAACACTGCTCTTAAACCCCGTGTGAAAAGAATAAATCTTTTAATTAAGATTTAAAGAAGAATTGACAATTAATTAACATTTAATTGGAATTGAAATGAAATGTGAATTGGGTTTATCGTGAACTGTGTTTTAAATAACACTTGTTCTTTAACCCGATTAACAGAGAATATGATTTGGAATTTATAATCTTTTAATTAAGATTTACGGAATTTTCCAAAGTAAAATTTCCAATTTAATTAATTAAATTGGAATTGAATGGGATTCGATTTGGTATTCTGTGGAGGAAGACTGTTAATACATATGGAATTTAAAAGGCTTTGTCGTTATTTCATTTATATTATTAGTCAGATACGGAAATTGATATCGATTATAAATTAATATTGATTTTCCGTGAAGATTCCATAATTAATGGAATGTGATTTTGGGTTTATCGTGAACCATGTTTTAAATGACATTGGTTCTTTAACCCAGTTGAAGATAAGATTGATTTCTTAGCGTTGAATAATCATTAATACTGATTTTTGGGAAGATTAAAACTAAATGGAGCTCTAAAGAATCTTTGATTAGATTGAAAAGTAAATGTGATAATTAAAATTATCAATTCAAGAAAATGATCGAGAACGGAGTATCACCAGTTTTGCTCCAAGCGATAGTTAAATCTTTAATTAGATTTGAACGTGAAATGGTAATTAATATTTACCGATAACACCGTGGTGTTAGATATGGAGTATTACCAGTTTTGCTCTGTGGGATGAATAGGTTAGGATTGGGAAATAAAATAAATGATTACTTCGGTGTAGTTCGCTAATCCCGACTAGTTTGGAAAACCTTAATATGGTTTAATATCCAAAGGAAGATTAAAGAATAAATTTAAATAATTTATCTTTGATAAAATTAATGGGAACCTTTCCCAAAGGGAAAGAATATTTGAATAAAAGAATATTCTGGATTGGAATAAAGCGTATGATGTGTTGTTATAGCACTTGATTATAAGATACGCGAGTTATTCAGAAAGGCTGGGTTTAACCCATTCTGAATAACTGATTCGACGATAAGTCGAATAGATTGAAGACGGTACAAGACCGACGATCTTCACATCGAATGAATGGGTGCTACTGATGCTCACGATTGGAGTAGCTACCTTGAAGGGGGCTAAAGTGGTAGCCGTCCTGACGTACTTGTTGATTGTACGGGTATGTGAGGGCCTCACTCCTGTATTGGACATACGAGCGAGGAATAAGGTGCCTCCGATTTCATTCAGACCTAGAACGGACTTTTAAATGGATGGTGTATCTGACATTGTATTCCTTTATACTATATTCGTTGATCTCTTCTAAATATATATATCTGTTTGGTGGCGGAGAATTTATTCTCTTGCTTAACACCCTTCTCTGAGACGTACGAGCAGAGAGGTTATATATCAGCAGAAATCAGTGGTACAGTATGGATTGATAGTGTGGCATGCTGAGATGCAGTGATCCAAACTTTTGTTGAAAAGCAAAGTTTGGTGGATGATGATCAAAGCACTGCTTTAATATAGCACAGCTTTGTGTAGCGTTAATTCGCGAGCCTCACACACCAGTATGGTGGTAAACTGATGGTTATATCAATATGCTTTTGAGATGAGGATAAACACACTATGTGTTGTCATGGATTCGGTCGATCGAGGTGAGGGATAAGGCACACTGCCCTCCCCGATTTCCATGATGGATAGGGTTAGCGGTGTTTTCGCATGCCTGCGACGTAAACCGCGGTAACTTGTTTTCCTGGATAGTGCGGATGTGCACTACGGTGTTTTCGCATGCCTGCGATGTAAACCGTGGTGAATTGCACTACGCAATCAATCTTTCGAATCAGTAACCACCAGTATGGAAATCCAACTTCCAAATACGACATTTTTCAGTTTTGACGGCAGAGCCTAGTATTGGTGACATGATATATGGTACCCATGCCGTCTATGATTGATACATTTATATTTGAAGTTGTTTTCTTCACTTATAGTAATAATAAAAGATGAAATTTCACGTATCAAGCATGTTTGGCTATTATAAGCGAAAACCCTATCCTTCGGCTTGCGTTGCATTGTGCGATGGGACCTAGGTCTTATAATAGCTTCATTGTTCTTTATTTAGCATTGCACTGTTTGTTTTATGCACTGGTATTCTTGGGAAGAAACCCGTTCCGTGTTATACGGTGTAGTCCCTTGATCTACCTAACTTTAAAAATAAAGATTAATAACTGTTTTAGTTCTCACACCAGTCACATGACTGACCTGGAGTTTATTGTTTTAGCCTAAACTCTGGTTGCCCATATTTTCCACACGGGCAGCTAGTAGTTTGGTTTTGTAGATTTATATTCACAGGATCCTGGTTTACGGCTGAAGTGATATTCGGAAAGCTCTGTATCCGTGTATCTGTTTTCAGTTGTACTTTGCATTATTTTTCCGCTGCTATGTATTTAAATGTAATTTAAATCTCTGATATTTTTCTGTGTAATATTTATTCATACTCTGAATATTCTTGTATTCTGATGGAATTGTTGTAATAAGCAGTGAAATGTTTTCTGTTTGTGTTCTGATTTGTCCTGTTCTCGAAGCAATCTGGGCATTCCTTTATGGGGAAGTTTGGGTCGTCACAAGCTGCTTGGCTTTTAAATTTTCTTTTTGAATGGAAAGGGGCTAGAGAGGCGAGTTGAGGTTTAAGCTATTGACCGGTACAAAGGAGGAGCTTGGAACAGGAGGCTTCAGCATTATTTAGTTATTGTTATTTCCGTTGTGTTTTAAGTGTTGAACTCTGATAATGATATGTTTATACAAAATAATTTTTTATTCCAAAAGCTGTTATATATATATTATATTTTATTCCGCTGAAATGTGAGATTCTACGTTGTGTTATGTTCTTCTTCTATTTATTTCTTCTTATTTCATAATGATTCGTATTTTTGTGCAATTTGATTTGGACGTGTGGTATATTTAGTCAACTCAGATAGTACAGAAATTTGGTTTGTTACATCTTGCGTGTTTTTCTTGATTAATAAATATTCCATTCTTTAATTGACGAATTTGTAATCCTAGAAAGAACGTTAGTTCTCCCATATGACTCATCTCAAACTCTTGGGTCATAGTATCTGAAAATTCTTTATTCATTTTATCGTTTGTTGATCCAAAAATTATATCGTCAACATATATTTGTACTAATTGTATATCTTTATTATTCTTCTTGATAATCAAAGTATTATCTAAGTTTTCTATTTCAAAGTTGGATTGTAACAAATAGTTTCTTAATCTATCGTACCAAGCCCTAGGAGCCTTTTTTAATCCATATAACGCTTTCTTTAATTTATATACGTGATTTGGTAATTTTTCGTCTTCAAATAGAGGTGGTTACTTTACATATACGTCTTCTTTCATAAATCCATTTAGAAAAGCACTTTTGACATCCATTTGATATAATTTGAAATTATTATGGTTTGCAAAGGCTAGTAAAATCCTAATGGCTTCTAATCTTGCTACAGGGGAAAAAGTTTCATCATAATCTATTCCTTCTTCTTGAGTATAACCTTATGCTACTAGTCATGATTTATTTCATATGACCTCACCGTGTTCATTCATTTTATTTTTTTATAAACTCATTTGGTTCCTATTATAGTCTTATCCTATGGTCTAGAAACAAGTTCCCATACATCATTCCTACTAAACTGATTCAGTTGTTCTTACATAGCAAGTATTTATGAATCATCAGAAGATGCTTCCTTTGGGTTCTTAGGTTCAATAGATGAAATAAATGCAGTATTACTCATATTATTTAATTGATTACGGGTTCTGATAATGGATTCAATACCACCTAAGATATTTTCTACAGGATGATCTTTAAGTAATCTAATTCGTTTATTTGGTTGACTATCTTCATGATTTGTTTCATCAATTTCATTTTCTCATTCATCTTCATTGTTTTGTGTTATATTTTTATAATTTTTGTCAAACGATACGTTTAAAGTTTTTTTATAGTATTGGTTCTAGTATTGAAAACTTTATATGCTTTACTTCTTTCTGAATATCCAATAAATATTCCTTTATCGGATTTCAAGTCAAATTTGTCTAAATTCTTTAGTATTAGGTACAAAACATTTACTTCCAAATATTTTAAAATATGACACTTTTGGTTTCTTATTATACAAAAGTTCATAAGGAGTTTTATGAGTTAAAGGTCTAATTGAAATTCTATTCAAAATATAACAACCTTTTGCAACTACCTCAGCCCAAAAATTTCTTAGTAAATTACTATCAGATAACATAGTTCTTGCACACTCTTATATCGTCCAATTTTTACGTTCAACTACTCCATTTTTGTTGAGGGGTTCTAAGAATAGAAAATTTATTGGTTATTCCCTTTTTATTACAATATTTTTCAAAATTTTCGATTTTGAATTCTCCACCATGGTCGGTACATATTGTTTTGATTTTTAGTGATAATAAATTTTGAATCCTTTTAGAAAAAATTTAAATTGTTCAAAAGCATCACTTTTATTTTTAAGAAACAAAGTCCAAGTAAATCTAGAAAAATTGTCGACTATTACGTAAACATATTTATTATGATTTATCGATTGGGTTTGAGATGGACCAAATACATTCATATGAATTAACTTTAATGGTTTCAAGGTTTTAATTTCCTCTTTTAATTTAATTGAATTTCTCTTTAATTTCCAGAATTGACAAGCATCACATAAATTATTAACTTTAAACTTCATTTTGGGTAGTCCTCTAATTGAATCAAATTCAGAAATCATAAAGATGTGTTTGAAATTTATATGACAAAGCTTTTATGCCAGATCATGGGGTCACTTGTATTGGCCATAAGACATAGATTATCGCTGGAGATTTTCATACTCAATATATAGATATTTTTATTTCTATCTCCTTCGAATATTACTTTTGAATTCCTATCTTCTATAAAACATTTACCCTTTTCAAATTTTATTTTATAACCCTTATCGCAAAGTTAACTTATACTTAGCAAGTTTTGTTTTGGATTCCTAACTAATAAAACGTCAGAAATAGTACGAGTTTCATAATTACTGACATTGTTGATCCCAATAATGTATCCTTTAGAGTTATCTCCGTAGTTCACCATTCCACCATCTTCATATGTCAGATTATTGAGTAATTTGGGATTTCCCGTCATATGTCTCGAACAACCACTATCCAGTATCCATTTGTCCTTTTTGATTTCTGCCAATTGCTTTTCAGAATTTGAATTCTCAACGGCCGTGTAACACACCAGTTCGGAGTTTGAATTTTCAACAGCCACCTTTTCAAAATTTGAATTACCAATAGCCACCATTTCAGAATTTGAATTACCAACAACCACTTCACCCATCTTTTCAACTTTTGAATTTTCAAAAGTCAGTAAACATATCTTTTCCTGCATTGAACAATATTTTAGAAAATCACTTGATTTTTTAACATGATTAAATGCAGACTCTTTCAACATTGGTACAATGCTTGAATCAACACTAGTGTTATCAATTATTTCAAAATTTGCCATTTTGAAAAAAATTCAAAAATCAGATTATGATCTTTTTGAAAGACCTTGCTCTGATTTCAATTGTTAGGGACTGCGAAATGGATCATTAAGGCAAAACTAACACTAGATAGGTGAATTGTGTTTTTAAGAATTTAAACAAAATCTAAAACTTATATGGTCTACTATATGAATCACACACTACAGAAACAATCACAGACACAGAATCAAACACAAACACAAAAATAAACAGAAATAAAAATGCATAAAAGGAAAGGACACATCGGATTTCATATTGGTTCGGAATTGCTCCAACGTCCACTCCCATGCAACGCTGGATTGCGCAGAGTTTTATTACTATATCAATATCCAATTACACTCCTTGATTTCATGGCTACAAGGCTAACACCGCTCCCATTCCTTGATTTCACAGCAACAAGGAAAATACCGATTCCATTCCTTGATTTCACGGCTACAAGGAAAACACTGATTCCCAAACACTTCCCAAACAATTACAATAGCCATATAACTCTTCAATAGCACTTTGATTCAGAGAGTAGACAGTGAGAGGAGAAGAAGTTTTATATAAATAGAGTTGAATTCGGCAGGGTATAAGTGTAAAAATCATAAAAATAAGAAAATATAATGGTGTAAAGAAAGGAGGTGAAGATGGAAAAGAAGAATGATAAAAGAATTCGAAATCAGCCCCTATTTATTAGATTTAAAAGGTTGCAACGCTTCTAGAACATTACAAATAGTGAAAATACGCTTCATCTGAAAATAAGAAATGTGACAGTTATATGTCGACATAAGCATAAATGTATGTCGACGTACGCCTTCATAAAATTGGATTTTGAGCATTTTTCAAGTGTTTTGATATATATATATAGATAGATATATAATTCTGAAAATTCTTAAATTAAAACATAGTTTTGTAAATGAATATTATAAAGTAGAAAATCAAATGATCACATAAATATAAACTATATAAACATATTTATAAAATTATAGTGTTTAAAACTATATAAATATAAAGTATATATAATATAACTTATAAACTATAAAATTTGAGTTTAAAATCAAAAGTAATGAAAGTAAAGTAGAAAAGATAGAGATTGAGATAGAAATTGAAAAAAAAAATTGAACAACATATTTTGAATTAGAATTTGAACCTGGAGTGCTATTCAGAGTCTTACATAAACTAGACTCTATTACTATATTTATCTTGAACTCTTGAAATCTTGATTACCATGAGTCTTGAATCATCTCTGAATTCTGAATCTCTAATATCTTTAAACTGTACAGTCTTCAATAATAATTCTTGTATATAAATCATGCATATGTATGTATATATATATATATTCTAAACAAAAGTGTTAGTATATATTTTATAATCAATTAATATTGAAATAAGGTTGTTGTCATCAAAACTCCATTCTCCAAATGTTTCGAGACCATTAGAAAAGCAGATCCCTCTTGCAAAGTGAAATGAAGCTTTGAATCGAAAAAGGGCTTTGAAGCGACTCTTCACATATGTCTGGGTTGACACATAGGTCGACCCAGCGGATGTGATTACTACATGCAACTGTCATTGCCTAAATGCAAATTCGGCAATCAATTTCAGATAACAACACTAGTCAGATCGACCTAAAACTTGGCAGTCAAGACTAGAAACTTTATTTTGATTTACAACAACAATGGCACAATTTAATTAAAGGGTCAACAAAATATAATATCTCAAAGTTGCATATTTGGTTGTTTTGCACAACTGAGATGAAGTAACGGTAGTACTTACAGTTCTCAATGGATAATTTATTGAAATAAGCAGCCAACATGAAATTAAGCATATGCATGACTGAATTTAGCTAGAAAGCAAGAGTTTGCAACCTCCTAAATAGGTTTTGAATGGTTTTTAGTTGAATTAGATGTAAGGAGGTGAATTAGAGCCTCTGGAATCCAAACCAGTAAGTTTCTCAAACATGCAAATAGGAAAAAATTCACAGTAATTTTTCTAAAATTCCTAATATAAACTTATGAAGAATCCACTGATATAATCTTTTATTAGCACTAAACCGAGAGAATTTAAACTCTATTTTCCTTTCAAATTTTGATTGAGAGATCTTGGTTTAAAGAGTGGAAAGGAGCCATCGTCATTTCCTATATTGTTCGACGATGAATATTCTATCGATTAGAAAACCGTCGCGAAGTGTAATCATCCGCTAGCGCACGGCATACACTTGTAGTACGTTAGCGAGTACGGGTCGAACCACAGGGAAAGAAGTAAATTTAGATTCTACTCGATCAAAATAAACCTATGTTAAGAGAAATGCTAACTAACTACAACAAAACTAGCAAAATAAAATTGATAAAAACTATGAGATTAAAAGACAACTTAGGAATGATTCCACTCTCTAGATCACATGAATCAGCATAAAAAGAAACCATGATCTCCCTTTTTTGGTAATTTGTGAATTTAGTTGATATGATTATTATAATTGTAGGTTATTCATGCTATTAACTAGCACAAAATAAACTATAACATACCCACTAAATCACCTTACTAGTTCTAATGAAAAATGACAACAAGATGAAAGTGAAATATACTTTAAGCTTGGCCTATGAACTATTAATTAGAACTATAGACCATCAAATTTTTATTTCAACCTCCACTTAATCACCATCATCATATGTAAATGAAGAGGTAATTAGTGAACATATGAATAAGCATAGCCTATTTGTGTAGACAACATAGGCTATCAAACTCAATAATGAACACATAAAACCAACAACGTCAACTTGACATGAAGAAAAAAATAGAGCATAAATAAACAAATTATGTTGCATCTACATAATCAAGAGAGCTTCATTACCCCTAAGATGGAAGGGATTAGCCTCTAATATATGTAAACACGACAACAAAAATAGATTGCAACATAGAACAGAAACTAAAGAAAAAGAGAGAAAAATAAAGGAAAATATATTCTACTTGCATAAAATAAATCTACGCTACTTGAATAAAAGAAAAGAACATGTAATAAAAGATAACTAGTTAAAATTTCAATAAAAAGAGAGATTACATAAAAGAGGAGAGGATACACATGAATTTAAAGGGGGTATATATACATGATCTAAAACCCTAATCACTTAATGGGAAATCCCCAGAATGCCCACTTCATGAAGCTACTAATCTTGCCTTAGCCACTAATGATTTATGTAGAATGTATGAAGCCTTTCGTCTCATCCAAGTAGTTCATTAGCCACTAATATGAAGCATTAGAGAAAGACGAAGAGTGGTTGTGGTCCTCCACTAAGTAGTGTATGAATTAATTCCACCCCCTCTTGTGTATATGCATGCTTTTCTTCATATCTTCATGTGTATGCATTATTTTTACTCCTATGTTCCTACAAGTGACAACTACAAGTGACAACTACAAGGAACAAGTAAATGATTTCACAAATTAAAACATGCACAAGTGACCATTTTTCCCAAATTGGGTGATGATTTTGAAAATATTTAAAACATGGTTTGATCATATAAAATACTCAAAAATGTTCATTTATTTATTTAAACAAGAATAAGTATGTGAATATAAATGTGCATTTTTACATGCACATCAAATACCCCAACACTTATCTTTTCATCCATTCTCAAACAAAGAAAAAAAACTAGATAATTTTTTTTCGTAGGGAGCATGATTGCATTGAGCCTATGCAACAAGTCGTTAAATCTCTGGGTGTCCCCAATAGGATGAGTGTTGTTTCATGAGGTTTTTTAGCAGATACTACCCACAAAATCCAAATGTTAAATGCAAAAAAATATTTACAGAATACAAGATTTGAAAATATTTACAAGATTAATGCAAGTTTTGAAAAGAATATTTACAAATGGGTAATTCACTTTTAAATTTAACACGAGTGAGTTAAATACAATTTGGGTCGTCACAATGAAATTTAAGTTCGTTACTAATCAAAATTTCAAACAAAAGTTAGGTTATCGTTAAAACTCCTCCAGCTTGGCCGGTCGTTTTGGTAAACATAGTGCAAATATGAAATGAATTCTATAATCGATATCAACAATCGTAAAATGACATCTTTATTTCCTTTTGGTTTACAGGTTAAGTCAAATAAGTGAAGAAGGTGCTTGGATTTCAAGTGCAAACTCTCTCTTTATTTTGAAAAATATTAACATTATTGTTATTTACAAACACCTAGGTATACCACCCCTATACTGCATTACGACTTACGTGAGGGTCGATAATCCTTAGGTGTCCAACTCACGAAATGAGACCAAGATATATCATCAACGCACTGCATTATGACTTACATGAGAGTTGGGAAAGAGCTTGACGAGTTTGCACACCAACGCTAGATGTACAAGCAATGTTGGATACCCTTGGATTATATATATAAATATATATATATATATTACTTTTTTTCCTCTTTTTTTTAAACATAAGAGAGAGAGAGAGAGTTAAGCAAGAATATCTTAGCACAACTTCACTTGAAAGATCTAAAATGTTATCGCAAGTAGTCTAAATCAATCATTCATTTAATAGGATTACAATTTAGAAAACATTTCATACTCATCACCTATGAATCTCCCTACATACCAATTACACTAAATTTGCTCATAATTCAAACTTTTCATTTGTTATCTGTTAAGAGAAGTAAAATTCCAAGAATTTTAATCGTACGACCAAAATCGTATGTTTACTTCATCGTGCCTATTTAAAAGTAAATTAAAATGCATATTTTTTTTTGTGATGAAAAAAAGAAAAGTGAAATCTATGAAAAACCAAGATAAATATGAAACTACCCCCATACTTGATTTTGACTATGTCCCCATAGTCAACCCAAGTGGCAAGAAAAGAAAAAAAAGGAAAAGGATTTTTTAAAAAATATGCCCTACATTTACAAAAAAGAAATGCGACGACCCAAAGTTCCGGTACCTTTTGAGCTGACTATTTTAAAATTTGATTTGGACATAACTTACAATATATATGCTAAAAAACTTGATTTTTCTTTTTCATTAGAAAATTATAATCAAATAGATTCCAACGTTTCTAGCTTCACAGAATTCCAACTTAAAACGGATTCTATATATCCAATTGAAGTTCAAAACTCAATATTACGAACTACCGTGCTGTTTTGAGTTCGTTTTAAATTAAATGTAAATTTAAGCGTTCAATCT
This sequence comes from Allium sativum, assembly GCA_030737875.1. NCBI lineage: Eukaryota > Viridiplantae > Streptophyta > Magnoliopsida > Asparagales > Amaryllidaceae > Allium > Allium sativum. The sequence goes on from CM060924.1 coordinate 101,814,604, forward strand.
TTGTTAAATTAATGAATTCAATGTCAAATCCATTAACATTTCAAATATAAAATTTAAAACCAATTTAAATATTCGAATTCAAGTGATCAAAAAATCAGGGTCGTTACATTCTTCCCCTCTTAAAAGAATTTCTTCCCCGAAATTTCTAAGAAAAGATGAATGTTCCAAACCCTATTTATTATCAAAATAATTATATTCAAATATTATCAAAAATATTCTAAGTCTTAAAATTTTATGAAAATTTCGCTAGCACTTCCTCTATACGGCTTGATCTAAACAACTACAACTGTCACTCCGGGCCTCATTATGATCAAAAGAAAACAAAACCAAATGGCTACCCAATTTAGGGGTTTAAAATCAATTACCCAAATCAATATTATTAAGGTTTATCTATTTTGTCGGGCAACCACTACTCCAATCACGCAACACGACAACTAACAACTCTTCATCTTCCATCCTGCACTAACTCAATATATAATGCCAACAACAGATACATGATTAAATCATTTCAATTTCATTTTATGAGTAATGTAACAACCCGAGGGATTTGCGACCTTGGTTATCAACATAAACTCAATGTCGACTATCTAAGCATCAGAAATACAAGATAGTTAATAGAATGAAGTTAGAGGGTGAGAATAGATAAGATAGAAAATTAGAATAGAAGAAGAAGAAGATCACAGCAACAAAATCAGAGTAACACGAATTTCACAGCGGAACGAATAAAATATAACATAACTTTAAAATAAAACCAGTATATGTATACAATAACATTTATCAGAGTACAACACTTACAACACAATGGAAATAAACAATTGCTATAAAATCCTGAAGCCTCCTGCTCCAAGCTCTCAGTATCTGTAAAATCCTGACTACTTGACTGCCCGTACAAAATTAGGCACCCAAGAGTTCAGGGAAAACAAAACAAAATAAACTCCGGGTCAGTCATGGGACTGGTATGAGTAAACAATTTAAAACAGTTTGAGAAAATAAACGATATCTCATAAGACCACGCCGTATAACACGGAACGGGTTTTTCCCTTATGAGAATCCAAAACACTTGATTTAACATTCAAAAATCCTTTTGAAAGAAACGATAATCTTTATATCAAAATCCTTTTGATATTATAATAGTGTCTATAAACCAGAATATAATAATCATCTAGCAGAATGCTTTCATCTCACGTTCCACATACATAATATACATTCAAAAACCGTGGGCGCTTATTGGTTAATGAATTCCAACTGGCAAGGTACGGGACCATTGCGTTCGTCTCGGAAAAATACGCGAAATAGTGTAACACCCCGTATGTTAAATAACTTGTTATAACATAAATCAGAGCAGAATTAAATTTAATATTCTGAATCAGGGGAAACGGGCTGTGCCATTGCGTTCGTCTCGGAAAAATACGCGAAATAGAATCCGAGTTTTCGTAAATCGGAGTCCGTATGACCAAGTTATGGCCCGTCAAAGTTTCACGAAAAATCAAAAACGAAAAATGCTCATGTTTTGAGGCCCGGGATGAGTTTTGGGCTGTTTTTTTGGGCCCTAAATGGTTCCTACACTTGACTTCTTCCCCAAGACATGCTTTAAAGGCTAGGATTGGTTCTAGGGTATATCCTATGGTCCTAAAACATCTAACTAATCTATATATACACCCTAATACCCCCCTTATCCTTACCAAAAATAGATCTAAGGCCATTATGCCACCACTTAGAAAATTGGAGAGCCTCCACTAAAAATCCTAAGAGGGTTTGCAAGCTAATCTACATCTTCTTCTACTTAATCATTGGGATTTGCTTCATTTAACTTGCTAATCTTGTTTTGGTGAGCTTCTATCCCCTTAATAATCAATTATTGAATTGATTATGATAAGATGTGATAAAGTATGGTTATGTTTGTGGATCCATATATTTATGCAAGCTTGATGTAGTGAATATTATGTGTTTTGCAAGTTATATGCCTTATGTCATGCAAGTTTCATAATATGTAATCATGATATTTTTATGCAAGTTGTTTCATGATGTTTATGATGCAAAACACTAAGTGAATATGGATCCATTATGCAAACATGTTATGCAAGTATGTGAGTACTTATGCAAGTCATGTATATGCTTATATGCATGTTTAACATCTTATGCAAGTATGTGAATGTTTATACAAGTTATGTATATGTTGAAATGCAAGTTTAACATAATATGCAAGCTTATGCAAGTATATGAATGTTTATGCAAGTTATGTATATGTTGAAATGCAAGTTTAACATAATATGCAAGCCTATGCAAGTATGTGAATGTTTATGCAAGTTATGTATATGTTGAAATGCAAGTTTAACATAATATGCAAGCCTATGCAAGTATGTGAATGTTTATGCAAGTTATGTATATGTTGAAATGCAAGTTTAACATAATATGTGTAACGACCCGTGTTTTTGCCCGTTAAATATTTAATTTAATTAATTAGTTTTAAATATTATATTGGGGATATTAATGAAATTTAATATTGAATTCGCTATTTAGAACGAAGTTGAACGTTATAATTTATATATAATATAAATTCGAGCTTGAAAATGGCGTGCAGTTCGTAAAATGAACTTTTGAACTTCAACTGAGAATACAGGATTCGATATAAGTCGGATTTCTGTGAAACAAAAAACGTTGGAACCGTATTGACAATAATTTTCATATGGAAGAAAAAAATCTAGATTTCGTGTTATAGTTTGATAGTTATGGCCAAATCAAATTTTGAAATAATCGCTATGGAAAAACGTTAATTAATTATAGGCCTTTAAAATAGCAGTTTTGCAAACGGACTCAGATTTCGACGAAATCAGTTTTATTAGAACCGTATCGTTAAATTATTGCACGGTGTCAAATGGCGTGGCAAACCGATGTCGTATGTGACCATGGTAGCCGTAAACACTCGTTCATTTTCTATAGCGCGTATTTAAATAAATAAAAGGGTATTTGAGTGTAACTTGAGCAGATGATCGAATTAGGCCACGAAACCAGTTCCGTTGAGTTCGTATCGTCGTTTAGAGTCAGGATATGTATATAGTTTGTTATTTTTAGAGATCGAGAAATTTGGCGTTAAAAAGGGTAGGGCGGTTCGGGGTAAAAACAGCCTACCGGGGCAACAGTCTCAGAATGCGACGAAATTAGTGTCGTTGGGTTCGTATCGAAAAGTTATTGTCAGACTTCGCAGTTTCAAGTGGATTTGATTTATCTAGTGACCGTAGAAAAATTAAACGCGTGTTGATTTCCGGTTTTATAAAGGAAATTTTTTCATACGACCTCGGATTTCGATGAAACTTGTCCCATTGGGACCGGAATACCTTTTTACACTAAGAATAGACTTTTTATCAGAAAACAGAAATTGGTTGTAGTGATTTTAATCAATTACTTTGTAGCGAAGTTTCACAAATATTATTTTATTCATTTTGGTCTCCTATATATACATACAACCACTGACTGACGTACAAACTTATGTCCCAAAATTTTGAAGCCTTGCCGACCAAGGTTTGGGAATTCCCAGACATACAGCTACCTATATTTTCAGCTACTTACCCTAAAAAGTTGTACCCGAATTCCTTGTTACCCACACCATCGTCTTGTATAAATACACTGTAAGTTCTCCCCATTTCTGCACACAAAAACAATAAACCGAACACTCCATTCTAAACCAAAAAACCAAACTCTTCTATCCCCTTAAACCCCTGTATTTCCAATACCTTTTTCAATTGCTGGGTTCGAAGGAAATGGGTGGACTGGGGAACCGAGTGGGTTTCGAACAACGGTGAGGAGGGAGTAAACTTGCGGTGTGTGTTGGTAGGGTGCCTAGCGGATGTGAGATGAAGCAGTGCGAAGGGTCTGAAACGAGGCTGAGGGCAATGGTTAAACGGAGGGAGGGGGTCAATGCAGCGTGGCCGGATCGTTGGTCAGGGCTTGGGTGCGAAAGTGAGGCAATGGAAAGGGTACGGGATCGAATACAGGAGATCGGTTTTGGTCATATGGGAAGCTTCGAAACTGTGAAGACCTGGTGGAGAGTTTGAGCGAGACTGGACTGGGTGGTCGGGCGCAAACTGGTGCAGCGTGAAGGAACAAAGGGTATACTGAGTATTTGAAGAGGAGAGGATGGTGTAAAGATGGAAGGGATTGGTAGTAGGAGTTGAGGTGGCGCTCTACAAACGTGGCAGGAAAGGAGATGGGCCGTGATTCCTTTGCCAATCAAAAACGTAAATTGTGGATTAGGTAATTTCATTAATTAAGGATTTAGTTTCTAATTTAAGTAAAGTTTAGAATTTAATTAAACAAGTATTATAAGTCGGATTTTCAACCAACGTTGGACTCGTTATTCCCTGGAATAGATCAGACCGGAGCTCTAAAATATAATGATATCATAAATTAGTTGGTTTATAAATTAATTAACTAATATATGATTAGTAATACGGTTAGTTTAATTTATGGGTTATTAGTTGATTTAAATCGTATAGGCTTATGATGGTATAACGTTAACTCATGTTGTCAGGATTGGACAGACAAGAAGCAATAGAACCGTATCAAAAAGGACTACCTACTGGAGCTGGAACGGACGGGGACAGAATCAACTGGGGTTTTAATTAAATTAAGCGCTCTTTTAATTTAATTAAAACCGAACCATTGTAACGACAAATCAGATCAAGGTGAGTTAAACTCACTCAGTTACCCTTTTTATATTTTATATAAATTGGGTATTTTTTTTATTTTGTGTGCTCTGCTTGCCAATGGTTGACTGCTTTGCTAGTTATCTATTTAACTGTTGATTTAACAGATGAAATTAAACTGTGTTTAATTTCAGTGAAATACCAAATCGTTATTTTAACGATTGGTTCCACTAAAGGTAACTCACCTTGGTTGGTCACGTTTATAAAATAAACGTGTCTTCGTTTGAACTGGATGAACTGATAAAAATGTTTTGTTAGTTAGTTGATATAAAATGGTTGCTATTTGATATGATATATCAGTTAAATGGAATTGTTTGGCCTGGTTTGAGATAACCATTTGAATACAGGGACGAACAGGTTGGAGGGACCCAACCAGATCCCTCAAATGTATTATTTATTTTCATATTATCATATATGAACTGATCTGTTTGTGTGATTGATTTGATGGTCGATTATTGATTGAATATTCAACATCTGTTTGGTTTGAACCAATGGGCGATATTGGTTAAGTGTTGGCAGAGTATGGCCTTTAAAATCAATCGGGTTATAGACAGTGATTCACCGTCAGGTGAATCGATAAAGTTGAGGTTATAAAATTTATTTTATAACCAGAGTTAGATTTGAATTATATTATTTGAATAAAAGTTATTTAAGAGAAATAAATAAATATTTTATTTGTTTAAGACTTTGATTTGTTATGAATTTATTTTGCACAGCAAATGCTGATGTTAAGCAGATTTACCAGTTGAAGAATAAGAAATGAATTAAATGGTTAAACCTTGAAAATTGTTTTGTAAGGAAAACAAATAATTAGAATCTATTTAAATTAATTATATTTTTAATTTATTTAAAGCGAGGATTGTTGAAATCGGTTAATGAGGTAATCAAGTTTTTGAGTTAATTAAATCGACCGTTTGGAATTAGAATTTGTTTATCAAGTTAATGTGTTTTGACTAAAATAGTTAAACGAATATTGTTTGAATTTAAGTAAGGATTTAAAAGGGATTTAGTAGTTAATTTAGATAATAAAGGGATTAACTACTAAAGTAGTTAATGTTTGAAATAAGTTATTATTTCAATTAATGAGAAAGCTAGGAATATATTTTTAAATGGGAATTCATTTAAAAAGGGTACCGAATGTGAGATGCAAGCCAATTGAATGGTGAAAGGAAATAAACATACTCAATTATATGAATTAAGTGAAAGGAGATTACGATAAAAGGGTTTATTACAAACCAGAGGTTTAAGTGAGATTTAAAGTGTAAGACGTAAATTTTACATTAACGTTATTTGGAAATGAAATCAAGTTACAAGCGAGTTTTGAAATGAGATTTTCAAAAGTGGGAAAAGGTTAAATATATTTGAAAGGGGATTGGAAAATGTGAATTTGGGGTTAAATAAGGGGTCATAGGGTTGTATAACCAAACCAGAGTTAAATGGAATTTGTTTGGAGATTTGAATGGAATGTTGAGTTCCTGATTACAACTTATATTTATCTGAAGATTTGAACGTTGTTGATTAAGGTCTGAGAGGTAACTGAAATACCCCAACTTGAACAACATCGGGATTATCTGAAGATGGTATTAGTTGGTAATCGTAAGAGAGATTAGCAATAATCGATTAGTTCCATTTGTGAAATAATAAAGCAACATTGGTGGAATCTTGGGAAATATATATGTATATATAACAAGAGACCCAAAGTAAAGTAAATCAGTATGCCAGAATAATAGTTGTTTGAGATAAAATTAGCCAAACATAATTATTCGGCTAAGTTGCCATTTCGTACGACTGCTAGCGTAATTCGCAGGGCTGCAGATAGCCTACGGCGGTCGGAGGTTTCCTGAGGGAATCGGGCGTAACCATTGTGATCGCTGCGATCTAGAGTCAAGCGAGTGGAGTTAAGACGAATGTTAGTCAATCGATTAGAGTTATTCAAATATCGTATTTTTGAATATTTAAAGAGTTAGAAGTTTTAATTTAACAAAAAGGAAATTAGTTTGTTAAAGGCCAAATGATGCTAAATATTGATCCAGTGAACTCATTGGAGTGTCATGTTTGAAACACTGTTTATTTTGATAGTTAAAACACCGACTATCAAATAGGTCCAATGCGATTGTTGGTATGGAAAGACCGGGATCGAATTTATATTCGAAAACCATTCCGACCAACAAATACGTGAAGATATCAGAAGATGGTCGAGATGGTGCTGTGAAGACCGTTGATTTCATAACCGGAAGGACCACTAATATTCTCTGCCTGGCAAGCAGAGATAAAACTGTGATTCTGTCGTGATTGAAATCTATGGGTTGCAAGGACTGCTCGCTACTGATCCATGGGGTGATTCCTATATGGATGCGGCAGGAGAGTGCCTTCGGTTCATCCTGTTCCTGGATGACGTATATGGACGAATGTCTGACAAAGTATTTCCAAAGGATCACGTACGTTGATTTCTTCAAACGTACGATAGTTGTTGGCAGGGAATTGCCATTCTCTAGCTTTCAGCTAGAGTATTTTTGTGGACGTCAATTCGTGATATCTGGCGGATCTGACGATGTGGCATTCAAAGTGAATTGCGACCAGATGTTCAAGAGATAAGTTCTGGCCTCAAGACTCATCAACCTGGAAATGACAAAAATCGGGCAGGCAGCATGGCTATGTGGGTCGCTCCCATTAGGGTGTATGATCACCTATCTAGAGGAAATCCTATTTGTTTCTTAATCTATGTTTCGATGCTGTCCCTTGTCGGGAGACGGTTGCTGATCCCAACCGTCGGTGATATACATTCGATACACTCAAGCGAAATGAGTGGTCGGTCATGTGAGGGCCGGGTTGCAAGATGTTCTTGTTGAACCCAGTGTATTCGTCTCTAGAGATACACTATCGGCAGGTGGTCCCATACCTTGTCAAGTTGGAATCAAATCTCCAATAAGCGCCCGCGGTTTTTTGATTGTATACTATATATGTAGAGCGTGAGATGCAAGCGTTCTACTAGATTCTATTTACTTGTATGTAGACATTATTATAATATCAGAAAAGATATTGATTTCAAAACTGTTTTGGGTTATCGTAAGGTAAAAACCGTCCGTGTTTATGTGTGGATTTGGTCTTACGATCATCCTTTTCTTTTGAAAAGGTTTTGAACTTTAAAATCATGATTTGATGGTTCACCCTTATTACTGTGCGAGTTTATCTCACTCTGGTTCACCAGACTGACCCGGTGTTTTGTAAATGCTCGGGTTAGACCGGGTTGTACAGGTTCAGGTTATCGACGGCTATGAAGAGACGAGCTGGAAGAGTCCAGACGTATGATACTAGTATTCCGCTGTGTGTTGTATGAGGACAGATTATTATCACTGTCCAGATGTGTACTCCGATATTGTAAGTATTTTCAAAGTTCTCAATAAAGATTTATTTCTGTATTATATTTTGTTCCGCTGCGATGTGAGACTCTGTATGGTGTTTCTTCTTCTTCTTCTATTCTAATATTTCTATCTTATCTATTCTCATCCTCTAACTTCTTTCTATTAATGATCTGGAATGTTCGATGTCTGAATGGTCAACACGGTAGTTTGATGTTGATTTTCGGAGTCGAAAATCCCGGTTCGTTACAGTGGTATCAGAGCTGAAGGTTAAGAAGTACCTTGGCTCTGTGGTGTAACTCAGTAGAGATGGGGTTAGTAATACCCTAGACTGAGTTTGAGTGTATATATATGAGCGCGTATTTGTAAATTGTTATAAAAACTGTCTTATATTGTGTTGATTGGTTTGTCAAGTAGTTTATGAATTCTGGTCGATACAGTAATGCAAACTGTGTCGATAAGTGTTTCTAAACTCTTGGACAGAATAATTCGACACAGTATGTTTTTGAAAGAGGGTAAATGAAATAATTTTACTCAAATGGTATTTTAATATAAAGGAATGATTAATATTTGAAGTATTATAGTATATTGGGTATGTTGGTTGATTATAATTGAAATAGTTATATAAATAACCAATTAGAATTCGTATAATATATGGAATTAGATGAATTAAATCTGAAATCTAAATCAGAATTGGAATTAAAATTCCTTAAAATGGGATAAATGATTGCAAATGAACTTGAATTGAATATATGAGAATTTTAAAATCCTGGGAGGTTTTAAATTGTTTACAAGCATCGTGAATTTTATTTTGAAATAGATTTCAAAATGAAAGTGGTTAAAATTGAAGTTTTGAAAAGATATAGTATTGAACTCACTTCGACAACTGGAAAATAGATTCCGATGATGTGCGCGCCATTATCGGTGTTCATTTTCGAGTGGTAAGTGACGGATTACTACCAAAGATTTTGTTTTGAATTGCTTTGAGAAAAATAAGTGGATTTGAATTCTGTAAAGAAAGATTTGATTTTGAAAGAGCTGAACTGTTTAAAAACTCCCAGGGAAAGTGTTTGAACAAGAACAAGATTAAATAGAAATTGTGAAGGCAAATATGAATTGAATTGAAACAAATTAATTAGAAATTGAATCGAGATATAATATATCCAGTGGAATCAGATTTGGAATTGGGAGACAGGAATATGAAATGGTATTGGACTGGTAAGCTAAGAGTTGAAATTGATGATGGATGGGAATTGAGTCAAGAATGGAATTTGGCTTGGACGCGTAAAAGATTTGGTTTGAAGAGAAAGTTGGAATTTGGTTTGAGAATGCAGTTGTATATACTGACAGGGCAACAGATGGAAAGGATATAATATTATGCCCGACAAAAGGTACACGTTTATTTTTATATGGGATTGGTGATTTATGAGCCTATTTGGCAAGCCGCTTGGCTGTTTTATTTTCTTTTGGATTGGAGAAGGCCCAGAGAGGCAAGTTGTGGTTGTACCGATTGAGCCGTACAGAGGAGGTGCTGGCGAAATTTTTCGAAAATTTAAAGTGTTAGAAAATTTTCGATATTTTTGAAAATATTTATTTACGATATTGAATTGAGTTTCAATTTATAGTAAAATTGGATTTGAAATTAATGGATTTATAACGTTCTTTCTTACCTTAGCAATTTCGAGGACGAAATTATTTTAAGGGGGGAAGAATGTAACGACCCGTGTTTTTGCCCGTTAAATATTTAATTTAATTAATTAGTTTTAAATATTATATTGGGGATATTAATGAAATTTAATATTGAATTCGCTATTTAGAACGAAGTTGAACGTTATAATTTATATATAATATAAATTCGAGCTTGAAAATGGCGTGCAGTTCGTAAAATGAACTTTTGAACTTCAACTGAGAATACAGGATTCGATATAAGTCGGATTTCTGTGAAACAAGAAATGTTGGAACCGTATTGACAATAATTTTCATATGGAAGAAAAAAATCTAGATTTCGTGTTATAGTTTGATAGTTATGGCCAAATCAAATTTTGAAATAATCGCTATGGAAAAACGTTAATTAATTATAGGCCTTTAAAATAGCAGTTTTGCAAACGGACTCAGATTTCGACGAAATCAGTTTTATTAGAACCGTATCGTTAAATTATTGCACGGTGTCAAATGGCGTGGAAAACCGATGTCGTATGTGACCATGGTAGCCGTAAACACTCGTTCATTTTCTATAGCGCGTATTTAAATAAATAAAAGGGTATTTGAGTGTAACTTGAGCAGATGATCGAATTAGGCCACGAAACCAGTTCCGTTGAGTTCGTATCGTCGTTTAGAGTCAGGATATGTATATAGTTTGTTATTTTTAGAGATCGAGAAATTTGGCGTTAAAAAGGGTAGGGCGGTTCGGGGTAAAAACAGCCTACCGGGGCAACAGTCTCAGAATGCGACGAAATTAGTGTCGTTGGGTTCGTATCGAAAAGTTATTGTCAGACTTCGCAGTTTCAAGTGGATTTGATTTATCTAGTGACCGTAGAAAAATTAAACGCGTGTTGATTTCCGGTTTTATAAAGGAAATTTTTTCATACGACCTCGGATTTCGATGAAACTTGTCCCATTGGGACCGGAATACCTTTTTACACTAAGAATAGACTTTTTATCAGAAAACAGAAATTGGTTGTAGTGATTTTAATCAATTACTTTGTAGCGAAGTTTCACAAATATTATTTTATTCATTTTGGTCTCCTATATATACATACAACCACTGACTGACGTACAAACTTATGTCCCAAAATTTTGAAGCCTTGCCGACCAAGGTTTGGGAATTCCCAGACATACAGCTACCTATATTTTCAGCTACTTACCCTAAAAAGTTGTACACGAATTCCTTGCTACCCACACCATCGTCTTGTATAAATACACTGTAAGTTCTCCCCATTTCTGCACACAAAAACAATAAACCGAACACTCCATTCTAAACCAAAAAACCAAACTCTTCTATCCCCTTAAACCCCTGTATTTCCAATACCTTTTTCAATTGCTGGGTTCGAAGGAAATGGGTGGACTGGGGAACCGAGTGGGTTTCGAACAACGGTGAGGAGGGAGTAAACTTGCGGTGTATGTTGGTAGGGTGCCTAGCGGATGTGAGATGAAGCAGTGCGAAGGGTCTGAAACGAGGCTGAGGGCAATGGTTAAACGGAGGGAGGGGGTCAATGCAGCGTGGCCGGATCGTTGGTCAGGGCTTGGGTGCGAAAGTGAGGCAATGGAAAGGGTACGGGATCGAATACAGGAGATCGGTTTTGGTCATATGGAAAGCTTCGAAACTGTGAAGACCTGGTGGAGAGTTTGAGCAAGACTGGACTGGGTGGTCGGGCGCAAACTGGTGCAGCGTGAAGGAACAAAGGGTGTACTGAGTATTTGAAGAGGAGAGGATGGTGTAAAGATGGAAGGGATTGGCAGTAGGAGTTGAGGTGGCGCTCTACAAACGTGGCAGGAAAGGAGATGGGCCGTGATTCCTTTGCCAATCAAAAACGTAAATTGTGGATTAGGTAATTTCATTAATTAAGGATTTAGTTTCTAATTTAAGTAAAGTTTAGAATTTAATTAAACAAGTATTATAAGTCGGATTTTCAACCAACGTTGGACTCGTTATTCCCTGGAATAGATCAGACCGGAGCTCTAAAATATAATGATATCATAAATTAGTTGGTTTATAAATTAATTAACTAATATATGATTAGTAATACGGTTAGTTTAATTTATGGGTTATTAGTTGATTTAAATCGTATAGGCTTATGATGGTATAACGTTAACTCATGTTGTCAGGATTGGACAGACAAGAAGCAATAGAACCGTATCAAAAAGGACTACCTACTGGAGCTGGAACGGACGGGGACAGAATCAACTGGGGTTTTAATTAAATTAAGCGCTCTTTTAATTTAATTAAAACCGAACCATTGTAACGACAAATCAGATCAAGGTGAGTTAAACTCACTCAGTTACCCTTTTTATATTTTATATAAATTGGGTATTTTTTTTATTTTGTGTGCTCTGCTTGCCAATGGTTGACTGCTTTGCTAGTTATCTATTTAACTGTTGATTTAACAGATGAAATTAAACTGTGTTTAATTTCAGTGAAATACCAAATCGTTATTTTAACGATTGGTTCCAATAAAGGTAACTCACCTTGGTTGGTCACGTTTATAAAATAAACGTGTCTTCGTTTGAACTGGATGAACTGATAAAAATGTTTTGTTAGTTAGTTGATATAAAATGGTTGCTATTTGATATGATATATCAGTTAAATGGAATTGTTTGGCCTGGTTTGAGATAACCATTTGAATACAGGGACGAACAGGTTGGAGGGACCCAACCAGATCCCTCAAATGTATTATTTATTTTCATATTATCATATATGAACTGATCTGTTTGTGTGATTGATTTGATGGTCGATTATTGATTGAATATTCAACATCTGTTTGGTTTGAACCAATGGGCGATATTGGTTAAGTGTTGGCAGAGTATGGCCTTTAAAATCAATCGGGTTATAGACAGTGATTCACCGTCAGGTGAATCGATAAAGTTGAGGTTATAAAATTTATTTTATAACCAGAGTTAGATTTGAATTATATTATTTGAATAAAAGTTATTTAAGAGAAATAAATAAATATTTTATTTGTTTAAGACTTTGATTTGTTATGAATTTATTTTGCACAGCAAATGCTGATGTTAAGCAGATTTACCAGTTGAAGAATAAGAAATGAATTAAATGGTTAAACCTTGAAAATTGTTTTGTAAGGAAAACAAATAATTAGAATCTATTTAAATTAATTATATTTTTAATTTATTTAAAGCGAGGATTGTTGAAATCGGTTAATGAGGTAATCAAGTTTTTGAGTTAATTAAATCGACCGTTTGGAATTAGAATTTGTTTATCAAGTTATAAACGAATATTGTTTGAATTTAAGTAAGGATTTAAAAGGGATTTAGTAGTTAATTTAGATAATAAAGGGATTAACTACTAAAGTAGTTAATGTTTGAAATAAGTTATTATTTCAATTAATGAGAAAGCTAGGAATATATTTTTAAATGGGAATTCATTTAAAAAGGGTACCGAATGTGAGATGCAAGCCAATTGAATGGTGAAAGGAAATAAACATACTCAATTATATGAATTAAGTGAAAGGAGATTACGATAAAAGGGTTTATTACAAACCAGAGGTTTAAGTGAGATTTAAAGTGTAAGACGTAAATTTTACATTAACGTTATTTGGAAATGAAATCAAGTTACAAGCGAGTTTTGAAATGAGATTTTCAAAAGTGGGAAAAGGTTAAATATATTTGAAAGGGGATTGGAAAATGTGAATTTGGGGTTAAATAAGGGGTCATAGGGTTGTATAACCAAACCAGAGTTAAATGAAATTTGTTTGGAGATTTGAATGGAATGTTGAGTTCCTGATTACAACTTATATTTATCTGAAGATTTGAACGTTGTTGATTAAGGTCTGAGAGGTAACTGAAATACCCCAACTTGAACAACATCGGGATTATCTGAAGATGGTATTAGTTGGTAATCGTAAGAGAGATTAGCAATAATCGATTAGTTCCATTTGTGAAATAATAAAGCAACATTGGTGGAATCTTGGGAAATATATATGTATATATAACAAGAGACCCAAAGTAAAGTAAATCAGTATGCCAGAATAATAGTTGTTTGAGATAAAATTAGCCAAACATAATTATTCGGCTAAGTTGCCATTTCGTACGACTGCTAGCGTAATTCGCAGGGCTGCAGATAGCCTACGGCGGTCGGAGGTTTCCTGAGGGAATCGGGCGTAACCATTGTGATCGCTGCGATCTAGAGTCAAGCGAGTGGAGTTAAGACGAATGTTAGTTAATCGATTAGAGTTATTCAAATATCGTATTTTTGAATATTTAAAGAGTTAGAAGTTTTAATTTAACAAAAAGGAAATTAGTTTGTTAAAGGCCAAATGATGCTAAATACTGATCCAGTGAACTCATTGGAGTGTCATGTTTGAAACACTGTTTATTTTGATAGTTAAAACACCGACTATCAAATAGGTCCAATGCGATTGTTGGTATGGAAAGACCGGGATCGAATTTATATTCGAAAACCATTCCGACCAACAAATACGTGAAGATATCAGAAGATGGTCGAGATGGTGCTGTGAAGACCGTTGATTTCATAACCGGAAGGACCACTAATATTCTCTGCCTGGCAAGCAGAGATAAAACTGTGATTCTGTCGTGATTGAAATCTATGGGTTGCAAGGAGTGCTCGCTACTGATCCATGGGGTGATTCCTATATGGATGCGGCAGGAGAGTGCCTTCGGTTCATCCTGTTCCTGGATGACGTATATGGACGAATGTCTGACAAAGTATTTCCAAAGGATCACGTACGTTGATTTCTTCAAACGTACGATAGTTGTTGGCAGGGAATTGCCATTCTCTAGCTTTCAGCTAGAGTATTTTTGTGGACGTCAATTAGTGATATTTGGCGGATCTGACGATGTGGCATTCAAAGTGAATGGCGACCAGATGTTCAAGAGATAAGTTCTGGCCTCAAGCCTCATCAACCGGGAAATGACAAAAATCGGGCAGGCAGCATGGCTATGTGGGTCGCTCCCATTAGGGTGTATGATCACCTATCTAGAGGAAATCCTATTTGTTTCTTAATCTATGTTTCGATGCTGTCCCTTGTCGGGAGACGGTTGCTGATCCCAACCGTCGGTGATATACATTCGATACACTCAAGCGAAATGAGTGGTCGGTCATGTGAGGGCCGGGTTGCAAGATGTTCTTGTTGAACCCAGTGTATTCGTCTCTAGAGATACACTATCGGCAGGTGGTCCCATACCTTGTCAATTTGGAATCAAATCTCCAATAAGCGCCCGCGGTTTTTTGATTGTATACTATATATGTAGAGCGTGAGATGCAAGCGTTCTACTAGATTCTATTTACTTGTATGTAGACATTATTATAATATTAGAAAAGATATTGATTTCAAAACTGTTTTGGGTTATCGTAAGGTAAAAACCGTCCGTGTTTATGTGTGGATTTGGTCTTACGATCATCCTTTTCTTTTGAAAAGGTTTTGAACTTTAAAATCATGATTTGATGGTTCACCCTTATTACTGTGCGAGTTTATCTCACTCTGGTTCACCAGACTGACCCGGTGTTTTGTAAATGCTCGGGTTAGACCGGGTTGTACAGGTTCAGGTTATCGACGGCTATGAAGAGACGAGCTGGAAGAGTCCAGACGTATGATACTAGTATTCCGCTGTGTGTTGTATGAGGACAGATTATTATCACTGTCCAGATGTGTACTCTGATATTGTAAGTATTTTCAAAGTTCTCAATAAAGATTTATTTCTGTATTATATTTTGTTCCGCTGCGATGTGAGACTCTGTATGGTGTTTCTTCTTCTTCTTCTATTCTAATATTTCTATCTTATCTATTCTCATCCTCTAACTTCTTTCTATTAATGATCTGGAATGTTCGATGTCTGAATGGTTAACACGGTAGTTTGATGTTGATTTTCGGAGTCGAAAATCCCGGTTCGTTACAATATGCAAGCCTATGCAAGTATGTGAATGTTTATGCAAGTTATGTATATGTTGAAATGCAAGTTTAACATGATATGCAAGCTTATGCAAGTATATGAATGCTTATGCAAGTATGTGAGAGCTTATGCAAGTTAAGTATATGCTAAAATGCAAGTTCTACATGTTATGCAAATCACATGTATGATGATATGTAAGTTCATATGCAACATGTTATGCAAATCACATGTTTGATGATATGTAAGTTCATATGCAACATGTTATGTAAGACACATGTTTGATAATATGCAAGTTTGGGTTGAATATAGTTGGGTTAATACATGCTCATATATGCAAGTTGACATCCTCTTAACTCATGATAAAGTTATATGCTAAACCCATGTTATGTGTGGTAAATCTTCCCTTTATTATGTTATGTCATAATGACGATTTACGTGGGGAACGATGGGGTTAATTAATATGTTAATTAAAAGTATGTTGAAATGGGTATGATTAAGCATACCATAAAAAATTAATTAACATAAGTGGGAATTTACCTATTGAGTTAGGTCTACCCCATGGGAATTTACCTATTGAGTTAGGTCTACCCATGTTATGAATAAATTGATATTAATTAGGGATAATTAATATGGGGGTGATTAATTAGGTGTAATTAATCGACTAAGACACGAGGTTAGGCTCTGTTATGACGTAAGACTGCCCGGACCCTACCGGCTTAACCAGGCGGTCATAACAGCCAGTCTAATGTGAGAGGTCTTAGGCACAAATTAAATACGGGATTAAAGTAAAGACACGAGGTTAGACTCTGTTATGACGTAAGACTGCCCGGACCCTACCGGCTTAACCAGGCGGTCATAACAGCCAGTCTAATATGGGATGTCTTTATGGGGAATCACGGTCTTAATTAATTAAGAAACACTTAACCATATTAGCATGTAGTGGGACATGAGGGGTTAAGTGGGTGCCTTGGGTGGCATGAGGAATCTAGTGGGTTGCCTTGGGTGGCAATAGAAAATACGATTAGAATACTTAACCAAATGAAACATGTAATTAAACATGATTAAAGGGTTAAGTGGGGAACACTAGATTAATAACAAGCTCTGGTGGGTAGCTTGTGGAGGGCCCATTACAACCAGTATCCCATATGTATCTTTGTAGCTCGGCCCAAGCCGAGGACGGGACACGCATACTGGGCTTGTCTATAAGTGGCCAAAACGGGGTTAGCGGTGGCAACGCAGGCCCATCGGGTTTCATATGCGTGTGTGGGCCCGGGACTGGGAGGTAAGACGTTGTTGCATCGTGTAGGTATAACCCGTGCACCGGTGTTGCTTTTGGGTTGCCACTTTGGGGAATGATACACCCCACTGT
The DNA here is from genome assembly GCA_030737875.1 of Allium sativum. Lineage (NCBI taxonomy): Eukaryota > Viridiplantae > Streptophyta > Magnoliopsida > Asparagales > Amaryllidaceae > Allium > Allium sativum. Next base: position 101,831,619 of record CM060924.1, read on the forward strand.
GGGCCCAGCACGGATACCTACGTTAGGAAGCCGATCGCTTAGGGTAGTGGGGTACACCTAGTAGAGATAAGGGCAGACGGCACCTATGTAGTCAACTAGGGTACAGGAAACTACTGGTTATATCTATCTTTGATATCCTTGGGTGGGATCAACCTTTGAGTAGGAGTGACTGGTGTGGTGCAGTTAGTAATTATCCTTGGGTGGGTAGATGCGTCTTTACGGTTATCTTAGTTCGTCCTGTGTTCGTGGGCAACTTAGTGTAGTCATTATCCCCAAAGATACCATACCGAGTTCATATCATACCCTAATTACTTTAATAATTGTATTATTAAGGAGATAGGGTTCACTCAGGCTTATGTCTGACCCCCGTTGTTTTTATCTTTTTCCTTCAGGTCCTCAGGTTGGGCCTAGTGCTAGTGGGCTTTGATCAGTTTGCTTTATCTATCTCTTGGAGCTTGGACCGTAGATGTAGAGCTCAGCTTATCTTATCTTTTCTGTTATGGCTATTTGTTATGAGTAGTGGGATTATGTACTTATTTTATTCAGGATGGATATTTTGTACTTGACTCTTGTTATGGTTTTATGATGTAACCAAACATGTTTTACTTTCCGCTGCTATGAGATGATGTTTTAAATTTTCAAGTATTACATTATATCTGTCTTGTTGTAATTTTACTGTTCTATACTCACTAAAAATACTCCACCGATGCTATGGCATTCCCTTAGTGAGTGACTATAGCGGGTGTGGGGTGTTACACGTGGTATCAGAGCTTAAGGTTACCAGAACAGATAAATTTTTTAGAAAAACTATTTTCTAAGAATATTTTTGAAAGGAGTATTTTCGAAAACATGTCTTTTAAGAGAAAAGTTTTTGAAAGAAAAGCATAATCCCCAATAGCCATATCTATATCTTTCGAATTCTCCATTTTGAATCTCTTCCTCTCTCTCTCATTTTGAGTTTCCCCTCCGCGTATAGATGATCTTTCTAAGATGGATAAGGATGGAAAACCACTTCAAGGGGCTCAGACGTAAATCTGGTTAGAAGTTGGTTCAAGAAGAGAGGAAGGCTCAAATAGTTGTTTGGTTAATGAAGGGTGAAACCTCATTGGTGGGAGGTTGTGAGTGGAGAATAGGGAAGAGGAAGGCTAGTAGTTATCCTTTTGAGAGGAATAGGACACGTTATTAGGATTGTCCAAAGAAGCAAGGGCAAGGTATGGAATCTTCTGGGGGGTAATTGTATTCCCTCACGACTAAGGTACCAGATGGGGATAAGACCGTCTAGGTTGGAATTTGGATTTATTTATTATCCGATTCAAACTTTATTTGATCCTGATATATCGAGTTCGTTTATCTCACCATTGATAGTTGAGTCACTGCACTTATACACCAGTTTGGTTGATGATCCCTTAGTTGTTTCAAACCCAATTGGGCTCCATGGTGTGGTTGGGTTTGAAAGTTTTTATACTTAGCATTGAGTTTAGATGTGATGCTTGTTGGGCTTCACGGGCTATGGGTTAGTTCTGGGCATGGACTGGTTATCCAGTAGGGGTGCCGTTTTTGATTTTGGAGGGAGAGTTGTTAGGCTTATGGGCCGCTTGGGTAACACTCTCGAGATCTCTTGTAATCCCATAGAATCTGTTATGCTAAGTTATCTAGAATCGCTTGACATGTTGGTCTAGAATTTGTGATCTGTTAGAGCGGTCCGGGAATACCCGGATGTGTATAAGGAGGTGAAGGGCTTACCTCCGGAGCTGGAAATTGACTCCCAAATATATCTGGTGGGTAAGGCTAAACCAGTGTCTTGGCCAGTGTGCCACGTGGCTCCTCGTGAGAGGAGGGAACTCCATAATAAGTAGGCGATTTGCTTGAGAAGGGGTTCATAAGACGAAGTATATCGGAGTGGGGCGCTCCAGTAGTTTTTGCCACGAAGGCGGATGGGTCTCTCAGACTTTGTGTAGGCTAAAGAGAGCTAAATAAACTCACAAAGAAGAATAGACACCCATTGTCGAGGATTGATGATCTCTTTGATCAGTTAGTGGGCGCCTCAGTATTTTCGCAGTTGGACTTAGCCACGGGATTTCATCAGTTGAGAGTGGCTGAGGATAGTACAGAGAAGACTGCCTTTAGGACTCCGGATGATTTTTTTATGAGTGGCTGGTGATGCCATTGGGTTTGACGAACGCCCCCGTATACTTTGATGATTTGATAAGAAGGGTGTTCAAGGAGTACCTAAATAAGTTGTGATGGTCTTTGTGGACGACATCTTGGTCTTTTCTAGGAGCAAAGCCAGTTAGGGAAAAACGGTGGTTTTGGAGTAAGACTGGCGGGGACATCCAGGGTTGGACAAGGGGCTTAATTATTTAGCCGTTTTTACTAGTATCATCTCACGAAGGTCGTCTGAATTCGAAGGAGGTATCCCTTGGGTATTTGTCTGATATTGGTTTAGGCCTTTGGGGCTTGCATTTGGGGGAATGCCGAGTTCGATTAGGGTGGTCTGCGTGAGGGATGGATAGCTGTGATGATTTTGGATGATATCCTGGTGGAGAAGAGCATGCCCTACATCTTAGGGAAGTGCTGGAGGCTCTTCAAGCGCATAATCTTAGGACAATAAAAGTGGATGGGATTTTTAGCATCCTATGGGTTTGAGATAGCGTATACCCCTGGCAAGGGTAACATGGTAGCGGACACCTTAAGTAGAAAAAGGGATTGTCCTCGAGTTTGTGGTTCGTTGAACGAAGGAGCCTAGAGTTTATTTCTATGATGGATTTCAGACCTTCCGTTAATTGTGTACCCGGTTTGCTAGCTTCCTTGAAAGTTAGACCTACTCTTTTGGGGCAAATTGTAGAAGCACAGAGGGACGACCCACAGTTGGTTGAGTTAGTAGAAAAGCTCATAAGAGGGGGAGTCGTCCAGCCATTTGAGTAGGTACACCCTAGATGATAGGGGGTGCTTGTGTAGAGACGGTAGACTTTGTGTACCGCAAGATGAGGGTTTGAGGAAGGTTATTCCTGATAATGCACACCGTTTTAGGATGACCATTCATCCCGGTGGGGACGAGATGTACCAAGACATGAAAAGGACTTTCTTCTGGGCCGGTATGAAGAAAGATGTGGCCGAGTATGTTGCTAGATGCTTGGTGTGCCAACAAGTAAAAGCAGAGCAAAAGAAGCCAGGTGGGTTGCTTCATCCTTTGGAAGTTCCGATATGGAAGTGGGATAGTGTCTCGATGGACTTCGTTGATGGTTTACCGAGATCGAGGAAGGGCAATACAGGAATTTGGGTCGTGGTTGATAGACTTACTAAGAGCGCCCATTTCATACCCGTAAAGAGTAAGAGGACTGCTCCATGGCTTGCTTCAGTCTATGTTCGAGAGATAGTTCGATTGCATGGGGTACCTTCCAGCATAGTGAGTGATCGAGATCCTATCTTCACTAGTGAGTTTTGGAAGAGTTTACAGGAGGCGGTGGGGACTCAGTTGTGTTTGAGCACCGCATATCATCCTCAGACAGACGGCCAGACCGAGAGGGTGAACCGTGTTTTGGAAGACCTTTTGAGGCTTTGTATCTTGGATTTTGGAGGTACATGGGAAGAGCATCTTCCTTTGGTGGAGTTTGCATATAACAACAACTTCCAGTCTAGTATTGGCATGGCACCTTTCGAAGCTCTTTATGGAAGGCCTTGTCGATCACCTACATGTTGGTGGGAATCTACGGATAAGATCTTGCTAGGGCCCGATATGGTTAGAGAGACTTCAGAGAAGGTTGATTTGATTCGAAGAAGGATGAAAGCAGCGCAAGACAGACAGAAATCTTATGCAGATAAGAGGAGGACTGATCTTGAGTTTGAAGTTGGGGACATGGTTTTTGTCAAAGTGTCTCCATTACGGAATGTTGTTCGCTTTGGATCCGCTGGGAAGTTAGCACCGAGGTTTGTAGGACCGTTTCCTGTCAAGGAAAGAATTGGACGGATGGCATATAGGGTGGAGTTGCCAGACAGACTTAGTGGTATACATGATGTTTTCCATGTGTCACATTTGAGGAAGTGCCTACATGAGACCGCAGAGGTGGTAGAGCCGAGCTTGCTTAGAGAAGTGGAAGTAGAGCGTGATGCGACGATTCGACGAGCTCCTACTCGCATCCTTTGGTCAGAGATTAAGAAGTTGAGAAACAGAGAGGTTCAACTAGTCAAAGTGCAATGGGGAGATGACGAGAGCAATGCTACTTGGGAGACGGAAGCGAAGATGCGTTCTTTGTACCCTTTTCTTTTCGAGAGTATGTTCTTTAACTTCTCCTTTATTGCCTATCTTGTACTTATCTTGTTCTTAGTATGTCCTCTCGTTAGCACCTTTGACCTTTTAGATAGGGTAAACCTATGGTTGAAACATGTGTTTGAGACATGTTATGATAGATGGATGCAAGTGGATGCAAGTGTTTGCTAGTGGTTGCTCGTGGATGCATATACACACACTTTAGGCACTAGATCGGCTCAATCACTTCATATTGCATATTGCATATAAATGTGTGTAGGTAGCTATATTAATGGATGTATGATGGTTGTGCTATCATATGGATGATGCATTTATTCGGTGAATGATTGTGCACGCATGTAGAAATAGTATGTGTCGATAGGGTTCTTTCGCATACATATTGGATGCATGGCACTATCATGGTTTGCATTAAGGAGGTCAACTGAATCAGTAGACCGCCTGATTTTGCATTAGATAGGGAACATATACACACACTTTTTGCATATGTTCATACAACATTAGAAACTTTAAGGACAATGGATGCCAGTGTTTGATGGTTGAGTAGATGGTTGTTTGGTTGGTAGGATACGTTCTTCTTGACTTAGAGATTTCGGGGACGAAATCCTTTAAGTAGGGGAGAATGTAACACCCCGTATGTTAAATAACTTGTTATAACATAAATCAGAGCAGAATTAAATTTAATATTCTGAATCAGGGGAAACGGGCTGTGTCATTGCGTTCGTCTCGGAAAAATACGCGAAATAGAGTCCGAGTTTTCGTAAATCGGAGTCCGTATGACCAAGTTATGGCCCGTCAAAGTTTCACGAAAAATCAAAAACGAAAACTGCTCATATTTTGAGGCCCGGGATGAGTTTTGGGCTGTTTTTTTGGGCCCTAAATGGTTCCTACACTTGACTTCTTCCCCAAGACATGCTTTAAAGGCTAGGATTGTTCTAGGGTATATCCTATGGTCCTAAAACATCTAACTAATCTATATATACACCCTAATACCCCCCTTATCCTTACCAAAAATAGATCTAAGGCCATTATGCCACCACTTAGAAAATTGGAGAGCCTCCACTAAAAATCCTAAGAGGGTTTGCAAGCTAATCTACATCTTCTTCTACTTAATCATTGGGATTTGCTTCATTTAACTTGCTAATCTTGTTTTGGTGAGCTTCTATCCCCTTAATAATCAATTATTGAATTGATTATGATAAGATGTGATAAAGTATGGCTATGTTTGTGGATCCATATATTTATGCAAGCTTGATGTAGTGAATATTATGTGTTTTGCAAGTTATATGCCTTATGTCATGCAAGTTTCATAATATGTAATCATGATATTTTTATGCAAGTTGTTTCATGATGTTTATGATGCAAAACACTAAGTGAATATGGATCCATTATGCAAACATGTTATGCAAGTATGTGAGTACTTATGCAAGTCATGTATATGCTTATATGCATGTTTAATATCTTATGCAAGTATGTGAATGTTTATGCAAGTTATGTATATGTTGAAATGCAAGTTTAACATAATATGCAAGCTTATGCAAGTATATGAATGTTTATGCAAGTTATGTATATGTTGAAATGCAAGTTTAACATAATATGCAAGCCTATGCAAGTATGTGAATGTTTATGCAAGTTATGTATATGTTGAAATGCAAGTTTAACATAATATGCAAGCCTATGCAAGTATGTGAATGTTTATGCAAGTTATGTATATGTTGAAATGCAAGTTTAACATAATATGCAAGCCTATGCAAGTATGTGAATGTTTATGCAAGTTATGTATATGTTGAAATGCAAGTTTAACATGATATGCAAGCTTATGCAAGTATATGAATGCTTATGCAAGTATGTGAGAGCTTATGCAAGTTAAGTATATGCTAAAATGCAAGTTCTACATGTTATGCAAATAACATGTATGATGATATGTAAGTTCATATGCAACATGTTATGCAAATCACATGTTTGATGATATGTAAGTTCATATGCAACATGTTATGTAAGACACATGTTTGATAATATGCAAGTTTGGGTTGAATATAGTTGGGTTAATACATGCTCATATATGCAAGTTGACATCCTCTTAACTCATGATAAAGTTATATGCTAAACCCATGTTATGTGTGGTAAATCTTCCCTTTATTATGTTATGTCATAACGACGATTTACGTGGGGAACGATGGGGTTAATTAATATGTTAATTAAAAGTATGTTGAAATGGGTATGATTAAGCATACCATAAAAAAATAATTAACATAAGTGGGAATTTACCTATTGAGTTAGGTCTACCCCATGGGAATTTACCTATTGAGTTAGGTCTACCCATGTTATGAATAAATTGATATTAATTAGGGATGATTAATATGGGGGTGATTAATTAGGTGTAATTAATCGACTAAGACACGAGGTTAGGCTCTGTTATGACGTAAGACTGCCCGGACCCTACCGGCTTAACCAGGCGGTCATAACAGCCAGTCTAATGTGAGAGGTCTTAGGCACAAATTAAATACGTGATTAAAGTAAAGACACGAGGTTAGACTCTGTTATGACGTAAGACTGCCCGGACCCTACCGGCTTAACCAGGCGGTCATAACAGCCAGTCTAATGTGGGAGGTCTTTATGGGGAATCACGGTCTTAATTAATTAAGAAACACTTAACCATATTAGCATGTAGTGGGACATGAGGGGTTAAGTGGGTGCCTTGGGTGGCATGAGGAATCTAGTGGGTTGCCTTGGGTGGCAATAGAAAATACGATTAGAATACTTAACCAAGTGAAACATGTAATTAAACATGATTAAAGGGTTAAGTGGGGAACACTAGATTAATAACAAGCTCTGGTGGGTAGCTTGTGGATGGCCCATTACAACCAGTATCCCATATGTATCTTTGTAGCTCGGCCCAAGCCGAGGACGGGACACGCATACTGGGCTTGTCTATAAGTGGCCAAAACGGGGTTAGCGGTGGCAACGCAGGCCCATCGGGTTTCATATGCGTGTGTGGGCCCGGGACTGGGAGGTAAGACGTTGTTGCATCGTGTAGGTATAACCCGTGCACCGGTGTTGCTTTTGGGTTGCCACTTTGGGGAATGATACACCCCACTGTGGGCCCAGCACGGATACCTACGTTAGGAAGCCGATCGCTTAGGGTAGTGGGGTACACCTAGTAGAGATAGGGGCAGACGGCACCTATGTAGTCAACTAGGGTACAGGAAACTACTGGTTATATCTATCTTTGATATCCTTGGGTGGGATCAACCTTTGAGTAGGAGTGACTGGTGTGGTGCAGTTAGTAATTATCCTTGGGTGGGTAGATGCGTCTTTACGGTTATCTTAGTTCGTCCTGTGTTCGTGGGCAACTTAGTGTAGTCATTATCCCCAAAGATACCATACCGAGTTCATATCATACCCTAATTACTTTAATAATTGTATTATTAAGGAGATAGGGTTCACTCAGGCTTATGTCTGACCCCCGTTGTTTTTATCTTTTTCCTTCAGGTCCTCAGGTTGGGCCTAGTGCTAGTGGGCTTTGATCAGTTTGCTTTATCTATCTCTTGGAGCTTGGACCGTAGATGTAGAGCTCAGCTTATCTTATCTTTTCTGTTATGGCTATTTGTTATGAGTAGTGGGATTATGTACTTATTTTATTCAGGATGGATATTTTGTACTTGACTCTTGTTATGGTTTTATGATGTAACCAAACATGTTTTACTTTCCGCTTCTATGAGATGATGTTTTAAATTTTCAAGTATTACATTATATCTGTCTTGTTGTAATTTTACTGTTCTATACTCACTAAAAATACTCCACCGATGCTATGGCATTCCCTTAGTGAGTGACTATAGCGGGTGTGGGGTGTTACAGGGTATATATACATGATCTAAAACCCTAATCACTTAATGGGAAATCCCCAGAATGCCCACTTCATGAAGCTACTAATCTTGCCTTAGCCACTAATGATTTATGTAGAATGTATGAAGCCTTTCGTCTCATCCAAGTAGTTCATTAGCCACTAATATGAAGCATTAGAGAAAGACGAAGAGTGGTTGTGGTCCTCCACTAAGTAGTGTATGAATTAATTCCACCCCCTCTTGTGTATATGCATGCTTTTCTTCATATCTTCATGTGTATGCATTATTTTTACTCCTATGTTCCTACAAGTGACAACTACAAGTGACAACTACAAGGAACAAGTAAATGATTTCACAAATTAAAACATGCACAAGTGACCATTTTTCCCAAATTGGGTGATGATTTTGAAAATATTTAAAACATGGTTTGATCATATAAAATACTCAAAAATGTTCATTTATTTATTTAAACAAGAATAAGTATGTGAATATAAATGTGCATTTTTACATGCACATCAAATACCCCAACACTTATCTTTTCATCCATTCTCAAACAAAGAAAAAAAACTAGATAATTTTTTTTCGTAGGGAGCATGATTGCATTGAGCCTATGCAACAAGTCGTTAAATCTCTGGGTGTCCCCAATAGGATGAGTGTTGTTTCATGAGGTTTTTTAGCAGATACTACCCACAAAATCCAAATGTTAAATGCAAAAAAATATTTACAGAATACAAGATTTGAAAATATTTACAAGATTAATGCAAGTTTTGAAAAGAATATTTACAAATGGGTAATTCACTTTTAAATTTAACACGAGTGAGTTAAATACAATTTGGGTCGTCACAATGAAATTTAAGTTCGTTACTAATCAAAATTTCAAACAAAAGTTAGGTTATCGTTAAAACTCCTCCAGCTTGGCCGGTCGTTTTGGTAAACATAGTGCAAATATGAAATGAATTCTATAATCGATATCAACAATCGTAAAATGACATCTTTATTTCCTTTTGGTTTACAGGTTAAGTCAAATAAGTGAAGAAGGTGCTTGGATTTCAAGTGCAAACTCTCTCTTTATTTTGAAAAATATTAACATTATTGTTATTTACAAACACCTAGGTATACCACCCCTATACTGCATTACGACTTACGTGAGGGTCGATAATCCTTAGGTGTCCAACTCACGAAATGAGACCAAGATATATCATCAACGCACTGCATTATGACTTACATGAGAGTTGGGAAAGAGCTTGACGAGTTTGCACACCAACGCTAGATGTACAAGCAATGTTGGATACCCTTGGATTATATATATAAATATATATATATATATTACTTTTTTTCCTCTTTTTTTTAAACATAAGAGAGAGAGAGAGAGTTAAGCAAGAATATCTTAGCACAACTTCACTTGAAAGATCTAAAATGTTATCGCAAGTAGTCTAAATCAATCATTCATTTAATAGGATTACAATTTAGAAAACATTTCATACTCATCACCTATGAATCTCCCTACATACCAATTACACTAAATTTGCTCATAATTCAAACTTTTCATTTGTTATCTGTTAAGAGAAGTAAAATTCCAAGAATTTTAATCGTACGACCAAAATCGTATGTTTACTTCATCGTGCCTATTTAAAAGTAAATTAAAATGCATATTTTTTTTTGTGATGAAAAAAAGAAAAGTGAAATCTATGAAAAACCAAGATAAATATGAAACTACCCCCATACTTGATTTTGACTATGTCCCCATAGTCAACCCAAGTGGCAAGAAAAGAAAAAAAAGGAAAAGGATTTTTTAAAAAATATGCCCTACATTTACAAAAAAGAAATGCGACGACCCAAAGTTCCGGTACCTTTTGAGCTGACTATTTTAAAATTTGATTTGGACATAACTTACAATATATATGCTAAAAAACTTGATTTTTCTTTTTCATTAGAAAATTATAATCAAATAGATTCCAACGTTTCTAGCTTCACAGAATTCCAACTTAAAACGGATTCTATATATCCAATTGAAGTTCAAAACTCAATATTACGAACTACCGTGCTGTTTTGAGTTCGTTTTAAATTAAATGTAAATTTAAGCGTTCAATCTTTGTTAAATTAATGAATTCAATGTCAAATCCATTAACATTTCAAATATAAAATTTAAAACCAATTTAAATATTCGAATTCAAGTGATCAAAAAATCAGGGTCGTTACATTCTTCCCCTCTTAAAAGAATTTCTTCCCCGAAATTTCTAAGAAAAGATGAATGTTCCAAACCCTATTTATTATCAAAATAATTATATTCAAATATTATCAAAAATATTCTAAGTCTTAAAATTTTATGAAAATTTCGCTAGCACTTCCTCTATACGGCTTGATCTAAACAACTACAACTGTCACTCCGGGCCTCATTATGATCAAAAGAAAACAAAACCAAATGGCTACCCAATTTAGGGGTTTAAAATCAATTACCCAAATCAATATTATTAAGGTTTATCTATTTTGTCGGGCAACCACTACTCCAATCACGCAACACGACAACTAACAACTCTTCATCTTCCATCCTGCACTAACTCAATATATAATGCCAACAACAGATACATGATTAAATCATTTCAATTTCATTTTATGAGTAATGTAACAACCCGAGGGATTTGCGACCTTGGTTATCAACATAAACTCAATGTCGACTATCTAAGCATCAGAAATACAAGATAGTTAATAGAATGAAGTTAGAGGGTGAGAATAGATAAGATAGAAAATTAGAATAGAAGAAGAAGAAGATCACAGCAACAAAATCAGAGTAACACGAATTTCACAGCGGAACGAATAAAATATAACATAACTTTAAAATAAAACCAGTATATGTATACAATAACATTTATCAGAGTACAACACTTACAACACAATGGAAATAAACAATTGCTATAAAATCCTGAAGCCTCCTGCTCCAAGCTCTCAGTATCTGTAAAATCCTGACTACTTGACTGCCCGTACAAAATTAGGCACCCAAGAGTTTAGGGAAAACAAAACAAAATAAACTCCGGGTCAGTCATGGGACTGGTATGAGTAAACAATTTAAAACAGTTTGAGAAAATAAACGATATCTCATAAGACCACGCCGTATAACACGGAACGGGTTTTTCCCTTATGAGAATCCAAAACACTTGATTTAACATTCAAAAATCCTTTTGAAAGAAACGATAATCTTTATATCAAAATCCTTTTGATATTATAATAGTGTCTATGAACCAGAATATAATAATCATCTAGCAGAATGCTTTCATCTCACGTTCCACATACATAATATACATTCAAAAACCGCGGGCGCTTATTGGTTAATGAATTCCAACTGGCAAGGTACGGGACCACCTTCCAACAGTGCATCTCTAGGGAGTAATACACTGGGTTCAACAAGAACATCTTGTAACCCAGGCTAAACATGACCGGTCACTCATTTCGCTTGAGTGTACCGAATGTATTATCACCAACGGTTGGGATCAGCAATCATTTCCCGAAAGGGACCGCATCGAAATAGATTATAAAAGTAAATGGAATTTCTCTAGATCAGGTGACAATACACCCTAATTGGCAGCTAACCACTTAGCCATGAGACCTACCCGATTTTATACCATTTCCTGGTTATGAGGCTAGAGGCCATAACGTATAGATCACACCTTTATTTACTTTGAATGCCACATTGTCATACCCGCCAAATCACAAATTGATTTCCCCAAAAATACCACGGGTATATAGCTAAGAGAAATGAATTCCTCCGCCACCAAACGTAAATACGTTTGAAGAGATCAACTAACGCGATCTATTAAATATACTCTGTCAGACATTCTTCCATACAGGTTGTCCTGGGGCTCGACAAACGAAAGGCACTATTCTGTAAACCCATTTTAGGTAATTTCCACCTAGGATTTGCCAGAACAGCCCTTGCACAAACTCCGTCTTCAATTATCTTCATCATATTTGATTCGCAACACTAATGCTCAAACGGAGCGGTTTCCAGATAATAAATATGATCCCGGTCTCTCCGTATTGACAACGGAAATGGTCAAAAACTTTGATAGTCAGTTATTTAACTATCAAAGGAAAACATGTGTACAAACAACGATCGTATTTCCAAATGGAAATCTTACCGAGCAAATCATCAATCACCACTGATCCCCTTTAATTTAATTTAATTTTTCATTCAATTATCCATTTCCCTATTCTTGTTTCCATATATTCGTAAATGCTTATTTTCTAAATTTAGAAAATATACATTATTAATCATTAGAAAACATGTCCATATTTACTCTCATTTCTATATTAGAAAACATTTCTGATTTTGTTTTGGAAAACATTCCCAAAACTCCTTTATTGGATTTAAGCAGATGTTTAAATAAAATATCGCTATGCCAACTCAAACCATTACACTCATTAACTAAATTCACTTAACCAACCTACCCTATCAAACCTTAACCATTTCTTAGTTAAAAACGAAGTCAATCAAGTTGGGGTATAACTACCTCTCAGACCTTAACGGGACAACATTATTAACCTCGAAATAGACAAAGTTCACCTTTTAAACCTTTAACAAGCTTCCTTACGTAACTCTCGGATTCTATTTACGAATCCATTTCTTTTACAGAAACCATTTGATTATAACAATAGTATTATAATTCCAGGCTTCCGAAATATAATAACTTAAATATAAATTTTATTTATTAATTTGGATAAATAACCAAACAACTAAATTATTAATAAGTAAATAAATCTTGATTAAAAATGGAAAGTGAATAGTACTTTCCCGAATTCGATAAAATCAAATTTCAACGTATAATTCTCTCCCGAATATTCTCTATTCGATAACTCTCTTTCAAATAAACTCTATACGATAATCTTTCTTTGAATAACTATATTCAATAACTCTTTATTTGAATAAACTACATTCGGTAATCTCTCTTCGAATAACTATATTCGATAACTCTTTTCTTTGAATAAACTATATTCGATAATCTCTCTTCGAGTAACTCTATTCGAATAACTAATATTCGATTAACTCTAATTCAATTAACTCTATTCGAATAACTAATATTTGATTAACTCTAATTCGATTAACTCTTATTCGATTAACTCTATTCGAATAACTAATATTCGATTTAACTCTATTCGAATAACTTATATACGATCAACTCGATTTCCTATCTCATTCGAATTCTCATTTGAATTCCTATTTCAAAACCCAATTTTCCTTATAAATGTTTTAATTTATAAAATATTTATTTTAATCCATTATTCACATCAAATGTGAAAAATATTTCTTTTATATAATCCATTAAGTTTGATTTCATATCTTAAAATAATATTCCATTTACAAATTCTATTTATACTTCTATTTATAGAATTGTTCATACGAAATCTCCTTTTTATTTCTAACACTTAAATCTCATTTATAATTCCCTTTATAAATGCATAGTTCACATTCTATTTAAAATATCGGTGTCAAAACCGATTTCTACTTCTCTATATAATTTCAGACTTATATATTCCATTTATCACATGATAAATATTTATTTAATTTATAAAACATTATTTATAAATCAATCTTCTCAATTTATTTGTTAAAACAGATTATATTTTAAATTTCCTTTAAATTAATCTTTTCCATTTATCTGTTAAAACCAATTTCCATTTAATATTTATTTTCCACATATTTACTTTTATAAAATCCTTTGATTTTACAAATATTACTTTTATAAAATTATATTTATTTTATAAATATTTCCTTTTATAATTCTATTTATTTTCTAAATATTTCCTTTTATAAAATCCTTTGATTTTATAAATATTTCCTTTTATAATTCTATTTATTTTCTATATATTTCCTTTTATAAAATCTATTGATTTTATAAATATTTCCTTTTATAGAATTGTTTGATTTTATAAATATTTCCTTTTATAAAATCCTTTGACTTTATAAATATTTTATTTTCAATATACACTTTGAGAATTTCCTTTTTTACATTCCAGTATTTCTTATGGTATTTATAATACCAAATAACATGACCAGTGTCATCATAATCAGTCACAAATTATATATCACATAATATATCACAATATATGAAAACAAACAGTATTATAAATATTGAGGAATCCAGTTGGATCCCTCCAACAAGTTTCCCTGCATCCACATATGTTAAACAACATAAATAACATCGATTTCATTTCAATATGAAATATTCTGATAAACAAAATCAACATTTGATCAATGATTTATATATATATATAACTATATTTATATTTTCAACCAATTAATTAGCAATTCATTCAGACAATCAACACACAATAGTCAACTAACATTTATCAATTCTAAAATACGTTATAAAAATATAACTGTGCAGAGTTAGGAGATTTACTCACATTGGACAATCATCGTTAAATAACGATAACTGTTGTTGATTCAGACAAACAATTTATTTCGCTATAAATTGTAATGAGCTCCAATTCACTCCCAGTCAGTTCCATTGAGTAGTCGTCATCCATAAGATCCTAACAGATCTTGTTTTGCTGAATTCTGATATCGTATGATAAAATTATACATTATACAAGTTTATATACATTAATGGTCATTAATAAATTAAATAAATAATTAATCCTAATCACATCATTATTTAAACTAATCAATAGTTCACCTTTTTCTTCTATAATTTCCCAGTTCGAACCCATTAGTAACAAAAATGGCCATTTCCCATTATTCCCAATCAAGGCTGCAACCTTTCTGATCAACAAATTTAAATTTCTATTAATTAGTCAACCTTAATCCATATAATTAACCAAATAATTTCGGCTACCCATTCTTCTTCCTTGACAATTCTGTTTCTAGCTACACACGCCTTTCACCTTAACCTCACACTCCATGCAAACAAACAATTCATGAAAATCACCTTGTACAGACTAGACAATCACCATAATGTAGTATAATTTTTCCTTTTTATTTCCTTTCTCATCTTCCTCCACGTAACCTGGTATCGATCCACACATTATCATCATTAAATTAAATTTAAATATAAATTAGTTAATCACTTCAATAGTTAATAATTACCTTCGTTACCCTTAAACTAACCCCGCCCCCTTCGTTTTCTATTTCTAGGTATCGAAGAAAACTCGATACATTACCTCCCTCTTCCACTAATATCTGCACTGCCTCCGGTGAACTACCGGCCATCGCACCCCTTCACTCCGAGCCGCCTCCGACCCTGCTACCACCACTGACCGACGTCACCTATTCCGATGCCCCACAGTTCAGCCCTCGATTAAAAACCCGAACTCAATACCAAAGGAACAACACAGAACCATCCCGGATTCAACCACTTGCAGTGCCTCCGCTAGTTCACCAGAGCACCTCCAGTCCTCACCGCAACGACCAGCTGCTACTCAGCTCCATATCCGACCATCATCAAGCCCTCCGACGCCCTGATGCTCCAAAACAAGCATTTTCCAAACCTAGTCTTGCTGTTGGAACACGATAGCCCAAAACAAATGATCGAACCCATTAAAAATGGTATAGAGATGAAGAGCATCCTCTCAGAAATACAAAAAAAACAAGTTTTTTAATTTATAAGAATTTATTTGTATTTGTGTAAATTTTGAAGATTACGATTTTTGTTTTCTTCTTTGATTTCTAACTCCCGATGGTTTCTATTTGTTTCTGGCGGCTTGGAAGTGTTTTGCTATTGACTATGGGAGAAAAGAAAGGGTTAGGTTAGATGGTGAGTGTAACACCCCGTAATTTGAACATAAAAATTCACAAATTAAAGTATACTTAATCAAGTGAAATGGGTTGCGCAGAGAAATATATATATATATATATATATATATAATTGAAAACTAAATAAATAAATATGCAAAAATGTTCAAAACAGCGAATTGGGAGAGGGGAATAACCAAACCGGCCGATTTTTGAGGTCGACCCGAGCTCGCTGGGTCGACTAGGGGTTAATCCAGGGTGTCTGGCTGTCAACCCGTGGGCCGATTCGCTCAAATGCAGATTTTGCATTTGAATGGTTCTCATGGTTCAGCTTTAATCTAAAGGCCCTAGATGGTTCCTACACTTGACTTCTTCCCCAAGACATGCTTTGATGGCTAGGATCTAAACTAAGGTTTATCCTATGGGTAAAACTATCCTAGTCTTCTATAAAAAGACCACTAACCTAAACCTAAATGCTCATTATTCAATCCTATAGCTAAACTATGCCAAAATGTTCTCTCATGGCCTCCACCCTCATCCTCTTGTCATAATCTCCATCTCTAATCATATGAGAGAGTTTCTAAATAAGTATAAGAGTTCCTAAGCTTGCTTAAGTGTTTCTAAGTTTGATTCAAGGCTTTTCTTCATCAAAGCTAGGATCTTTATTATTGATTTGGCTCAAGGGTTTTCATTTGGAGCATTCTTATTTGGAGTTTTTGAGTTAATAGCTTAGTGGATTCGTCTCAATCTTTTAATATATTCATAAGAAGGCTAATCAACAAGTTGTGAGTTTTCTATAGCCTTAATGACCAATTATTGAAATGATTATGATAGGATATAATGAGGTTATGGCTATGAATGTGGATCAATGCAAGTTATGCAAGTTGTATGCTATGTGTTAATGATGTTATGCATGTTATGCAAGTTATGTGCTATGTGTTAATGATGTTATGCATGACATGCAAGTTATATGCTATGTGTTTGTGATATTATGCAAGTTATGCAAGTAATATGCTACATGTTTGAGATGCTATGCAAGTTATGCAAGCAATATGTTACATGTTCATGATGTCATGCAAGTTATGCAAGTCACAAGTTACATGTTCATGATGTTATGCAAGTTTGGTGTTTGTTAATATGCAAGTTCACCTATGACATGTTATGCAAGTTTGGTGTTTGTTAATATGCAAGTTCACCTATGACATGTTATGCAGGTTAAGTGTTTGATTGTGTGTAAGTTGACATATAATATGCTATGCAAGTTTGGTGTTTGTTAATATGCAAGTTCACCTATGACATGTTATGCAAGTTTGGTGTTTGTTAATATGCAAGTTCACCTATGACATGTTATGCAAGTTTGGTGTTTGTTAATATGCAAGTTCACCTATGACATGTTATGCAAGTTAAGTGTTTGATTATATGTAAGTTGACATATAATATGCTATGCAAGTTTGGTGTTTGTTAATATGCAAGTTCACCTATGACATGTTATGCAAGTTTGGTGTTTGTTAATATGCAAGTTCACCTATGACATGTTATGCAAGTTTGGTGTTTGTTTATATGCAAGTGACATATGACATGTTATGCAAGTTTACCCCTTTGTATGTCATACATACATATGCAAGTTTAACCCTTTGTATGACATACATAAAAATGCAAGTTACCCTCTTTATGACATATGTGATTCATGCAAGTTTGGGTTAATGATTTATGCTAGTTGGGTTTAATGTGTGATGCAAGTTGACACCTTTTAAACCCATGTTAATGCAAGTGTTATGCTAAGTTGAACCCATTATATTTATGATGAATCTTCCCAATTATATGTCATGTTATGAGAACGAATTACGTGGGAACGATGGGGTTAATTATATAAACATGTTATGATAAATTATGTGAAGTTGGTATGATTATACATACCATAAAGTGGATGGACATAATTGGGAATTTGCCTATTAAGTTAGGTCTACCCATATTATGGAATTGGGAATTTACCTATTGAGTTAGGTCTACCCATATTCTTGAAAACTTGAATATGAACATGGATAATTAATACAAATTATGGGGGTGATTAATTAGGTGTAATTAATCGACTAAGACACGAGGTTGGACTCATTTGTAGCATAAGACTGCCCGGACCCAACCGGCTTAACCAGCTACTACAAATGTTAGCCCAATGTGAGAGGTCTTAGGCACAAACTAAAAACATGATTAAGTAAAGACACGAGGTTAGACCCTTTTATGACGTAAGGCTGCCCGGACCCAACCGGCATATCCAGCAGTCATAAAAGGTGGTCTAATGTGAGATGTCTTTATGAGGTCATGATCTTAATTAATTAATTAAGAAACACTTAACCATATTAGCATGTAGAGGGACATGAGGGGTTAAGTGGGTGCCTTGGGTGGCATGTGGAAAAATCTAGTGGTTGCCTTGGGTGGCAATAGAAAATACGATTAAAATACTTAACCAAAGGGGAACATGTAACTAAACATGATTAAAGGGTTAAGTGGGTGCCTTGGGTGGCATGTAGGAATCTAGTGGGTGCCTTGAGTGGCAATTGAAATATGATTAGATGACTTAACCAAACCTTAACATGTAAGTGGGCATGATTATAAAAAGGGGTTAAGTGGGATGCACTAGATTAAATGACAAGCTTAAGTAGTAGCTTGTGGGGGCCTTAAGTGACAATTGAAATATGATTAAATGACAAGCTTAAGTAGTAGCTTGTGGGGGCCTTAAGTGGCAATTGAAATATGATTAAATGACAAGCTTAAGTAGTAGCTTGTGGGGGCCTTGAGTGGCAATTGAAATATGATTAGATGACTTAACCAAACCTTAACATGTAAGTGGGCATGATTATAAAAAGAGGTTAAGTGGGATGCACTAGATAAAATGACAAGCTTAAGTAGTAGCTTGTGGGGGCCCATTTCAACCAGTAACCCATATGTATCTTATTGGGCTCGACCCATGTCGAGGACGGGACACGCGTACTGGGCTTGACTATAAGAGGCCAAAACGGGGTAGCGGTGGCAACGCGAGTCCAACGGGTTTCATATGCGTGTGTGGACCCGGGCTGGTAGGTAAGACGTTGTTGCATCGTGCAGATATAAGCCGTGCACCATTTTCGGATTGCCACTTTGGGGAGTGATACACCCCACTGTGGGGCCAGCACGGGTATCTACGGTAGGGAGCCAATCGCTTGGGAGTAGTGGGTACACCTAGTTGAGATAGGGGCAGGCGGCACATATGCAGTCAGCTAGGGGTACACGAAACTACTGGGAAAATTTTCTATGTCCTTGAGAGGGATCAACCTTTACGTAGGAATGACTGGTGTGGTGCAGTTAGTAATTATCCTTGGGTGGGTAGATGCGTCTTTACCGTTATCTTAGTTATCCTATGTCTAGTTGGCTACTTAGTGTAGTCATTTATCCCCAGTCATCCCGTGCCAAGTTTATATCATACCCTAATTATTTTAATGATTGTGTGGTTAAAGTTATAGGGCTCACTCAGATTTATGTCTGACCCCGTTGTTTTTATCTTTCCCCCTCAGGTCCTCAGGTTGGGCCTAGTACTAGTGGGCTTTGATCAGACATCTTTATCTATCTTCTGGAGCTTGGACCGTGATGTAAAGCCCAGCTTATCTTTTCTTTTATGGCTATTGTTTATGTAGTGGGATTATGTACTTATGTTTTTATCAGGATGGATATTTAGTACTTGACTCTTTATGGTGTTGTAACTAAACATGTTTACCTTCTGCTGCTATGAAAGAATGTTTTAGATTTTCAAGTATTTATATATGTCTTGTTGTAACTTTTCTGTTCTATACTCACTTAAAATGCTTCACCGAAGTTAAGGCATTCCCTTAGTGAGTGACTTTAGCGGGTGTGGGGTGTTACACGTGGTATCAGAGCTTAAGGTTACCAGAACAGATGAAATTTTTAGAAAAACTATTTTTCTAAAACATTTTTGGAAGAAGTATTTTCAAAAACATGTCTTTTAAGAGAAAAGTTTTTGAAAGAAAAGCATAATCCCAATAGCCATATCTTTATCTTTCGAATTCTCCGTTTTGAATCTCTTCCTCTCTCTTTTTGAATTTCCACTCCGTGTATAGATGATCTTTCTAAGATAGATAAGAATGGAAAACCACTTCAAGGGACTTAGACATTTGTCGGATTAGAAGTTGGTTCAAGAAGGAGGAGGACTGGTAGATACCTATAGGATAGACGATGGGAGGAAGGCTCAAATAGTTGTTTGGTTAATGAAGGATGAAACCTCATTGGTGGGAGATTACGAGTGGAGAATGGGAAGAAGAGGGCTAGTAGTTATCCTTTTGGAGGAATAGGACATCTTATTAGGATTGTCCAAAGGGGCAAGGGCAAGGTATGGAATCTTCTGGAGGGTAGTTGTATTCCCTCACGGCTAGTGTACCAGATGGGGATAGGACCGTCTAGGTTGGAATTTGGATTTCTTTATTATCCGGTTCGAACTTTATTTTGATTCTGACGCATCGAGTTCGTTTATCTCATCGTTGTTAGTTGAGTCACTGCACTTAGACACCAGTTTAGTAGATGATCCCTTAGTTGTTTCAAACCCAATTGGGGGCTCCATGATGTGTTTGGGTTTGGAAGTTTCTATACTTAGCGTTGAGTTCAGATGTGATGCTTTTTGGGCTTCACGGGCTATGGGTTAGTTTTGGGCATGGACTGGTTATCCAGTAATGGTGCCGTTCTTGTTTGTGAAAGGAGAGTTGTTAGGCTTATGACCCGCTTGGGTAACACTCTCGAGATCTCTTGTAATCCCATGGAATCTGTTATGCTATGTTATCTAGAATCGCTTGACACGTCGGTCGAGAGTTTGCGATCTGTTAGAGTGGTCCGGAAATACTCGGATGTGTTTGAGGAGGTGAAGGGCTTACGTCCAGAGCGGGAGATTGACTTCCGAATATATCCGGTAGACAATGCCAAACCAGTATCTTGGCCAGTGTGCCACATGGCTCCTCGTGAGAGGAGGGAACTCCATAAGCAAGTAGGCGATTTGCTTGAGAAGGGGTTTCGTCAGTTGAGAGTGGCTGAGGATAGTATAGAGAAGACTGCCTTTAGGACTCCGGATGGTTTTTATGAGTGGCTGGTGATGCCATTTGGTTTGACGAACGCCCCCGCATACTTTGTTGATTTGATGAGAAAGGTGTTCAGGGAGTACATAAATAAGTTCGTGATGGTCTTTGTGGATGACATCTTGGTCTTTTCTAGGAGCGAAAAAGTTTTCGTATGTGCTTAATAGGTTGAGCAAAGCCAGTTATGGGATAAACAGTGGTTTTGGAGCGAGACTGGCGAGGATATCCAGAGTTGGACAAAGGCTTAATTGTTTAGCCGTTTTTACTAGTATCATCTCACGTAGGTCGTCTGAATTCGAAGGAGGTATCCCTTGGGTGTTTGTCTGATATTGGTTTAGGCCTTTGGGGCTTGCACTTGGGGGATGTCAAGTTCGACTAGGATGGTCTGCGTGAGAGATGGACAGTTGTGATGATTTTGGATAGGGTAATATCCTGGTTTTCTCTAGAAGTGGAGAAGAGCATGCCCTACATCTTAGGGAAGTGTTGGAGACTCTTCGAGCGCATAGTCTTAGGACAGCAAAAGTGGATGGGATTCTTAGCATCCTATGAGTTTGAGATAGCGTATACCCATGGCAAGGGTAACGTGGTAGCGGACGCCTTAAGTAGAAAAAGGTTGTCCTTGAGTTCATTGTTCGTTGAACGACGGAGCTTGGAATTTATCTCGATGTTTGACTTCAGATCTTCTGTTGACTTTATACCCGGTTTTCTAGCATCCTTAGAGGTCAGACCTACTCTTTTGGGACGGATTGGTGAGGCACAGCGGGATGACCCACAGTTGGTTGAGTTAGTGGAGAAGCTCATAAGGAGGGAGTCGTCCAGCCATTTGAGTAGGTACACCCTAAATGATAAGGGGTGGTTGCGTAGAGACGGAAGACTTTGTGTACCGCAAGACGAGGGTTTGAGGAAGGCTATACTTGATGATGCACATCGTTCGAAGATGACCATTCATCCCGGTGGGGACCAGATGTACCAAGACATGAAGCGAGTTTTCTTTTGGGCGGGTATGAAGAAAGATGTGGCCGAGTATGTCGCTAGATGCTTGGTGTGCCATCAAGTGAAAGCGGAGCAAAAGAAACCCGGTGGGTTGCTTCACCCATTAGAAGTTCCGCAATGGAAGTGGGATAGCATCTCAATGGATTTTGTTGGTATTTGATTCGAAGAAGGATGAAAGCGGCGCAAGACAGACAGAAATCTTACGCGGATAAGAGGAGGACGGATCTTGAGTTTGATGCTGGGGACATGGTCTTTGTCAAAGTATCTCCGTTACGGAATGTTGTTCGCTTTGGGTCCGTTGGGAAGTTAGCACCAAGATTGGTGGGACCGTTTCCTATTAAGGAAAGGATTGGACAGATGGCATATAGAGTAGAGTTGCCCGAGAGACTTAGTGGTGTACATAATGTATTCCATGTATCACATTTGAGGAAGTGCCTACATGAGACTGCGGAGGTGGCAGAGCCGAGCCTGCTTGGAGAAGTGGAGTTAGAACGTGATGCTATGATTCGACGAGCTCCAACTTGCATCCTTGGGTCAGAGAGTAGGAAGTTGAGAAACAGAGAGGTTCAACTAGTCAAGGTACAATGGGGAGAAGATGAGAGCAACGCTACTTGG
Source organism: Allium sativum (assembly GCA_030737875.1). Classification (NCBI taxonomy): domain Eukaryota; kingdom Viridiplantae; phylum Streptophyta; class Magnoliopsida; order Asparagales; family Amaryllidaceae; genus Allium; species Allium sativum. The sequence goes on from CM060924.1 coordinate 101,854,173, forward strand.
GAGACAGAAGTGAAGATGCGTTCATTATACCCATTCCTTTTTGAGGGTATGTCTTTTAATTTCTCCTTTATCGTTTGTCTAGTACTTATCTTATCTTTAGTATGTCCTCTCGTTAGTACCTTTGACCTTTAGATAGGGTAAACCTATGGTTGAAACATGTGTTTGAGACATGTTATGTATGATGGATACATGTGGATGAAAGTGTTTGCTAGTGGTTGCTCGTGGATGCATATACACACACTTTAGACACTAGATCGGCTGAGTCACTTCATATTGCATATTGCATATAATTGTGTGTAGGTAGCTATATTTATGGATGTATAATGGTTGTGTTATCTTATGGATGATGCATTTTGGTGTATGATTATGCACACATGTAGAAATAGTATGTGTCGATAGGGTTCTTTCGCATACATATTGGATGCATGGCACTATCATGGTTTGCATTAAGGAGGTCCACTGAATCAGTAGACCGTCTGATTTTGCATTAGACAGGGAACATATACACACACTTCTTGCATATGTTCATACATCATTGGAAATTTTAAGGACAATGGATGCCAGTGTTTGATGGTTTAGTAGATGGTTGTTTGGTTGGTAGGATACATTCTTCTTGACTTAGAGATTTCGGGGACGAAATCCTTTAAGGAGGGGAGAATGTAACACCCCGTAATTTGAACATAAAAATTCACAAATTAAAGTATACTTAATCAAGTGAAATGGGTTGCGTAGAGAAATATATATATTGATATATATATATATATAATTGAAAATTAAATAAATAAATATGCAAAAATGTTCAAAACAACGAATTGGGAGAGGGGAATAACCAAACCGGCCGATTTTTGAGGTCGACCCGAGCACGCTGGGTCGACTAGGGGTTAATCCAGGGTGTTTGGCTGTCAACCCGTGGGCCGATTCGCTCAAATGCAGATTTTGCATTTGAATGGTTCTCATGGTTCAGCTTTAATCTAAAGGCCCTAGATGGTTCCTACACTTGACTTCTTCCCCAAGACATGCTTTGATGGGTAGGATCTAAACTAAGGTTTATCCTATGGCTAAAACTATCCTAGTCTTCTATAAAAAGACCCCTAACCTAAACCTAAATGCTCATTATTCAATCCTATAGCTAAACTATGCCAAAATGTTCTCTCATGGCCTCCACCCTCATCCTCTTGTCATAATCTCCATCTCTAATCATATGAGAGAGTTTCTAAAGAAGTATAAGAGTTCCTAAGCTTGCTTAAGTGTTTCTAAGTTTGATTCAAGGCATTTCTTCATTAAAGCTAGGATCTTTATTATTGATTTGGCTCAAGGGTTTTCATTTGGAGCATTCTTATTTGGAGTTTTTGAGTTAATAGCTTAGTGGCTTCGTCTCAATCTTTTAATATATTCATAAGAAGGCTAATCAACAAGTTGTGAGTTTTCTATAGCCTTAATGACCAATTATTGAAATGATTATGATTGGATATAATGAGGTTATGGCTATGAATGTGGATCAATGCAAGTTATGCAAGTTGTATGCTATGTGTTAATGATGTTATGCATGTTATGCAAGTTATGTGCTATGTGTTAATGATGTTATGCATGACATGCAAGTTATATGCTATGTGTTTGTGATATTATGCAAGTTATGCAAGTAATATCCTACATGTTTGAGATGCTATGCAAGTTATGCAAGCCATATGTTACATGTTCATGATGTCATGCAAGTTATGCAAGTCACAAGTTACATGTTCATGATGTTATGCAAGTTTGGTGTTTGTTAATATGCAAGTTCACCTATGACATGTTATGCAAGTTTGGTGTTTGTTAATATGCAAATTCACCTATGACATGTTAAGCAAGTTAAGTGTTTGATTGTATGTAAGTTGACATATAATATGCTATGCAAGTTTGGTGTTTGTTAATATGCAAGTTCACCTATGACATGTTATGCAAGTTTGGTGTTTGTTAATATGCAAGTTCACCTATGACATGTTATGCAAGTTTGGTGTTTGTTAATATGCAAGTTCACCTATGACATGTTATGCAAGTTAAGTGTTTGATTATTTGTAAGTTGACATATAATATGCTATGCAAGTTTGGTGTTTGTTAATATGCAAGTTCACCTATGACATGTTATGCAAGTTTGGTGTTTGTTAATATGCAAGTTCACCTATGACATGTTATGCAAGTTTGGTGTTTGTTTATATGCAAGTGACATATGACATGTTATGCAAGTTTACCCCTTTGTATGTCATACATACATATGCAAGTTTAACCCTTTGTATGACATACATAAAAATGCAAGTTACCCTCTTTATGACATATGTGATTCATGCAAGTTTGGGTTAATGATTTATGCTAGTTGGGTTTAGTGTATGATGCAAGTTGACACCTTTTAAACCCATGTTAATGCCAGTGTTATGCTAAGTTGAACCCATTATATTTATGATGAATCTTCCCAATTATATGTCATGTTATGAGAACGAATTACGTGGGAACGATGGGGTTAATCATATAAACATGTTATGATAAATTATGTGAAGTTGGTATGATTATACATACCATAAAGTGGATGGACATAGTTGGGAATTTACCTATTAAGTTAGGTCTACCCATATTATGGAATTGGGAATTTACCTATTGAGTTAGGTCTACCCATATTCTTGAAAACTTGAATATGAACATGGATAATTAATACAAATTATGGGGGTGATTAATTAGGTTTAATTAATCGACTAAGACACGAGGTTGGACTCATTTGTAGCATAAGACTGCCCGGACCCAACCGGCTTAACCAGCTACTACAAATGTTAGCCCAATGTGAGAGGTCTTAGGCACAAACTAAAAACGTGATTAAAGTAAAGACACGAGGTTAGACCCTTTTATGACGTAAGGCTGCCCGGACCCAACCGGCATATCCAGCGGTCATAAAAGGTGGTCTAATGTGAGAGGTCTTTATGAGGTCATGATCTTAATTAATTAATTAAGAAACACTTAACCATATTAGCATGTAGAGGGACATGAGGGGTTAAGTGGGTGCCTTGGGTGGCATGTGGAAAAATCTAGTGGTTGCCTTGGGTGGCAATAGAAAATACGATTAAAATACTTAACCAAAGGGGAACATGTAACTAAACATGATTAAAGGGTTAAGTGGGTGCCTTGGGTGGCATGTAGGAATCTAGTGGGTGCCTTGAGTGGCAATTGAAATATGATTAGATGGCTTAACCTAACCTTAACATGTAAGTGGGCATGATTATAAAAAGGGGTTAAGTGGGATGCACTAGATTAAATGACAAGCTTAAGTAGTAGCTTGTGGGGGCCTTAAGTGACAATTGAAATATGATTAAATGACAAGCTTAAGTAGTAGCTTGTGGGGGCCTTAAGTGGCAATTGAAATATGATTAAATGACAAGCTTAAGTAGTAGCTTGTGGGGGCCTTGAGTGGCAATTGAAATATGATTAGATGACTTAACAAAACCTTAACATGTAAGTGGGCATGATTATAAAAAGGGGTTAAGTAGGATGCACTAGATAAAATGACAAGCTTAAGTAGTAGCTTGTGGGGGCCTATTTCAACCAGTAACCCATATGTATCTTATTGGGCTCGACCCATGTCGAGGACGGGACACGCGTACTGGGCTTGACTATAAGAGGCCAAAACGGGGTAGCGGTGGCAACGCGAGTCCAACGGGTTTCATATGCGTGTGTGGACCCGGGCTGGTAGGTAAGACGTTGTTGAATCGTGTAGATATAAGTCGTGCACCATTTTCGGGTTGCCACTTTGGGGAGTGATACACCCCACTGTGGGGCCAGCACGGGTATCTACGGTAGGGAGCCGATCGCTTGGGAGTAGTGGGTACACCTAGTGGAGATAGGGGCAGACGGCACCTATGCAGTCGGCTAGGGGTACACGAAACTACTGGGAAAATTTTTTAAGTCATTGAGAGGGATCAACCTTTAAGTAGGAATGACTGGTGTGGTGCAGTTAGTAATTATCCTTGGGTGGGTAGATGCGTCTTTACCGTTATCTTAGTTATCCTATGTCTAGTTGGCTACTTAGTGTAGTCATTTATCCCCAGTCATCACGTGCCAAGTTTATATCATACCCTAATTATTTTAATGATTGTGTGGTTAAAGTTATAGGGCTCACTCAGACTTATGTCTGACCCCGTTGTTTTTATCTTTTTCCCCCTCAGGTCCTCTGGTTGGGCCTAGCACTAGTGGGCTTGGATCAGACATCTTTATCTATCTTCTGGAGCTTGGACCGTGATGTAAAGCCCAACTTATCTTTTCTTTTTTGGCTATTGTTTATGTAGTGGTATTATGTACTTATGTTTTTATCAGGATGGATATTTAGTACTTGACTCTTTATGGTGTTGTAACTAAACATGTTTACCTTCTGCTGCTATGAAAGAATGTTTTAGATTTTCAAGTATTTATATCTATCTTGTTGTAATTTTTCTGTTCTATACTCACTTAAAATGCTCCACCGAAGTTATGGCATTCCCTTAGTGAGTGACCTTAGCGGGTGTGGGGTGTTACAGTGAGGGTATTTATAGGTCCAGTTAGCTTACTAGGGAAGCTTCGAATTTTTATTTTAAATTATATTCAATTGTTATTATTGTTTTTGATCGTTTAAAATTTCCTATGGTCACATAACATATCTGAATCTGACGAAAATAGACATACAACTACAGTTCGACCTTACGGACCCAACGGAACTTGTTTCGTCGAATTCCGAGTCCGTTTGTTTACACAGCATATTTTTAAAGTCAATTTATTGATTATATTTCGTATTAAAATTAATATTCTGGATCCAACAAAATTAGTTTCGTCAAAAACAGAGTTTGTTTGCAAAACTTGCTATTTTTAAATCTCTAAATAAACCCATTAAATATTAATATATCTAAAATAATTAAATTTAACATTAATAAATTAATATTATTGTATATATTCACATAGAATATAACCCGACTCCAAAATAAACATATCGGAATTTATAACTCGATATTTCAATGTTCCTAGTTATATCGATATTCGATTTATATTAAAAATCCTTTTATAATATAAATAAATCATTATAAATTATAAAGGAATTCGATAGCGACTTTTCGAAAATTTGATTTGGACATATCTCACAATCTATACGAAGAAATCTTGATTTTTCTCTTCCATTAGAAAAATATACTTCACCAGCTCCGAACGTTTCTTGTTTAACAGAAATTCGACTTAAAACGGATTCTGTATATTCGTTTAAAGTTCGAATCACCAAATTATGAACTACCACGCCATTTCGAGCTCGATTATAGTTATAATATAATTTATACGGTCAATTGACATTTATAAATAAATTAGTTAATATAAATCAAATTCTAAACTGGATTACATATTTTAAATTGTCCAATTCACACAATATTGTGAATTCTGTTATTTCCAATTATTTTTGAAATAAATAAGTTATTCTATTATTTATATTAATTAAATATTCAATATATTTTAATTCTGGTCATTTGAAATTACCAAACCATTATTTAAATAATTAAATAAATTAAATATTATACCGTAAAAATACGGGACATTACAAGTAATTTAATTCGAATTAATTATACTGAAATTTATTTCTCTTAATTTCCAATTTATTCAACTATTGATGAATTTTATTATCAACCAACCCATTATTCAAACAATACATAATCAACAACTCAATCATTCCATATTTAACTTGTTTTTAAGTTAAATTCTGATTTATTTGATCCATATTAAAACTCATTCACCAAATTTATAATTTAAATTTCCTTCTGGTTTTATTTAACCATTCAAATACCTATCCCATTTTAATTCATTCAAATCAATATTAATAATTTGATAAAATTATTTCTTTTATATATGAAAATGAAACGGCCCGCATTCTATGCATCAGAGGATCGTAGAATATTTATTTTATTTTCATACGAAGTCATATGGTCTTTTAACTTTGGGGAGCAACTATTGGGGTCATTTCCCATGTTCACGATCTTTGCTATTTTTTAAATGACCGTTCTACCCCTAGCGAATCTTGTTTCGCTTGTAACTTTTGATTGGTAAGGACTTTTGACTTGAAATCACTTCCATTATTCTCAAATGATGGTTTACCTTACCGTAGAGTGGTCACATTAATCAAAAGGACTTACCGTTTGGGAGATATGGCTGAAATAAGGTTTAAATGGTGAAAAGCAACATAATTGGGCTTAACGGGGTGACTAGCGGCTAGGCCCATAACCCATTTTGGGATTACGGTTATGGGAGGGCTGAAAAGAGTTAGAGGATGATTCATTTTCTTTTTTCCAACCGCCGCTTACCTTCCTCTAACCCTAGTAATGGCCTCCATCTTCTAAATTCATCCCTAATCACTTCCTAATCACATAATAGCCAAATCTACATCAAATTAAGGAGGATTAGCATAGAAATCGAGATAGAGATGCTGGAATACATTGGGATCCATGCCAAATCAGTTAGAGTTTCATATCTGAGATTTATTTATGGCTAAGGTGAGTGATTTGCACTTTTGTTCATTATTACGGCTAATTAGTGATAATTAGCGAAATTATGCATCATAAAAATCTGGAAAAATATGTAAAAATTCTAAAATATTATTTTATGTCATTGGTGAAAATTTGGGTTAATTTGGATTAAGTTTGCTAATTCTATAGTTAAAACATGGTTAAGGGGATTAAGGGGAAAATCATGTTTTTGGGTATGTTTGATCTAAAATATTTCATGTGATTGATGTTTTAACGTTTTTGATTTATTCCATATGTTGCTACTATTTTTTGGTATGGCTTATGGTTGCATAAGAAAGTTAGAATGGTCGAAAACGCTGTCGAGAGGCGAAAATAGTTTGCTGGTTAGTGATATAGGTTTTGGGTCGCACGAAGCCATACCTAGGGAAGCGACCACTTGGAAATGAGCGATTCCTAGGAGACCCCTAGGAAATGAGCGATTCCTAGGAGAGCGACCCTTAGGAAATGAGCGATTCCTAGGGGAGCGAACCTTAGGAAATGAATGATACCCCTAGAAAATGAGCGATTCCTAGGAGAGCGACCCCTAGGAAATGACCGATACCTAGGATAGCGACTCCTAGGAAGTGAGAAATCCTAGGGGAGAGACCCCTAGGAAGTGAGCGATCCTAGGGGAGCGACCCCTAGGAAGTTAGCGATTCCTAGGTGAGCGAACCCTAGGAAGTGGGCGATTCCTAGTGGGGCGACCCCTAGGAAGGGAGCGATCCCTATGGGGCGACCAGCCCTAGGATGGTGAGCCGGTCAAGGAGTGTGAGATCCGATTTCCAAAGGATAGCCTAACAGTTTTGCTGCGGGACGTGTGCAAACGAGTTATCAATATCTACAACTTTGGTTTACAAATGAGAGAGGAGGCATGTAGACGAACCAGATCCAGAGGATGCATGGACTGGGAAAGGTTATTATCTATGGACCAGAAGGGCATGGTCATAGCAATTAGTTGTACGGAGTCCAGAAGGACATGGACACATCGTGGCCTCAATGGATTTGGTGATCAAAGTAGTGGATATCGTATGCTTTACACACTAAGTGATAGATTTGAGGATGATCGCTATGTTTGATGTTTGCTATCACCATGACATGCACACTCCCATTTTACACTTTATGTTAGTGTTACCATAGAGTAATGTACGTCCTGTTGTGCTAACTCTTTGTTGCAGGTCCAGGTTCAGTTATGATTCTTTATACCTGTTATTGCTTTATTTGGTTTCTATCGCTCATACCAGACTTTCATCTGACCCAGAGTTTTATGTCTCTTCTCATTACTCTAGGTGCTCCTAAACGAGCAGACTAGAGACATGTTTGGTGCTGATGCGCGAGTAGTTATCTGGAGACGAGCAAGAGGCTTCCATGTACTATGTACATATATTCTCCCTGTATTTTTGCTGGTCACTGCTTTGGGCATTAGCAGTGTACCTTTTCTATTTTTCTTTAGAGATGGTACTTTGAAGTTGTAATAATAATGGTTTGGATCATAAGCTGTATTTTTAATTCCGCTACTCTGATGGTTATGGTTTAGTTTTCAGCTTATGTACTGTCTCGCCTGTTTTATGTCAATTATGTTATTATTATATTTTATTCCATGCGCTGTGAGATATACTACAGGTTCTTTATGATTCATAGTTTCAAAACCCTTTCTTCCGACGACCGTCCTGTGCTGGTCGGGCATTGACACAGCGCATTTCGAGGGAAATGTCTGCTGGTTCGGGGCGGGCTGTCACACTTGTGATGTTTCTGTTTCTGTTTACCTATAGCGCTTCACGAAACTTAATGCATTTTATTAAAGAGTGAAATTAATGGACGTGGGGTGTCACAGAAAATATATTTTGGGCAAAATTATTTCATTTACCCTCTTACAAAACAATATTGCGTTAGTTGCCAATTCAACTTAAACCAATTAACAACATAATACAAAACTTTTGTATGTAAAATTTTCAAATACGCTCTCTCATATACAAAACTTTTTTTTACTAAAGAGTGGCATTAACGGACATGGGGTGTCACACTTAGTATCGGAGCCTAGGTTGCGTAGTTAACCTAGGGGAAGACATCAGGGAGAGATAGTATACATATACGAGAGCGCGTATTTGTGATATTTGGTTTTCAAAAACTATATATATACTATTAGTATATCTAAGGATGAAGTCGCACTGCACGGGCACCAATAAGGAGATGGTTAACCGTTTTTCTCTTTACAGATTGAACGATCAGCCGATATACGAGGAGTACGGGTTCAGGGGCCAACAATGGAAATGTCCTTAATATGAGGATGATGTTTACTACCTTTATGAGAGAGATGCTTAGGGATGCTCAAGGAGCAGTTCCTAATGCTGCTAACGGTGGTGGTGCAACGTTGTAGGCACCTAAAGCCGATTTTTCCAAGCTCAACAAGGATTATATTAATCTTTGGTGGAAATCCGTTCCACATAACTGAATCGGCAACAGATGTTCAAGATTGGCTGGATAGTTGTGAGCGCATCTTCGAGGATTTGGGGATCGATGATGCAATGTAGAGGAAGCTAGAATCACGTCTGCTTCAAGGACGGGCAATGAATTGGTGGAATGCTATTAAAGCGGCTACTCCCGAGGATCAAGTCACTTGGAATCAGTTTAAGACTCGCTTCAGCAATAAATTTATCCCAGCTGCTCAGAAATCAGAATTGTTCAGGAATTTTTTGGAGCTTAGTCAGAATGGTAGGGCAATCTTGGAATATATTGTTGAATTCGATACTTTATCGAAATATGGATTGTCTCTTATCAATACTGCTGAGAAGAAGAACGAAAGGTTCATAACTGGCCTAGATGGGTACTTGGGGGAAAGACTCATAAACCATATCGATGAGATTTTTGAATCTATTGTGGGAAAAGCATTCAGATCTGAGAGCTTTACCCTAAGTCGAAGACCAAGGTTGCTGTTACATTTGCAGAGGAGCCAAAGCCGTAGGAAAGCGTTGGAGGCAAGAATAATTCCCAGAATAAGAGGAAACATGACCAGACTATGGATGGTCAGAAAAAGAAGAATAAGAAAGAGGTCCAGTGCTTTGGTTGCGGCAATAAGGGCCATTATATCAAAGATTGTCGAGCAAAGAAGGGGAGAGGAAGTACTTAAATTGTGACCAACTGGAACATTTCAAGAATGAATATTCGCAACCCCCTAAGGAGATGCTGACCGTGAAAGCATATGCTATCAACGTTGTTCCTTCTTCGTCGAATACCCCAATTGCGGCGTAGAAGGGAAAAGGTGTTGTTATTTAAGGTATGCTTTCCATTTATGATGTTCCTGTTCGAGTTTTTTTTTGATACCGGAGTTTCCCATTCCTTCGTATCTAGTGACCTGGTAGATAAGTTGGAATTGGAACCCGATCTTGTCGATAGACCTTTAGTTGTGACGAACCCGATCGGTGGTTCGACTAGTCTTAGTATGATTTGCCGTAATTTGGTCTTATTGAGTTATGGATGTTTGTTTGCTTGTGATTGTTTTGTTTTGGGCTTTACTGGGTTTGGCATTATTTTAGGGGTTGATTGGCTCCAAAGTTATGGTGTGGTGGTAGACTGTGAGGGGTCTGCGGTGACCACTAGAGCGGATGATGGGCGGAGGGTGGTATTGAGTTTCCTACCTAGTGATGGGGTGATGGCTAGTTTTCTAAATTCCCTCGACATCCCACACGATGAGTTATCAGATGTGCCTATTGCTAGCGAGTATCTAGACATCTTTGGGGAAGTGATCAGACTTCCACCACACCGAGAGATCGAATTTCGAATTGATTTAGTGAAAGATGCCAGAACTATAGTGATGCCACTTCGTCGTATGGCGCCAAGGGAGCAGCGAGAGCTCGAGGCGCAAGTGGGCGACCTTTTGAAGAAGGAATTTATCCGAAGAAGTGTTTCCAAGTGGGGAGCACCAGTTGTGTTTCCTACCAAGGACGATGGTTCCTTTCTCTTATGTGTGGATTACCGCGAGTTGAACAAGGTGATTAGGAAGAATAAATATCCTCTTCCGCGGATATATGATTTTTTTGATCAATTGAATGGAGCAAGAGTGTTTTCCCAGTTGGATCTCGCAACAGGTTTTCATCAGCTCCGAGTAGCAGCTGGAGTGTACCTAAAACGGCATTTCGGACACCGTCTGAATTTTATGAATGGTTGGTCATGCCATTCGGTTTGACCAATGTGCCCGCATATTTTGTGGATCTTATAAGTAGGATTTTTAGAGATCAATTGAATAAGTTTGTTCTTGTGTTCGTAGATGATATCTTAGTTTACTCAAGGACAGAGCAAGAACACAAGGAACATTTGAGGTCAGTGATGGAGATGTTGTGGAAACACCAATTGAAAGTGAAATTTTCTAAGTGTCACTTCTGGAGGAGGGAAGTGAGGTTCTTGGGCCATGTTGTTTTAGAGAATGGTATTGCTGTGGACCCTGCGGAGGTGGTTATGGTGCAAGATTGGTCAACGCCGGAGAATGCAACGGACGTAAGAAGTTTCTTGAGATTAGCTGGATATTATGGTAAGTTTATTCAGGACTTCTCCAAGATAGCAGCACCATTAACTCAGTTGACCAAGAAGATTCAAGCTTTCCTCTGGGACGAAAGGTGTGAGAACGCATTTAAGAGCCTAAAGGAAAAGTTGACGTGTGCACCAGTGTTAGTTATTCCTAAAGGGAACGAAGAGATGACGGTATACACGGATGCCTGTGGTACCGGACTTGGTGTTGTACTAATGCAAGGAGGTAGGGTTGTAGCTTATGCAAGTCGGCAACTGAAAACGCATGAGAAAAGGTATCCTACCCATGATTTAGAATTGGAAGTGATCATGTTCGCACTAAAGATATGGAGACATTACCTCTTGTGAGAAAGATTCGAGTTGTTTACGATCATAAGTCATCAAAGTATCTTTTCTCTCAAAAGGAATTAAATCTTCGTCAACAGAGATGGTTAGAGTTCTTGGCTTCCTATGATTTCAATATCGCATACACCTGGGAAGGCTATGCGGTAGCTGATGCAATGAGTAGGAGACATGCTAGTTTGGGGGCTATGTTTCATGAATGGAAGCAATTAGAGTATATCGCGGGATATGATTTCAGACCTAAGTGTGAATGGATCCAAAAATGTTTGCAAGTTTGATGATTAGACCGATTTTGATTGAGCGGATTGGTTCCAGTCAGAGGGACAATCATAATCTATTGGAAATCATCTCCAAGATAGAAACGGGTATCGACGGTAAGGCAATGAACAAGTATGGACTTGATTGAGAAGGATGACTTCGAAAGAATGAGAGGCTGGTTGTACCCAACGTGAATGGATTGAGAGCGACTGTCAAGGAGCGGGAGTGATTGAGCGATGGGAGGCCAGTATATTAATTGCGACTGTTAGCCTGCTTTGTGACCAGGCTACCCAAAGCAAAGATCATGTTGACACACCTCTGGGTAAATGTTGCCTCATATGGAATCTCTGGATAACATCACTCTCCGACATTGGGGGCATCGTCAGAAGACACAAGGCAGTTTGTTAAAAATCACAACACCAATATAAACTGGTCCGAAACCCTTATCAAACGACCTCATTTGGATCTATTCACATCATATGCTTGTAGCCCTCTGAATAAGCTTCAGTTTGAGCTTTGGTTCGGCTCAATCGGACTTACGGTTTGAAAGTTATGCCCGTTTCCGTGAACGGGTCCAGATTAGCATCAACTCGTGTCATTCCTGGTCGGATCGCGTACCGTGGATCGTGGATACCGGATCGGATCGCCCCTTCTGTTCGCGGAGCGCCCTCAAGCCACGATCCGTCCACTCCAGCTCACAACCAAGCCTCAGATCGTGAAGCCCATATCACGAACCGAGCCCATATCACGAACCGATCACCGAACCTGCAGATACATGCACTGTTTTGACCTATTCTTAAGGCTATTCGATCTCCTACTTTTCCGGATCGCATGCCACGTGTCCTACCACGACCCAGTCCTCCCAGGAGCTTTCCTACAGCTATAAATACACCTTCAGATGGCATTTTCAGGGGACTTTTGGCATCTCCTCATCCATGGCTGCCATGGCCAGCACTTCTCCATGAATAACCACTATCTTCCTCAATGAATTCAATGGATTCGGAGAGAATTATTCATTGAATTCAAGTGATTGAAAGACAATATTCATTTTAATTGTAATATGTGAGTGAAATGAGAAAATATGAAGTGGACGTAGGCTCATTAACGCCGAACCACTATAAAAATCTCGTTGTCTTGCTTTTTTCTCTATTTTTCAGTTATTTCTTCATATCCTATGCTCAAAATACGACGATTTGGGTGTTAGGACCATTTTTTGGTCTAACAGCGACCAATAAGGGACGACTAGTATACGCCTTGTTGAGTGAAGTAAAGAGCCCCAGGTACCGGTCTAAGCCAGAGCATAAGGCCCAAACGGAAGGAATGGCGCGAAGCTGGAGTGATGATGGAGCGGAGGAACGATCCAGTATATTCTACCACAACTTAAACAAGTGTTAGGTTGGCGGGAATAAGTATGGACTCCCTTACGGTCGATCAGCTATCACTTCGAAGAAGGAGCGAAGCTCCTTTTAGTCGCTACCTCTCACTCATTTCGATGGGCTTATAGACCGGGACTTATTTCTGTTGATTAGTTGCCTTTGCTTGGTGTTGATGCGGATTGGTAATGACTGATTCTTGGTACTAATGCACCTACCGGTTGGTAAGCACCATATGCGGATTGGTGTCGATGGGCTTATAGACCGGGACCCCCGCCGGCGCTGCGCCCGGACCCGCTGACGGCCTCGCCTTCGGCTCGGAGCACGACTCGCCTTCGGCTCGGAGTACATTCTGACCCACAATTATCACAAATGCTTATCGACCAAGATTCGGTAGGTATTCTGAGGATTCTTTCCAGAAGCCATGACCTCTATCTACCGATGTTATTGAATGTGAGGAGTTGTTGAAAAGATTCGAGGCGCTGGCTATGGCAGTATACAAAATAATGATGGTCTCATAACAGCCTCCTCCTTCAGAGCTCCAATGGCGAAATCCCAGATGACATTGACATAGAGCAATCCGGATACTATTCTGAGGATGACTCAAAAGATCCCAATGACCATGATTCTCAATAATGGGATACCCGACGGCAAGTAAGGACCCTAGCACTACAAAGTTACCCTTCGCTTGAATGGCATGGTGAAAAACGTATGTCCTACGGTTCACCTATTTGCCGTCAACCGCATCGAGATAGATTGATTTCCACGTGTCCAAGGGTTAGATCGATGTACTTTGGTTCCCAGAGTTAGGAACCAATTGAACCTCCGCAGGCCGTGATTGGATATATGGATCATTGCTGGGATGATAACAACTTGACTGCTCACCAGCCACCTTATGACATTGGTCAAGAAATGAGAACTTGAGATCAACGCAAATATGAATCAACCATTAGCTCTCCACTTCGCACAACAGTTGTGATAGGATATACGAACCTTACTTGAAGCCTTGTAAGTCATGCTATTGCATTCAAGCTTATCTGATCGTGGTCTCAACCAACCAGGTCTAGCGGAATTCAGAGCTTACATAGCATATGGGTGTTAACCGTTAAATATCCCTACCAAAGACAGAGTGAGACTGGTCTATGGTGACCAAGTTATTGGAGAAGCCGACTGATTAGGAAGGATGGAATATGCTACGCAACAGAGATTGCGTGAAACCCAAAGACGCTTCCCCTCCAGATGAAATGGAGTGTGAAGGAGGTGTCAATATTGTGAATGATGGGAGCATCACAAAAGGAATTGCCAAACGACCTGCCCGAAGACATAGATTCCAGAGAGGATGGTGATTCGGGATGAAGAAGGGTGACATCTAATAACGCAACTGCACGTGTTCCGACCGGTGATGCCGACCTGACTAAGGTCTTCACATCGGATCTCCTTTAGACCTCTTCCGAACAAGAGAACTTATATGCTTTCTGTAGGCGAGCCTGGATGTGTTCGTTTGGACCAGTGCTAATATTTGCGGGATTTTATCCCAAATTATGAGTCATTTCTTGAGTATAAACCTGAAGTGTGCTCCTGTCAAGCAAATAAGACGTATGCAGTAAGTTCACTATCGCGGGAGTTTATATGGAGTTGCCATTCGAAATGAAAGATGAAATCAAGCACCTGGAAGTTGTATACAGACGGTGCAAGAAATGATCGGCAATCCAACGCCGAAGTTTTGCGGATAACCCCCGAAGGACGACTCGAAAGGAATTCCAGTCGGAGAAACCACAACTCGCAGCTTACCTAGAATGGGCAGAAGAGTTATTGGATGGATTGGAACGTTACAACATACCTCATATTTCATACACAAAAGATCTAAAGTCGAATCATCTGGTCGAATAAGAAAGCTCCGATAATCCAGAAAAGATAGAGATGATCCCCATCAAGACACTATGAAATACAACCATTGATAAAATGGAAGTTGATCCAACGTTGGAGACCAAACCCGGAAGAGAGTCATGGGTAACTCCATGATAAACTTCCTACAGCACAAAATGCATCTAACAAGGTGAAGTGAAAGGCGTGCAATCGTTCTTTATGCCTCGAGGTATGACATGCAATTCAACATTGCCTATTTCTCTTGGAAGTTTGTCCCAAAACAAACACCAACGAATGCAATTGCCAAATTCACCGCCCTAAATGATTCGACCAAATCACCAGTCAGCCGCCCATTAGATGGGAGATGTACATGAATGAAACTTCTGGCCAACGACGTTCTGAAGTTAGAAAGTGAAGACTCATACTTCCACTCTTTTCATCGATTATCTGCCAAGTGACTCACTCCCCTAAGGCTGGGGGCAACTACAGATTTGAGCATAAATTGCTCGAGATTACATCATCTAATTCGGAGCTGATACATCAAGAATTTGCCTGGCCAATTGACTTAGTCTTGCCTGAAAGTTAGCGAGTTGAAGATCTAGAATGCTTACGCATGAATGCTGGTTGATTGTCGGCGCACCAACCCTTGTCCCCGATATGGGATCGAGGGTATATCAGCAAATTTATGTGATATGATTATCCCACCAGCAGTAATATCCTATTTCCTAGCATGGAAAGTGCAAAAATTTCTATAAGCATGAATCCATTGTTCTCATGCTAATTTACAACCTAACACCAATGCAAAGATGTGCTACCATTAGCAACCCAGTCATGACTTCCTGACACTCTATCCTTACCCTCAGCACGGGGGCAAAAAGGCGATTTGAAGGAGATGCGACCTCATCACTCGCTTATAGTACCTACCTAGCCGCCTTTGCCATCTCAAGACCCCGATCAAGCCCTTTATTGACAGAGATAGGGCGAAGCAAAATGGACCTGCAATGAATATGCAACGCCATTTTTCACTCAGAATGATACTCATTCCTTTATCAGGATTATTCTATAACCATGACTCTTATATTTGCATGATTTATGAGTTATTGATTTAATTAACTCAGATGAATTAATATGTGGATGGTGTAGGTATCCAGGATTTGCTACCGATCAAACTTGTAACACCCGCATCTAGAGCCATAGAGCAATACTATAACGAGCTCGACTGAACTGCTCGTTTACAAAGCCACGCTCTTCGTCTAAAGAATGCTGTATAGCTCAAGGAGGATCCGGGATGACCATCCAATCCTTGGCTCACACGTGGCAGACCACAAGACAATTGAACATAAATCATTGAGTTACAAAGTCATAGTCCGACTCCAGATGGACGCGGTGTGACCGCCTACATGGCTCGATCCTATGCTCAACGCCACCAAATTACATGAATTCAAATAAAGGAGGCAACACTGCCTCTTAATTTGCTTACTTTTCAATCATAAAATTTGCTTTCACATGCTTTCCGAGTTACTGACGTGACTAATTCGTGCGGTGTGAATAATGCAGGTACCCGAAGTCTGGTGCTAACCATTCCTCCCGTAGACTGTTCGGAGGAACTCAAAGCCTTAGCAAATGCTCCAACTGCTTGTCCGACTGGTTTTAATCCTCGAAGCTTGGATTAAAATGTAAACCTAGGATGAGTTTGATGAGCGTGCATGATTGCCGACCGCTTGATCCATGACTCTAACTCTCCAGAGCTGAGAGAAAGTATAAAGGACGCAAAGATGACGTCCACAAGGCATGGCGGTGTACCATGATCGGAGCCGCCTGAGCAAAAGTCTAACCTTGGCGACCGCCAGGAGAATATAAAAGCGTCCATGATTTGGCGCTGAGAAAGGACTCTTACCCCGCTGAAGGATCGGGGAGCGATGGAACAGCTGAGTCCCAACTCTAACTCTCCAGAGTCGAGAGAGATTATAAAAGCGTCCATGATTTGGCGCTGAGAAAGGACTCTTACCCCGCTGAAGGATCGGGGAGCGATGGAACAGCTGAGTCCCAACTCTAACTCTCCGGAGTCGAGAGAGTATAAAAGCGTCTATGATTTAGCGCTGAGAACTTCTGCTCCGCTGAAGGATCGTTGAGCAGATCATGAACCGAGCTCGAACTCTAACCCGCTGAAGGATCGGGAGAGCATAAAAGCGCTAGAGATTCAGCGCCCTAGCGACTCTAACCCGCTGAAGGATCGGGAGAGTATAAAAGCGCTAGAGACTTAGCGCCTCGGGAAAATTTCTCCCCCGTTAAAGGATCGGGGGGGCAGGATGGAAGCTGATCCCAAATCCTCCATGTCCCGACATGGGGGCAACACAGTTATGGTCCTAATCAATCCTCAATAAGACCTGGCCAGGCACTAAGTTAATGATTGATTGGGGGCATGCCTATACATACATACTACTTTACTGCACTTTCACTTATAAGTTGCACTGATAACTTATAATGTTTCATGACTTGTTTGCTTATTTGCGTTTCAAATGTTTAAATGCATAACTAATTATGGAATGCTCGCAGGTACAGGATAATGCGAAAGGACTCTCACCCCGCTGAAGGATCGGGGAGCGACTGAACAGCTGAGTCTGAACTCTAACCTCGGCGAACGCCAGGAGAGTATAAAAGCGTCTCCGATTGAGCGCTGAGAAAGAACTCTTACCCCGCTGAAGGATCGGGGAGCGACAGAACAACTGAGTTCGAACTCTAACCTTGGCGACCGCCAGGAGAGTATGAAAGCGTCTATGATTAAGCGCTGAGAAAGGTGCTGTAGACTCAGCACCCCCCATAATTTCTGCTCCGCTGAAGGATCAGGAGAGTATAAATGCATGACGACATATGCCACTCAAGGGATCCTATCCCGTCACACGACTGGGACCAAGAATGAAAATGGAGCTCGAACCACTCGTTTCCGGGAAGGGGGGGCAGCACACGAACACAGCAGTACAAAAAGAAATGGAATTTCATTCACTAAGTACATACTCACAAAACAAAGCTGGACAAAATGCGAGATCCAAACTCGTACAACAACAGCAGACCAGTAGGGAATAACTAAAGGGCCGTGTCCAGAAGGATGACGTAGGCGTATAATTCTAAGCTGCCTGTGCGACTCACGGCGATGACAGAAAAAGAAGCCTGGATAGTGAATTATTCAGCGACATGTTATACAACTTCATACTCGCAACTGGAAGGACCCGGCGAGGCCCTGAGATTTTTTGATGTCTACCCTACCTTAGTACGATCTTGAACGATCATTGATTCCTTGGCCTTAATACGATTCGACGTAATCGTGGAATTCTAGACATTTATGAATTACAGGCTTCTTTTACCGTCCCAAACACGTCCTACTCCATGCTTGGATAGTATGATCGCTTGAATTCTGAAAGTGACTTCCTCTTCTCATGTATACATGTCTGAATTCGAAAGGGAAGTGATCCGACCGCATGTCTTTCGCACTTACCCTATAACTGGGGCCATGGCTATTGAAAATATTTACAAACGCATAACTTAAGTTCCTGTGTTTAACTTGTGTTGTGATCCTAACAGGTCCCCTTGAGGACCAAGAAACAAATGCAAAGAGAATGTCCATCTGTTGATCCCAACCGACTTCTAGAATGGGAAGCTCATATAAGGCTGGATATATCCCATACAGCAATTGGATAAGATGTAGCTATTTCGCCTCCAACCTCTCCCTTCATGCAGAAAGCAAGTGGGAACACCCGAGATGAACACGAATAAATCAGCAGTCACACAACGTGCAGCTTCGATTCAGAACGTCGTAGATGGAAACATGGGCGATGGAACGGCTACCTGCAACTTCCTAGATGAGAATGCAAGAATCACAATGAACTCAGATCATGCACAACTAGTTTTAACTCCAACTCGAATGAATACTCGAGCGACATTTCATACTCAGCTCCGAGAAAGAACGCAATAATTCGAAAAATAGGAACCCGGTCAGGTCAAATGACTCGAACCATGACCTGGGGGCAATATCGACGTGGAAACAAGAAATCAACAAAGACCCCCTTTGTAATCTCAAATTCGATGCTGGGGGCACCAGCCACGATCTTGATAATGTGCAACAATTCTTTGACGGTGATCTGCTCGCCAGTTTAATTCGGCACCTCTCGAGGAGCGGTACTCCTCTAGTTGATGTGGATAACGACAATCACAGCCCTCACACGTGGGACGTCAGGATCCCCTGTTATTCCCCTGGACTTTAAATTTTCTCTATATCAAGACTTTCTCAGAGATTTTGATGAATTCAACCCTGAAGTCGATAGACTTTCATGACAAAAAGGTGTTAGCGTCGAGACGAATGACCTAGATGCCTTCCTGACTAAAGAATGGGGTACCTTCTAATTCCTGAAACGATAAGGACAAAGGAAATGCCCTGGAAAACAATGACAAGAATGCGCAATTCCAAAGAGAATCTATACCACTTATCCAGCCCATGATCTTGTTTGTCAAGCACAATTGAACCGAGCATGAGAAAGGGACTCAATAAGACTGTGATAACCATTTCGGACTATGCTGAAGCATAAACGGTGGGGCCCAATTAACTTCATAACGACATTTATTCACTCGCATTCAACAACCTTACTTGACTCCGCAATTGATCTGATAAGAGTTTCCGAAGTCGCTGATGCCCGATGAGGCAATCCTCACTATCTGACTAAAGAAAAGAGATGTTATCAAAGAAAATGTGATTCGACCATTCGCATGTACAACTCGAACTCTTGCTGACTCAAGAAGAGCACAGGACAACTTGGGTCAACTAGAATAGCTGAACTTGCAACTCAGCTACGGCCTGAATCAACTGCAGAGAGTATAAGAGCTTAAAGACCGTATGCCCCAATGACTTAGCTCACCCCCACCGACGCTGGGGGCATAAGCATTAACTTCGCTTGTCCTCCAGTGGCCCTCATAGCATGAATGTCGATTCGCAAGCTGACATTGAATATGACCCTGGCCTGGCACATGACCCGAAATGTATACACTATATCTTCAGAATGTGACAGAATGCATCTTGCCCGTTCAAATGAGTCAGTTTACGGGTCAAGTGTGACTTCAAAGGTTTAAATCGCTGCTACACCGGATGGAAGGTGTGGCAAATTCCTCCACTGCCTTATGATAGTGACGATCGCACGAGCACTGGTTCACATGGTATCAACTACGTCTCTTACTGACTTGCATATGATTATTGAATTGCGAAGCAATCCAGAGCGATCGCGGATTCCTTTGACCACGATCCAGAGTGATCATGGCCTTCAGATTCCCTACTGTTACGATTCAATGCGATTTTAAGATCCTGGATCAATACCAAGATGATCCAAACTTGAATACAAATGACAAATTCATACGTTGATTCTGATATGCTTCGTCCCAATAGTCCAGTTGTTATCTCAAAGCCCAAAGATTCTTACATTGCCCCATGATTTGGTTGGCTACTTCATACATTGGCTCATATGAAAAAGAAAGTCCAACCCTGCCACGCGCTTGGCTTGCATAGAATAATGATGTTGTTTGGCAACGACCTGTGTGTGTAGAATCACGCTCGGGAGCCAACAATTTAGCATGACTTCTGACGGATGAATTAGATCTTTTAAATTTGACAAGGTTTAAACAATTTCTTGATCGTCTCGAATACTCCTCTCATAGAACTTAGCCTGATTAGCTCCAATGGAAGCAATGCAACAATTGGATAAAGCCTCCTCAAGGACAAATGATATTCTAGAAATATTTAGCTCAACATATTCAAAGCACATCTCATCCTCGATAAGATGTACTTTGGGGGGCAAAATGTTAGCCTGCTTTGTGACCAGGCTACCCAAAGCAAAGATCATGTTGACACACCTCTGGGTAAATGTTGCCTCATATGGAATCTCTGGATAACATCACTCTCCGACATTGGGGGCATCGTCAGAAGACACAAGGCAGTTTGTTAAAAATCACAACACCAATATAAACTGGTCCGAAACCCTTATCAAACGACCTCATTTGGATCTATTCACATCATATGCTTGTAGCCCTCTGAATAAGCTTCAGTTTGAGCTTTGGTTCGGCTCAATCGGACTTACGGTTTGAAAGTTATGCCCGTTTCCGTGAACGGGTCCAGATTAGCATCAACTCGTGTCATTCCTGGTCGGATCGCGTACCGTGGATCGTGGATACCGGATCGGATCGCCCCCTCTGTTTGCGGAGCGCCCTCAAGCCACGATCCGTCCACTCCAGCTCACAACCAAGCCTCAGATCGTGAAGCCCATATCACGAACCGAGCCCATATCACGAACCGATCACCGAACCTGCAGATACATGCACTGTTTTGACCTATTCTTAAGGCTATTCGATCTCCTACTTTTCCGGATCGCATGCCACGTGTCCTACCACGACCCAGTCCTCCCAGGAGCTTTCCTACAGCTATAAATACACCTTCTGATGGCATTTTCAGGGGACTTTTGGCATCTCCTCATCCATGGCTGCCATGGCCAGCACTTCTCCATGAATAACCACTATCTTTCTCAATGAATTCAATGGATTCGGAGAGAATTATTCATTGAATTCAAGTGATTGAAAGACAATATTCATTTTAATTGTAATATGTGAGTGAAATGAGAAAATATGAAGTGGACGTAGGCTCATTAACGCCGAACCACTATAAAAATCTCGTTGTCTTGCTTTTTTCTCTATTTTTCAGTTATTTCTTCATATCCTATGCTCAAAATACGACGATTTGGGTGTTAGGACCATTTTTTGGTCTAACAGCGACCAATAAGGGACGACTAGTATACGCCTTGTTGAGTGAAGTAAAGAGCCCCAGGTACCGGTCTAAGCCAGAGCATAAGGCCCAAACGGAAGGAATGGCGCGAAGCTGGAGTGATGATGGAGCGGTGGAACGATCCAGTATATTCTACCACAACTTAAACAAGTGTTAGGTTGGCGGGAATAAGTATGGACTCCCTTACGGTCGATTAGCTATCACTTCGAAGAAGGAGCGAAGCTCCTTTTAGTCGCTACCTCTCACTCATTTCGATGGGCTTATAGACCGGGACTTATTTCTGTTGATTAGTTGCCTTTGCTTGGTGTTGATGCGGATTGGTAATGACTGATTCTTGGTACTAATGCACCTACCGGTTGGTAAGCACCATATACCGAGAGAGGTAGCGACTAAAACCATTACAGCTAATAATTCTACCGTTCTGATTGGTTCTAGTAACGCTAATGAAGACATAATTGTTGATATTTCAGTAGGTAATGGTGTTAAGTCGACTACTTCGCTTAAAACCGGTATTCTCGGTTTACTTGCTTTAAGAATATGTTTCTCAGCAGGAGTTAAGTGCTTAGAGAATGCCATCACTAGAAACTGACTATACATCCCAGTGGTAACAAAATGTATCGAGACAAGAAGCAGACCTACTACTGGGAAGGGATGAAGAGAGACGTTGGGAAGTTTATATCCAAGTGCATAAACTACCGGTTAGTTAAAGCCGAGCAAAAGAAGCCTAGTGGTTTGTTACGGCCATTGGAAATTCCCGAATGGAAATGGGAACAAGTTTCGACGGATTTCATCGACAGTTTACCAAGGACTAGATCATGTCATTATGATTGTGGATCGATTGACCAAAAGTGCAAGGTTTATACCCATCAAGTCGAATAGAATGACAACTAAGTTAGCAGAACTGTATGTGAAGTGCGAAGTGAGATTTCATGGAGTAACCAAAGGTATCGTGAGTGACCGAGATCCATTATTTACTAGTGGGTTTTGGGAGTGCTTACAAAAGGCTTTAGGGTCAGAATTACATCTCAGTACCGCGTACCATCCCCAAACCGACGGTTAAACAGAGAGGGTGAATCATGTATTAGAGAATCTCTTGAGAGCTTGTATACTGGATTTTGGAGGTTCATGGGATGACCATTTGCATATGGTTGAGTTCGCGTATAATAATAGTTATCAATCCAGTATTGGTATGGCTCCATTTGAAGCTTTGTACGGATGAGCGTGCAACTCACCATCATGTTGGTTGGAGGCCGGTGAGAAATTTGTGCTTAGGCCAGATGTTATAAGAGAAACTTCTGATAAGATCAAAATTATTCAACAGCGAATGAAGAATGCCCAAGATAAGCAGAAGAGTTATGTTGATAAAAGACGAAGAGATTTTAAATTCTTCGTTGGCGACTTGGTATTCGTCAAAATTTCTTCGTTAAAGTGTGTGATTCGATTTGGTAGGAGAGGTAAATTGGCAACAAGGTTTGTTGGTCCATTCCCAGTTCTCGAATAAATTGGGAATTTAGCATATAAATTGAATTACCAGACAAGATGGTGGGAGTGCACAATGTATTTCATGTTTCCCAATTAAGAAAGTTCGTGCATGATTCTGATATGACTATTTCACCAGATCAGTTGGATGATATCGAAGTGGAATATGAGGCAGTTGGGAGCCACAACGATTCGTATTGTCGGACATGATACGAAGTAACTTCGAAGGACGACGGTGAAATTGGTTAAGGTCTAGTGGGGCGATAATGAGAATGAATGTACTTGGGAAACCGAGGAAAGCATAAGGAAGTCATACCCAGAACTCTTTGCCTGGTAAGGTTCTAATCGCCATAAAATTATTCCCTTATTAGTAAACCGCATGCTAGGATAGGCTTATTGTGTTGTTATGTATATTTGTTTGTTTGTAAATGGTTGATAGGCATGCGGGACCGTTTGTATGTTTGCTTAGTTAAGGAATTTCGGGGACGAAATTTCTTAAGGGGGGAAGAGTGTAATGACCCACATTCTACGCATCGGAGGATCGTAGAATATTTATTATATTTTCATACGAAGTAGTATGGTCTTGTAACTTTGGGGAACGACTATTAAGGTCATTTCCCATGTTCACGATTTTTGCCGATTTTTAAATGACCGTTCTACCCTTAGCAAATCTTGTTTCGCCTATAACTTTTGATCGCTAAGGATTTTTAACCTGAAATCACTTCCATTGGATTTGGATAATGGTTTACCTTTCCGTAGAGTGGTCACATTAATCAAACGGACTAACCATTTGGGAGATATGACTAAAATAAGGTTTGGAAGGTGAAAAACAACATAATTGGGATTAACGGGGTGATTAGCGGCTAGACTCATAACCCATTTCGTGATTGGGGTTATGGGAGGGCTAAAAAGAGTTAGAGGATGATTCATTTTCATTTTTCCAGCCGCCACTTACCTTCCTCTAACCCTAGTAATGGCCTCCACCTTCTAAATTCATCCCTAATCACTTCCTAATCACATAATAGCCAAATTTGCATCAAATTAAGGCGGATTAGCAAAGAAATTGAGATAGAGCTGCTGGAATACATTGGGATCCATGCCAAATCAGTTAGAGTTTCAGATCTTAGATTTATTTGCGGCTAAGGTGAGTGATTTGCACTTTTATTCACTAATTACGGCTAATTAGGGGTAGTGATAATTAGCGAAATTATGCATTATAAAAATGTGGAAAAATATGTAAAAATTATAAAATATTATTTTATGTCACTGGTGAAAATTTGGGTTAATTTGGATTAAGTTTGCTAATTCTATAGTTAAAACATGGTTAAGGGGATTAAGTGGAAAATCATGCTTTTGGGTATGTTTGATCTAAAATATTTCATGCGATTGATGTTTTAATGTTTTTAATTGATCCATATGTTGCTACTATTGTTTGGTATACCTTATGGTTGCATAGAAGAGTTATAATGATCGAAAACGTCGTCGAGAGGCGAAAATAGTTTATTGGAAAGTGGTGTAGGTTTTGGGTCGCACAGAGCGATACCTAGGGGAACGACCCCTAAGAAATGAGTGATACCTAGGATAGCGACCCCTAGGAAGTGAGCGATCCTAGGGGAGTGACCCCTAGGAAGTTAGCGATTCCCAGGGGAGTGAACCCTAGGAAGTAGGCGATTCCTAGTGGGGCGACCCCTAGGAAGGAAGCGATCCCTAGGGGGTGACCAACCCTAGGATAGCGAGCCGGTAAAGGAGGGTGAGACCCGATTTCGAAAGGATAGCCTAACAGTTTTGCTGGGGACGTGTGCAAAGGATTTATCGATATCTACAGCTTTGGTTTACAAATGAGAGAGGAGGCATGTAGACGAACCAGAGCTAGATGATGCATGGACTGGGAAGGGTTACTGGTTATAGACCAGAAGGGCATGGTCATGACAATTAGTTGTACGGAGTCCAGAAGGGCATGGACCCGTCATTGCCTCAATGGATTTGGTGATCAAAGTAGTGGATATCGTATGCTTTATGTACTGAGTGAGAAATGTGAGGATGATTTCTATATTTGATGTTTGCTATCACCATGACACGCACACCCCCATTTTACACTTTATGTTAGTGTTACCTTACAGTACTTTACATCCTGTTGTGCTAACTATTTGGTTGCAGGTTCAGGTATGATTGTTTATACCTGTTATTGCTTTATTTTGTTGCTATCGCTCTTACCAGACTTTTGTCTGACCCAGAGTTTTATATCTCTTCTAATTACTCTGTGTGCTCCTAAACGAGCAGAGTAGAGGCAGGTTAGGTGCTAATGCACGAGTAGCTGTCCGGAGACGAGCAGGAGGCTTCCACGTATTATATACATATATTCTCCCTGTGTTGTTGCTCGCCACTAATTTTGGCATTACTAGTGTACCTTTTCTATTTTTCTTTAGAGACAATACTTTGAAGTCGTAATAATAATGGTTTGGATCATAAGGTGTATTTTTAATTCCGCTACTCTGATGGTTATGGTTTAGTTTTCAGCTTATGTACTATCTCGCCTGTTTTATACCAGTTATGTTATTATTATATTTTCTTCCATGCGCTGTGAGATATACTACAGGTTCTTTATGATTCATAGTTTCAAAACCCTTTCTTCTGGCGACCATCCCGTGCTGGTCGGGCATTGGCACAATACATTTCGAGGGAAATGTCGGCTGGTTCAAGGCGGGTCGTCACACTTGTGTTGTTTCTTTTTCTGTTTACCTATAGCGCTTCACGATACTTAATGCATTCTATTAAGAGTGACATTAACGGACGTGGGGTGTCATAGAAAATATATTTTGGGCAAAATTATTTCATTTACCCTCTTTACAAAAAAATATCGCGTTAATTGCCAATTCAACTTGAACCGATCAACAACACAATACAAAAATTTTGTGTATAAAATTTACAAATATGCTCTCTCATATATATGCACTCAACTCAATTTAGGGTATTTCTAACCCCATCTCT
Source organism: Allium sativum (assembly GCA_030737875.1). Lineage (NCBI taxonomy): Eukaryota > Viridiplantae > Streptophyta > Magnoliopsida > Asparagales > Amaryllidaceae > Allium > Allium sativum. The sequence continues at coordinate 101,880,338 of CM060924.1, forward strand.
ATCGAGTTATACCATAGAGGCTAGGTTATTACTAAGCCATTGCTCTAATACCACTTGTGACGACCCAAATTTCCGGTACCTTTTGAGTTGACTATTTTAAAATTTGATTTGGACATAACTTACAATATATATGCTAAAATCTCGAATTTTTTTTCATTAGAAAAATTTAATCAAATAGATTCCAATGTTTCTGGTTTCACAGAATTCCGACTTAAAACGGATTCTATATATCCAATTGAAGTTCAAAACTCAATATTACAAACTACCACGCTGTTTCGAGTTCGTTTTAAATTAAATATAAATTTTAACGTTCAATCATTGTTAAATTAACAAATTCAATATCAAATCCATTAATATTCCAAATATAATATTTAAAACCAATTTAAATATTCGAATTCAGATGATCGGAAACTCCGGGTCGTTACAAGAAAAAATAATATTTACAGTATATCTGAAAATATATTGACAAGAAGTAAATGAAACATTTTTCTAAAAACCGATTCATTTGTCTCTTCAAGTAGAGTGACACATCTTAAGCTCCAAAAATCAAATCGTAAAAGCTCTCGAAGTCAAGCGTAGATCTGGAAAAGAGAATTTCATTTTCTTAAATACAGATAAGTTGGTTTGTTTCGATGATTTTTGCGGTATATTGAATAAATAGTTGAAATTCATGTTTAAATTCACCAATTTGAATATCAAATTTATCATTGAAAATTTGTTCAAAAATATTGATTTCAAAATCCAAATGGTGATTCAAATCTACACTCACAATTCAACTCATCTTCGAAAAGACCAAAAAATTTGTGTTCATCAAATTTATCGTCCTTTGTTGAATTATTAACAAATTCATTGCATGTATGATTTTCAAAGTCCAAAGTTGTTATTTGAAATTCGTTATTTTCAGAAAAAGGAAGATCGAGTTTTAAATTTTGCTCCATCTTCTCAAAAGAATTAAAATCCAAATTGATTAACATGTTTTCAACAACTTCATTTAGATTTTCATTTTTAATTTCAAGAGTTGCCGATTTTGGAAAAAGATATTTTCAGTTGCACCACACACTACACCATAACAACCAATTTGGCACAGATGGATGCAGAGGTATAATACGGGTAAAATCCGTATTATATTTGATGGTGCTCAGATCCATATCAAACTACGTTTTGCGATCCGCACCACCCCAAACACCCTAAATCTGATCGTCCATCAACGAAACCCTGGATTAGTTAATTTGATATGGCTTTGGGCCAAATCGAATCTGCATCATATTGTGCATCACATTAGGCACTCAGAATAAAAATTATGGCAGCTCCCTTTTCCATTTATTTTACTTTAATGGTGACCGAAAACCCAAATTAGGGTTTTCGGTCACCAAATCATTCATCCACCTTCGACAGGGACGAACAACCCTCTCCTTTGGTAGAAACGCAACAACCCTTCGTCTCTCTAGCCCTCCTTCGATAGTGCAGGTATGTATTTCAATTGAATTTTGGCATGCATGACTGATAGTAGGGAACAAATTGAAATCTTTATGTGATAGTTGATTGCTACTTTGTGTTAGTACTTCGTGTGTTAGCTGTTTTGATTGAATTGGTTTAAAAGTGTATTTGTGTAAGTGTGTTAGGGACGGATCTGTGGTTATACCTTGAAATCATAGAAATCAAATTTGAATCATGTTTTGTGATAATGTAAAAAATATCTGAATGTTTGTTAGATTGCGGTATAATTTTTGTTAGAATTTCCATTGGATATATGGCACAATTTTAGATTGTGGTATATCCTTGAAACAAAGAAATAACAATGAGTTAGTTTGCCATGATTTCATCGTCATCTGACTATTTGTTTGCCTTATACTTGAAATTTAAGTTGGGTTGTCTTATAACAAGTTTACTCTGTTTTGATGCTTTAACAAGTGTACTAAAAATATTTTAACAGGTTTGTTGAAAATTTTGGTAGATGGATGATTACTAGACTTTCTAGTTAATATTTTAATAGGCGACCCACTAAGTGGATGCATTTTAGCTCACGTGTAGGGTCGGGTATTCATGCTTATTAGCTTTATCCAAATGTTGGATGCTGCTGCACTTAACCTTAGTAAAAAGCTGCTTTCACTAGCAACTTTCCCTTAGTTTGTAGCAAAGACTTTAGTGTAAGTTATCTTGCACTACACAGTCTGCTTCAAAGAAACTGAAAGCTGCAAGTGAAAGCAACTTTTTCCAAAGGTTAAGTGAAGGGGCATTCGACATTTGGATAAAGCTAATAAGCATGGATTACTAACCCTGCACGTGAGCTAAAATGCATCCACCTAGTGGATCGCCCAGTAAATTCTTAATATGAAAGTCGAGTATATGTGTCATTCGACGATGATGATTCGATATCTTTAGACGTTGGAGCAGGTATATATTATTTTACCCTTATCTCTACGTAGTATCTTACATAAGAATTGAATGGGCATGTACTTGTGTGCACATCTTGAATATTCTTTTCGTTTATTTGTTCCTTTTTGTGTGTATAGGAGGATGTTCTGTATGATTGGGTAGGAACTACCGGTGTTGCAGAAGGTTACACTTCAGGTGATTCTTCTTTTGGGTTTGCATTTTTAATGGCTATCAATTTTCCACTCCTATGTACAGTTAATTTCATTTAAACGTCTATGGTCATAGCAAAAACATTTTACAATGTGTATTCATTCATTTCTGAAACATATACTAATCAACTACAAAAACACCTGGACGACGCTCGACTAGTCGCGATTAGTCGGCGACTAGTCTACTAATCGAGATCAAACCATCGACATGAAGTCAGGACTTGCTTTTTGTATGAATTTAGGCCGCATGGGTAGAAATTAGTCGAATAATCAACTAGTCGATTCGACTAGGTTGTTATTGGTTCCCAGTGAAGTATTTGTACATAAACACACTGATCGATTACCGTTAAATTACACAAACGCACTAATCGACACGATATGCCCTTCATTGTTATTGGTGTCCAATGAAATTACACAAGTCCAAAATATTGAAATTATCATCTAATCCATTATATTTGTAATGTGATTCCCTCAACTATACATCCAACTCTGATTCTTACGGTTCTATAACATCCAATTAGTCATCATTCGACATTTCAAACTCAGATATATATACCATGCGACATTGATTTTTTTGTTAGAACCATTGTTGTTATCACTTTTTCTACCAGAATTAACATTCAATGGTGCATTCTGAACATACTCTGCTGAATACAAATCTTGTAAAGAAGAGTTCTTGTATTTCATACTTTAGACTGATTCTACAGCAGGATAAATCTTTGGAATACAAAACTCAATTAGTTTCATTTTATATCTGTATTAACATACACGTAGCTCTATATTCATGTTTGCATCTTAGTCACAGTGAGTTACAATGTGGATCTACTGTCCAGCTGCGAAGTATTTGTAAATGATTTTTTGTATTTTATAGGTAGTCCTGTTGGAGATTATGGTGCTTTTGTGTTGCTGGAACTCAGGCTGCAGGCTATATATCACGATTCATTTTTGCTACCAAATGAAACTTGAACTCCAAGCTGGCTATCGCGCTCAATCTTCCCGGCCTCGACTGGAGTTTTATCAGGCTGTTATCTTTTTACCTCATTTTCGTTACTTCATAACATGATGAAAATCTTTGACAGTTTCCTTTTATTTTATACGTTTGTATGTACATCGTGTTATGACAAACCTTGTAATGCTTTGAGTATATATATATATATATATATATATATATAGTGTTATTCCTGTGTATACTTTATGGTATGTATGCTCTGTGTTATGAAAGATATGTGCTACAGTTTCTATTTTTATATATATACACACATATATGATATATATACATGTATATATATATATATATATGCACACACACATATAATTAGACACGGTCAAAGACCGTGTCTGATTAGACTTTAGATATGGCTAAAAGTTGTATGTTAATAAAGTGAGATACGGTTTGTAGCCGTATCTAATAATTTAACACGCCACTTTTTGCTACGGCTTTTTACCGTGCCCAACAACTTTAGATACGGCTAAAAACATAGTCTAATCAACATATATGGTGTAGTGACAATTGAAATTGTTCCCATTGGCAGAATCATTTGAAAAGTGATTCACATTTTGATTTTGAAACTCATTTTGGAGTTCGAAATTGAATTGGCAAGGGTTATAATCAAAATCATTTGAATTTGGAATTGAGTTTGAATTATGATTATTTTGAAAATTTTGACTTGAATTGTTGCACAAGTATGAAATATACCATTCATTCATTCTTTGAATTTCAAGTAAAGGTCCAATACTTGTTTCAAGATTTGAGTTTTGATCGTTAGTTTGAAAATCATGTCGTGCAAAATCCGAGTTATTTGCACAGTAGTGGTAATTAAAATATCCATATGAATTTGGCGTAAAATTATTTTTCACAACTATCATAAAATTCGTGCGAATGAGGAAATTCAAACGTTTTAAAAATATGGTTTTTTTTGAATTTTTCTTTTTAGATTTTGGATCTTTTTTTATTTTATTTTTGGATTTTTGAAGGGTTTTTTTATAAAACAAAATTCTTAAAGAAAAAGAGGAAAAAATTCTTTATAAATGATTTTTTTTCGTTTTTCATTTGAATTATTTTTTTTCGTTTTTTTATATATGCATGAACCTAATGCAACTATATGAATGCAAACTAATTGTTTACAAATTTTCTAAAATTATATATTGACGGTTAGATTAATTTCAACAAAAAAATTCTCTGCTACTTAACGGACAGGAGTTATCGGTGCACCAGGAATCACCCTAGCAATGCAGTCGAAGCTTTAAGTACCTTTAGAGAGGAACAACCAATATAATATTTACGAATCATCGTAATATTCATAGACGTTATTTCTCTACCGTAGTCTAGACACCGAGAAATAATTCGTTAGAACCGAATTTGTCAAAATATAACGATGTGTTTAGAAAAATAAAAACAAAATAAGACGAATGCAAAACAAAAATTAAACGTGAATTAACGATACGACTACAAATGAATTTTTATTTTTATTTTGGATTTTTTTTAATGCAAATGCAAGCAAGCAACAATGCAAGGAAAATAAAAACAAGGGTTAGAACACAATACCAGAGCATCTAGATTTTTATTAGAAATTTTTTTTTAGCAGCAAATTTTTTTAGCAAGCAAGCAATGCGGTTTTTTTAAGCAAGTGGTTCTCGTGAATTTCTGCAACCTGAAATGATTTTCATATAAGAGTCAAAGAAAAGCTCTTTTTTTTTTACTTTAAAGAAAATAAAATAAAAATAAAAATGTAGGATCAAACGAAAGAAAATCTAAACAGAAAAATTCAACTTTAATTGTCCTAACAAAAACGAATAAAATTAACTTACCTAAAAACAAACCAAGAACCAACCTTGTAACACCCCGTATTTTCGGAGAATATGTTAAGTAACAAATTAGAGAATACTTAATTATAAATGTGAGAATCAAGGGAAATGGGTTACGCCATTGCGTTCGTCTCCGAACTCTGCTTGAGATAGAGTCCGAGTTTGCGTGAATCGGACTCCGTTTGAAGAAGATATCTTTAAATTAAATATTGCAGTTAAACATGAAAAAGAGGAACGAGAAAAGAATAATGTTTAGCATTGTTCTAAGGTTTGTATGCAAAAGACTTAGTAGCTCATTTGGTTAGAACATGTGACTTGCATACAGAGGTACAAAGTTCGATCCTCACCAGTGCCATATTTTTTTAAGGGAATGGCTAAAAAGTGACTCATTGTGAACGCAATTCAAAAAGTGGTTTAGTGTTAAGATAGAAATTTATATATATATATATATATAGAATATATATATAGAAAATTTATATATATATACATATATATATAACACACACACACACACACACACACACACACACACATATATATATATATATATATATATATGTATATGACGCGTGCGCATCATGTGGCGCATTTTTGTTCAAGGATTGTTTTTTTTTTAACGTGACCATCTCTAATTGGTCTGAGTGACGAATTTTGACTCACTGCTGAGTCATCAGGGCTGAGTTGGCTGTTCTAGATAACTCTATCTTGTCTTAATGGTCTTGATTGAATCTGAGATGATCTGACGGCTCCTATTCAATCTAGTCTCTATAAAAGCAACCTAATACCTCACCCCTAAATCATATTAAAAATTGAACCTAGAGCCGTCATGCTGCCATTAGACAACCTAGAGTAGCGGCTACTTGAAGCTAACATAGAAACGAACCAAACTAGATCAAAACTAAATCAAAACAATGATTATCTACATCAAAGGCGAGCATGTCAACTCCAGAATTCAAATTTCAGAAGAATAAGACTTGCCTATATTTTGTAAGTATAGTTATATTTCTGATTTAAAACATTAATTGGAAGTCATGGCTTGTAAGAAACTGATATTAGAACAGTGCCTATTTGTTTATCTATGTGGATTCATGTTTATTCATGTGATTTTCCCTATGTTATATTCTTGTGTTGAAACTACTAGATGATGTTTATATATTTACATGAAATTATCATGTTTCGTAATTTCCACATGTCATATTCTTGTGATGAAACTAATTGGGAATGATGTTCTCATGTAGTATGTTTGTGGTTTTTATATGTTTACATGAAGCCATCATGTTTGTTGATTTTCCTAAAGTTATGCCGTATGCAAGTTCATGAGGCTAAGCTATGTTCACATAATCCTATATGTCTAAATTCACATGACTTTATGATTAGATATATATATGTTAATTTAAACATGTTTTTTTGTTAGATCCAAGTTAGATCTATATGTGTTAATTTAATGTAAGTTACATGTTTTTATGTTAGATGCAATTTAGATCTACATATGTTCATGGGTATGCAATTTAGATCTATATATGTTCATGGGTATGTAATTCAGATCTATGCTAGTTTTCGCAATTGTGATTAGTAGATCTAATTTATTCACACTTACATGCCGCATCAAGTTCATACATATATTTATATGTCAAGATTATATTTATATTGTATGCAAGTTGTATGACATGATTTCACAAAATTTATAAGAACCTATCATATCATGGTTAGAAACTTGGTGATTCCCTTATGCTATGTTGCATACAAGTTGTTAGGCTAAATAATGTTCGTACAACCTTATATGTTTAGATCTATAATTTTATAAGTTTAGATCTACAACCTTACATGTTTAGATCTATGTTAAGTAGATCAAATTCCATGCAAATTCACCCTTACAAGCCAAGTCTAGTTAGTGTAGATCTATGTAAAGTTCATATGCTTATGATTCATGCTAGTTTATTATCATATGCCAAATTTATATGTCGCATTTTTATGCTGTTGAAATATTACATGCTCTATGCTTTTCCCATTTTTTTTGAGTTTGGCTAAATATCGAGCCTAACATCATATGTAATTTTGTGGACGTACAACGAGGGTAACATTGGGGGAAAACATGAAATTAAACGTAATTGGCATGTTTGTCACATAATCATGTAAATGAATAGTGGCATGAAAATGGTATAATTTATATATCAAAAATTATGTATATGATTTAGAAGGAAAGTGGCCATGACAATAATTGATAATTTACATATAAACATGAAGGATAAATATGTAAATATAGTAAAAGACAAATATGCCTGACCCGAGGTTAGACCGAGTAGTGGTGTAAACCTGCCCGGAACCGACCGGCACATCTAGTGACTACAACAATACCTGTCTAATATGAGAGGTTAGCGCATCAAGCCCAAAAGAACCTGAGGTTAGACTGGGTTGTGGTGTAAACCTGCTCGGAACCGACCGGCACATCTAGTGACCACAACAATACCTGTCTAATGTGAGTGGTTGGTGCTTTAAATAATGAATTAAAGCTCATGAATAATCAAGCTAGAATGGTAGGGTTAAGTAACTGAGGTAACACTTAACCAACTTAACATGTTAACAAGACAGGATTGGTAGGGTTAAGTAATTAAGGAAACACTTAACCATTATAACATGTTAACTAGACAAGTGGGTGAGGTTAAGTAAATGCTTAACCAATTTAACATGTTAACTAAACTAGAAGGTGGGGTTAAGTAAACTTAGAACACTTAGTCGTTATAGCATGATGAATGAACAGGGTTAAGTTAATGAGAAACACTTAACCAATATTACTTGATGAACGAGTAAGGTTAGGGAATACTTAACCGATTTGACATGATATAGGGGTGGGTTAAGTCAACATGAACCGCTAGATAACACTTAACCAATTTATCTTAATATATGGGTGGGATAAGTCAACGTGAACTACTGGATAACACTTTACCAATTTAACATGACAAGTGAATGGGTTAAGTTAACTTGAATTGACTGATGACACTTAACCAATTCAACATGACGAGAAAAAGAACTAAGTAGTTAACCTTAGTTAAGAGGGCTAAGTAGTAAACCTTAGCTAAGAAAACGAATGATTCAGGAAACTAAGTAGTAAACCTTAATTAAGAGAACTAAGTAGTAAACCTTAGCCAAGAAAGCCACGTAGAACACGAGAAGGAGTGAACATCCGTCTGATCAGGAAGAAGGCTCCAACGGTCTAGGTTACGAAGCACGTGGCTTCGAGGGGACGTGAGGGTACTCTTGGTATCCCTCTGTGAGGTTGCAGATGATCCTCCTGGCCTCACAGAGGTTAAGGCTTGCGTTAGAAGAACCAAGAGTATGCCTTGGTTGTAATATGAGGCAACCTAAAGACTAGGATGAACCAGCGTGTGACGGCGATATCTAGATTAGCCCTGTGATAGCACGTCGTCGTCTACCTACCATCTTGAGTCAATCGAGCACGTGAAGCGGAAAGGCGGAGAACTCCAGCAGACCATATACTTGCTATCTAGTTATGGGTGAGGTTGGCCCATAGGTTTGTAGGGCATAGAGGGGCCTGCGTACAGTTCTCATTCTTGATTTTCTTGGGTGCCTTTCATTAGTTGAGGGAGGGGTCAAGTGGGACCATAGCCAAACACAGATAAAAGCAGACCTTAGCATATATCTGCCTCGATAGACAACTTAAAGCTCCCGACCGAGTTCCATGTTTCTTAATTAGCCCTGCCACGGGACTCGGGACGCACATATAGAGGACATGTGCAACTAGATAGCGAGAACGATTCACGACACATACGTGGGGAAAGTCTAGGAACAAATACCACTATGGGTAGTGTGTCCTAGACCAGAGGGCATCGTTCGATAGGTAGCATAATCCCTAGTTGGACCTAGGTCGCGTAAAACCCTGAATCCGAGAAGCATTCAATAGGTAGCATAAACCCCGGTGGCCCTGTGTAGCGTAAACCCTGGTTGAATCTAGGATGCGCTCGATAAGTAAACCCTAGTTTGATCTAGGTAACACTCGATGAATAAGGGACTGCATACACAATAAAAAGGGGATCATTTTATCATGAACACACGATGCTAGTTGAAACAGTCCTTAGTGGGTGCAGAGAAATAGAAGTGGGTGCGATTGCCAATTCCGTTAATCTTACCTTGTCTTGTTTTAGGATTATCTTATCACTATGGTATGGTTCTAAGTTCAGTTTGTTCATGTCATAGTCCTTTTCTTATTTACATGCTGAAGTATAACTGGACTTACCAAACTTATGTCTGACCTAGTTTGTTTTCGCCTCTTTTCTTCCATTCCCCCCCCCCTAGGTAGTCAGGGAGGGAATAGCTCAGCTCATTTTGGACCGTTACTCTTTCCGAGCTTGAAGATTCTTTGACGCATTGCTTTGAACTCCATTTTCTACTGCTATGGTTGGCTCATGCTTTATTTGGGAATATCATTGTCCGTTTATGCTTCTTTATTTTAAACAAGACAAATGCTTTGTTGTAATAAGTATTGGTGTTGTAAAACAATCTTTGTACAAGCTATTTTTAATCAATAAAGGTTATTTATTTTCCGCTGTTTTATTTGTCTGTCTTGTAATTTTTTTTCATCTTGTACCAAAAATGCTCCACCGAAGTTAAGGCATTCCCTTTGTGAGTGACCTTAACGGAGGTGGGATGTTACACTTGGTATCAGAGCTGAAGGTTACCAGATCAGATAAAAGAATTGAAAAATTATTTTCAAAACATTTTAAAAGAAGCATTTTCAAAAGAAAGGTTTTGTTTAAAAGGCATATTCCCCAAACCCATATGCACTATCTTTTGATCCTCTGTTTGAGTCCTTGTTTCCTTCTTTCCTGAGTTTCTGGGGCTCCTGGCTTTCTAGGAGGTAACCTCATCACCACATGGTTCTATAGGCTTGATAAGACTACGACACCTGACAAAGGGCGAAGAAGTGCCCAACTTACGTATATAGCTGCAGCAGTTTGACAAGGATGGCAAAGATGAGAATGAGGGAGTTCGGCTAAGGAGCACAACACAAGGATGAAGAACTCATGGATATAGACTTGGTTCACAAAGGAGGGGAGGAAAGAATAGTAAAACCTAAAACAAGAGGAAGTATCTTTATTTTGGTATAACGGGTCGTATAATTAAGGGCAAGGGCAAGAACAAAGGACAGGATTTTCCGGAAGGCAAGTGCATGCTCTCACTGTCAGCATACCTGAGAGAGAGGCAGTAAGACTTCTGTTGAAAGAGTTTTTCCTTTTTGATTATCCTATTAGTACCCCTTATGATTTTAGCATTCGTATATATATGCTTCCATAGATTCTCTGCACCTTAGTGCTTGTACAATAGAGGATCCCATTATTGTCTCAGATCCAATTTGTGGTTCGGCTCATTTATCTTTGGTTTGTAAGGATTTGAGATGCTTATGTTTCCGGATTTCATGGGCTATGGGTTGATTCTAGTCATGGATTGGTTAGCTAGTAATTGTGAAAGGAGGGTAGTTAGACTTTCGACTTGCCTCGGGAATACCCTCGAGATTTCATGCTATACTAAGGGATCAGTTTGTCTTAGCTACCTAGAATCACTTTAAGTATTTATCGACGATTTTCGATCCGTTGGAGTAGCCCATGAGTACGCAAGATGGTTTTGATTAGGGTAGGGGTTTTCCCCTTAAACTCGAGACAGACTTCCGCATATATCGAGTTGACAATGCAAAGCCAGTTATACGATCAACGACAGTTTTGGAGCAAGATTGGCGAGGATAGCCAAAGTCGGTTAAGTGCTCAATTGTTTGGTTGTTTTGCTAGTATCATCTCACATAAATCATCCAAATTTCGAGGAGGTATCCTTGGTTGCCTATCTGATATTGGTTTAGGCCTTTGGGGCTTGTACTTGAGGGATGTCGAGTTCGACAAGGATGGTTTGCGTGAGAGATATCGACCATCAGATGTGTGACAGGATGGATAAGCTAAGTAGAAGAGAGACCTCTAATCATCTTAGTATATATACTTGGTATCATGGTTAACATCTGTTCATCTTCGAAAGAGAGTTCGACAACATTGGATACCCTCTAGCATAGTAAGTGATCAAGGTCCTATCTTTACTAGTGGGATTTGGAAATGGAGGTCAAGAAGCTTCGCAATCATGAAGTTAAATTAGTTAAGGTACAGTGGAGTGAAGCTTAAGAATATGCGACCTAGAAGACTGAAGACTAGATACGCGCATCATACCCTTTTTAAGGTCGATCCTTAGGTAGAAGCCAATGGATGTAAACATGTGTTTGAGACATGTTATGCTTGGTAGATGCAAGTGGTTGCAAGTGTTTGTTGGTGGTTGCTCGTGAGTGCATATACACACACCTTAGGCACTAGATTGGCTCGGTCACTTTCTTATTACATGTGCATATATGTATTTGTGAAACTTGATGTATTATCATATAGACGATGAATTTGTATGAATGATTGTGCACTCATGTAGAAGTTATAAAATACGATTAGGAGTAGTTGCATACATGATGGACTCATGACACTGACATGATTTGCATTAAGGAGGTCAACTGAATCAGTAGACCGCCTGATTTTGCATTAGACAAGGACATATACACACACTATGCATATGATCATGAAAATCATTAGAAACCTTCTAAGGACAATGGATGCCTATGATTGGATGGTTGAGTAGATAGATGTTGGATGGTAGGATGAACATTCTTCCTAACTTAGAGATTTCGGGGACGAAATCCTTTAAAGGAGGGGAGAATGTAACACCCCGTATTTTTGGAAAATACGTTAAGTAACGAATTAGAGAATACTTAATTATAGATGTGAGAATCAAGGGAAACGGGTTACGCCATTGCGTTCGTCTCAGAATTCTTCTTGAGATAGAGTTCGAGTTTGCGTGAATCGGACTACGTATGAAGAAGATATCTTTAAATTAAATATTGCAGTAAAACATGAAAAAGAGGAACGAGAAAAGAATAATGTTTAGCATTGTTCTAAGGTTTGTAAGCAGAAGACTTAGTAGCTTATTTGGTTAGAACATGTGACTTGAATACAAGAGGTACAGAGTTCGATCCCCACCAGCGCCATTTTTTTGTTTTAAGGGAATGGCTAAAAAGTGGCTCAGTGTGAATGCAGTTCAAAAAGTGGTTTAGTGTTAAGATAGAAATATATATATATATATATATATATATATATATATATATATATGACGCGTGCGCATCATGTGGCGCATTTTTGTTCAAGGATTGTTTTTTTTGAACGTGACCTTCTCTAATTGGTCTGAGTGAGGAATTTTGACTCACTGCTCAGTCATCAGGGCTGAGTTGGCTGTTCTAGATTACTATATCTTGTCTTAATGGTCTTGATTGATTCTGAGATGATCTGACGGCTCCTATTCAGTCTAATCTCTATAAAAGCAACCTAATACCTCACCTCTAAATCATATTAAAAATTGAACCTAGAGCCGTCATGCTGCCATTAGACAACCTAGAGTAGCCGCCACTTGAAGATAACATAGAGATGAACCAAACTAAATCAAAACAACGATTGTCTACATCAAAGGCGAGCATTTCAACTCCAGAATTCAGATTTAAGAAAAACAAGACTTGCCTATATTTTGTAAGTACAGTTATATTTCCGATTTAAAACATTAATTAGAAGTCATGGCTTGTAAGAAACTGATATTAGAATGGTGCCTATTTGTTTATCTATGTGGATTCATGTTTATTCATGTGATTTTCCCTACGTTATATTCTTGTGTTGAAACTACTAGATGATGCTTATATATTTACATGAAATTATCATGTTTTGTAATTTCCCTATGTCATATTCTTGTGATGAAACTAATTGGGATTGATGTTCTCATGTAGTATGTTTGTGGTTTTTATATATTTACATGAAGCCATCATGTTTGTTGATTTTCCTAAAATTATGCCATATGCAAGTTCATGAGGCTAAGCTATGTTCACATAAACCTGTATGTCTAAATTCACATAACTTTATGATTAGATATATATATATGTTAATTTAAACATGTTTTTTTGTTAGATCCAAGTTAGACCTATATGTGTTAATTTAATGTAAGTTACATGTTTTTATGTTAGATGAAATTTAGATCTACATATGTTCATGGGTATGCAATTAAGATCTATGTATGTTCATGGGTATGTAATTCGGATCTATGCTAGTTCTCGCAATTGTGATTAGTAGATCTAATTTATTCACACTTACATGCCGCGTCAAGTTCATACATATATTTATATGTCAAGATTATATTTATATTGTATGCAAGTTGTATGACATGATTTCACAAAATTTATAAGAACCTATCATATCATGGTTAGAAACTTGGTGATTCCCTTATGCTATGTTGCATACAAGTTGTTAGGCTAAATAATGTTTGTACAACCTTATATGTTTAGATCTATAATTTTATATGTTTAGATCTACAACCTTACATGTTTAGATCTATGTTAAGTAGATCCAATTCCATGCAAATTCACCCTTACATGCCAAGTCTAGTTTGTGTAGATCTATGTAAAGTTCACATGCTTATGATTCATGCAAGTTTATTATCATATGCCAAATTTATATGTCGCATTTTTTATGCTGTTGAAATATTACATGCTCTATGCTTTTCCCTTTTTTTTCGAGTTAGGCTAAATATCGAGCCTAACACTATATGTAATTTTGTGAACGTACAACGAGGGTAACATTGGGTAAAAACATGAAATTAAACGTAATTGGCATGTTTGTCACATAATCATGTAAACGAATAGTGGCATGAATATGGTATAATTTATATACCAAAAATTATGTATATGATTTAGAAGGAAAGTGGGCCATGACAATAATTCATAATTTACATATAAACATGAAGGATAAATATGTAAATATAGTAAAAGACGAATATGCCTGACCCGAGGTTAGACTGAGTCGTGGTGTAAACCTACCCGGAACCGACCGGCACATCCAGTGGCCACAACAATACCTGTCTAATGTGAGAGGTTAGCGCATCAAGCCCAAAAGAACCCGAGGTTAGACTGAGTTATGGTGTAAACCTGCCCGAAACCGACCGGCACATCCAGTGACAACAACAATACCTGTCTAATGTGAGTGGTTGGTGCTTTAAATAATGAATTAAAGCTCATGAATAATCAAGCTAGAATGGTAGGGTTAAGTAACTGAGGTAACACTTAACCAACTTAACATGTTAACAAGACACGATTGGTAGGGTTAAGTAATTAAGGAAACACTTAACCATTATAACATGTTAACTAGACAAGTGGGTGAGGTTAAGTAAATGCTTAACCAATTTAACATGTTAACTAGACTAGAAGGTGGGGTTAAGTAAACTTAGAAAACTTAGCCGTTATAGCATGATGAATGAACAGGGTTAAGTTAATGAGAAACACTGAACCAATATAACTTGATGAACGAGTAAGGTTAGGGAATATTTAACCAATTTGACATGATATAGGGGTGGGTTAAGTCAACATGAACCGCCAAATAACACTTAACCAATTTGACTTAATATATGGGTGGGTTAAGTCAACGTGAACTGATGGATAACACTTAACCAATTTAACATGACAAGTGAATGGGTTAAGTTAACTTGAATTGACTGATGACACCTAACCAATTCAACATGACGAGAAAAAGAACAAAGTACTAAAACTTAGCTAAGTGGGCTAAGTAGTAAACCTTAGTTAAGAAAACGAATGATTCAGGAAACTAAGTAGTAAACCTTAGTTAAGAGAACTAAGTAGTAAACCTTAGTCAAGAAAGCCACGTAGAGCACGAGAAGGAGCGAACGTCCGTTCTGATTTGATCAGGAAGAAGGCTCCAACGGTCTGGGTTACGAAGCACGCGGCTTCGAGGGGACGAGAGGGTACTCTTGGTATCCCTCTGTGAGGTTGTAGATGATCCTCCTGGGCTCACAGAGGTTAAGGTCTGCGTTAGAAGAACCAAAAGTATGCCTTGGTTGCAATATAAGGCAACCTAAAGACTAGGATGGACCAGCGTGAGACGGCGATATCTAGATTAGCCCTGTGATAGCACGTCGTCGTCTACCTACCATCTTGAGTCAATTGAGCACATGAAGCGGAGAGGCAGAGAACTCCAACAGACCATATACTTGCTATCTAGTTATGGGTGAGGTTGGCCCATAGGATTGTGGGGCATAGAGCGGCCTGCGTACAGTTCTCATTCTTGATTTTCTTGGGTGCCTTTCATTAGTTGAGGGAGGGGTCAAGTGGGACCATAGCCACACACAGATAAAAGCAGACCTTAGCATATATCTGCCTCGGTAGACAACTTAAAGCCCCCGACCGAGTTCCGTGTTTCTTGATTAGCCCTTCCACGGGACTCGGGACGCACAAATAGAGGACATGTGCAACTAAACAGCGAGAACGATTCACAACACATATGTGTGGAAAGTCTAGGAACATATACCGCTCTAGGTAGTGTGTCCTAGACTAGAGTGCATCGTTCGATAGGTAGCATAATCCCTAGTTGGACCTAGGTCGCGTAAAACCCTGAATCCGAGAAGCATTCAATAGGTAGCATAAACCACAGCGGCTCTGGGTAGCGTAAACCCTGGTTGAATCTAGGAAGCGTTCGATAAGTAAAACCTAGTTGGATCTAGGTAACACTCGATGGATAAGGGACTGCATACACAATAAAAAGGGGATCATTTTATCATGAACACACGATGCTAGTGGAAACAGTCCTTAGTGGGTGCAGAGAAATAGAAGTGGGTGCGATAGCCAATTTCGTTAGTCTTACCTTGTCTTGTTTTTGGATTATCTTATCACTATAGTATGGTTCTAAGTTCAGTTTGTTCATTCATAGTCCTTTTCTTGTTTACATGCTGAAGTATAACTGGACTTACCGTACTTATGTCTGACCTAGTTTGTTTTCGTCTCTTTTCTTCCGTTTCCCCCCAGGTAGTCAGGGAGGGAATAGCTCAGCTCATTTTGGACCGTTACTCTTTCCGAGCTTGAAGATTCTTTAACGCATTGCTTTGAACTCCATTTTTTACTGCTATGGTTGGCTCATGCTTTATTTGGGAATATCATTGTCAGTTTATGCTTCTTTATTTTAAACAAGACAGATGCTTTATTGTAATAAGTATTGGTGTTGTAAAACAATCTTTGTACAAGATTTTTTTAATCAATAAAGGTTATTTATTTTCCGCTGCTTTATTTGTCTGTCTTGTAATTTTTCTGCATCTTGTACCAAAAATGCTCAACCGAAGTTAAGGCATTCCCTTTGTGACTGACCTTAACGGAGGTGGGGTGTTACAAACCTTGTCAAACTCAACCCACACGAACCTAAAGTTACACTTTTTTTTAATAATAAGTATGTATATGCTTCGGTCCACAAATATTCCCAGCCCACAAAAAGATCAAAAGCCTTTTATCCACTTAACACACGGAATCCAAAAAGAAAGGAACCGGTCACAACCAATAGAATGTTCCACAAAAAACACAAATTCTCAAAATGGAGCACAGAGAAATCGAAAAAGCCACGACTTTTCTTTCCTTGTAAATCGGTTGGAATATGGGTTCTCAATGAAGGGAGAACGCAAGTGATTTGAGTACTGTTTAATTTGAGGAGCAGATGAAGATGTCGGTTTTGATTTCGGGAGCTCGATTTGGTGTGAAATTTGTGGTTTTTCAGGTGGTTTTGTTTATGAGCGTAAGGGCTTTGTGGAAAGAAGGTGGGTATGGTATGCGTTTTGTGTTGGCCGGAAAGATTGAAGTATAGTGAATGTTATTTGTGGCATTTGGTTGAAAAGCAGTGAGTAATTTTGGTTTGTATGTGATTATTCCAAGATGACAGTGGTGAACAGGATGATAGTTTGTGGTGGATTGGTTGAGTAGATTGTTTGATAGGGTGTTAAAGAGGAGGATGTGCGATTGAACTGGTTGGTTGTGGTTGAAGAGTTATGCAAGGGGCTTTCGTGAGTGGTGATGTAGAGATCGGTGAGTCTGGTGGTTGACTGGTCGTTTATGCAGGTCTATGTGCAGTGGTGTATGGGGATAGTAAGTATGGTCGTGTATGGGTTTGGGTATATGATGTCTTATTGGTTTTGCTAGTGTTTTTGCTTGATGCAGTGGTTTGAAAATGGTGTGAATCAAGGTGTGAAGTTTGAAGAGTGATTGACAGAAAGAGGGATTGAATGTTAAGGAAGATGTGAGTAGAAAATAGAGGAGTTGTTCCAGTAAATTGCTATTGATTGTAATGTACCGTGCAAATGGAAACTGTGTCGGCAACAATGTGAAAGGGTTGAATGAGGTAGTGAGGTAGTAAGACAGTAAGGGTTTTGATGTGTTTGTTGAAGGTGGTGAGGTTGTGTATAGGTTTTCTTGTGATGGATGGAAATTGAAATGCAAATGGCAGAAGTGAAGAGTTGAATGGCAGTATTGTATGCATTGAAATGAAAATAGAATTTGTAGATTAAACTGAAATGAAATGTAGAAAGTCTTGTAAACAGTGCAATAAGGCTTGTAAACAATATAAAACAGAAAGTATGTAAATTTTGGTTTCAAATATGTGAGAAGTGGCAAAATCTGAGTTGAAACAAACATATACCAAAGGCTGAACAGAAAAGTAAAAATGCAATAGTGAATGCACAGGATTTTGAGATAATGAACAAGTGCACAGGAACTGAAAATGCCCAACACACTGAAAATAGAAAAATGCATGGTTCAGAGTTCTTTTTCTTTTTTCCTTTTAATAAAGAAAACAGCAAATGCAAAATGCAATCAAAACAAACAACACTAACCAAATGATATGCACAAAGAACTGAAAGTGAAAACAACAAAAACATTTCTTTTAGATGCTCATAAAAAAGGAACAAGAGGATGAAAACAGTACACAGCAACACACTAATAGGAAAAACACAAATCAAACAAAGAACAATTTTTTTTTCTTTTTCAAAGAAAGAAGAAGGAACGAGAGACAAAAGGATTTTTTTTAGAGAAAAGAAGAAAGAGACAATTAAAACAAACACATAAATATATACAAACAAACAATGCAGAAAACAAAATCACAAATGAACACAATCTCAAGTGACAAGCGCAATTTTATTTAAGAAGATCAAAAACAAGAAAATTAATTCAAAGAATAAAACTAAAATTAAGTTCTCTCCCTGGCAACGACGCCAAAAACTTGTTCGACAATGAATATTCTATCAATTAGAAAACCGTCACGTAGTGTAATCAACCACAAGCGCACGGCGTACACTTGTAGTACGTTAGCGAGTACGGGTCGATCCACGGGGAAAGAAGTAAATTTAGATTCTACTCGATCAAATTAAACCTATGTTAAGAGAAATGTTAACTAACTACAACTAAACTAGCAAACTAAAATTGATAAAAACTATGAGATTAAATGACAACTTAGGAATAATTCCTGTAACGACCCGCCTTTTTGACCGCTTCAAATTGGTAATTAAGCCAACTTAGAACGTTCAAATTGACAGATCGTTATTAGCTTACAGAGTTTAAAAGATAGAATCAACCCACAAAATCAATAGATAATACAGTATTTGACAACAAAATAAATTTTTATTTATAAATTGAAATTTTGAATATGTTTACATACAGCGGAATATAAAGTACAGTTTGCATACAAAAATATTTACTAGTTAAAGATCTTCAGAGTGCGCCGTCTTTGGAATCCCCAGCTTCGCTAATCTTCGAATCCTATGCTGTAATCTTTAAAACCTGTAACGCTCAGGGTCTGACTCGAGCGTCCCATGCAAAAACATAAAAACACTCGAGTCAGGATTAATCATAGTTCAAGTAAATTAATTTTAATATAAACCGAAATATAATAGTCATTCCCGACATCGAAATCTTAAATGAAATAAATAGGTGTGATAGTTGTTCAGGTGAAGCCCGACAAACATGCGTGGTGCACGGGTCAGGTGTCCATGAACAACAAGGGGAACAATGCATACATCGGCCATCAGCATGATTTAAGAATGGGTTCAAAAAGTGCCCAACAACATGACTGTACACTTGGTTTCACCAACTGATTTGGTGAACAATAGGGTTCAAAATGTTTTCACTTCAGTGACAATGGTCCATGCAGAATGAAGTAAAATCTAAGCCATGAAAGGCAGTATGTGTGTGAGGCCAGTAACTGGTTCAAATTCATAGGAGCATAAGCAAGAAATACTGCAGCAACTATATAATGACAACAAATTCACCTCATAAGGGTTCAGCAATAGGAAATTTACGCCAATCAGCTATTTGCGTAGTCAAAGTGAACATTTTATTCTTTTTTTTATCAAATGACTACTGAAATCAATGGTCGAGAAAACAAGGAACGACCTCACAGGCTACTCCGCCATTTGTTAGTATATGATGGTCAGTGAAAATGGTACATATTCAGGTATTTAAAACAAAGCTCGGCAAAACAGCACATAACGCATATAGTTTCAGTAATTCATTAACATATAGTGTCAGCAATACATTAGGTTAAACATCATGTTATGGTTTTAACATTCACATATGTTTCAGTCACATATACATGCTATAGGAGAGTGAACAAGTAACCAGACAGGGAATAGCAAAGATATCCATCAAGTCTAGGTTATATTCAATACGACAGATATGTATATTGGTACCACACACACATATGCACATACGTACACATATACACTTATATAAGTAACCGGGGTGGCAGCTCATATTCCGATGAGTAGAACGGGATATAGACTAGGATAATTTTGCTTAGTTCATCAAAACAATTTGGGTAATGAAATAACACTGCATATGACAACAGCAAGTCCCAAGATAGTTTCGTCCTTTATATCAAGCTAACAAGGGTCTAACAGTGCAAGTACAGTCTCTGTTTACATATACACAATAAAACTCGTATACAAGTGTATGTAATTGGTTGGCAAATATGTGTATATACAGATGATAGCAACATGTGTATGTATTGATGGCAGCAAATATTCAATATCATGGTTAATATCATGGTAACATAACCTTATGTTAAAGAACTGGGTAAAGTGTAGACATGGAATCAAATTTCATATATGTATAGTGTAACAATGCTATAATTTTAACAAATCCAAGTGGACGGATGAACATCATTTCATTATAGTGTTGTATGAACCCAAGCAACCAAGTATCTCAAATTATTACAAGCCTGCTATGCAGGATAACTAGTAGGAATAAATTATAAACTTGGCTGATGCATGACAAAACACAAAATTTTAATTGGTAAAATTCATGAAGCAAGTAAATGGTTGATATCATGTATGGTTATATGGCATGCAATACAAAGTCAACTATCATATTTAAATGATTATCAAGATGGCAGTCATTTAGTTATTTTTTTTTATCCTCCATCTTGTTTAAATATAGTTCTTCATTCTGCATGTTAAATTTGGATTCCTGACTAATTTCTTATCATATAGATGAACATGACTCGAAGGTGCATACCCAAAGACTGGAACAAATGCCCAGTATCCCATATAGACATAATTGCGTAAGAAACAGGGGTCTGTTGAAATACAATAGAAACATGTATATCTCTATATCAGGTTCCCAAAATAGTGAGATTTTAATTGACCAAATGAGGCAGAACACGCATAGACGCCCACACATGCAAATCAATTTAAACTGGAACTAAAATAGCCGAAAAATATTAGAACACAAAACAGGAAAGAGAGGGCATAACTTGGCCATGACAGTGAACACCACTCAACATTGAACTAGTGTAACACTAATGAGCCAAATATGACAAATTATTTCAGATTTCAGGTACTACAAGCCCGTTGTACATGCATGTACAATTCGAGTTTAAAACAACCCATGATGCCTCCCAGTTTATAGTTTTACCCAAAATAATTTAACATGGTGGATATATATAAATAGTTCGAATCAGACAACCCCCAAGTATGAACATCTAAATCTGGGTGACAAACATCAGTTTAAATTGATTTGGACCTAAATCTGTTTTAAATAAGTAATTCAGGTTCAGTGGAACATAAATCAGTTTATCAACTTATTCAAATGTAAGTCTGTCTTTCTAAACACACATATAATTCCATCCGGTGTCAATTCATTCAGATCGGGTTGGCCAGTCAAAGTATCATCAAAATAAATCACCCAACAACACCCATTTAAGGCAGATAATCACAACGAAATTAACTATTATATTATAGTTTAAATATCGAATTAATCTACTTGTACTTATGCTTAATCGTGAGTGAGATGCTCACCTTACACAACGTGAATAAACGGGTTCAAGCAATGGATTTCAGGGTCGAGCAGCCGCACTGGAAACAGCTCCGGCTTTGGATGACTTACGATGGCGAGGGAGGTTCCCAAATTTTTCCGACGGTCCTGAAGCTTCTGAAGGAGTGATTTGATTGAAGGACGGTGGGTTGATGCTTGCGTGATGCAGGATGGCAGAAGCAGTCGGCGCGGCGTTCGATTGAGCAAGGAAGATGGCTCGACTGGATCTGGAAAGAAAAGGAGGCGACTTCACGATTTTTGGAGGAGGATGAGGTGACTTGCGATTTAATTTGAAGAGGAGGACGGAAAATCATGGTGATAATGGCCAGCGAAGAGAGGGATGAAAGCATCCATTATTCATTGATTTAGGAAAAGGGGAGAAATCGATTTTTCTGGAGGAAATGGATGAGTAGCGAGAATTTTTATAGAAGAGGACCCGTGGTTAGCAAGTTTTCGTGGGAGCCACGGAACCAATAGTGTGTATATGAAGAAATCCAAAACCGTGGAACGCAAGTAATTGTGAGGTAGGCTGAACTGGGTGAGTGTTTTTCTGCGTTCTAAATTACTTAGTTCTTAAGGAAAATTTTATTCTACCGCAATTTGCATTACCCGTTTTATTTTTATTTCGTCACCACTGAAACTTCACATGCTACTCCATTTTCATATTTCAAATCTAGTAAAAATTTATTGGTCGAAATCCGACATTGTTTACACAACATTTTATTTTTATTTAAATTTATTTATCGTTTCCCTGATTGTTCATTTATCGACAAGTCCGCTTCATTTTAGATTTGAATCGTCAAATCGCAAATACACACATCTCTAAACCAATTCCTATATATTTCAACAAATAAAAATTCTTCAATTAATGTCAACTACGCTTATCTTTAAATTCAATTATTTTCCCAGCTGAGTTTCAAATCCAATTCAAATACTCCACAATATTCAATACTAAATATTTGATTCCATCTGATCATATTCTAAATTAAATCTTGAATTCAATCCATATACAAAACAATATATTTAATTTTTAATTCCAATATCAATATAAGTTCTTTAATTGATAGTATATTCCAATCGTCGAAATTTCTTGGTCGTTACATTCTTCCCCCCTTTAAAACTTTTCGTCCTCGAAAAGGAGAGATCGCTAGAGTTATATCAACGTGCTCCTAATTTCATATTTGGGTGAAAACTTTCCACTACTACTTCAAATATCGATATTTAAGCTATCAACCATCATGTCCAATAAATTTGGAAAATCGCATTTTCTTTCAAAATTAATCTATTTTTTTAAATTTCAAATCCCGCTACTCATCTTTCAATATCTACTTATTCGTCGTTTCACAAGTTCAACTCCATCTCCTTATATTCAACTCTATTGAATCTTTCACAACACTCACTGGAGAGTGTAAATAACATTTCATTTCCAAGTTACACTTGTTGACTTGAAAATTTCCAAAATTCCGAGTCTTTCATTAATTTTTTTTCATAAAAACATCCCAAAATTCATAGTGAAAATATTCGTATTATTATCTCAAAGTTGTGGGACTCGAAAATACTTTGAAATTTTCTTGTCTTAAATTCAAATTATTAATTTGAAAATATTTGATAACTCGAAGCTTGACAAGTCTATTGTCGTTCTCACAGATATTAGGCATACGCTGGCCAGGCGCACGACTAAAATCTCCAAGTACTACATATATCCTTGCTTCAACTTCCAGTGAAAAATATTTCAAAAATTCCTTTAAAAACAGATACGGAAAGTACCAATGTGATATTGATATGTTGATTGTTCATGAATCGCAGATACACAATGGTTTCGTCTGAATCCCCCAGAAAATATCCGTATCCGTAGGAATTCACTTCCCTGCGAATTTCGTCATGGACAGATAACGGAAGATATTTTAAGAATTAAAAGACATTCTGAGGTCACTGAGCGTTGATTGCTCTGTCCCAGAATCACGGAAACAAATCAAGGAATTATGAAGATACTACAAGTCACGAGGACAAAACAAGTCCCAAAGACAAATCAGGTCACGAAGACCAATCAAGTCACGAAGACTAACTGCTGCATCAAACAGGTGGCTCACTATCAATAAGATATCTCAAATATTTTGGACCGCAGGTACACAATGGTTACGCCTGAGTCCCCCAGGAAATATCCATACCCGTAAGCTTTCACAGCTCTGCGGATTACGCCCTTACATTCGACTGTAGATCGCAGCAGTCACAATGGTTACGCTTGGTTCCCCCAAGAAACATCCGTCCGCCATAGGCTATCTGCAGCCCTGCGAATTTCGCTACACGGCCGAATTCCAACGACTCTAGATTGCAGTGATCACAATGGTTACGCCTGATTCCCTCAAGAAACATCCGACCGCCGTAGGCTATCTGCAGCCCTGCGAATTACGCTAGCAGTCGTGCTCAATGGTAACTCATGAGTTTTATGCCCAGACAACCTACTTCCACCAGCAGCATATCTCAACCAAGCTCGAAATTCAAGAGAAGGAAGGTACTTTCCTTATCTTTTACTTTGAAAAACATACTATACTATATATATATAATATTTTATTTCATAAACCATACTTATGTCATTTACATAAGATTTTCTTCCCAAATCATATTTCAAACATCTTGTCTTATATAAATTCCGTTATATAAGATTTTATTTTAATCAATTACCTTTCAATCCAAAAAAAAATTCAATTCACTATATTTTCCCATACAAGTTATGAAATCACATTTCTCTAATACCCAAAATCGAATATTCTCAAAATTCATTCCGATTTCAAAATTTTAGCTTTGATCTATTAACTACTTCAAATACTTGATGTCCTTTCCAACTCGGATTTATAGATCTATTGGTTATAAACCAATTTTTCTTCCAGATTTCCAATTATTAGGTTTATCACCCAAATTTTTGTGTTTTCAAAATTCCAGAATTTTCATTCTTGTAACAAAATTTTCATTCACACAATTACTCTTTCACATCCATCGACTGTAAATTAGTAAGCGAACCACTCTCTAAGTATCAATCCCGAAGGCCGGAACCAACATCAGATTGACACTTAGAAAGTCATCCAACTTGACCAATCTCCGGTTAGTTTCCACTTTCTTAACTTCACTTTCTTATCAAATTATTTCTCACGTAACTCTCGAATTCAGTTTACGAATCTACTTTTATGAAAACCATTTATTATAACAATATCAATATAATTTCTACTCAGAAATATTTTATTTTCAAGATTTCAAATAACCTTATAAGATTAAACCAATAATAGCAACTTCATAGAGTTCAAAATCTTTCATAACCATTCCATTCAAATAATTATACATAGTCTTTTTTTTTTTTTTGATCTATTCCAAATACCTACATAGGAGTTTAAGAATTACAACGATAATATTACGAAACAGAGCTGACTTAACTAGGATTCACAATCTTCGAGGATTTTCTGCTTTTCGATCGATGATCCACATCTTTGCGTAAACTACTTTCATGATATTCATGGTTCTGGAGTCTCCACAAAAAGATTTGTGCATTCCTCATCCACATGACCCCACTCCTTGCAGTTCTTACAATAATACGAGATGGAGCCATCTTTCTCTACATACTTCACAGTTTTTTTCTCTAGCGGAGCGCAATATTGTCTGTCTTCCTTGTTGTCTCTCGGAACAATTTCGAGCTATATGTCCAACTTGCTTACAATGATAACAAGTGATTGGTTCCTCAGACGTCTCAGCAATGGCAGGCCTCTTCTTCCTCACTTTGAGACAACGACTGGGAAAATGTCCCTTCTTTCTACATTTAAAACAGAAAATATTGGGTCGATAAATTTTTCCTTCTTTCTTCTTTCCCTTGTCTCTCTCTCCGCACGTAGCCGCATAATGTCCCTTTTTCTGACATCTGTAACAAATGACATTGTCATAGGGGCCGGCTGTCTGTTTTTCCTTAATTCTCTTCTCGTATTCCATCATTACTTCTTCCTTTCTTTTACGTTCTGCTGCTCTTCGTTCTCGACGTGCGGCTTTTTGCTCTTCAGTCCTCACCATTCTGATTTTTCAGAACTCGTTAGTCCCTCACGGTTTTCGGGAAAACATTTCCAATTATCATATTCATATTTTTACAATTTTATGAAATCTCTTATTATTTTTGGGAAAACATTTCAATATATTTGCAAATCTTCATTTTCTGACGAAAATGTACTTTATCCTCTTGAAAACATTTCTAAATTCGTAATTTGGATTCAACAGATGTTAAATACAACATCGTTATTCCCACATACTTGTTGACACTTACTAGCTTTCTTCACTTAACCCCTTTTTATTTTATTTCATCAACTTATATTCTTAATTTCAAAATAAACTTCATCGTTGCTTCTTTGAAATGATTTCAAATTTTCCCTTTTCTATTCAAACTGAACTCTTATTTACAATCAACTTCAATTATCTTTGATTTCTAAAATTCACGCTTAACAAAGTAAATTCGTTGATTCTCTTCCACTTATCTACCTTAGATACCATCTGATGATGGATTCGAGATTCAAATCCTAAGGGAACTTATTGAAGAATAATTCCCGCAAACCTGGATTCGAAGACTTCTGAAGACTGGGAATTCCGAACAAAATTTTAAATCTCAAAATAAATTTTTATTTCCGCTGTATTAATTTCAAAACACTAGTTTCAAAATATTTGATATTTCAAAATAATTATTTTTCAAAATCGCTTTATTTTCAAGATCCGTTTTAAACTCAATAAGCTAAGCTTTGAATAAACCAAAGCTCTGATACCACTTGTAACGACCACGAGATTCGAGTAGGCTTTTCAACCATCCTCTCCTCCCTCGGCACTGGGCTAACCTCCCAGCGTGGCTTACAGAGATACCTCAGAACTGCTTTTACGGCCAGCCTCTCGACTCGACCAACCCACATTGTCGGGAGATGTAGGGGTAAGAGTCTCCCGTTCGCCACCAAACGCGAAGCGAGAACCCCCTATCATCCGTACCAATTAAGCAACCAGCTCTGATACCACTTGTAATGACCCGCCTTTTTGACCGCTTCAAATTGGTAATTAAGCCAACTTAGAACGTTCAAATTGACAGATCGTTATTAGCTTACAGAGTTTAAAAGATAGAATCAACCCACAAAATCAATAGATAATACAGTATTTGACAACAAAATAAATTTTTATTTATAAATTGAAATTTTGAATATGTTTACATACAGCGGAATATAAAGTACGGTTTGCATACAAAAATATTTACTAGTTAAAGATCTTCAGAGTGCGCCGTCTTTGGAATCCCCAGCTTCGCTAATCTTCGAATCCTATGCTGTAATCTTTAAAACCTGTAACGCTTAGGGTCTGACTCGAGCGTCCCATGCAAAAACATAAAAACACTCGAGTCAGGATTAATCATAGTTCAAGTAAATTAATTTTAATATAAACCGAAATATAATAGTCATTCCCGACATCGAAATCTTAAATGAAATAAATAGGTGTGATAGTTGTTCAGGTGAAGCCCGACAAACATGCGTGGTGCACGGGTCAGGTGTCCATGAACAACAAGGGGAACAATGCATACATCGGCCATCAGCATGATTTAAGAATGGGTTCAAAAAGTGCCCAACAACATGACTGTACACTTGGTTTCACCAACTGATTTAGTGAACAATAGGGTTCAAAATGTTTTCACTTCAGTGACAATGGTCCATGCAGAATGAAGTAAAATCTAAGCCATGAAAGGCAGTATGTGTGTGAGGCCAGTAACTGGTTCAAATTCATAGGAGCATAAGCAAGAAATACTGCAGCAACTATATAATGACAACAAATTCACCTCATAAGGGTTCAGCAATAGGAAATTTACGCCAATCAGCTATTTGCTTAGTCAAAGTGAACATTTTATTCTTTTTTTTTATCAAATGACTACTGAAATCAATGGTCGAGAAAACAAGGAACGACCTCACAGGCTACTCCGCCATTTGTTAGTATATGATGGTCAGTGAAAATGGTACATATTCAGGTATTTAAAACAAAGCTCGGCAAAACAGCACATAACGCATATAGTTTCAGTAATTCATTAACATATAGTGTCAGCAATACATTAGGTTAAACATCATGTTATGGTTTTAACATTCACATATGTTTCAGTCACATATACGTGCTATAGGAGAGTGAACAAGTAACCAGACAGGGAATAGCAAAAATATCCATCAAGTCTAGGTTATATTCAATACGACAGATATGTATATTGGTACCACACACACATATGCACATACGTACACATATACACTTATATAAGTAACCGGGGTGGCAGCTCATATTCCGATGAGTAGAACGGGATATAGACTAGGATAATTTTGCTTAGTTCATCAAAACAATTTGGGTAATGAAATAACACTGCATATGACAACAGCAAGTCCCAAGATAGTTTCGTCCTTTATATCAAGCTAACAAGGGTCTAACAGTGCAAGTACAGTCTCTGTTTACATATACACAATAAAACTCGTATACAAGTGTATGTAATTGGTTGGCAAATATGTGTATATACAGATGATAGCAACATGTGTATGTATTGATGGCAGCAAATATTCAATATCATGGTTAATATCATGGTAACATAACCTTATGTTAAAGAACTGGGTAAAGTGTAGACATGGAATCAAATTTCATATATGTATAGTGTAACAATGCTATAATTTTAACAAATCCAAGTGGACGGGTGAACATCATTTCATTATAGTGTTGTATGAACCCAAGCAACCAAGTATCTCAAATTATTACAAGCCTGCTATGCAGGATAACTAGTAGGAATAAATTATAAACTTGGCTGATGCATGACAAAACACAAAATTTTAATTGGTAAAATTCATGAAGCAAGTAAATGGTTGATATCATGTATGGTTATATGGCATGCAATACAAAGTCAACTATCATATTTAAATGATTATCAAGATGGCAGTCATTTAGTTATTTTTTTTTATCCTCCATCTTGTTTAAATATAGTTCTTCATTCTGCATGTTAAATTTGGATTGCTGACTAATTTCTTATCGTATAGATGAACATGACTCGAAGGTGCATACCCAAAGACTGGAACAAATGCCCAGTATCCCATATAGACATAATTGCGTAAGAAACAGGGGTCTGTTGAAATACAATAGAAACATGTATATCTCTATATCAGGTTCCCAAAATAGTGAGATTTTAATTGACCAAATGAGGCAGAACACGCATAGACGCCCACACATGCAAATCAATTTAAACTGGAACTAAAATAGCCGAAAAATATTAGAACACAAAACAGGAAAGAGAGGGCATAACTTGGCCATGACAGTGAACACCACTCAACATTGAACTAGTGTAACACTAATGAGCCAAATATGACAAATTATTTCAGATTTCAGGTACTACAAGCCCGTTGTACATGCATGTACAATTCGAGTTTAAAACAACCCATGATGCCTCCCAGTTTATAGTTTTACCCAAAATAATTTAACATGGTGGATATATATAAATAGTTCGAATCAGACAACCCCCAAGTATGAACATCTAAATCTGGGTGACAAACATCAGTTTAAATTGATTTGGACCTAAATCTGTTTTAAATAAGTAATTCAGGTTCAGTGGAACATAAATCAGTTTATCAACTTATTCAAATGTAAGTCTGTCTTTCTAAACACACATATAATTCCATCCGGTGTCAATTCATTCAGATCGGGTTGGCCAGTCAAAGTATCATCAAAATAAATCACCCAACAACACCCATTTAAGGCAGATAATCACAACGAAATTAACTATTATATTATAGTTTAAATATCGAATTAATCTACTTGTACTTATGCTTAATCGTGAGTGAGATGCTCACCTTACACAACGTGAATAAACGGGTTCAAGCAATGGATTTCAGGGTCGAGCAGCCGCACTGGAAACAGCTCCGGCTTTGGATGACTTACGATGGCGAGGGAGGTTCCCAAATTTTTCCGACGGTCCTGAAGCTTCTGAAGGAGTGATTTGATTGAAGGACGGTGGGTTGATGCTTGCGTGATGCAGGATGGCAGAAGCAGTCGGCGCGGCGTTCGATTGAGCAAGGAAGATGGCTCGACTGGATCTGGAAAGAAAAGGAGGCGACTTCACGATTTTTGGAGGAGGATGAGGTGACTTGCGATTTAATTTGAAGAGGAGGACGGAAAATCATGGTGATAATGGCCAGCGAAGAGAGGGATGAAAGCATCCATTATTCATTGATTTAGGAAAAGGGGAGAAATCGATTTTTCTGGAGGAAATGGATGAGTAGCGAGAATTTTTATAGAAGAGGACCCGTGGTTAGCAAGTTTTCGTGGGAGCCACGGAACCAATAGTGTGTACATGAAGAAATCCAAAACCGTGGAACGCAAGTAATTGTGAGGTAGGCTGAACTGGGTGAGTGTTTTTCTGCGTTCTAAATTACTTAGTTCTTAAGGAAAATTTTATTCTACCGCAATTTGCATTACCCGTTTTATTTTTATTCCGTCACCACTGAAACTTCACATGCTACTCCATTTTCATATTTCAAATCCAGTAAAAATTTATTGGTCGAAATCCGACATTGTTTACACAACATTTTATTTTTATTTAAATTTATTTATCGTTTCCCTGATTGTTCATTTATCGACAAGTCCGCTTCATTTTAGATTTGAATGGTCAAATCGCAAATACACACATCTCTAAACCAATTCCTATATATTTCAACAAATAAAAATTCTTCAATTAATTTCAACTACGCTTATCTTTAAATTCAATTATTTTCCCAGCTGAGTTTCAAATCCAATTCAAATACTCCACAATATTCAATACTAAATATTTGATTCCATCTGATCATATTCTAAATTAAATCTTGAATTCAATCCATATACAAAACAATATATTTAATTTTTAATTCCAATATCAATATAAGTTCTTTAATTGATAGTATATTCCAATCGTCGAAATTTCTTGGTCGTTACAATTCCACTCTCTAAATCACATGAATCAACATAAAATGAAACCATGATCTCCTTTTTTTTGGTCATTTTTAAATTTAATTGATATGATTATTATAAGTATAGCTTATTCATGCTATTAATTAGCACAAAATAAACTATCAAACTATTACATACCCACTAAATCACCTTACTAGTTCTAATGAAAATGACAACAAGGTGAAAGTGAAATATACTTTAAGCATGGCCTATGAACTATTAATTAGAACTATAAACCATCAAATTTTTATCTCAACCTCCACTTAATCACCATCATCATATGTATATGAAGAGGTAATTAGTGAACATATGACTAAGCATAGCCTATTTGTGTAAACAACATAGGCTATCAAACTCAATAATGAACACATAAAACCAATAACATCAACTTGACATGAAGAACAAAAAGAGAGCATGAATAAACAAATTATGTTGCATCTGCATAATGAAGAGAGCTGCATTAGCCTCTAATATATGTAATCATGAAAAAAAAAGTACATTGCAACATAGAACAAAAACTGAAGAAAAAGAGAGCAAAATAAAGGAAAGTCTATTCTACTTGCATAAAATAAATCTAAGCTACTTGCATAAAAGAAAAGAACATATAAATAAAAGACAACTAATTAGAATTGCATTAAAAAACAGATTACATAAAAGAAAATGGCTAAGTATCAATGGAAATAAAAAGGGAGCTTTGCTCCTTTCAACTAAACTAAATAAGAGGACAAAAGAGGAGAGGATATACATGAACATAAAAGGGGTATATATACATGATCTAAAACTCTAATCACTCATAATGGGAAATCCCCAAAATGCCCACTTCATGAAGCTTCTAATCTTGTCTTAACCAGAGTTATGTAGAATGTATGAACCCTTTTGTCTCATCCAAATAGTGCATTAGCCAGTAATATGAAGCATCATAGAAAGAAGGAGAGTGGTTTGGGTCCTCCACTAAGTAGTGTATGAATTAATTCCATATCCTCCTGTGTATATGCATGCTTTTCTTCATTTCTTCATGTGTATGCATCATTTTTGCTCCTAAATTCCAACAAGTGACAACTACAAGGAACAAGTAAATGATTTCAAAAATTAAAACATGCACAAGTGACCATTTTTCCCCAAAATGAGTGATGATTTTGAAAATATTTAAAACATGGTTTGATCGTATAAAATACCAAAAAATGTCCATTTATTTAATTAAACAGGAATAAATATGTGAATATAAACGTGCATTTTTACATGCAAATCAGTTTTCTTTTAGGTGGAGGAGGAAGAGGATACAGAAAACAACATACCCTCTTTTTCTAATTCACTAGGACATTAAAAATTAGTAGATGGGCTAATTTACCCCCACTAATCCCAATAGAAACTTAATTACACTAAATAGGCTCGATTACCCAATTCTAAAACTTATGTGTAATGACCCGGTATTTACACATATCACTGACATAGATATGAATTGATCGTAAGTACGTATTTACAAATACGATTTAAAATTCAGACTTTAAATTTTCAAAACATGTTAACTTATAGCGTTTACATGTGCATATATTACAGCATTCACTAAAACCCAATTTTTACACATTCAGGTATGATAGCATGTATTTGATAGCGTTTGTTTGAATTGATTTTACATATGTATGTAGAATAACACTTTTACATAGCAAGTTTTTAAAATGCCATTTTATTACATATGTTTTGTTCATTTTTTCAAAAGATTTAGAATTTAGTTTTTTGTAAATTTTTGATTTGGAAACTTTTAACCCTTGAATAAAAACATGCCAAAACCATTTTGTTGTCAAAGCAAGTATTGAAACAAGTTCACATTCACATGTACATTAACACCAAAACATGAAAGAGCCAATTCCTTTTGCTAGCATGTTTCATGAACAAAATTCAAAGAAAACACCTACACTAATAATGAGCTAGTAAAGAGAATCTAGAGAGATATTTTCACATGGCCAAATCTTTTTGTATCAATGTATTTTCAGTTTTTGAATCTTTTCTTTTATCTCAAGATTTTCTGGAAATGACATTTTCTTTTGCACTTTCAAAAACATGTTTATTTTGTCATGAGACATGTGCCTTAAAATCTTGTGTATATATCAAGAATCTCACCTACACTAGATAAATTCTAACATATAGATTTTTCAAGATTTTCATGTCCATTTTATCACATGCCAAGATCATTTTGGTACAAAAATTTTCAGATTTTAGATTACCTTGAAAGCCAAGTAAAAGCATTTATATATCTTGTGTTAAATCAAATTTTCATGTGAAGATTTTGGGATAGAAACCCGATAAAAAACTGAATATGTACGTTACAAAAATGGATATTATAAATTGTTTGAACCAAGGAAAGATTTGGGTTGTACAATGGCATTTAAAGTGATGTTTCATAGTAAAACAATAAGAGAAAGGAATGAACATGTGCAAGTGATTTCAAGGTGAAGTATGGCTGAGTTAAGCCATGTGAAAGGGGGTGGTGGTTTGATTTTTTTTTTTTTTTTTTTGTGTTGTCAATCATTTGTCAAAAAAATGAAATATGAAAACTGATTTTAGGCACCATATTTTAATGATTTTCTACCACTATAAATAGACCCTAAGCACACTCATTTTCCTCGCAAAACACAAGTCTTTCAAACCATATCAGTGAAGGAAAAACTGTGAGCTTCTAAATACAAAGGTGAGTAAACTTTTATATAAAATTTTCTTTACTGTCTTTTTCTGTTTTGGGTTGAAAGTAAGATTTTGCTTATAATGATCTTGTTCAATTGTTATATCTTGTGTGAATTACCTGTTAGTCTGACCATTGGTTGGTAATTAAAATCCTTAAGTACCAAATGTTTAGGAAGATGTATTATATTGTATGTTTCCAGACCCTGTAGTTTGATAGAACAAATTGCGGATCTTTAGTAAATGACCTTAAGGTAGATGATTTCCATAGGATTTCAGGTTAGGTTATACCACTATATCACCAATAAAACCATTTCAAAGTAAGGAGTAAAAGTGAAGAAACTTTAAACACCCAAAACCTGGAAACAAAAATCAACAGGAAGCTCTCTGTAACCACAAACTCCAAGTGGATTTTCAAACCTTATAAAAACTGGTTTTGATTACATAGACATATTAAAGGATCAAAATGATGATTTTTAAAAGTAAAATCAAGATTTTTAACTACCTAAATCATGAGAAATCTTGAGATGGTCAGAATTGGGAACCGGGTCAATTTCCGACCATCCAAGCACCGTGCGCCATGTGGTTGGGGGTGAAGCTTCGTATAGGACCAAGGATCCTAGGAAAAATGCTAGATGATTTTTCAAATGAAGGGATGGTAAGGACGAGGTAGATTTAGGTTTTAGTCTGTTGTTGGGTACATGGGTTTTGGGTGCGTCGTGTGGGGTCCCCACTTGATTGAGTGGGCCAAGAGCAGGGGGAGAGGAGCGGCTGAGGTCAGCAAAGAGGATGGAGGTGGCGCAACGGTTGCAGGTGGATGGAGGTGACGTGGTGGAGTTGGTTTTTGGGGATAATCCGTAACCGATGTTCATGCTTTAATGGTGGACATGGGATTTTGGGGAAGAAGGCCTTCGTGACTAGAACTTTGGGTCGGTGGTGATCTGGAGCAGTATGCAGACTGGTGGCGATGAGCGGAAGAGGGTTGTGTCGAGGATTGTGGTCGTGCACGTGCACGGTTGTGCGTGTACAGGTGATGGGAAGTGGTACTTTACACTTGGTACTTTGGCAAAACAAAGGAGGATCTGGCAAGGCTGGCGCACGAGGTTTGGGTGGATCAGACAAGTAAAAATAAGGGGTTTTGAACCTGGTACTTTGGCAAAGTGATCAGATGATCGGGCAAGCAAAAACATGGTGTTTTGGGTGATTTGGCAAGCGGAAACGTGGGGTTTTAGACTTGGTACTTCGGGAGTGGTAGTACCAGATGGTATTTTGTTGGAGCATGGTGACTGAGGTGATTTCCATGTGTGCGGCATAGGGTTTCAAGGCCTGGTATTTTGGCAAAGGCCTGGTACTTTGGCGAGAACCGGTACTTTGGAAGGCTACGAGATAAAAGGAGTTTATAAACGATATTTTCAACTTACAAACAGTTTTAATTTAGAAGTGGAAATAAAAAAAATTTAAGAAATAAATAAATAAAAATAGAATTTTTATTTAAATTAACAAGGAAAGAAAAAGAAGTGAATCAGGATCAAGTGTTGTATTTGTCAAAAGCTGAAATTAAAATACAGAGGCAGTAAACCTTATTAAATTATAAATTTAGTTTATAATTTGAATTAGAATTTATTTTCTAATAAAATATTTAAATTTTAAACAACAAGGTAAAGAAAAATCGTATGTAACACATACGCTGATTTTGTCAATTTTAAACTGTAAATTTCAATTACCAGATACAAGTAACCGGCCATGTACAGTTCTGTACTTTATAAAATAAGAACTGTAATCATATTTTAGTCGTGTTTAGATTGATAAATTAAAAGAGAAACTTTATTGGTATAGAAAGAAGAAGTAGATCGATATAAGAAATCAAAGGGAAAATTGACAATAACAATGTAAAGAGTAAAAGTTGAAATATAAATTATAAATTTAATTTATTTATGAATAACTGGAATAATAAATGATTAGGAGAAATAATTTTCCAAAGAAGAATGCAAGTATTTATTTTTTTAAGTAACGACCAAAATAGAAAGAAAAACCGTGTGCGGCCCACACACTGAAATTGTCCATTTTTAAGAGATGATCAAAATATCCAGATATAAGCAAGATGATCGTATACTGTTTAGTTTGACTGTACTTATATGTAAATTAGATTATAATCCTGTTAGATTTATAATTTAAAAAGAAAATGTTTGCTAATCATTTCAAAGAGACCGAAATAAATATTTTACTTTGATTTGATTATACGCCGCGCGTCAGAGATTGTTAAAGTGAAGACGGCGATATACAAGGGCTATTCTTGAATAGTGCCATCGGTTTGTCCAATCCCAGGACAACTTGTATGGACGAATGTCTGACAAAGCAATTCTAACTGATCACGTATGTTGATCTCTCCAAACGTATTTATACGGTGGCAGAGAAATTCGTTTCTCTCGCTGTATACCTATAATATATTTTTGGGGAAGTCAATTAGGGGTTGGCAAGTTTCTACGATGTGGCATTCAAAGAAAATAAATAGTGATAAAAAGGTAAGTCTAGCCTCAAGCCTCGCACCCAGGAAATGACAAAAATCGGGCAGGCAGCATGGCTATGTGGGTCGCTCTTATTAGGGTGTATAATCACCTATCTAGAGAAATTCCTTTTACTTCTTTAATCTATTTCGATGCTTTCCCTTTTCGGGAAACGGTGGTTTGAGCCCAACCGTTGGTGATATACATTCGATACACTCAAGAGAAATGAGTGATCAGTCATGTGTTGGCCCGGTTGCAAGACGTTCTTGTTGAACCCAGGTGTATTCGCCTCTAGAGATACATCATCGGAAGGTGGTCCCATACCTTGTCATAGTTGGAAATCCAATTTCCATAAGCGCTAAGCGGTTTTTATTTGTATACTATATAGGAGAATGTGAGATGCAAGCATTCTTCTAGATTCTAAATTATTTGAGAAAAACCAATAGACACTATGATAATATCTGATTTCAAGTATACAAAGTGTTTTGATCTCATAAGGCAAAAACCCGTTCTGTATTCATGGCGTGGACCTATGAGATATTTTATTTCTTTAAACTGTTTACTCATACCAGTCCCCTGACTGACCCGGAGTTTATTTTTCTGTGTTTCCTTAAACTCTTGGGTATTCATAACACTTGTTATGAATAGACATGTGAATCTGGATTGGATAAAACTTGGAAAGCTGGGATGGAACTTTCTATGTGCTGGTCTACTTATCTTTTCTACTGTATAGTTAAGTCTGCAAGTTAATCGTCAATGATATCTATAATTAAAGATGTACTATGAATAGCTTGTATCACTAGATTCGGTATGCTCTGATGTAATATGTACTGCTGTGTAATATTATGTAGTATCATCTTTTGTAAAAAAATCCTTTGTGAGATTCTGATGTTTCTGTGATTTTATCTTCTATCTATTCTTATTCTTATTAATGGCACTACTTCCTATGTGTTCGAAAGTTGGGTCGTTACATTATGACACATCACTTTTCGATTTTAATAGCATAGACACAAATTATATCATGTTTAATTCATAAAACACCAATATAAGTGTTTAAATAAATTTAAAACATTTTAACTATCATTAATGTAACACATACAAAAATCATATTTCACATAACTCACGTTTTATACTTACTACAACTTACACTTTTAATTATGAACAACTAACATCCTTAAATTTAAATTCACATAAATTACACTTTCATAATGAAATAAACACAAAATTTCTCAAAAATAT
Source organism: Allium sativum (assembly GCA_030737875.1). Classification (NCBI taxonomy): domain Eukaryota; kingdom Viridiplantae; phylum Streptophyta; class Magnoliopsida; order Asparagales; family Amaryllidaceae; genus Allium; species Allium sativum. The sequence goes on from CM060924.1 coordinate 101,917,396, forward strand.
TTCAACATGCTTAAATATTGATTTCAAATCATACGAACAACAAAAATCACAAATTGTGAAATCAAAAATCATGAAATCATCTTCAGTGGAAACCGAATCATAATCTGCGTCGCTTCATAGAATCAAACCAAAAAAATTATGTGAATTACAAAATCAGCACCAAATCAGTCGTAGATGGAACATCAAACGCAACCTCGAATGAAAACCCTAATTGAATATGATAAAAAGCTTGAATAGTCACTGGAAACCCTAGTTGAAGAAAACCATAGTGTTTTTTTTGTTTCACCTATTGAGTATCAGTTTTATATCACTGTAGGTATCAATTCTGTGTTATTTTGTTACTGCAATTTTTAGATATCAGTTTCAGGCCTCTGTATGTATCAGTTTTAGTCTTATTATTGTTTTCAATTTATGGGTATCAATTTAGCACTATTGTAGATAACAGTTTTGTGTTACTTTCTTACTTGCAGTTTTTAGATATAAGTTTCATGCCTCTGTAGGTATAATTTTTATTTTTTATTTATTTATGTCAGTTATTAGGTATCAGTTCTATATCATCGTAGGTATCATATGATACAAGTGATTAGATTATTGCAACATTCTATACAAGTGATGAATTAATATTAGTAGGTATCATTGAGAATAAATATCATTTTTGTGAGAACTGAATTGAGTTGATTGGTATTATATTTTTAATCACTGGGTATCAGTTAGAATTAATATTGGTATCAAATAATTCAGTAAATAAATATAAACAAAAACATAATAGAGTAAATACAGTAAAACTTATACCTAAAAAAATATAAAGACGATAACTAAAATCTGCTGTACTGTTTTTTTTTTAAACTAATACAAAAAAAAAAATCATCATAGTTTGATTGATTAAAGAAAAACAAGTTCAATTGTAATACATATTTAATGCGACAATACAACTACACAATAAAGACAACATCAAAAACGTATGAACAAAACATAACACAGTTAATACACTAAAATTGATACCTAAAAAAAATTAAAACTTGTGACGGCCTGGAATTTCGCTCGATCTGAATCAGTCGTTAAACCGATCTAGACCGTTCGAAACCCCTGAACGTTGAGAACAGGACAAACCAGAACACAAACAGAAGAACATTTCATTGTATATTACAACAATGCATCAGATTACAAGAATATACAGAGTATAAATGAATAAATATTACACAGAAATATCAGAGATTACATTAAATTACATAGCAGCGGAAAATAATACGAAGCACAACTGAAGGTGATATACGGATACAGAGCTTTCCGGATATCATTCCAGCTGTAAACCAGGATCCTGTGAATATAAATCTGCAAAACCAAAACTACTAGCTGCCCGTGCGGAAAATAGGGGCACCCAGAGTTTAGGTTAAAACAATAAACTCCAGGTCAGTCATGTGACTGGTGTGAGAACTAAAACAGTTATTTAAAACTTTATTTTAAAAGAAAGTAATTCAAGGGACCACGCCGCATAACACGGAACGGGTTTCCTCCCAAGAATACCAGTGCATATCAATAGACAACGCAATGCTTTTTCGAAAAATGAAGCTATTATAAGACCCAGGTCCTATCATACAATGCAACGCAAGCCGGGGGATAGGGTTTTCCCTTATAATAGCCAAACATGCTTGGTACGTTTTAAACAAATCATTTGATACTATAATAAGTGTATAGTGTCAAAACAATTTCAATCATAAGTATAAATCATAGACGGCATGGGTACCATATATCATGTCGCCATACTAGTTCTACAATTAAAACCGCGATACACGTATTGGAAATTGGATTTCCGTCATGAGTCGAGGCAAGGGGCAAGCTCCTCTCCGCGTTCGAGACACTCTAGCAAATGCTCAGGACTACGCACACTGGGTAACCCTTGGATCGGTTGGGCCGGTCCTCACTTACGTTAGAGGATTGGCAATTCCTGAACACACGTTTCCCGGTCCTTACAGACCTATAATCGAGGCGCCTCGCATCCAACAACCACAAAGGTGAAAAGTATATAAATGTCAGGGCTGGTAAGTCACTGACACCACCAAAGCTAGAAAGAAACGTCGTGTTCTCCCAACGGCCCGTATCCCGTTTTTAACTCATACCGAGGTGTGAGGCTCACGAATTCACGTTATACACAAAGCTGCCACATAGGCTGTGCTTTGATCATCAACCACAAGACTTTGCTTTTCAACAGAAGCCTTGATCCATGCAACTCAGCATGTCACACAGGCAATTCATGCCATGCGATTGATATCTATCGATATATAACCTCTAAGCTCGTACGTCTCAGAGAAGGGCGTTAAGCAAGAGAATAAATTCTCCGCCGCCAAGCAGATATATATTTAATAGAAATCAATCAACACAGAATAAAATCCAATGTCAGACACACAATCCATTTACAAGTCCGTTCTGGGTCTGAACGAAACCGGAGGCACTTTCCTCGCATATCCATCCATCTCCAAGTACGTCTGGACGACCACCAACTATTTCCATCCTCTTGGGTGTACAGCCCAATCAGGATCGTCAGTAATTACCCAAACGATGTGAAAACTTCCGGTCTTCGACCACCGTCTTCATCTTCGACTTATCGTCGAATCGGTTATTCAGAATGGGTGTAAACCCGGTCTTTCCGAATAACCCGCGTATATTGAAAACAAATGTTACACAAACACAACATACGCCTCATTCCAATTCATTAGTCACTAACCGTAAATTAACAAGAGAACAATTTCCCAAACATTAACCCCGAAGGCCGAAACCAACATCAGATCAATACCCAGGAAACCATTCTTCTTAGCCAACCTACAGCTAGCTCCTAAATTCCACATTCTTAGGGAAAGATTCCCATTAATTTTATCCAAGATAAATTCTTTAAAATTTATCCTGAAATCTTCCTTTGGATGTTATTTAAAACCAAATTATGGTTTTTCCAACTAGTCGAGATTAGCGAACCACAACGAAGTAATTATTTATTTTATTTCCCAATCCCAACCTATTCATCCCATGAAGCAAAACTGGTAATACTCCATATCTAACACCGTGGTGTTATCGGTAAAATTAATTACCATTTCACGTTCAAATCTAATTAAAGATTTAACTATCGCTTTGGAGCAAAACTGGTAATACTCCATTCCCGCTCATTTCTAAATTTGATGATTTAGATTATAGATTCACATTTCAATCTAATTGCAGATTCGTTAGAACTCCTTTTACTGGGTTAAAGAACTAGGTGTTATTTAAAACACAGTTCACGACAAACCCAAATCACATTCTATTTGTTATCGGGTTAAAGAACTATTGTTATTTAAAACACCGTTCACGATAAACCCATTTCAAATTCAATCAAATATATTAGAAATTCGATTATTTAAAACCCCTTTTTAAATCTAATTCATTTATTTAAAAATGATTGGGTTTTAAATTTAGTTCAAAACTAGTTCATTTCGATAAAAATCTATTTTTATCTTTTCAAATATGGAGTTTTTCACCCCAATTTTTCCCAAATCATTTCTTATGATTTTACACAAATTATTACTATTTTTAATAATTTTATTAAGGCCCGTACAGTCGATTTCCAACAATGGCCATCGAACTGCACTTACAGCGACCTTTTTCGAATTTGATTTGGACGTATCTCCAAATCCAACCGTTAGATTTTGAATTTCTAATATTCGTTAGAAAGCTCTTTTCGATACGAACCCAACGGTTCCGGTTTTAGGAGAATCCGACGGTCGGATCTCCCGTAATGTCCGTTTGAAATAAATGGTTGAAATTTACGAACTGCCGCGGCGCGGCGCGTTCTATTCAGGCCATTATATTATATATATAATATATATTTCGACGATTTCTATTTAAAACGAATTTTATAAATAGTTTTGAATTCGTTTCAAAAATCATTTCAACTTCCATTTCAATTCAAATCAAAATTGAATTCTTCTTTTATAAATTCGTTTTAAAATTCATCTCTATTCAATTCAAATTTCAATTCAATTTGAATTCAATTTAATTCGTTTTCAATTCAATTTGAATTCGTTTTCAATTCAATTCAATTCAAATTGGTTTTATATTCGATTCAAATTCATTTTCTATTCAAATCAAATTTGTTTCGTTTTCTATTTGAATCAAGTTCATTATATATTCAATTTGAAATCAAATTGGTTTTCTATTCCATTCAAATCGAAATCGTTTTATATTCAATTCAAATCGAAATCGTTATATATTCAATTCATTTCGGAATCGTTATATATTCAATTCATTTCGAAATCGTTTTATATTCAATTCATTTCGAAATCGTTTTATATTCAATTCATTTCGAAATCGTTTTATATTCAATTCATTTCGAAATCGTTTTATATTCAATTCATTTCGAAATCGTTATATTCGATATAAATATCGTTCGCGTCAAAATGGCGCATCACTCTTAACACGGCTTTATATATTCTATTTCAAATATTTCTTTTTTTTCCAACACACGACTAATCTCAACGAATGAGTACCGTCCATGTGTGACTATTTTTGTTAAATTATTTCGTTCAACACATGACTAATCTCAACGAATGAGTACCGTCAACACATGAACCTTTATTTTATATTGATAAAGATGTAAATTTTATTATAAAAATAATTCGTTCAACACATGGCTATTCCCAACGGATGAGTATAGTCAACACATGAACCTTTATTTTATATTGATAAAGATGTAAATTTTATTATAAAAATAATTCGTTCAACACATGACTAATATCAACGGATGAATATAGTCAACACATGAACCTTTATTTTATATTGTTTATTTTTCAAATTGGAATGAGGCCCAATCAATCACCATATAACGTTAATTATATGGATTTTCATACAACACATGTATTTAATAGCATTGAAAATAATCAACCATCAACCAAAGTGCACTACACTGTATAAGCATCAAATATAGATATCTAACGCTTATAACAGCCTGTCAATCAATCGATCGACATATTTAATCAGTCAGGATGAGTGAACTTTAAATTTCACCCCAACACCCGTGTGGGGTTTCAAACAATCAAACATAGAATTTTATTCGTGCAGTTGGGCGATGTGTGAAATTTATCGTCCCAATCAATGTCAGTCAAATCAGTGTACATAAACAAACCATCTGGCTTGTAAATGAATATTTTATTTTATTTGCATTCACTATATTCATATTCACGTTAAAAATTATATTTTTAACGATAAAACATTTTATTTAACCTATGCATATTCCATTCGATTCATTCATTCAATAAAATGATATTTTTATTTTTCTAACATATTTTAGAAAATTTCGGCGGCATAACGGCACGATACTAGAAACGGGACAAGGTCCAGCCTTATCCCCGGTCTAGTGAAGGCCCACGCCATTCACACATCAATCAAATTCACTTTCGTTATGCAAACCACAAAATTTGGAGTAAGGGTCTAACCTAGCCTTACTCCTTCGCCTTATAACGGCGCACGTCTAATCCTAATCAATTTATCGATTCGATTTTTCACACCTCAAACCACATTCAAACCAATATCTCAAACAATCACCAAACAGTCAAACAAACAAGTCCATGGTCTGTGGACGATTGTGTCGGGTGCTACTAAACACCGTCTGCATCCTAGTATATATATATAACTAGGAATAAAATTGAAGAGTGAGAATTCTCACCAATAGCTATCCTAACTCCACGGCACTTCCTTGATAGAAATCTTCATCGCTATCGCATCTTCGTCGTCTTCGTTGCCCATAGCCACTACATATGTAAAAATCGAATTTTTACTTCGTTATTCAATTTATAAAAATCGAATTTTGACGTCGCTATTCAATATATAAAAATCGAATTTTGACTTCGCTTTCAATATATAAAAATATGATTTTGACTTCGCTTTCAATATATAAAAATATGATTTTTCTTTTTAAAGAAATCAGTTTTCAATACCTTTTAAAAAAATCAGTTTTTATATCTTTTAAAAAATCTGTTTTTATATCTTTAAAAAAAATCTGTTTCTTTTTCTTTTTTTTAAAATGCAGTTTTCAATTTCTTTTTTAAAAAAAACAGTTCATAATATTCTAAAAAGAATCAGTTTATATTTTCTTTAAAAATCCAGTTTTAACTCTTTTATAAAATTCTGTTTTAAAATTCTTTTTCATCTTAAAAACCCAGTTTTTAAATCTAAGAAAAACAAACCAGTTTTAAAATCAAATCAGTTTTCATCTTTTTTTAAAAAATGCAGTATTCATCTTTTTTTAAAAATGCAGTATTCATCTTTTTTTTTTAAAATGCAGTATTCATCTTTTTTTAAAAAATGCAGTTTCATCTTTTTAAAAAAATGCAGTTTCATCTTTTTAAAAAAATGCAGTTTCATCCTTTTAAAAAATGCAGTTTTAACATTTTAAAAAAAATTCAGTTTTCACCTTTTTTAAAAATTCAGTTTTAACAGTAAATAAAATTAGTTTTAACATTATATAAAAAAAACAGTTAGTTTATAAATCTAAAAAAATTCAGAAATTAGTTTTTAAATCATTTTATAAATCAGTTTTTTATAAAACAAGAATAAAAATAAATTAAAAATCAGGTTTAAAAATAAATTAAATACTTACAGTTCGAAGGGGGGGAGTTCGAGGCGGAAAGGTGGCACCGGCTGTTGGTCGATGGAGGGCGCCTAGGGTAGCGCGGGCGGTGACTCTTCCTGGTGGTGGTTTGCTGCTCGCCACAGGGGGCTCGGGTTCGCTGTCTCGAACTGGAGGGGCTCGCGATTGCTATGCGTGGTTGAAGGGGGGGTGCGGTGTGGTTCCCATCTCGATCTGGAGGAGGAGATGACAGAGGAGCGGAGGGAGGAGACGGAGGAGGAAGGGCGGTCGCTTGGAAGCGGCGCCGGCCTGGATGTGGGTGGCGAACGTGGGTGGAGGTGCGCAAGAGGTCCGCCCTTTTTGATTTAGGGCTTGACCTTCGATTTGAGGGAAAGAAGAATACGGGGGGGGGGGGGGGTGTTTGAGTGTAAATTATATATATTATTATTTTTTTTTTTTAAATTTCAAAAGGTTGACTTTCTGTTTTAACTCGAAATCAAGCCCACCGACTGTCGCCCCTAGCTAATTACCCCCATTCCGAACACAATGGGATATATATCGCAAGCTGATTCGGCTGTTACAATCGGTTTTCGTTAAATTTACATTTAAATCTCTATATTGAATTTTAAACGTACATTTCGAATTACCGGGGTCACATACTAACTCTATAAATTGCAGAAAAATATTTTCTAGCTTCGTATTGACGATACGGTCCTAACAAAACTAGTTTCGTCGAATTCTGAGACCGTTAGAAAAATGGCCAATTTCCAGTCGATTAAAATCAACTGAAATGGTCAAACGCGTTTTCCTTTGCCACGCTCACATATTGATTCGAAAAATTATGAAATTTGAAACCTAGCAATAACTTTACATCCCGGACCCAACAAAACTAGTTTCGTCGAAATCCGAGGTCGTTTGCAAAATGTCCATTTTTAAGGGCCTGAATTCCATAGCGACTATTCAGAATTTTCAACTGGACATATCTCTCAATTTTTAAAGTGAAATCTCAGTTTCTTACATCCGTTAGAAAGATATTATCAATCAGATCCTAATGTTTTTGGTTTCACTAAAATCCGGATTGTTTTGCACCCGGTACATTCAATTGAAGTTTGAAATCGAATTATCGAACTACCGCGCCATTTTCAATTCTATTTATAATTATATATAAATATTTATATTCTAACGACGACGCGTATAATATATACGTCGATTCTATATTCAAAATAAATTTTCTCGTCGATATTATTTAAAATAATCTATTTTAAATATTCAAAATTCGCTAAAATGGCCAAAATAAAAATTTTAAACTGGCCCAGATTTTCGGGTTATTACAATCTCCCCCACTTAAAACTTTTCGTCCCCGAAAAGGAACAAAGTCAAAAGTGGTTTGATTATTAAGCTCTACATTCGATCTGGCTTCCATTCTCCAACTTTTCAGTTTCTGAGAATTTTCAAAATTTCAAAAATTTGGCTAACACCCTAAATTTTCGAAAAATTTCGCCATAACCTCCCCTGCAATGGGAGCATCGGGGAATTTCAAATAGCTTCCCCGGTCCTTCAGATCTCAAAAAGAAAAAGAAAAAGCCAAGCGGCTAGCCAATAGGCTCACAAAATCATCATCACCCAAACAAAACAGGAAATTATGTAGTAAACATGTACCTATTTGTCGGGCAAACAAATTTTATTCTCTGGCTCTAGCCTCCTTGCTATGACCTGTTCAATATAAGTATACGTATATGCAAGCAAATGCGACCAATTTCAATATAATTCAATTATTAGTTTACTTAGGCATAAATGGTTAAAATTAGCAAACAAATAAACAAACAATGCAAACATCAATCAATTAGTGAATTAGAGTTTTCAAATCCATAAAATTTGATATATATACAGAAAATCTTGTTTTTGATGCCAATTCACAACAAAGTGTTCTATCTATATTAGTTTTGGTTCTCACACCAGTCTAATGGAAATATATAGATATCACACCTTCGTTACTCGAACATGAATACTAATGACGACTAGTCAATCATCAGAATCATCTTCGGGCCACTAGAGTATGATTCTATATCTATCCAGTATATTAAAACTTCGAATATACGTTCATGACGCGTATACGCGAAATCTATATATACTCGATTGCCCATATTCAAAATAAATAAATAATCAAATACGTATAGAATGGTTTAAATTTTCAAAACAAAGTTTTTTTTCATTTGAAAAATATACTCTTCACACTCGTTCTAGGATACTACTGATCCTATCTCTAACGAGTCATTCTAATTGGATGTTACTAATCCAATATCTGATGAATTCTTTCGTATGGTTCTAATGTGCCTTGTTCTCGAGCTCTGTAAACCAAAGCTCTGATACCAAATGTGACGGCCTGGAATTTCGCTCGATCTGAATCAGTCGTTAAACCGATCTAGACCGTTCGAAACCCCTGAACGTTGAGAACAGGACAAACCAGAACACAAACAGAAGAACATTTCATTGTATATTACAACAATGCATCAGATTACAAGAATATACAGAGTATAAATGAATAAATATTACACAGAAATATCAGAGATTACATTAAATTACATAGCAGCGGAAAATAATACGAAGCACAACTGAAGGTGATATACGGATACAGAGCTTTCCGGATATCATTCCAGCTGTAAACCAGGATCCCGTGAATATAAATCTGCAAAACCAAAACTACTAGCTGCCCGTGCGGAAAATAGGGGCACCCAGAGTTTAGGTTAAAACAATAAACTCCAGGTCAGTCATGTGACTGGTGTGAGAACTAAAACAGTTATTTAAAACTTTATTTTAAAAGAAAGTAATTCAAGGGACCACGCCGCATAACACGGAACGGATCCCGGACCCAACAAAACTGGTTTCGTCGAAATCCGAGGTCGTTTGCAAAATGTCCATTTTTAAGGGCCTGAATTCCATAGCGACTATTCAGAATTTTCAACTGGACATATCTCTCAATTTTTAAAGTGAAATCTCAGTTTCTTACATCCGTTAGAAAGATATTATCAATCAGATCCTAATGTTTTTGGTTTCACTAAAATCCGGATTGTTTTGCACCCGGTACATTCAATTGAAGTTTGAAATCGAATTATCGAACTACCGCGCCATTTTCAATTCTATTTATAATTATATATAAATATTTATATTCTAACGACGACGCGTATAATATATACGTCGATTCTATATTCAAAATAAATTTTCTCGTCGATATTATTTAAAATAATCTATTTTAAATATTCAAAATTCGCTAAAATGGCCAAAATAAAAATTTTAAACTGGCCCAGATTTTCGGGTTATTACAAAACTGATACCTAAAAATTCTATAATGTTTTTTTAAAAACTAATACAGAAATATTTACACCACAGTTTGATTGATTAAAGCAAAACAATTTCGATTGTAATATAGATTTAATGCAACAATACAACTGCACAATAAGCACAACATCAAAAACATATGAACAAAATCTCAACATAGTAAATACAGTAAAACTTATGTCTAAAAATATATAAAACTGATACCTAAAAACTGCTGTAATGTTTTATAAAAAAACTAATACAAAGAATATTTACATCACAGTTCGATTGATTAAAGCAAAACAAGTTCGATTGTAATACACATTTAATGCAACAATACAACGACAAATTAAATACAACATAAAAAACTAAACAAACGAATATAAAACAGACTTAATTAAACAAAAATGATACAAAGCAAATACAAAACTGATACCTAACTACTAAATAGCCAAACATTAAAACTATTATAACACTAAATTAAAATGATTATAAGAGTAAACAAAAATGAAATCCATGCAAACAGATAACAATAAACAAAAATTAAATCGATGGAAACACAAAATATAATAATCTCGATATGCGCTGTCAGAGATCAAAATATGCGCTATCAGAGTTCAAAATATGCCAAAAAAATTGCGTTGGAGATGAATGACGAGATCGAGATATGCGCGAGATCGAATTGACGAAGAAGGAAACAACACGCGTGATTTAGGGTATTAAAAAACAGTGTAATGTCCTTCTGATTAAATTATTAACAGGTTTGTCCTAGGGATTAAAATTTTAATGGGTTGTCCTTATTGTTAAAAAAGCATTAAATTTTGTCCTTGTGATCATTTTCCTGTATTTAAAAAGAATATTTATATTCATTCTAAAATATTACTCATTGTTACAACATTTTGTAACTACTATCACAATATATACTATTTATGTATTTCCTATTAAACGCACTTTTAATTTAATTAATATAACACATTATATCGAATATAATATAGGAATAAAGTATCTTTAAATTTGAAAATATTGGTTAACGAGTTAGATTATGTAACAAGTTACATATTGGCTCCTAAGGGATATCCCTAACTTTATTACAACATATTTTCAATTTGGTAATTAAGATAACCATTGGAAAATGAAAGTAATCACCTTAATTATTACTTCAAACATATCGTCTTCTTGCTACATATCATGTTTGTCCCGGTTAATGTCCTGACTTTTCAATTATCCAAAAAAAATTAAGGTAATAATGCTTTATAGTTAATTTGGTAAATGCCAGCCTTGAAAAAAAAGTGTTTTTTTAGTAAAGTTGAGACATCATATTAAACGTTAGTTTAAAACTTTAGACCACTTTGCCAAAATATTCCAGAAAACAGGACTCTTCCAAAATAATTAGGAATATATGCGACTTTTAGTCATGTCAATGCCAAGTTGGCAAAAGTATAGCGAAGATTTTGAAAATCCAGTCGTACTATACATAAACGGATGACTTTAGAAAATGCATCAGTGTTATTTTATTTAAATATACGGGCGCATTTTAAAACATCTCCTGTATAAACTTAATAATAACGAACATTATGGCACGTGCTTCGCGCATGATCATGTCATACGTTTTGCACGTGAATTGTTGTTTAGAAATCGTATATATTTAACATATCTAAGAAAAAATGTTTTTCACAAATATTTAGTCACAATTTTCTGTCAAGGGTACTTGTTAGTTTGAATATTTATTTCAAGACTGCAATATTTTTTTCAACTATTTTTTATTTTATGCATTATTAATTAGTAAAGAACAATTTTGTAAGAGAAGTTTATTAGATCCTATTCGTAAATAATTTTGAAATTCATTATTATTTGTGAAAGACTATTTGAATTTATAAAGAAAGTGTAGTTATTAGATCTGCACTTTAAAAGATATCAGAGGATAGTATTTGAATTATGTCTAAAACAATTATAAGGAGATTTTATCTTTTAGCTTATTACAAAGATTACAGGAAATAACGATCAAATATCTAAGAATATATATATATATATATATATATATATATATATATATATATATATATGGGTGTTTTGAGAAGTTTGCGATTGGAACAAATATTTGCGCTTTCAAGATAATTATTATCTTAAATGTGTTATTATCTAGTGAAAGGCAATTTGAATATGTAAAGAAAGCGTTATTATTAAATTTGATTTTTAAGTGTAGAGGGTATTTGATTAAATGTGTCAAAGCAATTGTAAAGAGATATTATATCCTAGTTTATTTAGAAGATCACGCAAAATAACAATTTAATATTAAGAAAAAAATATAAGGGTACTTTGTGAAGTTTGTGGTCGGATTAAAAGTTGCTTCTATTGATAAAGATAATATATATTGCCATAATATTTTTCTAGTGTAGCGCTGACATGATCCAAAGTGATCTATATTTATAAATAGTATTCAAAGTGGCATATTACCTTGATTAGTATGATATAATCATATTAAGTTGTTGTATTTTTTTCCTATTATAAAAATAGCACTTTGGAAATTCAAAACGATGCAAAAAAGTATGGTAACTTATTACAGCAATAATGTTGAAAGTACATAGTTTAGATTATTCCTATAATGTGTAGACTATTTTCTTTGGCCAATTATATTCACTTTCCATTTGCCTTTACACCCCATAGTTTAAACAGAAAAAGTTGTACCTTATATTTTGCTTTTTCTATACCCAAAATATACAAAACCTGTTGGTTTTAAATATACAGCTATTGTTACTTTACTCTTTCAAAAAAAAGAACATAAATTAGTAATGATAAAAAGGTACAAACATGTAACGACCTGAAAATCCGAACTAATTTAAAAATGTCATTTTGACTAATTCGAAGAATTTTGAATATTAAAGGTGATTTATTTTGAATAATAACGACGGAGAAATTATTTTAATCGAAGAAAAATGAATAAATTTATTTTAATTATATAACGAGCTTGAAATGGCGCGGTAGTTTGAAAATTCGATTTCAAACTTTGGAAATTTATATAAAATTCATTTTAAATCAGAATTGAACAAAACTGGAAACGTTGGAATCGAATTAATCATATCTTTCCAGAGAACGTGAGAAATTGGAATTTCGCCGGATAAATTGCAAGTTATGACTAAATCAAAATTTCGAAAGGTCGCTATGGAATTTATATAAAGAAATTTTAAGCAATTGAGATTTAAATTTGAATTCCGGATTTGTTAAATTTTAAATAATTATATATGGAAATATAAAATATGTGGATTTGATTTATAAAATTTTATCTAAGTTATAAATTGATTTAAATTGAATTTTTAAGAATATTTAATTGGAAAGTTATGTTAAATTTGGAATTTTATTTGTTTTGAAATTCAAGTTTGAAATTTGAAAATAATTAAATATGGAATAAAATATATGTGGAATAAATTAGAAAATTTATCTAAATTGTAAATTGATTTAAATATGAATTTATAAATATTTAAATTTGAATTTAATCAGTTAATTGAATTTTTGAATATTTTATTAATTTATTTAACTGTGAAATTAGCTGTTTTGGCGACTGCCTCGGAATTCGACGAAACTGGCGCCATTGGATCCGGAACGGTGAATTATTGCAGGATTCCAAAATTTAGAATTTTCCGACTTACCATTTGACCGTACGAGAGAAAATGTGAACGAGAGCAGTGTGAGTGGATAATAGGGTATTTCTCATATTGGGCCTTCCAATTATATAAATAAAAATTCCCTCTCCTTCTCACATCAGCCATTTTCATTTTACGTTACTTCCTTCTCCATCAAACTTCATTTTCATGGCTGAAAAAAAAAATCAAACCCTAGATTTTAAAACAAAAATTTACCTCAAAAATCAAATCTTCCCGAATCATAGAGTATTATATATCAAATCGAAGATCTTGAGGAGTAGATCTCAGATCTGCAATCAGTTTCGACATGCATGGCCTGTGGTGGCCGGAAATGGTGGTCAAAGTTCCTGTTTTTCGAAATTTTAGGGTTGATTTGGGGCTTTTTGATTCGGAGCGAAATCTGAGAATCGGGGACATGGGTATTGAAGAGGAGGTCGATACGAGTTCAACGGTGCTATGCATGCGAATTATTGTGGTGTAAATCGATGGGATTTGGGGTTTAAAGGTCGAAATGGCGGTTCGTTCTTGGAGATGCTGGCGGCGATGGGGTCCACCGGACCTGGTGGCTCCGGTGCTGGTAGGCGCGCCCTCGAGCGGGCTTTCACCTGGTGCTGGCCGGAGGTGCTATCGGTGTCGGAGGTGAGGGAATTTGGCGGTCAACGGTGAAGCATCGGTGGGTTTTTTTTTTTCTCGTCGTTCACTGTTCACGCGAAGGGAGAGGGAGCGGGAAACATTGGGAGAGAGGCTGACGTGGCAGTATCTGAGTGGTGAGGTTTTATTTTTATTTATTTTTATATATATTTATATCCGCATAGAAAAACACTGATATCTTTTACGTACGAACTCGGATTGACGCACGGTTGGTTGCGTTGGGATCGTGGCAGAGTTGCGGACGTTTTGACACTAATTTCGCTGTATTAGGAGACTGTCAAATTTTGGGCCTTTTCTGGATGTTCGATGCAATTGAAACCCAAAGGTGAGTGTTTCTTCGCTCATGAAATACTAAATTTTTCCCATATTTATCGAATTAAAATATGAAATGAATTGGTTGCATGCTTGTGTTGATTTAGTGAGTGATTGCTTGAAATTGACATGCCAGTGTGTTACATGCAATGAAAATCGATAATTGGTTATTTGAATTTAATTTAAATTTCCAATTGAAATTCTGACACTTGATAAATAGTAAAAATGATTCAATTTACTGTTGATTAAACGATGTGATGGCTGCCCTGATTGATTTGATTCTGAATGAATATTGCTTGGACTGTTCTGTTATGCAGTATATGATGTTGTGTGCCATGTGACGATAAATCCCATTTACCCTTGATGTTACGGGCATCGAATGAACCCGGGATTTATCGATAAAATGAATTAAGAACACAGAGTGAAATGATAAACCTCTGTGACCCCGATTTGGATTGAAATGATAGATCCATCCCGAATATCGAGAAATTAAAGTTTAATCACTTGGCCGTAGGATAGCAAATTTTATACGGACACCGGTCGGTTAAATAAAATTTTGTTTAACCATGAATTTTGAAATTTTTGTTAACGACAATATAAGTGATGTTTTGAAGTTTATTTCCTTTAAATTTGAACTTTGAATTTTCAAATAAAAAGGAAATGAAATTTGTGTTGTAATTATAGTTAAATATCAGGTGAAACTTATTTTAAATTCGAATTTATCGAAATTGAATTATTTTGTCGGCTTTTGAGAATGTACGTTAAATCAATCTTGATTTGGATTAAATATTGATTGTGAACTCAGTATTCGTTATGAAGAAGAATTTTTGAAAACGAAGAAATTGAATTGAAAATTCAAATTATGTTATAAACTGAATCTTGGAAATGGGAATATGGTTTGAAATTCAAATTTGTGTCTTTGGAATTGCATTGTTTTCATTGGAATGAATATGAAAGTGGAAATTTAAACAAATTGAAATGATCGAAATCGAATCCGGCTTATTTGCTATGAATAGAGATCTTTGGAATGGGAATACGGGTTAGGGTTAACCATCTGAATTGAACTGATGAATTTGAAATGAATGAAAAATGTAAATGAAGTCGATTGGGATAGGGATTTTGAATTGATTTACTTGAAGTTGAAATACAACTGCAAGTGTAAACGAAATCTGGTCGAAACGATGCTAAATTCCAACTATAGTATGTCAAAACTATTTTTCAAACTATTTTGATAATAAATTAAATTCCTTATAACTATTTATTTTATAAATTAGTTAAATAAAATACTTTATAATTATTAATTATTTCTTTTATGAATTATTTTAATGTTTTTAATTATTTTGTAAAACTCTACTTTTATTACAAACTATTATTTTAAACTGTTTCAATTATACCTTTAAACTATTTAAATATATTGTTAATTATTTTGATATTCAAATTTTATCTAAGTTGGAATTAGTCCAAGATGTTATGCGTAAGTGGAAAATCCCATTTGAATAATATTCTGTTTAGAATATGGAAATTGATTTTTGAACGTGATATTTTCGATATGAAGTACGAACTTCTTTGAAAAAGTAAAAGCACTGACCGGTGTGAAAAATGTAAACGTTTGGTTGGCAAGGAGACCGGAGTCGGCATAAGGCATACTCTCTGTCGGTGTCGATACCACCTTGACAACTGTGTATACGGTGGAAGTTCCAGAACCGAAGAAGGATGGTATGGAGGCGATTACTGGATTTGAAGAAAGAGAACGATGATGGATTAGCCTTGACCTTCGGGTCATAATTGAAATGACTAAAACAGGAGCCATACCCAGGTTAATGAGATCGCATCTCTGATCGAACGCGCTCCTTCGAAACCATCTCTATTACTGTTGTGATTGATTCGGGTGCACCTTTGAATATGGGAATGTCGTTCGAGGTGGGCGGTAGTTGCGGTTATGCGTTACCACCGGCCTGGGTCCGCAATTCGGTAGAATCCTACTAGGGTATTTCCTCAGTGCCTTGTCATATTATCCTGATCGAGCCCCTACGATTTTGATTTAACATTGTCGTATCACGGCGCATCCCTATCCACCGACGTACTGGTGTGTTATATGCAAACTGTACGGCAATGGTATAAACGGTGTAAGGGGACCATGGAATCCTGCTTACGCTATTTTCGATATATTATACTTTACTGAATAAACACTATTGTAATAGCGTATTATACTATGTATGTATTAGTTTAACGGATCCTTGAGAGATGGAAAAATCCCGTAACATCTCTTGAGTTACTGCACCATGACACTGATATCATTTCGTATTTTAATTTGACTAATATGAGATGATTTAGTGCTGATCCGAGTGTTTGTTGTGTTTTCTTTTATGCAATATGCTCGGGTCAGCAGACGTTGCAGTTAATGAAGATTGTCTTGCCTTGGAGATCGAAGACGGAGTTTGATATACATGTATCCACTACATTCTATTTTCCGCTGCATTATGTGTATGTAAGTGTATAACTCTGATTGATTTAAATGTTGTAACTCGAATGTATACGTTTAAATGCTTTTGAATATTTATTTGTCTATTATATGTGATCCTTCCGCTGTGAGATTCTGTGATTGTTTTCTTCTTCTCTTTCTTTTTCTTATTTTTCCCCAATAACTATCTGGGTTGGCGATTTGTTTGGGTCGACATGTGTGGTTTATTGTCGATTTAAACGGTCAAAAAAATCTGGGTCGTTACAGTTGGTATCAGAGCGATGGTTATCGATAACCTTGGCTCTGTTTGGGAATTAACTCATTAGAGATAGGGTTAGTAACACCCTAGAATGAGTTCGAGTGAATATATGAGAGAGCGTATTTGTATTTTTGGATATAAAGTGATTTTATGTTGTGTTAATTGTTCTGTTGAGTATTTATAGATTCTGGTCGATATATGGGACGCCATAGAATCGATAGGAATTTCTAAATGATCGGACAGAATGACTTAACATAATATGGTTTTCGATTATATTTTAAATTATATTAAATATATATTATGGTTCAAATATGTATGTATTTGTTTTAGTGGGTGATAATATAAAGTAATTACCCATTATGGTTGATTAAATCGTAAATCAAATAAGAAAAATTAATGAATGAGGAAATATGCAAAATCGGAAAAAATACAAGTGGATATAATTGGTTGCAAAACAGTTTGTGATAGAGTAGAAATGAACTTGAAATTGATTTCGGGCTTTGATAATAATTTACCAAAGTTTTGAAATACTATTATTTTATAGAATAGTTTTGGAAATAGTTTTGAAGGGATTTTAAAACGAAATGAGTGTAATCCCTTCTTAGACCTTAGAAACGACCTCGGTAATGAGTGCACGCATTATCGATGTGTATTCTAAAGAGTCCAAGTGGGGGAGACTGCTCAAATGTTATTATAATTGTTAAGAAAAGGATTTGGATTTAAATCTCATATGATATAAAATTTTAAGTTCATATGTTATGAATTTTGATAAAGGTATTAGAATATGTTATTTAAAGTTGAAATTTAAGGCAAACATATTTTGAAAATTTTTATATGTTTGGTAATTAAAGATTTGGGTTTAAAAATTTTATAGGTCATGTCTTCTATAAAATAGTATAAATATATTAGTTATTTTGAACTTAGGTTAAAAACCGGAATCAAGCCATTTAAGTTCGTCCTGATTAACGACATCGATCCAAGGTTAATATACTTGTTTGGTTGAAATTTTTAGACTTTGAAATGTTGGAATGGACTTAAGAACTGAGGGGTCGTCACGGAATTCTTGAATACGGATTGTAAAATATTTTATCAGATGAAGTATAGCTTTATTCAAGTAGAGTGAATCGAATAATGGTAGTTTGAGAATTAAGTATGAATTTGAGTCGTGAACAGTCGTTAATTCAAATCATGACTTGTGCGTCGAATAAATAGATTTGGTTAATGGAATAACGGTCAAGTGAATCCAGTTAGTCGAAAATTTTAAAGAGAATTCAAGTTTAATCGAAATATAATACTTGAAACAAAACCGGAAATTGAATAGAAAGAATATCAAATATAAAGTAAGCAATTGAATGTAGATTCAACTATTGAAAATGAGGTGATAACAACGTTAAGTGTTCAGGGTTTACAAAGGATTGGAATCGAAAGGTTGAAATTTCAAATAAAAAATAATAATAAACCGACGTTATGAGAAAATCCAAAATAGTCGATAAGCTGAAATTAAAATGACTATAACTTTTGATGGGCTGATCGGAATCTGACAACTCCGGACTTTTTGGAAACCTTAGAAATTGAGTTAAAACTTTCGTTAATAGAGCCCGCTGAAATTCTCATGTTTACTATGCTGAAATTCAAGTTTTATACATAGTTGTGTGTGCAGAAATTTGAAAACAGAGGTGTACATCGATATGGTTTTGATCATAACTCTCAAACGAAACGTCGGATTTTAGTGTGCGAGTACAATTCGGAAAGGCCAGAGTGTAAGCTAAAACTTTTTCTTAATGTGCTAAGTAAAATTTTAAGGTTTAAAGGGCTGAAAACTGACCTGAACATTCAGACCTGCATTTTTTCAGTGCTCGGGCTGAAACGTTCACTTGCGGTAAAACTGCCATAACTTTTAAACCGATTATCCGAATTTGATGAGTCCGGACATTTCGGAAAGCCTGAAACGAGAGCAACAACTTTCGCCTAGTTTGCTTTGGTCAAATTCCAACTTTTTATGCGTGATAATCAACGTTTTGTTCGCTGGCCTGTTACGGATATGGTGGTTTTGCAATTGAAACGATAAAATTTTGACATGTATGTTGTATGCATTTGCTATATATCGTATATATGTTTGATTTTCTTGTATGTATAAGTATTTGGCAGGTGTACGGAGTGTGCGCTACGACTTTAAAGCTCGCTTGCGCTAAAATGCTAAATGCCAAGGTAAATAAAAATGCAATATAACGCTAAAAGAGGTACGTACTTGTGGTATATGGTTTTGAGGGTTTTATATTTTTTTTTTTTTTTTTTTTCCCACTTCTGGGATGCCTCATCATTAGATGAGATGTATTTTGGGTTATATATGTATTGGGATTTTTTCCCGGACCTCCCCGTACAAAGGAGATGCTGCCGAAATTTTCCGTGATTTCGGGAGTTAGAAAATTTTACGGATTTTACGACTATACTTGTTTGAAAATATTATTTTTATATATGAAGTTGAATGGATATGCGCTTCATATCGTTTCGTTCTCTTTTCGAGGACGAAAAGATTTTAAGTGGGGGAGAATGTAACGACCTGAAAATCCGAACTAATTTAAAAATGTCATTTTGACTAATTCGAAGAATTTTGAATATTAAAGGTGATTTATTTTGAATAATAACGACGGAGAAATTATTTTAATCGAAGAAAAATGAATAAATTTATTTTAATTATATAACGAGCTTGAAATGGCGCGGTAGTTTGAAAATTCGATTTCAAACTTTGGAAATTTATATAAAATTCATTTTAAATCAGAATTGAACAAAACTGGAAACGTTGGAATCGAATTAATCATATCTTTCCAGAGAACGTGAGAAATTGGAATTTCGCCGGATAAATTGCAAGTTATGACTAAATCAAAATTTCGAAAGGTCGCTATGGAATTTATATAAAGAAATTTTAAGCAATTGAGATTTAAATTTGAATTCCGGATTTGTTAAATTTTAAATAATTATATATGGAAATATAAAATATGTGGATTTGATTTATAAAATTTTATCTAAGTTATAAATTGATTTAAATTGAATTTTTAAGAATATTTAATTGGAAAGTTATGTTAAATTTGGAATTTTATTTGTTTTGAAATTCAAGTTTGAAATTTGAAAATAATTAAATATGGAATAAAATATATGTGGAATAAATTAGAAAATT
This sequence comes from Allium sativum, assembly GCA_030737875.1. Classification (NCBI taxonomy): domain Eukaryota; kingdom Viridiplantae; phylum Streptophyta; class Magnoliopsida; order Asparagales; family Amaryllidaceae; genus Allium; species Allium sativum. Next base: position 101,937,796 of record CM060924.1, read on the forward strand.
TATCTAAATTGTAAATTGATTTAAATATGAATTTATAAATATTTAAATTTGAATTTAATCAGTTAATTGAATTTTTGAATATTTTATTAATTTATTTAACTGTGAAATTAGCTGTTTTGGCGACTGTCTCGGAATTCGACGAAACTGGCGCCATTGGATCCGGAACGGTGAATTATTGCAGGATTCCAAAATTTAGAATTTTCCGACTTACCATTTGACCGTACGAGAGAAAATGTGAACGAGAGCAGTGTGAGTGGATAATAGGGTATTTCTCATATTGGGCCTTCCAATTATATAAATAAAAATTCCCTCTCCTTCTCACATCAGCCATTTTCATTTTACGTTACTTCCTTCTCCATCAAACTTCATTTTCATGGCTGAAAAAAAAAAATCAAACCCTAGATTTTAAAACAAAAATTTACCTCAAAAATCAAATCTTCCCGAACCATAGAGTATTATATATCAAATCGAAGATCTTGAGGAGTAGATCTCAGATCTGCAATCAGTTTCGACATGCATGGCCTGTGGTGGCCGGAAATGGTGGTCAAAGTTCCTGTTTTTCGAAATTTTAGGGTTGATTTGGGGCTTTTTGATTCGGAGCGAAATCTGAGAATCGGGGACATGGGTATTGAAGAGGAGGTCGATACGAGTTCAACGGTGCTATGCATGCGAATTATTGTGGTGTAAATCGATGGGATTTGGGGTTTAAAGGTCGAAATGGCGGTTCGTTCTTGGAGATGCTGGCGGCGATGGGGTCCACCGGACCTGGTGGCTCCGGTGCTGGTAGGCGCGCCCTCGAGCGGGCTTTCACCTGGTGCTGGCCGGAGGTGCTATCGATGTCGGAGGTGAGGGAATTTGGCGGTCAACGGTGAAGCATCGGTGGGTTTTTTTTTTTTTCTCGTCGTTCACTGTTCACGCGAAGGGAGAGGGAGCGGGAAACATTGGGAGAGAGGCTGACGTGGCAGTATCTGAGTGGTGAGGTTTTATTTTTATTTATTTTTATATATATTTATATCCGCATAGAAAAACACTGATATCTTTTACGTACGAACTCGGATTGACGCACGGTTGGTTGCGTTGGGATCGTGGCAGAGTTGCGGACGTTTTGACACTAATTTCGCTGTATTAGGAGACTGTCAAATTTTGGGCCTTTTCTGGACGTTCGATGCAATTGAAACCCAAAGGTGAGTGTTTCTTCGCTCATGAAATACTAAATTTTTCCCATATTTATCGAATTAAAATATGAAATGAATTGGTTGCATGCTTGTGTTGATTTAGTGAGTGATTGCTTGAAATTGACATGCCAGTGTGTTACATGCAATGAAAATCGATAATTGGTTATTTGAATTTAATTTAAATTTCCAATTGAAATTCTGACACTTGATAAATAGTAAAAATGATTCAATTTACTGTTGATTAAACGATGTGATGGCTGCCCTGATTGATTTGATTCTGAATGAATATTGCTTGGACTGTTCTGTTATGCAGTATATGATGTTGTGTGCCATGTGACGATAAATCCCATTTACCCTTGATGTTACGGGCATCGAATGAACCCGGGATTTATCGATAAAATGAATTAAGAACACAGAGTGAAATGATAAACCTCTGTGACCCCGATTTGGATTGAAATGATAGATCCATCCCGAATATCGAGAAATTAAAGTTTAATCACTTGGCCGTAGGATAGCAAATTTTATATGGACACCGGTCGGTTAAATAAAATTTTGTTTAACCATGAATTTTGAAATTTTTGTTAACGACAATATAAGTGATGTTTTGAAGTTTATTTCCTTTAAATTTGAACTTTGAATTTTCAAATAAAAAGGAAATGAAATTTGTGTTGTAATTATAGTTAAATATCAGGTGAAACTTATTTTAAATTCGAATTTATCGAAATTGAATTATTTTGTCGGCTTTTGAGAATGTACGTTAAATCAATCTTGATTTGGATTAAATATTGATTGTGAACTCAGTATTCGTTATGAAGAAGAATTTTTGAAAATGAAGAAATTGAATTGAAAATTCAAATTATGTTATAAACTGAATCTTGGAAATGGGAATATGGTTTGAAATTCAAATTTGTGTCTTTGGAATTGCATTGTTTTCATTGGAATGAATATGAAAGTGGAAATTTAAACAAATTGAAATGATCGAAATCGAATCCGGCTTATTTGCTATGAATTGAGATCTTTGGAATGGGAATACGGGTTAGGGTTAACCATCTGAATTGAACTGATGAATTTGAAATGAATGAAAAATGTAAATGAAGTCGATTGGGATAGGGATTTTGAAATGATTTACTTGAAGTTGAAATACAACTGCAAGTGTAAACGAAATCTGGTCGAAACGATGCTAAATTCCAACTATAGTATGTCAAAACTATTTTTCAAACTATTTTGATAATAAATTAAATTCCTTATAACTATTTATTTTATAAATTAGTTAAATAAAATACTTTATAATTATTAATTATTTCTTTTATGAATTATTTTAATGTTTTTAATTATTTTGTAAAACTCTACTTTTATTACAAACTATTATTTTAAACTGTTTCAATTATACCTTTAAACTATTTAAATATATTGTTAATTATTTTGATATTCAAATTTTATCTAAGTTGGAATTAGTCCAAGATGTTATGCGTAAGTGGAAAATCCCATTTGAATAATATTCTGTTTAGAATATGGAAATTGATTTTTGAACGTGATATTTTCGATATGAAGTACGAACTTCTTTGAAAAAGTAAAAGCACTGACCGGTGTGAAAAATGTAAACGTTTGGTTGGCAAGGAGACCGGAGTCGGCATAAGGCATACTCTCTGTCGGTGTCGATACCACCTTGACAACTGTGTACGCGGTGGAAGTTCCAGAACCGAAGAAGGATGGTATGGAGGCGATTACTGGATTTGAAGAAAGAGAACGATGATGGATTAGCCTTGACCTTCGGGTCATAATTGAAATGACTAAAACAGGAGCCATACCCAGGTTAATGAGATCGCATCTCTGATCGAACGCGCTCCTTCGAAACCATCTCTATTACTGTTGTGATTGATTCGGGTGCACCTTTGAATATGGGAATGTCGTTCGAGGTGGGCGGTAGTTGCGGCTATGCGTTACCACCGGCCTGGGTCCGCAATTCGGTAGAATCCTACTAGGGTATTTCCTCAGTGCCTTGTCATATTATCCTGATCGAGCCCCTACGATTTTGATTTAACATTGTCGTATCACGGCGCATCCCTATCCACCGACGTACTGGTGTGTTATATGCAAACTGTACGGCAATGGTATAAACGGTGTAAGGGGACCATGGAATCCTGCTTACGCTATTTTCGATATATTATACTTTACTGAATAAACACTATTGTAATAGCGTATTATACTATGTATGTATTAGTTTAACGGATCCTTGAGAGATGGAAAAATCCCGTAACATCTCTTGAGTTACTGCACCATGACACTGATATCATTTCGTATTTTAATTTGACTAATATGAGATGATTTAGTGCTGATCCGAGTGTTTGTTGTGTTTTCTTTTATGCAATATGCTCGGGTCAGCAGACGTTGCAGTTAATGAAGATTGTCTTGCCTTGGAGATCGAAGACGGAGTTTGATATACATGTATCCACTACATTCTATTTTCCGCTGCATTATGTGTATGTAAGTGTATAACTCTGATTGATTTAAATGTTGTAACTCGAATGTATACGTTTAAATGCTTTTGAATATTTATTTGTCTATTATATGTGATCCTTCCGCTGTGAGATTCTGTGATTGTTTTCTTCTTCTCTTTCTTTTTCTTATTTTTCCCCAATAACTATCTGGGTTGGCGATTTGTTTGGGTCGACATGTGTGGTTTATTGTCGATTTAAACGGTCAAAAAAATCTGGGTCGTTACAAAACAAATAAATAGTTGAAGGTGAAAATGATGCAAGTTAATGATATTAAGGGTATATTAACATTAGAGAGGGGGTGAATAGTGTTTTCTTAATTTTGTGAATTTTTAGAAATCTTTTACAATATAGTTATATAAATGATCACATAATCAAATAAATAAATAAAAACAAACGTAAAGTAAATACACTAAAAGAAAGAATAAACCAATATTTTATACTAGTTCGGAGATAACCTACATCCAGTTTTTAATTATGTACAGTCCTTAGTCAAAATCAAAAATTTATACTCCCTGATTACAAAACCACATGGTGACACCCTCTAGAACTCAGACCGTTAGCAAGCCAACTTAATTTATGGACCACATATCCACACCCAACTTGATTTATGGGAAAACCAGTTGTAACGACCCGCCATCTTAAATGATTTTACATCAACAATAAACCACATATATCCGACCCAAACCGTTCAAAATAGTGGATTGTTAATGAAGATTGATACAAGAAATAAGAGAGAAGAGAGATCATAACACAGAATCTCATGACAAAAGTACAAACTATAATAAGAATATAATTAAAACATAAATCATTTTATAGTAAATATTCTTGATACCAAAGTTAAACAATCAACAGACATACCAAATAATGCAATAGAATAATACTAAATAAATACAATCATTAAGCTCCATCTTCATCTTCATAACGAGGTCATCGCTAAAGCGAAATGAATCAGGCTGACTCGAGCATAATGAAAACAATATACTCAAGTCGAGAATAAAATATCTCATGTAAGTCAAATTAAAAGCATGATATATAAGTGAAAATAAATTAAGAGATGTTATGAGAATTTCCTTCTCTTAAGGATCCATTAAAATATTTACATATAATATAATACGTTTTTATAGTAATGTCTATCAGTAAAATATAGTATTGAAATTAGTAATAAGGCATTACATTTTTTGCTTAACACTTTTCTATAAGCATTATGGTATATATAGCACCATAAATCCACTGTAAAGTAGTGGCATCAGGGGTCACTCCATAAGTAAGCACAAACCTAAGTCGTAGTGGGCTCTGATCAAGATAAATATGACAAGGAATGCGAGGAAATACCTAGCATTGGATTCTACCATTTGTAGACTGGTTCTAACACATAGCGCGCAGTCGCTGCCCAACTCGAACAACAATCCAATAAATGAGGATGCGCATCAAATCAAATTAAACTCAGGGATTGAGATAATAAACAAAGAAGTGTGCCCAATAGTGGTTTCTGATCCTACTTGGCCTCAGCTTAGCTTCTGTTTTAGTCATTTTAACTAGATTGAGACCCGTGATTCGCACACGAGCTGTCTGAAGTACATAGTTAGCGGAAAAATTTGAAGAATAATGAAAGTATTTAATATCTCTTTTGTGCATGCATTTTTTGTTCAATGTGCAATAATATTACTATATTCACTACACCATAAATGTAATTTTGCTATGGTTAAAAGTTGTTTCAAAGGAAGTTTAATATGGCTCTTATCCATAGCTAAAAAAAGTGTCTTTAATGATTAGATACAGCTTTAAACCATGCTTAATTTCCTCAACAAATATGACATATGGTTGTATCTAACTGATTCGTTAGATACGGTTAATAAGCGTAACTAATTGCTCTACTGTCCATACTTATTAACTACAACTTATGTCCATTCAGATACGATAATACATGATTATTCTAAGACATATCAAACAATAATACTATAATACATGATCAAGACCAATAAAACTTCTTATTTCACACATCATCAAGAACAATAAAACATCTTACTCAACATATGATCAAGAACAATAATACATCCTATTTAAACACATATTATAAGAAGGCAAATGGTTTCCCTACACTACTCAATAGCTTCATATCCCTACAATAATATATGTATTTAAATTAACACCTTTTAATAATCCACGATTTCTAGCAACAAGAAGATCAGCTTGGGTTTGTTCTCCTGCCTCACAAATAACCTCCTTTAGATCGCCATCTGTTATTAAAGTGTCTGCTTGCACCTATCAGTATCAACAAAAACATCAATATGCTATCAATTTCCCATATGATTCATGATATTTGGGTTACAAACAGGTTCGTATACACAAGCCACAAGTCCAAAAATGCAGCTGTACAAGTCAGTGAACAAGGCTGAAAAATTAAGTGCACACAAACATGCAAGGTTCAACCAGTCTGCACATTATTCATGGCATGGAAAAGCAGACAGTCCAAGTCCAAGTACAAAACAAAATGGATAGCAAGACAAAACAAAGTTCACAAGAAAAAATGTATACCCAACATCATGTAAATGAACTTTGGCTCAAAATTTTTAACTCCAAGTTTGGGTTCATGATTATCATTTAGCGCAAGACAGGCCAAACAAGTGTATCAATATATGTTCAAGTCTGGGTTCATGATTATCAGAGTTATCAAGTATATCATAGTTATCGTAGTGTATCAAGTCTGGGTTCGTGATAAGTATAGTGTATAAGCATAGTGTATCAAATACCAAGTACACCATATAAGTATCAAGTGTATCATAGTCTGGGTTCATAGTGTAAATAAGGTGACCAACAACTATCAAACGTAATGTAAAGCAGACATTCATATATAGAGTGTCTAACATACCCGCAGTAGCTGTGGTCCCTTTTCAAGCTAGGGGTAAGGCTTAAGCTTGCGGTTCCTGTAGATTTGTCTGACAACAATAAGAATGTCGTGCGAATTCGATAGGATTAGAGTAATCAAAAGCGCCCCCTTTTGACTAGCTTATCCCACCAACTCGGACGATGTTCCTATCGTTGTGAATAGCTCCGTAGAAACCACAAGCTCATGTAATAATTCCAAAAGATCAAAATTTCCAAAGTTGTTGTTGGTTGCACAAGTAATAATTTGTATTCTACTTTAAAGGCCTTAAAGTACTTCAAGGAAGAATCACTCTAAGGTAACATACAAATTATTACTTGTGCAACTAACCACAGCTTTTGAAATTTTAATCTTTTGAAAATTATTACTTATGACTCATCCCTGCATAAGATCACAATTAGGAATTGTAGTTTCTTGGACGATAAACTTTGTTATCTACCATAATACCCATTTATAAGACACAAGTTATACAATTTAATCAAACATTATCCGGAGATAAATTCAAGTTATACCTCTGTGATCAAACAAGTTGTACATGTATGGTACATAACAACTCTAAATTCATCACTTGATTGAACTGAGACTCTCTCAATCCATTCTGATATGGTCTCGGTCGTTCCTGCATGAGAGCATATGTAGAAATCATAGTACCTTGGATAACAGACTTTGTTATCTACCACAGTACCTATTTATATGACACAAGTTATACAATTTAACCAAATATTATCAGGAGATAAATTCAAGTTATACCTTTATGATCAAACAAGTTATACATGTGTTGTACATAACTACTCTACATTCATCACTTGATTGAACCGAGGCTCACTCATTCCATCCTGATATGGGATTGATTAAGGGCTCGGTTATGAGCTTCATGCTACAAGTTTGAATATTATGAGCTCGATGCAGACAGATTTCATTGATCAAACAGACATGTAAAGGCACTGCCTTCATCTCACAAGACGACACATGCAACTAAGTACTCAACGCAAACCCAACAACACAATTCAACACAAGTCGAAACTCATAAACTCAACTACGGCCAAAACAAGAGAAAACAGAAAATGAAATAGCCAACCACAATATCCAAAAGAAAACTCAACCCTAGCTTCACACCAGCTCGTTGCCGAAGCAATCCTCATCCAAGGTTAGCCTTTCATTGTTATCTAGCGCTAAGAGTATCTGAGAAAGCGTTGCGGTAATTAACTTTCAACGAGGTGATGGAGGTTGACAACAAGGTGATGGACGTTGTGCATGTTGGTGATGTCGCTGTCATCGGGGGCTGGTGTTGGAGGTCACTGAAGGTTGCTGGAGGCTGCTAAAGGTTGCCACCGAGGGTTTTTGCTGGAGGCTGCCGCCATTTTCTATTTTTGGCATCAATTTTCTTGCCTTAGAAAATGATTTGGGGAATAAGGTTAAACGTGGGAAAAGAAGAGAGATATGACGGTTTGTCTGCACCAAAATTAGGCACTAGATTGGATATGGCTACTAAGTATGTCCAATCTGATACGGCTATGATCTGCACCTAAATGAGAGAGAAAGTGGATTATTCGGCGGCAAAGCTATACGTAGCCGTATCGACACACATAAATACGGGTTATAGCGGTATTATTATACTTGATACCGCTAACAGCCATATCGGATGTGGAGTAGCTAAAACTGCTTTTTTGTGTAGTGATTATAAGTTAATCATCCATTTTGAGCATGTGGAAACTCCCACACTGTGTTATAATTGTTTCATGTCTATAGTCTAAATAAAGATGTAGCTATTGGTCACTGGCTTCAGGTAAGCAAATAGAAGAGACTTATGATGATGACGATACAGAGAGAGCTAAACTGAACTTTAACCCACTTATGGAAAAAAAATATTAGATTAAAAAAGTAGCTAATATGTAAGTCGAGCATTCAGATGAACTCACATTGGAATGCAAATTCTTCTTGCTTTGTAGACCCAGTAAACATAAAGTCGTTAAAGTAAGAACGGATGTAATAAAAATATTAGCAAATGTAGAAACAAAATACTTTTGTATGCATATAGTAAAAGTAGGCATGTACAAAATGAACATATATAAGCATGAAAATAGAAGAACGTCTTCAATTTAATCTATAGATTAGCTACTCATTAGTTGTAGTTGTTGAAAAACTGCTCCATTAATTGGAGAGATGCACCACAAACAACACACACAATTATCGTTAAACACCAAGTTATGCAGAAGTATATATGCAAAATTTATACATCTATTAATATCTTTATATTGTCATCTAAGCATGGGTTAACTGCTAACGGCCAGAAAGTTAAACAGATATACATGTACTCCGACTGTAAATCAGATTGAGCCAAATTGTATATGTATCCCACCTACACATTGAATCAATCTAAATTTGGTTGTGTACTGGAAAATGCAATTTCTACCTACCATAATTGGACTAAAAGGGTTTCTCTTCTCTTTCTTGCACCTTGTGTAACACCCCATGTCCATTAATGTCACTCACAAAGGGAATGCATTAACTTCCATGGAGGTTATAAGTGAATATAGAACAAAAAAATCACAACTAGACAGATAATAAATAGTACTTGGAAATTTAAACTTCATTTTATTGCAGCGGAAATTAAACATGTTTGTTACATCATAAAACCATAGATCATAACCAAGTACAATATCCATCTTCATAAAAACAAAATACATAATCCCATTACATAAATAGCCATTAAAAAGATAACAAGCTGGACTTTACTTCAACGGTCTAAGCTTTCCAAAGAGAGATGAAGCAATTCAATCAAACTCCACTAGAGCTGGGCCCAACCTGAGGACCTGGTGGGGGAAAAAGGATAGAAATAGAGGGGGTCAGACATAAAGTCTGGCGAGTATGATAATTCTAACAATACTATTATCAAAATAACTAGACTAAGGCATAAGCTGGAAGACAAGTAAATGTCTATGAACTCTTAGGAAGATAAAGATAACGGTAAGGCACACCTAATTACTAACGAATGATTACTACACTGCACCGCACATTACTACACTGCACCACACCAGTCACCCTATTGTTTGATCCCACTTGCTTCACACAGAAACTTTATAAATAGCCTTACGTACCCCTAGCTGACTACATAGGTGTCGTCTGCCCCTATCTCCACTAGGTGTACCCCACTACCCACTTTCGATCGGCTCCCTACTCGTAGATTCCCGTGCTCGCCCCACAGTGGGGTGTATCACTCCCCTAAAGTGGCAACCTGATACAACTTGAGAATGCACGGCTTATACCTACACGATGCAACAACGTCTTACCTACCAGCCCGGGTCCACACACGCATACGAAACCCGTTGGACTTGCGTTGCCACCGCTCCCCATTTTGACCTCTTACAGTCAAACCCAGCATGCGTGTCCCGTCCTCGACTTGGGTCGAGCCCACAAAGATACGTTTGGGATACTGGTCGAAATGGGCCCCCACAAGCTACCCACCTAAGCTTGTCACTAGTATATCCCACTTAACCCTCTTAGTCATGTTCATTTACATGTGTGTTTGGTTAAGTCTTACTAATCGTATTTCGCATGCCACTAAGGGCACCCCCTAGATTCCTCTTGCCACCCAAGGCACCTACTTAACCCCCATGTCCCACTTTACAAGTTTCTCTGGTTAAGTATTTCTTAATTCATTCAGGCCATAACCTCATAAAGACCTCTCACATTAGACTGGCATTTATAGCAGCTGGATTTGTCGAGCGGGTCCGGGCAGTCTTACACCATAAAAGAGTCTAACCTCATGTCTTTACAACTGTTATGCTTTAGTTTAGGCCTAGGACCTCTCACATTGGGCTGACATTTGTGACCACTGGATTTGTCGGGCGGGTCCGGGCAGGTTTACGTCACAAACGAGTCCAACCTCGTGTCCTAAGCATTGATTAACACTTAAAATCTTTTACCCTAGTTTTAATAATTCCCTATTCAAATTATTAATTAAGTCAACTTTTAATGATGTCCATAATTGACTCAATTATGGCCATCCACTTATGGCATGCAAAATCATATCAATTGCACCCCAACTTTTTAATATTAAATCCTTAATAGTACCCCTCCCCTACGTTTATACGTTCGCTTATTCAACGCATAATATAGGCTAGACTTGTATAGTCTAACACCTAGCACAAAGATAAATTATCACAACATATAGACAATTAAAATAAATCTAATCATATTAGGGGTGAAACATGCATAAACTACACATGTTAACGATCAAAAGGTGTCAACTTGTTAAATGTCTCAATTTACATGATATGATCATAGCCCAAATCTATACATAAACTTGCATATGGGGTTTTTAGGCAACATAATGATGGTGTGAACTAGCATAGGATATCACATATGTCATTGCATAATTCTAGATGTCATAATAGATGTCTTGGTATATGTTCATAACTTTTCTAATCAATCTAAGTTGCATATGTGACTTGTCATATAGATCAACATAACCGAAACATGATGATTTAATTAATATGAACTAACTAGCATAGATGGTAACATCATGGCCTTTTTAACATGTATGATTCATCACAACTTAGCATAGAAACTTTCAACATACATAACATCATCATAGCATGATTTACAACATATAAGATATCATCATCACATAACATTGGATTTACAATATACATGATAGCAAAAGGGGTTTACAACAACATATATGATAATTCACATCATCTACTCATAATCCATTCATAACTCAACCTAATTAAAATGATAATAATCTTGTTAAGATCATCATACTCACAATTTAGAGAAGAAAAGAGAGAGTTTTGCTTTGCTTTAGGGTTGAGAGAATTAGAATTGAATTTGCTTTTCTTCTTTCTTAGTTGGCGGCGGCTCCATTGATTTCCATGGCGATGGTATGACGGTAACTATTCTATTTTAATTAGGTTTAGGGTTAGCATTAGCATGTATTTATAGGTGTAGGAATTTATTTAGGACCATTAGATTAACCCTGAACCATGAGAACCAATCAAATGCAAAATCTGCATTTGAGCGAATCGGCCCACGGGTTGACAGCCAAACACCCTGGATTAACCCCTAGTCGACCCAGTAGAGCTCGGGTCGACCTAAAAAATGGGCCGGTTCGATTATTCCCCCTCCCAATTCGCTGTTTTGAACTTTTTCGCATATTTATTTATTTAATTTTTAATTTATATATATATATATATATCTGCGCAACCCATTTCACTTAATTCTTTTCTAAAAATTAAGTGTACTTTAATTTGTGAATATTAATATTAAAAGAATTATGGGGTGTTACATTCTCCCCTCCTTAAAGGATTTCGTCCCCGAAATCTTCAAGTTAAGAAGAATGTATATCCCAACATCCAAACAGCCATCTACTCAACCATCAAACACAGGCATCCATTGTCCTCATAGACTTCTAATGCTCTCATGTTTAAATGCACAGTGTGTGTATATGTCCCTATCTAATGCAAAATCAGGCAGTCCACTAATTCAGTTGACCTCCTTTAATGCAAACCATGATAGTGCCATGCGTCCATTATGTATGCAAAAGTTCCCTAATGCTACATATTATTTCTACATGCGTGCACAACCATTCACCAAAATGCGGTATCCATATGATAGCACAACCATTATACATCCATTTTATTAAATACATCCATTTATATGCAATATGCAGTATGGAGTGACTGAGCTGATCTAGTGCCTAATAGTGTGTGTATATGCGTCCACGAGCAACCACTAGCAAACACTTGCATCCACTTTGCATCCATCATACATAACATGTCTCAAACAAATGTTTCAACCATAGGATTATCCTATCTAAAGGTCAAAGATATTAGCGAGAGGATATACTAAGGATAAGATAAGTACAAGCTAAGCGATAAAGGAGAAATTAAAAGACATACCCTCGAAAAGAAAAGGGTATCGTGAACGCATCTTCTCTTCTGTCTCCCAAGTAGCGTTGCTCTCATCATCTCCCCATTGTACTTTGACCAGTCTGACCTCTCGATTTCTCAGCTTCTTAATCTCTGACCCAAGAATGCATGTAGGAGCTCGTCGAATCGTCGCATCACGCTCTATCTCCACCTCTCTAAGCAAGTTTGGCTTTACCACTTCCGCGGTCTCGTGCAAGCACTTCCCACCAACATGTAGGCGAACGACACGGCCGTTAATAAAGAGCTTCGAATGGTGCCATGCCAATGCTAGACTAAAAGCTGTTATTATATGCGAACTCCACTAACAGAAGGTGCTCTTCCCATGTACCCCCAAAGTCTTGGATACACAGTCTCAAAAGATCCTCTAGAATGCGATTCACCCTCTCGGTCTGGCCGTCCGTCTGAGGATGATATGCGGTGCTCAAACATAACTGAGTCCCTACCGCCTCTTGCAAACTTCTCCAAAATTCGCTAGTGAAAATACGATCGCGGTCGCTCACTATGCTAGAAGGAACACCATGCAAACGAACTATTTCTCAGACGTATACAGAAGCTAACCATGGAGCAGTGCTCTTACTCTTCGCGGGAATGAAATGGGCGCTCTTAGTAAGTCTATCTACTATAACCCAAATCCCCGTATTACCCTTTCTCGATCTCGGTAATCCGTCAATAATGTCCATCGAGACGCTTTCCCACTTCCATAGTGGAACCTCCAATGGGTGGAGTAACCCACAGGGTTTCTTTTGCTCCGCTTTTACTTGTTGGCACACCAAGCATCAACATACTCAGCCACGTCCCCCTTCATACCGGCCCAAAAGAAAACTCGCTTCATATCTTTGTACATCTTGTCCCCGCCGGGATGAATGGTCATCTTCGAACGATGTGCTTCGTCAAGAATAGTCTTCCTTAGGTCATCGTCTTTTGGTACACAAAGTTTACCGTCCCTACGTAACCAACCCTTATCGTCTAGGGTATACCTACGGAGATGGCTTGATGACTCCCCTCCTTTGAGTTTTTCTACTAACTCAACCAATTGCGGGTCGTCTCACTGTGCCTCGCCAATCCGTCCCAAAAGCGTAGGTCTGACCTCCAAGGATGCTAGCAAACCGAGTACAAAGTCAACGGAAGGTCTAAAGTCAAACATCGAAATGAATTCTAAACTTCGCCGCTCAACAAACAAAGGACTTAAGGATAACCTTTTTCTGCTTAAGGCATCCGCCACCACGTTACCCTTGCCAGGGGTATATGTTATCTCGAAGTCGTAGGATGCTAGGAACTCCATCCACCTTAACATATCTCCCTTGCCTAGAGACCACATGCCCTAAATTCCTCACTTCCTTCCTCCAAAAAAATGGTATATTGGAGAACTTAGCTTTAAGCTAGTGCACTTGTAGGGTCCCTAAGCTTTCCCTAAGACATAGGGCATGCTCTTCTCTGCTTCTAGAGAAAACCAGGATATTATCCCATGTAAAATCTTCACAACTATCCATCTCTCACGCAGACCATCCTAGTCGAATTCGACATCCCCCAAGTGTAAGCCCCAAAGGCCTAAACCAATATCAGACAAACACCCAAGGGATACCTCCTTCGAATTCAGACGACCTACGTGAGATGATACTAGTAAGATGGTCAATCAATTGAGCATTTGACCGACTCTGGCCGTCCTTGCCAGTCTTGCTCCAAAGCTACCACTGATTACATAACGGGCTTTGCTTAATCTATTAAGCACATCCGAAAACTTATTCCGCGCCTATGGGTAAACCCCGCGCTTTATCAACGACGTCTCCATACTCACAGACTACACAAACAGGTTCCTAATCATCGTTAGATGCGTCAGAAGATTCTAGGCAGCTAAGCATCACTGAACCCCTAGGGTCGCAAGAAATATGAGGGTTTTTCTACAACGAATCAATAGTCTAACTACCCTCCTTTCACAGTCTAGGATGGCACCCCGCTTGGCTAGCCAATCCACCCCTAGAATCAAACTATAGCCCGTGAAACCAAGGACAAAGGCGTTGCATTCAAACTCAACGCCCAAGATAAACACTCTCAAATCCCGACAAATCATAGAAAGATGAGCCGAACCACCAATAGGATTTGAGACTACTAAGGGATCAGTAACAATACTAGTATCTAGGTGCAGTGTTTCAACTAATGATGCAGAGATAAACGAATGTGATGCGCCCGAATCGAATAAGGTACGGATATGATGATCAAACAGAAAAACTAAGCTTTCTACAGAAATGGTTCTACCTCGTTCTTGCAGCGGTGGGACCGCGAGAGCCTGAACTTGTCCCCTAGCCTGCCCTGGTGCCATAAGAGCCTGCACCTGTCCTCCCGAGGTAGCTTCTGCCCTCTGCACCTTCTTTGGGCAGTCCTTCACTAAATGTCCTGCATCGCCACAATGAAAACAGCCTGTCTTCTTTTTCTTTTGGCAATCCTTGCTGAGATGGCCTGGTGTCCCACAGTTAAAACATTTTTTCTTTCCCTTGCCGTTATTGTCTTACCACCCTTCTTGTTTTGCTATTGTGGTTTCTTCTGATCCCCCTTCTTCTCGGGTGCCTTATCAGCTTTAGCGCTTTTCTCCTCATGCATAAGCGCCATTTCTACTAACTTCTCAAAGGTGGCCCCCATTGGGATGTGGGTCATAACCAATCCTTGCAATGGTTCATTCAAGCCATTCACGAACCTTAGAGCCTTCTTCTCTGGCGTGTTTACTAAGTCTAAGCCAAACCTTGCTAACTGATAAAATTTATTGACATATTCTTTCACTGATGAGCTTCCTTGCTTCAATGTCAAGAACCTTTCCATATATAGATTTTCTTCTGCCCTTGAGAGAAACTTCGCCAAAAACCTACGTTTGAAATCCGCCCAAGAGTCAACAGGACGCTCCCCATTAGTGACCTCCCACCAAACAAGGCCTCTCCCTTCATCAACCAAGTTGCTAAACGAACTCACTTCCCTTCTTCTACTTCAAAGATTTCTAGCAATTCTTCCACCTCCTTAGGCCAATCTCTAGCTTCCACAAACGTTTCTGACCCTTGAAATGGTTTTCCACCCATAGCCTTGAATTCCTTGCACGTTTTTGCAAAGGTATCTATGCGAGGAGGAGGAGGAGGAACGGGTGCAACTGTTGGTGGATGAACATTGGCTGGACCTGCAGCGACCCTAGCCTCCAATAGCCTCCTATACCATCCTGGTATCGTTACATCATCGGGTAGATTAAGATCTTCAGCCATGCTGAAACGAAAAAGGAAAGATTCAAAATGGGGAATTCGAAAGATAAAGATATGTGGCTATTGGGGATTATGTTTTTCTTAAAAACTTTTCTCTTTAAATTTCTCATTAAAACATGTTTTTGAAAACACTTCTTCCAAAAATAACTATTTTTCTAAAGTATTTTTATCTATTCTGGTAACCTTAAGCTCTGATACCACGTGTAACACCCCACGTCCATTAATGTCACTCAAAAAGGGAATGCATTAACTTCCATGGAGGTTATAAGTGAATATAGAACATAAAAATTACAACAAGACAGATAATAAATAGTACTTGGAAATCTAAAACTTCATTTTATTGTAGCGGAAATTAAACATGTTTGTTACATCATAAAACCATAGATCATAACCAAGTACAATATCCATCTTCATAAAAACAAAATATATAATCCCATTACATAAATAGCCATTAAAAAGATAACAAGGTGGACTTCACTTCAACGGTCCAAGCTTTCCAAAGAGAGATGAAGCAATTCAATCAAACTCCACTAGAGCTAGGCCCAACCTGAGGATCTGGAGGGGGAAAAAGGATAGAAATAGAGGGGGTCAGACATAAAGTCTGGCGAGTATGATAATTCTAACAATACTATTATCAAAATAACTAGACTAAGGCATAAGCTGGAAGACAAGTAAATGTCTATGAACTCTTAGGAAGATAAAGATAGCCTTTAAGATAACATTAAAGATAACGGTAAAGGCACACCTAATTACTAACGAATGATTACTACACTGCACCACACCAGTCACCCTATTGTTTGATCCCACTTGCTTCACACAGAAACTTTATAAATAGCCTTATGTACCCCTAGCTGACTACATAGGTGTTGTCTGGCCCTATCTCCATTTGGTGTACCCCACTACCCACTTTCGATCGGCTCCCTACTCGTAGATACCCGTGCTGGCCCCACAGTGGGGTGTATCACTCCCCTAAAGTGGCAACCCGATACAACTTGAGAATGCACGGTTTATACCTACACGATGCAACAACGTCTTACCTACCAGCCAGGGTCCACACACGCATACGAAACCCGTTGGACTTGCGTTGCCACCGCTCCCCGTTTTGGCCTCTTACAGTCAAACCCAGCATGCGTGTCCCGTCCTCGACTTGGGTCGAGCCCACAAAGATACGTTTGGGATACTGGTCAAAATGGGCCCCACAAGCTACCCACCTAAGCTTGTCACTAGTATATCCCACTTAACCCTCTTAGTCATGTTCATTTACATGTGTGTTTGGTTAAGTCTTACTAATCGTATTTCACATGCCACTAAGGGCACCCCCTAGATTCCTCGTGCCATCCAAGGCACCTACTTAACCCCCATGTCCCACTTTACATGTTTATCTGGTTAAGTATTTCTTAATTCATTCAGGCCATAACCTCATAAAGACCTCTCACATTAGACTGGCATTTATGGCAGCTGGATTTGCCGGGCGGGTCCGGGCAGTCTTACAACATAAAAGAGTCATAGGCTTGTTATGTCATAGGCAATAGTTTATGTTTCCTAATCAAAGGCATAGGCTTGTGTTCATAGTCAAGGAAATAATTCTCATAGCCATGAGTCACGGTCATAGGCAGTGTTCATAGTCATAGGCAATGTTCATAGTCAAAGAGGCATATGGTTTTATGGTCCATAGTTTCATAGTCACAGTCTTATTGGTCCTCGAATCATAACAGTTCTTAATTAGGTCCAAAGATATAAGCACTGATTCGAATAGAAAGATTTGGCATATTCTTTTATTTCTTTAATTTCATGTCACGAATAGAGAAAACGTTCAAATCTAAAAAGTAATCGACTTACAGAGATTATATTAGATTCGTCGAAAATAGTCGTTGAAGTCGTTTGAATCTTCACTTGAATCCTAGCTTGTTTTGAATCTCCTCTTGAAAGTCTTGAGCAGCATTTCCTCGTCTTGATTTATTTTATATATTATTTTAAACATTTATACACTTTCTCAGAGGCAACATAAGGATAGAATGAAATGGTGTAGAGAGAATGAGGCCAGAGGCTGTTTATATAGGATTAGGGTCATGAATCTGGTCAGAAAATCGGGCCAGATACATCAAAACGAACCCAGGTTCAAAACCGGGTTCTGGCACCAGGTCGACCCCCAGGTCGACTGCCCAGTCGACCTGGTCAAGGGGGTCGACTACCCAGTCGACCTGGGTCCTGGGCGGGAATTTTCCCGCCCAGCCCGCTTCTGGGTTTGAATTCGAATTTCGAGCTGTTTTCTGTTCTGAAAATTTCTGAAATTTCGGAGGGTCATATCTCCCTCATACGGACTCCGATTCTCGCAAACTCGGACTCGTTTCCAAGCAGAATTTCGAGACGAACGCAATGGAGCAACCCGTTTCCCTTGATTCTGATTTTAAAATTTAATTCTGCCTTGATTTGTGAATCCTAGTGTTACAGAATTGTGGGGTGTTACATTCTCCCCGACTTAAAAGGATTTCGTCCCCGAAATCTTCAAGTTAGGAAGAATGTGTCCTACCATCCAATCACCCATCTACTCAATCATTCAATCGCAGGTATTCATTGTCCTTAGAAGATTTCTAATGCTTTCATGTTCATATGCATAGTGTGTGTATATGTCTTTATCTAATGCAAAATCAGGCGGCCTACTGATTCAGTTGACCTCCTTAATGCGAATCATGTCAGTGCCATGCGTCCAATCATGTATGCAAGCACCCCTAGTTATGTAAATACTACATGTGTGCATAGCCATTCATCCATATGCAACATCCGTATGATAACATATCAAGTTCAACTTACAAACAAATACATATCTGTAAATGCAATATGAAAGCGTCCGAACTGATCTAGTGCCTAATACGTATGCATATGCATTCACGAGCAACCATTAGAAACCACTTGCAACCATCAACCGTAACATGTTTCAAATACATGTTTACATCCATTGGCTTCTACCTAAGGATCGAAGATACGACCTAGAGGATATACCTTGGAAAGAGAGAAACAATTATGCGTAAAGCTCCAAAAAAAAAAAGAAATCAAGGATGCACCCTTAAGGAAAAAGGGTATGATGCTAGTATCTAGCCTTCTTGAGCTTTACTCCACTGTATCTTAACTAATTTAACTTCACGATTGTGAAGTTTCTGACCTCCATTTCCAAAATAAACAGATGTCAATCACGGTACCGAGAGTATGTACTAAGATGATTAGAGGTCTCCCTCTTATCCGCCATGACATAACTATAAGGGTCGAAAGGTCACTACGTGCTTTTTAGAGTGCCTGCCACAACTATTCATCTCTCACGCAAACCATCCTAGTTGAACTCGACATTCCTCAAGTACAAGCCCCAAAGGCCTAAACCAATATCATACAAGCACCCAAGGAATATCTCCTCCGAATTTAGACGATCTACGTGAGATGATATAAGCAAACTCGATAGCTATTCTCAAATCCCTACTAACCAAAAATAAACTGGTTGGACCACCAATTGGATTTGAGACTCTAGTGGGATCTTTCTACTATACAAGTACTATGGTGCAGAGACTCAACTATGGAAGTGGATATGAACAAACGCGAAGTGCTAAAACCAAAGGAAAGAGTACGAACAGCAAAACTAGACCCTTCCAACAGAACTTTACTATCTTTCTCCAAGGTACGCTTGGTGGTGAAAGTATGTACTTGCCCTTCTGAAAATCTTTTCCTTTGCCCTTAATTACATGCCCTATTACACCATAGTAAAGATACTTCCTCTTGTCTTAGGATTTATAATTCCTTCCTCCTTTGTGAGCTAAATCTACATCCATGAATTCCTCATCCTCTTCCGTGTGTAGTCATGTTGACAAATCTCTCGAAAGCTGCTTCCATCGTACAGAAAACCCTATAATCTTGAAAGAAAACTGGCCGTAGGTGAAACAACTATGGCTATGGATGGAAGCCAGGCACGTCTTCGCCCATCGATGAGGTTACCTCCCAGAAAGCTAGGAGCCCCAGAGACTCAAGAAAGAAGGAGACAAGAATTCAAACAGAGGAACAGAAGATAGTGCGTATGGCTTTGGGGAGTATGCCTTTAAAACAAATCTTTTCTCTTGAAAATGCTTCTTTTAAAACCGTTTTGAAAATAATTTTTCAAATCCTTTATCTGATCTGGTAACCTTCAGCTCTGATACCACGTGTAACACCCCACATCCGTTAGTGTCACTCACAAAGGGAATGCACTAAGTTCTGTGGAGCATTTAGGGTAAAAGATGCAGATAAATTACAAGACAAACAAAAATTACAACAGCAGAAAATAAACTTTGCTTTATTGATAAAATAGTTTGTACAACGATTTATTTATAATATCAGAGTATCATCTGTCTTACAAAATAAAGAAGCATAAAACAACATTTATATTCCCCAATGTAGCAAGAGCCAGCCATAGCATCTGAAAAGAGAATCCAAGCAAAACTTCGACAAATCTTCAAGCTGGGAAAGAGTGACAATCCAACTTAACCTGAGCTATACTATTCCCTTCTTTACAACCTAGGGAGGGGGGAGGGAATGGAAGAAAAGAAGACGAAAGAAAAACAGAGTCAGACATAAAGCCTGAGTAAGTTCAGTAACTTCTAGCATTGAACATGGAAAAACAAAACGACATGAATTAACTGAATACAAGATAATACCATGATGATAGGATCAGCAAGATTAGACAAGATTAACACAAGATATGCTAAGATAAGATTAACTGGATATGCTCTAAGACTTTCACCGCTTCGCTATTTCCTTGTTATCCTGATTTCTATATCTCTGCACCACCTAACTAGTGTCCCAACTAGTAACGATAACGTGAACCCAATCCCTGTAGTTTCCATTGCCTTCAGGCATACATTTATTATTTATTACCTAGATCTAATCTAGGGTTTTCTATCAAGTGCTTTCTAGATTCAACTAGAGTTTACGCTATCTGCTGAATGCTTCTCGGATTCAGGGTTTATGCCACCTAGTCCAACTAGGGATTATGCTACCTGTCGAACGATACCCCCAAGTCTAGGACACACTACCTAGAGTGGTAAATGTTCCTATACTTCCCCACGCATGTATCGCGAATCGTTATCGCTTGTCTAGATGCACATGTCCTGTAATGTGCGGCCCGAGTCCTGTGGCAGGGCAAATCAAGAAACACAGAACTCGGTCGGGAGCTTTCAGATATCTGCCGATGCAGATGCTAAGGTCTGTTTTTATTCCATTGGCTATGGTCCCACTCGACCCCTCCCTCAACTAATGAAAGACACACCTTGAAAAATGAGAACTATACGCAGGCCCCCTATGCCCCACTAACCTATGGCCATCCTCACCCATAACTAGATAGCAACTATATGGTCTTTTGGAGTTCTCTGCCTTTCCGCTTCACGTATCTCGACTGACTCAAGATGGATGGTAGACGAAGAGTTGCTATCACAGGGCTACCGGTTTCTCGCCGAATCATGCTGGTCCATCCTAGTCCTTAGGTTGCCATATTTTGCAACCAAGGCATACCCCTGGTTCTTCTAACGCAGACCTTAACCTCTGGGAGCCCAGGAGGATCATCTGCAGCCTCACAGAGGGATACCAAGAGTACCCTCACGTCCCCTCGAAGCCTCGGGCTTCGTAACCCAATTTGTTGGAGCCTTATTTTTACTCAGACGGACATTCGCTCCTTCCTGTGTTATACTAAGAATTACTACTTAGTTTTACTAACTAAGGTTTACCACTTAGTTTCCAGAATCGTTGTTATCTTAACTGAGGTTTACTACTTAGCTCCTTTTAACTAAGGTTTACTACTTAGTTCTCTTTCCCGTCAATTTGGATTGGTTAAGTGTCATTAGTCAATTCAAGCTAACTTAACCCTCTTCATTTATCCTGTTAAACTGGTTAAGTGTTATCAGTAGTTCATGTTGACTTAACCCTACCACAAACCAAGTTATATTGGTTAAGTATTTCTTATTACTTAACCCTACCCATTCATCCTATATTGATTAAGTGTTTCCTTTTTAACTTAACCTTGCCCGTCTGTTTTAACTAACATGTTATTAATGGTTAAGTATTATCCCTTCATGTTTTAAACTTAACCCTATTCCTTTATCACAATCTGATGATTAAGTGCTCAAGTTTACTTAACCCTACGGTCTAGTCCAGCTAACATATCAAATAGGCTAAGTGTATTAAATTTTACTTAACCCCAACCTCTAGTCTAGTTAACATGTTAATTTGGCTAAGTGTATTAACTTTACTTAACCCCACCTTCTAGTCTAGTTAACATGTTAATTTGGCTAAGTGTTTTCTTAGTTACTTAACCCAAACAAATCTTGTCTTGTTACCATGTTAAGTTGGTTAAGTGCCCCTATGGACTTAGCCCTCCCATTCTCGCTTAACTATGTTAAGTTGGTTAAGTGTTCCTATGGACTTATCCCTCCCATTCTAGCTTAACTGTGTTAAGTGTCTGTATGAACCTAACCCCACCCATCGGTTTTGTTATCATGTTGAACTGGTTAAGTGTCTTAGTTAACTTAATCCTACCATTTTTGTTCTAGATTTAACTAAATAAATTAAAGCCGCGACCACTCACATTAGACAGATATTGTTGCGATTACTGGATGTGCCGGTTGGTTCCGGGCAGGTTTACATCGCAACTCAGCCTAACCTCGGGTTAGGCATATTCGTGTTTTCTAAGTTCAAAGGGTTTTGATTAATTTTTAAAATCAGGTTTTGAAAGTAACCACCCCGTCTGTCGGATCAGTTAGGGATAGCCAGGAAGAGCAGGAAACTTGTATTTTCCAAACCCAAGCCTAGACACTATCCTCTCTGTCACCCTAGAACTTTCTAGTGTATTATTAAAAGAGATGTCGTTAATAAACCTTTAATTTGTCTAAATTTTCATTTTCTCATTTAGGACAAATTCTATAAGTAAATCATTCCTAATTTAATTATTTCCTAATTACTCTTTTAATGTAAATTGTCAACATTTATTCTTATGGCCCATTTTCCCCTCTATATCATATTTATGCATTTTGGTATGTAAACTATACCAAATTAAGTGTCACTAACCATGATTTTTGCCAAACATGACAATTACTCGCAATTATGGCCAATTTCAAATTTATGCCAATATACTTATTATGCAAAATTAGCTAATCCAATTCTGATTTAACATTCTAATTACAGTTCATGTCAAACAAGACTTATTATTCTAGTTCACAGTTCATGTAAATGCTAGATTTACAAGTCAATACTAGATTCAAATTACACATCCTATAATTCATGTCAAATTTATCCAATTTGCATTTTTATGAACATGCCATAATACATGTTCCCAATTCATGCCAATTTCCAAGTTTATAACTACGTTTTTAGTAAATTTCATATTTTGCCCAAATCGTATTCCCATCGTTCGTATAATCGTGATTCAATCTAGATTATAGATAAATCTAGATTCGTAGAAAATAGGGAATGAACCAAAGATGCTATGAAAAAGATAGACATAATAACTGGCATAAAATGATAATTTACTAATTACAGACCTAACGAATTACACTGAAATTGATCTAAAACATCGAAGGCCTATAGGTCTGAAAATCTTATGACATAAAAAGGGTTGAATAACGGCGTAGGTTCAAGAACATGGGTAGACCTAACTTGGTAGGTAAATTCCCAAGATCAAAAACCAAAGAAAATCAAGAATAGACAGAATAGATAATCAGGTTTAGACCCAATTTCACAGTCACAAAAATTAAGCAACACTTTTCTAGTCATGAATCATAGGTGTTTAATCACAGTTGTTCTTGTTATGTCATAGGCAATAGTTTATGTTTCCTAATCAAAGGTATAGGTTTGTGTTCATAGTCAAGGAAATAATTCTCATAGCCATGAGTCTCAGTCATAGGCAGTGTTCATAGTCATAGGCAATGTTCATAGTCAAAGAGGCATATGGTTTTAAGGTCCATAGTTTCATAGTCACAATCTTATTAGTCCTCGAATCATAACAGTTCTTAATTAGGTCCAAAGATATAAGCACTGATTCGAATAGAAAGATTTGGCATATTCTTTTATTCCTTTAATTTCATGTCACGAATAGAAAAAACGTTCAAATCTAAAAAGTAACCAACTTACAGAGATTATATTAGATTCGTAGAAAATAGTCGTTGAAGTCGTTTGAATCTTCACTAGAATCCTAGCTTGTTTTGAATCTCCTCTTGAAAGTCTTGAGCAACATTTCCTCGTCATGATTTATTTTATATATTATTTTATACATTTATACACTTTCTCAGAGGCAGCATAAGGATAGAATGAAATGGTGTAGAGAGAATGAGGCCAGAGGCTGTTTATATAGGATTAGGGTCATGAATCTAGTCAGAAAATCGGGCCAGATACATCAAAATGAACCCAGGTTTAAAACTGGGTTCTGGCACCAGGTCGACCCCTAGGTCGACTGCCCAGTCGACCTGGTCAGGGGGGGTCGACTCCCCAGTTGACCTAGGTCCTGGGTGGGAATTTTCCCGCCCAGCCCGCTTCTGGGTTTGAATTCGAATTTCGAGCTGTTTTCTGTTCTGAAAATTTCTGAAACTTCGGAGGGTCATATCTCCCTCATACAGACTCCGATTTTCGCAAATTCGGACTCGTTTCCAAGCAGAATTTTGAGACGAACTCAATGGAGCAACCCGTTTCCCTTGATTTTGATTTTAAACTTTAATTCTGCCTTGATTTGTGAATCCTAGTGTTACAGAATTACGGGGTGTTACACTTCTCTAGCCTAATACGATATTTATTGCAATAGGCTTCAAAAGGACCTCTATACTCACCTCCGTTATATGATCGTACATACTTGATCTTTCGTCCAGTCTCAAGCTCCACTAAAGCATGGAATTCTTTGAAGGTATCAAGCACATGATCCTTTGATTTTAACCGGTGCAACCATACTTTCCTTGAATAATCATCAATGAAGGTGACAAAATGTAGACATTGTAGAGCACCACCAATGGATCTCTCAGACATTGAACATATGTTAATGTGCACAAGGTCTAAAATGTACTTCTCCTTGTGGGCGGAGAAGATCTTTCGAAAGCAATTCAGTGTTGTTTTCAAACTAAAGAATGAGCACAAGGAGTAAGTGGTTTACCCTTCACGTCAAGGATGAGTTGTTTCTGAGCGAGTATGTGAAGACCCTTCTCACTAATTTCCCAAATCGTTTATGCCATGTGTCCATATCATCGATAGAGATATTTACCTCTCCTTTGTAGAGCTTAGCTTGAATTACGTACATTTATCAAACCATCTTTCCTTAAGCCATTATTAAACTTCCTTTGGTGAGCTTTCACTTCCCTTCACCGAAGTAATTCATCAGATCATCATCATCATCTAGCTTTCTAGCAGAGATAAGGTTGGGCGCATGGTCGGGGCATGCCTCACTTCTTTCAAAACAAGCTTGCATCGGTACTTGCTGTCAGGATGATGTCTCCTATCCCTACAATCTTGCTTCTATTTCAATTTTCCATTTGCATCATGCCAAAGTTACTGCTTTGGTAGGATGAGAAGAAGCTTTCATGTGGAGTAACATGGAAGGAAGCACCAGAATCAACAATCCAAGAACTCTTATCATAAGCAATGTTTAGAATGTTACCTTCACCAATGAGATATATCAAATCTTCCTTTAATATTATGGCAATGGTACTCTCTTTTTTGTTGCTTGTTCGTTGGGCTTATTTGGTCTGGCTTAACAATACTAGCCTTTTGGTCCCTTTTGAAGGATCGACATTCCATTTTCTTGTGACCCATTCTTCCATAGTAATAACATGCAATCTTCGAGCGTGACTTGGATCTACCTCAAGATTGATGCGGATTTTGGCTCGTACTATGTCCATGAGTTTCATTCCTACCCTGGTCTCAACAATGTTAGCCTCGGTATGGATAGACTCACCTCACTCCATTCTCCTTGCTTCTTCACCAAGAAGACTGTCATTGACGGTATCCATTGTTAACTTTCCTTCCGGAGCTGAGTTACTAAGTGTAACTACGAGTGTGTCCCAACTTTTCGGTAGGGAACTAAGGAGTAAAAGGGCTTGTAACTCATCATTGATCTTCATATCAATTTTTGTGAGTTGATTTACGAGCCCCTTGAAATTTTTCAAGTGCTCAATCATACTATGACCATCCTTATACTCCAGCTTCACCGACCGTCGAACTAAATTGGCCTTGCTAAGAAACGTTTTCTTCTGAATCATGGACTCAAGCTTTGTCCATAATTCAAAGGCATTTGTATAAGAAGAAATGCTCAAAGAGAGTTGTGTCAATGTACTTACATATCATAGCAACAACCTTCCGGTTCAGTAGTTCCCACTGAGCATCAGTCTTTCCTTCTACCTTAACTTTGTAGATGATAAGATCATGCAAATCCTTGCAATACAAGTAGTCCTTCATCATCGGCTTCCAATAGGAATAGTTATTGGTTGTGAGCTTGAAAATGTCTCCATCATGAGCGACATTATCCTCCATCTTGAACTTACACGAGCTTGATTACGGGTGCAGATGAACCTGGCTCTGATACCACTATTGGGAAATCTTAAACTTTCCCTCTTCATGAACTTAAGATAGGCACTTTAAGATTAAAAGTAGTAATAGGAGCCCAAGAATTTATAGTTCTCCGATATGGAGATTCTTTCACTATACAGAAGAATAGTGAAATTACAAGAATATGATTACAAAAATAAATCACACTCGGTGGTTCACTCAAGCTTGAGGATAAACATTTCCCACGCTATCTCTATTTTCTATCAAAGGGGCTCCCCAATTCCAAGTTTTTTCTTACTTCACGAAGTGGCTTCTCTTTTGATTCTTGTATTTGGATGGATAGAAATGAAGGCTCCTTCCCCTATTAATATTACTTATCCTCTATAATGAATGGTGAAGATTACTTGCATCCAAGGGTGGAGAATGATTCTCTAGAATGCTTCACGCTCTCTAGGAATCTCTACACTTTTCCATTCCCTTCTGCATCTTCCATACTCTTATGTAAGATTCCCGCATCTCCAGGATATTCCAGAGGGTTCCACACTCTTCCATAAACTTCTAGACGGTTCTACACTTCTCTAGAGTTGCCCGGAACATTCTAAAAAGTTCTACACTTCTCTATAAAGATCTAGAATTTTCTAAAAACTCTCAAATTAAGGAGAGATCCCAACAAATCTGAGCTTGATGTTGTTTGGTGCATGTCTTACGGGTGATTTTTTGAAGAGTTTGGAGTTGATTGTGGATGACAAATATTATCTATGTTAGTCCACCAATTGATTATGGGTAATGATCAAAATGTTAAAGAAAGTGTACATGAATGAGAGTGGAAGAAAGAATGAATTCAAAAAATCAAGATAATTGACTGTATGAATAAGTTCATGTAAACTTTGGAATTTGATGCATGAAATTGCAGTAGCAGTACAATAAAATAGATGTAAATTCAAAAAAGTGCATACAGTAAATTAGTCAAAGCCAAATACCACATACGACCTTTTCCATAACCACTTTAACTCGTAATGAGCACTTTTAAGTCTAAAGCGATAGTAAGAAAATCATACAAAATAAACATTTAATCGATATCGCAGAGTTAACACAGTAAACTATCAGGATAAGTCTGACACGTATGATGTATAAAATATACTCTATGTAAATATTAAGAAAAAACCATTCATATTGCCAATTAATTTTGTAATAATATATGGCTCTCTAACATGATGTCAGAGCAAGGTTTACGCTTGGTTGTCCTTTGTCATCTAGTATAAACATTGCAATATAATCTGGTATGATCACAAATAGATATTGCATAGTAATTTGCCACTTTTCATACTTCCACGTTGACTTATGCAACAACATCAGAGATAGAAATATACTATTTGAATTATCAAATTAAAGTATTGCATATATGAGGTAAAAGAAGGTATAAAATCTTGAGATAACATTGGTTGAAATAATGGTTTACCTACAGCTTTCATGTATACTCATTCCTTTCAAACATCTTTTGGGAAATACCAAATAGAAATCATGTATGTCAAACATATTAAGAAATAGTTAAAATCATGAATATACACCCTTATGAAGGTTAATTATAGAAACTGGTGCATGGTAACGGTGAGGACAACAAAGTCTATTTAAATGTTTGGACCTAAATATGATAGGATGGTGATTTAGTATTAAGATGCACATTAAACGAATAATACTAAATGAAGTAGAACATGCAATACACACACACACACACAGATATATATATATATATATATATATATAGTACAAACATAACGGTATAATTAGTTCTAGCCTTAATGAGGGGACGATCAAAGTTGAGAATAAATTGTAAATAATAAATAGCATTTTGCAATAATATTGTAGAAAGCAACAATAATTACCTAAATGTCGCACTCAGCCAAAATTTTGTCTATCAAACGAATTTTAGGAATATGAAGCTTCAAATCAGAGTTTTACATCGTCGCAAGATGTTCGGCACAAGTCAAATGAGTGGTGCTGGTTGATTCATATTGTTAGTACATAGAATATTACATGATATATTATTATTAGCAATGCAAAATGTAGCACTTCATACATATCTTGTCAGCTAAGATTATTTGATATATGTGTACATCCTAATTCTAGTTGTTGATATTTTTATCACAAATGCAATTTTATTTATATTTTCTTCTCAAATCCAAATTCTTGATTTTGTCCAAAAATTCTTATTTTTGGAGGACAAAGAAAGGTACAAATTATAAGCTACATGTTTGTTTGCAACAAAAATTGCACAATAAAAGACTTGTAGTTGCCATAAATTTCAGTGGAAACTGTTATAAAATACAAGACTAGATATAAATTGGTTATTACATTTATGAGTGGAGTACGTGGATAAGACCGTAACCGCTTACCCTATAACATTTTATTCTACAATAGTCAATAGCGCAAGTGCTTCCTGTAACACCCCACGTCCATTAATGTTACTCTCAAAGGGAATGCATTAATTTTCATGGAGTATTATTGGTATATAGAACAGAATATAACAAGACAGATACATATATTGGTACTTGAAAATTTTAAACAGCTTTTATTGCAGCGGAGAAATAGTTTGGTTACAACAACATCAAAAACCAACAATAAAACCAAGTACACTTAATATCCATCTTGACAAATTGTTTTCTGAGTACATATAGGAAAAAGCATAACCCCAACATAAGTAGCCATAAAAGAGATAAGCTGAACTTTACTTTTAGCAATCCAAGCACTTCCAAAAGAGAGAGAAAGAGATTTAAATCAAGCTCCACTAGCACTAGTCCCACCCTGAGAACCTGGGGGGGGGGGGAGGAAGAAAAGAGGCAAAAACAAGGGGGTTAGACATAAAGTCTGCCGAGTCAAATAACTTTAACAATATAATTATTAAAGTAATTAGGATAAGGCATAAACTGGTAAAACATGGAATTACTATGAAACAAATGGGCAAGACAAAACAAACAAGAGGAATATGCTGGCGTTAATCGCGCTCCTAATCACTATAGGATAAATACTATACTGCACCATTACTAGTCACTCTAAAAGTTGATCCCGCCTACTGGACATAATAATCATAATAATGATAATGGTAGTTCCGTGTACCCCTAGCTGTCTTCATAGGTGTCGCCTGCCCCTATCTCCACTAGTTGTACCCACTATCCTCATGCGATCGGCTCCCTAACTCGTAGATACCCATGCTAGTCCCACAGTAGGGTGTATCACTCCCCAAAGTGGCAACCCAATACCACTAAAGATCCACGACTTATATCTACACGATGCAACAACGTCTTATCTACCAGCCCGGGCCCACGCTCGCACATGACCCCATTGGACTTGTGTTGCCACCACTAACCCGTTTTGACCTCTTACAATCAAACCCAGTAAGCGTGTCCCATCCTCGACCTAGCTCGAGCTCACAAAGATACTTAATGGGTTACTGGTTTGAAAAGGGTCCCCATACTTGACACAAGCTTTCCACCTATGCTTGGTCCCCACTAGGATTTCCCACTTAACCCCTTCTTATTCATGTCTTCTTACATGTTTCAACTTGGTTAAGTGATTCTAATCGTATTTCACATGTCACCTATGTCACCCACTTAACCCCCATGTCCCACCACATGTTTATCTTGGTTAAGTGTTACTTAATTCATTATATCTGTAACCTTGTAAGACCTCCCACACTAGACTACCGTTTGCGATTGCTGGATTTGCCGGGCGGGTCCGGGCAGTCTTATACCGCAAACGAGTCTAACCTCGTGTCTTTACAATTGTTACGCTTTTAATTTATGCCTTCGACCTCTCACATTAGACTACCGTTTGTGGTTGCTGGATTTGCCGGGCGGGTCCGGGCAGTCTTATACCACAAACGAGTCTAACCACGTGTCTTAAGCGTTTATTATTACACATAATTATTTCACCCCAATATGAATTAATTATCCCTATTCAAATTGTCAATAATTTCCAAATTAATCTATGTCCATAATTGTCACCTAAATTATGTCCATAGTTTTCAAGTATATAAATTATACCAATTAATGTCTTAAATTAATTATATGCCTTTAAAGCCATTTTATGCCAATTCACAATATGTATATTTAATATTTGTCAATGTCCCCATGCTGTTCGTACGTTTAATGTGAAATATGTTAGACTCGCAAATAGTCTAACTCATATGAATGTGAATTTGAAATTGGGTCTAAACATGAAATTGTGAACTTGCATATATGAATATGGTTTTCACCTAAACTTGCATATGAATGTAAACTAATATCACATGTTTTACATATAAACTCGCATATATATATATATATATATATATATATATATATATATACTTGATTTACATATAAACTTGTGTATAATTCGCATACAAACTTGCATAAGATTCACATACAAACTAGCATATGATTTACATCCAAACTTGCATATAAGCTGATATCATAAAATGAATCAAGTTAAACATATATGATTGGACATATGAAATAGATCTACTAACATAAGTTAACAAAATTGTCATATGTTCACAAACAGACGATAACAAAATTAAGTAACGTCACATGATTCAACAGACATGTTCTCATAATCCCAATTATAACTTATCATAATTAATTTATTAACTATTTTGTGAAAGAAGTTGTACTCACAAAGACGGATTAGAGAAGAGAATAATTCGTTCGTCGTTTGTATTAGAATCCTGACATGCAATTCCTAAGCTTTAAGAAGAAGAAGAAGAACTATTCCAGCACCAGCATGGAGGCCAAGAGATTAATTTAGTTTAGGTTTAGAGCTAGAGTCTATGCGTGCTTATATAGAAGTTTAGATCAATATAAGTCGTTAGATTAACATAGGAGCAATCAGAACCATTCAGACCCGTTTAAAGCTATCCAGAAACCGCCACCTATTCCCTAGTGCCTCAGCCACAAGTCAGAAATCGTCACAGTTCAGATCTGCCCGAGGGGGTAGGTCGACCCCCAAGTCGACCCCCAGGTCGACCTGTATAGGGGAGGTCGACCCCCTGGTCGACCTGGCCTGGGGCGGGAAAAATCCCGCCCAGCCTGCTTCTGTGTTTGAATTTAAATTTTGAATTTAAATCTGAGATGTTTTAATTTATTTAAATTCCTGAAACTTCTGAGGGCCATAACGTCCTCATACGAAGTCCGATTTACGAAAACTTGGACTCTATCCCAAGCAGAATTTCAAGACGAACGCAAAGGCGTAACCCATTTCCCTTCATTCTTCTCCTAAAATTAAGTGTTCTTAAATTTTTAATTTTAATATTTAAAATTACTGGGTGTTACATTCTCCCGTCCTTAAAGGATTTTGCCCCCGAAATCTCCAAGTTAAGGAGAATGTATATCCTAACATCCAATCATCCATCTACTCAACCATTAAACACAGGCATCCATTGTCCTTACCAGATTTCTAATGTCGTATGAACATAAGCAAAAAGTGTGTGTATATGTTCCTTATCCAATGCAAAATTAGGCAGTCTACTAATTCAGTTGACCTCCTTAATGCAAATCATGATAGTGCCATGCGTCCATTATGTATGCAAAAGAATCCTAACAATACATATTATTTCTACATGTGTGCACAACCATTCGTCAAAATGCAGCACCCATATGATAACACAATCATTATACATCCATTAATTTAAATATGCATACATATTTATATGCAATATGAAAGTGATTGAGCCGATCTAGTGCCTAATGTGTATGTACATGCATCCACGAGAAACCACTAGCAACCACTTGCATCCATTTGCATCCACCAAACATAACATGTATCAAACACATGTTTACAACCATAGGGGTTTTCCTAACTAAAGATCGAAGATATCATCACAAAGACATATTAAACGATAAGACAAGTATCAACAAAGCGGTAGAAATATCTAATAGAATGTAATTGTTTTCTGTTGACATCAAAAGTTGGTCACTAGTGACGATCATCCCCCAATCGTGCGATCAACACACGAATAAAGATTAAAAATGCAATAAAAGAACGGGGAGCATACACAGAATTTTTATAGTGGTTCGACAAAGATGGTGCCTACGTCCACTTTATATATTATTTCTCTTTTTTTGATTACAAGTACATTGCTTTTTCTATTTGAAGAAGAGATAAAAAATGGCTATCTTCCCTTCTTCTTGTGGAGAAAGAAATGTGTTCCAAATCTGAAGTTATGAAGAAGCGTAAAGGTTAGAAGTTGTGAAAAAGCCTCTCTTCCTCTTTAAGCTTAGAGGTATTTATAGGTGGAGAATGCAACTTGGGCTGTTGCGATATGGTCCGGCCATTTCGGGAAGGCCTGGACACGTGGAATCCATCTGTTGGCTTGAGTTGCAGCTGGAAGACTAATTCCACTGTTCATAAATAGTATCCTCGGAAGTAGTGGCTGACGTGGCATCCACGGAGAGGAATATCAAAAGTAGAGCTTTGTCCGCATATGGTTTGACCATCTTTACTGCCTTGAAAATTGGGATATTTGGTGGACTAACTCTGTAGAAATCTTCCACGCTGGCCTGAGATAATCGTTCGACGCATTCTATCTAGAGGCGAGAAACTCGGTCGATTAGGAGAGCTATTCTTCCGGGGTGAGCAGTCACTCTGGCTAGCTTGGACCTGGGCCGATATGCAACTGCTTTGGAATGCGTCTTTGCGGGGCTTTCCTGAAGCGCGGCTTATGTGTACTTGCGCGTTTGGGTTTTGGCCAAGCTCATTGAAACTCTTGCCAAAAAAGAGGGTTAACACTTTGTCCCTCAGAATACATCTTCATCGATAGAGGGAGGTGTGCTCTGAAATCTGGACCGAAACACAAACGCTCGATCTTCCATGGTCACAACGGACCATATGAAGGCCAGAAAACCGATGGTCCGATGTTGTATTAAGGCCAGAAAACCGACGACCATGCCAGGTCGTATTAAGGCTGGAAAACCAACAACTATCGGGAATCGTATTAAGGCCGAGATGATGATATCCATATGTATGAGAGTCGATTCCTGAAAATACAAAACAAACCATCCTCGTTTCGGAGGAGGGCAATGGGTCGAGCATTTTATTTCACTTGGCTTTAGAGGGTGGCGTGCATAAACCATGCTCGGCTTAGTGGCGAGCATAAACCATGCTCGGCTTAGTGGCGAACGCTAATCCAAGTTCAGCTCAGAGAGGTGGCGAGTATTATCCATACTCGGCTTAGGGCAAGTATTTTTTATGCTCGACCTGTGTTAAGTTAGTTTGTCCAGCAAGCTGTGAATGCTCGCGGGGTAAAGAGAAAAGAGAGTAAGCATTTAAAAAAAGGTGGTGGGCTTTCGCGCTGACCACATAAGACAGGGGGCGAGTGTTTATTCATGCTCGGCTTAGAGATTTTTAAACATGACTCATGTTTGCAAAAGAAAATTCATAGCTGCTAAGTAACCATTACAAAGAAATTCTAAAGAGACAACCATTGATTCCAGAGCATGCCTAGGAGCTAAACCTTAACCCCATACATGCATACATCAAGGTGTCCTTATTATTGAAAAAACACATCAAGAAAGATAAAAGCAATCTAATTAATGATAATGCCGCGGGTGCTAGTATCTGGGTCCTTTCCATTTCCAGGAGCTCGCAGACCAGCCTGAGGAGCTTGGGCAAAAGGTCGCGGCGGCATGGCCGGGGCGCGATCTTTGACATATTCGACGAGCTCCCCCTTTCTGACTCGTCCTTTGATGAGATCGCGCAGATGTCGGCAATCATTTGTATTATGTCCAGCTACATTGTGGAATATACAGTGCTTGCCAGAGTCGAGCTCCATCTGAATCGGTTCTCATCGAGATGGTCTGGGAGAGGGAAAGGACTCACATATATCGAGGTAGATGTTGAGCAAAGAAGACTTGAGCTCGGTGTATCGACCATATTTGTCTTCAATTTGAGGTCGCACACTGCGCTCGTTCTTCTCCGGGGCCTTTCCTCTTCCTTTATTCTGGCCGTTGTCGTTGAATGGACCTTGTTGTTTGGCTACTAGAAGTTCAAGGCTCTCCATTTCAAGGCTGGCATCCTCTTGTCGGAGGAATCTTTCGGCCTCGGAGTAAAAATCATCTATATCTTTGGGAGGATCTCTGGTTAGGGAGTTTGAGAATTCGGATCTCTTCTGGACTCCCGCGATGGCAGCCTTAAGTACGACCGATGGCTCGGGCCGATCGACAGATGTCACGGCCACGTTGAATCTTTCAAGGAAGGATCTGAGTGTCTCTTTGGATCGCTGCTTGATGGTAGATAAGAACATGACACTTTTTGGTCGAGAAATATGTACTCGGAACTGTTCGATGAAGCAGGTGACCAGAGTATTCCAGCTGCTGATCGACTCCGTTGTTAGCTGCCGAAACCACATGCCGGCTATATCCGTGAGAAAGAGGGGAAAGCACTTAGCAATGAAGCTGGTCGAGGAACCAAGTACTTCCATATGTCGCATGTATCGCATGAGATGAATGATCGGGTCAGTGCGACCATTGTATGGCTCAATAGCCGGGAACTTGAAGTCCGGAGGGTTTCGAGAATTTCTGATTTCCCTGGTGAAGGGACTACGATTGACATTGTCTATGTCTTGCTGCGAAGAATTTCCCTGAGTGTAGCGTCGGATGATGCTTGCAAGCTGACTCCCATCTCCAAGGAGTCATTGCCATGAATTTAATTCTGCATCCTGAGGAGGTTCTGCGCGAGGATCTGACAAAAGCATGCTCGAAAGGGTGGCCGTTAGCTGGGCTCGGCCTCCCAGAGTTGAGTGAAGGTTTGAGGGAAGGTGAGATCTGGCAGGTGGGTCTAGGAAGAATGGCCCCTCTGGAACCCGATGAGTCATGGGTCGAGCCATACTCGTAGTAAAGGGTCTAGGCTAATCCAGCATAGCATGTGATGTTTGAAACCCGGGGTTGCCCCCGTTTGGAGCGAGGTTAGGAGGGTCTACGGTAGCGTTTTCTTCCGCCACGGTGAGGACCGACATAGTAGGATGGCTTCCCTCGTTCGAAGGGAAGGCTGTGCCAACTCTTTGCTGAAGGGAAAGAGTGGCTATACTGGTCTGTGGTAAGATTCTGGGTTGTAATGGGAATGGCATTGGTTCTGATGGACTCGATTGGAGCTCGACCGATTCGACGGGAGGCATATTTGACAGACGACCTAGATCTTGATCGCCTGCCTCCTGGGGTTCTTTGGCCATAGCTGCGCTGGTTGCTGGAAGTGATACTCCCGGCTGGGGTCGATCGGTTGGTGGGACCAAACCAGGATGAAATAAAGGTGTAGCCTGATCAGTGGCCTGATTCCGTGCAGACCGAAGATCGGTTATTGCCCCCAGCTTCGGTCGGTGGAGGAATTGATGTTGAAGCGTTCACTCCTATATCCAGTCGACCGAGAAGGTGATCCATCAATTGCTGCTATCATTCGAGGACTTTACCTTGAGATGTCATATGGTCTCTGAGCTCGACCATGATTTTATCCATGTCGTCCCGGGTTAGGAATCGAGACATATCGTCATGAGAGGAGGCTTCGTGGCTTACTTCTGCAGCATTTGTATCGGTTGCATCGACGTTTGCGAGACGAGAGGATGTTGCATCTTTCTTTCGTTTGTTTGCCATGGGCTAAAGTGTACAGAGGCTCGATGGCGATGTAGGTGCGCAGCCCCTTCCTGGCGCGCCAAAGTGTTGACGTCAAAAGTTGGTCACTAGTGACGATCAACCCCCAATCGTGCGATCAACACACGAATAAAGATTAAAAATGCAATAAAAGAACGGGGAGCACACAAAGAATTTTTATAGTGGTTCGACAAAGATGGTGCCTACATCCACTTTATATATTATTTCTCTTTTTTATTACAAGTACAATGCTTTTTCTATTTGAAGAAGAGATAGAAAATGGCTATCTTCCCTTCTTCTTGTGGAGAAAGATTGGGAATGTGTTCCAAATCTGAAGTTATGAAGAAGCGTAGGGGTCAGAAGTTGTGAAAAAGCCTATCTTCCTCTTTAAGCTTTGCGATATGGTCCGGCCATCTCGAGAAGGCCTGGACACGTGAAATCCATCTGTTGGCTTGAGTTGCGGTTGGAAGACTGATTCCACTGTTCATAAATAGTATCCTCGGAAGTAGTGGCTGACGTGGCATCCACGGAGAGGAATATCAAAAGTAGAGCTTTGTCCGTATATGGTTTGACTGTCTTTACTGCCTTGAAAATTAGGATATTTGGTGGACTAACTCTGTAGAAATCTTCCACGCTGGCCCGAGATAATAGGTTGACGCATTCTATCTGGAGGCGAGAAACTCGGTCGATTAGGAGAGCTATTCTTCCGGGGTGAGCAGTCACTCTGGCTAGCTTGGACTTGGGCCGATATGCAACTACTTTGGAATGCGTCTTTGCGGGGCTTTCCTGAAGCGCGACTTATGTGTACTTGCGCGTTTGGGTTTTGGCCTGGCTCGTTGAAACTCTTGCCAAAAAAGAGGGTTAACATTTTCGTTTTAAACTAAGCTGCTAATACTCGTTAATGGCGTCCTCTCTTCCATCTTTTCCTCCATTTATTTCAAAGTATCCTTCTAGATACAGGTCCTTTCTTCATCCCCGTTCTGTTACTTCCTCCTCATCTTCTCCTCCTCATCGCTCTTTTGTTCCTTCTTCCATTAATCCTTCCTTCAAGCATGCTTGGTCTTCTAATCCTAATTCTGTTTGCTCTCAAGCTCCTCGTTTGTCTTCTCGTGCTTCATCCTTTCGTCCTCATTCTGATCGTTCCCAGCAAAATCCTAATCATAACCCATCTCATGTTGCCTTCTCTCAATTTGTTGATGTATCTACCACTAATCATTCTCGTCCTTTTCATTCCCGTTCTTCTTTTCTCCACTCATCAAACCGTTTTTCTGTTCTTTCTGATCAACATGCAGAAATACCACCGAAGTCCTATGCTCAGGTGGCGACTTCGCCACCTTCAGCACCGCCCAAACCACCACCTAAAAAATTGGTCAAACCTCCTCTGCCAGAATTCATCTCCATTCATCAGACAGTTGCTCAGTTGAAAAAAGAAAGGAGATGCTAACAATGTGCATGCAAGGGTCACGTGGCAAGCATGTGCAGAGACCCAAAAATTTGTTTCAAATGCGGTACGTTGGGCCACTCTGCGAATCATTGTATAAAGAAATTATTTTATGTTGGAAGCTCCTCGTCTTCTGCACTCGAAGCCGTCAGTAATAAAACTAATTAGTATGCTCGATGGGTCCCAAAACAAATCAATTGTTCTGAAATACTGCTTGTCACCCATCGCTTCGTAACGCCAACCGTCAGCTTAATTACCATGTAAATTCAAATATCAGGAAATTTACTGAGCCTAATTTACATTAACCTTCATCTCAGTCTCCACAAGTTCAATCCCCCAAAAAAAGAAACTTCATGTAACGTCCCGCATTTTTATCGGTTTGTATTTGAATATTTAAATCGATTTAAATATTAAATTTGTAATATAAGTGAATTTATATACTAATTACATGAAGTTGAACGTATAAAAATATATATTAAATATAATCGAGCCCGTAATGTCGCAGCAGTTC
Organism: Allium sativum; assembly: GCA_030737875.1. Classification (NCBI taxonomy): domain Eukaryota; kingdom Viridiplantae; phylum Streptophyta; class Magnoliopsida; order Asparagales; family Amaryllidaceae; genus Allium; species Allium sativum. The sequence continues at coordinate 101,975,618 of CM060924.1, forward strand.
GTAATTTAACATTCTGAATTTCAACTGAGTGTACAAGACTCGTTATAAGTCGGATTTCTGCGAAACAAGAAATGTTGGAATCTGTTGAATTGTATTTTTCTAACAGAAGTGAAAAACCAAGATTTCGTGTTACAGATTGTGAGTTATGTCCAAATCAAAATTTCAAATAGTCGATATATATCGTTTATCGACCGCAATAGTTTATTTGATATAACTAGATACCGGTTGCAAATCCGAACAAGATTCTTTTGAGACGTAGTGATAATTTAATTTTTAAAATTTTATTGAAATTTTTAATTAAATAAATAAGCAACTTTTTATTTGGAGTATTTTGCACCCTATATCAGCATTTTGGGGTTTCAAAATATGAGTGAATCTACCGGTATTATTATATTTTTGGGATCGTGGCACCTCGCTGGACACGACTGTATTTTTATCTCTGTCCATAGAAGTTCGTATGTGAGTGAAATTGTTCGAAGAAGGATACAGGAGATATTTCGAACCATTGTAAAAGTTATATAATATATATTGCAAACCAAATCTATGAAATATACCATCCCATCTTATCTAATTAAAAAATTGCAAAGAATTTTCAGTTCGCACATGTTTTCTTTCTTCACTGTCAAGCGTCGTACTCCTGCCTCTACCTACCATTTCTCTTCAAAGGCTATGGACAATTCATGTCACTATGTAACTTCAAATGAAACTGGAAGCCTATAATCTGCAAACCAAGTCTATTAAGCGGAAACTCAATACAACACCTACCTGTACAGCTACATGAAAACTCAGTACAGACGCCTATATTTGAGAAGGCAAATCAAATGTAAACACTGCCCTGTCAAAGCATGTCCAAATTTAAGAAGCACTGCAAGGCTCCTGGTGGAGGTTGTACCCCCTATTCAGCCTATTACTTGGCACGCAAGTGTTATAACACTATAAATACACTGCTTTGGTTTCTTATTTTCTTCAGGATTTCACGAGATCATTTAATGGCTCCAAAGTAAATTTAAAACAAATAATTCTCCCACATAAAATCTCGAAAATTTCATCAGCGAGGTCGAGTTTCTTCGAAGGAGGGCTACAAGCGTTCAAGCCGGGGTGGTGACCACGTTGTAGTGTTCAGATCTGGAGATGAAGTGGAGTTTGGAGGTGACGTACATAGAGGTTTTGTATGAGGAAAGGAAGGTGCGTGGAGACCTTGGTGAGGTTGATACGAGTGCATGGCTTCTTGTGAGAATGCCATGGGTAGCAGGTACTGGCGGTTTTAATTCACGGTGAAAGGATGAGAATGGTTGTTGTTTTAGGCTTGCATTTAAGGGGGGTGGTAACGTGGAGTAAGATGCAAGGGAGAGCAACTCTGTTTGAACATGGAGGGTGTGAAGTTGTGATACATGAAAGGGAAAAGCAAGGTGTCTATATACAGGAGGTATTGCATTTTAAGTTTGTAGTAAACTTTGTGAAGTTGGATTCCCTTAGTGAAGTGACGATGGAAAATATTGGGTTTAGAAAGTGATTATTTTAATGGGAACAAGTTTGATTATGGGCTATTTTTGACAACAACAGTAGAGAAATGGTAGTAAGAATAAAAGTAATAACGAGCGTTGTAATGTCCAGGTATATGGAGTGATGGTGTTTTGTCGAGGGAGCCGTGAAGTTTTGGGAAATAATGGTGAAATGCAAATCACTGGAACATTTCAGCGTGTATCCTTGTGATCTGTAGATAGCGGTTGGGGAAGATGGGGTATTTCAGGTGCAGACGTGGTTTTCTTTTGGTATTGGGACGACATTTTGTGAGCCCGGTTAGAAAAAGGAAAGGAGAGCCCAAAAATAGAACGTGGTGAATTAGCTGAAAGGGCATGAAAATGGTGAATGGAAGTTCATGGATTTACCCTATAGCAGGACGTTTTTACTTTTCCAGAGAAATAAAGACCACGTTCTGAATCTGGTTCGAAAACATTAGGAGATCGTTTAAATTTATGGCAAATTCAAATGTCTGATTCAATCAATTGACGAAAATTGTTAGTTAACGGTTAACGCGCAAAGTGAGTAAATTCTCTAACTTTGTTTTATTTAAAATATTTTAATTATATTTTAAATAAATGGTTGAATGCTGTGTGATGGTTGTTTAAGTAGATTACATCTAAATTGGTTGGATATTATATATAGTTGCATATATATACACATCATTGGTTGGACTGATTCCATCGATTATAATATTTCCTGGTATGGAATCAGTGCTAATTGTTGACTAACATCGGTGGATGCAGGAAACCGGTTGGAGGAATCCAACCGGATTCCTCAATATTTATATGCACTGTTTGTTTTATATAGATGCACTATTTGAACCCAAATGACTTTTGAAACCTTGTGTTGATATTAGCGTTGAATGGAAATTCAAACGTTATTTTGATTTAATCAATAGATGATATCGATTAAGAAAGTGGCAACAACCAACCATAAATGTATCATTTGTTTTGACCGCTATTGTTTTACCAAAGTCCCACCGTTTGCGAAGCACGTGTTTCACCATACTTACTAAATGATTTGGTAAAGTGGATTCTTATATTAATAAGATTAATAAGTAAGTAGGCGGAGATTAACTTGATGATTAATAACAAGAATTTATTGTTTTAAGAACAATTAAATGAGATATTTACAAATAGATTATAGTTGATTTCATATTAAGTAAGATTAGTTAGAATCGATTATTGTTTATTTAATAGTAAATGAGATTATTTAGAAATAAATTATTATTTTTATAGTAATCGATACAAGTGAAATTATTTGGATTAATAAATGTTATTTATTCAAAATGAAAAGATTTGTTAGAATTGATTAGTGGGTTAATCATGGCTAAATATTTACCAAGCAAACTGTTTTGATCAATAATTGGTTATTTAATTAAATTAGATTGGGCCGATTAATCTAATGTACTAAATTAACGAATAGTTGATTTAGATTAAATAAGATTTAAAGTATAAAGGATTTGTCTGAAGAAGACAAAGCGAAGAGGAATGTTTAATAAGGGATTTGTCTAAGAAAGACGAAACGGAGAGAAATGTTTGAAAATGGATTTATATAGGCTAATGTAGATAACCAAGTTTTCAAAATAGGGATATGGCGTCATAAAACCATATTAAAAATATAGCAAGAAGCACGTTTACTGATTTTAAAGTATACGGGGTTAGAGTTACGAACTTATATCTATTCTAAGGTAAGAACGTCATCGATCAAGGTCTGAGAGGTAATTAAAATACCCCAACTTGAACGGCTTCACTATTATCGAAAAATGGTATTTGTTTGTAACGGAAAGAGATGTCAAGATTTTTGTAACGGAAAGAGATGTCAAGTTTTTTGTAACGGAAAGAGATGTCAAGATTTTTGTAACAGAAAGGAATGTCAAGATTAGTTATAAAGGAGAATATTACAGCGTATGACAAGTTTTTGAACTATAACAATAAATTAGCGCTGTTGACCAAGCTTAAGTGTGATTATTAGATATAGCACTATTCCCTAGAGAGGCTTGAAACTCACCTAGCCAAGTGATAAGGAAATAATTATGTCTTTCCGAAGAAGTGATGTAGTTGGATTTGGCTTTGTCGAATTGTATGTATATAATCGATAAAGATATTTATTGTTAAAACCAAGTTAGTTTGATTTAATGAGATTAGTTTCTACGAGAGATAACATTTGCGGTTTAAAGTAAATTATGTTGAAAAGCAATCGTTGTAGAATTAAATGGTTATATTGGGAATTGGAAATATCTTCCAATATAAATAATGCATGTACAGAAAATAAGAAGTGTGTAAAAGCGAGAAATGTTTTTCGAACGTTAATGACATATGGTTTTCAAGAATATGGAAAAATAAGGGTTTATAATATTTGGAAATGTTTTCCAGAGTGTGAAGGGCTTAACGAGCTTTGAGAAAATATCTAGGAAGATATAGGAAATGGGAAAATATTAGAAAGGGCCAGCGATGTGTGATGTTTGAATGGATGTTGTTTTTACTTCGATAGTTAAATAACCGACTATCGAAGTGTTTTGACCATCGTTGTTAATACGAAGAGACCGGTTGGATATTATCTGAAACCACTCCGTATAGGCATAAGCACTGCGAATTAGATTATGCTGAAGATAATTGAAGACGGAGTGAAATGCAAGTGTCGTCCTGTTCCAGAATGGTGTTTTCTGTTTATCCAGTCCCAGGACATCTTGTATGGATGAATCTGACAGATTATTCCTAACGATCACATAAGACGATCTTATCAAGGTATTACGTCTGGTGGTAGAGAAATTCGTATCTCTTAGCTTTTATACCCATAATATTTTTGGAAAGATCAACTAGTGATTTGATGGGTTTGAAGATGTGGCCTTCAAAGTGTATGGTGGCCAGATGTTCTAAAAGATAGACGTAGTTTCAAGCTTCACAACCAGGAAATGACAAAAATCTGGCAGGCAGCATGGCTATGTGGGTCGCTCCCATTAGGGTGTATAATCACCTGTCTATAGAAATTCCTTTCGTTTCTTACTCTATCGATTCTGCCCATTCGGGAACAGTGGTTTGAGTCCAACCGTTGGTGATATACATTCGATACACTCAAGAGAAATGAGTGGTCGGTCATGTGTAGGCCGGGTTGCAAGACGTTCTTGTTGAACCCAGTGTATTCGCCTCTGGAGATACACTATCGGCAGGTGGTCCCATATCTTGTCATAGTTGGAATCCAATCTCCAATAAGCGCCCTGCGGTTTTTGATTTTATACTATGTACGTAGAACGTGAGATGCAAGCGTTCTGCTATTTGGTTGTTTACTTGATTAGACATTACTATAATATCACTGGATTTTGATATCAAAATGTTTGGGTTATAGTAAGGTAAAAACCGTCCATGTTTATGTGTGAACTGGTCTTACTATTATCCTTTTCTTTCAAAGGATTTTTCAAGTTAAACCATATGGTTGGAGTTTACTCACACCAGTCCCATGACTGACCCAGAGTTTATTTTGTTTTGTTTTTCCCTAAACTCTTGGGTGCCCAAATTTGTACGGGCAGGTCAAGTGTTTCAGGTTTTACAGATACACTTGGAGGAGCTTGAAGCAGGAGGCTTCACCGCTAGTTATTTTAGAGTTATTTCCGCTGTATCAAATATTGTATTGTGCTCTGATGATGGTATGTATATATGGTACAAGATTTTGTATTTCAAAGCTTATGTTATATAATATATTTTATTCGTTCCGCTGTGAGATTCGTGTTTACTCTGATTATGCTCAGTTGTGTTCTTCTTCTTCTATTCTATTAGTTCTATCTTTTCTATCTCACCCTCTAATTTCTTTCTATTAATGATCTGAATTTTCGTGCATTTTGAGTTGAATATGTAGGATACTTATCATCTCAAATTGGTACGGATTTTCGGGTCGTTACAGTTGGTATCAGAGCTAAGGTTAAGTGATTACCTTGGCTCTGTGCTGTGACTCAGTAAAGATAGGGTTAGTAACACCCTAGATTGAGTTTGAGTGTACATATATGAGCGCGTATTTGTAAACCGATATAAAAATTGTTTATATTGTGTTGGTTGGTTTGGCAAGTGGTTTATGAATTCTGGTCGATACTGGATTGCAAACTGTATCGACAGGTGTTTCTTAACTCTTGAACAGAGTAATTCGACACAGTATGTTTTGAAAAAGGATAAATGAAAAAATCTTACCCAAAATATATTTTGATATAAAGAAAGTATATATTATTGGAATTATTCAATATATTGGATATGTTTGTTATTATTATAATCGAATAACATTATGGTTAAGATGGGTACGTAAATAACCCATCAGAACTTGTATAATGTAATTTGTGAAATTTAATGGATAAAAATCCAAATTTAAAAACCAGAATTGGAATTAAAAACTCTGAAAACTTGGAAAAGAGTTGGAAATAAATGTTGAATTAAATGGGAATTTTAAAATCCTAGGAGATATGAAATTGTTTTCTAAGTGCTGTGAAAGATATTTTGAAGTAAATTCAAAGTGGAAGTATTTTAAAATGAATTTTGAAAAGTAATATAGTATTGAACTCACTTCTACCACTGGAAAATAATTCTGATGATGACGGCCGCATCATCGGTATTCATTTTCGAGTTTCAAAGTGACAGATTACTACCAAAGATTTTGTTTTGAAATAAGTTGTTCAGAAATTCAAACGTTTTGAATTGCTATGTTATGAATATATATATGATTTTGAATTGATTTGAAATGAAAACCCCAGAAATTTGAATTCTGAAATTTGAAATTTACTTATGAAGTAAATAAACAGAGAATTTACATAAGCCAAATAAAAGTGGAGTTAAATTGAAGCCAAGTAAGTGGAAATCGTACTGGAATAAGGATTTGACTTGGAAAAGTAGTTGAGTTGTGAATTAAGGTTTGGAATGGAACTGAACTCGGTTGTGGAATTTGATTATTGAGTAAGAGTTTGAAATTGAAATTGGAATTGGAAGGGAAATGGCTTAAGCATAAGCGAAAATGATTGGATTGAAGAGTAACTTGATTGGATATCAAATGGAAATGCATTTGTATATGCTGGTGGGGCAACAAATGGAATAGAAAAGAGTTAAATGCCCAATAAAGGGTATAAGTTTACATTATATCTGGGTATGAGATTTCTGAGCTACTTTGAAAAGTCGTTTGGTTGTTTGATTTTCTGTTGGATTAGAAAATGCCCGAAAGACAAGTTGTAGTAGCAGCAGATGAGCCGTGTAGGGAGATCCTGGCGAAACTCTCTGAAAATTTGAGCTGTTGGAAATTTTCAGAATTTTGAAAATATTTTAAAGAAGGAATTAATATTTAATTGGAATTAATCAGTTCAGTTGAAACTAAAATTATGAAGTAAACCAAAAAGTTTTTTTACCTGTTTACAACAGAGATTGTAGCATTTTCCCCATCTTAGCAATTTCGAGGACGAAATTATTTTACGGGGGAAGGAATGTAACGTCCCGCATTTTTATCGGTTTGTATTTGAATATTTAAATCGATTTAAATATTGAATTCATAATATAAGTGAATTTATATATTAATTAAATGAAGTTGAACGTATAAAAATATATATTAAATATAATCGAGCCCCTAATGTCGCAGCAGTTCGTAATTTAACATTCTGAATTTCAACTGAGTGTACAAGACTCGTTATAAGTCGGATTTCTGCGAAACAAGAAACGTTGGAATCTATTGAACTGTATTTTTCTAACAGAAGTGAAAAACCAAGATTTCGTGTTATAGATTGTGAGTTATGTCCAAATCAAAATTTCAAATAGTCGCTATATAATCGTTTATCGATCGCAACAGTTTATTTGATATAACTAGATACTGGTTGCAGATCTGAACAAGATTCTTTTGAGACGTAGTGATAATTTAATTTTTAAAATTTTACTGAAATTTTTAATTAATTAAATAAGCAACTTTTTATTTGGAGTATTTTGCACCCTATATCAGCATTTTGGGGTTTCAAAATATGAGTGAATCTACCGGTATTATTATATTTTTGGGATCGTGGCACCTCGCTGGACATGACTGTATTTTTATCTTTGCCATAGCATTTCGTATATGAGTGAAATTGTTCGAAGAAGGATACAGGAGATATTTCGAACCATTGTAAAAGTTATATAATATATAATGCAAACCAAATCTATGAAATATACCATCCCATCTTATCTAATTAAAACATTGCAAAGAATTTTCAGTTCGCACATGTTTTCTTTCTTCACTGTCAAGCGTCGTACTCCTGCCTCTACCTACCATTTCTCTTCAAAGGCTACGGACAATTCATGTCACTATGTAACTTCAAATCAAACTGGAAGCCTATAATCTGCAAACCAAGTCTATTAAGCGGAAACTCAATACAACACCTACATGTACAGCTACATGAAAACTCAGTACAGACGCCTATATTTGAGAAGGCAAATCAAACGTAAACACTGCCATGTCAAAGCATGTCCAAATTTACGAAGCACTGCAAAGCTCCTGGTGGAGGTTGTTCCCCCTATTCAGCCTATTACTTGGCATGCAAGTGTTATAACACTATAAATACACTGCTTCGGTTTCTTATTTGCTTCAGGATTTCACGAGATCATTTAATGGTTCCAAAGTAAATTTAAAACAAATAATTCTCCCACATAAAATCTAGAAAATTTCATCAGCGAGGTCGAGTTTCTTCGAAGGAGGGCTACAGGCGTTCAAGCCGGGGTGGTGACCAGGTTGTAGTGTTCAGATCTGGAGATGATGTGGAGTTTGGAGGTGACGTACATAGCGGTTTTGTATGAGGAAAGGAAGGTGCGTGGAGACCTTGGTGAGATTGATAGGAGTGCGTGGCTTCTTTTGAGAATGCCATGGGTAGCAGGTACTGGCGGTTTTAATTCACGGTGAAAGGATGAGAATGGTTGTTTTAGGCTTGCGTTTAAGGGGGGTGGTAACGTGGAGTAAGATGCATGGGGGAGCAACTCTGTTTAAACATGGAGGGTGTGAAGTTGTGATACACGAAAGGGAAAAGCAAGGTGTCTATATACAGGAGGTATTGCATTTTAAGTTTGTAGTAAACTTTGTGAAGTTGGATTCCTTTAGTGAAGTGACGATGGAAAATATTGGGTTTAGAAAGTGATTATTTTAATGGGAACGAGTTTGATTATGGGCTGTTTTTGACAACAACAGTAGAGAAATGGTGGCAAGAATAAAAGTAATAACGAGCGTTGTAATGTCCAGGTATATGGAGTGATGGTGTTTTATCGAGGGAGCCGTGAAGTTTTGGGAAATAATGGTGAAATTCAAATCACTGGAACATTTCAGCGTGTATCCTTGTGATCTGTAGATAGCGGTTGGGGAAGATGGGGTATTTCAGGTGCAGACGTGGTTTTCTTTTGGTATTGGGCCAACATTTTGTGAGCCCGGTTAGAAAAAGGAAAGTAGAGCCCAAAAATAGAACGTGGTGAATTAGCTGAAAGGGCATGAAAATGGTGAATGGAAGTTCACAGATTTACCCTATAGCAGGACGTTTTTACTTTGCTAGAGAAATAAAGATTACGTTCTGAATCTGGTTCGAAAACATTAGGAGATCGTTTAAATTTATGGCAAATTCAAATGTCTAATTCAATCAATTGACTAGTTAACGGTTAACGCGCAACGTGAGTAAATTCACTAGCTTTGTTTTATTTAAAATATTTTAATTATATTTTAAATAAATGGTTGAATGCTGTGTGATTGTTGTTTAAGTAGATTACATCTAAATTGGTTGGATATTATATATCGTTGCATATATATACACATCATTGGTTGGACTGATTCCATCGATTATAATATTTCCTGGTATGGAATCAGTGCTAATTGTTGACTAACATCGGTGGATGCAGGAAACCGGTTGGAGGAATCCAACCGGATTCCTCAATATTTATATGTACTGTTTGTTTTATATAGATGCACTATTTGAACCCAAATGACTTTTGAAACCTTGTGTTGATATTAGCGTTGAATGGAAATTCAAACGTTATTTTGATTTAATCAATAGATGATATCGATTAAGAAAGTAGCAATAACCAACCATAAATGTATCATTTGTTTTGACCACTACTGTTTTACCAAAATCCCACCGTGTGCGAAGCACGTGTTTCACCATACTTACTAAATGATTTGGTAAAGTGGATTCTTATATTAATAAGATTAATAAGTAAGTAGGCGGAGATTAACTTGATGATTAATAACAAGAATTTATTGTTTTAAGAACAATTAAATGAGATATTTACAAATAGATTATGGTTGATTTCATATTAAGTAAGATTAGTTAGAATCGATTATTGTTTATTTAATAGTAAATGAGATTATTTAGAAATAAATTATTATTTTTATAGTAATCGATACAAGTGAAATTATTTGGATTAATAAATGTTATTTATTCAAAATGAAAAGATTTGTTAGAATTGATTAGTGGGTTAATCATGGCTAAATATTTACCAAGCAAACTGTTTTGATCAATAATTGGTTATTTAATTAAATTAGATTGGGCTGATTAATCTAATGTACTAAATTAACAAATAGTTGATTTAGTTTAAATAAGATTTAAAGTATAAAGGATTTGTCTAAAGAAGACAAAGCGAAGAGGAATGTTTAATAAGGGATTTGTCTAAGAAAGACGAAACGGAGAGAACTGTTTGAAAATGGATTTGTATACGCTAATGTAGATAACCAAGTTTTCAAAATAGGGATATGGCGTCATAAAACCATATTTAAAATATAGCAAGAAGCACGTTTACTGATTTTAAAGTATACGGGGTTAGAGTTACGAACTTATATCTATACTAAGGTAAGAACGTCATCGATCAAGGTCTGAGAGGTAATTAAAATACCCCAACTTGAACGACTTCACTATTATCGAAGGATGGTATTTGTTTGTAACGGAAAGAGATGTCAAGATTTTTGTAACGGAAAGAGATGTCAAGATTTTTGTAACGGAAAGAGCTGTCAAGATTAGTTATAAAGGAGAATATTACAGCGTATGACAAGTTTTTGAAATATAACAATAAATTAGCGCTGTTGACCAAGCTTAAGCGTGATTATTAGATATAGCACTATTCCCTAGAGAGGTGGAGAACTCACCTAGCCAAGTGATAAGGAAATAATTATGTCTTTCTGAAGAAGTGATGTAGTTGGATTTGGCTTTGTCGAATTGTATGTATATAATCGATAATGATAAAAACCAAGTTAGTTTGATTTAATGAGATCAGTTTCTATGAGAGATAACATTCGCGGTTTAAAGTAAATTATGTTGAAAAGCAATCACTGTAGAATTAAATGGTTATATTGGGAACTAGAAATATTTTCCAATATAAATAATGCATATACAGAAAATAAGAAGTGTGTAAAAGCGAGAAATGTTTTCGAACGTTAATGACATATGGTTTTCAAGAATATGGAAAAATAAGGGTTTATAATATTTGGAAATGTTTTCCAGAGTGTGAAGGGCTTAACGAGCTTTGAGAAAATATCTAGGATGATATAGGAAATGGGAAAATATTAGAAAGGGCCAGCGATGTGCGATGTTTGAATGGATGTTGTTTTTACTTCGATAGTTAAATAACCGACTATCGAAGTGTTTTGACCATCGTTGTCAATACGGAGAGACCAGTTGGATATTATCTGAAACCACTCCGTATAGGCATAAGCGCTGCGAATTAGATTATGCTGAAGATAATTGAAGACGGAGTGAAATATAAGTGTCGTCCTGTTCCAGAATGGTGTTTTCTGTTTGTCCAGTCCCAGGACAACTTGTATGGACGAATGTCTGACAGAGTATTCCTAACGATCACATAAGACGATCTTTTCAAGGTATTACGTCTGGTGGCAGAGAAATTCGTTTCTCTTAGCTTTTATACCCGTAATATATTTGGAAAGATCAACTAGTGATTTGATGGGTTTGACGATGTGGCCTTCAAAGTGTATGGTGGCCAGATGTTCTAAAAGATAGACGTAGCCTCAAGCTTCACAACCGGGAAATGACAAAAATCGAGCAGGCAGCATGGCTATGTGGGTCGCTCCCATTAGGGTGTATAATCACCTATCTAGAGAAATTCCTTTTGTTTCTTACTCTATCGATTCTGCCCATTCGGGAACGGTGGTTTGAGTCCAACCATTGGTGATATACATTCGATACACTCAAGAGAAATGAGTGGCCGGTCATGTGTGGGCTGGGTTGCAAGACGTTCTTGTTGAACCCAGTGTATTCGCCTCTAGAGATACACTATTGGAAGGTAGTCCCATACCTTGTCATAGTTGGAATCCAATCTCCAATAAGCGCCCTGCGGTTTTCGATTTTATACTATGTATGTAGAACGTGAGATGCAAGCGTTCTGCTATTTGGTTATTTACTTGATTAGACATTACTATAATATCACTGGATTTTGATATCAAAATGTTTGGGTTATAGTAAGGTAAAAACCGTCCGTGTTTATGTGTGGACTGGTCTTACTATTATCCTTTTCTTTCAAAGGATTTTTGAAGTTAAACCATACGGTTGGAGTTTACTCACACCAGTCCCATGACTGGCCCAGAGTTTATTTTGTTTTTTTTTCCCTAAACTCTTGGGTGCCCAAATTTGTATGGGCAGGTCAAGTGTTTCAGGTTTTATAGATACACTTGGAGGAGCTTGAAGCAGGAGGCTTCACCGCTAGTTATTTTAGAGTTATTTCCGCTGTATCAAATATTGTATTGTGCTCTGATGATGGTATGTATATATGGTACAAGATTTTGTAATTCAAAGCTTATGTTATATAATATATTTTATTCGTTCCGCTGTGAGATTCGTGTTTACTCTGATTGTGCTCAGTTGTGTTCTTCTTCTTCTATTCTATTAGTTCTATCTTTTCTATCTCACCCTCTAATTTCTTTCTATTAATGATCTGAATTTTCGTGCATTTTGAGTTGAATATGTAGGATACTTATCAGCTCAAATCGGTACGGATTTTCGGGTCGTTACACTTCAGAATGGCGGATTCTTCAAAATGCATTGTAGTCAAAACGTTGGCTGGAAAATGGAATATTGAAACTTTGCATCATGCTTTGGAAGTTAACCTTGAACATGACTATTGGCCGAGGTCGATCATAACAAATAAGGCCTTCTTGGTTTACTGTCCCACATATGGTAAATGAGACCATGCATTACTCCTCAAAATTCTAACCAAACCTGGAGCTGTGATAAGTTTGGATGCTTGGGATAAAGACGAGAGAGAACCTAAACCTGCACTGGAAACTGAGTCATGGGCTAAGGTGGAAGGATTTCCACAATTTCTCAAAAATAACGATGAAGCTGTGAAGGAAATTTTGAAACCTATGGGTAGGGTTCTCGCTGTTGATGATTGCGACTGGTGTCACTTTGATCATAGAGATTTTCTGGTGAAGTTGCAATTTTTTGAAGGAATTGGTTCAAAAAACGAATTTGCAGCCATTTTAACAACAAAGTCCATATTATTAAAGTACAGCGTTGTAAACACGAACATCCAGGAACAAGACAAGAACTTGTCTTTATTGGTAATGAGGAGGAGCAAGTGGTGCCTTGTATCCATAACTTTCAAGACCTTTGCTCGAAGGATCGGGTAGATGCTATGATCGAAGAGTCAATAATGTTACCACCACTTCCATCCATTTTAGAGAAGTCAATTTGAATTTCAACTTACCTGACTTTGATTCTCAAGGGCTAAATGATCAAGATGAAGTAAATCAAGATATGCAAGTTGATCAGAGTCTAGATTTGCATGTTGATCTGAATCCATCTTTCAGTCATCCTCCCCCCCAAGCCAGTGATCTCTCTTTGATCCCCTTTCAAACTATCCCATTTCATATTAGTTCTATACCTCCGCCGCAATCTCCTCCTCAGCAACCGTGGTCTGGTGATAAAGATTGGCCGCAATTTCTCTCTCCTATTTTCGTTCTTCGAAGTGGGAGACGCAACAATCCTAATGTCACAGGTAGTTTTCTAACTACTGTTGTTTTTTCCTCTACTAATAACGTCTGAACAAAAAGATATCAAGCTGCATGGGTGTGAATTTACGTGACTTACATTATAAAGCCATGCAGGCATTAGAACAAGAGCGTATTAATAGACATCAATGAAAGTGGTCACATGGAATGTACGGGGGTTAGGGGACCATTCAAAATGTCATGCTATTAATCTAGTATTGTCTCCTCTTAATTTAAATGTACTTTTCCTTCAAGAAACCAAGCTCTCTGATCCTTCGAGTTTCCATTTTAGTTTGATTGGTGGGTCTTCTTTAAGGGGATGGACATATGTTAATGCAACTGAAACTAGAGGTGGTCTCATTACTGCATGGAATGAATCTGTGTGGTCAATATATCAAACTTTTCGCTCCTAATCTGCTTTTCACGTTGCTCTTAATCATATTGCCTCTAATACAATTTACTTCTTCTCCAATATATATGGTCCTCAAGACTCTCATGAAAGAATATCTCTTTGGGAACATTGCAAAGAAACGGCTAATTATTTTCAAGGTCCTTGGGTTATAGGGGTGATTTTAACACCATAAGAAGTATTAATGAGAGAAAATCTAGAAATATTTCAGCTGACACTGATGCTTTCAATTCCTTTATTTTTGATTGTTGTCTCATTGACCCCCCTATTTGCAATCGTTCTTATACCTGGTCAAGTCATAGAATGAATCCTTCTCTTGCTAAACTTGATCGCTTTCTCTTTAATTCTTCTTGGGAGGAGATTCATCCTTTATCTTTTGCAGCTGGTCGTGCCTCTATCATTTTTGATCATTGCCCTATTATCCTTGATTCAGGTTCCCTTTCTAATCGTAAGCGTCCATTTAGATTTGAATGTTTACGGTTACTTGAACCATCTTTTAAGGAGTTTATCCAAACAGTTTGGCTTCAACCTATTCAATCTCAATCGGCCTCTCATAAAATTGTCCTTAAATTGAGATCTCTGAGAAAACTGATTAAACCATGGGCCAAAAATATTTGGGGTTCAATTTGTTCTCGTATTTCTAATATTCAAGAAGCCATTTTAGATCTCAACATCTTGGAAGAATCTCGTCCCTTAAATGAGGAGGAATTCAACTCCTTGAAAAATCTTGAAATGGAACTGGATAGACTGTTTAAGCAAGAAGAAATTGGTTGGAAACAAAGATCTAAAGCTAAATGGTTAGAAGAAGGGGACAAAAATACAGCTTACTTCCATAGAATTGCCAATGGAAGGAGAAGAGCTTCCTGCATTCTTGAAATTTCTCATGAAGGTCAATCATATTCAAATCATGATGACATCCTTCTTCTTTTCACTAATTTCTATCGTTCCATTCTTGGTCGTTCGTCTGAAGATATTCCATTCATTGATTGGAGCTCTCTTTACCCTTCTCCTAGAGCTATCTCTATTGACCAACCTTTCACTGAAAAATAAATTTGGGCTGCTTTAAATGAAATGAACGATGACAAAGCCCCTGGGTCTGATGATTTTGGGCCTTCATTCTTTAAAACGTTTTGGGCCGTGGTGAAAAAAGAAATTTTGGACATGTGCAATGAATTTTATGATAACCCTTGTCTTATCTCTCGTCTAAATTTTGCAAACATTGTGCTTCTTCCTAAATTCTCTGGTGCCAACTCGATCTCCGATTTTCGCCCCATCAGTTTGCTCAACACCACCTTCAAAATCATTACTAAAACTCTGGCTAATTGTCTTCAATCTGTGATTTCTGATCTTATTGGTGTTAAACAATCAGCTTTTATTCAAGGACGCAACATTTTCAACTGTATTGCAGCTACACAAGAGGTAATCTCTTATTGTCATATCTCTAATACACCTTGTGTCCTCCTCAAATTAGACTTCTCAAAAGCGTTTGACTCTGTGAATTGGTTATTTATTTTACAAATGTTTAAGCACAAGGGTTTCTCTCAGCGTTGGTGTAATTTGATTGAATGTATTCTTCAAATGATTTATTCGTCTGTCTCGATTAATGGTAGTATTGGTGGTTTAATTAAATCCAACAGGGGATTGAGACAGAGGGATCCATTATCTCCCCTCATTTATATTCTAATTGCAGATGTTTTTAACTGGATGATTAAGAGAGTGATTTCCAACAATCTATTTGATGGAATTCATCTTCCTAATTCCTTTTTAGCAATTTCTAATCTCCAATTTGCAGATGATACGATTATCTTTTCCTCTCCTGATCTAAATCACATTCATTGTCTGAAAGTGGTGCTTTATGTTTTTGAGCTTATCTCGGGTCTATCTATTAACTTTTCTAAAAGCTCAATCATTATTATGGGAAATGCTGATCATCTTGGTCCTTCCATCTCTTCCTTCCTTAATTGTTCTATCCATAGGTTCCCAATTCAGTATTTGGGAATCCCTTTCAGACCCACTAAACTTCATAAATCAGATTGGTTGCCACTCATTCACAAGGTCGAACAGAGGTTATCTTCGTGGAAGACTAATTCTCTATCTTCTGCTGGTCGTTTAGTGTTGGTTAAAGCGGTTTTATCTGCTATGCCAACTTATTGGATGTCTTTTCACAAACTTGCCAAGTGGGTAATTTCGAAAATTGATTCAATAAGGAGTGCTTTCCTTTGGAATGGAAATAAGGTCAAAAAATTGGTTAATTGGCAAACTGTATGCTTACATGTTAATCGGGGGGGTTTGGGTATTTTAAATCTCTCTAATTTCAATATGGCTCTTCTATCAAAATGGTTATGGCGCACAGTATCATCAGGGTCCTTCATTTGGAAAGACTGGATCCTTTCTCTCTACTATTCAAGCAATCCTCATTTAGTATTGCACTCTTCCCCCTCAGTTAAGCCTTCTCCCTTTTGGTTTGGTGTAATATCTTGTATTCCTTGTATTAAAAACTTATTTCACGTCAAGTTCAGGAATGGAGAATCTTGTTTATTTTGGCATGACATTTGGCATGGTCATTTTCCCCTTTATCAAACATTTTCATCTCTTTTCCCTTTTACTTCTAATGAGTTCTATTCTGTGGCAAATATGATTCATATTGGTCCCTCTGCGCTTTGCCCATCAACTTTATTTGATGTTAATGTCCTTGATAATCTTCTTGATGCTTCTAATTTGATCATGCACACTCATTTTTCTTTCTCTCCAGATTACTATCTTTGGGCTTTGTAACAACCGGGAAATTCTGAACCAGTTTAAAATTTTTATTTTGGCAATTTCAGCGAATTTTGAACATTTAAAATAGATTATTTTAAATAATATCGACGAGAAATTTATTTTGAATATAATTAGAACGTATATATTATATACGTCGTCATTAGAATATATAATATTCATATATAATTATAAATAGAATTGAAAATGGCACGGTAGTTCGATAATTCGATTTCAAACTTCAATTGAACACACCGGGTGCAATACAATCCGGATTTTAGTGAAATGAAAAACATTAGGATCTAATTGTGAATATCTTTCCAACGAATCCGAAAAATCAAAATTTCATAGCGGGAATCAAAAGATATGTCCAGTTGAAGTTTCTGAATAGTCGCTATGGAATTCAGGCCCTTAAAATGGGAATTTTGCAAACGACCTCGGATTTCGACGAAACCAGTTTTGTTGCGTCCGTGATGTAAATTTATTGCTAGGTTTCAAATTTCATAATTTTTCGATTCAATATGTGAGCGTGGAAAAGAAAAACGCGTTTGACCCGTTTCAGTTGATTTTAATCGACTGGAAATTGGCCATTTTTCTAACGGTCTCAGAATTCGACGAAACTAGTTTTGTCAGGACCGTATCGTCAATACAAAGCTAGAAAATATTTTTCGGCAATTTTTCAAGTTCGTATGTGACCCCGGTAATTTGAAATGTACGTTTAAAATTCAATATAGCGATTTAAATGTAAATTCAAAAGAAACTGATTGTAACGATCAAATCGGCTTGCGATACATATCCCATTGTGTTCGGAATGGGGGTAAAACGCTAGGGACGACAGGCGGTGGGCCTCGTTTTGAAGTCGAAAATAAAAGTTGTTTTTTGGTGGAAAATTAAATAATGAAATAAAACCCTTTCTCCCCCTTTTACCCGTTCTGCCCCCCCTATTTCATTCGTTCATCTCAGAAATAAAAAAATAAAAAAAAGGAAAAAGAAGAAGAAGGAGGTGACGAAGGCGGAGAGGAGCCGCCGCCCTCCCTAAGGACCACCGCGCCTCATCGAAGACCCCCCCCTCTTCCACCTCGACCTCGCGACGAAGATCCCCCCCCCCCTCTCGTTTCAGAAATCGCGACAGCAGCCCCCCAAACCCGCATCCAACCGCCGCCGCCTCTGGATGGACCCCACTGCCATGCCGACCTCCCCCTCCTTCGCCTGAGCGATGGCGCACCCCCACCCCCCCAGGAACCCTAATCGAAAACGAGACCCTAGCCGCCGATGCCGTCGCCACTTCCAGTCAAAGCCGCGCCTCCCTCGCAACCTACCGACTCCGGTGCCCCCTCAGTCCCATCTCCGAATGGTGAGTCTTTATTTAATTAGTTTTGTATGTATAGTAATATAAATTCAGTTTTTACATATATAAATAAAAGTTTAGATCTTTAGGAAGGAAAAGAAATGATCTTTATACATGGAAAAAAATAGATTTTTATATGCAAAAGGTTTTGATCTTTTTTATCTAGGTGAAGTGGGGATTAAAAACATGATTTTTATATTTTTAATGTAGTAAAAATATAATCTTTTATATTGTAGAAAGGTAAAAATATGATCTTTGCATAGTAGGAACTATAAAAATATAATCTTTATGAGATATAGAATATAAAAATACCATCTTTGTATATGTAACAAGATAAAAATTTGATTTTTATATATTGAATAACAAGATAAAAATTTGATTTTTACCTATGTAGTGGACGGGCAACGAAAATGACAAAGATGCGACAACGATGAAGATTTCTATCAATGAAGTGTCGTGGAGTTGGATAGCTATTGGTGAGAATTTCTCACCTTTCAATTTCATTTCTATTTATATATATATATATATATACTAGCATGCAGACGGTGCTTAGTAGCACCCGACACAATCGTCCACAGACCATGGACTTGTTTGTTTGGTTGCATAAAATTAGTTAGATTATTTGATTGAAATTGAATTGTTTGGTGAAATGAATGGATTTGATTGATGTGTGAATGGCGTGGGCCTTCACTAGACCGGGGATAAGGCTAGGCCTCGTCCCGTTTCTAGTATCGTGCCGTTATGCCGCCGAAATTTTCTAAAATATGTTAGAAAAATAAAAATATCATTTTTATTTTGTAAATGAACTGAATAAAAATTCATGTGTTAAAATAAAATGTTTTATCGTTAAAAATATAATTTTTAACGTGAACGTGAATAAAATAAAATATTCATTTACAAACCGGACGGTTTGTTTATGTACACCTATTTGAAGGACATTGATTGGGACGATAAATTTTACACATCGCCCAACTGCACAAATAAAATCTGTGTTTGATTGTTTGAAACCCCACACGGGTGTTGGGATGAAATTTGAAGTTCACTCATCCTGATTGATTAAATATGTCGATCGATTGATTGACAGGCTGTTATAAGCATTAGATATCTATATTTGATGCTTATACAGTGTAGTGCACTTTGGTTGATGGTTGATTATTTTTCAATGCTATTATATACGTGTGATGTATGAAAAATCCATATAATTAATTTTATATGGTGATTGATTGGGCCTCATTCCAATTTAGAAATTAAAGAATATTATAATATAAATGTTCATGTGTTGACTGTACTCATCCGTTGAGATTAGTCATGTGTTGAACGAAATATTTTAACAATAAAATTTACATCTTTATCAATATAATATAAAGGTTCATGTGTTGACCGTACTCATCCGTAGAGATTAGTCATGTGTTGAACGAAATATTTTAATAATAAAATTCACATCTTTATCATATATAGAATTAGAAATCAACTGGAAAATAGATGAGAAGAATGGTCTCCTGGATATTAATCTGATATTGGTTTCGGCCTTCGGGGTTAATATTCAGGAAATCGTTCTCTCACTAAATTACGGTTGGAGTCTGATTCAATATCAAACGATAGATACCTTAATTTTTATAAAATATATTAAATAACAAAAATAGTCACACGTGGACAGTACTCATTCGTTGAGATTAGTCGTGTGTTGACAGAAATAAATATTCATTTGTTGATAGAAATATTTGAAATCGAAATATTTGAAATCAAAATATTTGAAATAGGAATATCTGAAATAGAATATTTGAAAATAGAAATATATGAAGCCGTGTTGATTAGATTAACGTCATTTGGACGTGAACGATATTTATATCGATTTTATTCATTTAAAAATGAATATGAAGTGATTTCGAAATGAATTGAACAGAAAACGATTTCGAAATGAATTGAATATAAAATGATTTCGAAATGAATTGAATTGAAAACGATTTCGAAATGAATTGAATAGAAAACGATTTCGAAATTAATTGAATAGAAAACGATTTCGAAATTAATTGAATAGAAAACGATTTCGAAATGAATTAAATAGAAAACGATTTCGAAATGAATTGAATTGAAAACGATTTCGAAATGAATTGAATATAAAACGATTTCGAAATGAATTGAATAGAAAACGATTTCGAAATGAATTGAATAGAAAACGATTTCGAAATGAATTGAATAGAAAACGATTTCGAAATGAATTGAATATAAAATGATTTCGAAATGAATTGAATTGAAAACGATTTCGAAATGAATTGAATAGAAAACGATTTCGAAATTAATTGAATAGAAAACGATTTCGAAATGAATTGAATAGAAAACGATTTCGAAATGAATTGAATTGATAACAATTTCGAAATGAATTGAATATAAAACGATTTCGAAATGAATTGAATAGAAAACGATTTCGAAATGAATTGAATAGAAAATAATTTCGAAATGAATTGAATAGAAAACGATTTTGAAATGAATTGAATAGAAAACGATTTCGAAATGAATTGAATATAAAATGATTTCGAAATGAATTGAATTGAAAACGATTTCAAAATGAATTGAATAGAAAACGATTTGGAAAAGAATTGAATAGAAAACGATTTCGAAATGAAATGAATTGAATAGAAAACGATTTCGAAATGAATTGAATATATAACGATTTCGAAATGAATTGAATTGAAAACGATTTCGAAATGAATTGAATATAAAATGATTTCGAAATGAATTGAATAGAAAACGATTTCGAAATGAATTGAATAGAAAACGATTTCGAAATGAAATGAATTGAATAGAAAACGATTTCGAAATGAATTGAATATATAACGATTTCGAAATGAATTGAATTGAAAACGATTTCGAAATGAATTGAATATAAAATGATTTCTAAATGAATTGAATATATAACGATTTCGAAATGAATTGAATAGAAAACGATTTCGAAATGAATTGAATAGAAAATGATTTCGAAATGAATTGAATATATAATATAATTTGATTTGAATTGATTAGAAAACGAATTTGATTTGAATTGATTAGGAAACGAATTTGATTTGAATCGAATAGAAAACCAATTTGAATTGAATCGAATAGAAAACCAATTTGAATTGAATCGAATAGAAAACCAATTTGAATTGAATCGAGTAGAAAACGACTTCGAAATTGATTAGAAAACGAATTTGATTTGAATCGAATAGAAAACCAATTTGAATTGAATCGAATAGAAAACCAATTTGAATTGAATCGAATAGAAAACGACTTCGAATTTGATTTGAATTGATTAGGAAACGAATTTGAATTGAATCGAATAGGAAACCAATTTGAATTGAATCGAATAGAAAACCAATTTGAATTGAATCGAATAGAAAACCAATTTAAATTGAATCGAGTAGAAAACGACTTTGAAATTAAATTGAATTGAAAACGAATTCAAATTGAATAGAAAGCGAATTGAAATGAATTCAAATTGAATTGAAATTATCAAATTTAGAAATGAATTTTTAACGAACTTATAAAGAAGAATTTAATTTTGCTTTGAATTGAAATGGAGGTTGAAATTGTTTTTGAAACGAATTCAAAACTATTTATAAAATTCGTTTTTAATTAGAAATCGACGAAATATATATTATATATATTATATATATAATATAATGGCCTGAATAGAATGCGTCGCGCCGCGGCAGTTCGTAAATTTCGACCATTTATTTCAAACGTACATTACGGGAGATCCGACCGTCGGATTCTCCTAAAACCGGAACCGTTGGGTTCGTATCGAAAAGGGCTTTCTCACGAATATTAGAAATTTGAAATCTAACGGTTGGATTTGGAGTTATGTCCAAATCAAATTTGAAAAAGGTCGCTGTAAGTGCAGTTCGATGGCCGTTGATGGAAATCGACTGTACGGGCCTTGATAAAATTATTAAAAATATCAATAATTTGTGTAAAATCATAAGAAATGATTTGAGAAAATTTGGGATGAAAAACTCCATATTTGAAAAGATAAAAATAGATTTTTATCAAAATGAACTAGTTTGAACTAAATTTAAAACCCGATTTGTTTTTAAATAAATAAATTAGATTTAAAAAGGGGTTTTAAATAATCGGAATTCCTAATATATTTGAATTAAATTAAACTAGAATTGATTTGTGGGTTTATCGTGAACTGTGTTTTAAATAACACTAGTTCTTTAACCCGATAATAAATAGAATGTGATTTGGGTTTGTCGTGAACCGTGTTTTAAATAACACCTAGTTCTTTAACCCAGTAAAAGGAGTTTTAACGAATCTGCAATTAGATTGAAATGTAAATCTATAATCTAAATTATCAAATTTAGAAATGAGCGAGAATGGAGTATCGCCAGTTTTGCTCCAAAGCAATAGTTAAATCTTTAATTAGATTTGAATGTGAAATGGTAATTAATCTTACCGATAACACCATAGTATTGAATATGTAGTATTACCAGTTTTGCTTCATGGAATAAATAGGTTGGGATTGGGAAATAAAATAAATAATTACTTCGTTGTGGTTCGCTAATCTCGACTAGTTTAGGAAACCACAATTTGGTTTGAAACGACATCCAAAGGAAGATTAAAGAATAAATTTAAAGAATTTATCTTTGATAAAATTAATGGGAACCTTTCCCTGAGAATATAAATTGGAATGAGGCGTATGTTGTGTTTGTGTAACTTTTGTTTTTAATATACGCGGGTTGTTCGGAAAGGCCGGGTTTATACCCATTCTGAATAACCGATTCGACGATATGTCGAAGATGAAGACGGTGGTCGAAGACCGGAAGTCTTCACATCGTTTGGATAATTACTGACGATCCTGATTGGGCTGTACACCCAAGAGGATGGAAATAGTTGGTGGTCGTCCAGACGTACTTGGAGATGGATGGATATGCGAGGAAAGTGCCTCCGGTTTCGTTCAGACCCAGAACGGACTTGTAAATGGATTGTGTGTCTGACATTGGATTTTATTCTGTGTTGATTGATTTCTGTTAAATATATATCTGTTTGGCGGCGGAGAATTTATTCTCTTGCTTAACGCCCTTCTCTGAGACGTACGAGCTTAGAGGTTATATATCGATAGATATCAATCGCATGGCATGAATTGTCTGTGTGGCACGCTGAGATGCAATGATCTAGGCTCCTGTTGAAAAGCAAAGTCTTGTGGTTGATGATCAAAGCATGGCCTTTGTGGCGTAGCTTTGTGTATAACGTGAATTCGCGAGCCTCACACCTCGGTATGAGTTAAAAACGGGATAAGGACCGCTGGGAGAGCACGACGTTTCTTTCTAGCTTTGGTGGTGTCAGTGACTTACCAGCCCTGACATTTATATACTTTTCACCTTTGTGGTTGTTGAATGAGGTGCCACGATTATAGGTCTATAAGGACCGGGAAACGTGTGTTCAGGCATAATTAATCCTCTAACGTAAGTGAGGACCGGCCCAGCCCATCCAGGTTGCCCAGAGTGCGTAGCCCTGAGGCATTTGCTAGAGTGTCTCGAGCGCGGAGAGGATCTTGCCACTTGCCTCGAATCATGACGGAAATCCAATTTCCAATACGTGTATTGCGGTTTTAATTGTAGAACTAGTATGGCGACATGATATATGGTACCCATGCCGTCTATGATTTATATTTATGATTGAAACTGTTTTGACATTATACACTTATTATAGTATCAAATGATTTGTTTTAAACGTACCAAGCATGTTTGGCTATTATAAGGGAAAACCCTATCCTCCGGCTTGCGTTGCATTATGTGATGGGACCTGGGTCTTATAATAGCTTCATTTTTCGAAAAAGCATTGCGCTGTTTATTCTATGCACTAGTATTCTTGGGAGAGAACCCGTTCCGTGTTATACGGCGTGGTCCCTTGAATTACTCTCTTTTAAAGTAAAGTTTTAAATAACTGTTTTAGTTCTCACACCAGTCACATGACTGACCTGGAGTTTATTTTTTTTAACCTAAACTCTGGGTGCCCCTATTTTCCGCACGGGCAGCTAGTAGTTTTGGTTTTGCAGATTTATATTCACAGGATCCTGGTTTACAGCTGGAATGATATCCGGAAAGCTCTGTATCCGTATATCACCTTCAGTTGTGCTTTTTATTATTTTCCGCTGCTATGTAATTTATTGTAATCTCTGATATTCATCGAATGTAATTTATTCATTTATACTCTGTATATTCTTTTATTCTGATGGAATTGTTGTAATAACAATGAAATGTTCTTCCGTCTGCGTTCTGTTTTGTCTTGTTCTCAAACAGTCAGGGGTTTCGAACAGTCTAGATCGGTTTAACGACTGATTCGGATCGAGCGAAATTCCCGGCCGTCACATTTGGTATCAGAGCTTTGGTTTACAAAGCTCGAGAACAAGACACATTAGAACCATACGAAAGAATTCATCAGATATTGGATTAGTAATATCCAATTAGAATGACTCGTTAGAGATAGGATCAGTAGTATCCTAGAACGAGTGTGAAGAGCATATTTTTCAATTAAAAGCAATTTTTGTTTAGAAAATTTAAACCATTTTTATACGTATTTGATTATTTATTTATTTTGAATATGGACGATCCAATATATAAGGATTTTGCATATACGCGTCATGAATGTATATTCGAAGTTTTAATATATTAGATAGATATGGAATCACGCTCTAGTCGCCCGGAGATGATGTTGATAATGACCATGGCATCATCAATACTTATGTTCGTGTTTCGAAGGTGTGATTTCTATATACTTCCATTTGACTGGTGTGAGAACCAAAACTTATATAGATAGATTCATTTGTTGTGAATTGGCATCAAAAACATGATTTTCTGTATATATATCAAAATTATGAATTTGAAACGTTAATCCACTAATTGATTGATGTTTGTGTTGTTTGTTTATTTGTTTGCTAATTTTGAACCATTAAGCCTAATTGAACCAAATATTGAACGGTATTGATAATTGGTCGCATTTGTTTGCATATACATATACTTACATTGAACAGGTCATAGCAAGGAGGCTAGAGCAGAGAATAAAATTTGTTTGCCCGACAAATAGGTACATGTTTACTACATAATTTACTGTTTTGTTTGGGTGATGATGATTTTATGAGCCTATTGGCTAGCCGCTTGGCTTTTTCTTTTTCTTTTTGAGATTAGAAGGACCGGGGAAGCTATTTGAAATTCCCCGATGCTCCTGGTGCAGGGGAGGTTATGGCGAAATTTTTCGAAAATTTAGGCTGTTAGCCAAATTTTTGAAATTTTGAAAATTCTCAGAAACTGAAAAGTTGGAGAATGAAAGCCTGGTCGAGCGTAGAGCTGATTAATCAAACCACTTTCAATTTTGTTCCTTTTCGGGGACGAAAAGTTTTAAGTGGGGGAGATTGTAACAACCGGGAAATTCTGAACCAGTTTAAAATTTTTATTTTGGCAATTTCAGCGAATTTTGAACATTTAAAATAGATTATTTTAAATAATATCGACGAGAAATTTATTTTGAATATAATTAGAACGTATATATTATATACGTCGTCATTAGAATATATAATTATAAATAGAATTGAAAATGGCGCGGTAGTTCGATAATTCGATTTCAAACTTCAATTGAACACACCGGGTGCAAAACAATCCGGATTTTAGTGAAACCAAAAACATTAGGATCTAATTGTGAATATCTTTCCAACGAATCCGAAAAATCAAAATTTCATAGCGGGAATCAAAAGATATGTCCAGTTGAAAATTCTGAATAGTCGCTATGGAATTCAGGCCCTTAAAAATGGGAATTTTGCAAACGACCTTGGATTTCGACGAAACCAGTTTTGTTGGGTCCGTGATGTAAATTTATTGCTAGGTTTCAAATTTCATAATTTTTTGATTCAATATGTGAGCGATGCAAAGGAAAACGCGTTTGACCCGTTTCAGTTGATTTTAATCGACTGGAAATTGGCCATTTTTCTAACGGTCTTAGAATTCGACGAAACTAGTTTTGTCAGGACCGTATCGTCAATACGAAGCTAGAAAATATTTTTCGGGAATTTTTCAAGTTCGTATGTGACCCCGGTAATTTGAAATGTACGTTTAAAATTCAATATAGCGATTTAAATGTAAATTCGACAGAAACTGATTGTAACGATCAAATCGGCTTGCGATACATATCCCATTGTGTTCGGAATGGGGGTAAAACGCTAGGGACGACAGGCAGTGGGCCTCGTTTTGAAGTCGAAAATAAAAGTTGCTTTTTGGTGGAAAATTAAATAATAAAATAAAATAAAACCCTTTCTCCCCCTTTTACCCGTTCTGCCCCCCCCCCCCCCCTATTTCATTCGTTCATCTCAAAAATAAAAAAATAAAAAAAAGGAAAAAGAAGAAGAAGGAGGCGACGAAGGCGGAGAGGAGCCGCCGCCCTCCCCAAGGACCACCGCGCCTCATCGAAGACCCCCCCCTCTTCCACCTCGACCTCGCGACGAAGATCCCCCCTCTCGTTTCAGAAATCGCGACAGCAGCCCCCTCCCCAAACCCGCATCCAACCGCCGCCGCCTCTGGATGGACCCCACTGCCAAGCCGACCTCCCCCTCCTTCGCCTGAGCGATGGCGCACCCCCACCCCCCCAGGAACCCTAATCGAAAACGAGACCCTAGCCGCCGATGCCGCCGCCACTTCCAGTCAAAGCCGCGCCTCCCTCGCAACCTACCGACTCCGGCGCCCCCTCAGTCCCATCTCCGAATGGTGAGTCTTTATTTAATTAGTTTTGTATGTATAGTAATATAAATTTAGTTTTTACATATATAAATAAAAGTTTAGATCTTTAGGAAGGAAAAGAAATGATCTTTATACATGGAAAAAAATAGATTTTTATATGCAAAAGGTTTTGATCTTTTTTATCTAGGTGAAGTGGGGATTAAAAATATGATTTTTATATTTTTAAAGTAGTAAAAATATAATCTTTTATATTGTAGAAAGGTAAAAATATGATCTTTGCATAGTAGGAACTATAAAAATATAATCTATATGAGATATAGAATATAAAAATACCATCTTTGTATATGTAACAAGATAAAAATTCGATTTTTATATATTGAATAACAAGATAAAAATTTGATTTTTACCTATGTAGTGGACGGGAAACGAAGATGACAAAGATGCGATAACGATGAAGATTTCTATCAATGAAGTGTCGTGGAGTTGGATAGCTATTGGTGAGAATTTCTCACCTTTCAATTTCATTTCTATATATATATATACTAGGATGCAGACGGTGCTTAGTAGCACCCGACACAATCGTCCACAGACAATGGACTTGTTTGTTTGGTTGCATAAAATTAGTTAGATTATTTGATTGAAATTGAATTGTTTGGTGAAATGAATGGATTTGATTGATGTGTGAATGGCGTGGGCCTTCACTAGACCGGGGATAAGGCTAGGCCTCGTCCCGTTTCTAGTATCGTGCCGTTATGTCGCCAAAATTTTCTAAAATATGTTAGAAAAATAAAAATATCATTTTTATTTTGTAAATGAACTAAATAAAAATTCATGTGTTAAAATAAAATGTTTTATCGTTAAAAATATAATTTTTAACGTGAACGTGAATAAAATAAAATATTCATTTACAAACCGGACAGTTTGTTTATGTACACCTATTTGAAGGACATTGATTGGGACGATAAATTTTACACATCGCCCAACTGCACAAATAAAATCTGTGTTTGATTGTTTGAAACCCCACACGGGTGTTGGGATGAAATTTGAAGTTCACTCATCCTGATTGATTAAATATGTCGATCGATTGATTGACAGGCTGTTATAAGCATTAGATATCTATATTTGATGCTTATACAGTGTAGTGCACTTTGGTTGATGGTTGATTATTTTTCAATGCTATTATATACGTGTGATGTATGAAAAATCCATATAATTAATTTTATATGGTGATTGATTGGGCCTCATTCCAATTTAGAAAATAAAGAATATTATAATATAAATGTTCATGTGTTGACTGTACTCATCCGTTGAGATTAGTCATGTGTTGAACGAAATATTTTAACAATAAAATTTACATCTTTATCAATATAATATAAAGGTTCATGTGTTGACCGTACTCATCCGTAGAGATTAGTCATGTGTTGAACGAAATATTTTAATAATAAAATTCACATCTTTACAATATATAGAATTAGAAATCAACTGGAAAATAGATGAGAAGAATGGTCTCCTGGATATTAATCTGATGTTGGTTTCGGCCTTCAGGGTTAATATTCAGGAAATCGTTCTCTCACTAAATTACGGTTGGAGTCAGATTCAATATCAAACGATAGATACCTTAATTTTTATAAAATATATTAAATAACAAAAATAGTCACACGTGGACAGTACTCATTCGTTGAGATTAGTCGTGTGTTGACAGAAATAAATATTCATTTGTTGATAGAAATATTTGAAATCGAAATATTTGAAATCAAAATATTTGAAATAGGAATATCTGAAATAGAATATTTGAAAATAGAAATATATGAACCCGTGTTGATTAGATTAACGTCATTTGGACGTGAACGATATTTATATCGATTTTATTCATTTAAAAATGAATATGAAGTGATTTCGAAATGAATTGAATAGAAAACGATTTCGAAATGAATTGAATATAAAATGATTTCGAAATGAAATGAATTGAAAACGATTTCGAAATGAATTGAATAGAAAACGATTTCGAAATTAATTGAATAGAAAACGATTTCGAAATTAATTGAATAGAAAACGATTTCGAAATGAATTGAATAGAATACGATTTCGAAATGAATTGAATATAAAACGATTTCGAAATGAATTGAATAGAAAACGATTTAAAATTGAATTGAATAGAAAATGATTTCGAAATGAATTGAATAGAAAACGATTTCGAAATGAATTGAATATAAAATGATTTCAAAATGAATTGAATTGAAAACGATTTCGAAATGAATTGAATAGAAAACGATTTCGAAATTAATTGAATAGAAAACGATTTCGAAATGAATTGAATAGAAAACGATTTCGAAATGAATTGAATTGAAAACGATTTCGAAATGAATTGAATATAAAACGATTTCGAAATGAATTGAATAGAAAACGATTTCGAAATGAATTGAATAGAAAATGATTTCGAAATGAATTGAATAGAAAACGATTTCGAAATGAATTGAATAGAAAACGATTTCGAAATGAATTGAAAATAAAACGATTTCGAAATGAATTGAATTGAAAACGATTTCGAAATGAATTGAATAGAAAACGATTTCGAAATGAATTGAATAGAAAACGATTTCGAAATGAAATGAATTGAATAGAAAACGATTTCGAAATGAATTGAATATATAACGATTTCGAAATGAATTGAATTGAAAACGATTTCGAAATGAATTGAATATAAAATGATTTCGAAATGAATTGAATAGAAAATGATTTCGAAATGAATTGAATAGAAAACGATTTCGAAATGAAATGAATTGAATAGAAAACGATTTCGAAATGAATTGAATATATACCGATTTCGAAATGAATTGAATTGAAGACGATTTCGAAATGAATTGAATATAAAATGATTTCGAAATGAATTGAATATATAACGATTTCGAAATGAATTGAATAGAAAACGATTTCGAAATGAATTGAACAGAAAATGATTTCGAAATGAATTGAATATATAATATAATATGATTTGAATTGATTAGAAAACGAATTTGATTTGAATTGATTAGGAAACAAATTTGACTTTAATCGAATAGAAAACCAATTTGAATTGAATCGAATAGAAAACCAATTTGAATCGAATAGAAAACCAATTTGAATTGAATCGAGTAGAAAACGACTTCGAATTTGATTTGAATTGATTAGAAAACGAATTTGATTTGAATTGAATAGAAAACCAATTTGAATTGAATCGAATAGAAAACCAATTTGAATTGAATCGAATAGAAAACGACTTCGAATTTGATTTTAATTGATTAGGAAACGAATTTGAATTGAATCGAATAGGAAACCAATTTGAATTGAATCGAATAGAAAACCAATTTGAATTGAATCAAATAGAAAACCAATTTGAATTGAATCGAATAGAAAACGACTTCGAAATTAAATTGAATTGAAAACGAATTCAAATTGAATAGAAAGCGAATTGAAATGAATTCAAATTGAATTGAAATGAATTCAAATTGAATTGAAATTATCAAATTTAGAAATGAATTTTAAAACGAACTTATAAAGAAGAATTTAATTTTGCTTTGAATTGAAATGGAGGTTGAAATTGTTTTTGAAACGAATTCAAAACTATTTATAAAATTCGTTTTTAATTAGAAATCGACGAAATATATATTATATATATTATATATATAATATAATGGCCTGAATAGAACGCGTCGCGCCGCGGCAGTTCGTAAATTTCGACCATTTATTTCAAACGGACATTACGGGAGATCCGACCGTCGGATTCTCCTAAAACCGGAACCGTTGGGTTCGTATCGAAAAGGGCTTTCTCACGAATATTAGAAATTTGAAATCTAACGGTTGCATTTGGAGTTAAGTCCAAATCAAATTTGAAAAAGGTCGCTGTAAGTGCAGTTCGATGGCCGTTGATGGAAATCGACTGTACGGGCCTTGATAAAATTATTAAAAATATCAATAATTTGTGTAAAATCATAAGAAATGATTTGGGAAAATTTGGGATGAAAAACTCCGTATTTGAAAAGATAAAAATAGATTTTTATCAAAATGAACTAGTTTGAACTAAATTTAAAACCCGATTTGTTTTTAAATAAATAAATTAGATTTAAAAAGGGGTTTTAAATAATCGGAATTCCTAATATATTTGAATTAAATTAAACTAGAATTGATTTGTGGGTTTATCGTGAACTGTGTTTTAAATAACACTAGTTCTTTAACCCGATAATAAATAGAATGTGATTTGGGTTTGTCGTGAACTGGGTTTTAAATAACACCTAGTTCTTTAACCCAGTAAAAGGAGTTTTAACGAATCTGCAATTAGATTGAAATGTAAATCTATAATCTAAATTATCAAATTTAGAAATGAGCGAGAATGGAGTATCGCCAGTTTTGCTCCAAAGCAATAGTTAAATCTTTAATTAGATTTGAACGTGAAATGGTAATTAATCTTACTGATAAAACCATAGTATTGAATATGGAGTATTACCAGTTTTGCTTCATGGAATGAATAGGTTGGGATTGGGAAATAAAATAAATAATTACTTCGTTGTGGTTCGCTAATCTCGACTAGTTTAGGAAACCACAATTTGGTTTGAAACGACATCCAAAGGAAGATTAAAGAATTAATTTAAAGAATTTATCTTTGATAAAATTAATGGGAACCTTTCCCTGAGAATATAAATTGGAATGAGGCGTATGTTGTGTTTGTGTAACATTTGTTTTTAATATACGCGGGTTGTTCGGAAAGGCCGGGTTTATACCCATTCTGAATAACCGATTCGACGATATGTCGAAGATGAAGACGATGGTCGAAGACCGGAAATCTTCACATCGTTTGGATAATTACTGACGATCCTGATTGGGCTGTACACCCAAGAGGATGGAAATAGTTGGTGGTCGTCCAGACGTACTTGGAGATGGATGGATATGCGAGGAAAGTGCCTCCGGTTTCGTTCAGACCCAGAACGGACTTGTAAATGGATTGTGTGTCTGACATTGGATTTTATTCTGTGTTGATTGATTTCTGTTAAATATATATCTGTTTGGCGGCGAAGAATTTATTCTCTTGCTTAACGCCCTTCTCTGAGACGTACGAGCTTAGAGGTTATATATCGATAGATATCAATCGCATGGCATGAATTGCCTCTGTGGCACGCTGAGATGCAATGATCAAGGCTCCTGTTGAAAAGCAAAGTCTTGTGGTTGATGATCAAAGCACGGCCTTTGTGGCGTAGCTTTGTGTATAACGTGAATTCGCGAGCCTCACACCTCGGTATGAGTTAAAAACGGGATACGGACCGCTGGGAGAGCACGACGTTTCTTTCTAGCTTTGGTGGTGTCAGTGACTTACCAGCCCTGACATTTATATACTTTTCACCTTTGTGGTTGTTGGAATGAGGCGCCTCGATTATAGGTCTGTAAGGACCGGGAAACGTGTGTTCAGGCATAATTAATCCTCTAACGTAAGTGAGGACCGGCCCAGCCGCATCCAGGGTTGCCCAGAGTGCGTAGCCCTGAGTGCGTAGCCCTGAGGCATTTGCTAGAGTGTCTCGAGCGCGGAGAGGATCTTGCCCCTTGCCTCGACTCATGACGGAAATCCAATTTCCAATACGTGTATTGCAGTTTTAATTGTAGAACTAGTATGGCGACATGATATATGGTACCCATGCCGTCTATGATTTATATTTATGATTGAAACTGTTTTGACACTATACACTTATTATAGTATCAAATGATTTGTTTTAAACGTACCAAGCATGTTTGGCTATTATAAGGGAAAACCCTATCCTCCGGCTTGCGTTGCATTGTGTGATGGGACTTGGGTCTTATAATAGCTTCATTTTTCGAAAAAGCATTGCGCTGTTTATTCTATGCACTAGTATTCTTGGGAGGAAACCCGTTCCGTGTTATACGGCGTGGTCCCTTGAATTACTCTCTTTTAAAGTAAAGTTTTAAATAACTGTTTTAGTTCTCACACCAGTCACATGGCTGACCTGGAGTTTATTGTTTTAACCTAAACTCTGGGTGCCCCTATTTTCCGCACGGGCAGCTAGTAGTTTTGGTTTTGCAGATTTATATTCACAGGATACTGGTTTACAGCTGGAATGATATCCGGAAAGCTCTGTATCCGTATATCACCTTCAGTTGTGCTTTTTATTATTTTCCGCTGCTATGTAATTTATTGTAATCTATGATATTCATCGAATGTAATTTATTTATTTATACTCTGTATATTCTTTTATTCTGATGGAATTGTTGTAATAACAATGAAATGTTCTTCCGTCTGCGTTCTGTTTTATCTTGTTCTCAAACAGTCAGGGGTTTCGAACGGTCTAGATCGGTTTAACGACTGATTCGGATCGAGCGAAATTCCCGGCCGTCACAGGCTTTATCTCCTATAAAAGGATTTTCAGTTGCTTCAATATACAATTTCATTAATTTCTCTGGTAGAGTATTCTCTTTCCCAAGACTTTGGAAAATTCGCCTTCCACCAAAAGTTCTCTTCTTTAATTGGTGTTTGATTCATGGTAAAATCAATACCAGAGTTAAGTTGCATAGACTTAACTTGATTGAGAGTCCTCTCTGTGCTTTTTGTGCAGATCATGCAGAGTCTATAGATCATCTTTTCTTTGATTGTGAATTCTCATTCCCAATCTTTGCAGCCACTAGCTCTTATTTGCTTGGATTTGTGCCTACCATTATCGCAGTGTTTGATTATTGGGAATTCAATGCTGCTAATGTTGCTTTAGATTCCTTTTTAGCAATATACTGTTGGTGCATTTGGAAAGAAAGGAATGCAGTGATTTTTAATAAACCACTGAAGCGGTTTAAAGGATTATGCAGTCTCATTATTTACTTCTATAACTCTTGGACAGGTCAACGTTCTTCTTCTCCGGTGAAGTTCATGCTTGCTCTGCCAGCGTCTAATAGCCCAGCTCAATCAGTGGGTTCTAATCATGGTGATTCAAGTCTAGATTTACATTAATCTTGATATGGTTCTCTGGTTCGGTATGTTCTTCTTCTATGGTTTCATATTTTGGCTTGCAATGGTACTGCGTATTATCGACGTGGTTCTTGGGATGTTTGGCTTTTGCTGAAATGGTTGTTATGTTGTAACTTATTGTATAATTATCTCTATTAAACTCGTACTATTAGCCACCAGTTGGGCTTGTCAACTGGATTATATATATTAATATTATGCTTAATCAGCAGTGTAGTCTCGCGCTACACATCTGTTCTACTCAAAGAAAAAACAAAGCGGTAGAAAAAGGAGAAGTTAAAAACATACCCTCAAAAAGGAAAGGGTACAACATAGCATCTTTTCTTCCGTCTCCAAAGTCACGTCTCCTTGATCATCTCCCCATTGCACTTTGACCAACTTGACCTCTTTGTTGCGTAGCTTTTTGACCTCCGATCCGAGAATGCGTGTAGAAGCTCGTCTAACCGTGGCATTTCGCTCTACTTCCACTTCTTTGAGCATGCTTGGATCCACCACTTCTGTTGTATCATGTAAACACTTACGCAAATGCGAAACGTGAAACACGTCATGAACACCAGTGAGCTTCTCTGGAAACTTTACTCTATACGACATCTACCCAATCCTCTCTGTAATTGGAAAGGGTCCTACGAACCTCGATGCCAACTTTCCTACTGATCCAAAACGGACTACGTTTCTCAATGGTGACACCTTAATAAAAACCATGTCCCCAACATCGAACTTAAGATCGGTTCGTCTCTTATAAGCATATGACTTCTGTCGGTCCTACGCCATCTTCATTCGCCGTGTGGGTTTTTTGCTTTCACATCTACATACCGCTTTGTCAGAATCAAGTCTATCTTCTCCAAAGTCTCCCTAATCATGTCGGATCCAAGCAAAACCTTATCTGTAGTTTCCCACCAATAAGTAGGTGATCAGCATGGTCGTCCATAAAGAGCCTCAAAAGGTGCCATGCCAATGCTAGCCTGAAAGCTGTTATTATAGGCGAACTCCACTAATGGAAGATGTTCATCCCATGTTCCCCCAAAGTCTAAGATGCATAGCCTCAAAAGATCTTCTAGAATTTGATTTACTCTCTCGGTCTAGTCGTCTGTCTGAGGGTGATAAGCGGTACATAAGCACAATTGTGTTCCAACCACCTCTTGTAAGCTCTTCCAAAACTCACTAGTGAAAATGGGATCTCTATCGCTCACAATGCTAGAGGGTATGCCATGCAGACGAACTATCTCTCGAAGGTAAATAGATGCTAACCATGCGGCAGTCCTCCAACTTTTAACAAGAATAAAATGGGTACTTTTGGTAAGGATGTCTACAACTACCCAAATCCCCGTATTACCCTTCCTTGATCTTGCCAACCCGTCTACAAAATCCATGGAAACACTTTCCCATTTCCATAGCGGAATCTCTAAAGGGTGGAGCAAACCACTGGGCTTCTTTTGCTTCGCCTTGACTTGCTATCACACTAAGCATCTGAAAACGAACTCAGCCACGTCCTTCTTCATTCCGGCCCAAAAGAAAACTCGCTTCATATCTCTATACATCTTGTCACCACCGGGATGTATGGTCATCTTAGAGCGATGTGAGTCTTCAAGAATTGTCTTCCTCAAGCTCTCGTCTTATGGCACGCAAAGTCTCCCATCTCTACACGACCAGTCTCTCTCATCTATAGCATATCTATTAAGATGACTCGAAGACTCCCCTCCTATAAGCTTGCCTACTATCTCAACCAACTGTGGGTCATCTCGTTGTGCCTCTCCAACCCGGCCCAAAAGTGTAGGTTGCACCTCTAGTGATGCCAACAATCCGGTTACAAAATCGATAGAGGGTCTGAAGTTAAAGGTAGATATATACTCCAAACTCTGCCGCTCTACGAACAAAGGACTCAAAGTCAACCTCTTTCTACTTAAGGCGTCAGCTACAACTTTACCCTTGCCATGGGTATATGCGATCTCAAAATCATATGATGCCAAAAACTCCATCCAGCT
This sequence comes from Allium sativum, assembly GCA_030737875.1. Taxonomy (NCBI): domain Eukaryota; kingdom Viridiplantae; phylum Streptophyta; class Magnoliopsida; order Asparagales; family Amaryllidaceae; genus Allium; species Allium sativum. The sequence continues at coordinate 102,011,295 of CM060924.1, forward strand.
CTGTTTCATCAAGTTTAGATACTTTAGAGACTTATGGTCTATATACAACTCAAACTTCTCGCCAAGAAAATAATGACGCCAAGACTTAAGTGCAAAAACTATGGCAGCCAACTCTAAGTCATGGGTAGGGTAATTCTTCTCGTGGACTTTCAACTGCCTTCCACCATAGCATATCGCCCTTCCCTCTTGCATTAAAACTGCGCCAAGCCTTGTCCCGCAAGCATCAGTATATACTGTGAATGGCTTACTCCCATTTGGCCAAACTAAAACTGGAGCTGCCGTCAAAGCCCTCTTCAAACGTTGGAAAGCATCGTCATAGTCGACATCCCATGAAAAATTCAAGTTCTTCTTCATCAAGCGAGTAAGTGGGCCTGATATTTTCGCGAAGTCCTTAATGAACTTCCTATAATAACCAGGCAGCCCTAAAAAGCTTCTTACTTCTGTTGCGTTCTTAGGAATCTTCCAATCTTGGATTGCCACCACCTTTGCGGGATCCACAGCTATCCCTTCCTTAGAGACCACGTGTCCTAAGAACCTCACTTCTTTTCTTCAAAAATGGCATTTGGAGAACTTAGCTTTGAGTTGATACGCTCGTAGGGTCTCTAAGACTTCCCTAAGATGTAGGGCATGCTCTTCCTCGCTTCTAGAGAAAATCAAGATATCGTCCACAAAGACAACCACAAACTATTTTAGAAACTCCCTAAACACCCTACTCATTAAGTAAACGAAGTATGCGAGTGCATTCGTCAAACCAAAAGGCATGACGAGCCACTCGAAGAAACCGTCCGGAGTTCTAAATGCAGTCTTATCTATGTTGTCTTCAGCCACCCTTAGCTGATGAAATCCTGTAGCCAAATCCAGCTGCGAGAAAACCGAAGCACCAACCAACTGATCGAATAAATCATCTATCCTCGGCAATGGGTGTCTGTTCTTCTTTGTGAGCTTATTCAGCTCTCTATAGTCCATGCACAATCTAAGTGAACCATCAGCCTTCGTAGCAAAAACAACTGGAGCACCCCATTTCGAAATACTTCTTCTTATGAACCCCTTCTCAAGCAACTCTTTCACTTGCTTACTGGGTTCTCTTCTCTCCCTCAAAGCCATGTGGCGCACTGGTAATGCAACTGGCTTTGCATTATCTACTAGGTATATTCGAAAGTCTATCTCGCGCCTCGGGGGTAAACCCCGAACTTCATCGAAGATGTCACCATATTCACGGACCACACGAACGGATTCCAAGTCATCGTTTGATGCATCAAGAGATTCTAGGTAGCTAAGCATCACCGGACCTCTAGGGTCACAAGAAATATCGAGGGTCTTTCCACAACGAGTCAACAATCTAACTATCCTTCTTTCACAGTCTAGGATGGCACCGTATCTGGCTAGCCAATCCATGCCTAGAATCAATCCGTAGCCCATGAAGCCAAGAACGAAGGCGTTGCATTCAAACCCAACGCCCAAGATAGACACTCTCAAATCCCAACAAATCATTGAAAGATGAGCCGAACCACCAATAGGATTTGAGACTACTATGGGATCCGTAACTAGACTAGTATTTTGGTGCAGTGTTTCAACTAACAAAGCAGATACAAACGAGTGTGAAGCGCCAGAATTAAACAAAGTACAAACATGATGATCAAATAGAAAAACCAAACTTTCAACAGAAATGTTTCTACCTCTCTCTTGTCCTGGTGCCATGAGAGCATGAACCTGCCCTCTTGCCTGCCCTGGTGCCATGAGAGCCTGAACCTGCCCTACAGAAGTAGACCCTGTCCTCTGCCCATGCCCTTGTCTTCTCGGGCAGTCTTTAATCAAATGTCCTGCCTCACATAGTTGAAATAGTCAGTCTTCTTCTTCCTACAGTTCTTGCTCAGATGGCCTGGTGTTCCACAATTAAAGCACCTTCTCTTTCCTTTGCTACTGTTACCTTACCACCTTTCTTGGGTTGCTGCTGTGATTTCTTTTGATCCCCTTTCTTTTCCGGTGCCTTATTAGCATTAGCGCCTTTCTCCTCTTCATGCATAAGCGTCATGTCAACCAGTTTCTCAAAGGTAGCCCCCATAGGAATGTGGGTCATAGCCAACCCATGTAACAGCTCATTCAAACCTTTAACGAATCTCAGGGCCTTCTTTTCAGGTGTGTTCACCAAGTCTAAGCCAAACCTCGCCAACTGATTGAACTTGTGGACATACTCCTTTACTGATAAATTCCCCTGCTTCAACACCAAGAACCTCTCCATGCATAAATTCTCTTCTGCTCGTGAGAGAAATTTCATCTCGAACCTATGCCTGAAATCCATCCATGTCTCCACTGGACACTCTCCATTCGTGACATCCCACTAAAACGAGGCTTTGTCCTTCATTAACCAAGCAGCTAATTGGACCTTCCTTCCATCTTCTACCTCGCAGATACCAAACAAATCTTCCACCTCCTTAAGCCAATTTCGAGCTTCGACAAACGTCTCTAACCCTAGAAAAGGTTTCACGCCCATTGACCGAAAGTCTTTGCATATCTTCGAAAAAGTATCAACGCGGGGAGGGGGAGGAGCGGCTGCAGCTGGGGAAGGAGGAACATCTACTGGGCCTGCGGCGCTGGCCCTAGCCTCCAGATACCTCTTGAACCAGCCTGGTATCGGTATGCCCTCGTGTATCTCGGGTTCCCCAGACATGTTGAAAAAGAAAAAGGAAGAGATTCAAAATGGAGAATCGAAGGAAAGATATATGGCTCTTAGGGTTATGTTTTTAAAATAAACTTTTGTCTTGAAAATACTCTCCTTAAAACCTATTTTTGAAAGTATTTCTTTATAAAATGCTTTTGAAAAACAGTTTTTCAAAATCTCTTATCTGTTCTGGTAACCTTCAGCTCTGATACCACGTGTAACACCCCACGTCCATTAATGTCACTCTCAAAGGGAATGCATTAATTTTCATCAAGTATTATTGGTGTATAGAACAGAATATAACAAGACATAAACATATATTGGTACTTGAAAATTTTAGACAAATTTTATTGCAGCGGAGAAATAGTTTGGTTACAACAACATCAAAAACCAACAATAAAACCAAGTACACTTAATATCCATCTTGACAAATTGTTTTCTGAGTACATATAGTAAAAAGCATAACCCCAACATAAGTAGCCATAAAAGAGATAAGATGAACTTTACTTTCAGCAATCCAAGCACTTCCAAAAGAGAAAGAAAGAGATCCAATGTGACAACAAGGAATTTCGCTCGATCCGAATCAGTCGCTAAACCGACCCAGACCGTTCGAAACGCCTGATTGTTTTGAGAACACGACAAAATAGAGCGAAACGACCCGAAATCCCCCTTATGGGAAATCCCGAATTGAGTCGAGAGCAAGCCACATCAGAACGCAGACGAAAGAACATTTCATTGTACATTACAACAATTCCATCAGAATACAAGAATATATAGAGTATAAATGAATATTACATTCAATAAATATCAGGGATTACAATATGTTACATAGCAGAGGAAAATAATACAATACACAACTAGAAGAGATATACGGATACAAAGCTTTCCGGATATCATTCCCATTTGTAAACCAGGATTCTGTGAATATAAATCTGCAAAACCAAAACTACTAGCTGCCCGTGTCAAAATAAGGGCACCCAGAGTTTAGGTTAAAACAATAAACTCCAGGTCAGTCATGGGACTGGTGTGAGAACTAAAACAGTTATTAATCTTTATTTTTTAAGTTAGGTAAATCAAGGGACCATGTCGTATAACACGGAACGGGTTTCCTCCCAAGAATACCAGTGCATAAAAGAACAGCGCAATGCTAAATAAAGAACAATGAAGCTATTATAAGACCCAGGTCCTATCACACAATGCAACGCAAGCCGGGGGATAGGGTTTTCCCTTATAATAGCCAAACATGCTTAGTACGTTTAAAACAAATTATTTGATACTATAATAAGTGTATAGTGTATAAAACAACTTCAAATCATAAGTATCAATCATAGACGGCATGGGTACCATATATCATGTCGCCATACTAGTTCTACAATTAAAACCACAAAGTCACGTATTTGGAAATTGGATTTCCATCTGTGAACCGAGGCAAAAGATAGTCCTCAACCGATTCGAGACGCTCTAGCTCGTGTCTCAGGAACATCCGCAACTGCCCCTTGGATCGTCAAGGACGGTCCACCGATGTGGATTATTATGCCTAAACACTACGTCTCCCCACGCTATGGGGTGTCAATGAGCCAACGAATGACTCCATTGGACCCGGATCATTCGATCAAACCGAGGCGCCTCGCAACAGCAACAACCACATAAGTCAAACTCGTCAGGGCATGTAAAACCACTGATGCCACTTCTAACTTGAAGGAAACGAATGCCCTCCCTGAGGTCCGTCTCCCATTTTTGGTTCACACCGGGGTGTGAGGCTCGCGAATCAACGTTACACAAAGCTATGCCACAAAGGTCGTGCTTTGATCATCCACCACGAGACTCTGCTTTTCAACAGAAGCCTTGATCATTTGCCACTTAGGCATGCCACACAGGCAATTCGCTCTATGCGTTTGATATCCATTAGTATATAACCCTTGAGCTCATACGTCTCAGAGAAGGGCGTTAAGCAAGAGAATAAATTCTCCGCCGCCTAACAGATACATATTTAATAGAAATCAATCACACAGACTAAAATCCAATGTCAGACACAGTCCATTTACAAGTTCGTTTTGGGTCTGAACGAAACTGGAGGCACCTAGTACCCCGCATATCCATCGATCTCCAAGTATGTCTGGACGATCTCCAACTGATTCCCTCCTCTTGGGTGTATGGCCCAATCAAGATCATCAGCAATCACCCAAACGACGTGAAGACCTCCGGTCTTCAACCACCGTCTTCATCTTTGACACCACGTCGAATCAGTTATTCAGAATGGGATAAACCCAGTCTTTCTGAATAACTCGCGTATATAATCATCAAGTGTTACACAAACACGACATACGCCTCATTCCAATTCAGAATATTCGTTTATTCAAATATTCTTCTGCTTTGGGGAAAGGTTCCCATTAATTTTATCAAAGATAAATTCTTTAAATTTATTCTTTAATCTTCTTTGAATATCAATTCAAACTAGTCGGGATTAGCGAATCACACCGGAATAATCATTTATTTTATTTCCCAATCCCCACCTATTCATCCCATGAAGTAAAACTGGTAATACTTCATATCTAACACCACGGTGTTATTGGTAAATTCAATTACCATTTCAAGTTTAAATCTAATTAAAGATTTAACTATCGCCTGGAGCAAAACTGGTGATACTCCATTCTCGATCATTTCAATCTAATTAAAGATTCATTAAAACTCCACTTAGTTTTAATCTGTGACTAGGTTAAAGAATCAGTGTCATTTAAAACACTGTTCACGATAAACCCAAAAATCAATACCAATTCAATTCTAATTAAATATCATTTAATTAGTACTCTTCATTAAATGTAGATAAAAAGATTTAATCTTTTCTCAACTGGGTTCAAGAACCGTGTTAATGAAGACACCATTCACGACAAACCCAAATCACATTTGATATTAAACACAAGGCTTTGAATAGAAAATATACCGGCTTATATTCAATATCAAATTTTACGACCAACAAATATCGTATTGGAAATAACGATATATATATATATATATATATATATATATATATATATATATATATATATATATATATATGTCTCAAATTCCCATAACAATATCTGTATCATCACGAAATCCAACATCAAAATATTCCGAAGACAATTTCGATTCAAATCCATTCCAATATAATTATTGGAAATTCTGGTTATATTCAAAACCTTTTCAAATCCAATTTATTTATTTGAAAATAAATAGAATTATAATTCTAGTTCAAAACTAGTTCATTTTGATAAAAAATCTATTTTTATCTTTTCAAATATGGAGTTTTTCATCATGATTCTTCCCAAATCATTTCTTATGATTTTACACAAATTATTACTATTTTTAATAATTTTATCAAGGCCCGTACAGTCGATTTCCATCAATGTCCATTGAACTGCACTTACAGTGACCTTTTCCAAATTTGATTTGGACATAATTCCAAATCCTACCGTTAGATTTCTAATTTCTAATATTCGTTAGAAAGCTCTTTTCGATACGAACCCAACGGTTCTAGTTCTAGGAGAATCCGACGGTCAGATCTCCCGCAATATCCGTTCGAAGTCAATGGTCGAAATTCGCGAACTGCCGTGGCGTGTTCTATTCAGGCCATTATATTATATATATATATAATATATACTTCGTCGATTTCCTTTTAAAAACGTATTTTTATAATTCATTTTAAATTCATTTTCAAAACGATTTCAAATTCTTTTCTAATTCAAATCAAAATTGAATTTTTCCTTATAAATCCGTTTTAAATTCATTTCAAATTGATTTCAATTAAAATTGATTTCTAATTCAATTTTGGTTCGTTTTCAATTCAATTTCAATTCGAATTCATTTCTATTCAATTTAATTTGAATTTCAATTCTTTTCAAAATATCAGATTTTGAAATCACTTTCGATATTCATTATAAAATGAATAAAATCGATAAAAATATCGTTCACGTCACAATGGCGTCAATCTAATCAGCACGGCTTCATATATTTCTATTTCCAAATATTCTATTTCAAATATTTCTATTTCAAATATTTCTTTTCAAATATGGAATGAGGCTTAATCAATAACCATATAATGTTAATTATATGGATTTTCTACAACACATGTATACAATAACAACGATGAATAATCAACCATCATCTAAGGTGCATTCTACACTGTATAAGCATCAAATATAAATATTTAACGCTCATAACAGTCTGTCCATCAATCGATCGACATACAGCTAATTATTGGGACTAGTGTATGTCATATATCATCCCAATACCCGTGTGGGGTTTTCAAACAATCAAACACATATTTTATTTGTGCAGTTGGGCGATGTGTAAAATTTATCGTCCCAATCAATATCGATCAAATCAGCGTATATAAACAAATCTCCGATTTGTTTATAAATATTTATTTTATATACACGTTAAAATTCTATTTTAACTATAAAATATTTTAACTATATAAATATTTGATTTCACATCACATCACACAATCAACTACACATCAAAATCAAACAAACAAGCATACAAGCCGTCCATGGTCTGTGGACGACAGGTGTCGGGTGCTACTAAACACCATCTGCATCCTAGTATATATTTTAACTAGAAAAACAAAATTAAAAGGTGAGAAGTTCTCACAGAGGATTCCACTCCGCCGTGCTTTTTCTTTTGAACTGCTGAACCGTCTGGATCTGCTTGAAATTCCAAGGTCGTTCTTTTCACGCTGTTCAAATAAAAATTATATTTTTATTGCTACATTTCAATAAATAAAAATCGTATTTTTATTTCTACTTCATCTATTTTTACAAAGCTTCTATATAAATAAAAATTCTATTTTTACACCGGTACTATATAGATAAAAATTCTATTTTTACATCGGTGTTCATATAATAAAGATTATATTTTTATCACACTATTCTCTACATAAATATTTCGCCTTTTCAAATATAAAGATTTCGGCTTTACAAATATAAAGATTTCGCCTTTTCAAATATAAAGATTTTGCCTTTTCAAATATAAAGATTTCGCCTTTTCAAATATAATAAAAATCATATTTTTATCCTTTCTATATGATAAAAATTATAAATTTTTTTTATAAAAATCATAGCTTTATACATTGAAAAATCTCATTTTTCTACTAAGAAAAAATCTCATTTTTCCTACACTAAGAAATAATAATTTTCATTGCTAAACTGAAAATAAAATTAATTGTAAACAAAATTAAACACTCACCTTTAATCAAAAGGAGACCGCGGGGGGGGGGGGGGGGGGGGGGTTCTTGGCGTCGAGCTGCTGTAGGGGGGGCCTGCTGTCCTGCGTCGGAATGGAGGAGGATGGGTGGATCTAGTGGGTGCGTGGAGGTCGAGGCGCGTGGGGGTCTCAAGGGACTTCGGGCTCGAGGTGGGAGGTTGGAGGAGGAATAGAAGGGGGGTTGTAGCGGTGGTGGCGCCCCACCTGGGGAGGCGCGGTGCGCGACGGTGGAAGGAGCGGCGGCTCCTCCCCCTTCCTTCTCTTTCTTTTTTATTTTTTTATTTTCTGGATTGAATGAAGAACGGGGGGGGGGGGGGGGGACAGAGGAGTTAGGAGAGGGAAAGGGGATTTTATTTTTTAACTATTTATTTTACAAAAAGTTGTCTTTTTCATACGACCTCTAAACGTTGCCCACCGCCTGTCGTCCATAGATAATTACCCCCATTCCGAACACAATGGGATATGTATCGTAAGCTGATTCGATCGTTTCGATCAGTTTTCGTCAAAATCAACATATAACTCTATATATTGAATTTGAACGAGCATTTCAATTTACTGGGGTCACATACTAACTCTATAAATCCCTGAAAAATATTTTCTAGCTTCGTATTGACGATACGGTCTTAACAAAACTAGTTTCATCGAATTCTGAGACCGTTGGAAAAATGGCCATTTTCCAGTCGATTAAAATCAACTAAAACTGGTCAAACGCGTTTTCCTTTGCCACGTTCACATATTGAATCAAAAAATTATGAAATTTGGAACCTAGTAATAATTTGACATCACGGACCCAACAAAAGTGGTTTCGTCGAAATCCGAGGTCGTTTGCAAAATTCCCATTTTTAATGGCCTGAATTCCAAAGCGACTATTCAGAATTTTCAACTGGACATATCTTTTGATTCCCGCTATGAAATTTCAATTTTTCGGATTCGTTGGAAAGATATTCTCAAATAGATCCTATTATTTTTTGTTTCACTAAAATCCGGTTTATTTTGCACCCGGTACATTCATTTGAAGTTTGAAATCGAATTATCGAACTACCGCGCCATTTTCGATTCCTTTTATAATTATAAATAATTATATATATTCTAACGACGATGAATATAAATATATACGTTCGAATTCTATTCAAAATAAATTTTTGTCGTTATTATTTAAAATAATTCATTTTAAATATTCAAAACTCATTAAATTCGCCAAAATAAAAATTTTAAACTGGCTCGGATTTCCGGGTTATTACAATCTCCCCCACTTAAAACTTTTCGTCCACGAAAAGGAACGAAGCCGAAAGTTGTTTCATTAATCAACTCAACTTTCACTATTTTATTTACGGCTTAAGTTCTTCAACTTTTCAGTTTTTAGGAACTTTTCAAATTTTTCAAAAATTTGGCTAACACCCTAAATTTTCGAAAAATTTCGCCATAACCTCCCCTGCACCGGGAGCACTGGGAAAATCCCAAAATTGCTATACAGGCCCTCTGATCTCAAAAAGAAAAAGAAAAGGCCAAGCGGCTAGCCAATCGGCTCATAAAATCATCATTACCCAAACAAAACAGTAAATTATGGTAAACATGTACCTATTTGTCGGGCAAACAATTTTATTCTTCTGCTCTAGCCTCTTTGCTATGACCTGTTCAACGTAAGTACATGTATATGCAAGCAAATGTGACCAAATTTCAATACAATTCACCTTTTGGTTCAAATTGGCTATATGGTTCAAATTTAATCAATCCAATAATAATCAAGCAACACAACCATCAATCAATTAGTTGATTATCATCTCAAATTCATAACTTTGATATATAGTCAAAAATCACATTTGTGGTGCCAAATCACAACAATAAGCCCTATCTAATTTTGGTTCTCACACCAGTCAATAGGAAATATATAAATATCACACCTTTGAAACTCGAATACCAATTCTGATGATGTTCGAACTATCGTCAGAATCATCTCCGGGCGCCTAGAGTGTGATTCTATATCTATCCAGTATATTAAAACTTCGAATACACGCGGATCAGACGTATACACAAAATCTTTATATACCGGATTGTCCAAATTCAATATATAATAAATAATCAGATACGCATAATTGATTTAAATTTTCAAAACAAAAATTGGTTTTCGTTTCAAAAATGTACCCTTCACACTCGTTCTAGGATACTACTAATCCCATCTCTAACGATTCATTCTCGTTGGATATTACGAATCCAATTCTGATGAATTCTTTCATTTGGTTCTAATATGTCATGTTCTCTGAGCTTTGTAAACCAAAGCTCTAATACCAAATGTGACAACAACCTCCCAAGAATACCAGTGCATAAAAGAAAAACGCAATGCTAAATAAAGAACAATGAAGCTATTATAAGACCCAGGTCCTATCACACAATGCAACGCAAGCCGGGGGATAGGGTTTTCCCTTATAATAGCCAAACATGCTTAGTACGTTTAAAACAAATTATTTGATACTATAATAAGTGTATAGTGTATAAAACAACTTCAAATCATAAGTATCAATCATAGGCGACATGAGCGTCCCATGCCACTATGTCGCAATATATAGGTTTACAAATAAAACCGCAAAGTCACGTATTAGGAAGTTGGATTTCCATCTGTGAACCGAGTCAAAAGATAGTCCTCAACCGATTCGAGACGCTCTAGCCCGTGTCTCAAGAACAGCCGCAACTGTCCCTTGGATCGTCAGGGCCGGTCCACCGATGTGGATTATTATGCATGAACACTACGTCTCCCCACCCTATGGGGTGTCAATGAGCCAACGAATGACTCCATCGGACCCGGATCGTCCGATTAAACCGAGGCGCCTCGCAACAGCAACAACCACATAAGTCAAACTCGTCAGGGCATGTAAAACCACTGACGTTACTTCTAACTAGAAGGAAACGCATGCCCTCCCTGAGGTCCGTCTCCTATTTTTGGTTCACACCGGGGTGTGAGGCTCGCGAATCAACGTTACACAAAGCTATGCCACAAAGGCCGTGCTTTAATCATCCACCACGAGACTCTGCTTTTCAACAGAAGGCTTGATCATTTGCCTTTTTAGGCATGCCACACAGGCGATTCACTCTATGCGTTTGATATCCATCAGTATATAACCCTTGAGCTCGTACGTCTCAGAGAAGGGCGTTAAGCAAGAGAATAAATTCTCCGTCGCCAAACAGATATATATTTAATAGAAATCAATCACACAGACTAAAATCCAATGTCAGACACACAGTCCATTTACAAGTTCGTTCTCGGTCTGAACGAAACCGGAGGCACCTAGTACCCCGCATATCCATCGATCTCCAAGTACGTCTGGACGATCACCAACTGATTCCCTCCTCTTGGGTGTATGGCCTAATCAAGATCATCAGCAATCACCCAAACGACGTGAAGACCTCCGGTCTTCAACCACCGTCTTCATCTTCGACACCACGTCGAATCAGTAATTCAGAATGGGATAAACCTGGTCTTTCTGAATAACTCGCGTATATAATCATCAAGTGTTACACAAACACGACATACGCCTCATTCCAATTCAGAATATTCGTTTATTCAAATATTCTTCTACTTTGGGGAAAGGTTCCCATTAATTTTATCAAAGATAAATTCTTTAAATTTATTATTTAATCTTCTTTGAATATCAATTCAAACTAGTCGGGATTAGCGAATCACACCGGAATAATCATTTATTTTATTTCCCAATCCCCACTTATTCATCCCATGAAGTAAAACTGGTAATATTTCATATCTAACACCACGATGTTATCGGTAAATTCAATTACCATTTCACGTTTAAATCTAATTAAAGATTTAACTATCGCCTGGAGCAAAACTGGTGATACTCCATTCCCGATCATTTCAATCTAATTAAAGATTCATTAAAACTCCACTTGGTTTTAATCTGTGACTGGGTTAAAGAATCAGTGTCATTTAAAACACTGTTCACGATAAACCGAAAATCAATACCAATTCAATTCCAATTAAATATCATTTAATTGGTACACTTCATTAAATCTAGATAAAAAGATTTAATCTTTTCTCAACTGGGTTTAAGAACAGTGTTAATGAAGACACCATTCACGACAAACCCAAATCACATTTGATATTAAACACAAGGCTCTGAAGAGAAAATATACTGGCTTATATTCAATATAAATTCTACGAACAACAAATATCGTATTGGAAATAACGATATATATATATATATATATATATATATATATATATATATATATATATCTTTCAAATTCCCATAAGAATATCTGTATCATCACGAAATCCAACATCAAAATATTACGAAGACAATTTCGATTCAAGTCCATTCCAGTATAATTATTGGAAATTCTGGTTATACTCAAAACCTTTTCAAATCCAATTTATTTATTTGAAAATAAATAGAATTATAATTCTAGTTCAAAACTAGTTCATTTCGATAAAAATCTATTTTTATCTTTTCAAATATGGAGTTTTTCATCCCGATTCTTCCCAAATCATTTCTTATGATTTTACACAAATTATTACTATTTTTAATAATTTTATCAAGGCCCGTACAGTCGATTTCCATCAACGGCCATCGAACTGCACTTACAGCGACCTTTTCCAAATTTGATTTGGACATAATTCCAAATCCCACCGTTAGATTTCTAATTTATAATATTCGTTAGAAAGCTCTTTTCGATACGAACCCAACGGTTCCGGTTTTAGGAGAATCCGACGGTCGGATCTCCCGCAATATCCGTTCGAAGTCAGTGGTCGAAATTCGCGAACTGCCGCGGCGCGTTCTATTCAGGCCATTATATTATATATATATATATAATATGTACTTCGTCGATTTCCTTTTAAAAACGTATTTTTATAATTTGTTTTAAATTCGTTTTCAGAACGATTTCAACTTCCTTTCTAATTCAAATCAAAATTGAATTTTTCCTTATAAATTCGTTCTAAATTCATTTCAAATTGATTTCAATTCAAATTGATTTCTAATTCAATTTTGGTTCGTTTTCAATTCAATTTCAATTCGAATTCATTTATAGTCAATTTCAATTCGAATTCATTTCTATTCAATTTAATTTGAATTTCAATTCTTTTCAAAATATCAGATTTTGAAATCACTTTCGATATTCATTATAAAATGAATAAAATCGATATAAATATCGTTCACGTCACAATGGCGTCAATCTAATCAACACGGCTTCATATATTTCTATTTCCAAATATTCTATTTCAAATATTTCAATTTCAAATATTTCTATTTCAAATATTTCTATTTCAAAAATTTCTTTTTCAAATATTTCTTTTTCAAATATGGAATGAGGCCCAATCAATTACCATATAATGTTAATTATATGGATTTTCTACAACACATGTATACAATAACGACGATGAATAATCAACCATCATCTAAGGTGCATTCTACACTGTATAAGCATCAAATATAAATATTTAATGCTCATAACAGTCTGTCCATCAATCGATCGACATACAACTAATTATTGGGACTAGTGTATGTCATATATCAACCCAATACCCGTGTGGGGTTTTCAAACAATCAAACACAGATTTTATTTGTGCAGTTGGGCGATGTGTAAAATTTATCGTCCCAATCAATATCGATCAAATCAGTGTATATAAACAAATCTCCGATTTGTTTATAAATATTTATTTTATATACACGTTAAAAATTCTATTTTAACTATAAAATATTTTAACTATATAAATATTTGATTTCACATCACACAATCAACTACACATCAAAATCAAACAAACAAGCATACAAGTCGTCCATGATCTGTGGACGACGGGTGTCGGGTGCTACTAAACACCGTTTGCATCCTAGTATATATTTTAACTAGAAAAACAAAATTAAAAGGTGAGAAGTTCTCACAGAGGGTTCCACTCTGCCGTGCTTTTTCTTTTGAACTGCTGAACCGTCTGGATCTGCTTGAAATTCCAAGGTCGTTCTTTTTACGCTGTTCAAATAAAAATTATATTTTTATTGCTACATTTCAATAAATAAAAATCGTATTTTTATTTCTACTTTATCTATTTTTACAACGCTTCTATATAGATAAAAATTCTATTTTTACACCGGTACTATATAGATAAAAATTCTATTTTTACATCGGTGTTCGTATAATAAAGATTATATTTTTATCACACTATTCTCTACATAAAGATTTCGCCTTTTCAAATATAATAAAAATCATATTTTTATACTTTCTATATGATAAAAATTATATATATTTTTTAATAAAAATCAAAGCTTTATACATTGAAAAATCTCATTTTTCCTACACTAAGAAATAATATTTTTCATTGATAAACTGAAAATAAAATTAATTGTAAATAAAATTAAACACTTACCGTTAATCAAAAGGAGACGGGGGGGGGGTCTTGGCGTCGAGCTGCTGTAGAGGGGGGGTGCCTGTTGTCCCGCATCGGACTGGAGGAGGTGGGGCGGATCTGGTGGGTGCGTGGAGGTCGAGGCGCGTGGGGGTCTCAGGGGACTTCGGGGTCGAGGTGGGAGGTTGGAGGAGGAATAGAAGGGGGGTTGTAGCGGTGGTGGCGCCCCACCTGGGGAGGTGCGGTGCGCGACGGTGGGAGGAGCGGCGGCTCCTCCCCCTTCCTTCTCTTTTTTTAATTTTCTGGATTGAATGAAGAACAGGGGGGCAGAGGAGTTAGGAGAGGGAAAGGGGATTTTACTTTTTAATTATTTTAATTATTTAATTTACAAAAAGTTGACTTTTTCATACGACCTCTAAACGAGGCCCACCGCCTATCGTCCATAGCTAATTACCCCCATTCCGAACACAATGGGATATGTATCGTAAGCTTATTCGATCGTTTCGATCAGTTTTCGTCAAAATCAACATATAACTCTATATATTGAATTTGAACGAGCATTTCAATTTACTGGGGTCACATACTAACTCTATAAATCCCAGAAAAATATTTTCTAGCTTCGTATTGACGATACGGTCCTAACAAAACTAGTTTCGTCGAATTCTGAGACCGTTGGAAAAATGGCCATTTTCCAGTCGATTAAAATCAACTAAAACTGGTCAAACGCGTTTTCCTTTGCCACGCTCACATATTGAATCGAAAAATAATGAAATTTGAAACCTAGCAATAATTTGACATTATGGACCCAACAAATGTGGTTTCGTCGAAATCCGAGGTCGTTTGCAAAATTCCCATTTTTAAGGGCCTGAATTCCATAGCGACCATTCAGAATTTTCAACTGGACATACTTTTGATTCCCGTTATGAAATTTCAATTTTTCGGATTCGTTGGAAAGATATTCTCAAATAGATCCTATTATTTTTTGTTTCACTAAAATCCGGTTTATTTTGCACCCGGTACATTCATTTGAAGTTTGAAATCGAATTATCGAACTACCGCGCCATTTTCGATTCCTTTTATAATTATAAATAATTATATATATTCTAACGACGACGAATATAAATATATATCAAAATAAATTTTCGTCGTTATTATTTAAAATAATTCATTTTAAATATTCAAAATTCATTAAATTCGCCAAAATAAAAATTTTAAACTAGCTCGGATTTTCGGGTTATTACATCCAAATAAGGCTCCACTAGCACTAGTCCCACCCTGAGAACCTGGGAGGGAGGGGGGATGGAAGAAAAGAGGCGAAAACAAGGGGATCAGACATAAAGTCTGGCGAGTCCAATAACTTTAACAATATAATTATTAAAGTAATTAGGATAAGGCATAAACTGGTAAAACAAGGAATGACTGTGAAACAAATGGGCAAGACAAAACAAACAAGAGGAATATGTTGGCGTTAATCACGCTCCTAATCACTATAGGATAATTACTATACTGCACCATTACTAGTCACTCTAAAAGTTGATCCCGCCTACTGGTCATAATAATCATAATAATGATAATGGTAGTTCCGTGTACCCCTAGCTGTCTTCATAGGTGCCGCCTACCCCTATCTCCACTAGTTGTACCCACTACCCCCATGCGATCGGCTCCCTAACTAGTAGATACCCATGTTGGTCCCACAGTGGGGTCTATCACTCCTCAAAGTGGCAACCCGATACCACTAAAGATGCATGGCTTAATTCTACACGATGCAACGTCTTATCTACCAGCCCGGGCCCACGCACACACATGACCCCGTTGGACTTGCGTTGCCACCGCTAACCCGTTTTGACCTCTTACAATCAAACCCAGTAAGTGTGTCCCGTCCTCGACCTAGCTCGAGCTCATAAAGATACTTGATGGGTTACTGGTTTGAAAAGGGTCCCTATACTTGACACAAGCTTTCCACCTATGCTTGGTCCCCACTAGGATTTCCCACTTAACCCCTTCTTATTCATGTCTTCTTACATGTTTCAACTAGGTTAAGTGTTTCTATTCGTATTTCACATGTCACCCATGTCACCCACTTAACCCCCATGTCCCACCACATGTTTGTCTTGGTTAAGTGTTACTTAATACATTATAACCGTAAACTTGTAAGACCTCCCACATTAGACTACCGTTTGTGGTTGCTGGATTTGCCAGGTGGGTCCGGGCAGTCTTATACTGCAAACGAGTCTAACCTCGTGTCTTTACAATTGTTACGCATCTAATTTATGCCTTCGACCTCTCACATTAGACTACCTTTTGTGGTTGCTGGATTTGCCGGGCGGGTCCGGGCAGTCTTATACCACAAACGAGTCTAACCTCGTGTCTTAGGCGTTTATTATTCACACAATTATTTCACCCCAATATGAATTAATTATCCCTATTCAAATTGTCAATAATTTCCAAATTAATCTATGTCCATATTTGTCATCTAAATTATGTCCATAGTTTTCAGGTATATAAATTATACCAATTAATGTCTCAAATTAATTATATGCCTTTAAAGCCATTTTATGCCAATTCACAATATGTATATTTAATATTTTCCCAATGTCTCCACGTCGTTCGTACGTTTAATATGAAATATGTTAGACTCGCAAATAGTCTAACTCATAAAAAGAAAAGAATCATCACAACTTGCATAACACATAAAATAGATCTAACTTGCGAATAAGAATTATAACATAAGTTTGCATATCTAATAACTTGCATAGGCAATGGACATATAGAACATAAATTTGCATAAACTATGTACTGCCATGGATCTAAATATAAATCTAAACATGAAATTGTGAACTTACATATATGAATATGGTTTTCACCTAAACTTGCATATGTGAATATGGTTTTCACTTAAACTTGCATATGAATGTAAACTAATATCACATCTTTTACATATAAACTCGCATATATATATATACACACACACACACACACACACACTTGATTTACGTATAAACTCGTGTATAATTCGCATACAGACTTGCATAAGATTCACATACAAACTAGCATATGATTTACATCCAAACTTGCATATAAACTGATGTCATAAAATGAATCAAGTTAAACATATGTGATTGGACATATGAAATAGATCTACTAACATAAGTTAACAAAACTGTCATATGTTCACAAACAGACGATAATAAAATTAAGTAACGTCACATGATTCAACAGGCATGTTCTCATAATCCTAATTATAACTTATCATAATTAATTTATTAATTATTTTGTGAAAGAAATTGTACTCACAAAGACGGATTAGAGAAGAGAATAATCCGTTCGTCGTTTGTATTAGAATCCTGACTTGTAATTCCTAAGCTTTAAGAAGAAGAAGAACTATTTCAGCAGCAGCATCGAGGCTAAGAGATTAATTTAGTTTAGGTTTAGAGCTTGAGTCTATGAATGCTTATATAGAAGTTTAGATCAATATAAGCCGTTAGATTAACATAGGAGCAATCAGAACCATTCAGACCCGTTTAGAGCTGTAACGACCCGCATTCTACGCATCGAAGGATCGTAGGATATTTATTTCTTTCACATACGAAGTCGTATGGTCATATAACTTTGGGAGACGACTATTGGAGTCATTTCCCATGTTCATGATTTTTGCCGATTTTTAAATGACCGTTTTGCCCCTAGCTGATATTGTTTTGGCCATAACTTTTGATTGGAAAGGAGTTTTGACCTGAAACCACTTCCATTGGCTTCGTATGATGGTTTACCTTTCCGTAGAGTGGTCATAGGTGAAAAAGGGACTTACCGTTTGGGTGATATGGCTGAAATAATGTTTGGAAGGTGAAAAACTGCTTAACCGGGCCAAATAGGGTGATTAGTGAGTTCCCATAACCTATTTCGGGATTAGGGTTATGGGGAGGCTGAAATGAGTTGAGTTTTCATTCTATTTCAGTTTTCTAGCCGCCACTTACCTCTTAGAAACCCTAACAATGGTCTCCAACCTCTAAAACACCCCCAAATCACTTCTAATCAAGGATTATGCTTAGCAACATTAAATCAAGGCGGATTAGCACAAGAATCGAGGTAGAGCTGATGTGTTGCATTGGTATTCGCGCCCAAACAGTAGAGTTTCAGTTCTAAAGGTTTTATTTGTGGCTAAGGTGAGTGATTAGCTTGCTTTTACACTAATTATGGCTAATTAGGGTTGATTAGTGTTAATTAGCAAATTTATACATTAATAAATTCTGGAAAAATCTTTATAAATTTTGAAATGATGTTTTAGACCTCTGTTAGATATTGGGTTTGATTTGGTTAAGTTTTACTAATCATGTCATTAGCTTTGCTTAAACATGCTTAAGGGAAAATAAGGGGTTTTGGCTATGTTTGATCCGTTTTAACTTATCAAATTGATGTTTTGATGTTTATGGTCGTTTCTACATGTTGCTATGACTCTATGGTATGCTTTGTGGTTGATTAGAATAGTTAAATTGGTCGAAAACGCCGTCGAATGGCGTAAAACAGGTTGCTAGAAGTTTGTAGAAAAACTGTACAGGAAACCGGATCGGATCGCCCTTACCTGAAC
Source organism: Allium sativum (assembly GCA_030737875.1). Taxonomy (NCBI): domain Eukaryota; kingdom Viridiplantae; phylum Streptophyta; class Magnoliopsida; order Asparagales; family Amaryllidaceae; genus Allium; species Allium sativum. The sequence continues at coordinate 102,030,126 of CM060924.1, forward strand.
CGACCCGGATGCTCATCCCCGAACTGATGGTGCAGTTGTGAAGCCCGGAGCTTGTGAACTGATAGCCGAGGAGTCCTCCGAACCGCTCCGCCTCTTGTGGCATGTACCACCCCGACCCGACCCGTATGGCCACCTCTGAACCGAACCGATGTATGGCGATTGGACTTGAAGAACCCGACCCGATCCGCCAGGAGGTGATGACGACCGATCTGAACCGCCACAAGATGAAGGTCATGAACTGAACTAGGGAAGCACGATCCGAACCCAATGAGAGTACGATCCGAAGCAAAGCAAAGCGGGGAAACCGAACCGATCCAAGAAAGAAGACCAATAACCCGAGATGCAAAGGTAGTCCAAGTAGGAAGTTTATACTCAGGATCCAGATGGGAACCAATGAGTGAACTTCATGGTTGGGCTTTGCTGCGGGACGTGTGCTAAGGAATTGTCGATGTCTATAACTTTGTATCACTATGTATGGGAGGTACGTGAATGGATTCAGGGCCCCAGTGGCCTAGGTACGACTAAAAGGGCTATAGACCAATGAAGTGGGGTCATTTGTAAAGATTTAGTCATGACTCCATGAGGTAAGCTTGGTGTTAGCAGTAGATGTACAAGTCGAACTCCGTCATTACCTCGACGGGTCTAGTGATTGACAGTGGTGGACATCGTATACTTTACGCACTGAGTGAGAGATGTAAGGATGGTTGCCGTGTTTGATTGTTTACCTTCATTATGACATGCACACCCCCACTCCCGTATTCTTTACACCATATGTTAGTGGCACCTCAGAGTATTGTACAGTATGTAGTGCTAACTCTTTGGTTGCAGGTCCAGGTTCAGGTATGGTTTAGTATACCTGTTATTGTTCTGTTTTGCTGCTTATCGCTCATACCAGACTTTTGTCTGACCCAGAGTTTTATGTCTCTTCTTATTACTCTAGGTAGCTGGTGATGCACGAGTAGCTATACCGGAGACGAGCAGGAGACTTCCACGTATGATATATATATATATATTCTCCCTGTGTCGCTGCGGGTCACTACTTTGGGCATTAGTAGTATACCTTTTCCTTTGCTTAGCTTTAGAGACAGTTTGAAATGTTGTAATAATGGTGATGTGAAACATAAGCTGCATTTGGATTTCCGCTGCTATGATGTGTAGTTTTAGTTTTTAGCTTATGCACTGTCTCGCCTGTTTTATGTCAAGTATGTTGTTATTATATTTTATCCTATGCGCTGTGAGACATTCTACAGGTTCTTGATTAGCTCATTCTCTTCTTTCTTTTCTTCTGACGACCGTTCCATGCTAGCTGGGGATGTGTACAGCGCACTTACGGAGAAAATGCCGGCTGGTGCAGGGCGGGCCGTCACAAGAGCTATCCAGAAACCGCCACCTATGCCCTAGTGACTCATCCATAAGTTAGAAATCGTCACATTTCAGATATGCCCCAGGGGGTAGGTCGACCCCTAGGTTGACCTGTATAGGGGAGGTCGACACCCTGGTCGACCCCCTGGTCGACCTGGCCTAGGGCGGGAAAAATCCCGCCCAGCCTGCTTTTGAGTTTGAATTCAAATTTTGAATTTAAATCTAAGCTGTTTTAATTTATTTAAATTCCTGAAACTTCTGAGGGCCATAACTTCCTCATACGAAGTCCGATTTACGAAAACTTAGACACTATCCCAAGTAGAATTTCGAGACGAACGCAATGGCGTAACCTATTTCCCTTAATTCTTCTTCTAAAAATTAAGTGTTCTTAAATTTGTTAATTTTAATATTTAAATTACGGGGTGTTACACTTCCTGACTTAGAGAATAAATTAAGTATACTATCAATAGAAGATGTACCTGTCATTATTGTGTCCTTGGCGATGAATCCACATCTTACTGTTATAATCAATCAATACATATCAATTTAACATTTGTCGAATGCAATTTAACAGTTATAATCAAATTTATGTCAAATTAAACTCTCAAAAGTTAGTTAAATGGATTCTACCATATTATAATTTTAACTTGAATAGCACAGAAATTTTAGTACATCATGAATGGGTTAAAACACTTATCTTTTGGGTTTTAATTTTAATCTGAAATCAAATGGAAAACTATAATTTCAAAAATCACCAAATCCTACCAACTTAGTTCCAAATCCTTCGGAATTCAGATGTGAATCCAACGGAGAGAACTATACGTCAACCTGAGCTCATATGAAAAAGTTATTTGCATTACCACATTTGAATTTTTAAAAGTAAAAAATACAAATAAAATGCCACAAAACCAAAATATACTTGCCACGTCATCATCATGTCATGTTTAATTTCTTCCTACATCATTTCACGTTATTGAAGAACGAAACCCTACACGCTCCAACCACACAACTTTAACAGCATTCCAGCTCATTGCTCCAACCACCTGACGTAGATGCACCACCATCACCGAGTCCGCCTCAATCCCCTCTACCCACACCTAAGACGCCACCACCCCCGGCGGTCTCAGATGACTACGCCTTCACACTATAACAAAAAGACCAAATTACAACTGTTGAGTCAAGGAATTTTGATTTATGTCAAAGTAATGCGTGATGATCAACAAAAAGGCGACGTTCATTGATAAGGAGCTTCATATGGTATTAGTCATTAGAAATTGATTATTTGGTATGATAATAGTGTTCATTATTGTTAAAATCTATCCTCAAATAATCAATGTTTATATATATACACTTGCGTATATGTATGCACATAAATTGTGCAAACTGGGCTATATCGGTCGACCGCCCAAAATAGACCAGTCGACCGCCCAAAACAGTTCGGTCAACCGTTTTTACCCAGTTTGCACAATGAACGTGCACACATATACATATAACGTATATATATTTAAATTCCTGGCTACTGGTCCTTTTTGACCTGTCGACCTTTCTTAAATAGAAGCAACTATTTGAATAGTCACTTCCATTCCTCCAAGGGTTGCTTCTCCTTCCTTTCATCAATGATCATATCTATTGATTGTAACTCTTTACCTAAGGTTACAACTAATTATATCCTATATAAACACTTTGAAATCATCAATTCTAATAACCAATTCTTTCTATCTATTTTTTATATTGTTGATTTCATTCTTGAACTCTCAAGCACTCAAACGCTCATATTCCTCACAATATCGTTCTTGAATCCTAGAATTTATATATTATTCTTTTGATTCAAACATGATATCATCTTCCAAATCGTCACAAACACAAATTCTATTTAAGGATAAGATTATAGGAAGGTTGTACAAGAATTGACAAATTCATGTTATTGAGAACACACATTGTCAAATTACAAGTCTACTCATCCTGCTTGAAGTCCTCCGTGTCGTTAGAGGCAAGTATTGAAGTCCTCCGTGTTGTAAGAGGCAAGTTGTGAAGTCCTCGTGTTGATAGAGGCGTGAAATCCTGTTCGGCTGCTCGAGTGTTGTGAACCTGTTTCCTCCGGTTTTAGTGAGGTTGTTGATTAGTGAAATTCTTGATAGAAATCTGGGACTGGACGTAGGACGGTGCTCCAAACCAGTATAAAAATCTCTGATGTGATTTTCCTTTTCTGCATTTACTCATCTGTGATACCTTATTCTACTTTATATTTATTTGCATAACTATTGTATTAGACAAGTAGTTGTGTGTTATTCCATATTACACGATCTAGGTGTACTATGTTATACTTGGCAAGTACACGCACACATTTTCATTTGGTATCAGAGCACGGTCATCTTATAACCGTAACACAGTTATTTGATATATTCTTGTAATATGGCAAATAACCCAAGTTCTAGCACTCAAAACACCACTACACGGAAGGTCAATCAACACAAAGACCTTCATTCTTCAATGGCCTTAATTATAGCTATTGGGCAACACTTATGTCATTTTACATGTAGTCAAATAGCTATGATGCCTGGAATGCTACACAAAAAGAAATAGTGAATCCAACAACTGATTATTCAGAATGGACACCGGCTGAAAAAACGGCAGCAGCTGTAAATGCAAAAGCAATAAATATGTTGTTTTGTGCATTAGACCAAAATGAATATAACCATGTTAGTATCTGTACCACTGCATATCAAATTTGGCAAACGCTAAAAACCACACATGAAGGTACTAACAAGTTTAAACAAGCCAAAATAGCCATGCTGAAAAGTCAGTTTCAAAATTTCAAAATGAAACCGAATGAAACAATTAATGACATGTATTCACGGTTTCAAACTATTCACCATGCACTTATTGGTTTAGGACAAAAATATTCAGATTTTGATGTTGTCTCAACAGTTCTACATTCTCTGACTAGTGAATGGGAGGGAAAAGTATTAGCGATTGAAGAAGCTAATGACCTTTCTGTCATGAAGCCAGATGAATTGATAGGAAATCTAATGTCCTATAAAGAAAATTTGCAAGCTAGAAAGGAACAGAAAGAAGAAAAGAAAAATGTAGGATTTCATGTCGGAAACAATGAAGATGAATCAGAATCTGAAGATGAAGACTTAGCTTTTATGGCAAAAGGTTTCAAAAAGTTCCTGAAACAACGAAAAGCTAGTCGATATAACAAAAGGAAATCTGGTTCAAATAAACCTTCATCATCAGTTATAGAATGTTTCAACTGCCATAAAAAGGGGCACAAGCACAAAGATTGTCCGGAACAAAAGAAGAAGTCAGAAAATGACAAGTTCAAATACAAGAAGGATAAATCAAAGAAACGAGCTTTCTAAGTCACATGGGATGATTCAGACTCATCTTCATCAGAAAGTGAAAGTGATTCAGAAGATGAATAAGCAAATGTTTGTTTCATGGCTACAAAAGATGAGGTACAAATTCCTACATTTGATGAATTTCTTGATATTAATGCTGAATTGAAATTTAAAAATATGAAACGTCAATGGAAAGAAGCCAAAGAAGATTTAAGTAGAGCAGAGTTTGAATGAGATATGTTAAAGGATGAAAAGAAAATATTAGAAGAAGAGATTGAAAAAGTTCAAGAATCATCATTTAATAATGTTTCTAAATTATCGCTTTTGAGTCAAGAAATTGAAACTCAAAAAGAGAAAAATGATGCTCTCACTACTGAAAATCATGAGCTTAAGGCAAAAGTCAAAATTCTGGACCAAGAAAAAGCTAGTTTACAAACTAAGTTAGATAATATTACTCAAAATGTTTCTAACTTCAATAAAGGTCGAGAAAATTTAACAAAGATCATTGAAAGTTCACAATTTGCTTCAAATAAACATGGCTTGGGATATAAGAAACAAGAAACCCAGAAACATCTTGGTTTCAAAAGGAAAAATGAAAAACAAAATAATGCTAAGAAAAATCTTAGTTTGTTATATTCCAAACCAAAACCAGTTGTGAAGTTTCAAAAGAAAAATATCAAAAATATCAAGATATGGGTTCCTAAAACAAATAATAATTTGATTAGGAACAAATATATTCAGCATTTTATGAATACTGTGCATTATAATTCTAATTATGTATATAAAGGGGATACCGGACCCGTATGGGTTTGGACTCCTAAGACCTAACTCTTAGGACCCTACAAAAAGGTTGGTACCATGGACTTAATATTATTTTTTGCAGGTCCTACCTAAGAAAAGAGGAAAGTGGATATTGGACAGTGGTTACTCGAAGCATATGACAGGAGACAAGAGCTTATTGACAAATATTATTTACTCAGATAGTGGCTCCATCACTTTTGGAGATAATTCAAAAGGCTATATCATCGGCAAATGCGCTGTGAGCAATTGCGGTACATCTAACTTACCTCTTATTACTAATGTCATGCTAGTTAGAAATTTGAAACACAATATACTTAGTATTAGTCAGTTATGTGACAAGGGTTTTACCATTTCCTTTTCCGATAACAAGTGTAGTATCTTAGATAAAGATCATAAGTTAGTTTCCAAAGGATATAGAGACAAAAATATTTATATTCTGAATATGAATGTTAATCATAATTCGGATATGTGTCTTGTAGCAAATGATAATGATCCATGGCTATGGCACAAACGTTTCTGTCACATAAACTTTAGAACTATAGACAAGCTATCCAAAAACAATCTTGTTAGAGGACTACCCAAAATGAGTTTTACGGTTGATAACATTTGTGATGCATGTCAATTTGGAAAATTTACTAAATCATCATTTAAATCCAAGAAAGTCATATCAACATTACAACCACTTGAGCTACTACATATGGATTTATTAGGACCGACACAGGTTCAGTTAATAAATCATAGTCGATACGTATTTGTAATTGTTGATGATTACTCACGTTATACTTGAGTGATTTTCTTGAAAAACAAAAGTGACACTTTCGAACATTTCAAATCTTTCGTCAAGAGAATTCAAAAATCGAAAGGGCTTAAAGTTAAGAATATAAGAAGTGATCATGGCGGAGAATTCGAAAATAATGAATTTGAACATTTTTGTACAAAGAAAGGTATATATCATAACTTTTCGTTTCCTAGAACTCCACAACAAAACGAGTTGTAGAACGGAAAAACCGGACTTTACAAGAATGTGCAAGAACATTACTAAATGGAACTACTCTACCAAAACATTTTTGGGCAGAAGTTGTTGCAACTGCGTGTTATGTTTTGAATCGTGTATCCATTCGATCTCTCAGCAAGAATACATCTTATGAATTATTTAATCAAAGAAAGCCAAATATCTCATACTTCAAAGTTTTCGGTTCTAAGTGCTTTATTTTAAATACGAAAGGCCATCTTGGAAAATTTGATCCAAAATCTGATGAAGGTATATTTGTCGGTTATTTGGAACGAAGCAAGGCTATCGTATATTTGATAAAAGAACCAAAACTATTAAAGAATCACTTCATGTTTCTTTCGATGAATTCTATAAACCATCTCATAACATATTAGATGATGATAATATTATAGTCACTGAAAATCCGATCATCACAAATGCTGATTCCGACTAAAAATTATTGAGACTATTCCTCAACCAGTTGTGATACCTTCTCCACCAAGATTACGATCTCCTCCAAGGATACTAAGAGATCATCCAGTTCAAAATGTAATTAGAGAAGTAACACCACAAATTAGAACAAGGAGTCAACTCAACCAAATGGGTCATGTTGCGTTTCTTTCAAATATCGAAGCTAAGAATCCAAAAGAAGCTGCTACTGATGATTACTGGATCATTGCCATGCAGGAAGAACTAAATCAGTTCGAGCGCAATGATGTCTGGGAACTTGTTCCAAGACCAACTGATCAGTCAGTTATTGGTACAAAATGGGTCTATAAGAATAAGGCTGATGAACAAGGAAATATAACCATAAATAAAGTAAGATTAGTAGCACAAGGATATAATCAGGAAGAAGTTATCTATTACGAAGAAACCTTTGCACCAGTTGCACGACTAGAAGCTATCAGAATCTTATTATCCTTTGCTTGTCATCATAATTTCAAACTTCATCAGATGGATGTCAAAAGTGTTTTCCTAAATGGATTTATCAAAGAGAATGTATATGTCGAACAACCTCCCTTGTTCGTACATGAAAACATCCTGATTATGTATACAAACTTAAGAAAGCTTTGTACGGTTTGAAACAAGCACCTCGTGCTTGGTATGAATGATTACGCAGCTATCTTACTGATTCAGGATTTCAAATTGGTAAAGTCGATCAGACTTTATTCATTAAACATTCTCGAAAAGATGTATTGGTTATCCAGATATATGTAGATGATATTATCTTTGGTTCAACCAACGATAAACTCTGCAAAGAATTTGAAGATATTATGACCAAAGAGTTTGAAATGTCTCATATGAGAGAACTATCATATTTTCTTGGTCTTCAAATCAAGCAACTTTCCAACGGTATTTTTATTAATAAAAAAATACTGTGGAAATCTTATCAAATGCTTCGGTTTAGAAAATACGTCTGGTAAACCTACTCCTATGAGTACAACTGCACATCTTGAAAAAGATGAACATGGTAAGAGTGTTGACCAGAAATTATATCGTAGCATGATTGGTTCTCTTCTTTATCTTACTGCAAGTCGTCCAGATATAATGATGAGTGTTTGTCTATGTGCACGATTTCAAACAAATCCTAAGGAATCACACTTACGAGCAGTAAAACGTATAATTCGTTATCTTAATAATACCAAAGACTTCGGTCTCTTCTACCCAAAAGATTGTCCATTCGAATTAGTATCTTATAGTGATGCTGATTTGGGAGGCTCTCGTATGGATAGAAAGAGTACAAGTGGTATGTGCCATTTTATTGGAAAATCACTTGTCTCTTGGTTTAGTAAGAAACAAAATTGCGTTCACTATTGACATGTAAAGCTGAGTATATATCAGCAGCTCTTGCTTGTACTCAAGTACTATACATGCAACAAACACTTCGTGATTTTGATATTCATTTATCAAATTCTATTATATACTGTGATAACACCAGTGCGATAAACTTATCAAAAAATCCAGTAAATCATTCTCGAACTAAGCATATTGATATCCATCATCATTTCTTGAGAGACAATATTGAAAAAAGAAACATATGTCTCGAATATGTCCAGACTGATCATCAACTAGCGGTCATTTTTACTAAGCCTCTACTTGAATCAAGTTTTATTTCTTTACATAGAGAGCTTGGCTTGATTTCTAGAATTGAACTTGATATGTAAACTCTAAAGTTATATACATATGAATTATTAAGTTCTTTTCTTATCCGGTGCTTTTAATTTTCAAAATTTAAGCTATTATGTAGCTACTTCTATTTTTAGTAAGAAAATATGAGCTATTCATCTTTGTACGGTAACTATTCCTTGAATGTTTTCAACCACTACTCTATATATAGACAACTATATATATATATATATATATATATATATATATATATATATATATCATTCATTCTCTTTCTGCATCTCCTTAACTCCGAGTCTACATTTTAAAGTTTCAATACATCAATATAGCTCATATCTGCGATGAATGTGCACAAAGGTCACACATTTCGGTTACAAGTTCTGAACCCGAGGAATACTATTCTCCTGAAACACCGAAAAGCAGACCAAAATGTACTCATACCCCCGGAAATACACCTACGTCTAAACGTGCAAAGAAATCACTATTTTGCTCGCCTCGAACTAGAGAAAGATAAATGAGATTCATTACTATCAGAAGCATAAAATAGATCTTCAGAGACAACTCCATTACAAGCAAAAACTTACTTCCGATCGATTATCACTCTTAGAACGCATGGCTTCATTTTTCTGTGGCACAAACAAACCTGGAGTTTATGAACCTATGCTGCATGCTCCTTCATCTTCAAGGAGTCCTAACTCCTGGAATCGTAACTACAATCTTAATGAAGGTGCAAAATTGTCGTCATGGATATCTCGAATCAACGAGGTTAAGGAAGAGTCAACCGAGCATAATTCGGCAATATCTCATTAGTATTATTTTCAAATATATTATGATTATTTTTAAGTTTTTCTATGATTATAACAAATATGTACTTCCTTTTTGAATGAGTTCAATAAAGTTCAGACCGCTCAAAACCAGAAGAAGAGCAAAAAGATAGAAAACCGAAAATCTGGAAAAACCAGTCGACCGGTAGGAATGGACCGGTCGACCGTTTTGCTCTCTGGACAAAAACGATCGACCGGTCATTTCTCACCAGTCGACCGGTTGAGGCCTCTTCTGTTTTCATTTTTCAAACACGACCAGTCGACCGGTCAAATATCACGAGTCGATCGTTTTGGTCTCTGGATGAAAATGGTCGACCGGTAGATATTTACCAGTCGACCAGTTTCGATCTGAAGGGTTTTTGTACTCATCTATACGGTCATTTTTTTAACTATCTCTTCATTTTTAACTTTACCTTTTCCCTCTCCAAAAGCTCTAAAATCCTAGGACTTCAAAATTCCAAAACTCTTTCATGGCTCCTCCACAAAAGAAGATGAAGAAAGCTTCCTCCTCTTCTACCGAACTCCAACCAATAGATAGCTCGATTAAGAAATGGCTTGTTGATCCGGTTGCTATCAAGAGTTGGAATCAAATGAAGGATTTCAACATACACCCTGGTTCGTTTGTTAAATTTCCTAATTTCTCATACTATCATGATCAAAGATTAGCTAGAAGTGCTCATATTGAATCTCTACTTGATTTTGATCGTAATAATGTTGAAATTAATCATGTTATGATCAAGCTTTTCTACGATAACCTTAATCTTGACAAATACAACCCGGAAAATCCTTCTCAATGTCTATGGTCAGTTGTATGTGGACAACAAGTTTTTATTTCTTGTGAAAGAATGGAAAATGTTCTTGGTTCGGAATTCAGAGGATAAAAATTTTCAAGTAATTTTTGTACTGTTCACGTCCCAAATCAAATAATTCATGAATTTATTGAGGATGATAAGGACAACACAAAATTGATTAATTTACATCCTATAGCTAGAGTTCTTCACCATACCTTAATGCATTCTCTTTTACCTTGGATTGAAAATTTCGATGTTGTTTACAAAGAAAATTTCAAAGCTTTATATGCAATTTATAGGGGGACTCGCATAAACTGGATTGAAATGATAGTCGATGAAATCTTACAAGTCAATGAGTTCAATAGGCCGCATTTTTTCTATAATGAATATATTATGCGACTCTTACTTGATTTTGGAATCAATCCTCCTCCGTCAACCATTTCAAAGCCAAAATGCATAAATAAAGCTTCAATCAAGCGAATGAAACTTCCTGAACCTTATTTTAATAATATTCCTTTCGAACAATGGAAGGAACAAGGACACCAAGGAACCTCGTATCAACCTTCTCGTCCAAAACCCGAAGAGGTGAATCTTCTACGCTCAACTTCCTCCACAAAAGAAAGTCTTGAAACCATTGCTCAAAATCTATTTCTACTTGAAGCTCGACTTAAGCGTATGGACACAAAAATGGATAAGCGTTTTAACAAACTTAAGTCGTTCTTCGCGTCTATATGGGAGGCAATATCTTGTGGAACATCCTCTTCTTCCATGCAAGCACAGGACCCCGGCAGACGTCTAGCTCCTCCATCCTTTACTTGGACATCTTCGGAAGAGGGCACTAACTCTGACACTAGTCATGGACGAGGTCGAGGTAAATCTCAAATGGTTGAAGTTGAGGAAGAGGAAGAAGAAGAAGAAGGCGAGGAAACGGAATCCGAGTAGTTAGCTTATTTGATCATTTTATGAACTTATGCTTTTACTATTTCCAGACTTAATCCGACACTTGTACCTAAATGGTCTCGTTGTTTTTTAGTTTGAACTCAGACCTATGTATGCTTGTACTCTATGCTCTATGTTATGTGTTGTATGTTGCTTTAATCTCTGGTAGTATTGCTTTCAATGTTTATGTGCTTATTTAGACATTTTTGTCGATAACAAAGGGGGAGAAATATGATGCTAACATTATATATATAAGGAAAAGTTGTACTAACATTGTGTATGCAGGTATAACAGTTATTATACATGCACAAATTCAGGGGGAGATTATATACAGGGGGAGATTCAGAGATATATTGTCATCAATCAAAAAGGGGGAGAATGTTTAGTCAAGGAATTTTGATTTATGTCAAAGTAATGCGCGATGATCAACAAAAAGGCGACGTTCATTGATAAGGAGCTTCATATTGTATTAGTCATTAGAAATTGATTATTTGGTATGATAATAGTGTTCATTATTGTCAAAATCTATCCTCAAATAATCAATGTTTTTATATATACACTTGTGTATATGTATGCACATAAATTGTGCAAACTGGGCTATACCGGTCGACCAGCCAAAGCAGACCGGTCGACCGTTTTTACCCAGTTTGCACAATGAACGTGCACACATATACATATAACGTATATATATTTAAATTCCTGTCTACGGGTCCTTTTTGACCTGTCGACCATTTTTAAACAGAAGCAACTATTTGAATAGTCACTTCCATTCCTCCAAGGGTTGTTTCTCATTCCTTTCATCAATTATCATATCTATTGATTATAACTCTTTACCAAAGGTTACAACTTATTATCTCCTATATAAACACTTTGAAATCATCAATTCTAATAACCAATTCTTTCTATCTATTCTCTATATTGTTGATTTCATTCTTGAACTCTCAAGCACTCAAACGCTCATATTCTTCACAATATCGTTCTTGAATCCTAGAATTTATATATTATTCTTTTGATTCAAACACGATATCAACTTCCAAATCTTCACAAATTCTATTTGAGGATAAGATTATAGGAAGGTTGTACAAGAATTGACAAATTCGTGTTATTGAGAACACACATTGTCAAATTACAAGTCTACTCATCTTGTTTGAAGTCCTCCATGTTGTTAGAGGCAAGTATTGAAGTCCTCCGTGTTGTAAGAGGCAAGTTGTGAAGTCGTCGTGTTGATAGAGGCATGAAATCCCGTTCGGCTGCTCGGGTGTTGTGAACCTGTTTCCTCCGGGTTAAGTGAGGTTGTTGATTAGTGAAATTCCAGATGGAAGTCTGAGACTGGACGTAGGATGGTGCTCCGAACTAGTATAAAAATCTCTAGCGTGATTTTTCCTTTACTGCATTTACTCATCTGTGATATCTTATTCTACTTTATATTTATTTGCATAACTATTGTATTAGACAAGTAGTTGTGTGTTATTCCATATTACATGATCCAAGTGTACTATATTATACTTGGCAAGTACACGCACACATTTTCAACAACTGCGTTTTAACAATTATCACAAAATGGCGGTTGTAATAAATGCTTTTTACAACTTTTTTATTTAGAAAGTTGTAGTAAATCAATTTTCAACAACTCTTTAATTTTATGAGTTGTAATAGAAACCGATTACAATCTTTCTTGTTTGACAGTTGTATAGATGTATATTTATAGCAACTCTTCTTTTTTGGCAGTTGTAATAGATTCATATTACAACATTTTATTTTGTCAATTGTAATAGATGCCAATTTTTAACAACTCTTACTTTTTGTCACTTGTAATAGATGTCCATTATATTTTTTTCCTTTGTCATTATAGTAAGTAAATAATAATTGTAATCAAACGATAACAGTTAATAAAAATTAATTTTCAACAAATTTATATAATATTTAATACAAAATTTTACTTATTAATTAAACTCGTGCATGTTTAATTTCATAAATTTTCATGAAAATATGACCATAGCTAATGAAAATTTTGCGGCACATTGCCAAAAAGGCTGGTGGTAAGGCGAAAAATAGGTGGGAATGGAACAAAAATTGGCTCTTAAATTTGCATATTTTATTTTTTCCCACATCATTTTCTATCAGATAATTTATGTATTATATTCCTTATTTCCTAACAACATGTGACTTAATCGCCCACCTTCGTCCCCTAATGGTTAGTAACCACACTGCAAACTCCTCCCTTAGACACCACACCGCCCATATCAAGACATTGCAATACGTACTCATAAGCCAAACCTAACCTCCCCTACTGTGTTGTAAAACCTCAACAGCTTATTGCGGCGCCAACCCTAATTCACCAATCGGGAGTGCTAATCCCCTCAACCATGAAGTTAAATTAAACATACCACTAGAATTTGGCTGTGTTCGGATCTGGAAATTGCTTGCCTTGAAGTTGGGTCTAAATGGAGTGATTCTGTCTTTGTTCTCTGAATTTGCAAGCTTCTCTTCGAATTGAAGCCATATTTAGTCGATCAGCTTAGTCAGAGTTTGCATCGCTTGCTGAGATAATGACATTAAGCTTGTCTAAAACTGCAGCGAAGCCATGTGTTTGACGTCACTCGAGATGGATGGAGATATAGCAATGTGGTTTTGTTTTGCATGTGCATTGATCTGCAACACTGTTCCAATCTGGTAAGAAAATGGCCATTTGATTTGTTGCAATCAAAATAGCTTTTATGCAACAGTTGTACTGAGTTGTATAATAACTTATGGGTTTATGATAGGTTTGGTTGTTAATGGCTGGAATAGAGTTGCTTCTTATATTTTTATTTTGAGAAAAATTAACGAATAAAAGAATTATATATGAAATCTCTAAAGCAATGCTGAGGTATAAGAGACATCACCGCATATAGCAAATCATCATTTTAGGATATGAACAATCTTTTCCAGATCAAAAATATATTAATAAATGTTGGTTTACATTCACTAATGAAATGCATTCACTTCAGAAAAAATAACTAGTGATATGCATTCACTTTGTAGCAGCAATTATAGCACACCGAGCTTTAGTGGAAGTTGAAATAAGTGATCCAAGCTGTAGCTTACCGTTGCACGCAAAGGTTAACTTATACTGGATATCAGCCCTTGATAATGACACTAGAATTGTTTTGTTTACTTTGTTATAGATAAGTACAAACTTATCCCCTTTGCATATTTTTCTCACTATGTAAAGTGTAAATTGTGCATCCTTGGTCATGACATGGGCCTCTTCAAGTAAAATCAATTTTACTGAATTAGATGTGCCAAAGGAGAGGCTTCAACCACTTGCAAAATGCTGAATTTGTTATTGAATAACACAAGTTCTTCTATCATCTGGAGCATTAAACTCTAAAATTATGATCTGATATGGATTATCAAACAATATTCCTGCCAATGCTAACATATTAGAAACCTTCCCAATTCCTGAAGTCCCATAGAAAAGCAAATGTAATAGCTTGTTTTTTTAGTCAATCTATCATTGTGTCTATTATGTTGTGATGTCATGTAGATTGTATGGGTATATAATTAGTTGTTGTCTTGGTGATGTTTTAATTGGTGAGCTAGTATGGTAAATGCATGCGTGATTACCTAGTGGATGAAATCAGTTGAGAAGATTAGTATGCATAACTAATTGAAAAATTGATGCATTGTTTTGATTTCCTCTAATTTGATTATTTAGATAATTTGATATATTGGTTTTGTATGTAATAATTATGTAATGTTATTTTATAATATCACCATTCACACAAATTAAAAATTGGTGGCTTACGACCAACTCTTGTCTAATTGATGTGCAACCTCCCCTCAACCCCCTCTTTACAAAGGCACTGTCCGATCATCGATCCGTCAACGATCCACTATTGGATCACCATAAAACTAAAACAGAGGGATAAGAAAGATTGCTAGTTTTCGTCCAAATTGGGTACCAATTCCCTAAAGGAATTTCAAATCTGAGTTGCGTTCGTTGAGAGCTTTCCGATATGATTGGGTTTGAAGGATCTGAAATTTTGAAGTTAATTTTCAAATCGATTGGATGCCATTTTTTTCTTATCTAAGGCGTTTCAAGATTTTGAGAAGAAATTTGTCATTTTAGAAAATAAAGTGATGGTTAGGGTTACAGGAAAGTCAAGTATATATTCATGGCAACGTGCTTGTTGGGCCAGAGTGTTTACAATAGCCCATGAGCCTATTTTCCATTGCTAAACCGAATTACATCGTCTCATATATCGAAATTTTGGTTTTCGATATTTTTAAGCATAATGGAATTATCAGAAATCCCCAAAAATATAATTTTTCTCAATTAGATGTTTTGTTGTCAAATTAAATTTAAGTTTACGTTTACCACTAATTTTTGCGTATTTAGCAGACAAAATCAAACTTTCTAGGCAATGAATTTCCGAATTTCACGAAACAAAAAATGGCGTTTTTCTTAGAAAATGATCTAGTATTAAAAAAAAGGAATTTGGATTTGCCAGCCTTATTATTTTTTTCAATGATTTTCCAACCCTTTAAACTGAATTTACGCGAACGGACAAAGTTGCATATTTAACCACGAAATTCACTCCTCCACTACATATAATTAAATGTATTTCTATTCTCAAATTTAATTTAAATTTTAAATTTTGATGTTGAATTTTAGTTAACGATGTTAGTTTAAATTGTTTGAAATTTCAAGTCGTTATACTTAAAACTTTTTGTCCCTGAAAAGCAATTAATTTTTTCGCAATGTAGTATGTTTTAAAATCAAATTATACACATTAAACTACTTATTTAGTCTTATATATATCATAAATGATAAATCGATTTAGATACTTCTTAGATATTTTTCAAACTAGTTTCAAGTATAAACTCGATGTCTCAACTGATACCATATATCTTCTCGCTTCCGATACCTAAAAATAAACACCGATGATGCCATGAACATCATCAGCATTATTCTCAAGCGAATAAAATGTGATTCTATGTATAGCTAGTACATATAGGATTCTGCAATACATTGATCAGATGGATGCCCAATATCACTAAGTACTCAATAGTCCAATCATAACATCAAGAGAAAATGTTTGGAACTTTTCTTTGAAAACAGAAGATATATAAAATTTACAAATACAAATATATTATAATTAATATCTTTCAAAGCAACTTTTTACCATAAAATTTCACCGAACCGAACCTCGTCGCTCCTACAAACTTTGCTGAACCAATACCTCGAGCCCCAGAAAGTCACAAGCCGTAATTACCTCGACTCCTCGTGCCCATTCGTATATTCTTCATACCCCTCGGAGTACGAATTTCATACCCCTTGCGTTACGAATTTCATACCCCTAGGGGTACGAATTTCGTACCCAACGGGGTATGAAATTTGTACCCTAAGGAGGGGCATGAGTTTTTGGGGATGCGCACTATGGGGTCCGATATTCTGGTGGTCGGCACTATGGGATACGAGATTCCTGATGTGTTCTCCTACTTCTACCTACTCCTACCAACTCCCACCTAACCACTCCACTATAAATACCCTCAATCTTACACTTCAAAGGGGACTTCTCTTGAGAGCTCCGGGTAGCCTCTTTAATGGCATCCATGCTTTGGGGAAGAAGAAAGGCAAAAGTGTCTTTTTCCAAATATTTTGCATATGACCATTATGACCTTATATAACTTAGAGATGTATGTAAAGAGATGTTCTCAACCTTGTAACTCTTTGTTATTAATAATATTCCAATGACTCTTCCAAAGTGGACGTAGGCCTCTCACGAGACCGAACCACTATAAATCTCTTTTGTTATTTATTGCTTTCCGCACTTACTTTTCCATGCGAAACTATAATTGTTAGGTAATAAGAAACTTGGGTGTTTACGACATGTTTTGTCGTCAACACTTTGGTGCTTTCACTGAGAATACTCGGATTTGTTATTTTGTCGCACATTACCATCTCGACTCCGACGTGCTTTAGGTTCCTTTGCTAACCTACGGCCAAGTCCGCTTACAATGGCAAAGCGACCAAAGAATGCAATGATCGGCTCTTCTGCTGCAGCCGATGCTGGTACTTCCCAGCAACCTCAACCGGTGAATACCCGGCCACAACCGAAACCCTACCAGTTGTGGACCTTGAAGCTCCCGCAACATTAGCGCAGATCTACGTGCTTAATGAAAAATACGAGGGTATGACTCTCGAGCTCAATCAGGCATTAAGAGATAATATCGGCCTTATGCGCCAACTTCAAGAAAGTCAACGCATCATTGCTGGACTTCAGCTCGCTCAGTACAATGCCCGACCAAGGCATACTTTCTCAAAAACCTCTTCTTTCGAGTCAAGGGACCCATATCAAAGAAGAAAGTTTAGCCTCATCAACAACATCGTTGTCCGCTCCAATGCCCCGGCCAACGGAAATGGCAACCGCTATGTCAACAATAATGGAAATGGTGATCAAACTACAGTCACTTATAGCGAGGGGGCATAGTATCGAGACCATTCCTAATTGAATATCAATGATG
This sequence comes from Allium sativum, assembly GCA_030737875.1. Classification (NCBI taxonomy): domain Eukaryota; kingdom Viridiplantae; phylum Streptophyta; class Magnoliopsida; order Asparagales; family Amaryllidaceae; genus Allium; species Allium sativum. The sequence goes on from CM060924.1 coordinate 102,047,818, forward strand.
AGCCGGGTCCGAGCAACTGACCCCCTCCTCAATAGAGGTCGCTTGCTGCCTTCCAAGATTGGGGGCCTACTTTCCTAGCGGTTCATGCTCTTCCAGATCAAGTTGTGCATCAAGCTGCTCAGCCTCATTGTCCATACCGAAGTTTGATTATAGATGTTGATGACATGGAATAGGATGACCCGGATCATTGAAGGCGACCCCAGAACAGAACTCTCAAGGTCCGACGAAACCCATGGATCCCGCCAGCGGATCCGCACTCGACATATCTCCTAGACATGGTCCAAAGGATCATGAGGGAAATGCGAGGGAATGCCAACGAATCATGGGAAATACACCTAAGGTGTAATCCCTTCACAAGAATTGTGCACGAAGCCGAATGGCCACAGTGTTTCAGTATGCCACAAATGCCACTTTACGACGGCACGATCGATCTTTGTGCCTTCCTGAATCGCTATGAATGGCAAATGGATTCTAGCCGGGCCACCGACCAGGTCAAATGCAAGTGTTTCTTGGTCTTCCTATCAAGCACAGCTTTACTCTAGTTCTATCGCCTTCCACTCCATTCAGTCAATAACTTCGGCCAACTGGCCATAGAGCTGGTCAAGAAATTCAGAGTGCACGTCCTAACTTCGAAGAACACTCTCACTCATTCCAATCTATACCAGGGACTCGCTGAGTCACTCAAGAGCTACTTATCGCAATTCAATACCGCCCGTGGTAGATGACCCAGAGCCTCGTACCTTGCTTTTCCAGCTTGCAAAAGGAGTCCTTCCCACTTCTGAATTCGTGGCTTGGATTGATAGAAAGCAGCCTAAGAGCCTGACGCTTTCTAGGAAAAGACTGGGCAATACTTATGTCAGGAGGAAGCGAGGCGTAACCGAGTCTCTAGGTCTAATCAATCAACAACCCGCATGTGGACACCATCAGCGACGACATTAATGGGAAGCAGGTTGGAAAGCCTTCAATAAAGACAAGGGGCAGGTCCCTACAAATCAAAGCCAAATAACGGCGGGCAGGGTGGCCGTAACAACGGCCAGGCTCCAACCGAACCAAGGAAGCCCGACCCCTACTGTGCTTATGAGACCTACACCCCGCTGAATGAAGACTTAGAAACCATCTACTTGGAAACATGTAACACGCTGCAATACAAGAAGCCACACACCAGGGAATCAACTAACTTCGAGAAGAACACCGACAAGTACTGTCAATACTATGACATGTATGGGCATAATACCAATGATTGTCGCAAACTCAAGGACGCAATTGAAAAGCTTATCTACGGAAAGCACCTTGAGAAATATATCCAAGAACTCTTTCCTCCCCAAGCAAACTCAGGTCATTCTACACCAGCACATCAAGCACCCGCCAAGGCAGTCCCAGATCCGTCTAACCAAAGACGGGGTATTGCGATCAACACTATCCGTGCCTCCGTCCGAAGAGTATTGATTGACTCAGGAAGCTCAGTCAACATCATCTTCAAATCTGCCTATAATCAAATGAAGCTGGAAACTAAGGACTTGAAACCCTGCCACGCCACTTTCCATGGCTTTAACGGATCTTCCAACCACCTAGTACGCATGATCGACCTACCTTTTGAACTAAGAGACAGGGATCAGAGCTGGGTCTGAATCCTCACTTTCGTGGTTATCAACATTTTCTTTGCTTAAAATGTCTTCTTCGGACGACCATTCCTTACAGAATTCTGAGTCTGTAAGTCACTATGGTCTCTCATAATGAAGTTCCCGACAGAAAACGGGATCGGCACAGTTAAAGGCGACCAAGCAACTGGAAAGATTGTTAAGCAATAGAATGGAAGAACGCGCGCAACAAGGACAAGGGGAAGGCTGTACTCATGCCTTCCTACGCCAAGACCGTCTCTGCATAGCAATGAGAGGCATTTGGGCCTTGGCTCAAGCGCCACTACCGTCTTTCTGACGATCATGTTCCAAGGAAGGACAAAGAGCCCGACTGCGAGAGGGCTACTCTAGTTGAACCTATAGTAGACGTTTCGTGTAATAACCTGCATTTTACGTATCGAAGGATCGTATTCCCTAAGGGTTGGATCATTCTCATATTTTGATATGTTGCTTACGGGGATGTGAGACATGTTCATAATTTTTACCAATTTTGTTTGTGACCATTTTGCCTTTGTCGGTCTTGTATAGGGCATAACTTTTAATTAGGGTCGAACGTGGTGCTGAAACCTGTGCCATTGGAAAGCATATGATGATTCACTTTCTGTAGAGTGGTCACATTAAAGATTTGGTCTAGCGGTTTGGGAGGAATCATTGTTTTAAGGTTTTTCAGTTTGCTGTCCAGGTTTTGGGAGCCTTGATGGGCTGATTTGTAGAGGCCCATTAGTGGGCCGGTGGAAAGCTATAAATAGGAGGTGAGAGGTATGGAGAATAGTTTACTTTCTCCATTCTCTCATTTGGTGGCCTTGTGTTCCTCCTTCCTCTAACACCTTTCCACCATTAAAATCAAGATCTAAGGAAGGGAATCCAAGATCTACACCATTTGAAGCTAGATCTGCATCATTTGAAGTGAGTGTTCATCGAATCGAAGGATTTGGATCAAGTTCTTCGCTGTCTGAAATCTAATATCACCGGTTTTGCTTTGATTTGGAGAATTGGTGAGTGATATGCATCTCTCACACGGATTCAAGCAAGTATATGAGTTGTACGCACACATTTTTATCAAATTCAAGTCGTTTTCCTTAGATCTACATCAATGGTATGTTTATTTTCATATGAATCGCTATAGGATCTAATTTCGCAACTCAAAACTAGTAATTTATGTGTTATTTCATATGTTTATGCAAGTTAGATCCATAATTATGTTCATTTTTCATGATTGTGGTGGAATTTGCATAATTTTGGTGGAAACAGTCCTATTTATGTTGCTAGTCATTTCATGACATGCTTATGGCTGTATTAGATGAATTGGATGAGTAGATTTCATCGATCTTGTCGATTGGCGAAGTTTTGGTCGAAATTTGACTTGGATTGGGCCTGTACAGGCACAGGTCGAGCATGTAGTACAGGGTAGTACAGGTAATAGGGTCGGTCAAACAACCTGGGGGTCTGGTCGGTCGGGCTTGGAGCTGGTTGGTCGAGCATAGGCTCGAGCAAGTGGGGGTTGAGCATGCGACCGGGTCGATCGAGCCTGGGCTCGAGTAGAGGGGGTTGGTCTGGTTGGGTCGACCTGGACCTCTGGTCGGTCGTTACATTCTGGTCGGTCTGGGTAACTAGGAGTTTTGGTTAGTCATGCAATGCAAGTGGGTCTTGGACTAGAAGAGTGGACGGTCACAACCAGGTCGGTCGTTGTGGGGTCGTGCACTAAGATGGGTCATTCGTGCATGGGGAAAGTGAAGCCTGGTAGTTCACCAAGGGATTGGGTCGGTCGCACCAGGGGGTCAGTCGTACAGGGTCGGTTCTGGAAAAAAAATTGGGTACGACCCAAATTTGAACAAAAGAGCTTGAAAAAAAATTCGGGACCCTCCGAACCCTAGTCGCAGCGCAGTGATGTAATTTGGTTCAGGGATGTTGTAACTTCGAGGGGAATTCAAGTGGGAATATTCAAAGTGTTGAATGTGTTCATTGATCAGTGTGGATTAACTAATGAGATGACAACTCAAAGGTCATGAGTTGGTGGATAACGGTTACTTGAGAAGGTTTCTTAAGCTATGAGAAGTTGTCGGGTTGGATGACTAGATATGCAAAGGCCGAGAAGTTATAGTTGTCATAAGTTATAGCAGGCTCAAAGCAGGGGTACAATGGGGGCACCTAAAAGACTGGAAGATTGCTGGTCGAGTACCCTGGGTATCGTTGAAAGGCCTAGTTGTTAAGGTTATACAAACATACGTATCGTTGAAAGGCATATGGAGTTTGTGCTAGAACTGGGTTTACCAGCCCTTGACATATGACAAGGTTGGCCATCATACGATTAACAGTGGTTTCAAAGCAGGATCGGCAGTGATAGCTAGAGTCTGTCATGGTTGATCGGTTACTTTGTTTGTATCGTCTCATGTAGATTGTCTTACGTCGAAGGAGATGTTCCTTGGGTGCTTGTCGGATATTGGTTTAGGCCTCTGGGCTTGTATCTGAGGGATGTTGAATCTAATTAGGGTGACTTACATGAGATATATATAATTTCGATGTCATCGGTGCTTTGCCACGATTGAACGGGTGTTCTGGTTTCCATGGATGTATGGTTGAAATGTTATTTTAAAGGCTATCACTGTCTGATGTTGGGAAGATAAGGTTGAGTTCTTCTATGGTGTTGTGAGTAGATTAGTTCGTTTATTTACTCATTCTCATATGCTTTATCGATGATATTTGTTAGCTGTTTTATCGCTCACTAAGACTATTGTCTGACTCAAGGTTTTATGTTTCCCTCTTATTACCTTGGGATGTTCATCTGGTTGTGGATGGACAGACTAGGTGGCAGGTGACAGGTGATATCTTAGTGAAGACGATGTTGTTGTTTGGAGGCGAGTAGGAGGCTGGCGTACTATCTTTCTTACTATCTAGTATTTTTTTTCCGTTGTTTGTTATCCTTCTCTGAGTGCTGTAGTGAGGCAAAATTGTATAAACACTATTGTTGAATCCAAATGTATGGATATTACTTTCTAGTCATTATGAAAGTTTAGTGTTTCTTGCTTCACTAATAATACCTATTGTATATGTTCTATTATATTTTATCCTTCCGCTGTTAGTTCTACGACAGGTTCCGCTTGTGTATCATACCTTGATGATCGTCCATAGCTGCTTGGCACACCTTTCAGCGTATTCTCCTCTTGATTAGTGTAGGGGTTATGGGCGGTCATCACATTTGGTATTAGAGCTCTGGTTAACTATTTTAGCCAAAGTTTGAAGACGTAATTACATATGAGAGACGTATTTGTAGATTTCAGTTGGATGTATACTATATGATATTATATAGTATAGTAGCGTTTGTACTTCTTTAGTCAATAGTGTTTATACAATTTTGTAGATTTCAGTTGGAGGTATACTATATGATATTATATAGTATAGTAGCGTTTGTACTTCTTTAGTAGCTTTTCTTGCAAGTGGCTAATCATTCTAATTTGCAAATTTAGAATGAGTCGATGTACTTCGCGACATACTGCTAGGGAAGGGGCTGTGCCTGGAGGGGTAATGGCAGTACACCAAGCTACCTAGCCACGTTTGAGGCCATGATGGAAGCATTCAGGCGAAGGGTACCTGCACTAGTGGCAGCCACGGTAGATGTAGGTGTTCAGTTGCCTAGGGTTGTGGATTTTGCGAAGCTGATTATACATCTCTAGGTGGAAAACCATTCAAAGGAACTGAGCCAACTGAAGAGGTTCAGAGGTGGATGGATTCTTGTGTCTGTATTTTTGGAGACTTGGGGTTGTAGGATGCAACTAAGAGAAAACTTACGTCAAGCCAGCTGCAGGGCAGGGCCATGGAGTGGTGGAATTCTGTTACACTTCAGACTCCAGAAGAGGAGATTTCATGGGAGAAATTCAAGGCTAAGTTTGAAGCAAAGGTTATCTCCACTGCTCAGAAGTCAACTTTGTTCAAGAAGTTCATAGAGATGAAATAAAATGGTCATTCTGTGCTTGATTATGTTTCTGATTTCGAGGCCTTGTCCAGATATCCTCGTTCATACATTGACACACCCTATCAGAAGAACGAGAAGTTTGTTATGGGTCTGGATATCTATATTTGAAGGCCGTTGGTGGATCATCTTGATGATCCATTTGAGAAGATTGTGGAAAAAGCTGCTCGCCATGACAACTTGTTTCCTAAGGAAGTCAATGTTGTCGATGCAACCAAAGAGGTTCAAAAACCACAGCAAGGTGGTAATGATAAGAAGAGGAAGCAACAACAACAAAAAGGAAAGGATGGCCATAAGAAACCTAAGAGTGAGGTGGTTTGCTTTAACTGCCAACAAAAGGATCATTACACGAATGAGTGCAAGAATCCCAAAGCTAAAAAGAAGTGCTTCAAGTGTGGAAAGCCTGGGCATGAGAAGAAAGACTGTCCAGAATCAGCTAATGGCAAGTAGGTTGTAAAGCCATATGCTTTGTAAGTCGTGCCATTTTCTTCAAGAGTTCCTACTGCAGAGGAGAAGGGAAAGGGTGTAGTCATACAAGGTACTCTTTTAGTTAATGGTGTTACAGTTCATGTGTTGTTCAATACTTGAGCATCACATTCTTTCACGAATGGCTGGTGACGCCACAGGTTGACTAACGCGCCAACATATTTTTTGGATCTTATGAATAGAGTTTTCAAATATCAGTTGAACAAGTTCATGCTTATGTTCATAGATGATATTCTGGTTTACTCTTGGAATGAGGAAGAGCATAGGATGCACTTGAGAGTTGTGTTGGGAATCTTGCAAAAACATCAGCTGAGAGCTAAGTTTTCGAAATGTCACTTCTGGAAGAGTGAAGTGAGGTTCTTAGGCCATGTAGTTTTGGAAATGGAATAGTGGTTGACCCCGCTAAGGTGGCAGCAATCCAGGACTGGGATCGACCTAAGAATGCGACAGATGTATGGAGTTTCCTTGGGTTGGATGGTTATTAACGACGGTATATTAAGGATTTCTCCAAGATAGCTGCATCATCGACAGGATTGACGAAGAAGAACCAAGTGTTTTCATGGGATGCAAAGTGTGAGCTAGCGTTCGAAATCCTGAAGGAGAGACTAACAAGTGCTCCAGTGCTCCTGTATTGACCATTCCAAATGAGGATGAAGAGATAGTTGTGTATACCGATGCATGTGGTACCGGGCTTGGAGCAGTGCTAATGCAGAAGGATAAGGTTGTGGCCTACGCGAGTCGGTAGCTAAAGCCTCATGAGAGAAATTACCCAACTCATGATTTGGAGTGGGTGGCAATTGTGTTTGCTCTGAAGATGTGGAGATATTACCTGTTGGGAGTCCGATTCGAGTTATTTACGGATCATAATTCGTTGAAGTATCTTTTCTCCAAAAAGGATTTGAATCTTCGGCAGCAACGATGGTTAGAATTTCTGGCATCGTATGATTTTGGTATAGCCTATATTCCTGGCAAGGGTAACGCGGTTGCAGATGCATTGAGTCGGATACATGCAAGTTTGGGAGCGATGTTTTCGCAATAGGAAAGACTCAAGTATTTGGCAATTTCAAGCCAAGGTGTGAGTTGGAACCTAAAATGTTGACAAGCTTATCGATAAGACATACTCTTATCGAAAGGATTGGCTAGAGCCAAAAGCGAGATGTGAAGCTTGTCGAGTTTATCCAGAAACTTAAACCAGAGAATAAAGAGTTCGAAATCGATCGAGAAGGTTGGCTTCGGAAGAAAGGGAGATTAGTTGTTCCTTATATTGACGGATTGAGAGATGAGGTTCTGAGAGAATGTCACCACTAAAAATTGACGATCCATCCTGGTGGTAATAAGATGTATCAGGACATGAAGCGATTATACCACTGAGAGGGGATGAAGCGAGATATTGGAAAGTTCATTTCCAAGTGTATGAACTGTCAGTTGGTGAATGATGAATAGAAGAAGCCGAGTGGTTTGCTTCAGCCATTGGAAGTTCCTATGTAGAAGTTAGAGAAAATATCGATGGATTTTTTCGATGGACTACCTAGAACAGGGCAGGAAACGAAGGAATTTGGGTCATCGTAGATTGCTTGACCAAAAGTGCAAGGTTCATTTCTGTCAAGTCGACTTGGACGGCATCGAAGTTGGCTGAACTTTATGTGAAATGGATAGTTCGATTCCATGGTATCCCGAAGAGCATAGTGAGTGATCGAGATCCATTATTCATGAGCGGATTTTGGAAGAGTCTACAAGAAGCTTTGGGAACTGAGTTGTGTTTAAGTATGGCTTACCATCCCCAAAACGATGGTCAAACTGAGAGGGTTAACTGAGTTTTGGAGGCTCTCCTAAGGGGTTGTGTGTTAGACTTCGGGGGATCGTGGGAAGACCATCTACATCTAGTTAAGTATGCATATAATAATAACTACCAATCTAGCATTGGGATGGCACCATATGAGGCGTTGTATGGGAGGTCGTGCAATTCTCCTGCTTGTTGGTTAGAGGCTAGAGATAAGTTGATACTTGGGCCAGAGATGATAAGAGAGACCTCAGATTGTATCGAGATCGTTCGGCAACAAATGAAGGCATCCCAAGATCATTAGAAGAGTTATGCCGATGAGCATCATAAGGACTTGGACTTGGATTCGACGTAGGCGATATGGGTTTCATGAAGATTTCAATGTTGAAGCATGTGGTTCAATTCAGAAACAAAGGAAAGTTATCTCCTTGGTTTGTTGGACCACTTCCGATAGTCGAGCGAATTGGAAAGCTCGCATACTGATTGGAGTTACCCGAGAAGATGTCGAGTGTGCATAATGATTTCCATGTGTCATCTCTATGAAAATTCGTGCATGATTCGAATGTGGTGGTATCTCCAGAGTAGTACTAAGACTTAGAGGTCGAGACTGTAGTTTCGAGACCTCGTAATTCGCTTCGTGTTGTGGGGAATGACACGAAACAACTTAGGAGGAAGACGGTTAAGCTAGTCAAGGTACAATGGAGCGAGGAGGCGACGATTGTACATGGGAGACATAAGAGAGCATGAAGGCGATAAATCCAGAATTCTTCGTCGGTATGACCCGTTAGTACTGTACCACCTTACATCATTGTAACTTGTGTTATGGTTGTTTTTAGAATTCTGCGTGCCAGGATTTGGCTATGCATGCATGGTCTGATGGTTGCTGGATTGGATAATAAAATTGGCTGCACACGAGTGATAAGCATGCAGAATTGTTGAGGTTGCTTGTGTTTGTTTGAATTTCTAGGATGAAATTCCCAAGGGGGAATGTCACAGTCCGCATTTTACGTGTCGGAGGATCGTAAAATATTTTTATTTTATTCCCTATGGGTTGGATCATTCTCATATTTTGATATGTTGCTTATGGGGATGTGAGGCATGTCCATAATTTTTAGCAATTTTGTTTGTGCCATTTTGCCCTTGTAATTATTTTACAGGGCATAACTATTGACTAGGGTCGAATCAGATGCTGAAACTTGTGCCATTGGTAAGGAAATGATGATTCCCTTTCCATAAAGTGGTCACATTAAAGATTTGGATCAGCGGTTTGGGAGTAATCACTATTTTAAGGTTTTCCGTTTGCTGTCCAGGTTTTGGGAGCCTTGATGGGCTGATTTGTAGAGGCCATTAGTGGACTGGTGGAAAGCTATAAATAGGGGTGAGAGGTATGGAGAATAGTTTACTTTCTCCATTCTCTCATTTGGTGGCCTTGTGATCCTCCTTCCGCTAACACCTTTCCACCATTAAAATCTAGATATAAGGAAGGGAATCCAAGATCTACACCATTTGAAGCAAGATCTACATCATTTGAAGTGAGAGTTCATTGAATCGAAGGATTTGGATCAAGTTCTTGGCTGTCCAGAACCTAATTTCACCGTTTATGCTTTGATTTGGAGAATTGGTGAGTGATATGCATCTCTCACATGGATTCAAGCAAGTATTTGAGTTGTGTGCACATTTTTATCAAATCCAAGTCGTTTTCTTAGATCTACATCATGGTAAGTTTATTTTCATATGAATCTCCATAGGATCTAACTTAGCAACTTAAAAATGGTAATTTCTATGTTATTTCATATGTTTATGCAAGTTAGAACCATAATTACGTTCATATGTTCATTTATCATGATTGTGGTGGACTTTGCATAATTTTGGTGGAAATCGTCACATTCGTGTTGTTAGTGATTTCATGACATGCTTCTGGTTGTATTAGATGAATTGGATGAGTAGACTTCGTTGATCTTATTGATTGGCGAAGTTTTTGGTCGAAACTGGACTTGGGTTGGGGCTCTACAGGCAACGGGTCGAGCGTGTAGTACAGGATAGTAGAGTGTACTATAGGTAATAGGGTCAGTCAAGCAGCCTGGGGGTCTGGTCGGTCGGGCTTAGAGCTGGTTGGTCGAGCATGGGCTCGAGCAAGTGGGGGTCGAGCATGGGCTCGAGTAGAATGTCCAACGTCATGGTTGATTAGTTACTTTGTTTGTACCGTCTCATGTAGATTGTCCAACGTCGAAGGAGATGTTCCTTGGGTGCTTGTCTGATATTGGTTTAGGCCTCTGGGGTTTGTATCTAAGAGATGTTGAATCCGATTAGGGTGACATACATGAGATATATATAATTTGGATGTCATCAGTGCTTTGCCATGATTGAATGGGTGTTCTGGTTTTCGTGGATGTATGGTTGAAATGTTATTGTAAAGGCTATCACTGTCCGATGTGGGGAAGATAAGGTTGAGTTCTTCTGTGGTGTTGTGGATAGATTAGTTCATTTATTTACCCATTCTCATATGTTTTATTGATGATGTTTGTTAGTTGTTTTATCGCTCACTAAGACTGTTGTCTGATTCAAGGTTTTATGTTTCCCTCTTATTACCTTGGGTTGTTCATCCGGTTGTGGATGGGTAGACTGGGTGGCAGGTGATAGGTGATAGCTTAGTGATGATGATGTTGCTGTTCGGAGGCGAGCAAGAGGTTTTATCTTTCTTACTATCTAGTATTTATTTCCGCTATTTGTTATCCTTCTCTGAGTGTTGTAGTGAGGCAAAATTGTATAAACACTATTGTTGAATCCAAGTGTATGGATATTACTTTCTAGTCTGTAGTAACCCGGATTTTGAGCGACTTTGGTTATCGACGTAAGCTCGACGTCGATAACCAAAAAATCGAAAAATCCCGGTAATTAATGAAAGAAGTTAGAAGGTGAGAATAGATAAGATAGAACTTATAGAATAGAAGAAGAAGAAGAACATCATCATCAGAGTAAACACGAATCTCACAGCGGAACGAATACAATATAACATAACATATCTTTGAAATAACATCAGTATATGTATACAATAACACTTATCAGAGTACAACACTTACAACAACAGCGGAAATAATAACTATAGAATCCTAAAGCCTCCTGCTCCAAGCTCTCCAAGTGTATCTGTAAAATCCCGACTACTTGACTGCCCGTACAAATTTAGGCACCCAAGAGTTTAGGGAAAACAACAAAGTAAACTCCGGGTCAGTCATGGGACTGGTATGAGTAAAACAATTTAGTACTTGATTTAATAAAGGATATCTCACAAGACCACGCCGCATAACGGAACGGGTTTTACCCTTATGAGAATCCAAATAACTTTTCAAAGCAATATCATTCTGATATTATAATAATGTCTAAGTACAAGTAAATATCAATCTAGCAGAAACGCTTGCATCTCACGTTACTACATATATAGTATACAATCAAAATCGCAAGCACGTATTGGATGATTGGATTTCCAACTATGACAAGGTATGGAACCACCTTCCGATCAGTGTACTCTAGGAACGATACACTGGAGTTCAACAAGAACATCTTGCAACTCAGCCACACATGACCGACCACTCATTTCGCTTGAGTGTATCGAATGTACATCACCAACGGTTGGGATCAGCAACCGTTCCCGTATATATATGGGACAACATTGATAGATTTAAGAAACAAATGAATATTCACTAGATAGGTGATTATACACCCTACTTCGGTGCGACCGACTTAGCCATGCTGCCTGCCCGATTTCTGTCATTTACCGGATGTGAGGCTAGAAGCTACGCTTTATCATCACATCAGATTCACTTCGAATGCTACATTGTCAAATCCATCGAAATCACTAATTGACGTTTTACAACAGTACATTACGTGTCAGCTAAAAGAAGTTTCCTTCTTCGCTTCCACTCTTGGCACGGTTGAAGAAATCAATGTACGTGACCTTTCTGGAAATACTCGGTCAGACATTCATTCATACAAATCATCATCATTCACTTAGAACGTCACATCGTCATACCCGCCAAATCACAAATTGACTTATCCAAAAATAACATGGGTATACAGCTAAGAGAAACAAATTCCTCTGCCACCAAACATGAATACGTTTGAACAGATCAACTTACGCGATCCATTGGATATACTCTGTCAGACATTCCTCCATACAAGTTGTCCTGGGACTGGACAAACCGAAGGCACTATTCTGTAAACAGGATAGCCCTTGCATTTTACTCCGTCTTCAATTATCTTTGACATATATGATTCGCGACGCTTATGCCAATACAGAGTGGTTCTTTGGATAAAAATCCAACCGGTCTCTCCATATCAACAACGTTAAAATGGTCAAAACTTCGATAGTCTGTGATTTAACCATCAAAGAAAAACAAGTGTGCAAACAACGATATTATTCCCAGATGGAAATTATATCGAACAAACATCATTTAACATTAATCTCTTTAGTTCATTTATTTACTTATCTCCTATTTCCCTATATTCTAAATTCTTATTTTTCTTTTATCAGAAAACATTTCTGATTCTCGTTTGGAAAACATTTCCAAAACTCCTTTACGATCAAACCTTACCATTTCTTAGTTAAGAAGGAAGTCACTCAAGTTGGGGTATAATTACCTCTCAGACCTTAACTGAACAACGTTATAACTTCGAAATGGTCAAAGTTTATCTTTTAATCTTTAACAACTTCTTTACGCCTTTCTCGGATTCAATTTTACTAGTCCACTTCTATATTTAAAACATTAGTTATAACGATAACGTTATAATCCCTACTTTCGAATTATCTGACTTTAATTATAACTTCTATTCTTATTAGTGAATAATTAACCTAACACTTATTTATTTATAAATAAATAAATCTCTATTTAAAACACTGGAAAGTATAAGTACTTTCCCGAATTCGATATAATCGAATTCGCCGATTAACTCTCTTCGAGAAATCTCTATTTGATTAACTCTTCTTCGAATAACCTATATTCGATTAACTCCTTCTCGAATAAACGATATTCGATCATCTCTCTTCGAATAACTAATATTTGATAACTCTTCCTTTCAAATATCCCATATTTGAAAATCTCACTTCGAATAAACTATAATCGATAACTCCCTTCGATGAAACTAACATCGATAACTCCTTTCGATGAAACTAACATCGATAACTCCTTTCGATGAAACTAACATCGATAACTCCTTTCGATGAAACTAACATCGATAACTCCTTTCGATGAAACTAACATCGATAACTCTAACTCGACGAACTTAACTCGACTAACTTGACTCGACTAACTCGACTTACTTGGTTCGACCAATTCGATTCGATTAACTAGGCTCGACTAACTTGACTAACTTAACTCGACTTACTTGGTTCGACCGACCAGGTTTGGCTAACCTGACCCATTTGGTTTGACTGACCATGTTTGGCTAACCTGACCCATTTGGTTTGACTGACCAGGTTTGGCTAACCTGACCCATTTGGTTTGACCACTGGGCTTGACTACTTGGTTCGACCACTTGGTTTGACCATTTGGTTCGAATACCATATTCGACTAACTCCTCTCGATTCATTAAAACCGATTAACTCATCTCGATTGACTAAATCAATTAACTCCTATCGATTAACTAAATTGATAAACTCCTTTCGATTAACTAAGTTTGATTTACTCGACTCGACTAACCAGGTTCGACTAACTTGACCAGCTTGGTTGTACTGACCAGGTTCGACTAACTTGACCAGCTTGACTCGTTTGGTTCGACTCGACCAGCTCGACTCGGTTGGTTTGACTCGACCATCTTGACTCGATTGGTTCGACTCGACCATTTGGCTCGATTTGGTTTAACTCGACCATTTTGACTCAGTTGGGTTCGACTAGCTTGACTAGTTTGGTTCGACTAGCTTGGTTTGACCACTTAACTAACTTGATTCGAATATTTATATCCGACTAACTAACTTTTCTTTTATTTCTATTTATTTTAACTTCTATTTATTTCCTAAATAGATTTCCTTTTGTATAATCTATTTATTTTCCTAAAAAGATTTTCCTTTATAACTCTAATTATTTAATCCCTAATTAAATATCCTTTATTCTATTTATTTAATCTAAATAAACATTCCTTTATTTTATTTATTTATTTCCAAATAAATATCCTTTTATAAAATCCTTCGATTTTATAAATAGATTCATTTTCAATATAAATATTGAAAATCCCCTTTTCTATATTTTCAGTGTTTTCTATTGTTTTTAAACAACCAACTGTCAATGATCAATATCATCCAAACATATACAATCAACAACATATTATATATCACAGTATATATCACAATATAAAAATAAAAGTAAAATAAATGTTGAGGAATCCAGTCGGATTCCTCCAACCTGTTTCCCTGCATCCACCGATGTTAAACAACGTATATAACATCACTTGCATTTCTAATGAAATACACTGATAAGAAAATCACCGTTTAATAACGATATATATATATATATATATAGATATATATATATATATCCATACTGTTTTCAATCAATTATTTAACAGTTCAATCTACAGTCCAATTTAACAATACAACTTAACAGTCCAAATTAACAGTACATAACTAGCAGTCAAATACAGAAATAAAATACAATTTATAGTAAAATATAAATTGAGGAGAGTTAGTGAGTTTTTACTCACATTGTCCGTAATCGTTGAATAACGATTTACGGTCGTTGATTCGGACCAGACAATTTATTTCACTACAAATTGTTACGAGCTCCCATTCATTTCAAATATCCCAGACTTGTAGTATTTGCCGATATGGTTCGAACGGTACTTCTTTCCTTCAGATTCTGGTATCGTATTGTATGAGATATTAATATCAACAAGTTTATATAAAAACAAATTAAAACTCTTAATTTAAATTAAATAACGGGCTTTACCCATTTCAAAAACTCCGGCCCATTCAAAATCCAAACCCGCACCGAAATACCCAGATCTTTCCTTCCCCAAACTTACAAGCCGCAATTTCCAGTATTCATACTTCACCATTTCGAAGCTTTAAAACTCCTGTATCACTTCAACCATTCCTTAAACATTCCAACTATCAGAGCAACACTGCCACCATATCAGACCTCCACTGGTCCCGTTCAACACTCCAACACCCTCCGTTCAAACAAGAAAACAACCTGCTTCAAATACTCCACGGCTACCCAAACCACAACTTAATTTCCCCCCTCACGTATCCAAACTCCTACATCAAAACACAAGCAGTAACAAAAACAAGGTACGAACTCAACAATCAAAATCAGAACTTCACCGTTCTCCTTCTGAAACCCGCAATTTTTTCCATCTCCTCACTGATATCGGAGCAGCATATTTTTGGAGGACGACCTCCTTCTTCGATTTCTGTTCTCAGCAGGTCCGAGCTCACGGCACCCTACCAAGATCGACACCTCGGTCACGCTCATCACCCACCGTGCTAACCTCAACTGCCGAACTTTTTTTTAATCACAGAAAACCCAAAAATAACACAAACTCTTCGATTCTCCCTGACCATCTTCGATCTGAACTCGAAATCACTCCTAAATGCTCCATTCGATTGAAAAGGCCAGACCTAGCTTCGCTGGGAGGGCGCTGCGAGGCATACAGTCGAACTCGGTGAAAACCATACTAGCTTGAAGAGAATCAGCAACCGAATCCATACGTATATAGATTTTGATTTATGAAATTTTATAGGATTTGTTGTAGATTTATTTGCTCCGATTTTTTTGTTTGAGAAAGAAGGGACTGACGGCTTGGTTTGTTTGACCAGAGGAATGCGAGAATTATGTTTGAGAAAAATTGGTGGTAGGGTATTTATAAGGTAAGTATATTATTTTATATTCAACCGTTGTCTATACACACTGTTTAAAAATCCCTGTGATCACATACAATACCCAAAAATTACGAAAATGGACATGCTGCTACAGCTCGACATTACGGTCCCAACGAAACTGGTTTCGTCGAATTCCGACTCCGTATGCTCACACAGTGTATTTTTAACCGTCAAAATACTGACTGTTTTTCACTCTAAAAATCCCCACGGTCACACACTGACCCTAAAAATCACGAAACTGGAAATCTAACAACTATTTGACATTGCGGATCCAACAAAACTGGTTTCGTCGAATTCCGACTTCGTTTGCAAAACCGGCTATTTTTTTAAGCTCTGGATAGCCTATTTAAATATATAAATATATTTAAATATTATTAAATTAATTGTTTAAAATTAATTATTATCGTCTATATTCACAGTGGCATACCATACAGCTTTAGAATATCATATCAGAATTTACAGTTTGATATTTCAGATTTTAGATTTATCGATATTCAGTTTATATCGAAAACCCTTTTATAACGTAAATAAAGCGTCGCAAATTATAAAGGAATTCCACAGCGACTTTTTCTGAAATTTGATTTGGACATATCTCAAAATCTACACGACGAAATCCCGATTTTTCTCTTCCACTAGAAAGATACACTCCACCAGCTCCACACGTTTCTTGTTTCATAGAAATCCGGCTTAAAATGAATCCTGTACATTCAGTTGAAGTCTGAATCGCCAAATAGCGAACTGCCGCGTCGTTTCAAGCTCTATTTTATTATATTATAATTATTAATTAAATATTCAATATTATTTTATTCACGTTCTCGATATCGATAAATCGATATTTAATAATTAAAAAAATAAATTGTTCAACAGCTAAAATGCGGGTTACTACAATCTTCCCCCCTTAATAAAATTTCGTCCTCGAAATTGCTAAGCTAGGGGATGACCCTATCTTCTGGGTAAAAATTTTTCTGTTTACCTCTTATCTCTGGTTTCAACTGAACCAATTAATATTGACTAAAATATTAGTTTATTCCTGCTAACCAAATTTTCAAAAATTCTGAAAATTTTCTAACGCCTTAACATTTCGAAAAATTTCGCCAGCACTTCCTTTGTACTGGTCAATATCTCAAACTCCAACTCGCCTCTCTGGGCCTTCTTTAACCCAAAAGAAAATCAAACAGCCAAGCGGCTTGCCAATTCGGCTCATAAATCTCATATCCATATATAATATAAACTGGTACCTTTTTGTCGGGAATATCAACTCTATCACTTCCATATGCTATCAACTCAGCATATACCAGTGTTATCTCAACCAAATTCCAATCAGTTCATATCCTCAAAACCAAATCGAATTTCATTCGAACCCGAATATCAAATTTCAAATTCTTAACTCATCAACCCAATTCCATAGCAGATTATTCTCTAATCCAATTCAATTCTATTTAACTCAGTTCACGTTAATATTTCAATTTATTTTTTTCTACTATCTTATTCTATTTAACTTCATAAGTTAAAATTAAATTCTGAAACTTAATTTCCTGGGTCTATTTCAAATCAATTTGAAATTACAATGCCAATTCAAAACCTTTGAATTTCTAAACAACTTGTTTTCTCAAAACAATTCAAAAACAAAACCTTTGGTAGTAGTCCGTCACTTAGAACTCGAAAATGAACACTGATGATGTCGCGATTCATCATCAGAATCTATTTTCCAGCTATCGACGTGAGTTCAATACTATATCACCTTCAGTTTGAAAAACGTTTTCAAAATCTCCCAGGAACTTAAAATTTCCTTATTTTAATTCCAATATGATTTAAATTCATATTTTTCTTTATTTTATTTCATATACTTTACTTATATGAATTCTGATTAGTCATTTATAATCATTTTACCTTTTTATAATCTTACTCGATTATAATAACAACCAACACAACCAATATACTATATCAAATATATTCGGGTAAAATTATTCCATTTACCCTCTTTCAAAACATACCATGACGATTCATCGTATTCGAGTGTTTAGTAACCCTATCGATACAGTGGATCAAACTGATCGACCATAATTCACAAACAACTCAACCAATAAAACTCCACAATATAAAATCATTTTATATTAACTCACAATTACGTTCACTCGTATATATACACTCAAACTCAGTCTAGGATATTACTAATCCCATCTCTACTGAATCACGCCACAGAGCCAAGGTAATAACTAAACTTAAGCTCTGATACCAACTGTAGTAACCCGGATTTTGAGCGACTTTGGTTATCGACGTAAGCTCGACGTCGATAACCAAAACATCGAAAAATCCCGGTAATTAATGAAAGAAGTTAGAAGGTGAGAATAGATAAGATAGAACTTATAGAATAGAAGAAGAAGAAGAACATCATCATCAGAGTAAACACGAATCTCACAACGAAACGAATACAATATAACATAACATATCTTTGAAATAACATCAGTATATGTATACAATAACGCTTATCAGAGTACAACACTTACAACAACAGCGGAAATAATAACTATAGAATCCTGAAGCCTCCTGCTCCAAGCTCTCCAAGTGTATCTGTAAAATCCCGACTACTTGACTGCCCGTACAAATTTAGGCACCCAAGAGTTTAGGGAAAACAACAAAGTAAACTCCGGGTCAGTCATGGGACTGGTATGAGTAAAACAATTTAGTACTTGATTTAATAAAGGATATCTCACAAGACCACGCCGCATAACGGAACGGGTTTTACCCTTATGAGAATCCAAATAACTTTTCAAAGCAATATCATTCTGATATTATAATAATGTCTAAGTACAAGTAAATATCAATCTAGCAGAAACGCTTGCATCTCACGTTACTACATACATAGTATACAATCAAAATCGCAAGCACGTATTGGATGATTGGATTTCCAACTATGACAAGGTATGGAACCACCTTCCGATCAGTGTACTCTAGGAACGATACACTGGAGTTCAACAAGAACATCTTGCAACTCAGCCACACATGACCGACCACTCATTTCGCTTGAGTGTATCGAATGTACATCACCAACGGTTGGGATCAGCAACCGTTCCCGTATATATATGGGACAGCATTGATAGATTTAAGAAACAAATGAATATTCACTAGATAGGTGATTATACACCCTACTTCGGTGCGACCGACTTAGCCATGCTGCCTGCCCGATTTCTGTCATTTACCGGATGTGAGGCTAGAAGCTACGCTTTATCATCACATCAGATTCACTTCGAATGCTACATTGTCAAATCCATCGAAATCACTAATTGACGTTTTACAATAGTACATTACGTGTCAGCTAAAAGAAGTTTCCTTCTTCGCTTCCACTCTTGGCACGGTTGAAGAAATCAATGTACGTGACCTTTCTGGAAATACTCGGTCAGACATTCATTCATACAAATCACCATCATTCACTTAGAACGTCACATCGTCATACCCGCCAAATCACAAATTGACTTATCCAAAAATAACACGGGTATCCAGCTAAGAGAAACGAATTTCTCCGCCACCAAACGTGAATACGTTTGAACAGATCAACTTACGCGATCCATTGGATATACTCTGTCAGACATTCATCCATACAAGTTGTCCTGGGACTGGACAAACCGAGGGCACTATTCTGTAAACAGGATAGCCCTTGCATTTTACTCCGTCTTCAATTATCTTTGACATATATGATTCGCGACGCTTATGCCAATACAGAGTGGTTCTTTGGATAAAAATCCAACCGGTCTCTCCATATCAACAACGTTAAAATGGTCAAAACTTCGATAGTCTGTGATTTAACCATCAAAGAAAAACAAGTGTGCAAACAATGATATTATTCCCAGATGGAAATTATATCAAACAAACATCATTTAACATTAATCTCTTTAGTTCATTTATTTACTTATCTCCTGTTTCCCTATATTCTAAATTCTTATTTTTCTTTTATCAGAAAACATTTCTGATTCTCGTTTGGAAAACATTTCCAAAACTCCTTTACGATCAAACCTTACCATTTCTTAGTTAAGACGGAAGTCACTCAAGTTAGGGTATAATTACCTCTCAGACCTTAACTGAACAACGTTATAACTTCGAAATGGTCAAAGTTTATCTTTTAATCTTTAACAACTTCTTTACTCCTTTCTCGGATTCAATTTTACTAGTCCACTTCTATATTTAAAACATTAGTTATAACGATAACGTTATAATCCCTACTTTCGAATTATCTGACTTTAATTATAACTTCTATTCTTATTAGTGAATAATTAACCTAACACTTATTTATTTATAAATAAATAAATCTCTATTTAAAACACTGGAAAGTATAAGTACTTTCCCGAATTCGATATAATCGAATTCGCCGATTAACTCTCTTCGAGAAATCTCTATTTGATTAACTCTTCTTCGAATAACCTATATTCGATTAACTCCTTCTCGAATAAACGATATTCGATCATCTCTCTTCGAATAACTAATATTTGATAACTCTTCCTTTCAAATATCCCATATTTGAAAATCTCACTTCGAATAAACTATAATCGATAACTCCCTTCGATGAAACTAACATCGATAACTCCTTTCGATGAAACTAACATCGATAACTCCTTTCGATGAAACTAACATCGATAACTCCTTTCGATGAAACTAACATCGATAACTCCTTTTGATGAAACTAACATCGATAACTCTAACTCGACGAACTTAACTCGACTAACTTGACTCGACTAACTCGACTTACTTGGTTCGACCAATTCGATTCGATTAACTAGGCTCGACTAACTTGACTAACTTAACTCGACTTACTTGGTTCGACCAACCAGGTTTGGCTAACCTGACCCATTTGGTTTGACTGACCATGTTTGGCTAACCTGACCCATTTGGTTTGACTGACCAGGTTTGGCTAACCTGACCCATTTGGTTTGACCACTGGGCTTGACTACTTGGTTCGACCACTTGGTTTGACCATTTGGTTCGAATACCATATTCGACTAACTCCTCTCGATTCATTAAAACCGATTAACTCATCTCGATTGACTAAATCAATTAACTCCTATCGATTAACTAAATCAATAAACTCCTTTCGATTAACTAAGTTTGATTTACTCGACTCGACTGACCAGGTTCGACTAACTTGACCAGCTTGGTTGTACTGACCAGGTTTGACTAACTTGACCAGCTTGACTTGATTGGTTCGACTCGACCAGCTCGACTCGGTTGGTTTGACTCGACCATCTTGACTCGATTGGTTCGACTCGATCATTTGGCTCGATTTGGTTTGACTCGACCATTTTGACTCGGTTGGGTTCGACTAGCTTGACTAGTTTGGTTCGACTAGCTTGGTTTGACCACTTAACTAACTTGATTCGAATATTTATATCCGACTAACTAACTTTTCTTTTATTTCTATTTATTTTAACTTCTATTTATTTCCTAAATAGATTTCCTTTTGTATAATCTATTTATTTTCCTAAATAGATTTTCCTTTATAACTCTAATTATTTAATCCCTAATTAAATATCCTTTATTCTATTTATTTAATCTAAATAAACATTCCTTTATTTTATTTATTTATTTCCAAATAAATATCCTTTTATAAAATCCTTCGATTTTATAAATAGATTCATTTTCAATATAAATATTGAAAATCCCCTTTTCTACATTTTCAGTGTTTTCTATTGTTTTTAAACAACCAACTGTCAATGATCAATATCATCCAAACATATACAATCAACAACAGATTATATATCACAGTATATATCACAATATACAAATAACAGTAAAATAAATGTTGAGGAATCCAGTCGGATTCCTCCAACCTGTTTCCCTGCATCCACCAATGCTAAACAACGTATATAACATCACTTGCATTTCTAATGAAATACACTGATAACAAAATCACCGTTTAATAACGATATATATATATATATATATATATGTAGATATATATATCCATACTGTTTTCAATCAATTATTTAACTGTTCAATCTATAGTCCAATTTAACAATACAACTTAACAGTCCAAATTAACAGTACATAACTAGCAGTCAAATACAGAAATAAAATACAATTTATATTAAAATATAAATTGAGGAGAGTTAGTGAGTTTTTACTCACATTGTCCGTAATCGTTGAATAATGATTTACGGTCGTTGGTTCGGACCAGACAATTTATTTCACTACAAATTGTTACGAGCTCCCATTCATTTCAAATATCCCAGACTTGTAGTATTTGCCGATATGGTTCGAACGGTACTTCTTTCCTTCAGATTCTGGTATCGTATTGTATGAGATATTAATATCAACAAGTTTATATATAAACAAATTAAAACTCTTAATTTAAATTAAATAACGGGCTTTACCCATTTCAAAAACTCCGGCCCATTCAAAATCCAAACCCGCACCGAAATACCCAGATCTTTCCTTCCCCAAACTTACAAGCCGCAATTTCCAGTATTCCATACTTCACCATTTCGAAGCTTTAAAACTCCTGTATCTCTTCAACCATTCCTTAAACCCTCCAACTATCAGAGCAACACTGCCACCATATCAGACCTCCACTGGTCCCGTTCAACACTCCAGCACCCTCCGTTCAAACAAGAAAACAACCCGCTTCTTCAAATACTCCACGGCTACCCAAACCACAACTTCATTTCCCCCCTCACGTATCCAAACTCCTACATCAAAACACAAGCAGTAACAAAAACAAGGTACGAACTCAACAATCAAAATCAGAACTTCACCGTTCTCCTTCTGAAACCCGCAATTTTTTCCATCTCCTCACTGATATCGGAGCAGCATATTTTTGGAGGACGACCTCCTTCTTCGATTTCTGTTCTCAGCAGGTCCGAGCTCATGGCACCCTACCAAGATCGACACCTCGGTCACGCTCATCACCCACCGTGCTAACCTCAACTGCCGAACTTTTTTTAATCACAAAAAACCCAAAAATAACACAAACTCTTCGATTCTCCCTGACCATCTTCGATCTGAACTCGAAATCACTCCTAAATGCTCCAGTCGATCGAAAAGGCCAGACCTAGCTTCGCTGGGAGGGCGCTGCGAGGCATACAGTCGAACTCGGTGAAAACCATACTAGCTTGAAGAGAATCAGCAACCGAATCCATACGTATATAGATTTTGATTTATGAAATTTTATAGGATTTGTTGTAGATTTATTTGCTCCAATTTTTTTGTTTGAGAAAGAAGGGACTGACGGCTTGGTTTGTTTGACCAGAGGAATGCGAGAATTAGGTTTGAGAAAAATTGGTGGTAGGGTATTTATAAGGTAAGTATATTATTTTATATTCAACCGTTGTCTATACACACTGTTTAAAAATCCCTGTGATCACATACAATACCCAAAAATTACGAAAATGGACATGCTGCTACAGCTCGACATTACGGTCCCAACGAAACTGGTTTCGTCGAATTCCGACTCCGTATGCTCACACAGTGTATTTTTAACCGTCAAAATACTGACTGTTTTTCACTCTAAAAATCCCCACGGTCACACACTGACCCTAAAAATCACGAAACTGGAAATCTAACAACTATTTGACATTGCGGATCCAACAAAACTGGTTTCGTCGAATTCCGACTTCGTTTGCAAAACCGGCTATTTTTTTAAGCTCTGGATAGCCTATTTAAATATATAAATATATTTAAATATTATTAAATTAATTGTTTAAAATTAATTATTATCGTCTATATTCACAGTGGCATACCATACAGCTTCAGAATATCATATCAGAATTTACAGTTTGATATTTCAGATTTTAGATTTATCGATATTCAGTTTATATCGAAAACCCTTTTATAACGTAAATAAAGCGTCGCAAATTATAAAGGAATTCCACAGCGACTTTTTCTGAAATTTGATTTGGACATATCTCAAAATCTACACGACGAAATCCCGATTTTTCTCTTCCACTAGAAAGATACACTCCACCAGCTCCACACGTTTCTTGTTTCATAGAAATCCGGCTTAAAATGAATCCTGTACATTCAGTTGAAGTCTGAATCGCCAAATAGCGAACTGCCGCGTCGTTTCAAACTCTATTTTATTATATTATAATTATTAATTAAATATTCAATATTATTTAATCCACGTTCTCGATATCGATAAATCGATATTTAATAATTAAAAAAATAAATTGTTCAACAGCTAAAATGCGGATTACTACATAGTCAGTATGAAAGTTTAGTGTTTCCTGCTTCACTAATAGTAGCTGTTGTATATGTTCTATTATATTTTATCCTTGCGCTGTGAGTTCTATGACAGGTTCCGCTTGTGTATCATACCTTGATGATTGTCCATAGCTGCTTGGCACACCTTTCAGCGTATTATTCCTCCTGATTAGTGCAGGGGTTATGGGCGGTCGTCACATTCCGATCGACCCCAACGACCCATCAAAGGTCTTGAAATTCAGATCACAACTCTACCTGCGATAAAAGACGATCTTGTGGATTTCCTTAGGGCCAACCTAGACATATTCGCTTGGACCCACTCGAACATGAAAGGCTATGATCCGGCAATAGCTTTCCGCTGATTTAACCTCGATCCCACGCTACATCCGGTCAAACGGAAACGCCGCTTCCTAGGCCATGAAAGATCTAATGCACTCAAGAAAGAGGTAGATAGGCTACTCAATAACAACTTCATCTGCAAAGCCGACTGCGCCGAATGGGTCTCCAATACGGTTCAGGTCAAAAATGCCAATAGCAAGTGGTGAACATGTATCGACTACTCCGACTTGAACAAGGCATGTCCCAAAGACAGCTTCCCACTTCTGAAGATTGATCGATTGGTTGACTAGACTGACGGTTATGAGCTCTTATCTTTCATGAATGCTTATTCAGGCTACAATCAGATTTCGATGTGTCCTCGCGATTAGGATCACACTTCTTTCATAACCGATCTCGGACTCTACTTGTAATAACCTGGAAAAACTGAACCAATTTTAAAATTTTATTTTGGCTATTTTAATGAATTTTGAATATTTAAAAAGAATTATTTTAAATAATAATGCCAAAAAATTTATTTTCGATGAAGTTAAAACGAATAAATTTATTTTAATTATATAACGAGCCTGAAATGGCGCGGTAGTTTGAAAATTCGATTTCAAATTTCAAATGAATATACAAAATTCATTATAAGTCGGAATTGGACGAAACAAGAAATATTTGAATCTGTTTGATAATATCTTTCTAACGGATGTAAGAAACTGAGATTTCGTTTTATAAGTTGAGAGTTATGTCCAGTTTAAAATTCAGAAAAGTCGTTGTGGAATTTATATATATTTTAATATATAAAGGCCTTAAAAATAGTCATTTTTCAAACGACCTCCGTTTTCGACGAAACCACTTTTGTTGGATCCGGAATGTCGAATTATTGCTAGATTCCAAAATTCATAATTTTTGGAATCAATATGTGAGCGTGGCAAGGGAAAACATGTTTTGACAGTTTCAGTCAATTTGGATCGACCAAAAACTGGACATTTTTCAAATGGTCTTCAAATTCGACGAAGTTAGTTTTGTTAGGACCGTATCTCAAAACATAGCCAGATTTATTTTTCTAGAATTTTTGGAGTCAGTATGTGGCCGTACACAATAAATGTTGAATCGATCAACCATTTAAGCCAGAACAGATCTTTCTGAGCAAACGGACTCGGAATTTGGCGAAACCAGTTTTGTTGGGACCGTATCGTCAAGACATAGCAGCATGCCAATTTTCATCGCCAACGGAGTTCGTGTGTGGCCGGGGCATCGATAACTGTCGATTGAAGACAGCGTGAACGAAGAAAATATTAAAATATTACGCCCCACTACTTTATGACACCCCCACACTTCATGAACACTCATTTATTCCTTCTCCCCCAAATTTGCAGCAGCCCCTCTTATAAATTAGCAGAAAAGCCCCTGAATAAAAAAAACATTTGTATCTCTCAATCCTCCAAACAATTATCACAAATGGTTTCTGGGTTTTGAAGATCATCATGGCCTATACCTACCGCAAAAAGTTGGGGACCTATCGTTGCATGGATTGGGAGAAATCGATGGTCAACTCCTAAAAATCAATTTTGGTTTTGGCAAAACTCTGGCCAATCCATGAAGAAGTAGATGGTGGCACAGTTGAGGAAGTTGGAGAGGAATCAGTGCTCAACAAGTTAGTCTTTGGGTGCTCAGCCAAATTGTGCCCATGGTGGCGTGAAATTCGAGATGAATGGGGGAGGTGTTTTCCGGCGAAGCTCGAATTGGATTTCTGCTGATTGGCGGTGGTTGAGGGCGTTTCAGGCGAGGGTCACTAAAGATGGTTGGTTGCTGGTGGCACGGCGGTCCCCAACGCTGGCGGTCTGCGACGGCGAAGTTCGACGAAGGCGGAGAATTTTATCTCGAAGCGGATTTGAGGGTGGAGTCGATTTCTGATCGACGGTGACGATCTAGTGGCTAACGTTCACGGTGCAGCGACGCCTCACGTAGGGGAAGCCGATGGCGGGGGTGGCTCGACGTCAGGTGGCATGGATTGGCTGAACGACGGTGATGGCCAAGGTGAACAACGTGGATGGTAATTTAGATTTAAAGTTTAATTAATTAATTATCTCGAATGTGATTCAAGCTTTGTAATGCCATATCTTTTGCGTATGAGGTCCAAATCACGCGAAACTGAATCCCTTGCGGTCGTGGGGACGAGAGCTTCACAACAAAACTGATCGCATCCAAAATTAGGAGCAAGTTAGAATTTCAGGCAATTTCAAACCCGAACGGTGAGAACTCCTCACTATAATTGCTTGTTCATTTATTTATTTTTTTAACTGCATATATGAACTACTCCCCGTCGTCCAAAGACCATAGATAACTTGTTTGTTTGATTGTGTTGTGAAAATTGTTTGTGATGTGAAATGGACTTTATAATAATATTCATGAGTTGAATAAAATATTTTATCGTTAAAAATATAATTTTTAACATGTATATGAATAAATAAATATTCATATACAAATCAGATGATTTGTTTATGTACACCCATTTGACTGATATTGATTGGGACGATAAATTTTACACATCGCCCAACTGCACAAATAAGAATCAGTGTTTGTTGTTTGAAAACCCCACACAACTATTGGGATGATATTGGACATACACTAATCCCAATATTTAGTTGTATGTCAATCGATGGGTTGACAGATTGTTGTAAGCGTTGATTATTTATATTTAACGCTTATGCAGTTGTGTAATGCACTCTGGATGATGGTTGACTGTATTTGATTATTGTTGTGTACACGTGTGTGAAATCCATATAAATAACATTATATGGTAATTGATTGTGTCTGATTCCAGTTCAGAAAGAATGAATATTTTAAAAATAATGATTATTTTAAAATAATATTCAGTAAAAGATCAAAATCTGATTTTGATGTCCGATTTGGGATGGACACGAATATATTTAAATATATAAAGCCGTGTTGGTTAGATTTGCGCTATTTTGACGCGAATGATATTTATATCGATTTTATTCATTTCTATAATGAATATCGAAAAGGAAATGATTTCAAAATATAATATTTTGAAAATATCATCATTTATATATTAATGATATGGTATTCAATTTTGATTTAAAATTGAATGTAAAGTTGAAATCATTTTTAAAACGAATTTAACATGATTTATAAAATACATTTTAAATGGAAATCGACAAAATATATATAATATATATATTTTTAATGGCCTGAATAGAACGCGACGTGCCGCGACAGTTCATGAATTTCGACCATTGACTTCGAATTGACGTTACGGGAGATCCGACCGTCGGATTCTCCTAAAACCAAAACCGTTGAGTTCGTATCGAAAAGGAATATAAGAGACTGGAAATCTAATGGTTGGATTTGGAATAATGTCCATATCAAATTTGGAAAAGGTCGTTGTAAGTGCAGTTCGATGACCGTTTATGGAAATCGACTGTACGGGCCTTGATAAAATTATTAAAAATATTAATAATTAGTGTAAAATCATAATAAATGATTTGGAAAGAACTGGGAAGAAAAAATCCGTATTTGAAAAGATAAAAATATATTTTTATCGAAATGGACTTGTTATTAACTAGAATTATAATCCAATTATTTTTAAATAAATAAATTGGATTGAGAGGGGTTTTAATATAACCAGAACTTTCAATATATGAATTGGAATGGATTTGAATCAAAATTATCTTCGGAATATTTCGATATTGGATTCCGTGATTATACAGACATTGTGGAGGAATTTGGAAGATATATATATATATATATATCGTTATTCCCAATATGATATTTGTTGGTTTCATAATTTGATATTGAATATAAGCCGATATATTTTCTATTCGGAGCCCTGTATTTAATATCAAATTGGTTTTGGGTTTGTCGTGAACGGTGTCTTCATTAACACTGTTCTTAAACCCAGTTGAGAAAAGATATAAATCTTTTTATTTAGATTTAATGAAGTTTACCAATTAATTAACATCCGATTGGAATTAAATTGAAATTGGTTTTTAGGTTTATAGTGAACGTTGTTTTAAATAACACTTGTTCTTCAACCCGATTAACAATGGAATGAGATTTTGGGTTTGTCTTGAATGGTTTCTTTAATAATACTATTCTTATACCTAATGGAGTTAATAAAATTAGAAACTAACTGGATATTAGCAAAGTTGAAGGGTTTCCTAGGTATCGATCTGATGTTGGTTTCGACCTTTGAGGTTAATACTTAGAGAATTATTCTCTTACTAATTTACGGTTAAAGACAGATGGGATGGGGTCTTCAGTAACACTGTTCTTAAACCCCGTGTGAAAAGAATAAATCTTTTAATTAAGATGTAGAGAAGAATTACCAATTAATTAACATTTAATTGGATTTGAAATGGAATGCGATTTGGGTTTATTGTGAACTGTGTTTTTAACGACATTCGTTCTTTAACCCGATTTGCAGTAAAATGTGATTTGGAATTTATAAATCTTTTGTTAAGATTTAAAGGAGATTTTCCAAAGTAAAGTTTTCCAATTTAACATATTAAATTGGAATTGAATGGAATTCGATTTAGTAATAATCGAAGTGAGCTTCTGTTGAGGAAGACCGTTAATATATATGGAATTTAAAAGGCTTAGCCGTTATTCCATTTATATAATCGGTTGGATATGAAAGTTTATATCGATTATATATATTGATCTATATTCCTTGAAGATTCCATTGTTAATGGGATGAGATTTTGGGTTTATCGTGAGTTGTGTTTTTAAATGGCATTAGTTCTTTAACCCAGTTAAAGATAAGATTAATTTCTTAACTTTGAAAAATCATTAAGTAATGATTTTTGAAAATTAAAACAGAAGTAGAGTTTTAATGAATCTTTAGTTAGATTGAAAGGTGAATTTGATAACTAAAATTATCAAATTCAAGAAATGATAGAGAATGGAGTATCACCAGTTTTTCTCCAAGCGATAGTTAAATCTTTAATTAGATTCAAACGTGAAATGGTAATTAATTTTACCGATAACACCGTGGTGTTAGATATGAAGTATTACCAGTTTTACTACATGGGATGAATAGGTTGGGATTGGGAAATTAAACAAACGATTACTTCGGTAAGGTTCGCTAATCCCGACCAGTTTGGATAAACCATAATTTGGTTTGAATTGATATCCAAAGGAAGATTAAAGAATAAATTTAAAGAATTTATCTTTGATAAAATTAATGGGAACCTTTCCCAAAGGATATGAATATTTAAATAAAAGAATATTCAGAACTGGAATGAGGTGTATGTTGTGTTTTTATAGCACTTGTTTATTATATACACGAGTTATTCAGAAAGACCGAGTTTATCCCATTCTGAATAACTGAATCGGCGATGAGTCGACGATGAAGACGGTGGTTGAAGACCGGAGGCCTTCACATCGTTTGGATGATTACTGATGTCTTGATTGGGTTGTACACCCAAGACGAGGTAATGAGTGGTGATCATCCATACGTACTTGGAGATCGACCGGATATGCGAGGACCTCTCTCTTATATTGGACATATGGGATGAGGAATAAGGTGCCTCCGGTTTCGTTCAGACCCAGAACGAACTTGTAAATGGATGTGTGTCTGACATCGGATTTCATTCTGTGTGATTTATAAACATTGGTTTCATAGCGTGAATTGCCTGTGTGGCATGCTGAGATGCAGATGATCAAGGCTTTTGTTGAAAAGCAGAGTCCTGTGGTTGATGATCAAAGCACAACTTTAATATATCATAGCTTTGTGTAGCGTTAATTCGCGAGCCTCACACCCCGGTGTGAACCAATAAAGGGATAGGACATTAGGGAGGACATGCGTTTCCTTCTAGCTAGGAGTGGTGTCTGGGTTTTGCACGCCCAGACGTTTTACTTATGTGGATGATGAATAGCGAGGAGCCTCGGATATATCGGCACTGCGGGGCCGATGGATGGTATGGTCTTTATGCAGACCAGATTGACGCCCCATAGGGCGGGGAAACGCATGGTTCAGGCATTTTAATCCACATCGAGTGGACCGGCCCTGACCCTCCAAGGGTCGATGTGTTCTGATCATGAGACACGGGCTAGAGCGTCTCGAAGCGGTAAGGACGATCCCTTGCCTCAGTTCACAGACGGAAATCCAACTTCCAATATGTGACATTTCGGTTTTGATTGTAGAGCCTAGCATGGCGACATAGTGGGATGGGGCACTATGTCGTTTATGATTGATACATTTATATTTGAAGTTGTTTCATACACTTTACACTATAATAGTATCAAAATGATTTGTTTTAAACGTACCAAGCATGTTTGGCTATTATAAGGTAAAACTCTATCCTCCGGCTTGTGTTGCATTGTGTGATGGGACCTGAGTCTTATAATAGCTTCATTTTTTCAAAAAGCATTGCGCTATTTATTCTATGCACTGGTATTCTTGGGAGGAAACCTGTTCCGTGTTATACGGCGTGGTCCCTTGATTTACCTAACTTTAAAACCAAATTAATAACAGTTTTAGTTCTCACACCAGTCACATGACTGACCTGGACTTTATTGTTTTAACCTAAACTCTGGGTGCCCTACTTTCCACATGGGCAACTAGTAGTTTTGGTTTTGCAGATTTATATTCACAAGATACTGGTTTACAGCTGGAACTATATTCGGACAGCTCTGTATCCGTGTATGCCTTCCAGTTGTGTTATATATTATTTCTTGCTGCGATGTAATGTAATTTAAATCTCTGATACTTTTCTTCTGTATATTATTCATGTATACTCTGGAATATTCTGGTATTCTGATGAAATTGTTGTAACAAGTAATGAAATGTTCTTTTGTATGTGTTCTAATTTGTCGTGTTCTCAACTCAATCCAGACTTTCCTTCACGGGGAAGTTCGGGTCGTTATATTTGGTATCAGAGCTTTGGTTTACAGAGCTCGAGAACAAGACACATTAGAATCGAACGAAAGAATCCATCAGTAATTGGATTAGTAATATCCAGTATGAATGACTCATTAGAGATGGGATCAATAGTATCCTAGAACGAGTGGGAAGACTGTTATTTTTAAAATAATAAAAATGAAAACAAAAATTATTTTGAAAATTTAAACCTTATTATTCGTATTTGAATATTTTATTTTATTTTAATTTGGACAATCAAGTATATAAAGATTTTGCATATACGTCTGATCCACGTGTATACGAAGTCTCAAATATACTAGATAGATATAGAATCACACTTCAGTTACCCGTAGATGATACTGATGATTAAGATCTCATTATCAGTGTTCATGTTCGAGTTTCGAAAGTGAGATATCTATATATTTCCAATTGGCTGGTGTGAGAACCAAAATTAGATAGGATTTATTTGTTGTGATTTGGCATCAAAAATGGATTTTTAGTATATGTAAAAAGTTATGTGTTTGAAAGGATAATCAACTAATTGATTGTTGGCTGTGTTTTTTGATAATTAGTTCACTAATTAAATTATTCAAACCCATCTGATAATATAAGGTAATTTTAGTCAAATTTGAACTGAATCGCAAATGGTTTGAGAATGCATGCATGTACATATATATGTGTGAACAGATCATAGCAAGGAGGCTAAAGCAGAGGAATAAAATTGTATGCCCGACAAATAGGTACATGTTTACTAATTTATTGGGTTTGGATGATTTTATGAGCCGATTGGCTTTTTCTTTTTCTTTTTCTTTTTGAGATGAGAGGGCCTGTGTGGCGGTTTGGGGATTTTCCCGATGCTCCCGGTACAAAGGAGGTTATGCGGAATTTTTTCGAAAATTTAGGGTGTTAGCCATATTTTTGAAGAATTAGAACATTCTGAGAAACTGAAAAGCTGAAGAAGGAAAGCAGAATGAAAGTTGAGTTGATTACTTAAACAACTTTCAGCTCCGTTCCTTTTCGAGGACGAAAAAATTTTAAGTGGGGGAGATTGTAACAACCCGGAAAATCAAAACCAATTTAAAAATTTTATTTTGGCTATTTTAATGAATTTTGAATATTTAAAATGAATTATTCTGAATAATAACGGCGCAAAACTTATTTTCGATGAAGTTAAAACGAATAAATTTATTTTAATTATATAACGAGCCTGAAATGGCATGGCAGTTTGGAAATTCGATTTCAAATTTCAAATGAATTTACAGAATTCATTATAAGTCGGAATTGGACGAAACAAGAAATATTTGAATCTGTCTGATAATATCTTTCTAACGGATATAAGAAACTGAGATTTCATTTTATAAATTGAGAGTTACGTCCAGTTTAAAATTCAGAAAAGCCATTGTGGAATTTATATATATATATATAAAGGCCTTAAAAATAGCCATTTTGCAACGACCTTCGTTTTCGATGAAACCACTTTTGTTGGATCCGGAATGTCGAATTATTGCTAGATTCCAAAATTCAAAATTTTTGTCACCAATATGTGAGCGTGGCAAGGGAAAATGTGTTTTAACAGTTTTAGTCAATTTAGATCGACCAGAAATTGGCCATTTTTCAAATGTTCTTCAAA
Organism: Allium sativum; assembly: GCA_030737875.1. Classification (NCBI taxonomy): domain Eukaryota; kingdom Viridiplantae; phylum Streptophyta; class Magnoliopsida; order Asparagales; family Amaryllidaceae; genus Allium; species Allium sativum. The sequence goes on from CM060924.1 coordinate 102,080,588, forward strand.
TTCGACGAAATTAGTTTTGTTAGGACCGTATCGTCAAAACATAGCCAGATTTATTTTTCTGGAATTTTTGAAGTCAGTATGTTACCGTACACAATAAATTATGAATCGATCAGCCATTTAAGCCAGAAATGGAGCTTTCTGAGCAAACGGACTCAGAATTCGACGAAACCAGTTTTGTTGGGACCGTATCGTTAAGACATAGCAACATGTCAATTTTCATCGCCAACGGAGTTCGTGTGTGACCGGGCCATCGATTGGAGACAGCGTGAACTAAGAGAATATTAAAATATTAAAATTTCACACCCCATTACTATATGACCCCCCACCACTTCATGAACACTCATTTATTCCTTCCCCCCCCCAAATTGCAGCAGCCCCTCTTGTAAATTTGCAGAAAAGCCCCCGAACAACAAAACGTTTGTATCTCTCAATCCACCAACAATTATCACAAATGATTTCTGGATTTTGAAGAACATCATGGCCTCTACCTACCACAAAAAGTCAGGGACCTATCGTTGCACGGATTGGGAGAAATCGAAGGTCAACACCTGAAAATTAGTTTTGGTTTTGGCTAAATTCTAGCCAATACGTGAAGAATTAGATGATGGCGCAGTTGAGGAAGTTGGAGAGGAGTCAGTGCTCGACAAGTTAGTCTTTGGGTGCTCGGCCAAATTGTGCCCGTGGTGGCGTGAAATTCGAGATGAAAGGGGGAGGTGTTTTCTGGCGAAGCTAGAATTGGATATCCGCTGATTGGTGGCAGTGGAGGGCGTTTCAGGCGAGGGCCACAAAAGATGGTTGGTTGCTGGTGGCACAGCGGTCCTAATGCAGGCGGTCCGTGTGACGACCCCCAAACCCCGTACGATGGTGGCAAGGGTAATTTTTGGAATATAACACATAAACAGATAACAGCAGAACATAAATAAATAAATACACTAGATAATGTACAATAGAATACACTGGATAAACATAATCATTAGAGTTACACAGTATACAGGATCGTACTTAGTACAAAATACAGTTCAACTATACATAAATGTCTATAGCGGAAAACAAAACATAATATGTACAATAGGAGCTGAACAACATAAAAAGAGATAAATGGTAGAATCCATCTTCAGCTCCGGCTATCCAGAAAGAGCCTGCTAAAACCTGAATACAAGGCTGCCAGTGTAGAAAAATGGGCACCCGAGTTTGCAAGTGAAACAAACTACGAGTCAGTCATGGGACTGGTATGAGAAATCTACTTAACATATTTTATAATATGGCCAATCACAGGACCACGCCACTTTCACGGAACGGGTTTACTCCATTGGATTGCCAATGCTTTAAAACAAGTAAATCTTTTAAACATCGCAATGCTTAATATAAAAATGAAGCCATTATAAGACTCAGTTCCCATCACACAATGCAACGCAAACTGAAGGACAGAGTTTTTACCTTATAATGGACAAAATATGCTTGATACGAATAAAACAAAGGCATTTGATATTATTACTAGTGTTTATATGTTTCAAAAACAATTTCAAATCTTAAGTATCAATCATAGACGGCATTAATGCCCCATACCACTATGTCGCCATATATAGGTATACAATCAAAACCGCAAAGTCACGTATTTGGAAATTGGATTTCTGTCATGAACCGAGGCAAGGCATCGTCCTCAACGAATTCGAGACGCTCTAGCCCGCCCCTCAGGAAAGTACTCAGTCAAGCCTTTGGATCGTCAGGGCCGGTCCACCGATGTGGATTAAAATGCCTGAACACTGCGTTCCCCCGCCCTTTGGGGCGTAAATAAGCCAAATGACTCCATCGGCTCCACATAGTCACCGATATATCTGAGGCGCCTCGCAACAGCAACAACCACACAGGTGAAAATAATATAAATGTTAGGGCTGGTAGGTCACTGACACCACCCTAGCTAGAATGAAACACATGCCCTCCCTGATGTCCTTTCCCGTTTTTAGTTCATACCGGGGTGTGAGGCTCGCGAATCAACGTTATACACAAAGCTATGCCACACAGGTCGTGCTTTGATCATCAACCACAAGACTTTGCTTTTCAACAGAAGCCTTGATCATCTGCCACTTAGGCATGCCACACAGGCAATTCACTATATGCGACTGATTTCTATTGATATATAACATCTGAGCTCGTACGTCTCAGAGAAGGGCGTTAAGCTAGAGAATAAATTCTCCACCGCCAAACAGATATATATTTAATAGAGATCAATCAGCACAGAACAAAATCCAATGTCAGACACACAGTCCATTTACAAGTTCGTTCTGGGTCTGAACGAAACCGTAGGCACCATATACCTCGCATATCCATCGATCTCCAAGTACGTCTGGACGATCACCACTTATTATCTATATTTCGGGATGCCTCCCAATCAAGACATTAGTAATCATCCAACCGAGGTGAAAATCTCTGGTCTTCAACCACCGTCTTCATCATCGACTTCTTATCATCGATCAATTATTTGAAATGAGATTTAACTCGGCCTTTTCAAATAATTCACGTATGTTTAGAATTTAAATCAATTCATTTCAATGGTCAAATTATTCGACATCAATAATTCTGTTCTTAGTTGTAATTTTCACGCCAAACACATTCAACCATCAAATATCTAATAAACTGGGTAAATTCGGTTTATTTCCATTCCATATCGTTTATAATATTTTATAATGATTTATTGCTATTTTTTATTCATTTAAAAATAGCCAATTCATTCAAACGACGCTTCAGGCCATAACGCGGCCGTGGCGCTGTTTTTCTTCAGATTTGATTTACACATATCTGAAAATCTAACCGTTGGATCTTCACAAATTTCATATCATTAGAAAGATCTTTTCAAAACGAATCCAATGGTTTTAGTTTTGGGAAAATCCGACGGTCGGATCTCCCAGTACACTCGTTTGAAGTTTCGATTTCAAAATAAGAACTGCAGCGTCGTTATTCGATTTATTTTAATTATATATTTATATACATATACAAATATAATCAATTCTGGCGCTGTTTTTCTTCAGATTTGAATTAAACATTCTAGACAATCCAACCGTTGGATCTTTATAAAATGGGTATCGTTGGAAAGATATTTCCAAAGCGAACCCAACGGTTTCGGTTTTGGGAAAATCCGATGGTCGGATCTCCCGCACTAATCGTTTGAAATCATGGTTTCAAAACACGAACTGCAGCTTCGTTATTCGATTTATTTTAATTATATACATATAAATATAATTCATTCTTCGATTTCAAAACCATATTCACTTCATATATTTGATAAAAATGATATTTTTATCCAACAGATATTTACTTCAACACATCACCATTTTTAACACTTCATATTCACAATAAAAATGTAGATTTTATTGTTTAATCTATATATTCAACACATGAATGTTTTCGACCTCACACATACGATAAAAATATGATTTTTATCGTTATAGTCCTTTATTCAACACATGAATTTTTCTATAGTTCATATATATAATAAAAATGTAATTTTTATTGTAAAACAATTTATTTCAAACACAATTATTTTATGTAGTTTATATATAAGGTAAAAATGTTATTTTTAATGTAAAACAATTTATTTCAAACACGATTATTTTATGTAGTTTATATATAAGGTAAAAATGTTATTTTTAATGTAAAACAATTTATTTCAAAACACGATTATTTTATATAGTTTATATATAAGGTAAAAATGTTATTTTTAATGTAAAACAATTTATTTCAAAATACGATTATTTTATATAGTCTTTATATATGATAAAAATGTTATTTTTATTTTTCAAAGAATTTATTCAATACATGAACTCCATTCAACACATGAATTTTATTCAACACATGAATTTCTATTCAACGCTGGAATTTAATTTCAACACATGAATTTCTATTCAACACATGAATTTTATTTCAACACATGAATTTTATTTCAACACATGAATTTCTATTCAACACACGAATTTAATTCAAACACAGAAATATTTCAGAAAATTTCGGCAGCATAACGACAGAGTAGTTAAAACCAGGACCGTCCCTAGTACGGCTCCTCGCTCTACCTTAAAGCCTCGCAGCTTTTGACAATGGGGATTTTCAATATCTAGTTCGTGTGCAGACGAATTTTCCCATATACTAATCCTATTGGGATTTCAACCACAATCAATCATTTCAAATCAACCATTCATGATATTCACCAAATTTTCACATCAACCAATAATCCAAACAATATCACAACCAATATATATCGTCCATGGTCTGTGGACGAGGGGAGTGTATATATATATAGATATACATATATAACTATATTTCGATTTCATTTCAATATCATTTCAATTTATTTCCACGCATATATCACTTTTACAATGCATATATAACTTATATATCGAACATACAACTTATACAACGCTTATACATGAGGTGTACAATGCTTATATAACTCATACATCGACTATATAATTTATACATCATTGTTTTCCATATCGTTTATAATTCAGAAATCTCACATTGGGTTCCACTCCACCAAAAATTGCAGAAGTCTCAGAAAAATATCCGGTCTCTTCTAAAATGTAGAAGACGTCCGCACGGTCCCGGTATCTCTTGTTTCACTGAATTTCGTCAACAAACGAGAAAGATATGATTTTTACAGTGAAATCATAAACTGTAGCACTTTAAAGTGCTATAGAACAGTTTAAAATAAAATATACCATTACCTCAACTATTCGTTCAAAAATATGTTTTGATTTTCACGCAAATCCGTGCAGCGGTTCGTCGATCGGTCTTCACCACGAGGAAGAGGGAGGAGAGGCGCACGTGCGCAGGGGGGAGATGGCCAGTTCGATCCACCAGGGAGGCAGCGGCGGCGCTGTGAAGTCTTCGACTTCTCGGCGATCGTTCTCCTCCTACACTCAATGATAAATGATGCTCCTTATATGGATTTGGAGAGGAGAGAGAGAGAGTTCTTCAAAAAGTTGAACTGGAGCAGGGTCTGATTCTTCCTGGTTTGGTCGGAAAATGGATGGGAACGGTGGAAGTGGTTTCCGCCTTTAATCGTTAGCGGGGAGAGAGAAAACGGGGAGAGAGAGAGAGTGAGGCCCAATCAAATTTTTTTATTTAATTTATATATTTTTAAATTTCTAAAATACCCCTTATCTCATACGAACTCCAATCCAAACCCAATGACTGTCGTCCCCAGCTAAATACCCCCATTCCGAATACAATGGGATATGTTTCGTAGGCCATTTCGACTGTTTCAGTCTGTTTTACTTCAATTTAAAGTATAATACATTCAATATTTGATTTGAACATACTTTTCAATTTGCCAGGGCCACATACTGATCCCAAAAATTCAAGAAAAATAAATCTAGCTATGTTTTGACGATACGGTCCCAACAAAACTAGTTTCGTCGAATTCTGAGACCGTTTGAAAAATGGCCATTTTCTGGTTGATCCAATTTAATTGAAATTGACCAAACACATTTTCCTTCGCCACGCTCACATATTAACTTCAAAAATTATGGAATTTGAAACCTAGCAATAATTTGACATCCCGGATCCAACAAAAGTGGTTTCGTCGAGTTCTGAGGTCGTTTGCAAAATGTCTATTTTCAAGGGCTATATATTCTCTACAACGACCTTTCTGAAAATTCATTTGGTCGTAACCTTTGATTCCCGCTATGAAACTTCGATTTTTCAGATTCGTTAGAAAGATATTCACTAACAGATTTAAATATTTTTGGTTTCACTAAAATCTGTTTTATTTTGCACCAGTACAGTCAGTCAAAGTTTGAATACAGATTTTGAAACTGTTGCGCCATTTCAAGCCTTGTTTATAATTTAAAATAATTATATTTATTTTCAAACATCAATTCAAACATACTTTCCGTCATTATTATTTAAAATATTTATTTTAAATATTTAAAATCCACTAAAATAGCCAATTTAAAAAATTTTAACTGGTTCAGATTTTTTGGGTTATTACAATCTCCCCAACTTAAAACTTTTCATCCCTGAAAAGGAACAAAGGCGAAAGTGGTTTAATTAACCAACTCTACTTTCAATCTGGCTTCCATTCTTCAACTTTTCAGTTTCTAAGAATTTTCAAATTCTTCAAAAAATTGGCTAACACCCTAAATTTTCTAAAAATTTCGCCATAACCTCCTTTGTACGAGGAGGGGTTTGGAAATTTATTGGGCCGTATTAGGTACCCAATAACTCCTAATAAGCATACACATATTTATAGTGATAAATTCTAGTGTCCACGGGGGAGTGTGTATAGATAATAACTCCATAGAATAAATTCTCGCCACCCCATAAATAGTTTTTGTGCCTTATAAGACTAGAGAGACTTGTTTATTATCATCTCTAGAACCGTGTGGGGTTTTTATTAATCTGGCAATTTATCATTACATTTTTATATGGTCCATACCAGTCATCCATTCAACCTGTAATATATATAGTCACGGCCATACAAGCCTCTCGCTCGTATGGTAAATCTTCCACCTCGTCACACAAGCTCCAAGTGCTTATGTGGTATATGATGAAGTATGTTATCTTCAAGAAGTATGCCCTCTTCAAGAAATATGCCATGCAGTGTAGTTCAAAATTAATTGTTACTATCCTATGGCAACATTTATTAATTACACACAGAATAACCAGCACTCCGCATCCAATGGCATTCACAGGAGTTGATATAATAATAAAATTGTGCATCCAACTCATTAAGGTTTACCTATTTGTCGGGCACGCAAATAAATTCTTTACTCAACACCTAATCCATTTACCTGTTCAAACATATATAATGCACATGTATATATTTCTAATCAATTCTCTAATCTGCTCAATGTGTGATTTAATCGAATAAATTCTACCATTCATTCTCTTATTGATTAAATTAATTATCATTCTAATAATTTAATTAATCAAATTCTAAATCACACAACACATACATCAATCAATTTATTTTTAACTTTTCAAAAATATACCAATTAATTCAACTACTATTTTTAAAATCATTCACACTATATGATTAAAATTATACATCCATGAAAAGGAAACAACGACCAAGTTGAAAACAATACGGAAATGCAAAATATGGTAAATGTACCTTGCACAGGAGTCACTCAGAGACATCCACTCTGCAATCGGGATAGGCTTGCTTAATGCTTTCCTCAGTTTCCCAAGTACAGTCTCGCGGATCTCCACTCCATTGCACTTTGACTAAGTGAACCTTCTTGTTCCTCGGCTCTTTGGTTTCTTTGCCAATAATCTTTATCAGCTCTCTTCTCACAGCCAATTCTGGAGTAATTTCCAAATCCCATTGCGCTGCTTCTTCCACGACCAAATCTGGATCATGAACATACTTTCAAAGTTTAGATACGTGAAACACATCATGTACTCCAGGCAACCAGTCTGGTAATTGAACTCTATAAGCGAGAGTTCCAATCCGTTCTAGAATAGGAAATGGACCAATAAATTTAGGTGCCAATTTCCATGTTTTACCGAATCGTATGACTCCTCTCATCGGAGATACCTTCAAATATACATAGTCACCAACAGCAAATGATATACCTCTTCTTCTCTTTTCTACATAGCTCTTTTGTCTGCTTTGAGCGGCTAGTAATCGTTTCTTAATGAAATCGACTTTATCTGTAGCATCGCGAATCATATCTGGCCCTAATACGAGTCTATTACCAGGTTCAACCCAACAAGCAGGGGATCGACATGGTCTACCATACAATACTTCGAATGGAGACATTTTCAGGCTCGCTTGGTAGCTGTTGTTATATGAGAATTCGGCCAAATGCAAATGGTATTCCCACGATCCGCCAAAATCAATAATACAAGCCCATAACAAATCTTCTAGAATACGATTCACCCTCTCAGTTTGACCATCTGTTTGAGGATGATAGGCGGTGCTTAGATTCAGTTTCGTTCCCAGTTCTACTTGAAATGCCTCCCAGAATTTGCTAGTAAATATTGGATCTCTCTCACTAACTATACTGGTCGGCACTCCATGTAGCCTAACAATTTCTTTGAAATAAATCTGTGCTAGACTTTGGACGGTTCTATTGGATCTGACAGGTATAAATTGGGCGGTTTTCGTGAAGTGATCTATGATCACCCAAATACTGTCATTTCCTTTCTTAGTTCTGGGCAAACCATCTATGAAGTCCATGGAAATATGTTCCCACTTCCAACCTGGGATGTCCAAAGGTTGTAACAATCCGACAAGTTTCTGTTGGTCGCTTTTGACTAGTTGGCAAGTAGGACACTTGCTAACATATATTGAAACGTCCATTTTCATAGCCTTCCACCAGAATGTTCGCTTGAGATCGTTATACATTTTGCTCACACCTGGATGGATACTCAGCTTGGACTTGTGACATTCGTCTAATACTTCTCTTTTGAGCTCGGGGATGTCGGGAACACAAATCCTTCCTCTCAATCTCAGGATCCCATCGTTATCTATTTGAAAACCCGAGGGTTCGCCTTTCTGGATCCTTCTGATCATATCCTTAATAAAATTATCATCTTTCTGAAGAATAGATATTTTTTCAATCAAGGAAGTCATAATGATAAAACTGGCGATTATCACATTTTTCGACTTAGCGCATCGGCCACAACATTGGATTTCTCTGTAGTGTACAAAATCCCAAAATCGTATGCTGCAAGAAATTCTAGCCAACGTTGCTGCCTCATATTCAAGTCTTTCTGGGTGAACAGATACTTTAGCGACTGATGATCTGTATACAGTTCGAATTTCTCATCCAAAAGATAGTGCCTCCAGATTTTTAAAGCAAATACAATGGCTAACAACTCAAGATCATGAGTGACGTAGTTTTTCTCATGCGGTTTCAGCTGACGGCTAGCATAAGCAATCACTTGACCTCTTTGCATCAATACTGCACCAAGGCCTTCTCTAGAGGCATCTGTCCAGACTTTCAAGTCTTGATTGCCATCGATAATCGTTAACACTGGAGCGGTCGTTAATTTTAATTTTAGCTTCTGAAAAGCCTCCTCACATTCGGGAGTCCACTTGAATTTTGCGTGCTTCTTCGTAAGATTTGTTAAGGAACTAGATATCTTAGAAAAATCTTTAACGAACTTCCGATAATAACTAGCCAATCCAAGAAAACTTCGGACTTCTGTGGGAGTACTAGGCTGCTTCCAATTTTGAATAGCAGTGATTTTACCGGGATCCACAGAAATTCCTTCTTTTGATACAACATGGCCCAAAAACTTGACTTCTTCTTGCCAGAATATACATTTGGAAAGTTTGGCCTTTAACACATTCTTTCGCAAAATTTCTAACACTTGTTCCAAATGTTTCGCGTGCTCGCTCTCTGACTTAGAGAAGATTAATATGTCATCGATGAAAACCAGAACAAATTTATTCAAGACATCGCGGAATACTCGATTCATTAAATCCACAAAATAGGAAGGAGCGTTACATAAGCCGAACGGCATTACTAACCACTCATAGAACAAATCGGGACCTCTGAATGCCATCAAAGGAACACACTCTTCGGCAATACGAAGCTGATGGAAGCCTGTAGCTAGGTCCATCCTTGAAAATACTTGTGCACCATTCAATCAATCCAGCAAATCATCAATCCGTGGCAATGGATATTTGTTCTTTAATGTTTGTTTAGTCAAGTCACGATAATCCACACATAGTCTGAGATTACCGTCCGACTTCGGGACAAATACCACCGCTGCTCCCCAATCAGAGAAACTAGGCCTGATCAGACCCTTCCATACAAGTTGTCGAGTCTGATTGTCTAATTCTTCTTTCTCCTTTGGAGTCATTCTCCGAATAGCGTGCACTACTGGCCTTGCATTCGGAATTAAAGCGATCTTGAAATCAATTTCTCTCTTCGGAGGTAAGCTAACAACTTCTTCGAACACATCTGCATAATCCTTGACGACAGGAATATCTTTTATGAGGTCTGGAATATTCTCTGTGACTACAGGGATATTTTCTATTTTAGCAGGAGAAACATCAAGAGCTGACCAAAAGTATTTTCTATCTGAATTCGGACCTTTACATGGTATGGTGATATAATTCCCTGATTTAATCTTTTCCCTAACAACTCTCTCGGCGCATTTAACCTTTGCTTCATATTTGGTTAACCAATCCAATCCCAAAATAAGATCGAATTCAGTAAAATTCATGACGATAGAGATGGTAGGGAACTTATAACAGGAAAAAGAGACAAGCACCCCCACAAACCCAACTAAGATCGAGGGAACCCCTAACCGAATTATGGACAATGATGGGTTCTTTGAGCTTTTTCAATTTCAAATCCAACTTCTTAACTGCATTCTTTGCAACAAAGCTTCATGACGCGCCTGTATCAAATAGTACTTTAACTGGAATGTTTTTGACAGTAAGCGTGCCGTCCAAAACATCAGACCTTCCATGCCTAGCTGAGGGTGCTGAAGTTTCTGCCACTTCATTCACATGTACTGCTTCAGATTTCTTTGATAGATGGCACCCCTTGCAACATGACCTGCTTGGTGTCACTTATGGTATTTCCTTTCACCATGAGATTTCTTGGGTTTAGATTCATCCTTCCTTCGTTTGTTCCAAGATTTACAACTTATCGTCAAATGTCCTTGCTGTTGGATCTAGAATAACCCTAGAGGGGGGGTGAATAGGGTTTTTCACAGTTTTTAACTGAATTAAAAACTTAACGAGATATATAATAATAAGCTGATCACAGAAAATAGCAGAAACTGAAATGCAGAAAATAAATCACACACAGATGTACCCAGCTTCGGCAAAACCCTGCCTACTGCTGCATTTCTAAGGTTTCTACTAGGTGATAGAACAGTTCCCGCATACAAGACCATGTACACTTGCAAACCCTGCTCCTATTCTAACCCTACGCTCAAATCCCTAGACTGATCTAAAACCCCTAGATCAGATTTCCCGAATTACAAACCCTGTAACTCGTAACTCAGATTTACAGACTCTGAAACTGACAGTCAACTCCTTGACTAAATCCCCCTAGATTTTACAGACCTAGAACTGTTCAGAAATGATTTTACAACACAATAAAACAACAGAATGTAAGACAAAAATATAAATCCTAATTTTTAAAATAAAAATAAAGGAGTTTATATTAAAGGGGTCATCCCCTTTTCCTATTAAAAACCGGCCGGCCCATTTTCTTTTCTTGCTTCATTCTTCTGCCCGATCCTCTTTTGCCTCTGAGAAAAAATATGACGGCTAGGGTTTTCTAGGGTTTTCTTCATTTGCCCCAAATCGATTCGGTTGCTGTCGAAATCAAACTTCTGATGCTCTAGTCTCTACGGCTTTCTGGTTCTTCGATTTGAGATGCTTTTCTCTGGCGTCGATCGAAACTGTGAGTGTATAAAAAGAATTTTCTTTTTGCTGCTTTGAATATTGATTGAATAATTTCGATACTTTGCCAGTGATGTTATGGGTGTTATTTATAGGGTATTAGAAGCCCTAAATCGTGTCTCTGATTTCACAAGTGACTCGGTCTGATTAGGGTTTCCCCTTTTTGTCTGTCTTCGATTTGAATTGTTGCTTCCCGACTTTGAAATATACTCTGATTGCTGAAACGTCTCTGTAAAAAATTGGAAACAAAATAAATGATTTCCATTGTTGATTAATTCGGTTTAAAAAAATAATTTTGAAAAAAAAAACTTCCCTTTTTGAAATTCTTGATTGAAATCAATTTGTTGCCTTGAACAATTCATGAATTAATTTGAAATTCATGCGCATATTTGGACATGCTTGTGGTCCTTTGATTTAACATTGATTTTCTCGGCAAAAAAGAATTGTGTGACTTTTTAATGAAATAGTTACCAAAAAAAACTTTGAGTAAAATCTGCAACTCCAATTGACTTTCCCAATTTGCTGTGAACCATTCAGGAAACAAAAAAAAATGTTTTTGTGTCCCCTTGTGATAATCCCTTGTGTAATTTGATCACTTGCTCGATTTAAATTCTGAAAAATTAATCCTCTGCTGAAATGATGCCGTATAAAAATTTATCTGCTCAACACTGGAAATATGTCTTTGGCCAAAGAAAAACTTGCTCAAAATACAGTGTGATTTCTGGAATTTAATAACTTGACTTTGTGGTCTCCCTTGATTTCATACTTTGCCAAAGATTTGCCAAATAGAAATGCCAACTGACTTATTGAAATCTGGAAAGAAATCTTGGCAAAAATATTGTTCATTGAGGAAATTCTTGCCGAGTATTTTGTGAAAACTGTTTTGAAAAGCTTGATTGAATTAATCCCTGAATACTTGCCGTGTTTTATTCTGCATTTGATTCTCTGGAAATATATTTGCTCCTCTTTCCACATATGCTCCTGATTGAATTTGGGTTTCAGTAAATAAGAATTTCTTGCCAAAAATTTGATCATCTGTTTGCATGATAGAAACCCATTTATGATTTATGCTCAGAACTTCACTGCATCTTTCTGGACATTCTGTTTACAGCAACTTGAAAATGCTGATACACTCATTTTTGTGCTCACTTGAACACCATCCTCACTCGACTGTGATCATTCATGCCTGCAATTTGCATCACCATGTTATTTTGTCATACTTGTGTATCATGCTGGCTTTTTCTTGAGTTCTGGTTTGTGCACTTCAGCTAGATGCACCATGCATTAGTGCACATGTGATCCACTAACATATCTGAAACCTGAACACTTTGCTAACTGTAGTAAACTGCTGCACTTTTGAGCTCGACCACTTCCTTTACTTGTGCATTCAGACTTGTATTCGAGCACTGGTTTGTGAACTTGATCATCACTGTTTTGACCCCTTGAATTATGAACTGTATACATGCTCCTTGCTGTCCAGGCTGTTGCCATTATGTTTATTGCATGTAATTATCACTAAGTTCCATGCTGATCTGGCCACTTGTGTTTGCTGACATTATGTACTGTGTTGAACCATGCACCACCGTGCTTGCACTGCGCTGACTTGTGCATGTTGCACCACTTTGGCCTGTTCTGTTTCACCATATATACTTGTGCATCCATATACTTTACTGTTGCCTCTTGCTTGTTCACATGCTTGAACCAGTTTTGAAGTTTTGAGCAGCTTTGATTATTTTTGACAGTTCACTTTTGCTGTTTGACATGTATTTTCTTTTACGTATACATATGTGTATATATGCACGTATGTGTGTGTATACATGTGTGTATATACGTGAATTTTATCAGCAGACTACTGCACTGTGTTGTGGCTGATCAGAATCAACTGGTTCTGATCAGCAAACCAGTGTAGTATGTTGAGGCTGATACGAATCAGATCAAGTCAGAAAAGTGATGAGAAACACACCAGAAAACTGAGGCAAATAAAATTTCAAAAACTAAAATTCAAATCTGCATGTATTCAATTTTTATTTCTATTGCAGTGTACTGTGTGTGTGTTTCTGTGTATGACAGGTGTAGATGACTAGACTGACAGAGAAAGCTATGAAGACAGAAGATAGAAGACAAGGACAGAGTGTCAGTGTGTCTGTATATACAAGTGAAAATGGATATATATGAAATGTAAACTAAATGAATATATGAGTGTTGCAGTGAGAAGCTGTGTATATATGAAATGTACTGATGTCTGTAATAAACAAGTTTGATTGAAATAAAATATCATTTTATTGTTGTCAAACGAACTTGTCTATTTTATTCTGTTTATACAAGTACAAATATTCTGTGAATGTATAAATAGTGGAGTTACAAATAGTTGTACAGTTTGAATATTGAAATAAAATATTCTATTTAAATAAAATACTGTGTTAATATTTGAATTTTTGTACAGTTGTATTTTATTTAAATATAAATATTATATTCATTGCTGTGATGTATATATATAACAGTACAGTACCAAACACATTTATAATAAAAATATATTTGGTTGTTATCATCAAACAAAAATCATATAATTGTGTATACAACACCGTTATATACAACAATCTCCCCCTTTTGATGATGACAAACAAATAAAAGATTTTGAGTATAATAAATGTGTTTGTTCGTGGATATTTGAACTCCCCCTATTTAAATGCTCCCCCTACAACAGAAACTCCCCCTATAACTATGCATGAGTGAAATGTATGAATAATTAAATTTTCAAAATTAAAAAAATATTTATAAAATATTCACTCATAAATCAAAATCTAATCCATTCTCCCCCTTTTGTTATCATCAAAAGAATACAGATTTTAAAATATAGATGAATAGTGACTAACAAATATTATATCAGCTTAAGAGGAAGAACGATCATCATAAATTTCAATCAGTCAAACAAAAATCATAATATTCTGAGAACAGGTGGCATATTTCACATTTTAGAGAATGACGGATTTACGATGAATTTTATATAAAATGGAAATGATTTCCAAATATTTTCAAAAGAATTTTATAAAAATGAGTTCAAAAAACAGTGATGAATTCGGACTTATAATTATAAATTCAATTTTAAATGACAAAATCGAATAATCTCAAATTCCAATATCAATCAACAAATCATAATACGTCATAAAATTTCAACACATTTCACAGATTAGAAAGTGGATTGATAGGCTGGTTAATATACACCAAGGAGAATTTCACATAAAAATTTATTTATTGCAAATTATTTTCTTTTCTTTTTCTTTTGATTTAAGAGCACCCTGACCACGCATAACCAGAGCTTGGATTTTTAAATGAGGTCAGTCGTAGCTTAAATTATAAGTTGTCTCTTAACCATTCATGACCAGAGCTTGGATTTTTAAATGAGGTTAGAAACACACTTATATATTAATTATATTATTTTCAGCTTTTAAAGAAAAAAACTCCTCGATATATAAAACCAGTATGGATGATAGAAATGTGGTAAGTACAGAGATGGACTGTGAATAAATTTCTAAATTAATTATATTATGAGATATGACCAACTGTACCGGGGTTATTGAAAATTTTCAATTATCACTAATTCTGAATAATAATATAACCACAATTCCATCACAAATATTTTCACTGTTTATTTAAAATGATTTTGAGAAAAAAAAATTAAACTCTCCACATTTATATAAAATCATAACGGATGGCAGAAGAATGATAAGTAATGAAGATGGTCGTGAAATAATTGCTAGTTCAAAGATATTATAATAAATATTCAACCATCATGAAAATCAAAATAAAATCTCCTCTTGTACTGCAGTCACAATTCATCACAATTTCAAAATCTGATAATAATTTTGATGAATTATAAATACAGTTTGATTCGGATATTGATTTCAATTTCTGAATGAATAATCAATAAATAATTTTAAAGTTAAAAATCAATTACAAGAGGAATTTAAAAAGATTTATACAAGGGGAAAAATGTGTATGGTGTCTATACAAAGTGAAAATTCAAAACAGATGGGTGAAAAAGCTGATACCAATTGTAGTCTCCTTTATCGAGGAAATTAATTACACCCTGATGGATTATCATGGACATCTCATACCAAAGATATTTAAACACAAAATCAGACAGACAAATTTAGCACATATATTTGTATATAAAAAAAATGTGTGGATCTATACAATGTGAAAATTTGAATCTCAGTACAGATGGGTGAAACAAATATAAGCACTTCTGATACCACTTGTTTTCTCGCTCTCGAGGATTTTAATCACATCCCGGTGGCTAACAATGGTATCTCAGTCAACAGAAAAGACTTAATTACAAAGCAAGCAACTCATGCACACAAATTTTATTTATCAAAGCACGATACACCTTTGATACCAAATCAAGTAGTCCTCAAAAAAAAATTACAAATCAATTTCTTATAATCAGAGCAGCATGATTCCAAAACAAACATTTTTCAAAAAAACAGTATCAGAGCAGCACAGAGAAATCAGTACCACAACAGACTTGTCAAGATGTTGGTCACATAAGGTGGTTCATGATCCAAGATTTGCAAATATACTCTATTTTAAATCATTTGAAGAAATGTGAAAGTATTAGGATTTAATGAATCTATCACACCAGGTTATATTTCAGATTCAAGATATGTGTGAGATCCAGTAAATCAATAATTTCAAATGATTTTAAACAAACATATATTCAAATCAAATAATCATGAAATAACAATGATTTTCAAAGACCATTTTCAAAAAGAACATTTTCAAGAATTTCTCAAAACTATTTCCGACAAGCCCAAGAGAAATTTCAGGTCATTTACATCAAATTTGAAAATATTCATGATCGGGATAATTTATTTGAAATCTCATGAATCAATGTAAAATTTTGGGATATAATGAATCAGTCACACGAGATTGACAGTTTCAAAAATAAGAGGTGTGTGATATTCAAAATATCTAGAATTTCAGATGATTTCAAACAAACATATTTCAATATAATGATCATGAATAAAGATGAATTCCAAGATGTATCACTGATATAAGCCAATCTGAAAATCAATGAAATTATCACAACTGATAAATAACAGAGTGTTGTAATGAGTATAATATTTTGAGCTTTTCTAAAATGAATTAGAATAAACTCAGAACAACAAAGGTGTGTGACATTTCATTGAATATTCAGATCTTCAAAAAATTTAGGATTCAAATTAACAGTGTTCAAGATATGATAAGAATACATCAACACTGTTATGAATTCAGAAATAAAAAATCTCAAAAACAATTGCAGATATTTACAAGATTAAATTTAGGATATGGAAATGATTAACACATGATGATTTTATACAAATAAAGCATATTTCAAGAAAGATCATGAATTCTGCAACTGGAAGTTTAAGAAGTACAGACAGAGAAGAATATGGCAGTGTCAAATAAAAAAAGATAGAGGAAGGAATAAAAACAGAAAATAAAAACAAACAAAGAGAATATACAAAGGTGAGTTTAGAGATCATACCAGAATCCAATGTAAAGCAGAATCTCTAACTCAACAGATGTGGCTAAGGAACTATGAATGATTCTGTGATATGAAGCAGTTTGAATCCGTTTCTCTTTTCAGCACAGTTGTTCCTCAGCCTCCTTTGGTACCTAATGATTGAGATGATCAAGTGGTCAAACAAAATTAGTAAAACCACTCACAGTTGTATTCATTTGTTTTGGTACCCAGACTTGCTTATACAACAAACCATTAGAATTAACTTTTGTACTCTTAGGAACCCAAATCGATTTGAATTTAACAAAACCCGTTTTATTTTCATTTGAGATCCAAGAAGGTTTAAATGGTTGGTTATAAAACAAATCCTCATTTCGATTGTGATTTACAAATCCTTTGAAGTTTTCAGAGTTAGAATTTTCAAAACAAACATTTCTAAAGTGATTTGAGGGATTTTTAAAGTTACAAGAATTTTGATTTCTAAAAACATCATTTTTCCCGAATCCAAGTCCAGATTTATTTCCATGATAAACTTGGTTTTGTAACAGCATATTCAACGATTTTTCCCCATTAGAAAATTTATCCAATGTTGATTCTAATCGTTGAATTTTGGATTTCAGATTACTATTTTCTTTTAATAAATTTGAGCAATTATTTATAGCGATCATTTGTTCAGCATTGGTCTGTTTCAAAACTAAATTCTCATTTTCTAACGATCTAATTTTGGCTTGGGATTCGGAAATTTCAAGTTCAAATTGTTTTTGCTTTTCCGACTCAAACTTCTTGGATTTTTCAATCTCATTTTCAAGTTCTTTCAAAATCAAACCACTTTTCTCCAAATTTTCATTTTCAGCAATTTTAAATTTGGAATATATATCAGTCTTAAAAATTTCAAATTCCTTTTGTAGAAGATTGTTCAAATTTGATAACTCAATCTTGTTTTCTTTTAAGATCAGAATTTCCTTTTCAAACTTTTGAATATTTTTATTGAGATGAACAAGATTGGTTTTCAATTTTAAACAAATTTTGCAATTAGAATTTGAAGAATTCTTAATGTTTTTGAGTTTTGATTCCAAAACATTATTTTTGCAGATCAACTCAAGCTTCTCAGATTTCAGAAGTTTATTTTTAGATTTTAACTTCTCAACAGATTCAGTTAAACCATTTAAACGGTGAATCAAAGAAATATTTCCTGTTGAGTCTCCATCTGGATTTCCATCTGTACAACCTGTCAGGCACAAATCTGAAGCCGAGCTATCTTTCTGGGATTTTGAGCATTTGTCAATTTTTCCATATAGCGCGTTGAGAGTCTGCCAGATTTCCTGCGCAGTCAAACAATGAGAAATAAGGCTATATTGAATATCATCAATATACGAATATAAAATATGAGTAGCATGTAAATTAAATTCAATATCAACCCTACTTACAATATCATACCCATTTTTAATACTATTCCAACATTTCATATCAACAGATTTTAAATAAGATTTCATTTCTGATTTCCAATTTAAAAAATCTGTACCATTGAAAATAGATGGAATATGACTGGACTGACTCTCTATGGACTGACAACTAGGATTCACCATTTCTCTAGAGTTTAAAAAATAACCAGGCTCTGATACCACTTGTTGGATCTAGAATAACCCTAGAGGGGGGGGGGGGGTGAATAGGGTTTTTCACAGTTTTTAACTGAATTAAAAACTTAACGAGATATATAATAATAAGCTGATCACAGAAAATAGCAG
Organism: Allium sativum; assembly: GCA_030737875.1. NCBI lineage: Eukaryota > Viridiplantae > Streptophyta > Magnoliopsida > Asparagales > Amaryllidaceae > Allium > Allium sativum. The sequence goes on from CM060924.1 coordinate 102,099,210, forward strand.
AAACTGAAATGCAGAAAATAAATCACACACAGATGTACCCAGCTTCGGCAAAACCCTGCCTACTGCTGCATTTCTAAGGTTTCTACTAGGTGATAGAACAGTTCCCGCATACAAGACCATGTACACTTGCAAACCCTGCTCCTATTCTAACCCTACGCTCAAATCCCTAGACTGATCTAAAACCCCTAGATCAGATTTCCCGAATTACAAACCCTGTAACTCGTAACTCAGATTTACAGACTCTGAAACTGACAGTCAACTCCTTGACTAAATCCCCCTAGATTTTACAGACCTAGAACTGTTCAGAAATGATTTTACAACACAATAAAACAACAGAATGTAAGACAAAAATATAAACCCTAATTTTTAAAATAAAAATAAAGGAGTTTATATTAAAGGGGTCATCCCCTTTTCCTATAAAAAACCGGCCGGCCCATTTTCTTTTCTTGCTTCATTCTTCTGCCCGATCCTCTTTTGCCTCTGAGAAAAAATATGACGGCTAGGGTTTTCTAGGGTTTTCTTCATTTGCCCCAAATCGATTCGGTTGCTATCGAAATCAAACCTCTGATGCTCTAGTCTCTACGGCTTTCTGGTTCTTCGATTTGAGATGCTTTTCTCTGGCGTCGATCGAAACTGTGAGTGTATAAAAAGAATTTTCTTTTTGCTGCTTTGAATATTGATTGAATAATTTCGATACTTTGCCAGTGATGTTATGGGTGTTATTTATAGGGTATTAGAAACCCTAAATCGTGTCTCTGATTTCACAAGTGACTCGGTCTGATTAGGGTTTCCCCTTTTTGTCTGTCTTCGATTTGAATTGTTGCTTCCCGACTTTGAAATATACTCTGATTGCTGAAACGTCTCTGTAAAAAATTGGAAACAAAATAAATGATTTCCATTGTTGATTAATTCGGTTTAAAAAAATAATTTTGAAAAAAAAAAACTTCCCTTTTTGAAATTCTTGATTGAAATCAATTTGTTGCCTTGAACAATTCATGAATTAATTTGAAATTCATGCGCATATTTGGACATGCTTGTGGTCCTTTGATTTAACATTGATTTTCTCGGCAAAAAAGAATTGTGTGACTTTTTAATGAAATAGTTACCAAAAAAAACTTTGAGTAAAATCTGCAACTCCAATTGACTTTCCCAATTTGCTGTGAACCATTCAGGAAACAAAAAAAAATGTTTTTGTGTCCCCTTGTGATAATCCCTTGTGTAATTTGATCACTTGCTCGATTTAAATTCTGAAAAATTAATCCTCTGCTGAAATGATGCCGTATAAAAATTTATCTGCTCAACACTGGAAATATGTCTTTGGCCAAAGAAAAACTTGCTCAAAATACAGTGTGATTTCTGGAATTTAATAACTTGACTTTGTGGTCTCCCTTGATTTCATACTTTGCCAAAGATTTGCCAAATAGAAATGCCAACTGACTTGTTGAAATCTGGAAAGAAATCTTGGCAAAAATATTGTTCATTGAGGAAATTCTTGCCGAGTATTTTGTGAAAACTGTTTTGAAAAGCTTGATTGAATTAATCCCTGAATACTTGCCGTGTTTTATTCTGCATTTGATTCTCTGGAAATATATTTGCTCCTCTTTCCACATATGCTCCTGATTGAATTTGGGTTTCAGTAAATAAGAATTTCTTGCCAAAAATTTGATCATCTGTTTGCATGATAGAAACCCATTTATGATTTATGCTCAGAACTTCACTGCATCTTTCTGGACATTCTGTTTACAGCAACTTGAAAATGCTGATACACTCATTTTTGTGCTCACTTGAACACCATCCTCACTCGACTGTGATCATTCATGCCTGCAATTTGCATCACCATGTTATTTTGTCATACTTGTGTATCATGCTGGCTTTTTCTTGAGTTCTGGTTTGTGCACTTCAGCTAGATGCACCATGCATTAGTGCACATGTGATCCACTAACATATCTGAAACCTGAACACTTTGCTAACTGTAGTAAACTGCTGCACTTTTGAGCTCGACCACTTCCTTTACTTGTGCATTCAGACTTGTATTCGAGCACTGGTTTGTGAACTTGATCATCACTGTTTTGACCCCTTGAATTATGAACTGTATACATGCTCCTTGCTGTCCAGGCTGTTGCCATTATGTTTATTTCATGTAATTATCACTAAGTTCCATGCTGATCTGGCCACTTGTGTTTGCTGACATTATGTACTGTGTTGAACCATGCACCACCATGCTTGCACTGCGCTGACTTGTGCATGTTGCACCACTTTGGCCTGTTCTGTTTCACCATATATACTTGTGCATCCATATACTTTACTGTTGCCTCTTGCTTGTTCACATGCTTGAACCAGTTTTGAAGTTTTGAGCAGCTTTGATTATTTTTGACAGTTCACTTTTGCTGTTTGACATGTATTTTCTTTTACGTATACATATGTGTATATATGCACGTATGTGTGTGTATACATGTGTGTATATACGTGAATTTTATCAGCAGACTACTGCACTGTGTTGTGGCTGATCAGAATCAACTGGTTCTGATCAGCAAACCAGTGTAGTATGTTGAGGCTGATACGAATCAGATCAAGTCAGAAAAGTGATGAGAAACACACCAGAAAACTGAGGCAAATAAAATTTCAAAAACTAAAATTCAAATCTGCATGTATTCAATTTTTATTTCTATTGCAGTGTACTGTGTGTGTGTTTCTGTGTATGACAGGTGTAGATGACTAGACTGACAGAGAAAGCTGTGAAGACAGAAGATAGAAGACAAGGACAGAGTGTCAGTGTGTCTGTATATACAAGTGAAAATGGATATATATGAAATGTAAACTGAATGAATATATGAGTGTTGCAGTGAGAAGCTGTGTATATATGAAATGTACTGATGTCTGTAATAAACAAGTTTGATTGAAATAAAATATCATTTTATTGTTGTCAAACGAACTTGTCTATTTTATTCTGTTTATACAAGTACAAATATTCTGTGAATGTATAAATAGCGGAGTTACAAATAGTTGTACAGTTTGAATATTGAAATAAAATATTCTATTTAAATAAAATACTGTGTTAATATTTGAATTTCTGTACAGTTGTATTTTATTTAAATATAAATATTATATTCATTGCTGTGATGTATATATATAACAGTACAGTACCAAACACATTTATAATAAAAATATATTTGGTTGTTATCATCAAACAAAAATCATATAATTGTGTATACAACACCGTTATATACAACACTTGCCTATTGCAGATTGAGCATGTGGCAGTCGTTACTGGTTCTTTCCCAGATCTTGCCCTTTTTCTCTTGGCTCTGGGCTTCTTACTAACCTCTGGCATCGTACTGGCCTCAGGACTATCAGTCTCAGACTCCCCTTTGTTACTAGAACTGACTTCCTCTTCGTCGTTCAAAAGAACTTTCTTATGGAGATCTTCATACTGATAAGCCATGTATATCATTTCAGAAAAAGGAAGCTTCACATGCCCCATTACTCTATTTTGGTACTTTCTTTGAAGCCCGTTAATAAACCTCAGATTCTTCCTCTTCGGATTTTGAATTTGATGCGGGGCAAAATGAGAAAGTTCATTGAATTTCTTGTGATATTCTGGAATGCTCATATCTCCTTGTATCAGATAACAGAATTCATCACATAACCGCTCAGTTGCTTCTGGAGGAGTAAATCCTTCACTGAAAATCTCTTTGAATCTATCCCAGGTGATATCACCTTCTGGATTATCCTTAATGATTGTTTCCCACCAGATTAAAGCTTCTTCTTTGAGCGCCCAAGATGCCACTAATCTTTTCTGATCATCTCTCAACTGGAAATGCTCAAAAATTCTTTCAGCAGAACTCATCCAAGCTTGAGTTTGAATAATCGATTTATTGCCCGAGAATTGTGCTCCCCCAGATTTCGATATCTCTTAAATAGAGCCTCTAGATTAGATTCTGCATTCTTTTGTTTCTGACACTCATTTTCTAGTACTTCTGCAAATCGCAGACCAAGTGTCAGGTCAACAGAAAAGATATTATAAAGCATAGAGACATATACTTGAATGTAAATGCATCTATCGAGGTGTATTCCATTCTGGTATACTCATACTAGGATATTACTGATCCTATCTGTAATGAGTTACTCATCCTAGAACACTACTGGTTCTATTTCTGACGAGTTCGTTAATATGTTATATTCCAGAACTAAGCTTAAGCAAAGCTCTGATACCACGTTGTGACGACCCCAAAACCCCGTACGACGGTGGCAAGGGTAATCTTTGGAATATAACACATAAACAGATAACAACAGAACAAAAATAAATACACCAGATAATGTACAATAGAATACACTGGATAAACATAATCATCAGAGTTACACAGTATAAAGGATCATACTAAGTACAAAATACAGTTCAGCTATACATAAATATCTACAGCGGAAAACAAAACATAATATGTACAATAGGAGCTGAAAAGCATAAAAAGAGATAAATGGTAGAATCCATCTTCAGCTCCAGCTATCCAGAAAGAGCCCGCTAAAATTTGAATACAAGGCTGCCCATGTAGAAAAGGGGCACCCGAGTTTGCAAGTGAAACAAACTACGAGTCAATCATGGGACTGGTATGAGAAATCTACTTAACATATTTTATAATATGGCCAATCACAGAACCATGCCACTTTCGCGGAATGGGTTTACTCCATTGGATTGCCAGTGCTTTAAAAAAAAGTAAATCTTTTAAACATCGCAATGCTTTTTATAAAAATGAAGCCATTATAAGACTCAGTTCCCATCACACAATGCAACGCAAACCGGAGGATAGAGTTTTTACCTTATAATGGCCAAAATATGCTTGGTACGAATAAAACAAAAGCATTTGATATTATTACTAGTGCTAATATGTTTCAAAAACAATTTCAAATCATAAGTATCAATCATAGACGGCATTAATGCCCTATACCACTATGTCGCCATATATAGGTATACAATCAAAACCGCAAAGTCACGTATTTGAAAATTGGATTTCCGTCATGAACCGAGGCAAGGGATCGTCCTCACCGAATTCGAGACGCTCTAGCCCGTCCCTTAGGCAAGTACTCAGTCAAGCCTTTGGATCGTCAGGGCCGGTCCACCGATGTGGATTAAAATGCCTGAACACTGCGTTTCCTCGCCCTTTGGGGCGTAAATGAGTCAAATGACTCCATCGGCTCCACATAGTCACCGATATATCCGAGGCGCCTCGCAACAGCAACAACCACACAGGTGAAAATAATATAAATGTCAGGGCTGGTAGGTCACTGACACCACCCTAGCTAGAAGGAAACGCATGTCGTCCCTGATGTCCTCTCCCGTTTCTGGTTCATACCGAGGTGTGAGGCTCGCGAATCAACGTTATACACAAAGCTATGCCACACAGGCCGTGCTTTGATCATCAACCACAAGACTTTTCTTTTCAACAGAAGCCTTGATCATCTGCCACTTAGGCATGCCACATAGGCAATTCACTCTATGCGATAGATTTCTATCGATATATAACCTCTGAGCTCGTACGTCTCAGAGAAGAGCGTTAAGCAAGAGGATAAATTCTCTGCCGCCAAACAGATATATATTTAATAGAGATCAATCAGCACAGAACAAAATCCAATGTCAGGCACACAGTCCATTTACAAGTTCATTCTGGATCTGAACGAAACCGGAGGCACCATATACCTCGCATATCCATCGATCTCCAAGTACGTCTGGACGACCACCACTTATTATCTATATTTCGGGATGCCTCCCAATCAAGACATCAGTAATCATCCAACCGAGGTGAAAATCTCTGGTGTTCAACCACCGTCTTCATCATCGACTTCTTATTGCTGATCAATTATTTGAAATGAGATTTAACTCGGCCTTTTCAAATAATTCACGTATATTTAGAATTTAAATCAATTCATTTCAATGGTTAAATTATTTGACATCAATAATTCTGTTCTTAGTTGTAATTTTCACGCCAAACACATTCAACCATCAAATATCTAATAAACCGGGTAAATTCGGTATATTTCCATTCCATATCGTTTATAATATTTTATAACGATTTATCGCTATTTTTTTATTCATTTAAAAATAGCCAATTCATTCAAACGACGCTTCAGGCCATAACGCGGCCGTGGCGCTTTTTTTCTTCAGATTTGATTTACACATATCTGAAAATCTAACCGTTGGATCTTCACAAATTTCATATCATTAGAATGATCTTTTCAAAACAAATCCAACGGTTACAGTTTTGGGAAAATCCGATGGTCGGATCTCCTGGTACACTCGTTTGAAGTTTCGCTTTCAAAAAACGAACTGCAGCGCCATTATTCGATTTATTTTAATTATATTTATATATATAATCGATTCTGGCGCTGTTTTTCTTCAGATTTGAATTAAACATTCCAGATAATCCAACCGTTGGATCTTTACAAAATGGGTGTCGTTGGAAAGATATTTCCAAAGCGAACCCAACGGTTTCGGTTTCGGGAAACTCCGATGGTCGGATCTCCCGCACTAATCGTTTGAAATCACGGTTTCAAAACACGAACTACAGCTTCGTTATTTGATTTATTTTAATTTTAATTATATAGATATAATTCATTCTTCAATTTCAAAACCATATTCACTTCATATATTTGATCAAAATGATAAACCAACAGATATTTACTTCAACACATCACCTTTTTAACACTTCATATTCAAAATAAAAATGTAGATTTTATTGTTCAATCTATATATTCAACACATGAATGTTTTCGACTTCACACATACGATAAAAATATGATTTTAATCATTTTAGTCCTTTATTCAACACATGAATTTTTCTATAGTTCATATATGTAATAAAAATGTAATTTTTTTTGTAAAACAATTTATTTCAAACACGATTGTTTTATATAGTTTATATATAAGGTAAAAATGTTATTTTTAATGTAAAACTATTTATTTCAAACACGATTATTTTATATAGTTTATATATAAGGTAAAAATGTTATTTTTAATGTAAAACAATTTATTTCAAAACACGATTATTTTATATAGTTTATATATATGGTAAAAATGTAATTTTTAATGTAAAACAATTTATTTCAAAACACGATTAATTTATATAGTCTTTATATATGATAAAAATGTTATTATTATTTTTCAAAGAATTTATTCAATACATGAACTCCATTCAACACATGAATTTTATTCAACACATGAATTTCTATTCAACACATGAATTTAATTTCAACACATGAATTTCTATTTAACACATGAATTTTATTTCAATACATGAATTTTATTTCAACACATGAATTTCTATTCAACACATGAATTTAATTCAAAAACAGAAATATTTCAGAAAATTTCGGTAGCATAACGGCAGGGTAGTTAAAACCGGGACCGTCCCTAGTACGGCTCCTCGCTCTACCTTAAAGCCTCACAGCTTTTGACAATGGGGATTTTCAATATCTAGTTCGTGCACAGACGAATTTCCCCATATACTAATCCTATTGGGATTTCAACCACAATCAATCATTTCAAATCAACCATTCATGATATTCACCAAATTTTCACATCAACCAATAATCCAAACAATATCACAACCAATATATATCGTCCAGGGTCTGTGGACGAGGGGAGTATATATATATATATAGATATACATATATAACTATATTTCGATTTCATTTCAATATCATTTAAATTTATTTCCACGCATATATCACTTTTACAACGCATATATAACTTATATATCGAACATACAACTTATACAACGCTTATACATGAGGTGTACAATGCTTATGTAACTCATACATCGACTATATAATTTATACATCGTTGTTTTCCATATCCTTTATAATTCAGAAATCTCACGTTGGGTTCCACTCCACCAAAAATTGTAGAAGGCTCAGAAAAATATCCGGTCTCTTCTAAAATGTAGAAGACGTCCGCACGGTCTCAGTGTCTCTTGTTTCACTGAATTTCGTCAACAAACGAGAAAGATATGATTTTTTACAGTGAAATCATAAACCGCAGCGCTTTAAAGTGCTATAGAACAGTTTAAAATAAAATAAACCGTTACCTCAGCTATTCGTTCAAAACTAGGTTTTGATTTTCCCGCAAATCCGTGCAGCGATTCGTCGATCGGTCTTCACCACGAGGAAGAGGGAGGAGAGGCGCATGTGCGCACGGGGGAGATGGCCAGTTCGATCCACCAGGGAGGCGGCGGCGCCGCTGTGAAGTCTTCGAATTCTCGGCGATCGTTCTCCTCCTACACTCAACGATAAATGATGCTCTTTATATGGATTTGGAGAGGAGAGAGAGTTCTTCAAAAAAAGTTGACTGGAGCAGGGTCTGATTCTTCCTGGTTTGGTCGGAAAATGGATGGAAACAGTAGAAGTGGTTTCCGCCTTTAATCGTTAGCGGGGAGAGAGAAAACGGGGGGAGAGAGAGAGAGAGTGAGGCCCAATCAAATTTTTTTATTTAATTTATATATTTTTAAAATTCTAAAATACCCCTTATCTCATATGAACTCCAATCCAAACCCAACGACTGTCGTCCCTAGCTAAATACCCCATTCCGAACACAATGGGATATGTTTCGTAGGCCATTTCGACTGTTTCAGTCCATTTTACTTTAAATTAAAGTATAATACATTTAATATTTGATTTGAATGTACTTTTCAATTTGCCGGGGCCACATACTGATCCCAAAAATTCCAGAAAAATAAATATAGCTATGTTTTGACGATACGGTCCTAACAAAACTAGTTTCGTCGAATTCTGAGACCATTTGAAAAATGGCCATTTTCTGGTCGATCCAATTTAATTGAAATTGACGAAACACATTTTCCTTCGCCACGCTCACTTATTAATTACAAAAATTATGGAATTTGAAACCTAGCAATAATTTTACATCCCGGATCCAACAAAAGTGGTTTCGTTGAATTCTGAGGTTGTTTGCAAAATGTCTATTTTCAAGGGCTATATATTCTCTACAACGGCCTTTCTGAAAATTCATTTGGCCATAACCTTTGATTCCCGCTATGAAACTTCAATTTTTAAGATTCGTTAGAAAGATATTCACTTAAAGATTTAAATGTTTTTGGTTTCACTAAAATTCGTTTTATTTTGCACCCGGTACAGTCAGTCAAAGTTTGAATTCAGATTTTGAAAGTGCCGCGCCATTTCAGGCCTTGTTTATAATTTAAAATAATTATATTTATTTTCAAACATCGATTCAAACATACTTTCCGTCGTTATAATTTAAAATATTTATTTTAAATATTTTAAATCCACTAAAATAGCCAATTTAAAATTTTTAAACTGGTTCAGATTTTCCGGGTTGTTACAGTCCGCGACAGCGAAGTTCGACGGAGGCGGAGAATTTTTTTCTCAACTTTCATGGTGCAGCAGCGCCTCACGTATGGGAAGCCAATGGCGGTGGTGGCTCGACGTCAGGTGGCGTGGATTGGCTGAACAACGGTGATGGCCAAGGTGAACAACGTGGATGGTAATTTAGATTTTAAATTTAATTAATTAATTATCTCGAATGTGATTCAAGCTTTGTATTTCCATATCTTTTGCGTACGAGGTCCAAATCGCGCAGAACTGGATCCATTACGGTCGTGGGGACGAGAGCTTCACAACAAAACTGACCGCGTTCAAAACAGAGCAAGCTAGAATTTTAGGCAATTTCAAACCCGAACGGTGTTGAAATCGCCAGTTAAAGACTGATGAAGAGGAACCCAATGTGACAACTCCTCACTATAATTGTTTGTTCCATTATTTATTTTATAACTGCATATATGAACTGCTCCCCGTCCTCCATAGACCATGGACGACTTGTTTGTTTGATTGTGTTGTGAAAATTGTTTGTGATGTGAAATGGACTATATAATAATATTCATGAGTTGAATAAAATATTTTATCGTTAAAAATATAATTTTTAACGTGTATATGAATAAATAAATATTCATTTACAAATCGGATGATTTGTTTATGTACACCCATTTGACTGATATTGATTGGGACGATAAATTTTTCACATCGCCCAACTGCACAAATAAGAATCAGTATTTGTTGTTTGAAAACCCCACATGGGTATTGGGATGATATTGGACATACACTAATCCCAATATTTAGTTGTATGTCAATTGATGGGTTGACAGACTGTTGTAAGCATTGATTATTTATATTTAACGCTTATGCAGTTATGTAATGCACTCTGGATGATGGTTGACTGTGTTTGATTATTGTTGTGTACACGTGTGTATGAAATCCATATAAATAACATTATATGGTAATTGACTGTGTCTGATTCCAGTTCAAAAGGAATGGATATTTAAAAAATAATGATTATTTTAAAATAATGAATATTTTAAAATAATATTCAGTAAAAGAACAAAATCTGATTTTGATGTCCAATTTGGGATGGACATGAATATATTTAAATATATAAAGCCGTGTTGATTAGATTTGCGCTATTTTGACGCGAATGATATTTATATTGATTTTATTCATTTCTATAATGAATATCGAAAAGGAAATGATTTCGAAATATAATATTTTGAAAATATTATCATTTATATATTAATGATATGGTATTCAATTTTGATTTAAAATTGAATGTAAAGTAGAAATCGTTTTTAAAACGAATTTAACACGATTTATAAAATACGTTTTAAATGGAAATCGATGAAATATATATATTATATATATTTTTAATGGTCTGAATAGAACGCGTCGCGCTTCGACAGTTCGTGTATTTCGACCATTGACTTCGAATTGACATTACGGGAGATCCGACCGTCGGGTTCTCCTAAAACCGGAACCGTTGGGTTCGTATTGAAAAGAACTTTCCAACAAATATAAGAGATTGGAAATCTAATGGTTGGATTTGGAATTATGTCCAAATCAAATTTGAAAAAGGTCACTGGAAGTGCAGTTCGATGACCGTTTATGGAAATTGACTGTACGGGTCTTTATAAAATTATTAAAAATATTATTAATTTGTGTAAAATCATAATAAATGATTTGGAAAGAATTGGGATGAAGAATTCCATATTTAAAAAGATAAAAATATATTTTTCTCGAAATGGACTAGTTATTAACTAGAATTATAATCCAACTATTTTTAAATAAATAAATTGGATTGAGAGGGGTTTTAATATAACTAGAACTTCCAGTATATGAATTGGAATGGATTTGAATTGAAATTATCTTCGGAATATTTCGATATTGGATTCCGTGATTATACGGACATTGTGGAGGAATTTGGAAGATATATATATCGTTATTCCCGATACGATATTTGTTGGTTTCATAATTTGATGTTGAATATAAGCCGATATATTTTCTATTCAGAGCCCTGTATTTAATATCAAATTGGATTAAGTTAATTAATGCCTCATGGGGTGCCAACTCGAGGTTGGGTTGAGTTTGTAGCGTAATTCTACCCGGAACCGACCGGTAACTAGTGGCTACAAACAATAGGACCCAATGTGAGAAGTTGGTCATGGGGTGCCAAGACCCGAGGTTAGACCAAGTTGTGGTGTAAAGCTACCCGGACCCGCCCGGCCTAACTAGTAACCACAACAAGGTCTAATGTGAGAGGTTAAGGTGCATTAAGTTAATTAATGCCTCATGATTAGGGTTAAGTCAGGGTCCACTAATACTTAACCAATTTGGGGATTCAAGGGATGAAAATGGGGTTAAGTTACACTTAACCAATTTAATCAATTTGGGGATACAAGGGATTGGATGGAGTTAAGTGGTGAACCGTTGGTTGTACTTAACCAGTTCAATCCATGATTAGTGAGGGGTTAAATCACACTTAACCCTCTTGGGGAAACCCTGGCAACGTGGTCTGTTCTAACAGTAATCCCAGTTTGGTATCATTCACAACCCTAGAGGCTAGGCTAGGGTGGGGCACGATTACTGGAGGATGTAAGCGACCAAAGGGCGATGGCCGAGTGGTACAGCGGTGCGGGTCCGGCGGGCTACGGACGTGCACGTAGTCCGATGTTGGACAAACTCGAGGCACGGGTACCAGTAGGTTAGGGTTGTGCATTATTGCTTAAGTGTCTGGGGTTGACACCCGAGGGCTTGATACACCCAAAGGTGGGCCCAGCACAGTCTAACTACAACCATACGTGGGCCATATGGACACCAACACTTGACGTGTTAGGTTTATAGGGAGCCGATCGACTAGACCGTTGGGCTGGACCTTGTATTATGGTCACCTCATGTTATTGGGTCAAAGCTTGGGCCAAGGGATCAATATCTGTTATGTTGGGTTGCTAGTACACCGTGGTGCAAAAACTTATCCATGTTTTATGCGATGACACCTCTATCTATCTTGTAGTTAATTTACCATGCCAGTATGTTGTTACCTATGATCATCTCAGTTCCCATCATGATGTTAACTTTATTAGTTTATAGACTGATCGTAGCAGGGCTTACTCAGTCTTTTTGACTGACCCGTTTTGTTTCGCCTCTTTTCTTCCGTTCCCCCCCCCCCCCAGGTTCTCAGGGAGGGAATACAGGAGCCTAGCTTGGATCTTAGCTGCTTTCTTGGATAGCTCATGTATGCTTTGGACTTGGGCTCGCTATGGTTTCTTCCACTTTGGGGATAGCTACTATTATGTTTTTCCCTTTTCAGTTTCAGATGATGTTATTTCATGTACTAGACTTGTTTATTTGGGAAATTGACATTTTGATGTACCAAACTTGTGTTTTTGAAATGGTTTAAGAATCTTCCGCTGTTTTATTTACTTACTCTGTTTGTTTACATATATATATGTCATGTCCTGCCTTGCTATATCATTATGCATGTTTACCAATAATGCCCCTCCAAAGCTAGTGCATTCCTTTGCGAGTGGCCCTGGCAGAGGTGGGGTGTTACAAGAATTACCAATTAATTAACATTTAATTGGATTTGAAATGGAACGCGAATTGGGTTTATTGTGTACTGTATTTTTAACGACATTCGTTCTTTAACCCGATTTACAGTAAAATGTGATTTGAAATTTATAATTCTTTTGTTAAGATTTAAAGGAGATTTTCCAAAGTAAAGTTTTACAATTTAACATATTAAATTGGAATTGAATGGAATTCGATTTAGTAATAATCGAAGTGAGCTTCTGTAGAGGAAGACTGTTAATATATATGGAATTTAAAAGGCTTTGCCTATATTCCATTTATATTATCGGTTGGATATGGAAGTTTATATCGATTATATATATTGATCTATTTTCCATAAAGATTCCATTATTAATGGGATGAGATTTTGGGTTTATCATGAGCTGTGTTTTTAAATGACATTAGTTCTTTAACCCAGTTAAAGATAAAATTAATTTCTTAACTTTGCAAAATCATTAAGTAATGATTTTTGGAAATTAAAACTGAAGTAGAGTTTTAATGAATCTTTAATTAGATTGAAAGTTGAATTTGATTACTAAAATTATCAAATTCAAGAAATGATCGAGAATGGAGTATCACCAGTTTTGCTCCAAGCGATAGTTAAATCTTTAATTAGATTTGAACTTGAAATGGTAATCAATTTTACCGATAACACTGTGGTGTTAGATACAAAGTATTACCAGTTTTACTTTATGGGATGAATAGGTTGGGATTGGGAAATTAAACAAACGATTACTTCGGTAAGGTTCGCTAATCCCAATTTGTTTGGATAAACCATAATTTGATTTGAATTGATATCTAAAAGAAGATTAAAGAATAAATTTAAAGAATTATCTTTGATAAAATTAATGGGAACCTTTCCCAAAGGATATGAATATTTAATAAAAGAATATTCAGAATTGAAATAAGGCGTATGTTGTGTTTTTATAGCATTTGTTTATTGTATACGCGAGTTATTCAGAAAGACCGAGTTTAACCTATTCTGAATAACTTAATCGGCATGAGTCGACGATAAAGACGGTGGTTGAAGACCGGAGGCCTTCACATCGTTTGGATGATTAATGATGTGTTGATTGGGTTGTACACCCAAGACGAGGTAATAAGTGGTGATCGTCCAGACGTAATTGGAGATCGACCGAATATGCGAGGACCTCTCTCCTATATTGGACGTACAGGAAGAGGATTAAGGTGCCTCTGGTTTAGTTCAAACTCAGAACGAACTTGTAAACGGATGTGTTTCTGACATCAGATTTCATTGTATGTGATTGATAGACATCTGTTGCATAGCGTGAATTGCCTATGTGGCATGCTGAGATGCAAATGACCAAGGCTTCTGTTGAAAAGCAGAGTCATGTGGTTGATGATCAAAGCACGGCTTTGATATATCTTAGCTTTGTGTAGCGTTAATTCACGAGCCTCACACCCCGATGTGAACCAGAAATGGGAGAGGACATCAGGGAGGACATGCATTTCCTTCTAGCTAGGAGTGATGTTTGGGTTTTGCATGGCTAGACGTTTTACTTATGTGGATGTTGGATAGCCAGGCGCCTCGGACATATCGGCACTACGGGGTCGATGGATGGTATGGTCTTTATACAGACCAGATTGATGCCCCATAGGGCGAGGAAACGCATGGTTCAGGCATTTTAATCCACATCGAGTGGACCGACCCTGACGATCCAAGGGTCGATGCGTTCTGATCCTGAGACACGGTATAGAGCATCTTGAAGTGGTAAGGACGATCCCTTGCCTTGGTTCATAGATGGAAATCCAACTTCCAATACATGACATTTCGGTTTTGAGGCACTATGTCGTCTATGATTGACACATTTATATTTGAAGTTGTTTTCATACACTTTACACTATAATAGTATCAAAATGATTTGTTTTAAACGTACCAAGCATGTTAGGCTATTAAGGTAAAACTCTATCCTCCAGCTTGCGTTGTAGTGTGTGATGGGACCTGAGTCTTATAATAGCTTCATTTTTCCAAAAAGCATTGCGATGTTTATTCTATGCACTGGTATTCTTGGGAGGAAACCCTTCCCATGTTATACGGTGTGGTCCCTTGATTTACCTAACTTTAAAACCAAATTAATAACAATTTTAGTTCTCACACCAGTCACATGACTGACCTGGAGTTAATTGTTTTGACGTAAACTATAGGTGCCCTTATTTTCCACACGGGAAGCTAGTAGTTTTGGTTTTGCAGATTTATATTCACAAGATCATGGTTTACAGCTGGAACTATATTCGGAAAGCTATGTATCCGTGTATGCCTTCCAATTGTGTTATGTATTATTTTCTGCTGTGATGTAATGTAATTTAAATCTCTGATATTTTTCTTTTGTTTATTATTCATTTATACTCTGGAATATTCTTGTATTCTGATGAAATTGTTGTAACAAGCAATGAAATGTTCTTTTTTATGTGTTCTAATTTGTCGTGTTCTCAACTCAATCCAGGCTTTCCTTCATGGGGAAGTTCGGGTCGTTATAGTACTGCAACCGCGTCTTGCCTTTCAGTCTCAAGAACACGGGAGCCACTTATCAATAAATGGTCAACCGCCTCTTTAAAAACTAGATCGGGAGATCTATGGAGGCGTACGTGGACGATATGCTGGTAAAATCTAAAATATCGAACATCCACGTCCGCGAACTCTCTAAAATATTCGATGTCCTCCGCCAATATGACATGAAACTCCATCCCCTAAAATCCTCCTTCGGAGTTGCCTCACAAATTTTTTTAGGTTTCATCGTCAATTCCTAAGGCATCGAAGCTAATCCAGACAAAATCAAAGCTATTCGGGATATCAAAGTCCTTCAGAACATCAAGGATGTCCAAAGTTTAAATGGGAAAGTCGCCGCTTTAAGTCGATTCATCTCCAAAGCAACCGACAAGTGCATTCCCTTCTTGGATTTGCTTCGAAAGGGGAAGCGCAACTTCGAATGGACCCCAGAATGCGTTGTCACATTCGAGGACCTGTTGAATCACAAAGACGACCACCTATCTTGTCCAAGCTTGTGGACCATGAATACATATACGTCTATTTGGCTGTTTCCATGCAGGAAATCAGCACGACATTGGTGCGCATTGAAGACCATGTCCAGCGATCCATTTACTATATCAGTAAAAGATTGATGGGGGCCAAAGAAGAATTATTTGAAGTTTGAGAAACTAGCTTACTGCTTACTGATTTCCGAAGCTTCGACCGTTCTTCTAGTCTCATCACATAAAAGTTTATACCGACCAGCCGCTACAACCGGTCCTACAACGACCTGAGGCGTCCGGACGACTGTTAAAGTGGGAGTTGAGACAAGTTGAGATAACATGCATCCCCATCGAGTCATCTTCGGACAGGGTCTCACCGATTTTATAGTGGAATTCACCGCTCCCGAGGACACTCCTATAGAGAACGTCGAATTTTCCAACACTCAATGGAAATTATTCATGAACGGGTCCTCCAATAGCAAATTTTGTAGAGTCGGAGTCATGCTCATCAAACCTGAGGAATGTCCTATATGCTACGCATTAAAGCTCAACTTTCCTGCTACTAACGACGTCGTCGAGTATGAAGTCTTGATAGTCGGACTTAGAATCGCGACCGAACATAAGCTAAAGACTATCCAAATCTTTCTGATTTACAACTCATCATGCTTCAGGTACAGGAAGAATATCAACCCAAGGGGGCACGTCTCGCACCATATTTAACCTAGGTTCAGGAATTGCTCACCAACTTCGACCACTTTTTCATCACACATATTCCCCGAGAACATAATGAGAAGGTAGACTCGCTAGCCAAATTGGCAAGCTCCGAGGAACCACAACTCATGGGGATTGCCCCAGTCAAAGTACTTGATTCACCAAGCCTTAGCCAGATGCAGGCTAACTCGATAATGAGCACCGAGTCCAAACACGAATCTTGGACAACACTGATTAAGAACTATTTGCAACATGGGACCCTCCAGGGGCGTTACAAAGAAAGACGAGCGCTTACTAGCCAATCAGCTTGCTACATTCTTAGGGATGAAGTACTCTACCTTAGAGGCTTCTCTGTCCTATTGCTAAGGTGCATAGCCCACGACGACGCCAAACGTGTGTTAACAGATGTAGATGATGGCGAGTGCAGCGACCACATCAAAGGTCAAACTTTAGCAAGAAAAATCATCAGGCATGGCTATTTTTGGCCCACGCACGATCAAGAGGCCGTAGATTATGCCCGTAAGTGCGACAAATGCCAGTGCTTCCCAAGGATTCTAAGAGCCCCGCCTACCGAATTGACACAAATGGTCAGTCCTTGGCCATTTTCTATGTAGGGAATAGACATCGTTGGAACTCTCCTAATGGCTAGAGGCAGGGCATGTTATGCTATCATCGCGGTTGATTACTTTGCCAAATGAGCAGAAGTCGAAGCTCTCGCCACGATCGCCTCCAGATTGGTAATCAACTTAGTCCGCAACATCATCACCCACTGGGGGTCCTCCAGTCCATCATCTCCGACAATATAACTCGATTAGAGAGCGCAGAATTCAAGACCTTCTATCAGCGGCACGACATCAAAAAGAGATTCTCAGCGGTAGCTCACGCTCAAGCCAATGGGCAAGTCAAGGCTATTAACAAAGTGATCAAATCCATCATCAAGAAGCGTATGGAAAAGGCCGGAGGCATGTGGGCAGACGAACTCCCTTTGGCCCTATTGGCCTACCGGACCACACATAAGTCTGCGACTAGACACACTCGATTCACCATTGCCAATGGTTCCAAAGCCATCATCCCCATTGAGCTGAAGCTTCAGTCTCACTAGGTTACCTACTATGATCCGAAAACCAACCAAGATTTTCTTATGGGATCACTCGACTCACTCGAGGAAAAAAGGAATGAAGTTGAACTCAGAGTTGCCACCAATAGACAATAAGTGCCTCGATATTTCAACTCCAGAGTCCGCCCCAAGGATCTCAATATCGACAATCTCGTCCCGAAATAGGTCTTTCCGCTACCAACTAGCCTCAGTCCTCGCTAGGAAGGCCCATACGCCATACAACGGAAGCTTAGGGATGGAACTTTCAAACTTGCAGCAACAGATGGAGCCTAGATCCCTAGAGCGTGCAACAACGAACATCTTTGTCGCTATTTTACATAACGTAGTGTACAGTTGTATATGCTTTCCAGCGATGTTTTGTTTTCTTGCAATTAAAGGCATTGTAAAGGTTATTACTGCCACAGTTATCAGTAGAAATGATGTTCATTTTCCTATCCCCATTTCAAGTTTACTCCATGTATGATATATTTGATTGACTATCACGGCTGACTTGTGTGCACAATGTAACGATCGCATTATACGCATCGGAGGATCATAGAATATATATTTCATTCACATATGAGTCGTATGGTCATGTGTTTGGGAAACGACTATTAGGGTCATTTCCCATGTTCACGATTTTTGCCGAATTTTAAATGACCATTTTGCCCTTGGCGAATCTTGTTTCGCCTATAAATTTTGATTGGTAAAGAGTTTTGACCTAAAACCACTTCCATTAGATTTGGACGATGGTTTACCTTTCCGTAAAGTGGTCACATTAATCAATTGGACTTACCATTTGGGGGAAAGGGCTGAAATAAAGTTTGAAGATGGAAAAACAGCTTAATCGAGCTTAATTAGGTGATTAGTTGTTAGGCTCATAACCCATTTCGAGATTAGGATTGTGGGAGGGCTGAAAACAGTTAGAGGATGATTCATTTTCATTTTTCCAGCCGCCACTTACCTTCCCCTAACCTTAGTAACGGCCTCCACCTTCTAAATTCATCCCAAATCACTTCCTAATCACATATTAAGCAAATCTACATCAAATTAATGCGGATTAGCATCAAAATCGAGATAGAGCTGCTGGAACACATAGAAATTCGACCCAAACCCGTGGAGTTTACAAATCTATAATTTATTTGTGGCTAAGGTGAGTGATTTGCACTTTTATTCACTAATTACGGTTAACTAGGGGTGATTAGTGATAATTAGCGAAATTATGCATCATAAAATCTAGAAAAATATTTGAAAATTCTAAAATATTATTTTATGTCACTGGTAAAAATTTGGGTTTATTTGGAATAAGTTTGCTAATCCTATTGTTAAAACATGAATAAGGGGATTAAGGGGAAAATCATGCTTTTTGGATATGTTTGATCTAAAATATTTCCTGCCAATGATGTTTTAATGTTCTCAATTGATTCTATATGTTGTTACTAC
This sequence comes from Allium sativum, assembly GCA_030737875.1. Lineage (NCBI taxonomy): Eukaryota > Viridiplantae > Streptophyta > Magnoliopsida > Asparagales > Amaryllidaceae > Allium > Allium sativum. The sequence goes on from CM060924.1 coordinate 102,118,369, forward strand.
TACATGGAATGTTTTGTGATGTTATAGGAAGGTTAGAATGGTCGAAAACGTCATCGTTTGGCGAAAATAGCTTGCTGGAAAAAGTCGAAGATTTTCAGGTCCGATTAGGAGGAAGACCCGATCCGAACTGGTTAGGAGGGAGACCCAAAACGATCTGGATAAGAGAAAGAGACCCGAACCGATCCGGGTAGGAGAAAGAGACCCGAACCGATCCGGATAGGAGAAAGAGACTTGAACCGATCCGGATAGGAGAAAGAGACCCGAACCGATTTGAATAAGAGAAAGAAACCCGAACCGATCTGAATAGAAGAAAGAAACCCGAACCGAACTGGATAGGAGGAGGAAACCCGAACCGAACCAGATAGGAGAAGGAGACCTGAACCGAACCGGATAGGGGAAGGAGAGAAGGAGACCCGAATCGAACCAGATAGTAGAAGGAGACCCGAACCGAACCGGAAAGGAGGAGGAGACCCGAACCGGACCCGGTAGAAAGAGGAGACCCGAACCGAACACCAATTCAACCAAAACCCGAGATGCAAAGGAATTCCAAGTGGTAATTATCACTCGGGATTCATATGGGAACCAACGAGTTGACTTCTAGAGTTGGGTTTTGCTGCGAGACGTGTGGAAAGGGGTTATCGATATCTATAACTTTGGTTCACCGTTGAAGAGAGGGGGCATGTAGACGAACCAGATCCAGGAATGTGTGCACTGGTTAGCCCTTAACCTATAGCCAGGGATGTGTGGACTAGGTATGGTTATTGACTATAGACCAGAGAAGTATGGTCATAGCAATAGTTGTACATAGTTGTTGTCATAGGCTCAATAGATTTGGTGATCAAAGCGGTGGATATCGTATGCTTTACGCACTGGGTGAGAGACGTGAGGATGATTGCTATGTTTGATGTTTGCTATCACCATGAAACGCACACTCCCATTTTACACTTTATGTTAGTGTTACCTTAGAGTATTGTACATCTTGTTGCGCTAACTCTTTGGTTGTAGGTCCAGGTTCAGGTATGATTATTTATACCTGTTATTGCTTTATTTTGCTGCTATCGCTCATACCAGACCTTTGTCTGACATAGATTTTTATGTCTCTTCTTATTACTCTAGATGCTCCTAAACGAGCAGACTAGAGGCAGGCTAGGTGGTGATGCGCGAGTAACTGTCCGGAGACAAGCATGAGGCTTCCACGTACTATATACATATATTCTCCCTGTGTTGTTGATGGCCACTGCTTTGGGCATTAGTAGTGCACCTTCTCTTTTTAGAGACAGTATTTTGAAGTTGTAATAATGATTTGGATCATAAGATGTATTTTAGGTTCTGCTACTCTGATGGTTATGGTTTAGTTTCAGCTTATGCATTGTCTTGCCCGTTTTATGTCAAGTTATGTTACTATTATATTTTATTCCAAGCGCTACGAGATATACTACAGGTTCTTGGTGGTTCATCGTTTCAAAACCCCTTTTCTTTTGACGACCGTCCTATGCTAGTCGGGCATTAGAAGCGCATTTCAAGGGAAATGTCGGTTGGTGCAGGGAGGGCCGTTACACTTGGTATCAGAGCCTAGGTTACGTAGTTAACCTAGGGGAAGACATCAGGGAGAGATAGTATACGTATTTGAGAGTACGTATTTGTGATAGCTTGGTTTTCAAAAACTATATATATACTATTAGTATATCTAAGGAAGAAGTCGCACTGCACTGGCACCACTAAGGAGATGGTTAATCATTTTCTCTTTACAGATTGGACAATGAGTCGAAATACGAGGAGTACGGGTTCAAGGGCCAATGATAGGAATGTCCCTGATATGAGGACAATGTTTACTACCTTCATGCGAGAGATGCTTAGGGATGTTTAGGGAGCAGTTCCTAATGCTGCTAATGGTGTGCAGTAGCGCAGGTGCCTAGAGCCGATTTCTCCAAGCTCTGCAAGGATTATACTTGTCTTGGTGGGAAGCCATTCCATGGAACGGAGTCAGCTACGGAGGTTCAGAATTGGCTTGATAGTTGTGAGCGCATCTTCGATGATTTGGGGATCGATGATGCGATGCAGAGAAAGTTAGCATCGCGTCAACTTCAAGGACGAGCAATGAATTGGTGGAATGTAATTAAATCGGATACTCCTGAAGATCAATACTTGGAATCAGTTTAAGACCCGTTTCAGTGACAAGTTTATTCCAATTGCTCAGAAATCAAAATTGTTCAGTAAGTTTTTGGAACTTAAGCAGAATGGTAGGGTAGTCTCGGAATATATTTTGAGTTCAATACTTTATCGAAATATGGATTATCTCTTATCAATACTGCCGAGAAGAAGAACAAAAGGTTCATAATTGGCCTAGATGTGTATTTGGGGGAAAAACACATGAACCATATCGATGAGACTTTCGAATCTATTGTGGGAAAAGCATTGAGATCTGAGAGCCTTTACCCTAAGTCGAAGACCGAGGTTGCTGTTACAACTACAGAGGAGCCAAAGCCGCAGGCAAGCGGTGGAGGAAAGAATAATTCCCATATTAAGAGGAAGCGGAATCAGACCAAAGATAGTCAGAAAAAGAAGAATAAGAAAGATATCTAGTGCTTTAGCTGTGGCAAGAAGGGCCACTATGCCAGCAATTGTCGAGCAAAACCTGGGAAAAGAAGCGCTTCACCTGTGGCCAAGTGGGACATTTTAAGAATGAATGTCCACAACCCCCTAAGGAGAAGAAAATGGTGAAAGCATATGCTATCAATGCTATTCCTTCTTCGTCGAATGCCGCAACTACGACGCAGAAGGGAAAACGTGTCGTTATTCAAGGTATGCTTTCTATTTATGATGTTCCTATTCGAGTGTTGTTTGATACCGGGGCTTCCTATTCTTTCATATCTACTGACCTGGTAGATAGGTTGGAATTGGAACCTGAGATTGTCGATATAGACCTTTAGTTGTGACGAACCCGATTGGTGGTTCGACTAACCTTTGCATGATTTGCCGTAATTTGGTCTTATCGAGTCATGGATGTATGTTTTCTTGTGATTGCTTTGTTTTGGGATTTACTGGGTTTGGCATTATTTTGGGAGTCGTTGGCTCCAAAGATATGGGGTGGTGGTAGACTGTGAGGGGTCTTCGGTGACCATTAGAGCGGACGATGGGCGGAGGGTGGTATTGGGTTGCCTGGCTAATGATGAGGTGATGGATAGTTTCCTACGCTCCCTCGACATCCCGCAGGATGAGTTATCAGATGTTCCTATTGCTGGCAAGTATCTGGACGTCTTTGAGGGAGTGACCGGGCTTCCACCACACCGAGAGATCGAGTTTCGGATTAATTTATTAAAATATGCTAGACCTACAGTGTCGCCACTTCGTCGTATGGCGCCAAGGGAGCAGTGAGAGCTCGAGGTGCAAGTGGGTGATCTTTTGAAGAAGGGATTTATCCAAAGGAATGTTTCAGAGTGGGGAGCACCATTGTATTTGCCACTAAGGCAGATGGTTCCCTTCGCTTATGCGTAGACTACCGTGAGCTGAAGAAGGTGACTAGGAAGAATAAGTATCCTCTTCCTTGTAGATGATTTGTTTGATCAATTAAATGGAGAAAGACTGTTCTCCCAATTGGATCTCGCGATAGGTTTTCATCGGCTCCGAGTAGCAGTTGAGAGTAGCAGTTGAGAGTATACCTAAAACGACATTTAGGACGCCGTCTGGATTCTATGAGTGGTTTGTCATGCCATTCAGGTTAACCAATGCACACGCATATTTTGTGGATCTTATGAATAGGGTTTTCATAGATCAATTAAATAAGTTTGTTCTTGTGTTCGTGGACGATATCTTGGTTTACTCGAGGACAGAGGAAGAACACAAGGAATATTTGAGGATAGTGATGGAGGTGTTGAGGAAACACCAATTGAAAGAAAAATTTTATAAGTATCACTTCTGGAGGAGGGAAGTGAGATTCTTGGGCCATGTTGTTTCAGAGAATGGTATTTCTGTGGATCCTGCAAAGGTGGCTACAGTACAAGATTGGTCTACGCCCAAGAATGCAACGGACATGAGAAGTTTCATGGGGTTAGTTGGATACTATCGTAAGTTTATCCAAGACTTCTCCAAGATAGCAGTACTATTAACTCAATTGACAAAGAAGAATCAAGCTTTCGTTTGGGACGAAAGGTGTGATAATGCATTTAAGAGCCTAAAGGAAAAGTTAACATGCGCACCAGTGTTAGTTATTCCTAAAGTGAACGAAGAAATGACGGTATACACGGATGCCTGTGGTACCGGAATAGGTGTTGTACTGATGCAAGGAGGTAGGGTTGTAGCTTATGCTAGTCGGCAACTAAAACAGCATGAGAAAAGATATACTACCCATGACTTGGCATTGGCAGCGATCATGTTCGTGTTAAAGATGTGGAGATACTATCTCTTGGGAGATAGATTCGAGTTGTTTACTGATCATAAGTCATTAAAGTATCTTTTCTCTCAGAAGGATTTAAATCTTCGTCAACAAAGATGGTTAGAGTTCTTGGCTTCATATGATTTCAATATCGCGTACACACCCAGGAAGGGCAATGCGGTAGCTGAAGCATTGAGTAGGAGACACGCCAGTTTGGGGGCTATGTTTCTGGAATGGAAGTAACTGGAGTATATCGCAGGATATACTTTTAGGCCTAAGTGCGAATTGGATCCAGAGATGTTAGCAAGTTTGATGATCAGACCCACCTTGATTGAGTGGATCGGTTCCAGCCAAAGGGACGACCCTAACCTATTGGAAATCATCTCCACGGTAGACATGGGTATCGACGATGAGAAGATGAACAAGTATCGACTTGATAGAGAAGGATGGCTTCGAAAGAATGAGAGGTGTTGATCCCAAAAGTGGAATCAACGCCAAAGGTACTAAAAGTACTTTACAAAGTGTTAGAAATAAGAGAAGTGGAGCCACAAAATCGTAAAAATGCAAGTAAAGGACACAATGTTTTATAATGGTTCGATCAAACTTGATCTACATCCACTTTATAGAATGATTCCATTATCACATTTAGAGTTACAAGGCAAGTATATCCTCTCATTACATTCATCATTAATTTCTCTACTTTTCTCTCTTGATCTATTAGAAATTGTTAGGAGGAATCGATGATATCCTTCAAATGGTAGGACAAATCTAGACTTTCTCGTGAGCTTTAGTGAATTTCCATGACTTCATAATGGATTTGGAATTAGATCCTCAATTAGAGATGGTTGGAGATGATCAAATCACCTAGAAAAGGTTGAGAATTAAGTTGGGCAGCCCTTCGGGGTCATGAAAATCCTTCTCCATTAAAGTGGAGTTGAACCCCTATTTATAGGAGTGAGGAATGGCTGAAATATAGCCTTCAGGATTTAGATCAATCTATTGGGTATTTACGTAAATGCCACTGCCAGTTGCTGCCAGCTAATTGCAAGTTTTCATGTACTTGACCAATCCAAATTGGTCCTAGCCGATCCAGTTCCTACCCGATCGATCCAAATGCTATTTTGTTTTAACCTAGCCGATCTGCCTCGTCTTGGAGTGTACCGACCCGATGCATCAGATCAGGTAGACCCGTTGCCTTCAAACCAGACCGACCCAATGTTTCACAACCATACCGATCTGATGCATCTGAACTAGGCCGACCCGATGCATCTGAACTAGGCTGACCCGATCCGTTCTGAAGGAAATGGACTGCTCCAATGCTTTAAAAAAATAGGCCGACCTGCTATTGTGTAAACATGATCGATCTGAATGTTTTGTAATCGATCCATCATTTAACTTCTAATTTTTAGTGGGTTAATTGGAGGTTGGTTGTACCCAACATAAATGGATTAAGAGATGAAGTGCTCGGAGAGTGTCATCACTCGAAACTGACTATACATCCTGGTGGTAACAAGATGTATCGAGACATGAAGCAGACCTACTACTGGGAAGGGATGAAGAGAGACGTTGGGAAGTTCGTATCCAAGTGAATGAATTGCTAGTTAGTTAAAGCCGAGGAAAAGAAGCCTAGTGGTTTGTTACAATTGCTGGATATTCCCGAATGGAAATGGGAACAAGTCTCAATGGATTTCATTGATGGTTTACCAAGGACTGGATCGGGTCATGATAGTATTTGGTTGATTGTGGATCAATTGACCAAAAGTGCAAGGTTTCTATCGGTCAAGTCGAATAGAAGGGAAACTAAGTTAGCAGAACTGTATATGAAGTGGGTAGTTGTAACACCCCGCCTCCGCTAGGGTCACTCACAAAGGGAATGCACTAGGTTTGGTGAAGCATTATCGAGGTAATCATGCACAGAAATATTACAAGACAGAACACATATAAAACAGCGGAAGTAAAACAAATTTCATTACCTTATAAAATAAGGTCTAAAGCCTTTTACATCAGAATACATCAAAACCTGTCTTGCAATAGTAAAGAAGCATCGATAATGCTTCACCAAACCTAGTGCATTCCCTTTGTGAGTGACCCTAGCGGAGGTGGGGTGTTACAGTAGTGATATTTCATGGAGTACCTAGAGGTATTGTGAGTGACCGAGACCCGTTATTTACAGTGGGTTTTGGACGAGCTTACAAGAGGCTGTAGGATCAGAATTACATCTCAGTGCCGCGCACCATCCTCAAACCGACGGTCAAACAGAGAGAATGAATCACGTATTAGAGGATCTCTTCAGAGCTTGTATACTGGATTTTGGGGGGTCATGGGATGACCATTTGCATTTAGTTGAGTTCACATATAATAATAATTATCAGTCCAGTACTGGTATGGCTCCATTTGAAGCTTTGTACAGAAGACCGTGCAACTCACCATCATGTTTGTTGGAAACCGGTGAGAAATTTGTGCTTGGGCTAGATGTAATAAGAGAAACTTCAGATCAGATCAAGGTTATTCAACAGCGAATGAAGGCTGCCCAATATACACAGAAGAGTTGATGATAAAAGGTGAAGAGAATTGAAATTCTCCGTTGGTGACCTGGTATTCGTCAAGATCTTTCCATTAAAGAGTTTGATTCGTTTTACCAGGAGAGGCAAGTTGGCACCAAGGTTTGTTGGTCCATTTCCAGTTCTCGAGCAAGTTGGGAATTTAGCGTATAAAGTTGGATTACCAGACAAGATGGCGGGAGTGCACGGTGTATTTCATGTTTCCTAGTTAAGGAAGTTCGTGCACAATTCTGATATGACTATTTCACTAGATCAGTTGCATTGATATCAAGGTGGAATCTGACACTTTAGGAGACATAGAACGATTTGTATTGTCGGACATGATATGTAGCAACTTCGAAGGAAGATGGTGAAATTGGTTAAGACCCAGTGGGGCGATAATGAGAATGACTATACTTGGGAAATCGAGGAAAGCATAAGGAAGTCATATCCAGAACTCTTTGCCTGGTAAGGTTTTAATCACGATATAGTTATTCCCTTGTTAGTAAACTACATGCTAGGATAGGCTTGTTGAGTTGTTATGTATGTTTGATTGTTTGTAAATTGTTGATAGGCATGCGGGCCACCTTTGTATGCTTTGGTTAAGTAATTTTAGAGACAAAATTTCTTAAGGGGGAGAGTGTATATGCATCGAAGGATTATAGAATATTTATTTCATTCACATATGAAGTCGTATGGTCGTGTGACTTTGGGAAACGACTATTGGGGTCATTTCCCATGTTCACGATTTTTGCCGAATTTTAAATGACCGTTTTTGTCCCTTAGCGAATCTTGTTTCGCCTGTAACATTTGATTGGTAAGGAGTTTTGATTTGAAACCACTTCCATTACATTCGGATGATGGTTTAGCTTTTCGTAGAGTGGTCACATTAATCAAACAGACTTACCGTTTGGGAGAAATGGCTGAAATAAGGTTTAAAGATGGAAAAATAGCTTAACCGGGATTAATTAGGTTATTAGTAATTATGCCCATAACCCATTTCGGGATTAGGGTTATGGGAGGGCTGAAAAGAGTTAGAGGATGATTCATTTTTATTTTTCCAGCTGCTACTTACCTTCCTCTAACCCTAGTAATGGCCTCCACCTTCTAAATTCATCCCTAATTACTTCCTAATCAATATTAAGTAAATCTACATCAAATTAAGGCAGATTAGCATCAAAATCGAAATAGAGATACTGGAACATAGAGGAATTCAACCCAAATCAGTGGAGTTTTCAGATCTATATGTTATTTGTGGCTAAGGTGAGTGATTTGCACTTTTATTCACTAATTACGGCTAATTAGAAGTGACTAGTGATAATTAGCGAAATTATGCATCATAAAAATCGGGAAAAATATGTGAAAATTTTAAAATATTATTTTATATCACTGGTAAAAATTGAGGTTAATTTGGATTAAGTTTGCTAATCCTATTGTTAAAACATGGTTAAGGGGATTAAGGGGAAAATCATGCTTTTTGGGTATGTTTGATTTAAAATATTTCATTTAAATGATGTCTTAATGTTTTTGATTGATTCTATATGTTGTTACTACTGTTTGGAATGTTTTGTAATGTCATAGGAAGGTTAGAATGGTCGAAAATGCCGTCGGTTGGCGAAAATAGCTTGCTGGAAAAAGTCGTAGATTTTCAGGTCCGGTTAAGAGGAAGACCCGATCTGAACCGGTTAGGAGGGAGACCCCAACCTATCCGGATAGGAGAAAGAGAACTGAATCGATCCGGATAGGAGAAAGAGTCCCGAACCGATCCTGATAAAAGAAAGAGACCCGAACCGATTCGGATAGGAGAAAGGGACCCGAACCGATCCGGATAGGAGAAAGAGACCCGAACCGATCCGGATAGGAGAAAGAGACCCGAACCGAACCGATAGGAGAAAGAGATCCGAACCGGATAGGAGAAGGAGACCCGAACTGAACCGGATAGGGGAAGGAGAGAAGGAGATCCGAACCGAACCAGATAGGAGAAGGAGATCCGAACTGAACCAGATAGGGGAAGGAGAGAAGGAGACCCGAACCAAACCGGATAGGAGAAGGAGACCCGAACCGAACCGGAAGGGAGAAGGAGACCCGAACCGAACCGGATAGAAGGAGGCGACCCGAACCGAACACCAATTCAACCAAAACCCGAGATGCAAAGGAAGTCCAAGTGGGAAGTTATCACTCATGATCCAGATGGGAACCAATGAGTTAACTTCTAGAGTTGGGCTTTGTTGCGGGACATGTGCAAAGGGGTTATCGATATCTATAACTTTGGTTCACCATTGAAGAAAGGGGGCATTTAGACGAACCAGAGCCAGGGAAATGTTGACTGGTTGGCCCTTAACCTAGAGCCAGGGATGTGTGGACTAGGTAGGGTTATTGACTATAGACCAGGGAAGTATGGTCATAGAAATAGTTGTACGAAGTTGCCGTCATGGCCCCAATAGATTTGGTGATCAAAGCGGTGGATATCGTATGCTTTAGGCACTGAGTGAGAGATGTGAGGATATCACCGTGACACGCACACTCCCATTTTAAACTTCATGTTGGTGTTACCTTAGAGTATTGTACATCTTGTTGCGCTAACTCTTTGGTTGCAGGTCCAGGTTCAGGTATGATTATTTATACCTGTTATTGCTTTATTTTGCTACTATCGCTCATACTAGACTTTTGTCTGACCCAAAGCTTTATGTCTCTTCTTATTACGCTAAGTGTTCCTAAACGAGCAGACTAGATGCAGATTATGTGGTGATGCACGAGTAGCTGTCTGGAGACGAGCAAGAGGCTTCCACGTACTATATACATATATTCTCCCTGTGTTGTTGATGGTCACTACTTTGGGTATTAGTAGTGCACCTTCTTTATTTCTTTTTAGAGACAGTATTTTGAAGTTATAATAATGATTTGGATCATAAGCTGTTTTTGGATTCCACTACTCTGATGGTTATGGTTTAGTTTCAGCTTATGCACTGTCTCGCCTGTTTTATGTCAAGTTATGTTACTATTATATTTTATTCCATGCGCTGTGAGATATACTATAGGTTCTTGGTGGTTCATCGTTTCAAAACCCCTTATCTTTTGACGACCATCCCATGCTAGTCGGGCATTGGCAGCGCATTTCAAGGGAAATGTCAGCTGGTGCGGGGCAGGCCGTCACACGCAAACTCTCGATCGTTGCATCGGCACTCCGGGCTCGGGAGCCGATGCTGCCAACTAAACCTCGAGCCAACATCGAAGATAAACGCTACTGGAACCGATCAACACCCCTAGCATGGGAGCTGGCATCGCAACTCGACTCCTCGGCCCGCGATGCGACCGAGTATAAATAACCTCTAACTCGAATCTCGGCCCAGCACCAAAACCGAGGATAAGTCATTCCGCTCTCAAGTCCCAGGACTTGGGGGAAGCCCATCAGGAAACCTAACACGAGACTAACTGCTCTCACGGCTTCATCCGACCCCTCGGGTCAGGATCCGAGCGTCTTTCGAATCTCAGCGCAGCACCTAGACCGAGTTTAAATCGTTTCCGCTTCTAAGCCCTAGGGCTTAGGGGAAGACCATTGGCCACGATCTGACCCTACGAGCCGACGATCCGAGCATACTCAGGTGAATAAATGATGCATACGCTCTTAACATGAATGAATGATGGAAGAGCCAAACATCGGACGAATCGCAACATCTAATGCCTTCAATCTACTTGGGACAAACTCCGGGTAGCCTAAGGCATAAGGTGACTGGCCTGGTTCATGGTGTTCCGTTGGATTCCTAAGCTGAGGGAGACCCCCCACGAACGCTACAATGCTCGATCTCCACACAAATTGAAATGACCCAAAGCGAGATCACTGATCACATTTCTGTTAGTGTAACAATAAGTATGCTTGTGCATGTACAAGACACTGGAAAACATAAGAAGATAATTCGAACACTTAACATGAAATGCGATTTTTAATAATTAATATTTCATTTCACACACTAAACAAACTACTTGTCTAACATCTTTCTTTTACAATGGCTGGGTGTGCATGAGAACCACACCATGCCTTTAAAAACCAAAAGTAAGGGTCGTACTCGCGTATACTATCGGCCTAAACAACCCACAATAATGGTAACATCTATTACAGTTACTAATGTTGCTCATGCTTCTTCTTCTTGTGCTTCTTCTTTGCAGATTCGACATTAGACGGCTCTCCTATGGTAGGCCTCTTCTTCCCAGATCCACTCCCGCTTCATCCTCCTCTACCCTTTGGAGGAGTTACCGACTCATGAGAGATCGAGAGACGCCTCCCGCAATCACCCTCACCGCTTGAAATCACCATGATCTCGATAGGGATAGTGTATTGCAATAACCTGGGGGCATTCTCAGTAGCAAGGGCCACTATGGCATTACCCTTTCCCGGGACATCCTTAGCCTCCAGCTCGGCTTTCTCCTTGGCCTCTCTGGCAGCTTTCCAGTTGGCTAGCTTCTTAGATTTGAGCTTCACGGCCACATCATCCTTAAGCTTCTTAAGAGTGTCAGTGGCTCTCTTCTCACCATCCTTCCTCCTAGCCTCTGCAGCCGCTCTCTCCTTCTCAGCATCGTCGACAATCTTTTTCTTCCGAGCCTCCTTGGTAACCCTTGCCTGCTCTGCCTCAGCGTCATCCTTCCTCTTCTCAACTATGGCAGTGGATCTCTCCTTAGCATCCTGCCTGGACTTTGTCTGAGCTTACTGCCTGCTTTTCTCTTCCTTCTCTTCGCACTTAGCCTCCATCCGAACTTTTAGGGTATCCACCAGGGCCTGCATTGAAGGCACGTCGGCATCCACTGGGCCCATCGCACGAGCTCTTTGGTCATTAACCACCTCTCTTTCCTCTATAAGGCCCTCATAAATACTGGACCCTAGTCTGACATCTGAAAAAGTGTCCAACTGACTGCCTCCTTCTCCAAACTGCATCCCTTACGATCCTAGCCCAGATTATGTTGTTTGAGGGAGCACGGGGGGAAAGCCCGGTGTCGTGGTAGTTCTAGGAAGGGCTGCACAGTAAAAACACAACCTTTTAGTCCACAAATTTGGTAATCACATCATCTTCAAGAATTCACGGTAAAGAAAATTTACCTCTGATCAGGGATGGTAGGGGTATAATAGGGAGTGTGCTTGTTGTAGCAGAAAAAGAAAATGCAGTTTCTCCCAGACCCGGATACTTGGGATCATACTCAGTCGAGTCCCGAGCCAAAACCTTGGGGTCACTAGAGGTTGCAGGTTCGGGAACCAATGGTCGATAAGAGCTTTCCTCTGCAAATGTCTTTGTTACCACTACACTCTCAATAGGAATGAACTTCCCTTTTTTCACAGCAAGCCTCGCCAGTCTCTCATTTTCAGCATCCTCCTGCAGCAACTTCCTCCCTTCCTCTAGCTTCTCACGCTCCTCATCAATCAAGAGATCAGTCATCAATTGACGCTCATCTAAAGTTCTCATGTCCACCTGACGTAAATAAGCCTCATACGACAATAGTCTCTCCCATGTTTGGGCCAGCACTCGAGAGTAATCCTCAACCCACGAGAGTCCACGGAACTTTATAACCTTAACATACATGTTACGGACATGTTCCACCAAGGAGGTCTCCACTCGAAATTTGGTATCCTTGAGCTCTTCTCTATACTGTTCCACCTCCGTCAGGTGCTTGTCCTTTAATCCCTCTGCCGAGCTCAACACATATATGTTGCTAGCCTCGGCATCCTCCCTTTCCTTCCTCATCGCCTCAAGCGCGTTCTCAACTCAACAACCTTCGCGTTCTCAGCCCTCATCCTCTCGTTCTCCACCCTCAGAGCATCACTGTCATTCTAAAGTTGGGTTACTCATTCATGGTCCTTTTCCAGCACAGCGTGCACTTTCTCCAGGTCGGCCTTGTCTCTTCTTAAGGCCGTGTTTTCAGTAGGTTGAGAGGCCACAGTATCCTTGAAAGTTGAGCTAGCACGCGCTACCTCCTTTTTTAGCAACTCATACCTGTGCTTCATCTCCGCTATAACAGCAATACTAAGAATTAGCAATCAAAGATGTAAAGACAAACGAAGAAATGTTTACGACACAAGGAGCAGACCTACCTATTTCCTTCTCCAAGTTATCGACGGTGGTCCGCTCAACATCGATAGTCAGCCTCTAATTCAGGAGCTCCAAGTTTTTCATCCTAATCAGCTCCGAGAGATGGAAGGAATACCTAAGAAGCTCATCTGCCTGGTGATATACAGCCCTTACATGCATCCATATCTCTTCAGACTCCCTAACAAGAGGAAGACTGAGATCAGGGAGGAATACCAGCTCATCAAAATAATGCTGTGGGAAATTCTGCTTCAGTAACACCTTCCTTTCATCCATAGAAAGCTCTCGCCTCTTGAGATCCTACTAGAACTTGATTCCTCGTTGAAGTCGTTCCCTTCTGCCTCGAATGGCTAAGCGACGACTCCTCCCCCTTAGTAACTTGGACGAGAGCCAAAGGTGTTGTGTGAAGGAGTCGTCGATGACGAATGCCTCGAGTCCTGTGACACCCCATGTCCGTTAATGTCACTCTTTATCATAATGCATTAAGTTTCGTGAAGCATTATAGGTAACAAGAAATAGAAACATTACAAGATAGATATAAAATAACAGCGGAATTAAAATTTTATTTAATAGAAAAACTTCGTGGTTCGAACCCAACTAAATAATAAGTCTGGAATACTGAAAACATAAAACTTCTCCTTGTACAAAAACCATCATCAGAGTACAAGAATACATAAAAAGCGCATAATACCCAAAATGTAGCCATAATAGAGGATATACGAAATCAATCAATATATCTAAGCAGTTCCAAGCAGAAAAGTAGAATCCTGATCAAGCTTGAGTATTCCTACCTTGAGAACCTGCGGGAGGGGACGAAAGAGAAAGAAGAGGAAACAAAATAGGTCAGATATAAAGTCCGGTGAGTCCAGTTACTTTTAACATATAAATAAGTAAAAGCATCAAGACAGGCATATAAGGTGGAGAGAGATAACAGTGTTAAAAGGTAGGTATAACAAGGTAAACATGATAAACATAACAGAACATGCGTTGTGCTTCTCTAATACTTTTCTTTGCACCAATACTAGTATAACAAGAACAAGATGATCCTAACAAGTACAAGAAGGTAGACTTAGGTGCACTTCGAAAGAGAGGTTTTACCCCCATACAATAACAAGTAGCCCAACAGAACTGATAGGTGTTAACCCCAATGACAAGAACGGGCTCCTAAATAAGCAAGACTAGATGTACCCCAATTACTACCCCCAATCGATCAGCTCCCTAGCTCGTAGATACCCTGTGCTGGCCCCAAAGTAGGATGTATCACTTCATAAAGTGGCAACCCTTTGTTTACAAGATGTGCACAAACCATATCTGCAGGTGTCACGACGTCTTAATCTCCCTGGACCAGACCCATGCACGCACATGACCCCATCGGAATGCACCGCCCACACCGTCCCTCAAGTCACCTCTTATAATCAGCTCAGTAAGCGTGCCCAGACCCCGACCTAGTTCGGGGTTCTTCGTTTGATACCAAGATGGGTTACTAACTGAAACAGGTCCCACACCAGATGATACAAGCTTCCCCTAGGCTTGCATCCCCACTACTAGAATTTCAACAGGTTATGCCTACCAATTTAACAAGATTACATAACTCACATGTTAAGTTTTTGGGCCTATATATATAAATATTACCCACCGCCACAAGATTTACTTAACCCTCCCACTGATTCAAAAAGTTTACTTTAACCCCTACTCAAGTCTGTCACTTGTGGATGTTGGTTGGGTCCGGGCAGACTTCTTCCACAAGTCGGACTTAAACTCGTGTCTTAGCACCATTACACGTATGTTTATGCACTTAGACCCCTCACCACTAGTGGATGCTGGATATGTCGGGCGGTTCCAGGCAGACATCTACCACAAGTGTAATCTAACCTCGTGTCTAAGCGTGGTTACAGTTTATAATTAATGTAAATCTAGGCATTTCATTATTAACCAATTAGCATGTTTATTATTCCCTTAATCCCCGTTCAATCTACGATACAAGTTAAGCCCCAGATTAAGGTTTTATATCAAGATATAGATTATGCCCCCAAATCCCAAGTTTTGGTTCAAGGTACAAATTATACCCGAAATTCCCAATCATGTTTCAACATGAATTATGTGCCAAAATTTATAATTCCCAATCGTTCCTAATTTTGTGCACTCGCATATTTTAGCTATATGCATAGGCTCGAAGGTAGCCTGGCTATAAAACCAAAAAGGGAAAGAGAGAGAGAAAAGAACAAGAATAGGCATAGTAAATAAACAGGCATAAGATGACATAATTATGCAAAATAACATAATAGGAATAAGGAGATATGTAGGACAAACTAACATTATAGGCATAAGGTGATATGATTAGACAAACTAAAAATAGGGATATCATAAACAGGTATACTGAGATCTAGGCAGTGAATTAGGTATACAAATAATGAAAGATCTATTATGATTCAGATTACTAATAGGCATAGGCTTAGATCCAAACTTATAGGCATGTCAAGATTACATTTTATGTGTTTATATTTAAAAATAACATAGACTCACTGATCGACGCTAGTCTATGAATTAGAAAAGCGCGACATTTGTAATAAATTCTGCAAGCATACAGGTGTGTAGCATACAGGTCGAACACAGGGAGGAAAGTTAAATTTTATTATTTATATGTTTTGTGGGCGTGTTAGACGAACTTTGGAGGTTGATTTTGAAAATAAAACAAAATTAAAACTGTAATTTGATTCAGAACAGATCTAACTGAACCGACGATCAAATCACAATTTCAATGGAAAGCAAATGAAACTATGAATTAGATTTGAATCTAATCAAACCCAATTTGACCTAAGAAAATAATAAAAAGCAGAAATTGAAATTGCAGAAATTGAAATAACAAACAAGAATTAAAATTAGGATTTCCGCTGAATCTAATCAGACGGTAAATCACTAATGCAAATAAGTGCAAAATACAAATAGTGTTCTACCGAATCTAATCGTGTAGACAACACTAGTTGCTAAGAAAACAAAAAAAATGCAGAAAATAAAAGAGAAAGAAGAACTTTTATTAGAACAATGGAATAAGAGATGAGATAGGATAGGATGGTGGCTACAATGCCATTACAAGGGTATATATAGGGTAGATAGCCAAACCCTAACCCTAACCCTAATGGTAAATGGGCCTGGTCATTACACCACTAATTAGTTTACAATGAGAAACATAAATGGGCCTTAGATAAATAAAGCAAATTTGGGCCTTTTCTCTTTTTCCTCTTGCTTCCTTGATATTTCTTCATTGATTTGTGATGTGCAAAGCCTTTTTATCACTCCTTTTCCTGTCCAATAGCAACTAGATGTGATATCTTCATCTACAATTCTTCAAAATGTAAATATATATCAAATTGAACTCTATTTCTCTACATTTCTGGTTGCATGCGGGCTGGGTTGGAATATCTAAAAATAACAAAACAATACCCAAGTAATATTTATTTATATACAAAAGATAAGAAATAAGAGCATAAAATAAACACATTTCTATGTCAATCAAATACCCCCACACTTATCTTTTACTCGTCCTCGAGTAAAACAAGAAATTAAAAACTAACTAGATAGGTCACACTTTCGTAGGAAACACGATTGCATTGAGCGTATGCAACAAGCCGTTAAACCTCTAGGTGTCCCTAGTAGGACGAGTGGTGTCTCGTGAGGGTTTTCAGCGGATACTACCCACAAAATCCAAATGCAGTATGCTATGATTCTAATGAAACTACATGGATGCAATGGACATATGCAAAAATAAAAACGAAAAATGACAACACGACTTATTTCAGGAAGGTGGTATAACAAATTAAGTTAATAATTTCTAACCAGTTGATTTTATTTTAGATACCTCGACTTTTCACAAATTTTCAATATAAATCAAGTTTTCAAATGTTAAATTCCAGTTTGGCCAGTTAGTTCGGTCGATAACATAGTGCAGCCATGAAATAAATTCTTAGTTTGCTTGGCACAGTTTGTAAAGTGGTATTCTAATTTTCTCATGTATGGCTAGTCAAATCAATAAGGTCAAGAAGTGTTTGGGTATCATCGCTTATTCTTTATTCTATAAAATTTTAAGATTTATGATTAAGTACATACACCTAAAAAGACCAAGGTTTACCACCCATGCACTGCCTCGCGGACTAACGGAGAGTGGGTAAAGAGCTTGGCGGATTGTGCAGGCCGACTTTGACTTTGTCAACAACGTGTCGGTAATCCTTAGGTGTCCAATCCCATAAAATGAGACCAAGATATTCCAACTTTGACTTTGTCAACAACGTGTCGGATAGAGCTTGGCGGGTTTGCACACCAACGCTCGATATACAAGCAATGTTGGATACCCTTGGAATACTATTATTATTGAATTTATAAGCACAAAAAGAGAGTTACGCGAATTCAACTTAACACAACTTAGTTTTAAAGATTTGAAAAGCCAATATAAGTATTTTAAGTCCTCCACTTATTTAAACAAAGTCTACAATATAGAATAGATTTCATGGCCATCACCTAAGAATCTCCCTATGTACCGGTTACACTATTATCCCTCAAAATTAAACTTTTCATTATATTTCCTATTCGATCTAAGTGAGAGAGAAAAATACTATCAACTAGCTAACAATTGTAAACTTATTTTGTTGTATCAATTGAAAATGAGTCGTATTTTCCAAAAAAAAATGGTGGTATGTTACTACGATCTAAAATGCATGAGGGTCCTATTTAAATGATGAAAATAAAAGAAATAAAAACAAAGAAAAATGAAAATGGATGAAATGCAGACTCCCCCCACACTTGAACTAAACAGTGTCCACACTGTAACGTTTCCTAAATTTGAAAGATCATACCCAAAGATGGATTAAATGTAAAATGACTTGTAACATGAAATGCAATCTAACTATATGTAAAAATGGATCATATGTACAATGATATATGTGTTTGCGATGTATGCGATGCAAAGAGTTCCACCAACTTTTCCCCCCACACTTGGTTCTAGCCCGATGAATACCATTCCCATTATGTCTAGGCATATTTTCTAATAAGTGCAGGTTTTTGAAAATCATCTCATCTTTATACCTCGATTTGTAGTCCAGGAGATAAATATCTAGGGTCGTCCTAACCTGAAATTTTTCAACCAAGCCAGCATTCCAAAAGTAATTCATGTATTCAACAAATTTGTCAGTGTAATTTCTCAAAAATTTGTGATCGTATATAAATTCAGTGAAAGTTGAAATCTGACTGTTGTTCAAGACTATGTGATCGCCTTTCTTGATTGGCAACGTATTATCGACACCGACAATTTCACGTTCATTCGAATATTCAAAATCAAAATTTTCAAACTTCGATTGGTGGCTTGATTCTGTTTCATCCTTGTCAATTAAAAGTTTTAGTTCATCTACGAAAAGTTCTTCGGAAGCTAACGTGGACACGTCAATTGAAGTATGAGAAACTTCCTGAAATGGTAAATGTGGCGTGTCATCAACAATGGTTTCTACCTTGTCGATCTGTCCTATTCCGGGTTCTTGGTCCTTCGGAGGAGAAGGTGTCGACATAGGAAGTGGAAGAAGTAAAGTTATAGAAGAAGGTTTGTTAGGATTGCCCACAGTCAAAGAAGAGATAGTGTCGGGGTTGCCGACATCAGAAAAAGAGATGTTGGGATTGCCAACATGAAAAGAAGGTGGGGATTTGGAAGGTTCAGACGAATTGGCCTCGGTTGCCATTGGAAGAGCGTCAAGATTTTCGATTGGGGTCAGAATCAAATGATTGTCGGGATTGGAGTCAGAATTAAGGCTTTCATCCTCACATAAACCAAAGAATTCATGTTCATTAAAGTTCTTTTCCAAATTTGAATTGAAAAATTCCACATTTTCGTTTTGTTCAATTTCTAGAATTTCAAGTTTCTCACAGTCTGAAGGAGGAAGATCAAAATCCAAGCTTAAATCTTTTTTCTGAAACGAGTTGAAGTTCAAAACATTTGTTGAATTTTGAAAAACTTCATCAAGATGATTATTCTCAATTTCAAAAGTCGTTATTTGAAAATTTTCAATGTCAGTAGAAATTGGATTGTTTTCTGATTCAATGCTCATTTGATTTTGTTGCTCTTGCTGTTCTTTAAAAGATTTCATTAAGCAAAGAAGTTCATCAAGCTTTCTATCTTGGTTTTCTACCCTCTCTCTAAGAATGTTAAGATGATATTCTTCAGAATCGTTGATTTGAAAGCTCTCGTTTTGGATTTCTTGATTCTCAAAATTATATTCCACATCAATTTCACGATCAATATCATTCCCAATGTGTTGGTTGTTTGAATCTTCCGAAAAATGACAATGATATTGGAAATCATTTTGATGTTGAAAATTAGGGTCATAACCAAAACTGTTGAAATTCGATAGAAAATTGAAATTTTGGTTATTTTCAAGATGTTGATATGGGTTGTAATTTTGAAAATTTTGATCGATTTGAAAATGATTTTCAAAATTATTTTTGAATTGGTTTCCAACCCCATATTGATCAAAGGTACATTGCGATTCAAAACCGTTTTGATGTGGATGTGGCCCATAATCGAAGTTATTGAAATTTAAATTGAAATCATCATTTCGATTATATCTATGATTTTGAAAATGTTGGTCAGTTGGAAAATTTTGAAAATTGTTGACATTGGGCTCACCAAATTTTGGAAAATCTTGCTTCATGAGTTGTATTTCATACTCATACTCTTCAAGCGAACGTCTACTCCGATTATTATCCCACATTTCTCTCAAGGATTTTTTTGAATCAGACATTTGAAATGAAATCACGGCAAGACAGAAATTATTCTCAATTCAAAATAATATAAAATAATGAGTTGTGCTCTATTAATTAACTGACTCAATTGGAAGGGGGAAGAGGGTCTTATGGTCGTTCACGTATAGTATAAAACTAAGGGATACGACCAATGTTTTACGGGTAGTATGCAACCTCTTTTGCTAATAGTTCAATAAATTGAACTACTATATATTCGCGATCCAATTATACGAGACAGTCAACTTCACAAAACACCACTTTTCAGTTATATTATTTTGAAAATCAAAATCACGTGTTAAAATTGAAAATCAATGAGAGTGATTAGTTATGGAGAACCGTTCCTCACCACAAATTCAGAAATATCAGTCACAGAACAGACACAGAAATATAAATTACAGAATTAAATTTATTTACATTCAAGCCACCGTCCCTGCAGAAATTTTTTACAACAATTGTCTATATATTTTTTTCTTTGCGGCAGAGGACTTGTAGGGTTATAAAAGTTTTCACCTTGATCGGCAGTCCTCCAGTGAAATTGGGTAGCGCTAGCGTGTTCACACCCCACTTGGTGTGCAACCGCTCCAACCCATCTGAATCGTCCGCTGCTTTCTGTTGTTGTCCCCTTCTATTAATTTCAGTTGTACCTGTTTTTTTTTTTTTTAAAGAGAAACAAACCAAATGAACTAAGCTGAACAAGGATAAAACAAAATTAAAAACTAAACTCAACAAAGAATTAGGCAACTCAAACCCTTCAAGTTATACAGAAGAAACCTCGATAAGCAAATAAAATTCACACCAATCCAATAAACAAAGAGAAGGTAACTTCCTGCTTAAGCCATCTAACGTTCCTTACCTAAACATATATATCCACAAACCGATTGTTTCTAAATAATCAAACCCCACACAAATGGTCAATCTGAACCAGAACTTAAGCACCCCTTTCTTTTTTTATTTTTATAAAACACCCAAGTGAACTGGAGAAAACCAAAACAATCAGGCACGCCTATTTTATCTCATCAAAAGAACGGTCAAAACCAAAATGACGCCTTCCAAACAGAACATGTCCAGATTCTCGACCCAAAATTAAATCCGTCCCTTATCATCAAAAGAGAAAAGAGAGAAACAAAAAAATACGGTTCTACGAGTAAATGGGTTCGGATCTATGACCTTTCGGGTTCGTCGAGTTGCGATTTGTTGTGAACGGTTTGGCTGGGCGGAGCTTTGTAATTTAGGTTATCGAAGATGGTTTTCGAATTGATGGTTTGGGTAATGAACGGCGTCAGTTTGATGGACTGGGACAGGGGGTGAGAGGGTTTATGAAGTATGTTGGAAGTTTGTGGAATAGCGAATTTGTGAAGGGCGTATGCAGATTTGTGGTAGGAGGGCTAGGCTGTTTGTAGCGATATAGGTTCTGATGGGATGAGGTTATCGCGTTATGAGTTGCTGCTGTGTTCGAACTTGTGGTTTGTCAGGGGGTTAATGACCGGGTTTCGGTTTTTGTGATGGCAGTTGCGAGTTGATGACTGTGGATATTTTGGCTGATGGAAGTGGGAAGTTGTGAGACCACGTAGGGGAGGTAGGATTTGGTACTTGGAGGGACGTGGGGAGATGTACGGTGTATAGGGGGGAAGGGGAGGGGCTGTTGAGTTGACTGTAATGGTTTTTGTGATGTGATGTACGGTGGCTTTGGTTGATGCCTGATGGAGATGAGTGGAAGTGTTTTCGGCTGGAAGGTAATGAAGCGTTTTGGTGAAAAGCAGGTTGTAGATGTGATCGGTGAACTATTTGAATTCCGATCGTTGCTGTGGGGTTTCAAGCACCAGGATTTGATCGAGGTGATTATCGGAAGTATGGACACGACGAGGGGGTAGTTGCGTGGTGTATTATGAAGGTGGAACTGCAGCAAAGGGTATGTATGTGAGTAACGTGGAGTTCTGGTGGTTGTGCTGAGATGTACGGTGATTGTTGATGGGAATTTGGGGTGTTTGACGTTGGTAATGTTGAGGGAAGGGACAGTCTGTATGGAAGGTTTGGTAAAAAGGCAGTTCGTTGCTAGATGGGGGTGTTCCAACAGTTAGGTTTTCATGAATCTGTTGATGACGTTCGGCGTTTTTGCAAAGTGGTTTTTGTGAAGTGCGTGAAGAAGGGTATTGTTTGGTGAACGATGGTTATTGATCGATGGAGATTTTTTGTAATGGTGAATGCGGTTTTGTGGTAATTGAACGGGAAGAAACAGAAAGAAATCAAAGTGGAAGAGAGAAAAATTGTAAAAGGAAATGTTTGTTTGTTTTTTTTTTTTTTTTTTTGTTAACTTGGAAAGGAAGAAAGCGAATGTGGAAAATTAGGAAAAAAAATGGAAAGAAACAAAGCAAAATTTGAATAATAAATTTTTTTGTTTTGTTTTGTTTTTTTTTTTGACTTGTAAATAAAAAGAAAAGCTATGTACTGAAATTAGGAAAGAAGGTAGAAGAAAGGAAGGAATAGACGACAACAAAAAGGAAGAAATTAAAGAAAACTGGCAAGATTTTTTTTTTTCTCTTACTTAGTTCATGACAGTATCAATGTAATTAATACGCCACATCACTAATTGAGATTTTTTTCTATATGTACAAGAAACAAAAATATATACAAAATAAAATAAAAACTAACACGAATCGGAAATTAAACAAATAATAAAATTTAATCGTTACCTCCCCGGCAACGGCGCCAAAAACTTGATCGACGCTAGTCTATGAATTAGAAAAGCGCGACATTTGTAATAAATTCTGCAAGCATACAGGTGTGTAGCATACAGGTCGAACACAGGGAGGAAAGTTAAATTTTATTATTTATATGTTTCGTGGGCGTGTTAGACGAACTTTGGAGGTTGATTTTGAAAATAAAACAAAATTAAAACTATAATTTGATTCAGAACAGATCTAACTGAACCGACGATCAAATCACAATTTCAATGGAAAGCAAATGAAACTATGAATTAGATTTGAATCTAATCAAACCCAATTTGACCTAAGAAAATAATAAAAAGCAGAAATTGAAATTGCAGAAATTGAAATAACAAACAAGAATTAAAATTAGGATTTCCGCTGAATCTAATCAGACGGTAAATCACTAATGCAAATAAGTGCAAAATACAAATAGTGTTCTACCGAATCTAATCGTGTAGACAACACTAGTTGCTAAGAAAACAAAAAAAATGCAGAAAATAAAAGAGAAAGAAGAACTTTTATTAGAACAATGGAATAAGAGATGAGATAGGATAGGATGGTGGCTACAATGCCATTACAAGGATATATATAGGGTAGATAGCCAAACCCTAACCCTAACCCTAATGGTAAATGGGCCTGGTCATTACACCACTAATTAGTTTACAATGAGAAACATAAATGGGCCTTAGATAAATAAAGCAAATTTGGGCCTTTTCTCTTTTTCCTCTTGCTTCCTTGATATTTCTTCATTGATTTGTGATGTGCAAAGCCTTTTTATCACTCCTTTTCCTGTCCAATAGCAACTAGATGTGATATCTTCATCTACAATTCTTCAAAATGTAAATATATATCAAATTGAACTCTATTTCTCTACATTTCTGGTTGCATGCGGGCTGGGTTGGAATATCTGTAAAAATAACAAAACAATACCCAAGTAATATTTATTTATATACAAAAGATAAGAAATAAGAGCATAAAATAAACACATTTCTATGTCAATCACTCACCGTGACTGGATCTAAAGAACAAGGAATTGATTGTAGATGCTGTAGCACAGATCTCTGAATATGTATAACTTGTTGTTGAAGAAGAATAGGCTATTTTACACTGAACGAGGGCAACACCTCGTTGTCGCCATTGATTTAGATGAATAAAACAACGGGATTAAGTTCCTTTATATAGCCTAGGGATAACGAATCTGGTCAGAAAATAAGTCCACATGCGTAGAACTGGATCTGCCCCGGATATGGGGGAGGTCGACATGGGTATCGACACCGCTGTGTTGGTGTCGACCCATGGGTCGACACCCCTAGGGTGGGGTCAACCCCTAATGGTCCGAACTCCCGCCCAAGCCCACGTCTTCTGATTTTTGAATTGTTTGGAATATTTTGCTTGGTTTTGTATACATATAATTCTCTTGTGCGTATACAAACTTCTAGGCTTAATAACTTCTTCATACGATGTCCGTTTTACGGAAACTTGGTGTCTATCTTAAGCAGAATTTCGAGACGAACGCAATGACACAGTCCGTTTTACTTAATTCCCAATATTTAATTAAGTATTATTTAATTTACCATTTTATTGTTCTTAGAATTACGGGGTGTTACATTCTCCCTACTTAAAGGATTTCGTCCTTGAAATCTCTAAGTTAAGAAGAATGTATATCCTAACATCTAACATCCATCTACTCATCCATCAATCACAAGCATCCATTGTCCTTAAAAGATTCCTAATGTTTATATGAAAATATGAAAAGGTGTGTGTATATGTCCCTATACTAATGTGAAAGATCAGGTGGTCTACTGATTCAGTTGACCTCCTTAATGCAATGTATATTAGTGCCATGAATCCAACATGTATGCAAATAATCTTATTATAACATGTAAACTCTATATGTGTGCACAATCATGCATCCAATGTAATCATTCATATGATGATACACCCATTTCCATCCATAAAATAAGAAAAATGCACACACATCCATATGCAGTATGAGAGCGATTTAGCCAATCTAGTGCCTAATGTGTGTGTATATGCATCCATGAGCAACCACTAGCAAACACTTGCATCCACTTGCATCCATCAAACATAACATGTCCCAAACACATGTTTACATCCATGTGATTCCTACCTAAAGGTTGAAGATTCGATCGATAGGATATACTTAAACGGTAGAAGGAAGCATGAATAAAAGCTTTAGGAAAAGGAGTTAAGGATATACCCTTGAAAAGAAAAGGATACGAAGCACGAATCTTGTCTTCAGTCTCCCAAGTTGCATCCTCTAGGTTATCTCCCCACTGAACTTTTATCAACTTGACCTCTCGGTTGCGTAACTTCTTAACCTCTGATCCAAGAATACGGGTAGGAACTCGTCTAACTGTCGCCTCCCGTTCCACTTCTACTTCCTCAAGCATACTCAGCTCGACTACTTCTGTGGTATCATGCAAGCACTTCCTTAAATGAGAAACGTGGAAAACATCATGAACGCCAGACAGTCTCTCTGGTAGCTTTACTCTATAGGCCATTTGGCCATTCCTTTATGTTATGGGAAATGGCCCTACAAACCTTGGTGTAAATTTCCCTACAGATCCAAAACAAACTACATTCCTCAAAGGTGATACCTTGATGAAAACCATGTCTCCCACCTCAAACTCAATGTCAGTCCTTCTCCTATCTGCATAGGACTCTTTCCTGTCCTGAGCTGTCTTCATGCACCTGCGGATTAGATCAGTCTTTTCTAAAGTTTCCCTAACCAACTCCGGTTCAAGTAGAAGTCTTTCTGTGGACTCCCACCAACAAGTTGGTGATCTACAGGGTCGTCCGTACAATGCTTCGAAGGGTGCCAAGCCAATACTAGCATGGTAACTGTTGTTGTAGGTGAACTCTACTAAAGGAAGATGCTCTTCCCAAGTCCCTCTGAAGTCTAGGATACAAAGTCTTAAAAGATCCTCAAGGACTTTATTCACCCTTTCCATCTGTCCATAGTCTGAGGATGATAAGCGGTGCTCAAACACAGCTGTGTACCTAATGCTTCTTGCAAGCTCCTCCAAAAATCACTGGTGAATATGGGGTCACGATCACTCACAATACTAGAAGGTACTCCAAGCAGACAGACTATCTCACAAAGATAAACTGCTGTCAACCATGTTGTTATCCTCATACTCTTAAGAGGGATGAAATGAGCGCTCTTAGTAAGTCTATCCACTATGACCTAAATACTGGTGTTTCCTTTCCTTGATCTAGGCAAACCATCAATAAAATTAATAAAGACGCTCTACCATTTCTAATGTGGCACTTCCAAAGGATGAAGTAAACCACCGGGCTCCTTTTGCTCAGCTTTGACTTGCTGACAAATCAAACATCGAGAAACAAACTCCGCCACATCTTTCTTCATCCCAGTCCAAAAGAAAACCCTCTTCATATCTCGATACATCTTATCACCGCTTGGATGAATATTCATCTTAGAATGATGGGCTTCCTCAAGGACTGTCTTCAACAATCTCCAACTCGAGGAACACAAAGCCTTCCATCTCGTCGAAACCACCCTCTATCGTCCATGGAATATCTACTGAGGTGACTAGAAGTCTCATCTTTATCGAGTCTATCCAAGATATATGCTAGCTGTGGGTCTTCTCGTTGCGAAGTCCCTATCTGATCCAATAGATTAGGTTGCACCTCTAATGATGCCAATAAACCAAGTGTAAACTCAGTGGAGGGCCTAAAATCAAAAGTCGATATAAACTCCAAGCTTTTCCTCTCCACAAACAGAGGACTCAAGGTCATCCTTTGCCTACTTAATGCGTCTGCCCCCACATTACCCTTGGAAGGGGTATAAGCAATCTCAAAGTCATAGGATGCTAGGAACTCCATCCATCTTTGTTGCCTTAAATTAAGATCCTTCTGCGAGAACAAGTACTTGAGAGATTTATGATCGGTGTACAACTAGAACTTCTCTCCAAGTAGATAATGGCGCCAAGTCTTAAGCGTGAATACTATGGAAGCTAACTCTAAGTCATGGGTAGGGTAGTTCTTTCCATGAACTTTTAGCTGTCTACCTCCATAACATACTGCCCTTCCCTCTTGCATCAGAACCACACCAAGCCATGTACCGCATGCATCAATGTATATTGTGAACACTTTGTTCCCATCGGGCAAGGTCAAGACTGGGGCTGTTGCCAGAGCTCTTTTAATCGCTGAAAAGCATCATCACAATCTATATCCCAAGAAAATGTCAGATTCTTCTTCGTCAGTTTGGTGAGTAGGGTTGATATCCTTGCAAATTCCATAATGAACTTCCTATAATAGGCCGCTAATCCAAGAAAACTCCTCACCTCCGTTGCATTCTTTGGGATCTGCCAATCTTGAACTGCAACTACCTTCGCGGGATCTACTGCTATCCCATATTTAGAGACCACATGCCCTAGAAATCTCACTTCTTTTCTCCAAAAAATGACATTTGAATTTTTTTGCCTAAAGCTGGTGCGCACAGAGAGTTTTCATAACCTCCCTCTAGTGTAGGGCATGCTCTTCCTCGTTCTTCGAGAAAATCAAGATGTCATCAACAAAGACCACAATTAACTTATTTAGAAACTCCCAAAACACCCTACTCATCAGATCAACAAAATAGGTGGGTGCATTCGTCAACCCAAAATACATGACGAGCCACTCGAAGAAACCATCTGGAGTTCTAAAAGTGGTCATGTCTACATTGTCCTCGGTCACCCTCAACTGATAAAACCCTATGACGAAGTCTAACCAGGAGAAAATAGATGCACTAACAAGCTGGTCAAACAGGTCATCTATCCTCAGAAGTGGGTGCTTATTCTTCTTAATGAGCTGATTCAACTCTCTATAATCCACACATAAGTGAAGCGAACCATCCGCCTTTGTGGCGAATAATAATGGAGCGCCCCATTCAGATATGCTTCGTCTAATAAATCCTTTCTGATGTAGCTCCCCTACTTGCTTGTTGAGCTCCCTCCTTTCTCTTGGATCCATATGGCGCACAGGCAATGCACCTGGCTTTGCATTGTCTACCAAGTATATACGGAAATCAATCTCGTGCCTTGGAGGTAAGCCCCGAACCTCCTCAAAAACATCAGGATACTCAAAGACTACCGGTACAGATCGTAAATCATCGATAGATGCATCAAGAGACTTTAGTAAACTAAGCATGACAGACCCTTTAGGGTCACAAGAAATCTCGAGGGTCCTCCCATGATAAGTCAAAAGTCTAACGACCCTCCTCTCGCAATCTAGAATGGCACCATTCATCGCTAGCCAATCCATCCCTAGAATCAAACCATAGCCCATGAAACTAAGCATGTATGCGTCGCACTCAAACTCAACGCCTAACACAGATATTCTCAAATCTTGACAAATCATAGATAAGTGAGTCGTACCACCAATAGGGTTTGAGACAAAAATGGGATCCAAAACTATACTAGCACTAAGGTGCAGAGACTCAACCACATAATCAGATATAAAAGAATGTGAAGTGCCATAATCAAAAAGGTTCTAACTGGATGATTGGAAAGAGAAATCAAACCTTGAACGAAAACTTTTATACCTCTATCTTGCGTGCTGGCGATGAGAGCATGCACCTGCCCTCCAGAAGATCCTGCCCTTTGACATTGTCCTTGCCTCTTCGAGCAATCCTTAACAAGATGTCCAACCTCTCCACGATCTAAACAAGCGTTCTTTCTTTTCTGGCAATCCTTGATCACATGACCCTCGCATCCACAATGATGGCATTTCCTCTTATCTCGAGCTTTGCCCTTCTTACCGCCCTTCTTTTGTTGTTATTGTTCTTTCTTGGGCCACACTTTCTTGTTTTGTGTTTCCTCAACCTTAGCCTCTTTCTTTTCACCCTTATCTTCTTCATGCATCAATGTCATGTCAACAAGTTTGTTAAAAGTTGCTCCCATCGGATATGAGACATAGCCAACAAATGGAGGGGTTCATTCAATCCTCTAGCAAACCTCAAAGCTTTCTTGTGTGGGGTATTTAATTACTAGCTCCACACCAAACCTCGCCAATTGGTTAAACTTATTAACATACTCCTTCACAGATATGGCTCCTTGCTTAAGTGCTAAAAACCTTTCCATTTGCATGCTTTGCTCGGCTTGAGAAAGAAACCTCATTTCGAATCTCTGTCGGAAATCATCCCAAGTTTCCACTGGACGCCCTGCTTGCGTCACTTCTCACCAGAATAAAGCCTCATCTTTCAGCTGCCAAACAACCAACTAATCTTCCTACAGTCATCAACTTCGAAAATTCCGAACAAATCCTTTGTCTCTTTAAGACAATTCGTTGCTTCTACAAAATTCTCAGTCCCTCGGTATGGATTTCCGCCCATAGCACAGAAATCATTGCATATCTTAGAGAAGTTATCAGTACGCGGAGGAGGAGGAATGACGGTTGCAGCTGTGGGAGGGGCGCCTACTTGGCCTCCGGCAGGCGCCATAGCCTTAAGATACCTACGGAACCAACTAGGTATTGTAATGCCCTCAGGAATATTAGGTTCCCCATACATGCTGAAAAGAAAAGGAAAAAGGGATTCAAACAGAGAATCGAAAGGTATTTCATATGGCTTTGGGGAATATGTTATTCAAAATAGACTTTTCTTTTGAAAATGCTTACTTTTAAAACTTTTTGAAAACAATTTTCATAACATTTTATCCGATCTGGCAACCTTCAACTCTGATACCAAATGTGACACCCCTAGTCCGTTAATGTCACTCTTTATCAGAATGCATTAAATTTCGTGAAGCGTTATAGGTAAATAGAAACAGAAACATTACAAGACAGATATAAAATAACAGCGGAATTAAAACTTTATTTAATAGAAAAGCTTCATGGTTCAAACTCAACTACATAATAATTCTGGAATACTGAAAACTTAAAACTTCTACCTTGTACAAAAACCATCATCGGAGTACAAGAATACATAAAAAGAGCATAATCCCCAAAATATAGCCATAGTAGAGAAGATACGAAATCAAGCAATACATCTAAGCAGCTCCAAGCAGAAAAGAAGAATCCTAATCAAGCTTGAGTATTCCCACCTTGAGAACCTGAGGAGGAAACATAAGATAAAGAAGAGGAAACAAAATGGGTCAGACATAAAGTCTGGCAAGTCCAATTACTTTTAGCATATTAATAAGTAAAAGCATCATGACAGGTATATAAGTTGGAGAGAGATAACATTGTCATAAGGTAGATATAACAAGGTAAACAGGATAAATAGAACAGAACATGCATTGCGCTTCTCTGATTCTCTGCACCAATATTAGTATAACAAGAACAAGATGATTCCAACAAGTACAAGGTGGTAGACTTAGGTGTAAGTTTTACCCCATACAATAACAGGTAGTCCAACAGAACTGACAGGTGTTAACCCACAACGACAAGAACGGGCTCCTAAACAAGCAAGACTAGATGTACCCCAATTACTACCCCTAATCGATCGGCTTCCTAGCTCGTAGATACCCCGTGCTAGCACCACAGTAGGATGTATCACTTCCTAAAGTGGCTACCCTTTGTTTACAAGATGTGCACAAACCATATCTGCAGGTGTCACGCGTCTTAACCTCCCCGGACCAGATCCATGCACGCACATGGCCCCGTCGGAATGCGCCGCCCACACCGTCCCTCAAGTCACCTCTTATAATCAGCTCAGTAAGCGTGCCCAGACCCCGACCTAGTTCGGGGTTCCCCGTTTGATAACAAGATGGGTTACTGACTGAAACAAGTCCCACACCAGATGATACAAGCTTCCCCTAGGCTTGCATCCCCACTACTAGGATTTCAACAGGTTATGCCTACCAGTTAAACAAGATTGCATAACCCCACAGGTTAAGTTTGTGTCTTAGCCTCGTGTCTTAGCACCGTTACACGTATGTTTATGCACTTAGACCCCTCACATTAGATTCACCACTTGTGAATGCTGGATATGCCGGGTGGTTCCAGGCATGCTTCTACCACAAGTATAATCTAACCTTATGTCTAAGCGTGGTTACAGTTTCTAATTACTATAAATCTAGACATTTTCATTATTAACCAATTATCAGGTTTATTATGCCCCCAAAGCCCCGTCTGATCTACCATACAAGTTATGCCCCCAGATTAAGGTTTTGGATCAAGATATAGATTATGCCCCCAAATCCCAAGTTTTGGTTCAAGGTACAAATTATGCCCGAAATTCCCAATCATGTTTTAATATGAGTTATGCCCCAAAATTTATAATTCCCAATCGTTCCGAATTTCGTGCGTTTGTATATTTCAGCGATATGCCTAGGCTCGAAGGTAGCCTAGCTATAAAAACAAAAAGGGATAGAGGGAGAGAAGAGAACAAGAATAGGCATAGTATATAAACAGACATAAGATGGCATAATTAGGCAAACTAACGTAATAGGCATAAGGTGACATGATTGAACAAACTAACATGATAGGCATAAGGTGACATGACTAGACAAACTAACAAAATAAGGATATCATAAATAGGCATACTGAGATCTAGGCAGTGATAAGGTATACAAATAATGACAGATCTGTTATGATTCAGATAACTAACATGCATAGGCTTAGATACAAACTTATAGGCATGTCATGATTACATTTTAGGTGTTCATATCTAAAAATAATATAGACTCACTGTGATTGGATCTAAAGAACAGGGAATTGATTGTAGATGTTGTAGCACAAATCTTTGAATATGTATAACTTGTTGTTGAAGAAGAATAAGCTATTTTACCCTTAATTAGGGTAGCACCTCGTTGTCGCCATTGATTTAAATGAATAAAACTATGGGATTAAGGTCCTTTATATAGCCTAGGGTTAACGAATCTGGTCAGAAAACAAGTCCCTGTGCGTAGAACTGGATCTGTCCGGATCTGGGTGGTCGACACCCCTGTGTTGGTGTTGACCCATGGCTCGATACCCCTAGCGTGGGGTCGACCCCTATCGGTCCGAACTCCCGCCCAAGCCCGCGTCTTCTAATTTTCGAAATGTTTTGAATATTTTGCTTGGTTTTGTATACATCTAATTCCCTTGTGCGTATACAAACTTCTAGGCTTAATACTTCTTTATAGGATGTCCGTTTTACACAAACTTGGTGTCTATCTTAAGCAGAATTCCGAGACAAACACAATGGCACAGTCCATTTTACTTAATTCTCAATATTTAATTAAGTATTATTTAATTTATCATTTTAATATTCTTAGAATTACGGAGTGTTACAAGCCCACTACATCGGGCTGGGAATCTTCTCTAGATACTCAGATAGGAGAAGGAGGAGACGGAGATCGCCGAGACCTATCTCGATGACGATACTCACTACTGCTATCTTGTGGGGGTGTGGAGTCACCATATAAGCTAGACCCTCTCCTATAGCCTTCAAGAAAAGTGTTCCTAAGGTATCGGCGACCTTTGTGCCCATAACCCCGTCCTCTTGCCATATCACCTGCCAAAGAAACAAGGTTAAAGTTAGACACTTCGCACACATGGACAATCTCTATGTTATGTAGTGCTTATGAGTGTATGTCCTAAGTGTTCTCTCAATAGACCAGATGATGGTCCGCCCGTAGGAGTGAACCCCTCCATGGCTAGAGCTAGCTCTTCCATACTTGTTGTACCAAGCCAAGGAGACAAGTCTATAGAAAGTTTATTAAGACCATCAAACTAGCCCTCTTCCTCGAGTGAAACGGCGGTCTCCGAAGGAGTCGCAGGAGACTGTGGTCTGGCCGATGCTTCTACCCCTGCCTCTCTTGTTGGAGGTAGGACAGGAGCATCCAATAGACCCTCATCCCTGGCAACTATCTCCTCCCCACCTATCTCATTCCCGCCGATTTCTTCCTAGGCTTTAGCAGCCTTTCGCGGTTTAGGCCCAGCAGAGGGCATCTTTCGCTTCGGACTAGGAGTTCCTTTATCTTTCAGGCGCCCCCTCTTTATGTCCACCACCGACGAAAGCGAGCCTGATTATAGCTCGATCATCAGGGAGAAGCCATGCACGACGAAGGCAATCCTGACTTATAACTTTATCGGTGGAACAAAACTCTATCGGAATCGCTCGTAGAGCCTCAAGGCGTTATTGGTACTCAATGCCGGTGGGCGCCTCGAGGATTCCCTGCCATGTCAAAACAAAGTCTAATATAAGACATCGAACCCACAAGTTTTATAGTAAAATGCGGAGTTCAAGAATGCTTACTTCCTTGCACCCATCTCCTCGCAAACCCAGGAGGACAGCGCATGAAGAACCATTCATATTTGTATACAGTCGGCTTGAGCCACGTCCCGACGAAAAACTTAGTGTTGGGCGAAGCTTCTAGGAAGTACTGAGATGGTGTTATGTTAGATATTCTCTTTAATTGAAACAAGTACCGAATATCTTCCCCTGTAGGTTCTAAATGCAAATACTCCTGGTAGCGGACATAGGTGCCCAGAAGCGAAGCATACACATTTGGATGCAGCTGCGACGGCGCAATGCGGAAATAATATAGCATGTCCCAAATGAAATTACTGGCCGGAGGAACATACCCAGTAATGCAAACTTGTCTGTTCCAAGCAGTAAAACCCTCAGGCGGTGCATGATCCCTACCAGCCTCTCCTAGTGCATAGACGTGATCTACTGGAATGTGAAACCACAACGCCATTTTCCTAACCGCTGTTGCGTCCATGCGAGATGGCATTGAATCGAATGGATTTTCAAGTACAACTGCATCGGACAACATATCTGGTGCCACTGGTGCGTCCCCCTCAACAATTTCCACATTCTTCACCTCCTCCTGTACGATCGGAGAATGCTGTCTTTCAGTTTGCTACCCATGCACAGACACTTCTGGCAAGCTTGTCATTTGAGAAGGGGTGGATCTCTCAAAAGTCTTATGCTCGTTGCTCATCGAGCTAGCATTGCTAGTGGAGTCAGATGTATGCGAAAAAGGCAAAGAAGTTTCTGCTTCCGAAGCCTTTTCCGTCATGGATCTTGTCTGCACTGCTAGTTATACTTTAGCCCACTAGTGTTAGACATTGCAGTTGTATAACCTGTACCCCTCGTGTTGGTGCAAACTAACATGTGCAGGCAGTGCTATGCAATATCAAGATAATAAAGTTTACGAGGCAAGAACGTAGATCGCGATGAGAACGACAAGTCCTCCATACTATTGCCATCACCGTACTCGATTAACTGGATTTGCACCAACACGTGACTACATGGCGCTTAAGGTCTACAAAAGAGGTTCGGACAGCTAAGTAGTTCAGTCACAGTTTGAGTTTTTTGCTGTAAACCAATGTGCAAGTTCAAGCCATCAACCGCGGGGTCATTAACATCTGCAATGGTTCAGTCACACAAGCGACATAAAAATGGTACGAATCCAGAAGCGGAAAGTCGAAAACTAAGGATCCTAGGAGAAATGCACGACATGGTGGCGAAGGTCAAAGCTCCCAGAAAAAATACGAAGGCTTCATGACACGACAATAGTACGAAACTCACACCCCTATGGGGCACGAAATTTCGTACCCACGGGGTATGAGTCGCTTACCTCACGGGGTACGAATCTCGTATCCGACTGGGTACGTAACTCATACCCCACTGGGTGCGAGTCTCGTACCCCACTGTGTGCGAAACTCATACCCCACAGGGTACGAAACTCGTACCCCACTGTGTACGAGTCTATACCCCATGGGGTATGAATCTAGCAGCTTACTGGGTACGAATTCCTTACCCCAGAAGGGGTACGAATTCTTTCCTCCATCTGCCCCGGGAACTCCTTCTCCTCCACCATCGTACCCACCTTCGTTACTCGACTCCCCTCATCTCCTTTCCTCTACTAACTCAATCTCACATGGCTCCCTCTCCTCAACCCCAAGTTCACGCCTATGGGAGACTCGAGAGTCAACTCCGACCGTGAGTTGAAGTTTCAAACCGAAGCTCGAGAGAGGAAGCTTGACTCGGCCCGGCATCTCGTCTCGGTGCCATGGCCGAGCTCGAAGAAACGAAGCTCGTGCCTCTAAATGCGTTCCTATCTACCTATTAAAGTTACTCCTCGTGTTCCTTTGTTGGATTTTCAAAGCTAAGGTCCAAAGAACAAACAAGAAGAAAAAATGGGGGGGGGGGAGCCCCTATTTATAACAGCAAAGGACGACTCCCCATATTCCAAAGTGGCTATTCGTATCCTAGCGGGGTACAAAAATTCGTACTCTACCAGGTTACAAAATTCCATATCCCAGGTTGGGATACGAAATTTTCATACCCTAAACCGGGGTCCGAGAAAAAAAGAAAAGGAATATATATGTATATGTGCGCAATGCGAGTGTATACGAATGATTATGAGCGCGCAAGCGCGATGCAGTGCATATACTTAGCAACGTAAACACATCGTTGTGACAACAATGACTCGTTTATGATTCTACAATAAACGAGCTTAAATACTAACGTCAATTTTCATAAGTTTACAGGTAAAATCAATGATTCATCGACTACTTCAATCAACGCAAAGCACATCATGTCAAGACAAGACGTACTTTGGGGGGGCAAATGTTAATCGGTCTTTTGGTCCGGTTCCCAAAAGTATGCAAGGCAAGCTCGACTCAATGTATCGCGTGAAGCCAAAGCCGAGAGTGTCACCAAGGAGTAAAGGAAACGAGCCAAGAAGGGATCACGCCAACACGAACCTCGCTGCTCCATCAAACATCGCCAAACCAATACCTTGAGCCTTAGAAAGTCAAAATCCCCAATTACCTTGAATCCTCATGGCCATTCGTATATTCTTCGCACCCCACGAGGTACGATTTTTGGGGATGCGCACTACGGGGTCCGAGATTCTGGTCGTTGACACTATGGGATAAGAGATTCCTGGTGTGGTCCCCTACTTCTACCTACTCCCACCTAACCACTCTACTATAAATACCCCTCAAGCTCACACTTCAAAGGGGTTGGAATTTGGTGATTTGACTTCTCTTGTGAGCTCCAAGATCCATGCTTTGGGGAAGAAGAATGGAAAAAGTGTCTTTTTCCTAATATTTTGCATATGACAATTGTGACCTCATATAACTTAGAGATGGATTTAAAGAGATGTCATGAGATGTTCCCAACCTTGTAACTCTTTGTTATTAATAATATTCCAATGACTCTTCCAAAGTGGACGTATGCCTCCCGCGAGACCAAACCACTATAAACCTCTTATGTTATTTATTGCTCTCTGCTTTTACTTCTCCACGCGAAACTATAATTCTTACGTAATAAGAATCTTGGGTGTTTACGACATATTTTGCTGTCAATAATATATATATATATATATATATATATATTTGTGTGTGTGTAACACTCCCTTTTTTAAAAGGAAAGCCGGTTTTTATATCGGATCGTGCCACTCATTATTTGAGAAACAGAAGAGAGAGAGAGTATTTGCACATGCACAGAAAACTCAAATTGTTTTGAAGTGCCAGTGCACTGAAATACAGAAATTATATCATATGTCTAATAATAGAGATCACCATTGAGTGTTTAGAAGACATATCTTGTCTAAACACTCTAATGTTCCTCTCCGCCCATATTAAATAAATAAATTTCTTAAGTAATTTCAGAAGTAAACATCCTTTTTCATTCTTCCATCTAGTCGATTTGAAGATAGTGTACCATTCAATCCCCGAAATAGTAGAAGGTCTGTGCAGATTATAATAATGAAGCACTTTAGCCCAAATAAAATGAGTAAAGCTACATTCAAAATATAAATGAACAGCCGATTCTTCCTTTCTTTTGCACAGAAGACAAATATCATTATCCACCAATCCCATTCTTTGCAGTTTATCCAACATTTGAAATCCATTTTTAAGAAGTTTCCACAACATAATATTCTCTTTAGGTAGCGAGCCACATTCCCATATTCTCGAATGCCATGGAAAACAGTCCATACTAGCATCATGGATTATTATCTCATATACTAACCCAATCCTGTGAGGAACACCATTCTAGTTCGCATAATTAGAGATATACGAGTATGAGTTATTGAATATTACATTCCAGGCATTTCTGATGATTGCCGAACTGTTGTAAGGCAAGGACACCACCCCCTTTACACCAAAAATCCGCCACCTTTGCATTATCATGAATTCCAGTCAACTGTCTGAGGTTCTATGAGATAGTATTACTTAGGATAAAACCTTTAGAAGCCCAGGGATCATGCTAGAATGACACGTTGTTCATATATTTCATATTCGCATGAACCATCGGCAGAAAAGTATCCTAGTTTCTTAGAATGTTTCTCCCAAACCAACTGCAATCCCTTTTAGGCAACATAGTCCAGAAAAATGAATCTCTTATAAGGTAAACACTCCCTTTTTAATTAATATAAATAAGCTCTTTATACTTGGAAATTTATGTAAATCAAATTCATATTAATTACCAGTAAATTTCAAATTTTGAATGTTTGATAGTAGTTCATTTATAAGATTTTTAACTTAACGTAAAACGAATTTCATTTATAACTTAAATTTTACCTACAATAGTTCATTTATTTTATCCATATTGTTTTATATCATTTATTTAAATGGGTGCATTTGGCACAAGTCCCTACTAAGTTTCAAAATTAGGCTCACATCTGGTCCAAGACTTAATATAAATTACATCCCTATTTTTCGAAAATTCACTAAAAAAAATTAGAAAAAATCATGTAAATTCATATTTAAATAAAACATGTATACATTAAAACATTCAGATCGTAAAACCATCAAAAACCAAAATTACAGAAAACAACGTTGCTGCAGTTAATTGCATAATATTATGCACATATTTTAAAATTCTTGCATTCATGTATGCAAGTATTTCAGACATGCAATTGCGTTGATTTTATTTCATACATGCATGCAAGTAATACACAATTCTTGCATACAAGTGCACAAAAATTCACATCCATGCAAATTAGTTCAAATTTATTTGCATACATGCATGCATGGATTTCAGAATACTTGCACACATATGTGCAACAATACGCAGGCATATTTTTCAACGTGAAACCTTCATGCAATATTAGCATACATGTGTGTAAATATATATTAAAATAGTTGCACACATATATGCAAGAGTTCCTGTAGATTTTCAACGTAATGTGCTTCGTGAAAACTTGCATACATGTGTGCAACTATTGTGAATACTTGCATACATGTATGCAAGTTTTTGTTTTGTTTTTGTGGTCTTCTAGGAATATTTGCAGAATTTAGAATTTTTTTTTATGAACCAACGCACAAAATTCTGGCCAAAATACGTAACATTTGAAACCAGGGACCAGGTTTACATTTTAAAAACATGAGGGATGTCGTTCTAATTAACTTTGAAAATAGGGATGTGTGATTAATATTCACTATTTAAATTGCTAACTTATGATTGACATTGAAAACCAAATAACCCACCTGTTATTTGCTGATGATTTGATCTTATTTACTAAGCCTTCAAAGGAAAATGTTCGGTGTATCTTGTCCATTCTTCATGATAACTATGTTACCACTGGATTGCAAATTAATATCAGCTAATCTCACATTCTAATTGCTGGTCTGTCTCAACAGCTGAAGAATGACATTATTCAAAGCTCTTGATTGCAAGAACTACCTCTTAACTCTACCTACCTTGGATTACCATTGATTTCTTCTAGAATCTCTAAAGAACAATGTCTTCCTATGTTTGAAAATATTATCAATAAGTTGCTGCAATGGCCACCAATAAGTTGTCTCAAGCGGGAAGGCTCACTATTATACAATCCATTGCAACTGCAATGACTACTTATTGGACTAGGCATTATATATTGCCAATTAAGTTGGTTAATATGGTGACTAGTGCCTTTAATAGGTTTTTGTGGCATGGGGTTCCTTTCTCTAGAAAATTAATTCCC
Source organism: Allium sativum (assembly GCA_030737875.1). Classification (NCBI taxonomy): domain Eukaryota; kingdom Viridiplantae; phylum Streptophyta; class Magnoliopsida; order Asparagales; family Amaryllidaceae; genus Allium; species Allium sativum. Next base: position 102,156,715 of record CM060924.1, read on the forward strand.
ATTTCTTTCTAGAAATTGTATGATGCTAAGAAACATGGGGGGCTTGGAATAACCAATATTCATCTCTGGAATAAAGTTGCAGCTTCTTTTTTTTTAATAAACTTATCACTTAGGACGGAAACTTATGGACTCAATGGGTGAAAAGTAATTTAATTGGGGATAAATATTTTTGGAAGATGAATATACCACAGCAATGTAGTTGGCATTGGAGGAATATCTTGAAGTTGAGGAGTGCATTTCTTCCTTTTATTCAGTATAACTACATGACTATTAAGAATCTATCTTTTTGGCATTCTGCATGGTTTAAAGAGTGCAACACCCCACATTTTTATGATTTAAAAATACGAAGTTTATATGTATATATATATATTCCGAGATGTTAAAATATAATGGTGATACGCGAAAACGAATTAATAAAGAACTATGGTAATAAAAGATACTTAATTTAAATATTGATAATTAAGTTAAACGGATTTCACCATTACGTTCGTCTCAGAATTCTGCATGGAATTGGGTCCGAGTTTTCAAAAATCGGAGTCCGTATGAGTAAGTTATGACCATACAAAGTTTTGGAATTCAATTAAAAACTAAACATCACAAACAAAAAGGGGCCAGATTCGAATTTCAAACACATAGGCAGGCAAGGCGGGAAAATTCCCGCCCAAACCAGGTCGACCATAGGGTCGACTATGTAGTCGACCCCCCCCCCCTAACCAGGTCGACACTGTAGTCGACCTGGGTGTCGACCTGGTCTCTTTTTCCCAGATTTAGTTCTGGGTGCATTTTGATGTATTTGGACGAATTTTTGGGTGAGATTCGTAGTTTGGCACCTATATAAACAACCATAAGCTCATTTAAAACTCCACAGCAATTCGTGGTGAAGCCATGGCTCTCTTATCCCTCATTTTCTTATTCTTCTCCAAATAGATCTTGGATCTATTCTTCACTCTTTTCTCTACAACATCTATTCTTAAAATTAAAAAGAATGAGACTAGAATTACTACAATTGTGAATGAAAAAGAAAAGAGAAGGAATTCAGATCCGCAACCTACACTGCATAAGAAATCAAAGATAGATCAAGTTGGACATGAAATCAATTCAATACTAATCTATTTTGAAGACACCAAACAATGTGAGTGGAGTTATAATACACTTTTTGTGTAAAATTATGATTTATCGTTCAAACATTCCCTATGTAAACACGAAATGAAATTATTGTGAAAATTTGATCTGTAATGTTTAATATTGTCATGTGTTCGCTTTTAGTTATTATGCCTACGATTATGTCCTCTTTTATTCTCCCTCTTTTATCTTTTTATGACTAGGCTATCACGAGCCTAGCTTTATTATGAAATAAATACGACGGAATGATTATTGCGAATTAAAAAGGGGAACACTTGATTTTGGGTCATGATATGAATTGGAAGGTTTAGTAATAAATTACTATGGGTCTTGAGTATAATGTAACCTTAGTAAGATTTGAATGGGTGGACCAAGTTGGAAAACCATAAGCATTAACATGATTTAGGATATGGCATATACTTTACATCACTGAAACGGCTTAAACATGAATTTGCTTATAAATCTGTTTATGGGTATGTGACGCTTGAATAAGACATGAATTGTAACTTGGACATAAATAAGAGAGTGGGATTTACATCTAGAAATTGACATGGAACTTGGCACCTAAAACTTGAACATGGACATGACATTTAGATAAACTTGAATGTGGCCAACTCGAGGTTGGGTTGAGTTTGCAGTATAAACCTGCCCGGAACCGCCCGGCGAATCCAGTAACTGCAAACAATAGGACCAAATGTGAGTAGTTGGTCATATCGCTCTTTAAACCCGAGGTTAGGCTGAGTCGTGGTGTAATTCTGCCCGGAATAGCCCGGCATATCCAGTGACCACGACAACAGGTCTAATGTGAGAGGTTGAGATGCGCTAATGGTTAATTTATGCCACATAATAGGGTCAAGTTATGAATTTGATCGACAACACTTAAACCAATCTTAATCCATGGTTCGTAGGGTTAAGTCATAGGCTTGGGAGGTAACACTTAACCAATTTGATGTATTACGTGGGTGGGTTAAGTCAAGAAACTGCTAGAAAATACTTAACCAGTTTGACATGATTCTTAGATGGTTGAATCAACATGAACGGCTAGATAAAACATAGCCAAAACAGAAATAGGGAATGTTAACCACATATTATAAACCAAGGGTGGGGTAATCGAAGGATTAAATATCGAGTGAACCTGTCCTAGGGACAGGGAAAAGACTAAGACATAAGACATAATGCAAGGCTTGAAGGGTGGGATGACTTATAGTATAAAGTAAGTTAAGCTAAGCAAGAACTGGGGGAAAAACACCCGTGTACTATCACCGAGTAAAAGGAAACTTAAGTCATGGTTGAATTCATGAGAAAACCTTAGTCAAACAAGTTGAATTATGAAGCGAGAATATGTAATCTGATGACTAAGATAACGAGAATTGACTAAGAAAAGTAACGAGAATGATAACTAAGTAAAGAGCCTTAGTTAATAGGGACTAAGCAATAAACCATAGTTAAGAAAACGGTCGAGAACGGGAACTAAGTTGTAATCCTTAGTTAAGGGGACTAAGTGGTAAACCGTAGTTAACAAGATTAACGGGAAAGGAAACTAAGTGGTAAACCTTAGTTAAGAACAACTAAGTAGTAATTCTTAGTCAAGGAAACTGAGCCAGTCCATAAATAGATGAATAACCTGATACGGTAGATCATCGCTTAACGAACACACGAGGAGGAGCGAACGTTTATCTGATTTCGAGAAAGGCACCAGCGGACTGGGTTACGAAGCACGTAGCTTCGGGGAACATGAGGGTACTCTTGGTATCCCTCTGTGAGGTTGCAGATGATCCGCCTGGGCTCACAGAGGTTAAGGTCTGCGGTAGGAGAACCAAGAGTATGCCTTGGTTGCAATATAAGGCAACCTAAAGACTAGGATGGACCAGCGTGAGGCGGCGATATCTTGTTTAGCCCTGTGATAGCACTCGTCGTCTACCTAACATCTTCAGTTAATCGTAGTACGTATACGGAAAGGAAGAGAACTCCCAACAGACCATATACTTGCTATCTAGTTGTGGGTGAGGCTGGCCAATAGGAAGTGGGGCATAGGTGGCAGGAGTACAGTTCTCGTGCTTGATTTTCTTGGGTTGCCTTTCATTAGTTGAGGGAGGGGTCATGTGGGACCATAACCACTAGTAGAAAAACAGACCTTAGCATCTGCATTGGCAGAAAACTTAAAGCTCCTGACTGAGTTCCATATTTCTTGATTTAGCCCTGTAATGGGACTCGGGCCGCACATATAGTGTACATGTGCACCTAGACATCGGAAACGATTCGCGATACATACGTGGGAAAAGGGCGTTGTTCGACAGGTAGCATAATCCCTAGTAGTCCTAGGTGGCATAAACCCTAATCGAATGTAGAAAACGTTCAATAGGTAGCATAATCCCTAGTGGTCCTAGGTGGCATATGTCCTAGTTGAACACTCGATAGTTCATGATAAGGAAACCTAGCCAGATCAAGGGTGGCAGTCCAAACGATTTCAAGAATGGTGGCACTACGTTGAAGTAGTATAGAATTATGTGATAAAGCCCGTACGATGTACGGCAAGGGACTGTACGTATACATGGAAAGGATTATACGAGTTGGGGAAAAAATTACATATAAGATGTATTAGGTTAAGTCTACTAGTAAGTGGACGAGAATGACATGGGTTCGACCTTAGGTGCTAATATTGTGAATAACCTAATAAACAAGAAATTATAACCAAACGGTGTGTGTAAGGTTACACAAGAGTTTATTATAGTCCAGTCACACAGAACTTATGTTCTGACCCCCTCCTCACAACTTGCGCGGGTTAGGCTCATGACAGAGGTTGTATTGCTTGACTACTGGCTTGGCAGTATTTTTATTAAGGTAATGCTATTTTGAATAAATTATATTTTTTTCCTTCCGCTGTGAGCTGCTTTTCGAACTCTGACATGTTTCTTTCTCTCTGTCTTTTCTGCAGGTTACCAGAGCACCCAACTCGGGGTCCGATGGATTGGATTTTGAAAAATTTGGTATGTCGAAACTCGGGTTGTTACAAAGAGGATGTTATTTTGAGTGATTTGGTTGATTATAATACAAGAAGGTACTCGGGTATTCATGAACAGCTTTTGTTGAGAATTATATTGTGGATGGTCGATTAATATTGCCTCAAACTAGTTCTATTTCTCTCAGACGACTTTGGAGTGATCTAGCTGACAACTTAAGGTTTAATGGTGAAAATAAAATTATTTGGAAGGGAAAAAAGCATTAAGTGAATCTTGTTTACAAGTTGTTGCAAGGTGATAAGCCTGTTTTCCCTTGGCATGCAAGAGTGTGGAATGCTTCTAGTTCAGCGAAGGAAAATCTTCTATTGTGGAAAGTTATGTCTAATGCTATTAACACAAAGCAAAAATTACTCTCTCTTGGTATAATTCAAGACAGTAGGTGTGTTCTATGTAATGTGGAGGCTGAGTCTAATACTCATTTGTTCTTCGAATTTGATTTTGTTTATCAATTGTGGAATATGATTCTGATGTAGGGAGGTATGCACAAGCCTTCAAAAGATAGCAAGGAGGAATAGTTCAATATTTTTAAAGGAACAAGATGGAGATCGTATAAATCTGTTTTGTTGCTTAAGATGCTGAAGAGATTTATTTTTGTTGTTTGGCAAGAACGGAACAATCGAGTGTTTGGGCTTGGGCATATGAATCTGAATGAACTGCATTCTTTGATCAGTAAGAGAATTATGAAGGATATTGGTAATAGAAGGGTTGCTTGAGGATTCTGCTATGTTGGAGAATGACTGCACTGTTTTTCTGTGTTCTTTTGTAATGAGTTTTTTTTCTGCGCTTCATTGATGTTTTGGTATTGTTTTTTTTTTTCTCATTACAAATAGCTATATAAGTGTCTGTTGATTTTTGGAGTTGTATAGTTGTATAATTGTATAGTTGCTGGTGTTATATTCCTTGTAATTGATACTGAGATATGTAATAAAATTGCCTTTCGAAGTAAAATCAAATAATGTTCTCAAAAGCATATGATACATGTGGTTTCTTAACACAATTTTGCATTTCACTTATGCTTTCATTATTTTAACTCCCAATCCATACCTTAATCAATTTAAATTATATAATTAAATTCCCAAAAAAATAGTAAATTTTAAATCTTATTAACGTTAAGAATTTATAAATTAAGTTGCCAGTTATAAATTATCATACTAACTTAGTTCATATTCAATTTAATCTCATTACGTTCATATCAATATTATTCTTACTATCCTTAATGTTACTAAAGTTTAAACTAATCATTAATATTTATTTCCAACTCCTTGGGTTCAATTTTTTTTAAATGGCTAAAATTCAATTTCAAATTAACAATAATAAATTTTATTTGCTTTGCAAATATGCATAAAGTTACTGTTTGTCTGATCATACTTATAAAATTCATTTAACTTCCGAAGTTTAATTTATATATATATATATATATATATATATATATATATATATGTCTATATATATATCACAAATCATTATTTTTAGATTTTCCATTTACTACAATTTACACAAAAACCATTCAAAGTAAATTTAAAAATCACCTAATTTAAGTTCAATTCCATAACAACAAATGTTACCAAATTATTTAAATAAGTCATGTACAAAATCCTGTACTTACATGGACCATAGTTTTGAACTTACTTAGCTTTCACAAATTTAGATTTCTATAGGTATTCCTTTAAATTAGTTGTCTTTGGTGCACAACTAACATTATGTCATAATTTATCTTAGTATATTTATAACATTAACTTCATGGTATGTGTAGTTTCATTCCTAGAAATTATCGTTATCTTTACAAATATTTCATATTTTACATTCTTAAGCTATCATTTTATAATTTATATTCATATTAATTTCTTAGATGTAACATCCAAAAATTTCATAAATAAGAAAATGTTTTCATAATTACTTATTCAAAATATTACCTTTTAAAATCAGTAATTAATGGTTTTAGAGATAGTTACCATGGTTATCAAAACATTCTTATATTTTAATTTCTAAATTTATTCTTCATTACGTCTCAAAGATAATTTATACTTATATATGTCTTCCAAATATCTTTTTACTTACACCTAGGTATATCTATGAAATGTTAAGCCAAACTTATTCACTTAAGAATAAAATTCAAGATGATTACACCACTCGGTACAATAAAATTTATTTATATTTTTATAAGATAAATTACTTATAATTTGGTTAAACACATTTTATAATCACATTGATTAGCTAATGCTGATAACAAGCTAAGCATAAACTAATCAACAAATTTGGATATTGTTATTTCCTAACTAGCAACCATATTTGTGACGGTCTGCCCCGCACCAACCGACATTTACTCCAAAAGTGCGCTGTACACATGTCCAGTTAGCACGGAACGGGTCGTCAGAAGGAAAAAGAAGAAGGAAATGAACATACAAAGAACCTGTAGAATGTCTCACAGCGCATAGAACAAAATATAATAATAACATACTTGACATAAAACAGGAGAGACAGTGCATAAGCTGAAAATCGGAACTAAACATCATAGCAGCGGAAATCCAAAATACAGCTTATTACAACTTTCAAACTGTCTCAAAGCAAAAGTAAGATAAAGGAGGTACACTACTAATGCCCAAGTAGCGACCACCAACGACACAGGGAGAATGTGTATATATATATCATACGTGGAAGCCTCCTGCCCGCCTCCGAATCAGCTACTCGCGCATCACCAGCTAACCTGTCTCTAGTCTGCTCGTGTGAGCACCCAGAGTAATAAGAGGAGACATAAAACTCTGGGTCAGACATAAAGCCTGGTATGAGCGAAAAGCATCTAAAGTGAACAATAACAGGTAAACTAAAACATACCTGAACCTGGACCTGCAACCAGAGAGTTAGCACTACATACTGTACAACATTGTAAGGTATCATATCAAACAGTGTAAAGATACGGAGGTGGGGGAGGTGTGCATGTCATAATGATGGAAAACAATCAAACATAGCATCCATCCTCACATCTCTCACTCAGTGCGTAAAGCATACGATATTCACCACTTCGATCACCCAACATACCTTGCTACGATCACTTTGCCCCATGAAGTCATAAATGGCTTCACTGCACTGATAACGTAGCCACAAATCCTTCGCTATGTCCACTTTGCCCCATGGAGTCACAAGAACCCCACTGCACTGGCTCATAGCCTTACTAATCCTTACTGTGTCCACTCTGCCCCATGGAGTCACAAGAACCCCACTGCACAGGCTCATAGTCTTACTACGCATCACCTTGCCCCTCAGGTCGCAATGACCCTACTGCACTGATAACGTAGTCTTGCTACCATCACCTTGCCCCTCAGGACATAATGACCCTACTGCACTGATAAGTAGCCCATCATCCATTTTCAGTGATGAATCGAAGTTATGAACGTCGACAACTCCTTAACACACGTCCCGCAGCAAAGTCCAACCATGAAGTGAACTCATTGGTTCCCAACTGGATCCTGAGCTCTAACTTCCCATATTGGACTACCTTTGCATCTCGGGTTATTGATCAACACTGGGTCGGGTCAGATCAGAAACTCCTTCTTCACTAGATCGGTTCGGGTCGCCATCACCCCTGGCGGATCGGGTCGGGGTCTCCAGCTTGCCATGGTTCGGATCGTCATCGCGGTCCTCTTTCTCATTGCTTCGGATCGTGCTCCCCTCCTCGGTTCGGATCGGAATACCCCATACGGATCGGATCGCGCTCCTCTAGCTCGTGGCTCCCCCTGGTTCGGATCGGCGTCTCGTTGTACATCGGATCGTGGATGCTGCTTTCCTCTAGTCGAATCGTGATACGAAGCACGAGTGGATCGGATCGGGTAGCAGTACACGGTTGTTGCTCATGGGCCTTGCGCAGATGGTTCGGTTCGGAGGAGATGACTCGACTCGTGGGGATGTCCCACGATCCCATAGGGCGATCCGATCGACCCTCAATCCCCTATGCGATCCGAATCCCTGCACCTTGTCCAGCGAGTTGTTTACGCCCCTCGACGGTGTTTTCGACCATTTCAACCATTCTAACCAATCACAAAGCATTTCATACAGTCATAGCAACATACATAATCAACCACAAACATCAAAACATCAATATGATAGGTAGAAATTGATCAAACATACCCAAAACCCCCTATTTTTCCCCTAAGCATGTTTAGGTGAAACTTATGATATAATTAGCAAAACTTAACCAAATTAACCCAAATTCATATCAGAGGTCTAAACCATCATTCCGAATTTTATAAACATTTTTCCTGAATTTTATCATGTTTAAATTCGCTAATTAACACTAATCACCCCTAATTAGCCATAATTAGTGTAAAACTATGCAAATCACTCACCTTAGCCACAAAATAAACTAAGATCTGAAATAAACCTCTGATTTGATGCGAATCTAGATGGTAAACAGCAGCTCCAATGTTGATTTGGTGTAAATCTCCCTTGATTAAAGGTTGCTAAGCCAAATCCTTGATCAAAAGGTGATTTGGAGGTGATTTAGAGGTTGGAGGCCATTTTTAGGGTTCCTTGATGATAAGTGGAGGCTAGAAAACTGAAATGGAATGATTCTCTATCTCATTTCAGCCTCCCCATAACCCTAATCCCGAAATGGGTTATGGGCCTACTCACTAATCACCCGATTTGGCCCGGTTAAGCAGTTTTTCACCCTCCAAACCTTATTTCAGCCATATCTCCCAAACGGTAAGTCCGTTTGGCTATTATGACCACCCTACGGAAAGGTAAACCATCAAACAAATCCAATGGAAGTGGTTTCAGGTCAAAATTCCTTTCCAATCAAAAGTTATGGCCAAAACAGTACCAACTAGGGGCAAAATGGTCATTTAAAAATCGACAAAAATCATGAACATGGGAAGTGACTCTAATGGATGTTTCCCAAAGTTACATGACCATACGACTTCATACGGGAAAGAAATAAATATTCTATGATCCCCCGATGCGTAGAATGCAGGTCATTACACTCTCCCCTTCTTAAGAAATTTCGCCCCCGAAATTCCCTAATCAAAACACATACAAAGGTCCTGCATGCCTATCAACCATAAAACAACCATTAAACATGGAAAGCAAGTAAAATAGGTCTATCCTAGCATGCGGAATAACTAAATCGCAAAGTAAATCTTACCAGGCAAAGAGTTCTGGGTATGCCTTCCTAATGCTCTCCTCTGTCTCCCAAGTACAATCATTCTCGTCCTCGCCCCACTGAACCTTGACTAGCTTCACCGCCTTCCTTCGAAGTTGCTTCGTATCGTGCCCCACAATACGAATCGGCTTGCGGTTCCCAACCACCTCGGGTTCTACTTCGAAGTCCTCTAACTCATCAGGTGAAATAGTCATATCTGAGTCGTGGACGAACTTCCTTAGTTGGGAAACATGAAATACATTGTGAACTCCCGCCATTTTCTCGGGTAAGCCAACTCTATACGCCAAATTCCCGACTAATTCAAGAACAGGGAATGGGCCAACAAATCTTGGTGCTAATTTGCCTCTCCTGCCAAATCGTATCACGCTTTTCAACGGAGAGATCTTGACAAACACCAAGTTGCCAACGAAGAATTTCAAGTCTCTTCTCCTCTTATCAGCATAACTCTTCTGCCTATCTTGGGCAGCTTTCATTCGTTGCTGAATGATCTTGATCTTATCGGAAGTTTCTCTCACCACATCTGGTCCATGCACAAACTTCTCGCCAGTCTCTATCCAACATGATGGTGAGTTGCACGGTCTTCCGTACAAAGCTTCATATGGAGCCATACCGATACTGGATTGGTAGCTATTATTATATGCAAACTCTACTAGATGCAAATGGTCATCCCATGATCCACCAATATCCAATATACAAGCTCTCAAGAGATCTTCCAATATACGATTCACCCTCTCCGTCTGACCGTCGGTCTGAGGATGATATGCGGTACTGAGATGTAATCCTGACCCTAGAGCCTCTTGTAAGCTTTTCCAAAACCCACTAGTGAACAACGGGTCTAGGTCACTCACAATGCTTTTGGGTACTCCATGAAATCTCACTACCCACTTCATATACAATTCTACCAACTTGGCTGCCGTTCTGGTCGATTTGACTGGTATAAATCTTGCGCTCTTAGTCAATCGATCCACAATTACCCAAATGCTATCATATCCCGATCTAGTCCTTGGTAAACCATCGATGAAATCCATCGAGACTTGCTCCCATTTCCATTCGGGGATTTCTAATGGTTGCAATAACCCACTAGGCTTCTTTTGCTCGGCTTTAACTAGCTGGCAATTCATGCATTTGGATATAAACTTCCCAACGTCTCTTTTCATCCCTTCCCAGTAGTAAGTCTGTCTCATGTCTCGATACATCTTATTACCACCGGGATGTATAGTCAGTTTTGAGTGATGACATTCTCTAAGCACTTCATCTCTCAAACCATTCACATTGGGTACAACTAGTTTTCCATTCTTTCGAAGACATCCATCTCGATCAAGCCCATACACATTCATCTCCTCATTGATAACCATCTCTAACTTGGAGATGATTTCTAATAGATTAGGATCGTCCCTCTGGCTAGAACCAATCTGCTCTATCAAAGTGGGCCTGATCGCCAAACTAGCTAGCATAACTGGATCCAATTCGCACTTTGGTCTGCAATCAAACCCCGCGATATACTCCAGTTGCTTCCACTCAAGAAACATTGCCCCTAAGCTAGCATGTCTCCTACTCAAGGCATCGGCTACCGCATTACCTTTCCCAGGTGTGTATGCGATATCAAAATCATACGAAGCTAAGAACTCTAACCATCTCTGCTGACGGAGATTCAGATCCTTCTGGGAGAAGAGATACTTTAACGATTTATGATCGGTAAACAACTCGAATCTTTCTCCCAAGAGATAATGTCTCCACATCTTCAGCGCAAATACAATCGCTGCCAATTCCAAATCATGGGTAGGATACTTCTTCTCATGCGGCTTTAGCTGTCAACTAGCATAAGCTACAACCCTACCTCCTTGCATCAATACAGCACCCACTCCGGTACCACAAGCATCTGTGTATACCGTTATCTCTTCATTCCCTTTAGGAATGACTAACACTGGCGCACGCGTCAACCTCTCTTTTAAACTCTTGAAGGCATCCTCACACACTCCGTCCCAGACGAAGGACTGATTCTTCTTAGTCCACTGAGTCAACGGTGCTGCAATCTTGGAGAAGTCGTGGATAAACTTACGATAATATCCAGCTAATCCCTAGAAACTTCTTACATCTGTCGCATTCTTGGGTGTAGGCCAATCCTGTACCGTAGCCACCTTCGCAGGGTCCACGGCAATACCACTCTCTGAAACAACATGACCCAAGAATCTTACTTCCCTTCTCCAAAAATGACACTTAGAGAATTTCGCTTTCAATTGGTGTTTCCTCAACACCTCCATCACTATCCTCAAGTGTCCCTTGTGTTCCTCCTCTGTCCTTGAGTAAACAAGGATATCATCCACGAACACAAGAACAAACTTATTCAACTGATCTCTGAATACTCGATTCATAAGATCCACAAAATAGGCTGGTGCATTGGTCAACCCAAATGGCATGACCAACCACTCATAAAATCCAGACGACGTCCTAAATGCCGTTTTCGGAACACTCTCATCCGCTACTCGTAGCTGATGAAATCCTGTCGCGAGGTCCAACTGGGAAACACTCTAGCTCCTTCCAGTTGATCAAACAAATCATCTATCTGCGGTAGAGGATACTTATTCTTCCTCGTCACCTTATTCAACCCGCGATAGCCCACACACAAACGAAGGGAACCATCTGCCTTAGTGGCAAACACAACTGGTGCTCCCCACTCGGAGACACTCCTTCTAATAAATCCCTTCTTCAAAAGATTGCTGACTGGCACCCCGAGCTCTCGCTGCTCCCTTGGTGCCATACGACGAAGTGGCATCACTATAGGTCTGGCATCTTTCACTAAATCAATACGGAACTCAATCTCTCGGTGTGGTGGAAGCCCGGTCACCTCCTCGAAGATGTCCGGATACTGGCCAACCACGGGCACATCTGACAACTCGTCCTGCGGGATGTCGAGGGAATTCACAAAACTAGCCATAACCCTATCACTAGGTAGGCTACCAAACACTACCCTCCGCCCATCATCCGCCCTCACTGTCACCAAAAAGCCCTCACAGTCTACCACCACCCCGTATCTTTGGAGCTAGTCGACTCCCAATATAATGCCATACCCAGTAAAGCCCAAAACAAAGCAATCACATACAAACATACATCCATGACTCGATAAGACCAAATTCCTGCAAATCATACTAATGCTAGTCGAACCACCAATCGGGTTCGTCACAACCAATGGTCTATCGACTATCTCGGGCAGTCCCAACCTATCCACCAGGTCACTAGATATGAAGGAACGGGAAGCCCTAGTATCAAACAAAACTCGAACTGGTATATCATAAATAGAAAGCATACCTTGAATAACAACATTCTTTCCTTTCTCCGCCGCAGTTGGGGCATTCGACGAAGAAGGAACAGCATCAATAGCATATGCTTTCACAATCTGCTTCTCCTTAAGAGGTTGCGGACACTTATCCTTATGATGTCCCACTTGACCACAGTTGTAGCACTTCCTTTCCGCTGGCTTGGCCCGACATTCTTTAGCATAATGGCCCTTCTTACCACAGCTGAAGCACTCAACATCCTTCTTGCTCTTTTTCTGGCCACCCTTAGATTGGTCCTGCTTCCTCTTATTCTGAGAGTTATTCTTGCCTCCACCGCCTACTTGCGGCTTTGGTCCTTCTGCAAATGCAGCCTCAGTCTTTGACTTAGGGTAAAGACTCTCTGATCTCAAAGCCTTCCCCACGATCGATTCAAAAGTCTCATCGATGTGGTTGATAAGCCTTTCCCCCAAGTACCCATCCAAACCAGTGATGAACTTCTCATTCTTCTTTTCAGGAGTATCGATAAGAGATAGTCCATACTTCGACAAAGTGTCGAACTTAGCAATATAATCAGAAACTTCCCTTCCGTTCTGCTTGAGTTCCAAGAACCTCTTAAACAACACTGACTTCTGGGCAGCTGGAATAAACTTCTCGCTAAAGCGAGCCTTGAACTGATCCCAAGTAACTTGATCCTCTGGAGTAGCTGTTCTAATGGCATTCCACCAATTCATCGCTCGCCCTTGCAGCTGACGAGACGCTAGCCTTCTCTTCATCGTATCCTCAAGACCCAAGTCATCGAAGATACGATCACAGCTATCCATCCAATCTTGAACATCTGTGGCCGACTCTGTTCCGTGGAACGGCTTTCCACCAAGATTAATGTAATCTTTGCACAACTTGGCGAAATCGACCCTAGGCGCCTGCACTACTGGGCCAACACCAACTCCGGGATTAGGAACTGCCCCTTGTACTTCTCTAAGCATATCTCTCATGAGGTTAGTAAACATCGCCCTCATGTCAACGGCATTCCCTTGGTTGGTCCCTCTACCAGCACCTCTGGTGTCTCTACTCATCGTTCAATCTGTAAAGAGAAAACGATTAACGACCCCATAGTGGTGCTAGTGCAGTGCGATTTCATTCTTATACTACTAATAGTATATATATATATAGCTTTTGAAAACCAAAGTAATCACAAATAAGCGCTCTCACATACGTACTATCTCTCCCTAGTGTCTTTCCCTAGGTTAACTACGCAACCTAGAGCTCTGATACCAAGTGTGACGGTCCGCCCCGCACCAACCGACATTTACTCCAAAAGTGCGCTGTACACATGTCCAGTTAGCACGGAACGGGTCGTCAGAAGGAAAAAGAAGAAGGAAATGAACATACAAAGAACCTGTAGAATGTCTCACAGCGCATAGAACAAAATATAATAATAACATACTTGACATAAAACAGGAGAGACAGTGCATAAGCTGAAAATCAGAACTAAACATCATAGCAACGGAAATCCAAAATACAGCTTATTACAACTTTCAAACTGTCTCAAAGCAAAAGTAATATAAAGGAGGTACACTACTAATGCCCAAGTAGCGACCACCAACGACATAGGGAGAATGTGTGTATATATATCATACGTGGAAGCCTCCTGCCCGCCTCCGAATCAGCTACTCGCGCATCTCCAGCTAACCTGTCTCTAGTCTGCTCGTGTGAGCACCCAGAGTAATAAGAGGAGACATAAAACTCTGGGTCAGACATAAAGCCTGGTATGAGCGATAAGCATCTAAAGTGAACAATAACAGGTAGACTAAAACATACCTGAACCTGGACCTGCAACCAGAGAGTTAGCACTACATACTGTACAACACTCTAAGGTATCATATCAAACAATGTAAAGATACGGAGGTGGGGGAGGTGTGCATGTCATAATGATGGAAAACAATCAAACATAGCATCCATCCTCACATCTCTCACTCAGTGCGTAAAGCATACGATATTCACCACTTCGATCACCCAACATACCTTGCTACGATCACTTTGCCCCATGAAGTCATAAATGGCTTCACTGCACTGATAACGTAGCCACAAATCCTTCGCTATGTCCACTTTGCCCCATGGAGTCACAAGAACCCCACTGCACTGGCTCATAGCCTTACTAATCCTTACTATGTCCACTCTGCCCCATGGAGTCACAAGAACCCCACTACACTGGCTCATAGTCTTACTACGCATCACCTTGCCCCTCAGGTCGCAATGACCCTAATGCACTGATAACATAGTCTTGCTACCATCACCTTGCCCCTTAGGTCATAATGACCCTACTGCACTGATAAGTAGCCCATCATCCATTTTCAGTGGTGAATCGAAGTTATGAACGTCGACAACTCCTTAGCACACGTCCCGCAGCAAAGTCCAACCATGAAGTGATCTCATTGGTTCCCAACTGGATCCTGAGCTCTAACTTCCCATATTGGACTACCTTTGCATCTCGGGTTATTGATCAACACTAGGTCGGGTCAGATCAGAAACTCCTTCTTCACAGGATCGGTTCGGGTAGCCATCACCCCTGGCGGATTGGGTCGGGGTCTCCAGCTTGCCATGGTTCGGATCGTCATCGCGGTCCTCTTTCTCTTTGCTTCGGATCGTGCTCCCCTCCTCGGTTCGGATCGGAATACCCCATACGGATCAGATCGCGCTCCTCTAGCTCGTGGCTCCCCCTGGTTCGGATCGGCGTCTCGTTGTACATCGGATCGTGGATGCTGCTTTCCTCTAGTCGGATCGTGATACGAAGCACGAGTGGATCGGATCGGGTAGCAGTACATGGTTGTTGCTCGTGGGCCTTACGCAGACGGTTCGGTTCGGAGGAGATGACTCGACTCGTGGGGATGTCCCACGATCCCATAGGGCGATCCGATCGACCCTCAATCCCCTATGCGATCCGAATCCTTGCACCTTGTCCAGCGAGCTGTTTACGCCCCTCGACGGCATTTTCGACCATTCCAACCATTCTAACCAATCACAAAGCATTTCATACAGTCATAGCAACATACATAATCAACCACAAACATCAAAACATCAATATGATAGGTAGAAATTGATCAAACATACCCAAAACCCCCTATTTTTCCCCTAAGCATGTTTAGGTGAAACTTATGATATAATTAGCAAAACTTAACCAAATTAACCCAAATTCATATCAAAGGTCTAAAACATCATTCCGAATTTTATAAACATTTTTCCTGAATTTTATCATGTTTAAATTCGCTAATTAACACTAATCACCCCTAATTAGCCATAATTAGTGTAAACTATGCAAATCACTCACCTTAGCCACAAAATAAACTAAGATCTGAAATAAACCTCTGATTTGATGCGAATCTAGATGGTAAACAGCAGCTCCAATGTTGATTTGCTGTAAATCTCCCTTGATTAGAGGTTGCTAAGCCAAATCCTTGATCAAAAGGTGATTTGGAGGTGATTTAGAGGTTGGAGGCCATTTTTAGGGTTCCTTGATGATAAGTGGAGGCTAGAAAACTGAAATGGAATGATCCTCTATCTCATTTCAGCCTCCCCATAACCCTAATCCCAAAATGGGTTATGGGCCTACTCACTAATCACCCGATTTGGCCCAGTTAAGCAGTTTTTTACCCTCCAAACTTTATTTCAGCCATATCTCCCAAACGGTAAGTCCGTTTGGCTATTATGACCACCCTACGGAAATGTAAACCATCAAACGAATCCAATGGAAGTGGTTTCAGGTCAAAATTCCTTTCCAATCAAAAGTTATGGCCAAAACAGTACCAACTAGGGGCAAAATGGTCATTTAAAAATCGACAAAAATCATGAACATGGGAAGTGACTCCAATGGATGTTTCCCAAAGTTACATGACCATACGACTTCATACGGGAAAGAAATAAATATTCTACGATCCCCCGATGCATAGAATGCGGGTCATTACAATATTCTATATAATTATATTAATTATAAAACATTTTTTTCATATTTAAATATCATAGGTAAAATTATTTCATTTACCCTTTCCATAACAATACTATGTAGATTTACCCGATTAAGAATTTAGAAATCCTTATCGATTTCATGGTGTCTCATGTGTTGACCGTAATTTATATATACTCAATAGAACAAACTAACATAATATGAAACATTTTTATAACACCAACAAATACATGCTCTCATATATACACACACACACAAAAAAAAACTTATATAGAGCATTCCATTACCTTATCTCTTGATGATTTAAACGAATAGGCTTTGGTATTCTTTCAACTAATGCTCTGATACGAATTGTAACGACCCACTATTTTAAATGATTTAGATCGATAATAAACCACACGTGTTAGATACAAACCATTCAAAATGGTGGATAGTTAATAAGGATTAAGTATAAGAAATCAAAGACAAGAGAAAGAACCAAACACAGAATCTCATAGTGGAAGTACAAAATATAATAAGAACATAAATCAATTTAACATTAAATATTCTTAATATCAAAGAATCAATCAAAAGACATGCAAAATAATGCAGTGGAATAAAATTAAATAAATACAACCATAAAGATCAATCTCCATTATCATAACGAGGTCTTCGTTAAACTGAAACAACTCAGGCTGACTAGAGCATAATGAAAAAAATATACTTGAGTCAGGACTAGAATTTCTCATGTAACTCAAAATAAAAACATGATATAGGAGTGTAAATAACTTAAGAGATGTTAAAGATCCGTTAAATTATTACGTATAGTACAATACGTTATTATAATAAAGTCTCTCAGTAAAATATGGAATTGAAAATAGCGTTAAGGCATTACATTTTTTATAAGCATTGTAGTTTATACAGTACTGTAAACCCCCCCCCCCCCCATAAACTAGTGGCATTAGAGGGTCCTCCATAGGTACAACACGAAATAAAGTTGTTGAAACACCCCCACCTCCGTTAAGGTCACTCACAAAGGGAATGCCTTAACTTTGGTGGAGCATTATAGGTAAAAGACACAGATAATTTACAAGATAGATATATATAAGCAGCGGAAAAAAAACCAACTTTATTTCAAACGTGGTTCATAACAAAACATTACAGCAAACTATTTCAAACCAATTCCCAAATCATCACATCAAAATCTCTTTCTTGATTATTACATAAAGAAGCATAAAACAAAATAAGGCTGCATAAATCCCCAAGTAGTGGTGTGTCCAAAGCCATAGCCAAAGGTAAGAGGTTCCAAGCTATACATCACAGAGTCTTCAAGCTTTTGAAAGATGAACGGTCCAAATTAAGCTGAGCTACTCCCTCCCTGGGTACCGGGGGGAAATGGAAGAAAAGAGAGCGAAAGAAAATGGGTCAATAATAAGGAAATAAGGTAACATAGGATAAGGTAAGGTAAATAGGGCAAGATAAACAAGGCAAGATAAACTAATCATACTATCGCACTCATGTCCATATTCTCTGCACCTACTAGATATTTCAACCATTGTCGTGAGTTCAAAACCCAGTGATCCCTTTTCATTGATCGGCTCCTACTCGCACGCATTTACTACTTGTGTCCAACCGCCTCACTCGATTGTAGATACATGTGCTGGTCCCACTATGGGGTGTATCAAATCCTATAGTGGCAAACCGACACGATTCAAGATGCACATTGTATAACTACCGATGCCCAGAGCCTACTTTTTCCACTCCGGAGTACGTGCATGCCTGTACTCTGTCGGAACCTACACTGACGCACCAACCGCCGTTGTTTTGACCGCTTATAATCAGCCCAGTAATCGTGCCCCACCCTGCCTAGTTCAGGGTACCATGATACATCTATGTGGGTTACTGCTGAAATGGGTCCCTACTACTAGGGCTTCCTAGTCAACATGTTAAATTGGTTAAGTGTCCAAGTTAACCTAACCCCACCCATCAGTTTAGTTAACATGTTGCACTGGTTAAGTGTTACCTTAATGAACTTAACCCTACCATTCTTGACTTAGCTTTAATTCATTTATTAAAGCACCAACCACTCACATTAGACAGGTATTATTGCGGTTACTGGATATGTTGGTCGGGTCCGGGCAGTTTTACACCGCAACTCCGTCTAACCTCGGGTTCTTTTGGGCTCGATGCACTAATCTCCCACATTAGATATATATTGTTACGGTTGCTGGATGTGCCGGGCGGTTCCGGGCAGTCTTACACCGTAACTCAATCTAACATCGGGTTAGGCATATTCGTCTTTTCTAAATTTACATATTTACCTCTTTATATTTATATGTAAATTATTGTCATTCAAGTCAAACCCCACTTTCTTTTAAATCAAGTTCATAATTTTTAGGTATAAAAATTTATACCACTTTATGCCATAAAACATTTACATGTTTATGAGCTAAATATGCCAATTATGTGTAATTGCGTATTTTTCCCCAACGTTACCCCTGTTGAACGTTCGCAAAAATCACATAAAATGTTAGGCTCGATACATAGCCTAACTTATACATAAAAATGGAAAAAGAGGAACATGTAATAATTCCAACATCATAAGAATATGGATCTAACTACACATGCATCATATGAACTTGGCATAGAACAATATACATGAACTTGCAAATTTAGATCTACTCAACATGAATCATGAAATAGGGGTTTTACATAGAACTACATAAACTTAAAATTAGGCATGTAGTTGTGAACTTTGCAAATTGGTTGGATCAAATCTAACATGAACCTAATCATATTAGCATGTAGTTTTTGTCATATATGTGAACATGGTTAAACTTGCATAAACATAGGAAAATTCCCAAGTTGTCATATAACATATAGGTGTTATTACCAAATCATGCGACATGAAATGTCATCGTCAAATTATACACAATATAATATCCATCACCAAATTATACAATATGGTATGTTATCACCAAATTACACAATATGATATGCTATTGCCAAATTATACTATGTCATCGCCAATTTATGTCATCACTAAGTATATAACATAATATGTCATCTCCAATTTATTCAACATGATATGTCTTTGCCAAAATAAAATATGTCGCCGCTAAATTACACAACATATATGTCATTGGCAAATTATACAACATATGGATCCAAAGCATTTAGCTTTTATCATTAAATTACATACAACACGATCACAACTTAGCATGATAAGAATCATAATCTCAATCGATTCAGTTTTAACAAAAAGGATAGGCACAGATTTACACTAGGCGATGTTCTATATCCAGCTATTTAGTCATAATTCTAACATCGTTTAGGTCTAAATGATAACTGGACTTGCAAAAAGGAGGCTAGCCTTGAGTTCTAGGATCTGTATTCTAGATTTAAATTGCTCTCCTTTGTTGTAGACGTTGAATTCTCTTAGCTGAATTAGATTTGATTTGTAATTCCTACTTGCTTTCTAGTTGAATGAGAATGGCGGCTATTCTACGCTAAGTACTGACAGCATGACGGTCTTAGGAATATTTTTGTGTGGCTTTAGGGTTTAGATTTAGGTTGCTTATATAGAAGTTTGATTTAATAGGAGCCGTCAGATTAACCTAGAGCAAATCAAAGCCATTCAAACCTAAGAGAACCAACCAGAACTTGCCACGCAAGCCCTGATGACACAACAACTCGTCATAGGAGAAAACAGGTCAGATTTCAGATCTGACCCGAGGGGGAGATCGACCCAATGGTCGACCTGTACGGGGGGAGGTCGACCCCCTGGTCGACCCCCTGGTCGACCCCCTGGTCGACCTCCTGGTCGACCTGGCCTTGGGCGGGAAATTTCCCGCCCAGCCCGCTTCTGTGTTTGAATTTGAATTTCGAATTTTCTGAACTTTAATCTGAGCTGTTTATTTAAATTACTGAAACTTCTGAAGGCCATAACTCCTTCATAAGTATTCCGAATTACGCAAACTCGGACTCTATTTCAAGCATAATTCCGAGACAAACGCAATGGCGTACCCGTTTCCTTTCATTCTCACATTTGAAATTAATTGTTCTTTAATTCGTAACTTTAATGTTTACAGAAAATACGGGGTGTTACAATTGTAGTGGGTTCGATCAGGATAAATATGACAAGGCATGTAAGGAAATACCCAGTATATGATTCTACCACTCACAGAGTCGAGCTGGTGGTAACACATAAAGCGCAGCTACCTCGCACCTCAAACAACGCTCACATGATCGAGGATGCAAATCAAATCAAATCAATTTGAGGGACTGAGATAATAAACGAAGAAGTGTGCCCAACAGGGGGAGCGACCCCATTTGGCATCGGCATAGCTCTTGGTTTAGTCATTTTAATTATGATCCAAAGGTCAAGGATATACAACATCGTTCTCTTTCATCAATCCAGTAATCATTTGGTGATCCATTTTACTTCGTTTCGGATTCCCTACTACGTACATAGTTGTTAAAGTGGTTCTCGATATTTACAAAGAGTATGCTATTATCCGACTTGGTCTGTTTAACAACCACACAATTATTTCACACCGTGGTTATTTACATTTACATCGTATTTGAATGTCATAAATTTATTTATTTCAATTATTGGTTTTTCGTTCATATCAATTCAATATTGAATTCATTTTCGAATTTAAAGTTCATATTACAAAAAGGGTCATTATAAAAATTCAAATTTCGATTTAGATTTCAATATCACAAATATCGTTGTTTAGTGAAAGCTTTAATTTTTAAACAGTTAGACTTAAACTGTTCTAATTGGAAATATAATTTTATAAATACAGTTAAATTTAATATAAAATAGTTTAATTAAAATAGTTATCGAAATATATAATAGTTAACTTTCGTAAAATAATTTGATTAAAATGATTATAAAATTTATAATGGCTAAATTAAATATATAATGGTTCAATTAGAATAGTTATAAAATATAAAATATTTAAAGTTAAAATAAGATAGATTGGTTAAAATAGTTATGAAATATACAACAACTAAATTTAAAATTAGTTATCTCAATTAACATAGTTAAATTTAATATCAGATAGTTAAATTTAAAACTAATAGTTAAATTTGAATAACTATGAAATATATAATAGTTATAAAAATAAATAGTAAAGGAGATATCACTATAAATAAAATAATTTAATATAAAGTAAAAATTAATTTTAAAATATTTCATTAACAAACAAAAATTTATGACTTTGAAAATATTTCATTTGACCACGATGTCCGTATTTAATTTTCTACCCTTTGACCAAGTATCATTTAGTTTTAAATTTCATGCATACATATCATTTCAACTCGTATTAGATGTCATAGGAATATATCATTTCAAACTATTTCTTAGTTTTAAGTATATTTTTTTGGTAAGGCAAATAATTTTTTTGGCAAAGCCAACCAGTTTTTAAAATGACCGCAAACACTTATTATTATAACAAATAATAATTACAATATTACAGGAAATTGACAGATTACCAACTTACTACTCAGTTTTATGTATTCAATGTCCAAGGATGCAAATCATCAATTTATCATGTTTCAATGACATATACGGTGACAAGTATACATCATAACCAATAACCGTCAGATATATTACATAAACAACCATCACGATAACAAATAAACATAACATGTAATCATTCTCTTGAACAACTAGTATATATCACAATAATGTTAGTTATTAAATATCGACTTCTAACTAGAAAATTAATAGCAGTACAAATTAAATATTAATTCAAATAAATGATAATTTTATTGACAATTCAAATTTAATCCATTTAAGTTCAATTTAAACATACTTCAAGTTTGAGAAAAAATTAATCAATCAATATTTTTCATATATATCAATTTAGTATTTGTTGGGTGTCAGTTAACACTTATAATCAATTTCGATACCAAATTAAATTCTTGAATGTCAGTTAAATGACTTATAACATATCATAATTTTAATTTAACTCGAATAGATATTTTAGTACGTCACCAGTAGGTTAAAGCACTCACTTTTGGGTTTTACGTCCAATCTGAAATCCAAACAAATGCCAAAATTTCGACAGTGTCCAAATCCAACCAAACTAGTTCCATGTCTTTCAGAGTTCCGATATGAATCCAATAGAGAAAACTGCACGTCAATCTGAGCTTATGTGAAAAAGTCATCCACGCATATCGTGTTTGAATTTTAAATAAAATCAAAATAAGACAAATAGACTTCCATAAAACCAAATATATGTGCCACGTCATCATCATGCCATGTTCGGGCTCTTCTTGCAAATGTTTCTCGTTGCTGAAGAATTAAGCCCAACAAGCACCAACCATGCAACTTTGACCATGCTTCAGCTCACCACTTCGACCACCTCACACGAATACGCCGTCGCCATTAAGTGTTCCTCAATCTCCTTTACCCGGGCCTAAGACGCCATCACCTCTGGCGGACTCAAATGATTGCACCACCACCATTAACACCCATCAAAAATTGGTGATTTCCAACCAACTTGGGCCATGTCCGACCACCCTACTTGGTGTGTGACCTTCCCTTAATCTTCTCCTCACAACGGAACTGTCCTACGTTGATCCGTCGACGGTCCACCGTTGGATTGTCAAAAACCTAAAACAGACAGTTAAGAAATATCGCTAATTTCCGACCAAACGGAGTACCAATTCCAGAAATGAGTTTCAGGTTTAAGTTGCATTCGTTGAGAGCTTTTTGATGTATCAATATGGTAGGGTTTGAAGAATTTTCTGATGTTGATTTTCAAATTAATTAAACGTCATTTTTTCATATTATAGGTGTCTTGGGATTTTGAGAAGAAATCCGATATTTGAGAAAAGAAAGTTACAACTATGGTTACAGGAAAGCCATATATATATATATATATACATATTGAAACACCCCACCTCCGTTAGGGTCACTCTCAAAGGGAATGCCCTAATTTTGGTGGAGGTTTATAAGTATAAGTCACAGATACACAAGACAGATATAAATACACATATTTTTGAACAGCGGAAACAACAACAACTTTTATTTCATCAAAAATACGTGTTACACAAACCATGCCATAATTGTCTTACAATATTTCCAAAAACATTACATTTCCATAACTGTCTGGATTTCATAATTTAAAGAAGCATAAAAAAAAACATAAGTAAACTGCATAAGTCCCCATAGTCGTTATCCAAAACCATAGTCCAAAACGAAAGAGATCCAAGCAATACATTCTTTCTCTTCAAGCTGGACATGAAAATTGGTCAAGCTGCGGTATTCCCTCCCTGTGGACCTGGGGAGGGGGGAAACGAAAGAAAAGAAGACGAAAGAAAATTAGAGTCAGACATAAAGCCTGAGTAAGTCTAGGACTATTCAGTCTATGAATAAAGAATTAGGCACAATAAGTATAAACTGGAAATGGGAAAGTACTATAAACTAAGTAAAGTTGTCTAGAGTCGAATATACTATCGTACCCCATATTAATTTCTGCACCCCCATAAACTAGTTCCCAACAGGCACCCCATAATCAGGGTGAAGTGATCCATTTCTAATGATCGGCTCCTACTAGCATAGTTACATGTGTCTTACGGCCCCCGATGTTGTAGCTACCTATGCTGGTCCCACCGTGGGTGTATCAAGTCCCATGGTGGCGGCCCGACACAATTCTAGAATGCACAGGTATACTACTGGTGCCCAGTGCCTAATTTTTTTGCGCCGGAGTGTGTGCACGCCCGCACCCCGTTAGAACCTACACTGCTGCACCACCATCGTCAATTTGACCTCTTACAGTCAACCCAGTAATCGTGCCTCACCCTGCCTAGTTCAGGGTATCCTGATACACCTTGTAGGGTTACTGCTGAAAAGGGTCCCCCGCTACTAGGTTTTCTATTTCTATCCAACATGCTAAATTGGTTAAGTGTTTTGTTAACCTAACCCCCAATCAGTCTGTATAGTTTAGCATGTTCAATTTGATTAAGTATTAATTCAATTTACTTAATCCTATCAATCCTGACCCAGCCTTAATTGTCTTATTAAAGCCTCGACCTCCCACATTAGACAGGTATTGTTGTGACTGCCTGTTGCCGGTTGGTTCCGGGCAGCCTTACGTCACAACTCAGTCTAACCTCGGGTCTTTATTGGGCTCAATGTTTAACCACCCACATTGGATAGGTATTGTTGTGACTACTAGACAGCCGGGCAGTTTCGGGAAGGTTTACATCACAACTCAATCCAACCTCGGGTTAAACACATCGTATTTTCTAAGTTTACATATTTTGTCTCTTTTCTTTTTATATGTAAATATTTGCAGCCCATTATTCAAATTCATCTTTATTGGGTAAAATTAATTTATACCCCTTAAATGTTTTCAAGGTCATTGGCATGCGTCAGACATGCCAACACATATGTTCTATATTTTTAACCCAACGTCATTACCCCCGTTTTATACATTCGCTATATTATAACATATGTTGGATTTAACCTTTAAACCCAACTTAGCCACATGAAAAAGGGGAGGCTTAGAACATGGTGTTTATATATTCTAAGTAACATCAAAAGGGGAGTGTGAACGCATGA
This sequence comes from Allium sativum, assembly GCA_030737875.1. NCBI lineage: Eukaryota > Viridiplantae > Streptophyta > Magnoliopsida > Asparagales > Amaryllidaceae > Allium > Allium sativum. Next base: position 102,181,805 of record CM060924.1, read on the forward strand.
ACTTGCAACAAAATGATCTAATTAACATAAATTAGGCACTTGTGAACTTGCATTGTAATAGCATATAATCATGACATAAAACATACCTAAACATGAATCATGGTTTTTAATCTATTCATGTAAACTTGCAATTGAAATGTAAATCTAACTTAATTATGTATCGCATATATTATCATATGATTTTGATAACAACATAGGCCTAAAACATATTTTGTTTGGACATAAAGTCAAACATAAACTAGCCATGTTCAAAAAGTCAACACAAGTTCACAAAGGTGCTTACTTTTGTCACTATCCCAAAAGTATGGTTTTACACTTGAATCATTATGCCAATTCCAACATAAATTCATATGAATCATAATACTCAAATGGATCCAACTACACTAAAGATGACCATAAAAATATACACCATGTTGGCCTAATAGTGAATTACATACTTGCATGAATCTCAACTTTGTTGAAATAAACTACCACAAACGTATAGTCGTAAACTTTCAACATGAAACATATACTTGCAATAATCCAATAGGTGTTGAAATAAACTACCACAAACATATAGTCCTTAACTTTCAACATGAATCATATATTTGCAAATATCCAATAGGTCTAACATCATTATACCACAACATCCCAAATCTACTCACAATTAGAGTCATAGCAACATACGATTATGAATTATCATCACCACAAATTAAGTACAATTCCATTTCTCATTTTACACAAACCAAAACACAATTATTCATTCACATCGGAATAGCACTCTACTTACAACATATGACGAATCTTCAATTCAGGAATCTGAATTCTGAATTTGGAGATGCTATCATTTGTTGTCGGCGTTGTTTTGATTTAGTTGTCGTTGCTTTAGGCTTTTGAATTGTCTCCTAATCGTCTCTCAATTTTGATGGCTACTCCTAGTCTCTCCTCAGCAGCATGACGGTCTCATTCTCATTTTTATTTGTATGAATTAGGTGGAGTCTTAGGTCCTTTTTATAGGGTTTGTGAATTGATTAGAACCGTCGATGGAGCTTGGATTAATAATAACCGTTCGTTTGAAAGAGAGACCAATCAGGAGCTGACACCTAGCCCTAGTGACAAGGCAAAACTCAGAAATTCGGCCAAGCAAAGACCAGGCCAGCCAGGAGTGGCTGGGTTCAACCTGGCTCATGGGCCAGGTCGACTACCCAGTCGACCCCCAGGTCGACTATGTAGTCAACCTGGGTGCCCCAGGTCGACTACCCAGTCGACCTGGGTGGCCCAGGTCGACTACCCAGTCGAACTAGGTGCCTTGGGCGGGAAAATTCCCGCCCAGCCCAATCTGGGTCCGATTTTTGAAATTCGAATTTGTTTCTGAGCTGTTCCTGCCTGTTTGAATTTTAAACTGAATTCTGAAACTTCCGGAGGCCATATCTCCCTCATACGGAGTCCGTTTTATGCAAACTCAGACTCTATCTCAAGCAAAATTCCGAGACGAACGCAATGGCGTATCCCATTTCCCTTAATTCTTTGATTTGAAATTAATTATACTTTAATTTGTGAATTTTACTGTTATAGAATACATGGGGTGTTACATTCTCCCCTACTTAAAAGGATTTCGTCCCCGAAATCTTCAAGTTTAGGAAGAATGTATATCCTAACATCCAAACATCCATCTACTCATCCATCAAACATGAGCATCCATTGTCCTTAAAAGACTTCTAATGCTTCATGATCGTATGCGAAGTGTGTGTACATGTTCTTATCTAATGCAAAATCAGTCGGCCTACTGATTCAGTTGACCTCCTTAATGCAAATTATGTAAGTGTCATGAATCCATTATGTATGCAAATTTTCCTATTCATGATTCTACATGAGTGCACAATCATTCATATATAAATGCAATATCCATATGACAACACATTAAACTTCAACCATATACGAATATAAATACATATATGCATATGCAATATGAAGTGACTGAGCCGATCTAAAACCTAGATTGTGTGTGTATATGCAACCACGAGCAACCACTAGCAATCGCTTGCAACCACTTGCAACCATCATCCATAACATGTTTCAATTACATGTTTTCATCCAAAGGGTTTCTTACCTAAAAGATAAGGTCAAGGAGATATACCTAAAAAGATAGATAAAAGCGCAACTTAAGGAAAAAAAAGTAAGATCAAAGATGTACCCTTGAAAAGAAAAGGGTAGGCTGCGCGTATTCTAGCTTCAGTTTCCCAAGTTGTGTCTACCTCGGCGTCGCTCCACTGAACTTTGACGAGCTTGACTTCGCGGTTGCATAGCTTTTTCACTTCAGTTCCTAAGATGCGTGTTGGAACTCTTCTCACGGTTGCTTCGCGTTCCACTTCGGTTTCTTCTAGAATGCTAGGCTCTACTATTTCAGCAGACTCATGTAGACATTTTCGGAGGTGCGAAACGTGAAAGACGTTGTGAACTCCGGCCAGTTTCTCAGGTAGCTCTAATCTATAGGCCATTTTCCCAATTTTCTCGATAATAGGAAATGGTCCTACAAATCTCGGTGCTAGCTTTCCAGTGGATCCAAAACGAACAACGTTCCTTAGAGGAGAAACCTTAAGAAAAACTCTGTCCCCAACCTCAAACTCAAGGTCGGTCCTTCTCTTGTCGGCGTAGGATTTCTGTCTGTCTTGGGATGTCTTCATTCTTCTCCGTATTAAGTCTACTTTCTCTGAAGTCTCTCGGATCATATCTGTTCCAAGTATGAGCTTGTCAGTAGACTCTCACCAACAAGTGGGCGATCGGCAAGGTCTTCCATATAAAGCTTTGAAGGGCGCCATTCCGATGGTGGCTTGATAGCTGTTGTTGTAGGCAAATTCCACCAAAGGAAGATGGTCTTTGTAACACCCCGAATTTTAGTTAATACTAAAATTCACTAATTACAGGATAAATAATCTCAGACGTGGGAATTGGGGGTAACGGGCTGCGTTATTGCGTTCGTCTCGGAAAAATACGCGAAATAGAGTCCGAGTTTTCGAAAATCGGAGTCCGTATGGCCCAGTTATGGCCCGATGAAGGTTGCAGAAAATTCAAAACTAAAAACAGATTTAAAAATTTTAAATTCAGATTTTAAAATGAGACAGGCGGGGTCAGGCGGGGAAATTCCCGCCTACCCATGTCGACAGGCCTGTCGACAGGGGTGTCGACTTGCCTGTCGACTGGCCTGTCGACAGGGTCGAGCCATCCGGTGAACCTGGGTGCACCAGGTTGGGTTCTAGGCTGGCTAGGAGGGCTGGTTCTAGAGATTTCCTAAATCTAAGGGTCCTAATCTAATCTAGGGTTAATCTAAGGGCCTAAAACACTCTCTTAATCTATAAATACACCCTAAAACCCCCTTAATCCTTACCAAAAATAGAAATGATGGCCTCATGCCGCCAAATTAAATCCTAAGGGGAGCCTCCACTAATCTAAGAAGGAAGTTTCAAGCTAATCCCTCTCAAATCATTCTCTCATCATCATTATCTTCATAGTTAGCAACTAATTCTACTTCATAAGGTTGCTAATCTTGAGTTTGGTGAGTTTCTATCACTTTAACATCAATTGTTAAAGTAAGTAGATTGGGTGTAATGAGACTTATGGTCTTAAATGCGGATTAGTGAGTTTGAATCATGTATAATGATATGTTACTCTATGTTGTTCTATGTTTATGCATATTTGATAAGTTGGTTTATGCATGCTTAATAAGTTGATTTATGCATGTTTAACAAGTTGATATATGCATGTTTAACAAGTGGATTTATGCATATTTAATAAGTGGAATTATGCATGTTTAGCAAAGTGAGTTATGCAAGTTGAAAGTGATATGCAAGTTAAGTATATGTTTAAATGCAAGTTGAAAGTGATATGCAAGTTATGCATGCTTATGCAAGTGTATGGATGCTTATGCAAGTCATGTATATGTTTAAATGCAAGATTTATGTGATATGCAAGTTATGCATGCTTATGCGAGTATATGAATGCTTGTGCAAGATATGTATATGCTTAAATGACATGATATGCAAGTTATGCAAGTATGTGAATGCTTATGCAAGTATGTGGATGCTTATGCAAGTATGTGAATGCTTATGCAAGTTATGTGTATGCTTAAATGCATGTTTAACATGTTATGCAAGTTATGAGAATGACTATATGCAAGTTCAACATGTTATGCAAGATATGTGTATGATAATATGCAAGCTCATATGCAACATGTTATGCAAATCATGTGTATGATAATATGCAAGTTTGGGTTATATGTAGTTGGGTTAATATATGCTCATATATGCAAGTTGACATCCTCTTAACCCATGACAAAGTTGTATGCTAAACCCATGATATTTGTGATGATCTTCCCCTTATTTATGTCATGAAATGAGAACGATTTACGTGGGGAACGATGGGGTTGGTAGATATGTTAATTAAATGAATGATTGGGTATGATTAAGCATACCATAAAAATAAATTACCATAAGTGGGAATTTACCTATTGAGTTAGGTCTACCCCATGGGAATTTACCTATTGAGTTAGGTCTACCCATGTTATGGAAAACTTGATATTAATTAGGGATAATTAATATGGGGGTGATAAATTAGGTGTAATTAATCGACTAAGACACGAGGTTGGACTCATTTGTAGTGTAAAACTGCCCGGACCCGACCGGCTTAACCAGTTGCTACAAATGTCAGCCCAATGTGAGAGGTCTTAGCCATAAATTAAATACGTGATTAAGGTAAAGACACGAGGTTAGACTCTGTTATGACGTAAGACTGCCCGGATTCTACCGGCTTAACCAGGCGGTCATAACAGCCAGTCTAATGTGGGAGGTCTTTATGGGAGATCACGGTCTTAATTAATTAAGAAACACTTAACCATAGTAGCATGTAGTGGGACATGAGGGGTTAAGTGGGTGCCTTGGGTGGCATGAGGAAATTCTGTGGTTGCCTTGGGTGGCATGTGGAATCTAGTGGGTTGCCTTGGGTGGCAATAGAAAATACGATTAGAATACTTAACCAAGTGGAAACATGTAATTAAACATGATTAAAGGGTTAAGTGGGATACACTAGATATTTGACAACCTTAAGTGGGTAGCTTGTGGGGGCCCATTTCAACCAATATCCCAAACGTATCTTTGTGGGCTCGACCCATGTCGAGTGACGGGACACGCATATTGGGCTTGATTATAAGAGGCCAAAACGGGTTAGCGGTGGCAACGCAAGTCCAACGGGTTTCATATGCGTGTGTGGGCCCGGGCTGGTAGATAAGCCGTTGTTGCATCGTGTAGATATAAAGCCGTGCACCGTTAGTATTGGGTAGCCACTTTAGGGGAGTGATACACCCCACTGTGGGACCAGCACGGGTATCTACGGTAGGGAGCCGATCGCTTGGGGAGTAGTGGGTACACCTAATGAAGATAGGGGCAGACGGCACCTATGTAGGGGTACACGAAACTACTGGGTAAGAATACTGGGTACACCTAGTGGAGATAGGGGCAGACGGCACCTATGTAGTGGGCTAGGGGTACACGAGACTACTGGGGAAATTTTCTAAGTCCTTGGAAGGGATCAACCTTTAAGTAGGAATGACTGGTGTGGTGCAGTTAGTAATTATCCTTGGGTGGGTAGATGCGTCCTGACGGTTATCTTAGTTTATCCTAAGTCTACCAAGCTGCTTAGTGTAGCCATTCATCCCCAGATATTACCGTAGGTCAAGTTTATGTCTTCTCTGGTTACTTTAATGATTGTACTGTTAAAGTTATAGGACTCACTCAGACTTATGTCTGACCCCGTTGTTTTTATCTTTTTCCCAACCCTCAGGTCCTACGGTGGATCCTAGCGGTAGTAGAGCTTGATCGGATTGTTGTTCCAGTCTTTAGGAGCTTGGGTAGATGTAAAGCTCTAGTTATCCAGTTATCTTTTCTTTTGTTCTGGCTATTGTATGAGAGAGTTGGATTATGTACTTCTTTATTTAGATATTGTACTTGACTTTTACCGTGGTTTTATGATGTAACCAGACATGTTTATTTCCGCTGTTATGAGATGATGTTTTAAAATTTCAAGTACTATTTATATCTGTCTTGTTGTAATTTTTCTGTTCTATATTCACTAAAATACTCCACCGATGCTATGGCATTCCCTTTGTGAGTGACCCTAGCGGGCGTGGGGTGTTACACGTGGTATCAGAGCAAAGGTTACCGGAACAAATAAAATTTTTAGAAAACTATTTTTCTAAAACATTTTTGGAAAAGATATTTTCAAAAACATGTCTTTTAAGAGAAAAGTTTTTGAAAGAAAAGCATAATCCCCAATAGCCATATCTATATCCCTCGAATTCTCCGTTTTGAATCTTTCCTTTTTCGTTTCAGCATGGCCGAGAATCTTAATCTTCCGGAGGGTGTGACGGTACCAGTATGGTATAGGAGATTGATGGAGGCTAGGGCCACCACTGCGGGTCCAGCAAATATTCCTCCACCAACCGTAGCACCCGATCTTCCTCCTCCCCCTCCTCCTCGCACGGATACTTTTGCTAAGACTTGCAAGGAATTTAAAGCTATGGGAGGGAGACCTTTTCAAGGATCTGAAACCTTTGTGGAGGCTAGAGATTGGCTTAAGGAGGTGGAAGAGTTGATAGATATCTTTGAGATGGAAGAAGGGAAGAAAGTCAAGTTGGCTGCTTGGTTAATGAAGGGAGAAGCCTCATTCTGGTGGGAGGTTACTAATGGAGAACGCCCCGTTGACTCTTGGGCGGATTTTAGGCAAAGATTTGTGGCAAAGTTTCTCTCAAGAGCGGAGGAAAACTTGTATATGAAAAGATTCTTGACTCTAAAGCAAGGAAATCTTTCGGTGAAGGAATATGTTAACAAGTTTAATCAATTGGCAAGGTTTGGCCTAGATATGGTGAATACACCGGAGAAGAAGGCTTTAAGGTTCGTGAAAGGCTTGAATGAACCTATGCATGGGTTGGCTATGACTCACATCCCTATGGGGGCCACCTTTGAGAAGCTAGTTGACATGGCACTCATGTATGAGGAAGAGAAGGGTCCTAATGCTAATAAGGCACCCGAGAAGAAGGGAGATCAAAAGAGACCTCAACAACAGCAAAGCAAAGGTGGGAAAGGCAACGGTGGCAAGGGCAAGAAGAAGAAGTGTTTCAATTGTGGGACACCTGGCCACCTAAGCAAGGATTGTCGCAAGAAGAAGAAGACCGGCTGCTTCCACTGTGGCGAAGCAGGGCACTTAGTGAAGGATTGCCCTAAGAAGGGGCAAAGGACGGGATCTACCTCAGGAGGACAGGTGCAAGCTCTTATGGCACCGAGTCAGGCTAGGGGGCAAGTACAGGCTCTCGCGGTTCCACCGATTCAGGAGATAGGTAGAAATATTTCCGTTGAAAGTCTGGTTTTTCTATTTGACCATCCTGTCCGTACATTGTTTGATTCAGGCGCATCGCATTCGTTTATTTCATCATCATTAGTTGAGTTACTGCACTTAGACACCAGTCTGGTAGATGATCCCTTGGTTGTTTCAAACCCAATTGGGGGCTCCACTTATTTGTCCATGATATGTTTGGGTTTGAAGATTTCTATACTTAGCATTGAGTTTAGATGTGATGCTTTTGTATTGGGCTTCACGGGCTATGGGTTGATTTTGGGCATGGACTGGTTATCCAGTAATGGTGCCGTTCTTGATTGCGAAAGGAGAGTTGTTAGGCTCATGACCCGCTTGGGTAACACTCTCGAGATTTCTTGTAACCCCAGGGACTCTGTTATGCTAAGTTATCTTGAATCGCTTGACGCTTCGGTCGAGAGTTTACAATCTGTTAGAGTGGTCCGAGAATATCCGGATGTGTTTGAGGAGGTGAAGGGCTTACCTCCGAAGCGGGAGATTGACTTCCGAATATATTTGGTGGATAATGCTAAATCGGTATCTTTACCAGTGTGCCACATGGCTCCTCGTGAGAGGAGGGAACTCCATAAGCAAGTAGGGGAGTTGCTTGAGAAGGGGTTCATAAGACGGAGCATATCGGAGTGGGGTGCTCCAGTAGTATTTGCTACGAAGGCGGATGGGTCCCTCAGACTTTGTGTAGACTATAGAGAACTCAACAAGCTCACAAAGAAGAATAGACACCCATTGCCGAGGATAGATGATCTTTTCGATCAGTTGGTTGGCGCTTCAGTATTTTCTTAGTTGGACTTGGCCACGGGGTTTCATCAGTTGAGAGTGGCTGAGGATAGCATAGACAAGACTGCCTTTAGAACTCCGGATGGTTTCTATGAGTGGCTGGTGATGCCATTTGGGTTGACGAACGCCCCCGCATACTTTGTTGATTTGATGAGTAGGGTGTTCAGGGAGTTCCTTAATAAATTCGTGGTGGTCTTTGTGGATGATATCTTAGTATTTTCTAAGAGTGAAGAAGAGCATGCCCTACATCTTGGGGAAGTGTTGAAGACTCTTCGAGCACATAGCCTTAAGGCTAAATTCTCTAAATGTCACTTCTGGAGGAAGGAAGTACGATTCTTGGGGCACGTGGTCTCCAAGGAAGGGATAGCTGTGGATCCCGCGAAGGTAGTATCAATTCAGGATTGGAAGGTTCCGAAGAATGCTACCGAAGTAAGAAGTTTCTTGGGGTTGGCGGGTTATTATAAGAAGTTTATTAAAGACTTCGCGAAGATATCAGCCCCATTAACCCGCTTAACAAAGAAGAATCTTGTTTTCACATGGGACGTAGATTGTGATGATGCGTTCCGACGGTTAAAGAGAGCTTTAACCACCGCTCCAGTTTTAGTATTGCCAGATGGGAGCAAGCCATTTGTTGTCTATACCGATGCCTGTGGGACAGGACTTGGCGCAGTCTTAATGCAAGAGGGAAGGGTAATAGCCTATGGTGGAAGGCAGTTGAGGGCACATGAGAAAAATTACCCTACCCATGATTTAGAGCTGGCCACTATTGTTTTTGCGCTTAAGATTTGGCGCCATTATCTTCTTGGTGAGAGATTCGAGTTGTTCACTGACCATAAATCTTTGAAGTACTTGTTCTCTCAGAAAGATTTAAACTTAAGACAGCAAAGGTGGATGGAGTTCTTAGCATCTTATGATTTCGAGATAGCGTATACCCCTGGCAAGGGTAACGTGGTGGCGGACGCCTTGAGCAGGAAGAGGTTGTCCTTGAGTCCATTGTTCGTGGAACGACAAAGCTTGGAATTTATCTCGATGTTTGATTTCAGACCCTCCATTGATTATGTACCCGGTTTGCTAGCTTCTTTGGAAGTTAGACCTACTCTTTTGGGGCGGATTGGAGAAGCACAGAGGGGCGACCCACAGTTGGTTGAGTTAGTAGAGAATCTCATGAGGGGGGAGTCGTCTAGCCATTTGAGTAGGTACACCCTAGATGATAGAGGCTGCTTGCGTAGAGACGGTAGACTTTGCGTACCGCAAGACGAGGGTTTGAGGAAGGCTATTCTTGATGACGCACACCGTTCTAGGATGACCATTCATCCCGGTGGGGACAAGATGTACCAAGACATGAAGAGGGTTTTCTTCTGGGCCGGTATGAAGAAAGATGTGGCCGAGTATGTCGCTCGATGTTTGGTGTGCCAGCAAGTGAAGGCGGAGCAAAGGAAACCAGGTGGGTTGCTTCACCCATTGGAGGTTCCGCAATGGAAGTGGGATAGCGTCTCGATGGATTTTATTGACGGGTTACCCAGGTCGAGGAAGGGTAATACAGGAATTTGGGTGGTGGTAGATAGACTTACTAAGAGCGCCCATTTCATACCTGTGAAGAGCAAGAGGACCGCTCCATGGCTAGCTTCAGTATATCTTCGAGAGATAGTTCGATTACATGGGGTACCCTCTAGCATAGTGAGTGATCGAGATCCTATCTTCACTAGCGAGTTCTGGAGAAGTTTGCAAGAAGCAGTGGGGACTCAGTTGTGTCTGAGCACCGCATATCATCCTCAGACGGACGGCCAGACTTAGAGGGTGAATCGTGTTCTAGAAGACCTTTTGAGGCTTTGTATCCTAGATTTTGGAGGTACATGGGAAGAGCATCTTCCATTGGTGGAGTTCGCATATAATAACAGCTTTCAGTCCAGTATTGGTATGGCTCCTTTCGAAGCTCTCTATGGAAGGCCTTGTCGATCACCTACATGTTGGTGGGAATCTACGGATAAGATCTTGCTGGGGCCTGATATGGTTAGAGAGACTTCTGAGAAGATTGACTTGATTCGAAGAAGGATGAAAGCAGCGCAGGATAGGCAAAAATCTTATGCGGACAAGAGAAGGACGAATCTTGAGTTTGAGGTTGGGGACATGGTTTTTGTCAAGGTATCTCCGTTGAGAAATGTTGTTCGCTTCGGATCCGTTGGGAAGTTAGCACCGAGGTTTGTTGGGCCGTTTCCTATCAAGGAAAGGATTGGACGGATGGCATATAGGGTGGAGTTGCCCGACAGACTTAGTGGTGTTCATGATGTATTCCATGTATCACATCTGAGGAAGTGCTTACATGAGACCGCAGAGGTGGTAGAGCCGAGCTTGCTTAGAGATGTAGAGGTTGAGCATGATGCGACGATTCGACGAGCTCCTACTCGCATCCTTGGGGAAGAGACTAGGAAATTGAGGAATCGAGAGGTTCATCTAGTCAAAGTGCAATGGGGAGAAGATGAGAGCAATGCAACTTGGGAGACGGAAGCGAAGATGCGCTCATTGTACCCATTTCTTTTTGAGGGTATGTCTTTACTTTCTCCTTTATCGCTTGTCTAGTACTTATCTTATCTTTGGTATGTCCTCTCGTTAGTACCTTTGACCTTTAGATAGGGTAAACCTATGGTTGAAACATGTGTTTGAGACATGTTATGGTTGATGGATGCAAGTGGATGCAAGTGTTTGTTAGTGGTTGCTCGTGGATGCATATACACACACTCTAGGCACTAGATCGGCTCAGTCACTTCATATTGCATATTGCATAAAATTGTGTGTAGGAAAATATATTTATGGATGTATAATGGTTGTGTTATCACATGGATGATGCATTTTGGTGAATGATTGTGCACTCATGTAGATATTGTATGTGTCGATAGTGTTCTCTCGCATACATAATGGATGCATGGCACTATCATGGTTTGCATATGTTCATACATTAGATAGGGAACATATACACACACTTTTTGCATATGCTCATACATCATTAGAAACTGTTTAAGGACAATGGATGCCTGTGGTTGATGATTTGAGTAGATGGTTGTTTGGATGGTAGGATATGCATTCTCCTTAGCTTAGAGATTTCGGGGACGAAATCCTTTAAGGAGGGGAGAATGTAACACCCCGAATTTTAGTTAATACTAAAATTCACTAATTACAGGATAAATAATCTCAGACGTGGGAATTGGGGGTAACGGGCTGCGTTATTGCGTTCGTCTCGGAAAAATACGCGAAATAGAGTCCGAGTTTTCGAAAATCGGAGTCCGTATGGCCCAGTTATGGCCCGATGAAGGTTGCAGAAAATTCAAAACTAAAAACAAATTTAAAAATTTTAAATTCAGATTTTAAAATGAGACAGGCGGGGTCAGGCGGGGAAATTCCCGCCTACCCATGTCGACAGGGCTGTCGACAGGCCTGTCGACAGGGGTGTCGACTTGCCTGTTGACTGGCCTGTCGACAGGGTCGAGCCGTCCAGTGAACCTGGGTGCACCAGGTTGGGTTCTAGGCTGGCTAGGAGGGCTGGTTCTAGAGATTTCCTAAATCTAAGGGTCCTAATCTAATCTAGGGTTAATCTAAGGGCCTAAAACACCCTCTTAATCTATAAATACACCCTAAAACCCCCTTAATCCTTACCAAAAATAGAAATGATGGCCTCATGCCGCCAAATTAAATCCTAAGGGGAGCCTCCACTAATCTAAGAAGGAAGTTTCAAGCTAATCCCTCTCAAATCATTCTCTCATCATCATTATCTTCATAGTTAGCAACTAATTCTACTTCATAAGGTTGCTAATCTTGAGTTTGGTGAGTTTCTATCACTTTAACATCAATTGTTAAAGTAAGTAGATTGGGTGTAATGAGACTTATGGTCTTAAATGCGGATTAGTGAGTTTGAATCATGTATAATGATATGTTACTCTATGTTGTTCTATGTTTATGCATATTTGATAAGTTGGTTTATGCATGCTTAATAAGTTGATTTATGCATGTTTAACAAGTTGATATATGCATGTTTAACAAGTGGATTTATGCATATTTAATAAGTGGAATTATGCATGTTTAGCAAAGTGAGTTATGCAAGTTGAAAGTGATATGCAAGTTAAGTATATGTTTAAATGCAAGTTGAAAGTGATATGCAAGTTATGCATGCTTATGCAAGTGTATGGATGCTTATGCAAGTCATGTATATGTTTAAATGCAAGATTTATGTGATATGCAAGTTATGCATGCTTATGCGAGTATATGAATGCTTGTGCAAGATATGTATATGCTTAAATGACATGATATGCAAGTTATGCAAGTATGTGAATGCTTATGCAAGTATGTGGATGCTTATGCAAGTATGTGAATGCTTATGCAAGTTATGTGTATGCTTAAATGCATGTTTAACATGTTATGCAAGTTATGAGAATGACTATATGCAAGTTCAACATGTTATGCAAGATATGTGTATGATAATATGCAAGCTCATATGCAACATGTTATGCAAATCATGTGTATGATAATATGCAAGTTTGGGTTATATGTAGTTGGGTTAATATATGCTCATATATGCAAGTTGACATCCTCTTAACCCATGACAAAGTTGTATGCTAAACCCATGATATTTGTGATGATCTTCCCCTTATTTATGTCGTGAAATGAGAACGATTTACGTGGGGAACGATGGGGTTGGTAGATATGTTAATTAAATGAATGATTGGGTATGATTAAGCATACCATAAAAATAAATTACCATAAGTGGGAATTTACCTATTGAGTTAGGTCTACCCCATGGGAATTTACCTATTGAGTTAGGTCTACCCATGTTATGGAAAACTTGATATTAATTAGGGATAATTAATATGGGGGTGATTAATTAGGTGTAATTAATCGACTAAGACACGAGGTTGGACTCATTTGTAGTGTAAAACTGCCTGGACCCGACCGGCTTAACCAGTTGCTACAAATGTCAGCCCAATGTGAGAGGTCTTAGCCATAAATTAAATACGTGATTAAGGTAAAGACACGAGGTTAGACTCTGTTATGACGTAAGACTGCCCGGATTCTACCGGCTTAACCAGGCGGTCATAACAGCCAGTCTAATGTGGGAGGTCTTTATGGGAGATCACGGTCTTAATTAATTAAGAAACACCTAACCATAGTAGCATGTAGTGGGACATGAGGGGTTAAGTGGGTGCCTTGGGTGGCATGAGGAAATTCTGTGGTTGCCTTGGGTGGCATGTGGAATCTAGTGGGTTGCCTTGGGTGGCAATAGAAAATACGATTAGAATACTTAACCAAGTGGAAACATGTAATTAAACATGATTAAAGGGTTAAGTGGGATACACTAGATATTTGACAAGCTTAAGTGGGTAGCTTGTGGGGGCCCATTTCAACCAATATCCCAAACGTATCTTTGTGAGCTCGACCCATGTCGAGTGACGGGACACGCATATTGGGCTTGATTATAAGAGGCCAAAACGGGTTAGCGGTGGCAACGCAAGTCCAACGGGTTTCATATGCGTGTGTTGGCCCGGGCTGGTAGATAAGCCGTTGTTGCATCGTGTAGATATAAAGCCGTGCACCGTTAGTATTGGGTAGCCACTTTAGGGGAGTGATACACCCCACTGTGGGACCAGCACGGGTATCTACGGTAGGGAGTCGATCGCTTGGGGAGTAGTGGGTACACCTAATGAAGATAGGGGCAGACGGCACCTATGTAGGGGTACACGAAACTACTGGGTAAGAATACTGGGTACACCTAGTGGAGATAGGGGCAGACGGCACCTATGTAGTGGGCTAGGGGTACACGAGACTACTGGGGAAATTTTCTAAGTCCTTGGAAGGGATCAACCTTTAAGTAGGAATGACTGGTGTGGTGCAGTTAGTAATTATCCTTGGGTGGGTAGATGCGTCCTGACGGTTATCTTAGTTTATCCTAAGTCTACCAAGCTGCTTAGTGTAGCCATTCATCCCCAGATATTACCGTAGGTCAAGTTTATGTCTTCTCTGGTTACTTTAATGATTGTACTGTTAAAGTTATAGGACTCACTCAGACTTATGTCTGACCCCGTTGTTTTTATCTTTTTCCCAACCCTCAGGTCCTACGGTGGATCCTAGCGGTAGTAGAGCTTGATCGGATTGCTGTTCCAGTCTTTAGGAGCTTGGGTAGATGTAAAGCTCCAGTTATCCAGTTATCTTTTCTTTTGTTCTGGCTATTGTATGAGAGAGTGGGATTATGTACTTCTTTATTTAGATATTGTACTTGACTTTTACCGTGGTTTTATGATGTAACCAGACATGTTTATTTCCGCTGTTATGAGATGATGTTTTAAAATTTCAAGTACTATTTATATCTGTCTTGTTGTAATTTTTCTGTTCTATATTCACTAAAATACTCCACCGATGCTATGGCATTCCCTTTGTGAGTGACCCTAGCGGGCGTGGGGTGTTACAGTCTTCCCATGTCCCTCCGAAGTCAAGGACACACAGTCTTAAAAGGTCTTCCAAAACTCTGTTCACTCTTTCTGTCTGGCCGTCGGTTTGGGGATGATATGCAGTACTCAAGCATAACTGTGTGCCTACCTCTTCTTGCAGACTCCGCCAAAACTCACTTGTGAAGATAGGGTCTCGGTCACTAACAATGCTGGAGGGTACTCCATGGAGTCGAACAATTTCCTTGAGATAAAGAGATGCCAGGGATGAGGCTGTTCTTTTACTCTTGACAGGTAAAAAGTGGGCGCTTTTAGTAAGCCTATCCACTATTACCCAAATGCTAGTGTTGCCTCTACTAGACCTAGGCAGCCCATCAATGAAGTCCATTGAGATGCTATCCCACTTCCACTGCAGGACCTCTAGAGGATGGAGCAGACCGCCAGGTTTCTTCTGTTCTGCCTTAACCTGTTGGCAAATCATACACTTAGAAACGAAATCTGCCACGTCTTTATTCATGCCGCTCCAAAAGAAAGTTCTCTTTAGGTCCTTGTACATTTTATCTCCGCCGGGATGTATCGTCATCTTGGAGTGATGTGCTTCCTCGAGAACTGTCTTTACTAAGTCCCTTGTCTGTGGGACGCATAGTCTTTCGTCTCGCCTTAGCCAACCCTTATCGTCGGTGCAGTATCTGTTAAGGTGACTTGAAGTCTCACCCCTAATTAGCCTATCAATCGTCTCCACAAGCTGAGGGTCTTCGTGTTGTGCTGTCCCTATTGAGTCCACTAAAATCGGGCGTACTTCGAGAGATGCTAGCAAGCCCGGTACAAAATCGGAGGAGGGCCTAAAGTCAAAGATGGCTATAAACTCTAGGCTTTGCCTTTCAACAAACAGCGGGCTTAGGGTCAGTTTCTTTCGGCTCAACGCGTCTGCCACTACGTTGCCTTTTCCCAATGTATAGGAGATCTCGAAATCGTACGAGGCAAGAAACTCTATCCATCTCTGTTGCCTCAAGTTAAGATCTTTCTGCGAGAAAAGATATTTCAACGATTTATAGTCAGTGTAAAGTTCGAACTTCTCACCTAGGAGATAGTGTCGCCAAGACTTAAGTGCAAAGACGATCAAGATCATGGGTTGGGTAGTTCTTTTCGTGCACTTTCAATTGCCTTCCACCATAAGCTACTACCCTTCCTTCTTGCATTAAGACAACGCCTAGCCCTGTCCCACATGCATCTGTATAAACTGTGAACATCTTGCTTCCATCTGGCAACGTCAGAACTGGGGCTGTTGTAAGAGCCCTTTTTAGTCGTTGGAAAGCAAACTCGCAATCCAAGTCCCAATTGAACACTAGGTTCTTCTTTGTCATCCTTGTGAGCGGAGCTGAGATTTTCACAAAACCCCTTATGAATTTTCGGTAGAAACCTGCTAGTCCTGGAAAACTTCGGACCTTAGTTGCATTCCTTGGTGTCTTCCGATCCTGTACCGCTACTACCTTAGCAGGGTACACAGCTAACCCTTCTTTGGATACTATGTGCCCAAGGAACCTTACTTCCTCTCTCCAAAAGTGGCACTTGGAGAATTTGGCTTTTAGCTGATGGACTCGCAGAGTTTCCATGATTGCCCTTAAATGCTGAGCATGTTCTTCTTCACTCTTTGAGAAGATCAAGGTATTGTCTACGAAGACCACTGCGAACTTGTTGAGGAATTCTCTGAACACCCTACTCATCAGGTCCACGGAGTAAGCGGGTGTGTTTGTCAAGCAGAAAGGCATGACAAGCCATTCAAAGAAGCTGTCTGGGGTTCTGAATGCTGTCCTGTCGATGCTATCTTCAGCCACCCTTAGCTGATGAAAACCGGTCGCCGAATCGAGTTGGGAGAAAACAGACGCTCCTACAAGCTGATCAAACAGATCGTCAATTCTAGGGAGAGGGTGCCTATTCTTTTTCATTAGCTTGTTGAGCTCCCTATAGTCAACACATAGACGGAGTGAACCATCCGCCTTTATGGCGAATACCACTGGAGCGCCCCATTCTGAAATACTCCTTCTAATGAACCCCTTCTCTAGAAGCTCTTTAATCTGTTTACTGAGCTCTTTCCTTTCCCGTGGAGCCATGTGTCTAACGGGCAACGCAACGGGCTTTGCATTATCTACAAGATATATGCGAAAGTCTATCTCCCGCTTTGGAGGTAAGCCCTTCACCTCTTCGAAGACATCCGGATATTCACGGACCACTCTAACCGATTGCAAACTCTCAATAGAAGCATCTAGTGATTCGAGATAACTAAGCATAACCGCATAAGAGAGATTACAAGTAATTTCCACAGTGTTACCGAGTTGGGTCGGAAGCCTAACCACCCTTTTTTCACAATCAAGGACGGCACCATTACTGGATAGCCAATCCATGCCCAAGATCAAACCATATCCCGAGAAGCCCAAAACAAAGGCACTACATCTAAATTCTACGCTTAGAATAGAAATTTTCAATCGCACACAGATCATAGACAAATGAGCTAGGCCCCCGATTGGATTTCAAACAATTAAGGGGTCCTCTACCATACTAGTTTCTAGGTGCAGAGATTTTACTAAAGCAGATGAAATAAAGGAGTGTGATGTGCCAGAATCAAATAAAGTGCGAACTGGGTGATCATAAAGATAAACTACACTTTCTACGGAAGTATTTATACCTTGTTGCAGAGGTGGCGCTTCTAGCACATGAACCTGTGCCCCTGAGGTGGATCCAGCCCTCTGCCCCTGCCCTCGCTTCTTTGGGCAATCCTTAGCCATGTGGCCTGTCTCACCGCAAGAAAAGCACCCACCATTCAACTTGGCCTTCTTCTTCCGGCAGTCCTTCACTAAGTGCCCCACTTTTCCACAGAAATTACATTTCCTCTTCTCTTGGGACTTGTTGTCTTTCCCGCCTTTCTTAAAGTCTGTCTTCTTAGGCTGTAAACCCTCTTTCTTCCCTTGAGAGCTTTCTGCCTTTGTCTCCTTCTTGCCCTTATCCTCTTCGTTCAGCAATGCCATCTGCACCAACCTTTCATATGTAGCTCCCATGGGTATATGGGTCATGGCCAAACTGTGTAATGGCTCATTCAATCCTTTGACAAAGCGGAGAGCCTTCTTGTGCGGAGTGTTGACTAGGTCCAGTCCGAACCTAGCCAGCTGATCGAACTGATTAACATACTCTTTGACTGTCATATTCCTTTGCTTAAGAAATAAGAATTTTTCCAACTGAAGACTCCGTTCAGCTTCTGAGAGAAATTTAGCCTCAAATCTCGCCCTAAAGTCCTCCCATGTTTCCACTGGTCTTTCTGCATTGGTGACTTCCCACTAGTAAGAAGCCTCGCCTTTAAGTAGCCATACTGTCAGTTGTACTTTCTGCCTATCTTCTACCTCAAAGATGACGAATAAGTCCTCGGGTTGCTTCAGCCAATTCCTGGCTGCCACAAAGGACTCGGTTCCATGAAAGTCCTTTCCTCCCATAGCTTTAAAATCTTTACATATCTTAGCAAAAGTATTACCACGCAGAGGAGGTGGAGGAAGAGGTGCTGCTGCAGCTGGATGATTTCCTACAGCCGAGGGAGGAAGAACAGCGGGACCTGGCTGATTGGCCCTTACCTCTAAGAATCGTCTGAACCAACCAGGTATTGGTATACCCTCTGGCAAGTTAAGTTCTTCGGACATGCTGAAACAAAAAGGATAGATTCAAAACGAAGGATAAAAGATAGTACCTATGGCTTTGGGGGACTATGCCTTTTTAAAATAAAATAACATTTTATCTTTAAAAATGCTTCTTTAAATTTTCTTTTGAAAATAAATTTTCAAAACTTTTTATCTTATCTGGCAAACCTATGCTCGGATACCAAGTGAAACACCCCACCTCCGTTAGGGTCACTCTCAAAGGGAATGGCCTAATTTTTGTGGAGGTTTATAAGTATAAGTCACAGATACACAAGACAGATATAAATACACATATTTTTGAACAGCGGAAACAACAGCAACTTTTATTTCATCAAAAATACGTGTTACACAAACCATGCCATAATTGTCTTACAATATTTCCAAAAACATTACATTTCCATAACTGTCTGGATTTCATAATTTAAAGAAGCATAAAAAAACATAAGTAAACTGCATAAGTCCCCATAGTCGTTATCCAAAGCCATAGTCCAAAATGAAAGAGATCCAAGCAATACATTCTTTCTCTTCAAGCTGGATGTGAAAATTGGTCAAGCTGCGGTATTCCCTCCCTGTGGACCTGGGGGGGAAACGAAAAAAACAAGACAAAAGAAAGTAGAGTCAGACATAAAGACTGAGTAGGTCTAGGACTATTCAGTCTATAAATAAAGAATTGGGCACAATAAGTATAAACTGGAAATGGGAAAATACTATAAACTAAGTTAAGTTGTCTACAGTAGAATAAACTATCGTACCCCATATTAATTTCTGCACCCCCATAAACTAGTTCCCAATAGGCACCCCATAATCAGGGTGAAGTGAACCATTTCTAATGATCGGCTCCTACTCGCATAGTTACAGGTGTCTTACGGCCCCCGATGTTGTAGCTACCTATGCTGGTCCCACCGTGGGGTGTATCAAGTCCCATGGTGGCGGCCCGACACAATTCTAGAATGCACATGTATACTACTGGTGCCTAGTGCCTAATTTTTCTGCGCCGGAGTGTGTGCACGCCCGTACCCCGTTAGAACCTACACTGCTGCACCACCGCCGTCGATTTGACCTCTTACAGTCAGCCCAGTAATCATGCCCCACCCTGCCTAGTTCAGGGTATCCTGATACACCTTGTAGGGTTACTGCTGAAAAGGGTCCCCCGCTACTAGGTTTTCTATTTCTAGCCAACATGCTAAGTTGGTTAAGTGTTTTATAAACCTAACCCCAATCAGTCTGTATGGTTTAGCTTGTTCAATTTGATTAAGTATTAATTCAATTTACTTAATCCTATCAATCCTGACCCAGCCTTAATTGTCTTATTAAAGCCTCGACCTCCCACATTAGACAGGTATTGTTGTGACTGCCTGTTGTCGGTTGGTTCCGGGCAGTCTTACGTCACAACTCAGTCTAACCTCGGGTCTTTATTGGGCTCAATGTTTAACCACCCACATTGGATAGGTATTGTTGTGACTACTGGACAGCCGGGCGGTTCCGGGCAGGTTTACATCACAACTCAATCCAACCTCGGGTTAAACACATCGTATTTTCTAAGTTTACATATTTTGTCTCTTTTCTTTTTATATGTAAATATTTGCAGCCCATTATTCAAATTCATCTTTATTGGATAAAATTAATTTATACCCCTTAAATGTTTTCAAGGTCATTGGCATGCGTCAGACATGCCAACACATATGTTTTATATTTTTAACCCAACGTCATTACCCCCGTTTTATACGTTCGCTATATTATAACATATGTTGGATTTAACCTTTAAACCCATCTTAGCCACATGAAAAGGGGAGGCTTAGAACATGGTGTTTATATATTCTAAGTAAAATCAAAAGGGGAGTGTGAACGCATGAACTTGCAACATAACGATCTAATTAACATAAATTAGGCACTTGTGAACTTGCATTGTAATAGCATATAATCATGACATAAAACATACCTAAACATGAAACATGGTTTTTAATCTATTCATGTAAACTTGTAATTGAAATGTAAATCTAACTTAATTATGTATCGCATATATTATCATATGATTTTGATAACAACATAGGCCTAAAACATATTTTGTTTGGGCATAAAGTCAAACATAAACTAGCCATGTTCATAAAGTCAACACAAGTTCACAAGGGTGCTTACCTTTGTCACTAACACAAAAGTATGGTTTTACACTTGAATCATGATGCCAATTCCAACATAAATTCATATGAATCATAATACTCAAATGGATCCAACTACACTAAAGATGACCATAAAAATATACAGCATGTTGGCCTAATAGTGAATTACATACTTGCATGAATCTCAACTTTGTTGAAATAAACTACCACAAACGTATAGTCGTAAACTTTCAACATGAAACATATACTTGCAATTATCCAATAGGTGTTGAAATAAACTACCACAAACATATAGTCGTTAACTTTCAACATGAATCATATATTTGCAAATATCCAATAGGTCTAACATCATTATACGACAACATCCCAAATGTACTCACAATTAGAGTCATAGCAACATACGATTATGAATTATCATCACCACAAATTAAGTACAATTCCGTTTCTCATTTTACACAAACCAGAATACAATTATTCATTCACAACGGAGTAGCACTCTACTTACAACGTATGACGAATCTTCAATTCAGGAATCTGAATTCTGAATTTGGAGATGCTATCCTTTGTTGTCGGCGTTGTTTTGATTTAGTTGTTGTTGCTTTAGGCTTTTGAATTGTCTCCTAATCGTCTCTCAATTTTGACGGCTACTCCTAGTCTCTCCTCAGCAGCATGACGGTCTCATTCTCATTTTTATTTGTATGAATTAGGTGGAGTCTTAGGTCCTTTTTATAGGGTTTGTGAATTGATTAGAACCGTCGATGGAGCTTGGATTAATAATAGCCGTTCGTTTGAAAGAGAGACCAATCAGGAGCTGACACTTAGCCCTAGTGACAAGGCAAGACTCAGAAATTCGGCCAAGCACAGACCAGGCCAGTCAGGAGGGCCTGGGTTCGACCTGGCTCAGGGGCCAGGTCGACTACCCAATCGACCCCCAGGTCGACTATGTGGTCGACCTGGGTGCCCCAGGTCGACTACCCAGTCGACCTGGGTGGCCCAGGTCGACTACCCAGTCGACCTGGGTGCCTTGGGCGGGAAAATTCCCGCCCAGCCCAATCTGGGTCCGATTTTTGAAATTCGAATTTGTTTCTGAGCTGTTTCTGCCTGTTTGAATTTTAAACTGAATTCTGAAACTTCCGAAGGCCATATCTCCCTCATACGGAGTCCGTTTTATGCAAACTCGGACTCTATCTCAAGCAAAATTCCTAGACGAACGCAATGGCATATCTCGTTTCCCTTAATTCTTTGATTTGAAATTAATTATACTTTAATTTGTGAATTTTACTGTTATATAATACATGGGGTATCACACATATATACACGTGACAACGTGTTTGTTGGGCCCATGTTGTTACCGTAGCTCAAAAACCCCTTCCCACCGCTAAACTAAGTTTTATCGTCTTGTATATCAAAATATTTGTTTTTGATATTTTTTAAATGCAATGGAATTATTAGAAATCCCAAAAAATACAATTATGCTCAAATTTTAAATTTTTGGTTTGTCAAATTAAATTTAATTAAATTTGAGTTTACGCTTACAATCGATTTTTGTGTATTTTAGTAGACACAATCCGAATTTCACGAAACAAAAAATGTTGTCCTTATTAAAAAAATAATACAGTATTTTTGAAAAAGGTGTTCGCAAACTTTTTAATTTTTTTCAATTGTTGTACCACCCTTTAACTGAATTTACATGAACGAAACTTACATGCATATCTAACTACGAAATTTATTATTTTTATTTTGTGTTGACCATATTTTTGGCAAAGCAGTCACACGTCATGATTATGGTTAATGACGCGCTCAAGTCTCGAGAACATCATAAGAAAACACAAAGGAATTTGGTCAAAGCCGCAATGTGTTTGGAAGAGATTGGAAATAGCGTCGATTCATGAAACTGTCACTAATAAACTTGGAAAATCAATCATGGTAAAAACATGTGATCGACTCTGTCCGATCAGGTCAAAATCCCTGAGTATGTTGGTCCGATCATGTGACAAAACTCATCGTGGAAAAAAAATATGGATTCTGTCAATCTGGTTTCGCACACTCAAAAACAACTAATCGACATGGCACAATCACTTAAAATGGTTTGCGCAACTCACAGCATAAGCAAACTTGGTAAAATAGGAATTTGAAAAAATCATGTGTCGATCATTCAAAAATTGTTGCGTGACACATATCGATCACCAAAAATTGCTTGCGCAACTCATAGGCTCAAAACCTGGCAATTTGGCAAAGTCATGTATTGATCATTTAAAAAGTGTTGTGTGATACATATCGACCACCAAAAATGGCTTGCGCAACTCATAGGCTCGAAATCTGGCATTTTGGCGAAGTCATGTGTTGATCATTCAAAAAAGTATTGCACGACATGTGTCAATCACCAAAAAATAGCTATGCAAACTCAACACTCGAAGATCGGCCATTTTGGAAAAACACCTGATTTAGCACTGAAAATCTTCTATTCGACATGGCACGATTAGCCAAAATCACGTGCGTGCATCAGGCCTGGAACGGTCTCGATTTTAGCAAATTTAGGAGTTGAAATCCAAGATGCAAAATTGGCACCCTGAAATCCCCTGATCTACAAAGGAATACAATGTGAAATCACGTGTGCAACATGGGTGATTGGGATACGAAATCCTTGCCATGGTAGAGATGCGAAAAATCCTAAATATCTGGAAAATTGGAAAATGCGTGAGAATTACTCATTCCACTTACGCAACATAGCCTGATCTTGGTTTTTAGTAATGCGAAATCATAGATTTAGCAATTGGCTCAAAATGTGGCAGATCACCCTAGAACCATTCCGATCACTATCTTTTAGGTGATCAACACGTACCGATCACCTTTTTTCTAGATTTTTTCAAAATGCAATATTTTACATTGGGATTCGATTTTTGGCTATCTGTCGGGATGCGAATTTTGCATCCCTTAGGATACGAAATTTGGGTTGATGCCTGCAAAACTCGCCTATAAATACCCCTTGCTTGACATTCTAAGGGGTGGGCATTTTTGGACTTATACTACAATTTGGCATACAAGATTGGAGTTCTTAAGCACCACTAATGTCTGCCATCATCATCTTTATGGCTGTTGGACATTGTTCGGACTTGTAAATGTTGCATAAATGTTTGTCTATAACTTTTGGACATTTAATTGGATTTTTGCATGCTTTTGGACATTTTTTTCGTACTTCTGGACATTGAAGCTATCTCTTGGACACTAACTCAGATGAAGAAAAAGGGCATTTTGGTCAAAATTATGAATTAACAAGCTATTTGTTATTCAATTGTACAACTTTGTACACACAAACTATCCCAACTTGTACAAACTTTGTAATCGACAATATTATGATGAATGATTACTATGAAGTGGAAGTAGGTGTTAGTGCCGAGCCATTATAAAATTTGTGTGTTCCTGATGCATTCTCTGTCTTTAGATATTCATATTATAAGTTTACACCTAAACTTACACTTGGGCGTTGGCGTGCACAAGTAACCAATTTACCATGTCAACACTTTTACACTTTGACGCACAACTTCGACTTCTGCTTTGTTTTTAATTCTTGGATTATTTTTTAAGATTTCAACTTTGGTTTCAGATTTCGACTTCGACATCGACTTCAGTTTTGGTTATCGGATTCATTCTCGGATTTTCTTGGAATTCTCTCAGATCTCACGATGTTTAACAGGAAACATTTTGCTCGCTAAGAAAGAGCAAGTATTAATGAAAGTCAGGAGGTCTCCCCGACTGGGCACCCATCAAACTTTGTCACCCGAGACGACATCGACGAAGTCATCAAAGATTTAATAAAGATCTCACTTCTCGTTTGGAGCAACAAGAGGAACACTGTCGTCAACAAGAAGCCACTATGAACACTCTTCTTACCAAACTCGAAGGAATTACTAGGCAGTTGAGACAAGGTAACATCATTGGAACAAGTGTTAGTGTTCCACAAGAATTAGCTCAGGACTTGGGGGCAAATCCAGAAGAACAACCCTGTGTCGACACAAATACACAAACAGCTACCGGATCGGCTAGACTTGGGGGCACCACCCCCAATCTCGTACAAGGCTCAACTCAGGTTGTGATTAATCATCTTTCACGATCAAGCATTGGTAATGTCACCCAAGCGCCATCGCATGCAGCTTTGGATGTAGGAACTCCCACAGTTTCGAATGTTGGATTCGTGCTCGTCGAGGCACCTCAAATTAGGATCGAGCCAGATATTTTGCTTGGTGCTCGACAATTCGCTAATGTTTTACTCGACCTTGAGAGCACCGATGTCAACTTACATAATTTGAATCAGTTTCTCGGTATGGGAAGTGAAAGTCAAGTCGCCAATGTTATTCGATGTTATGCTCGGGGCGGGGCACCCCATGCAAGCTTGGACTGTGTTACTCGTAGCCTTTTTCTCAAGACATCAGGAATTCCTATAACCCACCGAACTTCAAATTGCCGGTATTAGAAGCTTTAGATGGTAAAAATGATCCTACAGTTCATCTCATGCGCTATATGCGGCATATGGAAGTACACTTAGCTTAAGACAGTGTTATGGAAAAGTGCTTTCCATTCTATCTTACAGATATTGTTGCTTTGTGGTTCTGACAGTTGGAACCTGAATCTATCAACAGTTGGAACGTCTTGTTGGAAAGTTCTTCGAGCAATTCAGAGTTCATATCGCCCAACCGAGGAATTTCATGACTTTCACAGGAGCTAAGAAGAGGTAAGGCGAGACCCTGCGTAAGTTTCTTGAAAGATTCAATGCCGCAGTAGCCTCTGTCGATGGGCCGGTCTGTCCATGGTCCTAATGGCCGCCGTCTCCGGCATTCTATACAAAACAGACTTCAAAATCTTATTGCGACAGTACCCGTACCCGTCGAGGGATCTTGCCAAATTCTACTTCGAGGCTAAAAGATTTCCGAGGGAGGAGGACTCCCGTGATGAAAAGCCTGTGCATCAAACAAACTCAGCAGGTTCAGAGCCGTCTGTGCACGAGAAAGGAAAGGGTAGATCTTGGATAATCGGAACTCACGGCCTCGCTTCAAGCGAAAGTTCTCGACATACACTGAACTCACTCATGGCCTGGAAAAGATTTATCTCCACATCCACGAAACTGCACCTTTCTAGAAGCCTCCCAAAAGGGACCCGATTCTGAAACAAGCAAGCTCCGACAAGTACTGCATTTTCCATGAACTGCCTGGTCATGACACCGACCACTGTAGGCAACTCCGTGACCTTATTGAAGCACGTGTCAGGCGTAGTGAACTACCATAGTATGTCAGGAATCTAGTGACAGCGACACCGGCCGCATGCTCAGCCTCCCATAACATCTCAGGATCGCGGCGTGCCCGGGCGTCCTCAAGGCATTATAATCAATTAATCCGACTCTACGAATCCCTATGGCTTTCCCAAACTCTAGTCCATTACTTGTATTTTTTTATTATTGTTGGCGACTTCTCGCCTTTTTAACTTTCTCTATGTGTAGTCAAAGCGGCAACATCAGCCCATACACACAGAACCGACTTATGGTATCCAATCATGCTTTGTGTTGTACTTGTCGTACTTTTGTGATATCAGTAAAGATTAGGGCTTCAGATCCGCACTGGATCAGTCCAGTATAAAATTTGGACTTTGGTTCCACACAGGATTAGTCCAGTATAAAAATAGGGCTCCGGCTCCACATTGGATCAGACCAATATAAAAATAGGGCCTCGGCTTTACACTGGATCTATCCAATATAAAAATAGGGCTTCGTCTATACACTAGATAAGTCCAGTATAAAAATAGGGCTCCGGCCCCATACTGGATCAGTCCAGTATAAAAATAGAGCTCCGGCTCGGCACTGGATCAGTCCAGCATAAAAATAGCGCTCTGGCTCCATACTCGATCAATCGAGTATAACATTCGGGATTTGTCTCCACACTTGATCTGCCAAGTATAAAAATAGAACTTTGGTCCCCACTTGATCAGTCAAGCATGAACTTTAAACTTTGGTCCACAACTTTGGGCTTCGGCCTACGACTTCCCAAAAACTTGGGTTTATCGGGTTTTAAGATTCCCCAAATGGGTTTACAAAGCATAAGAACTACCCGACCCATTTCGCTAAGCACGAAAGTTCCTTATCTTAACCCTCTTAACATAGGAATCTTAACAACCTAGCCCATCAAGCACATAATATCACATAGCTTGGTCTGCCAAGTACATTTTTTTTGCAGGTACATACTTGCTACGGAAAGACTCAATGGGCCCACGGCTTCAAATTCTCCGGATCTCATGTATTCCGGACTCAACAATCTATCAAAATATGATCTCAATGATCGTCTGTTTTCTATTCTAATACAATCTCAACGATCGTTGTGTCTTTAATTTATTACGGTCTCAATGATCATTGGTTTTCTATTCAAATATGATCTTAGTGGTCATCAAACTTTTATTCTAATTCGATCTCAATGATCGTAAAAAATCTATTTTACTATGGTCTCAGTGATCGTTGGAGTTATGTTCCATTACGACCTTGATGGTCGTTGGGTCTCCTTTCTTACTTATCCTTAAACTTCTTGCTCCGACAAGGTAGTCTGGGGTTACTCTAGATATCCTTAGTTGCTTGCCTCAATAAGGCCGCCATGAATTCATCTGGTTATTGGATATTATGGACTTATAAATTTTATTTTCTTTCGATTTCCTAGATACGATCATTTGATTATCTCTCAATAAACAATCCGGAGCGATCGTCGGCTTTCATTGGATTTCAGGCTTTTTGGTTTTCTGGTTAATACGATCTGGTGCGATCGTGGCTCTTGATTTTCTAATTATACAAGTTCACTTCGGACTTCTCCTGACTTTGGTTCTAGAATTTTTGAATTTGTAGTTTTCTCACAAAACACATCAACTTTCAATCAAGCAAGACATTTTTTAGGGGCAAAGTGTTGACCAGTTTTTGGCAAAGCAGTCACACGTCAACATTATGGTTAGCAACGTGCTCAAGTCTCGAGAACGTCATCAGAAAACATAAAGCGATTTGGTCGAAGCCGTGACGTGTTTGGAAAAGATTGGAAATAGCATCGATTTGTGAAATCATCGTTAATAAACTCGGAAAATTCATCATGGTAAAAATACGTGATCGACTCGGTCCGATCAGCTCAAAATCCCTAAGCGTGTCGATCCGATCACACGACAAAACTCGTCGTGGAAAAATATATAGATTATGCTGAATTCTTATTTTGCACATTCAAAAACAGCTAATCGACATGGCATGATCACTTAAAATGGCCTGCGCAAATCACAGCGCTATCATACTTGATAAAATTGGGATTTAGTAAGATCTTGTGTCGATCACTCAAAAACTATTACGTGACACATGTCGACCGCCAAAAATGTCTTGCGCAACTCATGCGCTCGAAAACTGACAATTTGGCAAAGCCATGTGTCGATCATTCAAAAAGTGTTACGCGACATATGTCGATCACCAAAAACAGCTTGTGCAACTCAAGGGTTTGAAATATGGCAATTTGGAAAAGCATGTGTCGATCATTCAAAAAGTGTTGTGCAACATGTGTCGATCACCAAAAATCAGCTGTGCAAACTCAAAACTGGAAGAACAACCACTTTGGCAAAGTACCACATTTGGCACTCAAAAAATGCTAATCGACATGTCACGATCAGCCAAAATCGCTTGCACGCATTAGGCCGACATTGTCCAGATTTTGGCAAATTTGGGGGTTGAAATCCAATATGCGAATGTAGAACCTCAAAATCCCCTGATCAACATAGGGATACGATGTGAGTCACATGTGCAATATGGGGGATTAGGACGTGAAATCCGTGCCATGGCAGGGATGCAAAAATCCCCAAAGTTTAGCAAATTGGAAAACGCATGCGGTGCGCTCGTTTTTGCTTACGTGACTCAGTCAGAACATGGTTTTTGGTGATGCGAAATCAGAGATTTAGCAATTGGCTCAGAAAGTGGCAGATCACCCCAGAACCATGTCGATCACTGTTTTCTAGGTGATTAACATGTGTCGATCACCATTTTTTCTAGATTTTTGCAAAATGCGATATTTTCCATCGAGAATCGATTTTTGGCTTTTTCGAGATGCAAATTTCGCATCCCCTCGGGATATGAAATTTGGGCCGATGCCTCCAAAACTCACCTATAAATACCCCCTTATTTGGCATTCTAAGGTGTAGGCATTTCGGGATTCTACTACACTTTGGCATACATGATTGGAGCTCTAAAGCACCATTAATGACTGCCATCATCATCTTTATGGCTATTGGACATTGTTAGGACTTCTAAACGTTGCATTTACGTTTTCCTACACCTTTTGAACATTCAATTGGACTTTTGGCATGCTTCTGGACATTTTTCATACTTTTGGACATTAAATCTATTTCTTGGACATTAATGCACATTGTGATTTAACAAAGAAGAAGGACATTTTGGTCAAAGTTGTAAATTAACAAACTATTTGTTATTTAATTGTACGACTTTGGACACACAAATTGTCTGAACTTGTACAAATTTTGTAATCAACAATACTATGGTGAATGATTACTACGAAATCGACGTAGGCATAAGTGCCAAACCACTATAACAGTTGTGTGTTCCCTTTACATTTCTCTGTCTTTGGATAATCAGATTATAAATTTACACCTAAACTTACACTCGGGCATTGGAGCGCACAGATAAGCAATTTCCTACATCAACGTTTAGTTAAACGTATATCAAATCCCAAATTTTGTAATTTAATTTAAAATTTAACATTGAATTTCAGTTAACAATGTTGATCTAAATCATTTGAAATTTCAGTTCGTTACACAAGTCACTTCCAATTGCTTTTTACCAGGCACATTCAAACCCAACTAGATTCAGAGTTACTTAGTCACACCTGTATTGGTTTTTGAGTTGTTTGTACAATGAGTGCAGACTTGGATCTTTCGATCTTGATTACAATTTCTCCTATAACTCTATTTTGCACTTTGATCTTAGCCAGAAAGGAAGAGAGTTTGATCTAGAATCAAACTGGGGAAGAAATAACTTAATTCAGTTTAAAAATCAACAGAGTTTGGTTATGCATTTTGTAATTTTCAAGACAGAAGAGAAAGGAGTGAGGAAATATGATGGGAAGGATTAAAATACATTTTTGAAAGAAGTTATTTATAGAAATGAAGGGATATCATAGTTGAAACGAAGTTATGGCAAATAGACATTTCTTTCGAATTTGAATTTTGAAGTTTACTTTTATATGTCGGCATATATGGTGACCCTACGTCTATATATGTTAGTTGAATTTGGAAACTAGTTTGTTTTAAAAACATAAGCATATATATAATAATAATAAATTAAAACTTTGTAATTTTGTTTAAACATAGTAAATATATATATTTCAAGCATAGTAAAGCTTAAGAAAACATTTAAAAAAATATTATAAAGAATTTGATCAAAAATATATTGTTTATATATAAATTATATAGTCAAGCATGTAAAACTCAAAAATATAAATATCAAAACTATAATAGTATTTAATTATAAATTAAAAATCAAAAACCTATAGTATAATTTAAAATCAAAGAATAAAATATAATATTGAAATCAAAGTATAAGTATATTCAAAATATAAATATAAAAATCAAAGTAAATAATTGAAATCAAAACATTAATATAAAAACCAAAGTAAAACTTTATAAAAAGTTAAAGAATATAAACCAAAATGTAATATAAAAGTTAAAATTAGTATTTTGAAAAGTTAAGTATTAAAATCAAAGTATACTAGTTAAAGTACAAATATTAAAATCTAAAAATAAGTATATAAAAATACTTCAAAGTAAAGTTACTTAAAAACTATAAAATTTCTATTTGAAAATTCTTTGAAATAATTATTTTGAAGACAAAGGGTATATGAAAACCTTTTGTCAAGAGAATTTGAACAATATAATTTGTTTTGAAATCATTTTGAAAACAGAAATATTTTAAAAAAAAATCATTTGGTAAAATGGAGATCAAATAAGTGCTACCTGAGTTTGAACATAATTTCTAAAACTCAACAATATCTTGAAATCTTGAACTCTTCAAAACTCATGAGTCTTCATTCTTTAATTCCTGAATTATCAATCTAGATCTTCAATCTTTATACTCTACAACATTAATTATCAATTTCCGGCATAGCAGTATATCTTGCACTACACAACATGTATATCTCGATAATAATTAGTATATATGAAAATATAAAAAAAAATTGTTACTTGAGGTTGTTATCATCAAAACGACCATCCACAGTACTAAGAATCTCCCCACTTTTGATGATGACGGCTATTTTATAAAATATCTCCATAACTTTATCGTAACTCCCCCTAAATTCCATAGCTCACCCTTAGTTTATTTTCCCCCTCAATCTATGCATATTTTGTAGTGAATATTAGGCTTAGGTCCATAAATCTTACTTAATGCTTAAAAACACCTTCCCTAAAAATATTGTAAATTACGTCCTTGAAATTTAAATATAAAATAGTTGCACATGGTTATGCATTTATTTAGTGAATAACTACAAAAATTTATGTGATTATATCAAAAAATTGCATAAAGGTCTGTAATAAAAATTGTTGGTGTTTCCACAATTTTTTTAGTGACTAATTATTGAAATTTCTGCAATTTTTCACAAAACTGCAGAATTTTCTATAGTTTTTTTGGTGGATAATTGCAGAAATTTCCGTAAATTTTCAAAGAATAATTGCGGAAATTTCTACAATTTTTGGATATAACTGCATAAATATCTGCAACTACACTCTGAATAATTGCATAAATTTATACACTTATTAGTTAACTTAATTCTAGAGACCTAATTTACATAATTTGTTGGCCAGGATGTTTTGGCTATTTTGAAACTTAATAGGGATTAGGGACTTAAATTTTTTGCCCTTGTCATTAGCAAAAATCTTCCGCCTTCCATAAGTAGTTATAAATTTTACTAACTCTACTTCTAACTCTCTCTAAATATTCTCCCGATAAGTATGATGTTCATATAAATGAAATGACTTGAATAATATATAAGAAATGAAAAGTGTGAAAGCTAGTCATAAATAGAACCATGCTGAAATATGTACTTATTCTTGCATCAATTCATACATATATTAACATTAAATAAATCAACAAACCTAATACACGTCTGCACACAATTATATACAATCCAATCCTAAGTAAAAGTATACAAGTCTTATTTTGATTTCTTAATGATACGAGACTATGAATAGGATAGAAAGTATAATGAAACAAAATTCCTTTTTGTTCAACAAGGTTTCCATCGTTGTCAAAACAAACCACTCCAACATAGTGGACTTTACTGTCTTCATCTATGCCATCTTCTTTTTCTTTTTCTTCTTCTTATTCATCCTGAAGAGGATTGTGAAAGGTAACATTGGAAGAATTATATCCTATAATAACTAGATTTGTAGAGTTGTCCAAAAGTTATTTTTGTAGAATCCTCAGAACTTTTCCTTGTCCGGTTTTCTCTTATAACATGCATAATTGCATTAGTTATATTTTAGTAAACATTTGCAAAATGTCCTCCATTTTCCTTTTAGTCTTAGTGGCTCATGCTAGAGAGTGCATTAGAATGGCCTGGTAAAAGGCAATGAGAAAGAAATAGTTTAATTTTGGTCATTGTTTAAAGTGGAGGTAATGGCAATATGATTTCAGAATTTTTACAGAGAAAATAAAGAGAAAATTCGAACTGGAGTGATTTTTGTAAGTTTGAAAACTAATTCCAATAGGAATTTTAAATTTCAACTTTAGTATTTATAAGTCGACATGGTTATAGAGGGATGTCGACATCCTTACAATTTTAGCTTTTTGCTTTGATTTTGGTTTTAAGCTCATGATAACAAACATACATCTATTTCTCTTCTGAATTTATTAAAAGAATGTTGATTTAATGGTTTTGCTAATATGTCAGCTATTTGATATTTAGTATTACCATATTCTAGAGTTATAATGTCTTTATTTATATTATCTTTTAAGAAATGATGCCTTTCATCGATATGTTTAGTTATAGCATGATGAGTTGTATTTTTAAATAGATTTATCATACTCGTATTATCACATTAAATTGGTGATTTTGTAAAATTTATTCTGAAATCTTGTAGATTTTGTTACTTGTGAATGTGCTAATGCTGCTATATATCATACTTTTGTTGTAGATAGAGATATAGTATTTTGCTTTTTTCTAAACTAGGAGAATAATGAATATCCCAAAAAGTGACAAGTTCCATTTGTATTTTTTCGGTCTGATTTACAGCCAATGTAATCAACGTCATTGTATAAAATTAATTCGAATGAATCATCTTAAGGATAAAATATTCCATAATCTAATATGTTATTAACATATCTTAATATTCATTTTACCGCTTTTAAGTGTGAATTCTTGGGCTCGGATTGACATCTTGCACAAAGACATACAGTGTTAACTTCGTTATAAACATGGTTCACAACAGAAAGCTCATTCAGACGTTGCAACGAACATCACAGGTGCAAACAAACGGATTACATATATTTGATCGTTCACCCATACTGCTCGTTCACCCATGATGATCAGTCACCACATAAGCTGATCGGTCGGTTATTAAGAGGAGTGCGGTCGAGCAGTGAGCGCTAGTCGTCCGAGTACCATATGAGTCATGCACTATGGTCAGTCGCAATGACATCCGATCGATCGTTCACTTCAGTAGACAGTTCGAGCATCAAACAATATGGGATGTGAAGACTGCATGAAATAGCCGCGATTATATTGTACATAGCAAATACCACATGGAAGTAATTAACATAGCGCATTGGTTCATATTAACGCAATAACATGGTTCTATATATATATCATGAAAGTACACAGCCACATGAACGCATGAAATCTGTAGCATAGTATAAATAGTGTGAATGATATATATAACAAGAGGATTGCACCCTATTATATTAATACAAAATGGGACAACTTCTTCAAATAATATCATGGCACCTTCATTGTTTATGGGAAAATTTAGTTGTGGACGCTGGCAAGGATTGCACGTGTTCATCATACATATTACATAATATTGTATAATGTAAATTCAATTCAAAGCCAATGTATTGCCTAGTGCTAACAAAGGACGTATGGAACACACATGGACTCATTTTTCAGAAACATGAAACAAACAGTAAAGTTTGGAGTAAAGAAACTTGAACGTTGGACCAATATGAAGATTACTATGAGTACGGTTCAGCTCATGATTCAGGGATGCAAGGCATACCATATATATGGGTCGACATTTATGTTTAAATCAAGACTAGGTCGTGCATGAAAACCTAGTCGTGCATCACTTCTTGGATCGTGCACCATGTTGGAGCAGTCATACCATGTTGATCGTGCAATACCCATCTTTCCTGATCGAGCACCACCTGCACAACATTCGAGCAGCACCCTTGAGCATGGGTCGGTCACCTTACTATTACCGACTGGGTCGACCAGCGGCACTGTCACATCACCAGGGTTGAGCACTTCAATTAGCTAATGGGTCGAGCTGCTTATATTCTAGTGTGCATGTGTAAGCAGGTGGCCGCATGGACTGAGAGTAACGTAATACAGTGGTCGACAACTTAATATATGGATCAGCTTTAGAATAAAGTTCAGTGGCAAGGATGTAAATTTGGATCCCATAATATGTGAACTTTGCATGAAATTTGGCCACGTAAGTGTATGGCAGAACAAAAGAACACGTGGAAACTATTAGGAAAAGTGTAATTGTTTACTTACTTATGTTAATGTGAATATGCGATAGCAAAATAAGGTTACTCGCTCGCGCATGTGCATGTTTACAGTAACCGTTCGAGCAGCCGCAGTTATATAGGGTCGTTCATCAATGATTTTAATGCTCAGACGCACATTGTTTCATGAGATCTGGTCGCACAACATAACCTGCTCGAGTAGTCTTGGTCCCCCTCATTTCTGGTTGGTCACCTTTTTGGGTCGGTCATACCAACTGTGTACAGCAGTCCAGTGGTGGTTTCGTAAATACATGTGTGAACGACCCAAACCCTGCTCACCATCATTACAGCTCTGCCACTACCTCTAAACTATACCTATAAATACCTCATTTCTCTACCATTCAAAGGAGGGATTTTTCTAACCCGAAGGGCTGTCCAAATCATTTCTCCACCACTTTCAAGCACTTCAAGCTCCATTAATGGATTCTCAAGCTAAATCCATCTCTCTCCAACATCAAATGGATCAAATCTTCTTTAAGCTCCATTAGAAATCTCTCCAACACAATTCAAGTGATCTCCAACCGCCATTAATTCTTTCTAAAGCTCAGATCTAACACAAATTCACCATGTAACTAATGAAGATCATTTAATTATTCAAGTGATTGAAGATCTACACCGCTATTATCATAAATCAAGAGATCTCACTGATTCCTTTGTGAATTCGGGCCAAATCAAGAGCCAAAAAGAGAGAACATAAAGGAGATCATTGTAAAAGAGAGAAATGAGTGATATAAGCGAAGTCATGTACTATGTATTTTCAAAAGTGATAATGAAAGCTCTTCCTATACTTGACGTAGGTCTAAATTGACCGAACCACTCTAAAACCTTTTGCACTTTATTTTTCCCGCCTTTTCACTCTTAACTTTGTATTGACTATATTCTGAAGTGTTGATTGCATTTTTGGGGTATTGGTGCCATTTTCGATAGCAACATTTTTGGCGCCCACTGTGGGGCTCGAACCTACGACCACAAGGTTAAGAGCCTTGTTGGGGATATCAAAGATGAAAGCCTATCATTCTACGATAGATCTTCACGATCTAGAAGTCAGGTCCATTCAAAAGCTTCAAACGAAGACTAAAGAGTTGTCCGGTATAATGGCTACATCAAAGAGAAGTAATAAGCACAATAGAGGCTCAAATAATGTCGCTAGTGAAGCTACAACTGATTCACAAACAAATAGCCCGACTATTGCTGAATCTGTTGAAGATAGAGTGACCCATGCCGAGTTGAAACCCGTTGTCGCCAACTTTGATAAGAAAAATAAAGCCTCCATGGATAAGATGGGAGCTCTCCTAGTTTTTCAAACCAATTCGACACTTCACAGAGTTAAGATTGATCCAGATAGGAATGCGCACTCATTGATGTTAAATTGCAATCATGATTACGGCCTAGAGGAAGCTGACAATTGGTCGAGTGATGAAGATGAAATCAACACTGAAGATTCTGAAGCTAATTCCGAAGTGCTCAAATGAACTTCATCGAGGAAGAAACATGATAGCAAGCTTGTATCCCAGAAAGTCACAGGTCCAAATAAAGGGGCATTTCTTCAAACTGGAAGTACAAAGCTTTAGTTTACTAGCTGTCATCGCTTTCCCGAACAAACGTCAGAGAAAAGAGAAGATGTCTCCCCTATAGGACAGCGTAGACATAAGGAACATATCTCGGGAAATAACAATGAGTTCACATGGGTTTCTAGCAATGTAGCTCTAGATGCTTTCGTTGCTTCCCAAGCCAACAATCTAACCGAGAATGAAACTCAGAGAGATTATGTAACTCGAAAAGAGTTTGTTACTGTTATAACCAATTTGTACCAGAAAATGGATGCTTCGAATGAGATGTTGCTGGATCAGATATGGGCACTCAAAGTCGCTTAAGCCAATCTTACAAGTCACATAGTAAATATTGGTGCAGAAAAGAACGTGAATCCTGTTGTTGTGGATCTTCACATGGAAAGGTGTGATCATCATGATAGAGAGAGATATAAGTCCAAGCGTCCTTTCTTCCCCATCTATTCGGAAAGCAACAAGGAAATAGCCATAGGGTAAAAAGGGAATATGAAGATAAAGGGAAAGAGGAAAAAGCGAACAAGAGAGTTCATTTTTTTCAAGTACCAAGAGTTGACCCCACTGGACGACATCCCGAAGAACATCTTCTTTGCTACTAAAGATGCAGGGTTGTCCCCAGAGCCACCACCAATACTAAAGGTCTTGAGCAAAGCAGCGAAGTCTTGAAGTTACTGCCATTATCATAATCAGCCTGGCCACGATACTAATGACTGCAAACATCTAAAGAGCTTAATCGAAAGGTTGGTTAGGAAGAACAAGCTACAATGATATATAAGGAGACCACATGCAACAAATCCTCTTCCAACTCTTCAGGGTCAAAGCATACCCGCCAATCGACCAGGACCAAATGGCAAAGCTCTAATGGGAATAGTGCGAAGCTGGTGTTCAGTGCCATAGCAAGTAGTTATCGCTCGGCCAATAAAAGCTGGGAGAAGATGCAAAGCTATGCAAATTCTCAAGAGTATAGTCCGACAGAGGCAATGATACCAATGGAATTAGAAGCTCATGTTCATCCAATGGTTGTAAAGGCTGGTTTTGGAATATTTGAGCCTAATTGGCAAGGGTCACATGTCATCGGTTTAAAGCTTATGGATGGCATCTACAAATTGTCGACTTTTGATGGAGTTCCAATACCACGAATCTGGAATAACGACCGCTTGTATCAACATTCTGCATAAAAGCACTACTTAGTTCTTATGAAAAGATGTTATGCTTCCTTTTACAAATATTAACCTCCTATGGTAAAAAGGGGATTGTAATTGAGTAATTACTATGTCAATTTCCATATAATAAGAAGTTTGCATTTGCTTTATTCAATTATTCCAATGGATCGGAAGTCACTAAAAGCGATTTAATATTGCAGGCTATCAAAAGGGCACTTACTGACTCACGGTCTAATAAGATATGGTGACCCTTGCCAGCATATCGCAATAGGAGAGTTCAAGTGTTGGGTACCGAAAGAATCATATGGAGTAAACCAAGTGATGTAGCACACTACCTCGAAAATCAAAAGAAAGATCTGTCTAGAGTCAAGCGATGAAAAGCACAGCAAATGGTTACAGAGTCGTAAAGCTGCACATTACATCAAAGGGGCACTTCCTAAAGTAGGAAGTTAGAAACATCAAATCTCCAGAAATGGTCACTTTCTAATACAAACACCCGGTAGAAAAATTGGCATCCACCTCATAAAGCAATGCAGAGGAAGCAACTCAACACAACCAAAGGCCAAGAGGTTGCAAGTTCCACTGTAGGGGCACCTTCTTAAATGTAAGGTTCAGGACCTCAGTTCGATAAATCGTGATAATTCCCAACAAAAGAACTGACGTCTGCCACGTGGGACAATGCAACATCAGGCTGGAAGGACCAACACCATGTCGGAAGGACCGACAAACTTAGGCTGGAAGTACCAGCCCTAGGCCGAAAGGACCGACAAAATCCAAGCTGTAAGGACTATCACTGTGTCGGACAGACCAAAAAACCTAGGATGGAAGTACCGGTCCTAGGCCGGAAGGACTAGCAAAACCAAGATGGAAGGACCAGCACCATGTCGGAAGGACTTACAAACCTAGGATGGAACTACCAGTCCTAAGCCGAAAGGACCGACAACCCAAGCTGGAAGGACCAGCACCATGTCGAAAGGACTAACAAACCTAGGCTGGAAGTACCAGTCCTAGGCCGGAAGGATCAACAACCCAAGCAGGAAGGACCAGCACCATGTCGGAAGGACCGACAAACCAAGGCTGGAAATACCTGTCCTACGCCGAAAGGACTGGCAATAAGCTGGAAGGACCAGCGCGTACAGAAATCCAAGTGTTAATTTATAAAATATGAGTCAAAGATAATATAAAAATCATGCTGATATTAGTCAAGTCGTTGGAGTTACATGAAAGAAAACAAAGTTGAACTTAGATTCATGGTGTATACATCAAGGCGCTTCAAGCTCATATCGCCAGGAAGTGAATAACATTAAGCCGTATCATGCCTCACTATGTCACTCCGTGGAGACTGGGTCGACCTAGCAGTCATGCCGCAAGTTGTTATCTCAACTATCATTCATGTTAGTCTAAAATCATGTCGGAAAAGCCAGGTCGGGTTCAGGAAACACGCCATGCCATCCATCCCCCATGTCGTTCAGCGAGATGAGGAGCAAGCTGACACTTAAACATCTCAATATGAACCATGCCGCAGCCGTAACTCCTTTGAATCATGTCGATCAGCGACATGATGTTATACTACTGCTATCCATGTCGTTCAGCGACATAGTGTACAAGTCGTGGAAGGAATATGATGTCGAGACGGGAGTAACATTATATCGTAACCAAGATAAGTTGAGCCCCATCATGCCGTACTAGAACCTACACGACATAACGAGCGCAACATGACGCATGTAGCAGGGTCATGCCGCATCATAAGCTCAAGGCGCTAAGAAACATAGGGACGTACGACATGAGTCATACCGCCCTGCCACCATGTCGTTCTATGACATAAAGGGTCGATCGTTATTTAAAGTATGAAGTTAAACCATGCCGCGCCCTACTCATGCCGATTCCAACAAATATCGGGTCACCCGAACAAGATAAGTCATATTGTAGCGAACCATGTCGTGACCTACTCATGCCGCATCCAGCTTTTACCAGGTTATCAATAGTTATCATCCGAACGATATGAATCATGCCAAGGAAAGTCATATTGTGTTGCAAGCACAAAACGCCAAGAGTTAACCCGCCATGCGACATGAGTCATGTCGTTGGCGATATGGGTTATGTCGGAAGTCCAAGTCATGTCGACGACGACATGAATCATGGCGTTTTTATGCATAATTACGAAACTGCCACCTGGTCTGAAGATCACCTATAAATACCTCTCATAATTCATTTGGAAGGGGGACCAGAAAATTCATTCTTACGAGGAGACTCCGTCAAATTCAAAGCTCAACTACAACTTCTTTAATGGCTTCTATGAAATCGTGAACACTTTTCTAACTTCATGAACATCAAATCCAAGTCAATGATCATGAGAGCTTTCTACAATTGGATCTAAGCGTCTTCAATCTCATTCAAGCTATACAATAAATCTCTCAAGCAATCTCATATCTTCTCTAATCCTCTCCAAAGCCTAAATCAAATGCTAATCCACTATGAGATCTATGAAGATCATGAGAATGGATCAAAGCACACAAATGGTTGAAGATTCATTACAAAGCTAAATTTCTTCCCTTTCCTTCACCAAACTTAAGAGAAGTTAGATCATAAATAGAGTTAGAAGAGAGAAAAGATTGTAATGAGGGAAAATTCATATGTTGTAAGCTTGAATATCATAATGAGAATTAATTGAAAGTGGACGTAGATTCGTAGAGAATCGAACCACTATAAAAATTCCTTTGTGTTCTTACTTGCTTTTATCCGTTTATTTTGCGATTTCGCGATCCCGTATTCTTACCGAATAGATGAAGTGTAACTTTTACACATTTGGTGTTTGATCCCAAATTTGGAGCAAACATTTGGCGCCCACCATGGGGACCGGATTGCCAATCGATTTCTCGCTCTCTCACAAGGTAGAAGGCCTTGCATTGGATTTCTGAATACACTCCAGTCATCTAATTTGTCCGAATTGAGATACTTACCTTAAAGTCATGGGTAAGCCAGGTAGACCATCAAAGAAAGTTACAAGTAAAAGCGTAGAAGATGTCGATAATGCCACTAACACAGAAAATACCCTGCCTACTAATCAGTTTGATGTTGGTGAAAGTTCTAAAGCCGGAACTGTCGTAACAAGGAGGGAATTGGATGAAGTGGCAGCAGGACTGTCGAATCGAATTGATATTGCGAATGAGGCCATGATGAAGAAGCTTGAAACCATGTTCGCCATGCAAGCCGCAACGGCCAAAGTCACCATGAGTGCAAGCCGTCTCAAAACTGCTAAAACCACTGGAACAGAAGATACTGGATCTTCTTCCTCGAGCCCGAATAAAGGAATTTCTGTCCAGGAGGTTGAAAATCCTAGTCATAAGGGAATGAAGCCACCTACTCATAACCACTCTAGAAAAGCGACTCCTCAGCAAGTGTTTGGTTCCACCAAAGGGGCACTTCCCCATGCGGGAGGTCCAGGGCCCCGGAATCTGAACCGCGATCGTTTGCGTAGGCAAACATTCGGTAAAGAGGAAGGCATCCGCCCCGTGGGTCAACTCAATGAGGAGGAGCGAATATTCGGAATGGTACGGAAGATCATGAATGAGAGCCAAAAAGGGTGGACGATGAAAAGGTATGGGGATTTGCTTCTACAAAAATCCCACTTACCGAAAGAATAAAAATGGCGCCATATCCAAATAAATTCAAACCCCCGGTTGTACAAGCCTATAATGGAACTAGCGATCCCAACGTGTTCCTATTCAAGTATGATCAGCACATGGATGGGGCACGTGCTACTGATGAGCTCAAATGTTTATACTTCCCTACCTACTTGGAAGGAGTAGCTTCACTTTGGTTCACAAAGCTCCCGCTGAAATCTGTGGATGACTTTGCTACCTTGGCCAAGCTGTTCAGACAGCAATTCATGCTTCAAGCAACTAAGGTGCGTGATGTGATGGAACTGAATGAGTTGGAGCAAGGGCCAGGGGAATCCATTAAAACCTTCCTTTCTCGTTTTAACACAGCTGCGTCCGAAGTTGGAAACTATGAGCCACGTTTGGCTTTGATGGCTCTAAAAGGAGGTATAAATAAAAAGACCAAACTCGGACGGTGGATCAAGAAGAAGAAACCTGCCACTCTCGAAGAGCTATTTGACAAGGCAGAGGAGTATATAGGCGTGGATGAGGATCCGACCTATACAATGGAAGCTACAGAAAACAAGGAGCCATCAGAAAAGAGAGACGTAAACGTGCAAGGAGGACAGATAAATGCCAGAGACAATCAGAAAAGGGGGAATGAAGGGAAAGATGGTCAAAATAACAAAAATCTTCGTTTCTTCAAGAATTCCGAAATGACTTCTCTTAAAGATACCATAAAAAACATTTATATGGCGACCAAAGACACTGAAGAGTACCCAGAGCCAGGGAAGTTAAGAGTCACTGATAAGCAATAAAGTCCGGCAGGTTCTGCCGATTTCACAACCAGCCGGGGCATAGCACGAACGAATGTAGACAATTGAAAAGCTTAATTGAAGAACTGATAAGGAAAAACAGGCTTCAACAGTACACAAAGAACTCCCAGAATTCTCAGGGAACTCAAGACCAAGGAGCTTCTACAGGACAGCCTAAACAGAATGAGAACACTTCAATTGCCGCTATACCAAGGATAATCATAAACACCATTTCAGGAGGCCCCTACCCAGTTGGGAAAAGCTAGTGGGACATGGTGAAATATTCCCATGAGGTGAAGGACTTTTCGAAGAAAGGTGAACTCATGATCATAGATGAGGTCTTATCAGCAAAAGTACCGAGAATCCTGCGAGACGACATCACATTTAAAGATGAAGATCCGACTGGGATCATAATACCTACAGAGGATCCAATGGTGATAACCGTTGGTCTCGGCCCAGCCATAGTTAGAAGGGTGTTAGTCGATAGCGGAGCATCAGTTAATATCCTCTTCATTAGTGCATTCCATAGGATGAAGCTTTCCATGGGCGACGTAAAAGCCTGTCAGAACAAGGTCCATGGATTCGCTGGTCAAGCTGTTCAACCAATTGGTGTCATCAGTCAACTAGTGGAGCTTGGAGAAGGAGAGCAGAAAGCCGCACTGGTACAGGACTTTGTTATAATTGATGAACCCTATGCTTACAACGCCTTCCTAGGAAGACCTACTCTTGCAGCATTTAGAATAAGCATCTCACTATGAAATTCCCAATAGAGAATGGTGTTGGTACAATTATAGGACATCAACAAGCAGCAAGGGAGTGTTATTTGGTCGAACTGGCAGAAGCAAGGAAGAAGGAATTGAAGAAGGATGTAGAACCGCCGCTCCGCATCCAAAAATCCCTCTTATAGCAATTAAAGCAAAACCCCCATACTGGTGAGCACAGTGGTGCTTGGAAGGCAATTGATCCAAGGAAAGACAGTATGAGGGAAAATAGAGCAGCACCAGCTGAAGATACTATCCCCGTTCCAATATCCAACAAGAACCCTAACCAGGTCTTAAAGATAGGATCTCAGTTAGGAATGAGGTTGCAAAAGGAATTAATCTTGTTTTTGAAAGCAAACTTAGATGTATTTGCCTGGGAACACTCAGATATGTGTGGGATCCCACCGAATGTAATTGTTCACAAGTTGAATATAAACCAAAAATTGACTCCTGTAAAATAAAAAAGACGGATGCAGGGATTTGAAAGATCTGAGGCTCTAAAAAAAGAAGTAGATAGGCGCCTTAAAAATAATTTCATACGAAAATCTACGTATCCAGATTGGGTTTCTAACCCAGTTCTTGTCAAAAAGTCCAATGGAAAGTGGAGAGTGTGTATAGATTACTCAGATCTTAATAAAGCATGCCCAAAAGATAGTTTTCCTTTGCCCCAAATTGACCAACTTGTAGATGCAACAGCGGGGCACGGGTTGCTGTCCTTTATGTACGCATATTCCGGATATAGTCAAATTATGATGCACAAGCCAGACGAAGAGAACACGAGTTTCATAACGGATAGAAGACAATACTGCTATAAAGTCATGCCAT
This sequence comes from Allium sativum, assembly GCA_030737875.1. Taxonomy (NCBI): domain Eukaryota; kingdom Viridiplantae; phylum Streptophyta; class Magnoliopsida; order Asparagales; family Amaryllidaceae; genus Allium; species Allium sativum. The sequence continues at coordinate 102,224,722 of CM060924.1, forward strand.
TTGGATTGAAAAACGCAGAATTGACTTACCAACGTCTTGTAAACTCCATGTTTAAATCTCAGATAGGGAATACAATGGAAGTATATGTAGACGATATGCTAGTCAAATCAAAGAAGGTCGAAGATCATCTCGAGGATCTAGCAGAAATGTTTCACATACTCAGGAAGTACGGGATGGAACTAAACCCATTAAAATGTTCATTCAGAGTCTCTTCGAGGAAATTTCTCGGGTTTATCGTCAATGCTAGGGGCATCGAAGCGAATCCCTCTCAAATTGCGGCTTTAAGGGAAATGCGAGCCCCGAGGACAAAATAGGAGCTCCAAAGCTTAAATGGAAAGGTAGCAGCACTGAACCGATTCGTTTCCAAAGCAACGGATCGATGTATTTCGCTTTTCGATGCTTTGAAAAAAGGGAAGAAGGACTTCCAGTGGACCTCAGAGTGCCAGGAGGCTTTCGAGGAATTGATAAGACATATGGAATCACCACCAATGTTATCGAAGCCTAAGGATGGGGAGGATCTATTTTTATATCTAGCAGTTTCATCACATTCCTTGAGTGCAGCACTAATCCGAGAAGAAGCAGGAGTGCAATTGCTGGTATATTACATTTGTAAGAGGCTCGCCGGAGCAGAGCTAAATTACCCTAAACTAGAAAAGCTCGCATATTGCCTCCTTGTTGCCTCAAAAAAGCTGAGACCGTATTTCCAATCTCATCCTATCATGGTCCTCATCAATCAACGGTTAAGGCAAATTCTCTTTCGCCCAGAAACTTCAGGAAGGCTGCTGAAATGGAACATTGAGCTAAGTCAATATGACATCACTTACCATCCTCGAAGAGCCATCAATGGCCAAGCCCTAGCGGATTTATTGCTGAGTTCACAAACAGGGGAGAAGAGGTTAAGGAACCAGTAGAAACAGAGATTGCTTGAAAACTATACTTTGATGGATCCAGAAACGACCACTGCTCAGGGGCTAGAATCGTCTTAGAAACCCCAGAGGGTTACTCTTTATACTATGCCTTGAGATTGGAATTTCCATCAACTAATAATAAGGTCGAATATGAAGCATTAATAACAGGGTTAAAGCTGGCAAAAGAGATAAACCTAAAAACTTTACAGATTCTCAGCGACTCTCAGTTGGTGGTAGGTCAAGTACGCAAGGAGTTCCAAACCAAAACAGGAAACCTCCCTTCTTATCTAATCAAAGCTATGGAACTTCTAAATGACCTTGACTACTATGTTATATTTCACATCCCAAGAGAACAAAACTCAAAAGCAGATTCTCTTGCCAGGTATGCTAGTTCATCAGACGCTTAGCTGCTGAGTTTAATCCCCATCGAAGTCCTTTCTACCCCAACCATTGAGGAAGCGAGTGTCGATTGGATAATGGAAACCGTTGAAGAACCTACATCGTGGATGACTCCAATCAAAGAATATATCCTCAATGGGACACTACCTGAAGAGCGGAAAAAAAAGGAAGATATTGCGCAAGGCCCCTTTGTACCTCATCCAAGACGGAAGGCTGTACCGGCGAGGATTCTCCATGCCATTACTCCGATGTGTGACCAAGAAGGAATCTAAAGCAATTTTGGTAGAGTTGCACGAGGGTGAATGCGGAGGACACACCGGTGGTCAAACGTTAGCCAAGAAGGTTCTGCGATATGGCTATTTCTGGCCTGATGTAAATCTAGATGCCATGACCTATGTAAAGAAGTGTGACAGATGCCAGAGATTCGTTAAGATACCAAGAGCACCTCCCACAGAACTAGCTCAAATGGTCATCCCATGGCCATTTGCGATCTAGGGCATAGATTTGATTGGGATATTACCCGCCGCAAAAGCAAATTTGAGATACGCTATAGTAGCTGTCGACTACTTCACCAAATGGGCTGAAGCAGAACCTTTGGCCACTATCACGTCAAATAAAGTGATCAATTTTGTTTCGAAAAACATCATTTGTAGGTTTGGAGTGCCACAAAAGATCATCACTGATAATGGAACCCATGTTGAAAGCAACGAATTCCTAGACTTTTGCGCTAAATATAAGATCAAAAAGAGCTTTGCAGCTGTGGCTCATCCAAAAGCAAACGGGCAAGTGGAAGCCATCAACAAAATACTAAAGTTAATCATCAAGAAGCGTCTCGAAAAAGCCAAAGGCAATTGGGTCGATGAACTACCTTTTGCATTATGGGCGTACCGGACGACACATAAAACTACCATAGGGCACACCCCATTCTCACACGCATTCGGTCCGAAGCTATGATCCCAGTGGAACTGGAAGTACAAACTCACCGCAGAATCTACTTTAACCAGAAGGAGAATAAAGAACTGCAATTAGAGGCACTTGATTTACTCGAGGAAAAGCGAAAAGAAGCAGAGCTTAAGATAGCGGCCCATCAACGGAAAGTAGCCAGATATTTCAATGCAAAAGTCAAACAAAGAACTTTTCAAGTTGGGGGCCTCGTCCTGAAGAGAATTATGACAGGAACCAGGGTGTTCGAACCCAATTGGGAGGGACCATACATGATAAGCCAGAAATTTGCAGATGGCACTTTTGAGCTGAAAACGACAGACGGAACCGCGCTTCCTCGAGCATGGAATAGCATTCATCTTCGCCGTTACTTTGTTTGAAGTTTCTTTCACATATTTCGCATTATACATACATCATGAATTGTAAATAAATCATGCATTGCGACTATCATTGCAAAGTTTGTACAAATTAGTGAAAGAAATTATTTTACCTGTCTAAAAATCATACATTTGCAAGTTTTTGATTTCAAGCTGCTAATATCGATTTTAATTATAGGCTTTTAAAGCAATCGAAAACGCATTTGAGAACCAAATAGGGCTTGAGGAATGCTATAGCACATCGCACAACGGGGAAAGCTCAAGCACCTGTCGCTTAATACTCAAACATCTACACACTTTTGCTACAGAGGGTGTGAAGTACAAAGCCATAAATAAGGGGCATCAAGAACTCTAAACCCAAACTGCGGATCAAGTTTTGAATTTCACCCTAGGGGCACTTTTTTAATAACAGAGTTCAAAGTCCCAGTTTTGAAAAGTCACTACCAGAATCTGACAAATAAACTAGCGTCAGTCACTTGAAACAATACGATGGTAAACCCAAGACCTCCCCGAGGGGCACCCGGTTCATCGTCGACGCCATTAGGATATGGCCGGATAGCGATACAAACACCAGGCTTTTGAACCCAAGGGGCACCCGATTCATCGCCGACGCCATTAAGATATGGCCGGATAGCGATACAAACACTGGGCTTTTGAACCCAAGACCTCCCCGAGGGGTACCCAGTTCATCGCCGACGCCATTAGGATATGGCCGGATAGCGATACAAACACCGGGCTTTTGAACCCAAGACCTCCCCGAGGGGCACCTGGTTCATCGCCAACGCCATTAATACATGGCTGGATAGCGATATAAACACAGGGTTTTCAGAGACCTCATTGGAGGCATCCGCTCAGATGCTGGATCTTCCAAATCCAACTATTGATTATGGGTCCTTCAAACCCAGTTACTGACGGACCCAAAGACCTCTTCGGAGGCATCCGACAAGTTCAACAAGTGTCTGAATTATTCAAATTCAATGAACAACGGATCAAAGATCCTTTCAAGGGCATCCGGTCATAAGCCGAATCTTCCAAATTCGGTTAGTGACGGAACCAAAACTTTCCTCAAAGTCATCTGATAAAAACCACAAGTAATTGGCCCACTCAGTTACTAAGAATAATAGATTTCTTTATCTAACTTTAAAAACCATGCCTAATTTTCAAAATATTAAAACCAATTGTGGTATGGGGGCATTACCATCGCATTAATGAAATCTAATGACGCTCTCTTAAACATACTACAATTCGGTCATAATCTCATGAAAAACCTGGCATTTGATCATTCCAATCAACAAAACTGGATTTTCTAGAGTAACTAAGATGAAATTAAAAGATCCTAATAAGATGGTCATCCATGTGAAAGGATTGTGGATGTCGTCTTAGTCAAGATCAGGAAAATCCAATGAAGTTGATTAGACTAACTCAGCCTGTCATAACAAATAATTCGTGGTGCAGAATTCGTATTGCAAATATAAAACAAACATGCAATGCAAAAAATATAAAAGCACAGCGAAACTAAAAGCAGAATTTAAGGCATGAAAAGCAGGACACAATTTCCTGACAACTAAGCAGAATTATATCATAAAGTCACAGGTTAAAGTGCAAAATATCAGACAACAGAGTGCATAAAGATGACAAGTACAAGAGTAATAAGCAGGGACCGGCACCCGCATATACAATCGGCCTGAATACAACATACAAAGGAAAGTAATTAATAGCCAAGTTGAGCAACTACTAAGCATGATCATTTCTTCTTGTCACTTGATCTCAAAGCTGGCTTGCTAAGTAAAGGCGGAGGGGTCTCTTCCATGTTACTCTGATTCTCTTGGGAAGAAAAAACAGTAGCCTCCATCTCCTTCTTCTTCTTCCTCTTCTTCTTAGACAATGAGGACTTGGCAGAATTCTTTCCTTTCTCCTTGGTAGTAACCCGGGGACTCTCATCTGCATTAATAACTTCAAGATCGTCACTAAGGCTGTAGTCAACAACATCCAAATCTGAGAAAGCACCGATCTTTTCATCCTGTGGCCCAGGAGCTGTAACAAGCAAGGGTGTGTTACTAGGAGGAGGGGGAGTAATGACAAAAGTAAGAGGAAAAGTTGTTAATGGTGAGTCGGCCCTAATAGCTCCTGTTGTCATTGCATTGCCTATGAAAGGAGAAGACAGGAGTGAAATTAAATTCAAAGTATGGAAACATTGAGCATAATAAGCAAGGGACCCAGTGAATCGAAAATGGACTCTAAGCACGACAGGGTAAAGTTAGTTTCAATTTTACTTGTATCTAGAAGATTCTCCGAGGGATCCCTATGCTCGATTCTCCTGTGATCGGGATTTTCATCATCAGCCTCATCGTTTTCACCATGCTCATTAGCAATATCCTCTATATTAATATCCCCCTCAATGGTGGCATTTTTACCTTTAGGAGCATCAACTGGGTTAGCTAATGTCTGTGAGCCAGAAGCTTCAAAGGCCGAGGGATCAAAGGGAAGGTTGACATCTGGTTGAGTGTGAACTTTCTCACCAGAAGTACCAGTCCTCTCGTCCATTAGTTGTGCCTTTCCTTCTGCCAAAGCCTTTTTGACCTGTCGTCTAAGATTTTGTCAACAAGTTCGTCCTCACTACAATCATCGTCGTTAATCTCAAGAACTCGCTCTCAAACAAGCGCCAAAGTACGTGCAAAACTATCCTCTAGGTAATGCAAGCTCCCACGGCTCATGACGTTGTATACATAGAAGCGGAACATGTCATCATCAGCTTCGTCCATAGCTTGTTTATGAGTTTCTTCTGCAGTTATCTTGTCCTTCTCAAGAGATTCAACCTTGGCCATTAGTGTCTGGTTGGAAGCCTTCAGAAATTTTACCTCCTTACGAAGATTAGCGGCATCTTCCCGGTATTGTTTGGAGAAATCCTTCTCTACAGCCAATTCAGCATCAACATTGCACTTGGCAGCTATGGCATCTTTTTCTCTTTGTTTGGAAGCCTCGAGTTCTTCCCGGAGCTTCTTAATCTCGTTGTCTGATGCCTCTAACTCTGCAACTCTTTTATTAATAACTGCGATAGTAGCATCACGATCATCCAAAACCTTCTCCCATTTAACTTTATCATCCTCCAACTCGGCATTTTTTTGTAAGATGAGAATCATGGCGCTTTTGGAGGTCATCACCAAGTTTCTACCATCCACACAACTTTTGATAAAAGATATCTCTTACGATGTTCCATTTTGTCTCAAGTTGACTCTTAGCAGTATTGAACTGGGTGTGTGTTTGACTTATAACCGCATCCACCTCTATAAGAAAGTCATCGGCATCGGTTATGCTTACTCCATGATCAAAGTAAAGCCCTTTCAAGTTCCAACCCGGGAGATTTTCGGTAAAGGAGATGTTCGTCGAGCCAGGAGTATGGTGAGGTTTATTAATAATCGAATGGATCTCAGCTGAAGGACCAGGAGGGCCAGAGGATGAAGGAAGTCGGGGCTTAACAGGCAGCTTTTCTACTCGGGAATGCTTATAAGAGTCATCCCTTCCTCGTTTCCTCCCTCGCTCCCCTTCATCGGGAGTGCCTTCCCTCGGCCAACTGCGTCTTCTAGCCTCTTCCTCTTCTTCCTCACGTATCTTCTTTCTCTGTTCCTCAGTCAGGACGGATTCTGATACATGTAAAGATTGGGAAGAGAGTTTCAAAGGTGGAGGAGGATGGAGCTGCTCATGGTGATGTGATGATTGCCGAGCTTCGGATTGTAGTAAGTGCTTCGGATCGATAGCTTTGCTCCTCTTACAAAAATCTGATCTGATTCCTGATGAGCGTCTCCCATGCATGTCTAAACCTGAAATGAGACATGCATGAGTTTTCGATACTTGAAACTATAAAGTATCTAAGAATGCTAAAGCAAGATACAAACACAGGAAAATAATAGAAATACACAAGATGAATTTCTTTAAAAATACTGTTGTTAATAGACCGGTCATATACTCTAAAGTTTAAGGGAATTCCTAAAGATTTAAGATGCTTTTCTGACTCAGTTGAGGTTGCATCCCTAAGTCCGATTTCTATGGTTTGAGAGTTGAGAAGCCGAGTAACCGAACCATCCTGACTAAGATGTCTGCTCTAGCAGAGTTGAGATCACTCAAATTGTCAAATGTACCTGCAGAATCTTCCTTAGCTGCATTTTCAGTAGGAAAATCTCCAGTTATAGACTCCGTATTTGGATCAGTTTCTAATACAACTACGTCTTCACCATCATTTTCAATCCCGCACTCGAGTTCAGAAGGATTCATTTCCCTATTATCTCTTTTAGCTTGTTCGGAATCTGATTCTGGCTCAGGATGCGGGGAAATTTTCTCTTTCTCAATCAACTCAACCGATGTTGTAGGATCCTCGCCCCTATGACGGTTAGAGTCTTCATCCTTATTCAAAATCGTCGACGAGGGCAACGTTTTTTCACTAACAGACCCTGAACATCTTTTCAAGGAAGGGTCAATGGAAGGGTTTTGATCGGCTTGAGTTACACTCCTGTCGTCTAGATTTCCTAAACCTGATTTTGTAAGGTTAGGTTTAGGAGTGGAAGGTCCAGCCTTACATAAAAACTTCCTCAAGGGATGAAGTAGTTCGTATTGGTGAAGAATGCTATCTGTAATTAAAAGCTTTCTACTTCTCTTAGCCTTGTCAATAGCTTTTAGTGTTTCGTATGTGGCTTTAAGAGAAGGGGGTGCTTTGCTATCCTTAATCAGGGTAGGGAGTACTGCGTTTCAAAGGAAATAATGTAAGAACGTATAACTCAAAGGAAAGTAAAGTTGAGACCTCTGAATAAACTACGCATACCTCCATCTGTCCATTGCTCTCGGAATGGTTCGGGGCATCTGACGAAGAAAAATTGGCTTAAAAATCCTGAAACACTGTCCGGTAATTCGAGAACTAGCTTCCAATTTCTGGCACCTTCAACATGCATAATAGAGGGGGTGTCCTTCCTACTCCTGAAAGAACACAAGTACCAAAGATCCTAGAAAGTAGGCTCTTGCTTTGTCGTATCCATGAAAAGGACATAAAGGCCCAGTAGAACCGTGTAGCCATTAGGATGGAGTTGAAAAGGAGTGATGCCTAGACGGTTTAGGATTCGCCGTAAAAAAGGATTAAACGGGGGAATAGCACCAGCTGCTAGCATTTGTTTGCTTACAGCAACATATATAACAGAAGGGCCGTCAGAAAAAAATGCCGTCCTTTGGTAATATTGCATCCGTAAGAGGAATTCCATATTGACCACACAACAGTTCGTATTGCTCCTGAGTTAGGGTGGTAGACTGTCTCTCTTGATACCTAGCCTTAATCGGGAGGAAATCCAAAGGAAGGGGGACAGAAACTTGACTAGAGGTTGTGGTTGTTTCAGTCTCGGAAGCCTTGTTTAAGGAAGGATCGGCTTGAGCCGAGGAGGTCTCTTTACTTCGAGGAAGAACTTGCTTTTCAGTAGTTATTCTATACAGATATACTTGAATGCATTTCAGTTTTCTAGCAGCAAGATTCAAAGAATAAAGGTGTGAAAACGCATCAAAGCATTAAAACAAAGGTGACAAACATCAAAGCAAGGTGTTTGATGACTTTAAGGTTAAGTCATTATGGCGTGATTCCCCATGCCATAGCAGCAACATGACGACTTGCTCATGTCGCTGCCACGGTTTGGGACTCATGTCGGTTCACAGCATGGAACTCATGTCGGTTCACAACATGAAACTCATGCCGGTCCTCGGCTTGAGATTCATGTCGGTCCACGACATGAGGCCCATGTCAGATCACGACATAAGACCTTAAAAGCAACTCAGCGTCAACACGGAGGCATTATCGTGTCAAAAATAGTTCAAGTCGTTAAAAGTTCATATGATCATCATCATGTCAAAAACCAAAACGGGGCATTTTATGGTATTAAAGTTATGTCTCTTGGGCATGGTTATCCAAATCGTATAAGCGGTATGAACAAACCGTGACAACAGTGGGGATCCTCGAGATTAAAAAGAAAACCAAGTCGTTAAAGAAATTTGAGTCAGCTAAGCACGGTCTGAAACTCATGTCGTTGGAACGGTATAAGGCTCAAATACTCTGTATTACATAAAAATGAGGGTCCAAAGAGAATCAGAGGATTTCAAAGCCTTCATACATAATTAATCCATCCCAATCCAACTCATTTTTGATTCACAAACATCTCAATAACACAAAACAGCCAAAATCGATTCACAAGATCATCACTTCATCGAAAATAAGTAAAAATCCTTAAATTCTATACAAATCCTAGCATTCAGAAGAACAAAGAAGAATTCAGATCCAAAAATTACTTACAATAATTTTTGAATGGTCATCGAAGGAAGGATTCTTCAAACTCGAGAGTATAGGTGTCAAATTGAATTGATGAAGCTCGTCGAAGTTGGTCAGAATCTGGTCGCGATGACTTTAATGAAGGCGTCGGCTTGATTGGATAAGTCGCTTATGAGGAAGGCAATGATATCTCTCCGACCTAACCCTCCATTAACGAGATGAATCTTTGGAATGAGAAGAGGAATAGAAATGAATACATGGGTTGGGAATAATATATATGGAGTGCTAAAGTAACCGGGCCAAGGTCAGTCTAGATTGAGGCCCAAAACGACTTAGAGGGTCTGATGCGACATGGAAAAGCTAAAACGAGTCATGACATGGTGATAACTTGCGACATAAAATCCAAGAGCAACTTGATTCGTTCATAAAAAGCAATTAACGACTTAACTAAAAAAAGAAGCACAAAAATGTATCAGAAAATATCATGATTCGAAGCCTATGTCATTTTGAATAGCACGAACTTCGAGGGAAAAAATGTTAACCCATAAAATACGAGTCAAAGATAATATAAAAATCATGCTGATATTAGACAAGTCATTGGAGTTACATGAAAGAAAATCAAGTTGAACTTAGATTCATGGCGTAGAAATCAAGGCGCTTCAAGCTCATATCGCCAGGAAGTGAATAACATTAAGCTGTGTCGTGCCTCACTATGTCACTCCGTGGAGACTAGGTCGACCTAGCAGTCATGCCGCAAGTTGTTATCTCAACTATCATTCATATCGGTCTAAAATCATGTCGGAAAAGCCAAGTCGGGTTCAAGAAACACGTCATGCCATCCATCCCCCATGTCGTTCAGCGACATGAGGAGCAAGCTGACACTTAAAGATCTCAATATGAACCATGCCGCAGCCGTAACTCCTTTGAATCATGCCGATCAGCGACATGATGTTATACTACTGCTATCCATGTCGTTCAGCGACATGGTGTACAAGTCGTGGAAGGAATATGATGTCGAGACGGGAGTAACATTATATCGTAACCAAGATAAGTCGAGCCCCATCATGACGTACTGGAACCCACGCGACATAACGAGCGCGACAAGACGCATTTAGCAGGGTCATGCCGCATCATAAGCTCAAGGCGCTAAGAAACATAGGGACGTACGACATGAGTCATACCGCCCTGCCACCATGTCGTTCTACGACATAAAGGGTCGGTCGTTATTTAAAGTTTGAAGTTAAACCATGTCGCGCCCTACTCATGCCGATTCGAACAAATATCGGGTCACCCGAACAAGATAAGTCATATCGTAGCGAACCATGTCGTGACCTACTCATGCCGCATCCAGCTTTTACCAGGTTATCAATAGTTATCATCCGAACGATATGAATCATGCCAAGGAAAGTCATATCGTGCCGCAAGCACAAAACGCCAAGAGTTAACCCGCCATGCGACATGAGTCATGTCGTTAGCGATATGAGTTATGTCGGAAGTCCAAGTCATGTCGGCGGCGACATGAATCATGGCGTTTTTCTGCATAATTATGAAACTGCCACATAGTCTGAAGATCACCTATAAATACCCCTCACAATTCATTTGGAAAGGGGATCGGAGAATTCATTCTTACGAGGAGACTACGTCAAATTCAAAGCTCAACTACAACTTATTTAATGGCTTCTATGAAATCATGAACACTTTTCTAACTTCATGAAGATTAAATCCAAGTCAATGATCATGAGAGCTTTCTATAATTGGATCTAAGCATCTTCAATCTCATTCAAGCTATACAATAAATCTCTCAAGCAATCTCATATCTTCTCTAATCCTCTCCAAAGCCTAAATCAAATGCTAATCCACTATGAGATCTATGAAGATCACGACAATGGATCAAAGCACACAAATGGTTGAAGATTCATTACAAAGCTAAATTTCTTCCCTTTCCTTCACCAAACTTAAGAGAAGTTAGATCATAAATAGAGTTAGAAGAGAGAAAAGATTGTAATGAGGGAAAATTCATATGTTGTAAGCCTGAATATCATAATGATAATTAATTGAAAGTGGACGTAGATTCGTAGAGAATCGAACCACTATAAAAATTCCTTTGTGTTCTTACTTGCTTTTATCCGTTTATTTTGCGATTTCGCAGTCCCATATTCTTACCGAATAGATGAAGTGTAACTTTTACACCTTTTGGTGTTTGATCCCAAATTTGGAGCAAACACCTAGCCGAAAGGGGTACCCGATTAGATCGTCAGTGTCAGGAAGTACCTGACCCAATTACGGCAAATATTGGGGTAAAAGTAAAAGACCTCTTCGGAGGCGTCCAATCATTTGTGTAGCATCTGGTCATCCCAAATGTGAAGAGTGTTGGCTAAAAGACCTCTTCAAAGGTGTCTAGTCATTTGCGTAGCACCAGGTCATCCAGATGCGATAAGTGTTAGGCTTAATTGACTTTTGTTAAGGCGTCTGATTAGTTCGTAAGAGTTCTGATCATCTTAGACTCGGCAATCAACGGGTCTAAACGACCTCTTCGGAGGCGTCCAATTAATTCGCGAAGCATATGATCATCTCAGGAGAATATTGGGCATGAAATATAAAGTCTTCCCCAAGCAAGCTCGTCCCTTGTGAATCTACCGATGCTTGGATTAATCTGCTTAATCAATTGACGAAAGCCTCCGATGCCTGAATTACCTAGCAAGATAGTAGACGAACATTGGACCAAAGTCAATATGAAACCTTTCAAGCAGGGCCATAGAAGGTAAAAGCTTTTCAAAGAAGAAGCACAAGATCAACCAAGCTGATTTCCGAGCAAATAAGCAAGCTTAGGAGCTTTAAATATAACGACAAGAGCCAAAAGTACTCATTATATATATATGTATATATATATGTATGTATGTATAAAAAAGCTTCCAATGCCTTAGTAATACTCCAAGAAAACCCATCATGGTCGATCGTGCCCGATTTTAGTAATTCGTGATGATCCATGGTATGGGGGCAACACCACCACATTGAGAAAAAACCAATGCTTGGAAAACGTACCACAAGCTGATCACGACACTGCGAAAACTAGAAGATGTGTACTCAGCAAAGAATAGAAAACATGGAAATGCACAAGCTAAATTACAGCAAAACAGAAGCATTTTATATCATCGAATAAGTTGTGTACATAGTCCAAAAGCGAAGGCTGACAATCGCACAATATCCGGTCAAGAGAAATCATAAGAAAAAAGTTGCATGAGGTATAAAAGAGTAATCAGAAAAGCTTCAGCCCCTCTTCCCGCATTTGAAAGAACAAATGGATCTATCAAAAGTTTTCCAGGCTTAACAAGGGAAGGAGCAGCGGTTGGTTGACTCGCATCCTTACCATAACCTTCAAGACCGACAATAATTGACTTCAAGCCTCAGCCAAAGTGATGAGGAAGCTATTTTGTAAAAAAAAAATGATAAACTGCCTCATCCAATGACACTGAGTTTATAAAATCTAAATAATGTAGCATCAGCATCGGCTTAAGCTTGAGCATACCTTGATCAGTAGTCGTTTTGTCTAAAGAATTTGATTCTTTCTTGCTCAAGATCCATTATTCTAGCTTTCAAAGAGAAAACTTCAAACTCATGAGAAGCAGTCCTTTCCCGCAAACTAGCATTGACTTGCTACTCCACGGCTAATCTATTCTCAGCAGCCCTTTGAGATGATCGAGCATATTTAATTTGATCAATTAGCAAGACCTTCTTCTGCTTACAAAAGACAAATCATAGCCGAGGGTATAGAAGGATCCAAACATTTTCTCAATGAGAACTCCTCGGTGGAATTTTCCAATACAACATCTCCGTCAGATACTGGGGCATCCGATGCTTTAGGCATAGAGAGGGAAGTAGAAGAAATTCCTTTAGAGGGAAAGGATCGAGTAAGTACAAGTAACCCAGATTCAGTAAGGAATCCTTCTGTGATAAGAAGTATCTTGGTCCTATTTTTTTCATTAACATCCTTCAAAGATTTAAGCATATAATCAGTACTAAAGCCAGGTTCCTAGATATATCGGCATGCTCAGAAGCTCTAAATAAGCCGGTAAAAGCAAAAAGATTTTTCCAACAAATTAGAAGCTTCTAGTGCGAAAATCTGAATCTAGAAAATTCGGAAAGGTTGATCACGTTCATCTCATGCAATTTGTGATGACCCATGGTAAAAGAGTATTGTGACCATATTAAGATTGGACAATGTCGGAAAACATACCACGGGTTCATCGTGACATCGCGATAAACAAAAACCCAATTTGCACTCAACCAAAAGGCGAATATATTTGGAAATACATAAGCCAAATTATGCAAACAACGGAAGATCTGTCCTTAGATGCTCAGCAAAAAGACCTTGCCTTCAAAAAATATAGGCATTTGAAACTTTTGACAAGATTGATATGACTTGATACATTAATAAACCTCAACAATATCAGCTTTGAAGGTTCGATTAGTTAACATTGACCAGTTCTGAGCCTTGTAAAGAAGAAAAGGTTGATAAATTTGTCGAATTGAATCAAAAGTAATCTCTTGCTAGAATGTACTCCTTCGCTAAGCAAACCTAGAATCTCTTAACACAAAAGCTCCCTTGACTGCAGAGCTCTAATCGTAAATAACTCAAAGAACTCGATGGTACTCTGCTTCAAACCTGAGGATAAATGACACTTAAATGGCGACTATGTGAATATGGCATAGTCCGAATCCAATAAAGCAGTAACGCTTCCCAAAAAATTGAAGCTAATGTCCATTAATAGTGTCAACATGCGTTATAAAAAGAGGATTGAGCAATACACATGAACTGAGGCAAGCCGTTATGCAGTAGAGATTCAATTATATAGCCCAGGATAATCCATGATGTTTGACACTATTGGAAGAGATAACAATCCTATGAGGCTGCAATATACATAAAGAGCATCTCAGAATACGGGAAAAGTAAGTGCAGGAATAATGCAAGAAGCAATTCTTTATTGTACAACATTCAAGTTCCAAGGCTCTAGGCCCTCGGGATGGGTACTGCAAAAAGCAGCATATAAAATGATGGCCCGACAACAACTTATTAAGCGGTGCATATAAGCTTCTCAGTTTACTGAAATTCCTGCGGTCATGACCACCCGAAAGGATTAGCGGAGAGCATGAGTCAAGCAGACTGGAGCATTACTAATAAATTGTATGAGGCGGGCTAAGCTCAGAATTCCATCAGATAAATTGTCAGGTGCATGCCTCTCACAAATCTAGTGCAATAAAAGTCCAAAAAGAGGTTGTTTAACATCGCAGTCCAAAACGCAAGCTGGTGAATCTTAAATATCATCGATAAACAACTGAAGTGTTTTAGCAATGTAAACTGCATTTAGTGATTCACAAACTCCAAAATAAAGCGATTTTACATTGATAACACACCTGAGTTTGTAAATGATTCTTATAATTTGTTTTATTGGACTAACCCGTTTTCGTCTTGAGAAATCGATAATGAATTCGCTACCAAATGTGCGCAAAAGCACCTCATTATAGGTTCTTTGGAACTCTCCAATAAAACTGGGTCGATATTGCACCATTGTTCATAGTAACAAGGCAAAAGGGTCCAAACAAGTCCAGTGTGCATGGTCAATTAGTTCGAAAATCAGGTGCAAATCAAGAGCTCACATTTCCGAGTTCAACAAATATCGAGAAACCTAGAGGAGCCTGCAACAAAGTCGTAAGGAGAACGATTAGCAAATTCCTCTTTCCACAATAGTTTGCGCCAAATTCGGAAATGCCAAGATGGATGCACGCTTGATTACAAACATGTTGAGCTAGCACGTAATGGCATTTCTCTGAATAGTAATCAAGGTAACAGGGAACAGGAAAGGACTAATCTACTTCCGACTGTAAAGCTGTAATCGCTCTAGCCTCAGAAACTCAAGTAGAAAATCCAATTCAAGCAGAAGTGATTTTACTTTTCAGAACGATAACCAGTCTTCTGTTTGGTATTCACTTTGCACGTGGAACTTCATTTACCAACAAAGTACAGGTATTAGCCTAGAAATTTAAGCTATAGCGAATTTTAATCAACTAATCTGTTATCGATGTGGGCTGTCGATAGTAAGATATTAGCCTAGAAATGTGCAATGTTTTTGTTGTTACAAAATAGCTTGTAGCAGTGAAAACGGCACAACCGTCGTTCGCTTTAGAAAGCATGCTTTGCTTCGGTGAAAACTCAATGGAAAAACGAGTTCGTGAAACGAGTAATTTAGCGTGAATTGGCCACTATCATTTCAGTGAAATCGGGTACAACAAATCCATCGCGAATTTTGCTTGTTTTAAGCACTCGAGCTTGAATTAAAGCTGGGGCATTCACACACTAGCGCAACATTGTCAGCAACAAATTCGGAATTCAAAACTAAAAGGTATATTAGCGCAACATAACTTGTGCAATAGAGCATTTCAAGGGTGTATTCAAAACATCATCATCAATGGTCAAGACCCGATAAAAATTTCGAAATACATTAAACGATTGAATCCCGAATAGAGCTTATATCCAATAATATATGTTCAAGCAAGAAGTATTAAAACCAGTCATTTCAAACCAATGTTATCTTCCATAACACGAGTTTCGAGGGGTAAATGTTAACTCTATTATAAACAAGGTTCACAACAGAAAGCTCACTCATACGTTGTATCGAACATCACAAGCGCAAACAAACGGATTACATATATTGGATCGTTCACCCATGCTGCTCGTTCACCCATGATGATCGATCACCACCTAAGTTGATCAGTAGATTATTGAGAGGATCACGGTCGAGCAGTGAGTATTGGTCGTTTGAGCACCATTTGAGTCGTGCACTATGATCAGTCGCAATGAAATCTGATCAGTCGTTCACTTCAGCAGACAGTTCGAGCATCAAACAATACGGGACGTGAAGACTGCATGAAGTAGTCGCGATTATATTATACAAAGCAAATGCCATGTGGAAGTAATTAACATAGCAGTGGTTCATATTGACGCAATAACATGGTTCAATATACATCATGAAAGTACACAGCCGCGTGAACGCATGAAATCTGTAGCATAGTATAAAATAGTGTGAATGATATATATATAACATGAGGACGGCATCTTATTATATTAGTAAAGAATGAGACAACTTCTTCAAATAATATCACGGTAGCTTCATTGTTTATAGGCAAAGTTAGTTGTTGACGCCGGTAGGGATTGCACATGTTGATCACACATATTACATAATAATGTATAACTTAAATTCCATTAAAAGCTAATGTATTGCCTACTGCTAACAAAGGACGTATAGAACACACGTGGACTCATTTTTTGGAAATGTGAAACAAATAGTAAAGTTTGGAATAAAGAAACTTGAACGGTGGACTAATATGAAGATAACTATGAGTACGGTTTAACTCATGATTCAGGGACGCGTGGCATCCCATATATATGGGTCGACATTTATGTTTAAATCAAGACCCGGTCGTGCATGAAGACCTGATCGTGCATCACTTCTTGAATCGCACACCTTGCTGGAGCGATCATACCATACTGATTGTGCAGTACCCATCTTTCCAGACCGGGCACCACCTGCACGAGGTTTGAGCAGCACCCTTGAGCATGGGTCAGTCACCTTACTATTGTTGACTAGGTCGAGCAGTGGCACCGTCATGTCACCAGGGTTGAGCACTTCAATTAGCTAATGGGTCGAGCTGCTTATATTCTAGTTGTGCATGTGTCAGCAGGTGGCCACATGGACTGAGAGTAATATAATATAAGGATTGGCACCTTAATATATGGATCAGCTCTAGATAAAGTTTAGTGGCAAGGATGTAAATTTTGATCCCATAATATGTGAACTTTGCATGGAGTTTGGCTACGTAAGTGTATAGCAGAACAAAAGAACACGTGGCAACTATTAGGAAAAGTGTATTTGTTTACTTGCCTATTAATGTGAATATGTGGCAGCAAAATAAGGGTACTCGCTTGTGCATGTGCATATTTACGGTAATCGTTCGAGCAGCCGCAGTTACATAAGGTCGTTCATCAACGATTTTAGTGCTCAGTCGCACATTGTTTCCATGAGATCTGGTCGCACAACATAACCTACTCGAGCAGTCCTGGTCGCCCTCATTTTTGGTCAGTCACCTTTTTGGGTCGGTCATGCCAATCCTGCACACCATAATTGCAGCTCTGCCACTACCTCCAAACTACACCTTTATATACCCCATTTCTCTACCATTCAAAGAAGGGATCTTTCTACCCCGAGGGGCTGTCCAAATCATTTCTCCATCACTCTCAAGCACTTCAGCTCCATTAATGGCTTCTCAAGCTAAATGCATCTCTCTCCAACATCAAATGGATCAAATCTTCTCCAAACTCCATTAGAAATCTCTCTAACACAATTCAAGTGATCTCCAACCACCATTAATATTCTCTAAAGCTCAGATCTAACACAAATTCACCATGGAACTAATGAAGATCATTTAATTATTCAAGTGATTGAAGATCTACACCGCTATTATCACAAATCACGAGATCTCGCTGATTCCTTCATGAATTCAGGCAAAATCAAGAGCCAAAAAGAGAGAACATAAAGGAGATCATTATAAAAGAGAGAAATGAGTGATATAAGCAAAGTCATGTACTATGTAATTCTAGAAGTGATAATGAAAGCTTCTCCTATAGTGGACGTAGGTCTAAATTGACTGCACCACTCTAAAACCTCTTGCACTTTATTTTTCCCGCCTTTTCACTCTTAACTTTGTATTGACTATATTCTGAAGTGTTGATTGCATTTTTGGGGTGTTGGTGCCATTTTTGACATCAACATACACTATGCATTATATCGGGTCTACTCTTTAGGTGCAACGTAAGTGAATCCTAAGGCAAACCTAACATTAGAGGGTGGTGAATAGTGTTTGTAGAATTTATATAAATCCTTTTGAATTACTTTAATTATGATTGTATAAATGCAAGTAATCACAAATTTATCACAAAAATTATAAAAAGTAACCCGCCGTTCGTAGCTCGGGTGGTTCAGGAGTTGGGAGATGGGGATCTAAGCACTGTGTGCAGGCAGGTTCGAATCCCGCTGTGAACCACTTGTGGGGCTAGGACGTTACACATCCGTGTGCGACGACTAAACAAAGCGGGGTAGACACACGGCGTGGGGTTTACTTAAGTGAGTATCAATGTATACTGTGATCTTAAGGTTCCCTATGATCTCAAAAATTTTTTATAAAAAGTAGAACATAATCAAAAGCAATAAAGTAAAAGGAAAAAACATACTTAATTTTATACTGGTTCGGGGTTACTCTGCATCCTGTCCCACAGCGAATGCTATGCGGATTTTTATTATCTTTAATATCTTTTACATTCCTTGATTTCAAGGCTACAAGGAGACGCCCTCTAGAATTTTTTCTTTTAGACACAACAGTCCTGTATTTCAAGACCAACAAGACACACCCAATTTCACTGGTACAATCAGAACAAAATCGATTTACGTGCTTATAAATCATTCCCTTTAGATATATTTGAGAGGAATATAAAATGAAATGCCAACTTAATCTTGAGACCTTGATTACAATAGCCCATAACCCTAATTTGCACTCTGATCTTGAGAGAGTATGGAAAGAATGATAGAGAATTGAAAACTAAGTGAAATCAGTTTAATTCACCTGATATTTTGGTAGAGTATGAGTAGAATTTGGTTAGGATTTAATGGAGAAGAGAAGACGGGAAAAGAAGATGAAAATATGAATTAAAATTCATTTGGAAACTTCTGCTATTTATAGAGGAATAACGATCATGTCTACACATGGAAGGATATGATGAATAGATACATCTTTTGAAAATTGAAAATAGCGGGCATTATGTCGACAAAACCCCAATGTTAATATGTTGATGTACTGCTATATTAATTTTTGAAAATCATGTTTTGGAAATTGTTTAAAATGTAGAAAACTATATTATAAATCCTGAAACTTTTAGAAACTATTATATAGTAGGAGATAGTTTTAAACGCAAATATACTTAAGAAAATTTATCAAAATAATTTAAAAAAAAACTTAAATCTATATTACATAATCAAAATCAATTTGTAAAGTAAATTTAAATTCAAAACTTAGATACTTAAAACAACAAGGAATAAAATAGTAATATATAACTCAAATAATATAAAACACAACCAATATAAAGTAAATATAATAAAAGAATAAAATATAATATCAATTATATAAAAAAATTAAGGGGATTTTCACTTAAACGGCTTATTTGTTCTGGGAAATAAGTTTTAAGGACATCACTTCTGAAAAATTAATTTTAAGGACAATTCTGCAAGAAAAAGATAAAAGCGGTTAGCATTTTACGTTATATGGAAACAAAGATAACTGCTTTTATCTTTTTCATGCAGAATTGTCCTTAAAATTTTTTATTAAGAAGTGTTGTCTTTAAAACTTATTATCCTACAAAAAGAAGCCCTTTAACCTAATTTCCACAAAAATTAAAATAGTAAACATATATTGTCAAATATTAAATAATTAAAATTAAAATTGTAAATAGATATAATATCAAATATCAGAGATAGTCAAAACTATGTATAATAAAAAAATAGATTAATTAAAATTGAAATTGAATAGAATTGAAACTTAAATCTTAAAAACAATTATAAAGTATATAATTTGAAAACACTTTGAAAACTTGGTTTTGAAAAATATTTGAAAACTAATTTGAAATTTATTTGAAAACTTATTTAAAAACAATTTTGAAAAGAGATCAGATGAGCGCAATCGAGTTTTATTATATATTACTAAGATGTTAATATATGTCTTCAATATCCTTGAACTCTTGATAACTCGTAAGTCTTGATTTACATCATCTGTCTTGATCAGCATCACGGGCAATTTTGTAACTATGTAGTCTTGGGTATCAATACCTGCTTTAAACCATGTACTATACATTATATATATAATCATTAATAATAACTGTTATTATAATAATAAGTAACTATAAATATATTTTATACCAATACATGTTATACATGTTGATCCTGTAGTTATTATCATCAAAATATCCTAACACTAGCATACTCGCATTTATATAGAGTAGTGATTCAATCATTTCTTGATATAATTTTTTGTTAACATTTTTAAAATTATCTTCTTTATTTAAATTTTCATTTGTTGTCATATGGTTGGTTTTCCACAAGTACTTGATGTTCCAAATTTCTTTACTAAATCTTTAGCATTTTTCTTGATATATAAATATTCCATTATTTAATCATTTTATTTGAAGACCTAGAAAATAATATTCACCAATATGAATCGTTTCATATTCCTTATTCATTATTTTAGAAAATTCTTTATATAAGTTGTCAATTGTAGATCCAAAAATAATGTCATATACATATATTTGTATTAATTGAAGTATCATTCTTATTTATTTTTTATGAATAATGTACTACATACTTTACATATTTCAAAATTTGATTGAAATAAATAAGATTTAAGTTTGTCATACCAAGCTATTGGAACTTGTTTAAGAGCATATAAAGCTTTCTTTAATTAGTATATAAACATGAATAGGAAATTTTTCGTCTTTAATACATGGGGGTTTCTCTACATATACATCTTTTATAAAACCATTCAGAAAAGCACTTTTAACATTCATTTGATATAATTTAAAATTATTACCGTTCACAAGAGAAAATAAGATTCTAAAGGCTACTAATCTTTCCATGGGTGGAAAGGCATTGTTATAGTCAATTCCTTCTTTTTGACAATAACCTTGCATGACTTATCAAACTTTATTTCTTATAATTTCTGCTTATTCATTCATTCTATTTCTGTATACCCACTTGGTTCCAATTATAGATTTGTTTTTCAGACCTAGGACTAATTCCGAAACGTCTTTCTTTATAAGTTGATTTAATTCTTCATGCATTTCCAAATCTATGAATCATCCATTGATGCTTTTGATGAATTTTTAGGTTCATTAGTTGATGAAAATGTTATATACTCATTTATTTAATCAATTTCTCTTTTTAGCAATAGATTCTATAATCTTCTTAATATATTTTCCATAGGTTGATGTCCTAAAATTCTAGTTCTTTCATTTGGATGTGATTCTTTTGGAAATATCATTAATTTCATCATTATTGAAATCATTGCCTGATTTTTTATCTTTAAAATTTTCTTCCTTGTTAATATTATTATTATTGATTGGTTTAAGTTTTCATCAAAAGAAACATGTAACGATTCTTTAATGGAATACTATAAATTTTATAAGCTTTGCTTCTATTTGAATAACCAATAAAAATACCTTTGTTTTATTTAGAATCAAATTTATCTAAATTATTTGTAGTGTTTAAAATAAATACTTACTACCAAAAATTTCAAAATAAGATACTTTAGGTTTTTTATTATAGAGTAACTCATATGATGTTTTGTTTGTTACTAGTCTTATTAAAATTCTATTAAAATGTAATAGTTGTTGCAACTGCTTCAGCCTAAAAAATGTCTTGGTAAGTTACCATCATTTTACATGATTCTAACACACTCTTGAATCAATCTAGTTTCTACATTCGACTACTCCATTCTATTAAGGTGTTATTGAAAAAGGAAAATTCATGGGTTACCCCTTTCTTATTACAACATTTCTCAAAAAATTTATTTCTAAATTTCCTGCCATGATCACTTCATATAAACTTAATTTAATATAAAATTGATTTTGAGTTCTTTTAGCAAACATTTTAAATTGTTCATAAGCTTCACATTTATTCTTTAGGAAAATCATCCATGTAACCTAGAATAATTTTCTACTATAACAAATACATATCTATTTTGACTTATAGATTGAATTTGCGAAGGACCAAATAAATCTAAGTGAAGAAGCTCAAGGGGTTGAGATGTAGAAATCATATCTTTTGATTTAAAAAATCTTCTAAGTTCTCCTTGTTTGCATGTGTCATATAAATTATCTACTATGAAATTAACTTTGAGAACATCTCTAACGATACTATGTTTAGAAATCTCAGATAAAAGTTTAAAATTTAAATGACCAAATATTTGGTACCAAATCCAAAGATCACTTGTATTAGTCAAAAGACACAGGTCTTTATTTGAAACTTTTGTACATTAAATGTAAATATTTCTTTTTCTATTGCCTTCAAGGATAACGTCTGATTCATTATCTTCAATGAAACATCTATATTTTTCAAATTTAATTTTATGACCTTGATTGCATAATTGACTTTTATAAAGTAGATTATGTTTTAAATACCTAACTAATAAAACATTAGATATAGTAGAAATTTTAGACATAACGACATTACTGATGGCAATCACATATCCTATAGGGTTGTCTTCAAAATTGGTTGGTCAACCATCTTTGTAAATAATATATTTTATAATCGTCGAAGTTCCAGTCATATGCCTTAAACAACATCTATCCAATTATTATTTTGATTTGAAATGCTTTTTCGTAGTATGTCTTTTCAACAATTCTCATGTAACAATTCTGTTCCTACAAAAGATATCTTTTCAAAAGATCAAGTGATTTTTCATAATAAATGGATGTAAATTTAAAAGATAATATCATGATGATTCTATGACATATCCATGTGAAAGTTGCTATTTTTGAAAACCTTTCAAAATCACGCGTGATCATGTCATACCTTTTGCACGTGAATTTTTTTTAGAAACTGTATATATAGTTAACATATTTAAGAAGAAATGATTTGCATGAATATTTAATTACTATTTCTCGTCAAAAGTTCATGTTGGTAGTTTGAATATTTGTTTCTAAACTGCAATATCTTTTTCAACTATTTTTTATTTTTATGTGTATTATTAATTAGTAAAGAACGATTTTGTAATAGAAGTTTATTAGATCCTATTTGTAGGTAATTTTAAAATTCATCATTATTTGGTGAAAGATGGTTTGAATTTATAAAGAAAGTGTAATTATTAGTTCTTCTTCTTAAAAGATATCAGAGGGCATTTATTTGAATGTATCTAAAAAAATTATACGAGATTTTATCTTCTAGCTGATTACAAAGATCCCACGAAATAACAATTTAATATTTAAAAAGATATATATGTACTGCAACACCCCGTAGTTTTATAGAACACTACAATGATAAACTAAAGAATACTTAATCAAATATTGGGAAATAAGTCAAACGGACTGTGCCATTGCGTTTGTCTCGGAATTTTGCTTAAGATAGACTCCGAGTTTGAGTAAAACAGATATCGTATGGAGAAGATATTAAGGTTAAAGTTTGTGTACGTATAAGAGGATTATATATATACAAACCAGTCCAGAAAATTAAAACCAGAAGGCGGGAAGACACGGGAAATCGACCCGTTAGGGGTCGACCCCATGCCCTATGGGGATCGACCCTAGGGTCAACCCACACATAGGGGTGTCAACCCTAGGGTCGACCCCACCCAGATCTGGGGAAGATCCATTTTCTAAACCTGGACGCGTTTCTTGACATTATTCATTGGCTTGAGGCTATAAATAGGACCTCATTTCTATTGTTTTATTCACCCAAAACACTGGAGACAATGAGATGTTGCCCCAACTCAGATTGAATTAGCCTATTCTTCCGCAACAACTATTTATACGTATACAAGAATCTCTGCAACAACATCAACAGTCATTTCTCTACTCTTTAGATCCAGTCCCTGTGAGTTTATGTTGCTTCTAGATATAAACATTTAATAAGTAATTCTGACATGTTTATAAGTTTGGATGTAAACCTATGCCTGTTAATAACCTGAATCATAACTAAACAGATCTGCCATTACTTGTACACCTGATCTACTGTTTAGTTCTTACATGCCTATCTCTATTATGCCCATTTCTGTTATCATATGCCTATTTTGTCATTATGCTTATTTCTGTCACCATATGTCTATTCTGTTAGTATGCCTAATTCTATTATCATATGCATGTTTTGTTATTATGCTTATTCATGTTCTCTTCTCTCCCTCCTTCCCTTTTTATTTTTATAGCCATGCTAGCTTCGAGCCTAGGCCTATTGCCGAAATATGCGAACGAACAAAATTGGGAATGGTTGGGAATGATAAATTGGGGCATAACTTGTACTATAAAACATGACTGGGATTTGGGGGCATAACCTATACCGTGATCTAAGGCTTTAATTTGGGGGCATATCGTACATGATGATTTATGACTTAAGGGAAGGGGCATGAAAAACCTACGACGAACATGAATGCTTGTTTAAGAATAAATATACCTAAATTTATAGTAAATAGAAACTGTAACGGCACTTAGACACGAATTTAAATTACACTTGCGGTGGAAGTTTGCCCAAAACCGCCCGGCAAATTCAGCATCCACAAATGGTTAACCTAATGTGAGGGGACTAGTGCGTAAATGTACACGTAACGGTGCTAAGACATGAGGTTAAGTCCAGCTTGTGGTAGAAGTCTGCCCGAAACAACCTGGCATATCCAGTATCACAAGTGGTCAACTTAATGGAGAGATCTAGTGCATTAACATGCATGAACGGGAAATGATAATAACATGTTAACCTGTTTAAATCTGTGGGGGTTATATGAACTTGTCAAATTGTGTAAGGATTAAGTAAGCTTGTTTGAATTGATGAGGGGTTAAGTAAATCTGTTAATCTGTGGAGGGTTATACAAACCCGACAAACTTAACCTGTTTCATATGGTGGGGTTATGCGGGCTTGTTAGTCTATTAGGCATAACCTGTCAAAATCCTAGTAGTGGGGATGTGAATTGACCCAAACTTGCCCTTATGGGAAAGCCCGGATTGAGTTGAGAACACGACAAATCAAAACACAAACAATATAACTTTCATTGCTGATTACAACAATCACATCAGAGTACAAGAATATAACAGAGTACGAGTACATAATAAACAACGGAAAATATCAGAGATTTAAATTACATTTAAATACAAAGCAGCGAAAAAATAATACATAACACGACTAGAAGAAATACACGAATACAGAGCTTTCCGAATATAGTTCCAGCTGTAAATCCAGGATCCTGTAAAATAGGAATCTGCAAAACTACTAGCGGCCCATGTGGAAAATAGGGGCACCCAGAGTTTAGGTTAAAACAATAAACTCCAGGTCAGTCATGTGACTGGTGTGAGAACTAAAATTGTTATTAAAACTTTACTTTAAAGTAGAGTAAATCAAGGGACCACGCCGTATAACACGGAACGGGTTTTCTCCCAAGAATACCAATACGTAAAAAAAACAGCGCAATGCATTTCGAAAAATGTAGCTATTATAAGACTCAGGTCCCATGACACCATGCAACGCAAGCCGGAGGATAGAGTGTTACCTTATAATAGCCAAACATGCTTGGTAAGTTTTAAAACAAAAATCATTTGATACTATTATAGTACATAGTGCATAAAACAACTTCAAATACAAATGTATCAATCATAGACCGCATGGGTACCATATATCATGTCGCCAATACTAGGCTCTACATTCAAAACCGAAATGTCACATATTGGAAATTGGGTTTCCATCTATGAACCAAGGCAAGCGATCGTCCTTCCCGATTCGAGACTGTCTAGACCGAGCCTCAGGATACAGTCGCAACTGCACTTGCGGTTAGTCGTATGGTTGGTCACCCATCGATGATTAGTAATACCATAAACTATATGTTAGCCTGCCCTATGGGGCATATAATCCAATCAGTATATCGACCATAACATCCATCGGCTCCGTAGTGACCGATATATCCGAGGCGCCTCGCAATCCATCATCCAGTAATAATAAGCAACATCCACATGAGTAAATAGTCTGGGCTCCATACAATGATGTTACTCCTAGCCAGAAACTAACATATGTCCATTTCCATACGTTCCTCATCCGTTTTAGGTTCATACTGGGATGTGAAGCTCGCGAATTAACGCTACACAAAGCTATGCTATTTAAAGTTGTGCTTTGATCATCAACCACATGACTCTGCTTTTCAACAGAAGCCTTGATCATTTGCATCTCAGCATGCCACATTGTCATTCCATACCGTACCACTGATTTCCACCAATATATAACCTCTAAGCTCGTACGTCTCAGAGAAGGGTGTTAACCAAGAGAATAAATTCTCCGCCACCAAACAGATATATATTTAGCAGAGATCAATAAATATTGTTCGAAATACAATGTTTGACATGAAATCATGTCTTTAACTGGGTTAAAGAACCAATGTCATTTAAAACACAGTTCACGATAAAACCAAAATCACATTCCATTAATTATGGAATCTTCACAGAAAATAGATCAATATATAATTGAT
Organism: Allium sativum; assembly: GCA_030737875.1. Classification (NCBI taxonomy): domain Eukaryota; kingdom Viridiplantae; phylum Streptophyta; class Magnoliopsida; order Asparagales; family Amaryllidaceae; genus Allium; species Allium sativum. The sequence goes on from CM060924.1 coordinate 102,250,947, forward strand.
ATCAATTTCTGTATCCGAATAATAATATAAATGGAATAACGACAAAGCCTTATAAATTCCATATATATTAACAGTCTTCCTCCATAGAAGCTCACTTCGATTGTTACCAAATCGAATTCCATTCAATCCCAATTTATTTTATTAAATTGGAAAGCTTTACTTTGGGATATTCCATTAAATCTTAGAATAAAGATTTATAAATTCCAAATCTAACTTCACTGTTAATCGGGTTAAAGAACAAGTGTTATTTAAAACACCATTCACGATAACCCCAAAAATCCAATTCTTAATTCAAATCCAATTAAATATTAATTAATTGATAAACTTCTCAAAATCTTAATTAAAAGATTTATTCTTTTCTCAACTGGGTTTAAGAACAGTGTTACTGAAGACACCATTCACAGCAAACCCAAAATCCTATTTGATATTAAAAACAAGGCTCTGAATAGAAATTATATTGGCTTATATTCAATATCAAATTCTGAAACCAACAAATATGGTATTGGAAATAACGATATAAATATATCTTCCAAATTTCCAAAACAATATCCGTATAATCACGGAATACAATATCGAAATATTACAAAGATTATTTCCATTCCAAATACATTCCAATTTGTTCGTTGGAAATTTCTGGTTATATTAAAACCATTTATAAATCCAATTTATTTATTTAAATATTATGGATTTCAAATCTAGTTAATAACTAGTTCATTTTGATAAAAATATATTTTTATCTTTACAAATGTGGAATTTTTCATCCAAATCATTTATTATGATTTTACATAATTTTTCCATATTTTTAATAATTTTATCAAGGCCCGTATAGTCGGTTTCCAATAACGGCCACCGAACTGCATCCATAGCAACCTTTTCCAAATTTGATTTGGACATAATTCCAAATCCAACCATTCAAATTTAAATCTCTTATATTCATTGGAAAGTTCTTTTCGATTCAAACCCAACGGTTTTGGTTTCAGGAGAATCCGACGGTCGGATCTCCCGTAATGTCAATTCGAAGTCAATGGTCGAAATTCACGAACTGTCGTGGCGCGGTGTGTTCTATTCAGATTATATTTTTTTCATCGATCTCCTTTTAAAAACGTATTTTATAAAATGTTTATAAATTTGTTTTAAAACGATTTCGACTTCATTTTTAATTTTAAGTCAAAATTGAATACTCCTTATCATTATAATATTTAAATGATAATATTTTCAAAATATCAGATTTTGAAATCATTTCTTTTTCGATATTCGTTATAAAAATGAATAAAATCGATACAAATATCGTTCGCGTTAAAATGGCGCATATCTAATCAATACGGTTTCACATATTTCAATATTTTCATGTCCATCCAAAACCGGACATCAAATTCACATTTTGATTATTCACTGAATACTATTTTAAAATATTCGTTAATTCTGAACTGGAATCAGACTCAATCCATTACCATATAATTTCAATTATATGGATTTCATACCGCATGTATACAACGATAATGATAAACAATCATCAAAAATTCATACAACATCCAGAGTGTATTTTACCACTGTATAAGCATTAAAATAAATAAATAATGCTTATACAGTCTGTCAACCCATCGATTGACATACAGCTAAACAATCGAGATTAGTGTATGTCAAATATCATCCCAATACCCGTGTGGGGTTTCAACCAACAAATACTATTTATTATTTGTACAGTTGAGCGATGTGTAAAATTTATCGTCCCAATCAATATCAGTTAAATTGGTGTACATAAACGAGCCTTCTGGCTTGTAAATGAATATTTATTTCAATTTCTCTTCATGATAATTATATATATATTTTTATATAAATAATTTTATATATACAATAATATCAATCCATTACAATCCCAATCACAATCCAAATAAGCAATCAACCATGTTTGTACAGAAAAATAGTGCCAGGGTCTACTAACCCCGTCTGCACCCTATTATATAATAATTGTAAAATAATTTGAGTAAGAAGGAGTTCTCACCTTTGGTTTCCACTCCGTCATTCTTTATTGGACGATTCTGGATTTGGATTTGCTTCCAGACAGTTCCATCGCAATCTGTTTCACGCGGTTTATGTTAAAAATAACATTTTCGTACAACGCTAATTCTATTAAAAAAAATCACATTTTTACAATGATGTATATATATAAAAATCACATTTTTATACGATGTTCTATATATTTTTAAAATTGAAGATAAAACTGAAGGTTTTCTTAGATCTAATCAATACCCAATTGAACAGTTTAACAATTTAAACTTAAGATCGATTTGCAAAAATAGTAAATTGAAATTAATCTAGGTCGAAAATTTCATACCTTTCGTGATGAACAATAGATGAATCGCCGCCTTGTATGAGCTTTGGATCGATCGAATCTGAGGCTCGACAAAGCGCCGGCCCTCTACTGGTATCCACAGGAACACCATCCTTCTTACGATCGAATCGGAAAAGGAAACTGAAGAGAAAGACGGTGCTAGCCGCCATGATACTTTAGGGTTTTATTTTTGGGATAAGAGTGTCGGCTATACATTATTAGATATGTATATATATCCTAGGATTAGCTGGTTTATTATTTTCTTTCTTATTATATAAAAGGAATTAAATACCCCTTTTAATAACAAAGCCTAACCCAAAATTAGGATCCTACCGAATACTTATTCCAACTATAAATAAAATATTAACAAATTAATATTTTATTCGCCCAAAATATTTTCTTCTTCATAATGTTCTATATCGTGTGACCCTATAGGTTATTACAACGTTGGCAATGCTTTTAAATCGAGTTTAAAACATAAACAGAGATTGGCGTCTAGCAACACGTCACTGTTACCCAAGTTATAATAAGATCAATGATTCGATACAACCTGTTCTGTGACCAGTGTCTTAATGTAATATAATCCGTTTAACCAGTATATCCAGAATTAAACTAGAGGCATGGATCGTATCATCCTCATTATAATTTAATCCAATTTTCTTGATCGATGAGTAAACTATTTAAAACAAATCATTATTTGAGCATGGCCATGCATTTCACAGTCTCACTCAATCAAGAGGCCCATGGATATCACTACAAATATATTGCAGGGTTAAATTCCATCTAGATCATTCATAATTTTTATTCGATTCGAGATGTATCCAACCATCATCGTTATCATTACTCTGTTACGAATAACTTTAGATGACATCAAAACACAAATATCCTCGAATAAAATTATAATGATTTCAGGTCTGAGGACCATTACATAACTGTCACTATGAGAATAACTCATGATACCGTTAATTATACTCCATGGAGTTATCTCACGATGGGTCAGCCCGATACGCTATTCTCCAATACATATTTATGTCTTGACTTTAATATCACGTATATTAATGATCAATGAGATGTGATCATCAGTCAGTCAACATATTAGTATTAACGCTTTATTGTTGTCCTTTATTAACACAATAAAACTCGACTAGGGGTATTTAAGAATTATAATACTTTTCACATTATATAATCTCAAGTTCAGTCTTACTCGAACTATATAATTCCGTATTATTATTCTAAGGACTTTTATTATATTATTATTTATAATACGTAGTAAATACAATACAATAGAATAATATTTTATTCTAAATAAAATAATAAAATCAACAGTGTTATCAATCTCATCAAATGAATTGCCTCTAGGGCACTAACTCTAACAATCTCCCACTTGCACTAGAGTCAATCATTTACGTATCGTATATTTATGAAACTAGTGTGACTGTTAAACCTCTGCTGCGACAGACTTTAATTCAGTAGGTCTGCAACATTACAACTTTTGTAACTTTGCAGATATTATTATTTCTTCTATGAACAACTTCACATAAGAATTATATTTTTAAAATATATGTTTGGATTGGTTATGAGTTTATTGTTTTAGGCCTGAGCAACAGCCATATTGTTATCGCAATGTGTATCATTCTGTCAACAATGAATTAAGTTCAATCATGAATTTCTTTAATCCAAACATTTTCTTTCTTAGAATCAATATCTATTTCTTGTTTTCAAACTAACATTATTTACAATAATCAATATGTTATCAAATAACATTAGAGTTATTGCTTCACTCCCACTCAATTTCTTGTCTATACAAGATTTAATGGTATCTTGTGGTTTTCGATATATCTCGAATTCTATTTTATTTTCATCGGTATCTTAGAGACTGACTCTTCTTCACAAGGATACCAAATCAAGTAATAAACATTTTATTCTCAGAGAATTTATATCCACAAAATAGTTATCTGATTTGGGTCCGATCTTATCAGAGGAAGGACGTTTAACGAACGTCTTACATCCCAAATCTTTGTATTAGACACACAGGACATTCCCTAGTTCATATCTTATATGGCGTCTTTAAATCGTTTTAGTGGGATTTAATACAATTGTTCTAAATTTATTTTATTGGAAGATCTATATGACTTATCATTAATCATATTTTATCTTATAAGGTATGATGTCTCCTTTCAGACACACCATTCCAATATGATGTTCAAGATGGAGTAAGTTATGAAACAATTCCAGAATCATATGGACAATCATTAATTAATTGGCTTAAATATTCTCTTTGATCCTTTCAGAGAGAATTTATCTTCAATCAAAATTGGTTTCTAACTTCACTTTGAATTCTTTGAACTTTTCAAAGGATTCTGATATGTGTTTCATAAGATACACATATTTATATCTACTGATATCATCAGTAAATATAATGAAGTAATAAAACCTACCTCTAGCTTATGTATTCGTTGCTCCATGTACATCATTATGTTTGAGACCCAATACTTGTCACTCAATCACTGTGTCAAGTGAAAGGTGATTCAGTTATTTTGCCTAATAAACAAGATTTGCAGCCTTCATATGATTCGAAATCAATTGATTTCAAAATTCCATCATTATGGAGTTTTGATATACTTCCTTGTTTACTGGGCTAACTGGTAATACTAAAGGTATATTGGATTTAAATCACTAAATTTAATCCAGTCATTATTAATGTCAAGTACATCATAGTTAAGGATTTACAAATATCATTAACTATTTGTGAAATTCCATACGATATTTCATTTAAATAAAATGAATAACAATTATTCTTTTATTACAAATGAAATTCAAACTTGTCTAATCAAGATATATTACAACATTTATTTTAAGTGGAATTTCGTAATAACAATTATTTTATTTATTTAATTAAGCCAATATATTCAACAAAATCAACTTACTATGGATAATCTATCAACATTTGCTTCATTTCCAATTGTAAGTCCATATGTTCTTTTATCAGATTTCTACTTATTCTACAATTTCTGTAAATCAACATACATTTATGTGATTTACATCTAGTATCTAATACTAGAAATTTATAAGTAGATTATTATAACATTTATATTTTATTTAGTTGAAGACATACTTTAACTTTTGTTTTAGATCCACTATATTTATTAGAACATTTACATTTCAATTTGTTTGAGGACAATCCTCAAATTTCAATGTCAGTCAAGAAATTTTATTTAATTCAATTTATCCTTCTCAAGGATTAATTTAAATTATCGAAGTTATTATGTTATTTAATATCTGCAGTAGATAATAAAAACTGATTCTTTAATATTTATTTAATACAAAATTAGACAATCAAAATTTATATTAGCATAAATGTACATATATTTTAAACTAAAATATGCTCCCACTCAAATTAACATCCCTTCATTTATGTATATATATCAGTATATATATATAATGATGTTCCAAGATCCATATTTAATCATGTTTTGACTCTGCTTTGGCAAATCCCCAAAACACAACCTTTTAGGTAGACATCTTATGTCAATTATATCGTGTATATAACTCTTGGATCGCATGTTGAACAGTTTGTTCAGTATTATTCATTTGCTCAAAATATAAAATAATTCATGCTTTTGTCTCTAAGGCCATAATCCTATTATGCAGCCTAGTTAAGTCAGACCCAATAATAGGTTGGAGCACCACATTTTACTCCATCGCATATAACCGAAATAAAAGGTGCACAACGCTTTGGCGTTAGTTGCAACCATTGATATTGGACAGTGATGAGTATATTATTGGAAGACGTCACCATGACTTAATATAACAAAAATTTGCTGTAAAGAGAATTTATAATTCGTAGTGGAGAACAATATCAGAGTTATTTACATATATCAAAATATATGTAATTTATATTCTGATAATATCAATGACATATATATATTCAAAATCGTGAACGTTTCTTAAATATTATTTCAAAAGATAGTGTATCTACTTCATATTGAACATTTCAATAATTTTGTAATCATAATTACCGTATATCTTATATACATCAACGGTGGTACCCTTTACCATATATCATAAACATATAAAGGTGTAGATAATTCCGGTTCATACAAAATCATAAAACCATTCATATAAAACTAACTTGGCATTTCATTTGCTGCCGTGTTTATGAATGAAAGCCCACTATATTAGAATTTCATAATGTCCAATAAAGTAAAACATTCATAACAGAACTCTATTCCTTCTAAACTGCATACAGACAGTCATCGGTATCTCATATCCAACAAATTTAATATTTCAAAAGAAATAAAACTGAATGCACACAGAATATGAAGACCTGAATTGGATATAAAGGTCAAATCCTTTCTAAGATGATAAGTTATACATTATAAATCAGTAACTGAAAACATACATATCGGTTTTCACTGTTAGATATTATATCTGCATACATAAATGGTTACACATATATATATATACATACACCATTGTTTATATTTATATGTATTACACAGGATCATGCATATTTGTATACAATAATACAAAATTATGTATATAGATGATATTCGAATGTATCATATACACCATATATCATCCATATATAGACCAAGTCAAACTTGCCCCTTATTCCATGAGTCTACTGCTCCTGCATCCATTTTGATCATCATCAAATGCCTAAAGAAAAATCAAACTCAAGCCCATCAGTGAAGAAGCATTATCTCATAATGTTCCTTCATTGTTTAACCAACCTCCTGAACAAGTACTCGAGATTATGGAGAATTTTACAAACAGATATATAAATAAGGTGCATTTCATATAATTAAAATGATCAAATTGCAAATCATATTTGCATATTGAATTTTATATCTGTAGATAAATTTCAATGCATATTGTCTTACAAACAACAGAATGCAGGTTCTATGTATGATTTAACTTTTGTGTGTACACCTATACATGTACAGTGCATGTAGGATAAAACAGATTTACAAATCATTAAATAATGAAACGTATATCATATATATTGCAGCATTACATTGTTATATGAAGCATTCTTTAATGCAATAATTTCAGTTTATATGTATGAACAGAAATATACATATATTTTACATGTGAATAAGTCAGACTTATATCATAATATCCAGGAATTTTTCAGTCCATGTAAATACATGTCTAGTTTAATAACCAGAATTCATGTATTCCATTTAACATATATATATATATATATATATATATATATATATATAACAGGTTTCTAGACCTATTCAAATTTTAAAATTGCAGTATGGTACATGTAAAGACCATCAAGCAAGATATCGATTAACATATAGGTATAAAGTAATACGCAATCATCCTATACAGTGAAATCTGTAAAATTGTGTACCAATAAATCTGTGTATGAGTTTATATCTATATATATGTTCATATATACAGATAGTTACAACGATTTAACTTTGTACCAAATGTAACTTTTAAACCATTAATACATCACTGAGGCATTCCAAAATTAATGCTTCTTATGTCAACATCCTATTCAGCCTTCATAAAACCCCTAATAGCACAGTTTTGGGCACACACATAAATTAACACAAACAATTCACATTTGCTTCATGTATCTCTCTAACTGTGAACAATTACTAATAGCAGATAAAACATGCTTTATCTACTATGTTTATTAACTGTCATGAACAATGAAAAATCATTAACTTATGGCTACACCTCATTAATATAAGGATGTGCACTGTAAGATGTTTGTTGTGGATTAACAGCATATACCAGAAAATAGAACAATCATATAAATGTATAACAGATTCTTTTCATGAATATACTTTATATTCATATTGCAGCTAGTATAAAATGCAAATCAGTATGCACTATTAAATTCAAATGAATATATGCATTTTGACTTAAAACAGAGGATGAAACAGTCTTACTGAATTTAATATTGTCATCATGGATCAAAATATGATCATTCCATATGATAATGTATACCTCAAAAAATTAAGTCAATAATATTAACTTCAAAATCAAACTGTTTTGATTTAGTTTTAAAATTAAGATCTGTCATTGTTGGTTAATACATATATAAGTATACAATTAATAACATTTATATGACGAATGTATAGCTATCATATATCTAACTTTTTAGGAATAAAACAACTTTTATTTTATTCCTTTTATGCTTACTATTACTACAACAGTCATGCTTTCATGTGAATGTAAATAGAACAACATATATATAAACTGGCTAAAATTTTACATGATTTAGAACTTGCTATTTGACACATCACAATGTGTTAGATATGGGAGTTGTATTGCAAACAATATTCACAATATATACGTATATACACACACACACACATATATATATATATTCTCATATCAATATATAAATATATATACTGTTATTAAAATTCCAGTAATTTTAAATAAACAGATCATATGTATGCTTAAATTGAAAGAATGTTAATCTGATTCTTTCAAATCCATTTAAATCTGATCATATCAGATTCATAGATGTACATATATATATATATATATATATATATATATATATATATATATATATATTTAATAAACCATTCAGCAAATCATATTTGCTGCTGAAAAATGCAATGCAAATTCAAAAGGTATATTTAATATACTTAGTCTCCTATATCTTTCTAGCCACTAATATATATGAAACAGTTTTTCAAATTGATTCATTATGAATATGTACATATATATGTCGAACAAAATAATACTATGAAAAACATGGTATTATTTTCCTTAATAAAATGTAGGTGTAATATTCATATCACAGTATATATATGAAAATAAAATTATACAAATCATATTTGTATAACTAACTCATTTAAATATCTGTATATATTCAAAATGATTACATAAACAAATTGATTTGTACTTGAACAATTCAGCTACAAAACAGATTAATATGTAACAGTATGTACAATGGTATACATACATACATATAATAGATGTAAAACAGAATTGGCAAAATAATAGCATGTTTTAGGTATTTCATAATCAATATTAGAAATCAAGTTTTACAAGATATCAGCTTTTAAATAGTTTTACAGATTCAATCAGATTAATCTGTAAACACACAACCATTTCAGATCTAATCTAAATAGTATATGCTGTAATTGACAGACTTAAAATATTATACAAAACCTAATCATTAGGATTCGACACCCTTGACTAATCAAAATTGGATTTTGATTAATCTTTCAGGCTCCAAGGCTTATGAATTAGCAATATTAAACTAATTTAATATTTCTAATCATCTATTATTTGAATGCATGATTTCATATCATATATGAAACATATATATTATAAAACAATTTTATAATTCGTATCAAGAACATGTAATCGAATAAAAATGGAACATTTTCGAACCAGCAACGAACATATGTTTGTATCTCGATCCTAAGATATTTATATTATCAATAATTCATGAAATCAAACATATGCAACCCAGAACTAAAATCAAAATACTAAAATCGCATAACCTTGCTCTGATACCATTGAAGGGTTTCTTAGATCTAATAAATACCCAATTGAACAGTTTAACAATTTAAACTTAAGATCGATTTGCAAAAATAGTAAATTGAAATCAATCTAGGTTGAAAATTTCATACCTTTCGTGATGAACAATAGATGAATCGCCGCCTTGTATGAGTTTTGGATCAATCAAATCTGAGGCTCGACGAAGCGCTGGCCCTCTACTGGTATCCACAGGAACACCATCCTTCTTACGATCGAATCGGAAAAGGAAACTGAAGAGAAAGACAATGCTAGCCACCATGATACTTTAGGGTTTTATTTTTGGGATAAGAGTGTCGGCTATACATTATTAGATATGTATATATATCCTAGGATTAGCTGGTTTATTATTTTCTTTCTTATTATATGAAAGGAATTAAATACCCCTTTTAATAACAAAGCCTAACCCAAAATTAGGATCCTACCGAATACTTATTCCAACTATAAATAAAATATTAACAAATTAATACTTTATTCGCCCAAAATATTTTCTTCTTCATAATGTTCTATATCGTGTGACCCTATAGGTTATTACAACGTTGGCAATGCTTTTAAATCGAGTTTAAAACATAAACAGAGATTAGCGTCTAGCAACACGTCACTGTTACCCAAGTTATAATAAGATCAATGATTCGATACAACCTGTTCTGTGACCAGTGTCTTAATGTAATATAATCCGTTTAACCAGTATATCCAGAATTAAACTAGAGGCATGGATCGTATCATCCTCGTTATAATTTAATCCAATTTTCTTGATCGATGAGTAAACTGTTTAAAACAAATCAATATTTGAGCATGGCCATGCATTTCACAGTCTCACTCAATCAAGAGGCCTATGGATATCACTACAAATATATTGCAGGGTTAAATTCCATCTAGATCATTCATAATTTCTATTCGATTCGAGATGTATCCAACAATCATCGTTATCATTACTCTGTTACGAATAACTTTAGATGACATCAAAACACAAATATCCTCGAATAAAATTATAATGATTTCAGGTCTGAGGACCATTACATAACTGTCACTATGAGAATAACTCATGATACCGTTAATTATACTCCATGGAGTTATCTCACGATGGGTCAGCCCGATACGCTATTCTCCAATACGTATTTATGTCTTGGCTTTAATATCACGTATATTAATGATCAATGAGATGTGATCATCAGTCAATCAACAAATTAGTCTTAACGCTTTATTGTTGTCCTTTATTAACACAATAAAACTCGACTAGGGGCATTTAAGAATTATAATACTTTTCACATTATATAATCTCAAGTTCAGTCTTACTCGAACTATATAATTCCGTATTATTATTCTAAGGACTTCTATTATATTATTATTTATAATACGCAGTAAATACAATACAATAGAATAATATTTTATTCTAAATAAAATAATAACATCAACAGTGTTATCAATCTCATCAAATGAATTGCCTCTAGGGCACAAACTCTAACAATTTTTTTTTTTAAACTGGGTAAACCGCCTCGTTAAAAACCTGTTCCTTTCCTCAACGAGAGTATAGGCCAGGGAAAAAGAGTGCGGTGATTTATTGATAACAAATCAATAAAATAATGTACGCATACATAAGTATGTGATAAACATATACCCTCGCATACTACAAACCCAGAAAAGAAAACCCAAAAACACAATGCCACAAACGATTGCCCGTAGGCCCATTTAGCAAAAGACCCACAAGAAAGAGTCAAATTGAATTAAGGTCACGTTTACAAAAGGAAGGAAGTAAATAAACTGGTTCATTCCCCCAATATCACTCCTAAAATGTCGTGAACCCTAATCACGCTCTTGAAATGGTGGCGCACACACTTCATCCAGGATCATCAACTTTTATTCCCCAATTGCGCATGATTTTTTGATGAAATAGTGCATTCTTCCTCTTCGATTTCAGCATAAGGTAATTAATTTCTATATTGATTAAATTCCATCGTCTGAACTTGTCCATCGATCCGTTAGCGTGAACTCTTGCGTTACATTCCGCCCAAATATGATACACTATTGTGACTAGGCTGCAAAAAGCTAAGTCTTGGGATTTGCCCTTAGTTGTAAATTTGTTTTTCAGGTAGCTGACTTCATCTTCCAACAGTAACGGCCGACTCGAGGAGGGAGGGTCATCCGGTTTTAGTCTGCACATCGTCCATATATACGTTGAGTACAGGCAGGTAAAGAAAAGGTGATTTCTGTCCTCAGTATTTTCCATGCATAACACACATGTAGTATTCACATCATGACCCAATTAGCTAGATGATCATAAGTTGGAAGATAAAACAACGCTAATTCATTTTTAAAAATCACATTTTTAAATCATCGTTATTTCATATATTTAAAAGTCATATTTTTAAATCAAGGCTATATGCATAGAAATCATATTTTTATACCAAAGCTATATAGATAAAAATCACATTTTTATATCGCTATCTTTATATATAAAAAATCATATTTTTATTTTGCTATTTCTATTTTAAAAACAATACTAATTTTATTTTAAAAACAATGCTAATTTTATTTTAAAAACAATGTTTACATATCTAAAAATTCATATTTGAAAATTCACATTTTTACACAAAGTTTTTTTTATAAAAAATCACATTTTTAACACTGCTATTTTGTTTTTGAAAAATCGCATTTTTATTCAAAGCTATATATATAATAAAAATCATATTTTTATTAAAGCTATTTATATAAAAATTCATATTTTTATAATTCTATTTATATAATAAAAATCATATTTTAAATAAATTGTTATTTTTATTTTTAAAAACCACATTCTGAAAACAATGTTTTTACTGTTAAAAATCCTATTTTGTAAACAATGTTTACATATATAAAAATTCATATTTGAAAATGTGTACATATATAAAAATTCATATTTGAAAATTTACATTTTTACACAAAGTTATTTTGTATACAAATACACATTTTTATTTATGGAATAAATAATTTTAATCACATTTATTATATAATTAAATAAACTAAATCTAATTAAAGATTTATAATTAACCTTAATCCTCTTTCTTTAATTATTTCTTTCTCCGTCGTCTTCGTTGCTCCCAGGTCTAAATTCGAACCCGACCTCGCCATAGTATACTACCACCGCACTTCGCCATGATGGACCAGACCCTAATCAGAAGTACCCGCGTCGACGGTCTTCAAGTGTGCCGCCACCGCCTGAAGAGGCAGCAAACTCGGTGGCCTAAATCGGCCTAGAACCGGCTTCGAACTCCAGCGGTTTTGACCATAATTCAGGCCGCCACGTCCATCGACTGGCGATCACAGCCATATCTACTTGAAGATCAGAAAACCCCATTTCGCTTTTGTTTTGGATTCACGTTTTATCTCGCCTTAGATTGGGAGATTTTAATGATTCAATTTCCGTGATTTTCAGCCACTGAAGATGAAACAGCGGCTCCTAGGCCCGTGTTGACCATCGATAGAGAAAAGATAGGGTTTTTGACCGTATGAAGTGTAATATATTATTATTTAATTTATTAAATACTTGCTTATTTATACAAACTCCAAATCAATCCCAACGACTATCGCCCTAGCAAAATACCCATATTCTGGACACAATGGAATATGTTTCGTAAACCAATTCGACTGTTTCAATTCGTTTTCATCAAAATTAAAATATAAATCAATTAAAATTGAATTTGAACGCACATTTTAATTTACCGAGGCCATATACTAACTCCATAAATTCCAGAAAAATAAATCTGGCTATGTTTTGACAATGCAGTCCTAACAAAACTAATTTCGTTGAATTTGGAGACCATATGAAAAATGGTCATTTTCTGGTCGATCAAATTCAATTGAAATTGACCAGAACACGTTTTCTTTTGCCATGTTCACAGATTAATTCCAAAAATTATGAAAATAGGAATCTAGTAATAATTTGACATTTTGGATCCAACAAAAGTGGTTTCGTCGAAAACGGAGGTCATTTGCAAAGTGGCTATTTTTAAGGGCTATATATTATATAAAATATATATAAATTCCATAGTGACTATTTTAAATTTTAAATTGGACATAACTTTTTATTCCCGTTATGAAATCTGAAATTTTCACATTCGTTAAAAAGATATAATTAAACAGATTCAAATTTTCTGGTTTTACTGAAATCCGATTTATTTTGAATCTTGTACATTCATTTGAAATCTAAAATCGAATTTTCAAACTACCGCGTCATTTCGAGTTTGTTTTACAAATAAAATAAATTTATATGTTCTAACTTCGATTTAAATAAATTTTTAGTCGTTATTATTTAAAATAAATCATTTTGAATATTCCAAATCCATTAAAATAGCCAAAATAAAAAATTTAAATTGGTTCCGAAAATCTGGTTTGTTACAATCACCTCCACTTAAAATCTTTTCCTCCTCAAAAAGGAACGGAGCTGAAAGTTGTTTAACTAACCAACTCAACTTTCATTCTGGGTTTCAATAACTTTTCAGTTTTTAAGAATTTTCCAATCTCTCAAAAATTTGGCTAATAGCCTAAATTTTTGAAAAATTTCGCCATAACCTCCTTTATACGGGGAGACCTTTAAAACCGCAACTTGCCTCTTAGGGCCCTCATCAATCCAAAATAAAAAGAAAAAGCCAAGCGGTTAGCCAATCGTCTCATAAAATCATCAAAACCCAAGACAATAGTAAACGTGTACCTATTTGTCAGGCATACAATTTTATTCCTCTTCTTAGCTTCCCTGCTATGACATATTCACACATATATATGTACATGTATGTAATTTCCACAAATTTTCAATTCAGCTCAATATTTGATTCGATTTGGCTTAATTCAGCTTTCATTTACATACTGGTTAAATTAATTATCATTCCAATATTTTTATTAGTTATACTATTAATCAAACAACACAACCAGCAATCAATTAGTTAATTAGATTTTCAAACATATATCTTATATATTCAAAAATCATATTTCAGTGCCAAATCACAAATAAATAACCATATCTAGTTTTGGTTCTCACACCAGTCAATTGGAATTATATAGATATCCCACTTTCGAAACTCGAACATAAACTCTGATGATGTCACGACAATCATCAGAATCATCCCTGGGCGACTAGAGTTTGATTCTATATCTATCCAGTATATTTGAGGCTTTGTATACACGTTTGCAAGGCGTATATGCAAAATCATCATATACTCGATTGTCCAAATTCAATATACAATAAATATTCAAATACGTATAATATGGTTTAAAATTTCAAAACAAAATTTGTTTTCATTTTTATTTTAAAAATAACTCTCTTTACACTCGTTCTAGGATACTACTGATCATATCTCTAACGAGTCATTCTCATTAGATATTACTAACAATCTCTGATGAATTCTTTCGTACGATTCTAACGTGTCTTGTTCTCGAGCTCTGCAAACCAAAGCTCTGATACCACGATGAAACGACCCAAACTCGCCCTTACAGGAAAACTCGGATTGAGTTGAGAACACGACAAATCAGAACACAAACAATATAACGATCTGAAATCCCCCTTACGTGAAATCCCGTATTGAGTTGAGAACATGACAAATCAGAATACAAATAGAAGAACATTTCATTGCTTATTACAACAATTTACATCAAAGTACAAGAATATAATAGAGTATGAATAAATATTACACATTGGAAATTATCAGATATTTTAAAATTACAATGCATCGGAAAAATAATACATAACACAACTGAAAGAAATACACAGATACAGAGCTTTCCAAGTATAGTTCCAGCTATAAATCCAGGATCCTGTAAAAATAAATCTGCAAAACCAAAACTACTAGTTGCCCGTGTGGAAAATAAGGGCACCCAGAGTTTAGGTTAAAACGATAAACTCCAGGTCAGTCATGTGACTGGTGTGAGAACTAAAACATGTATTAAATCTTTACATTAAAATAAAATAAATCAAGGGAAAATGTTGTATAACACGGAACGGGTTTACCCCCTTGAATACCAGTGCATAAAATAGTTTATAATAGCACAATGCTTTTTGAAAAATGAAGCTATTGTAAGACTCAAGTCCCATCACACAATGCAACGCAAGCCGGAGGATAGAGTTTTCCCTTATAATAGCCAAATATGCTTGGTACGTTTAAAACAAATCATTTGATACTATTATAAGTGCATAGTGTATAAAACAACTTCAAATATAAATGTATCAATCATAGATGACATGGATACCATATATCATGTCGCCATACTAGGCTCTACAATCAAAACCGAAAAGTCACGTATTGGAAGTTGGATTCCATCTATGAGTCGAGGCCAGGGACGGCTCCTCACTGATTCGAGACATTCTAGCAAATGCCTCAGGATCCCCCGCAATGAACCCTTGGATGCTTCAGGGCCGGTCCACACTTACGTTAGTGGATTAGAATTCCTGAACACACGTTTCCCGGTCCTTTCGGACATATCCATCGGCTCCGTAGTAACCGATATGTCTGAGGCGCCTCGCAATCCATCATCCACATAGGTAATAAAAATATAAATGTCTAGGCTCCATACCATGACACCACCCATAGCTAGAAAGAAACATCGTGCACTCCTTGTATTTCGGTCCCCTTTTTGACTCATACCGAGGTGTGAGGCTCGCGAATTAACGCTATACACAAAGCTATGTTATTTAAAGCTGTGCTTTGATCATCGACCACAAGACTCTGCTTTTCAACAGAAGCCTTGATCATTTGCATCTCAGCATGCCACACAGGCAATTCATGCCATGCGACTGATGTCTATTAATATATAACCTCTGAGCTCGTACGTCTCAGAGAAGGGTGTTAAGCAAGAGAATAAATTCTCTGCCACCAAACAGATATATATTTAATAGAGATCACACAGAATAAAATCCAATGTCAGACACACATCCATTTACTAGTTCATTCTGGGTCTGAATGAAACCGGAGGCACCTTATTCCTCGTCTCATATGTCCAATACAGGAGAGAGGTCCTCGTATATCATGTCGATCTTCAAGTACGTCTGGACGATCACCACTTATTACCATGTCTTGGGTGTACAGCCCAATAAAGGCATTAGTAATCATCCAAACGATGTGAAGAACTCCAATCTTCAACCATCGTCTTCATCATCGACTTATCGTTGAATCAATTATTCATAATGGGTATAAACCCGACCTTTTCGAATAATGCATGTATCTTATAATCAAGTGCTATAAAAACACAACATACGCCTCATTCCAATTCTGAATATTCTTTTATTCAAATATTCATATCATTAGGGAAAGGATCCCATTAATTTTATCAAAAATAAATTCTTTAAATTTATTGTTTAATCTTTCTTTGGATATCAATTCAAACCAAATTAAGGTTTGTCCAAACTAGTCGGGATTAGCGCACCTTACCGAAGTCATCATTTGTTTTATTTCCCAATCCCAACCTATTCATCCCATGGAGCAAAACCGGTAATACTCTATATCTAACACTACGGTGTTATCGGTAAAATTAATTACCATTTCCTGTTCAAATCTAATTAAATATTTAACTATCGCTTGGAGCAAAACTGGTGATACTCTATTCTCGATTATTTCCCAAATTTGATAATATAAATTATCACATTCTCATTTCAATCTAATTAAAGATTCATTAAAACTCCACTTAGTTTTAATCTTCTAACAATCATTAGTAATGATTATTTAACTTTGGGAAAACAAACATGCCGCATCGACAATCTACACCGTACCATTGATTTTTGCCGATATATAACCTTTAAGCTCGTACGTCTTAGAGAAGGGTGTTAAGCAAGAGAATAAATTCTCCACCACCAAACAGATATATATTTAACAGAGATCAACAATACAGTTTGAAATACAATGTTACGCATGTAATCCTATCTTTAACTAGGTTAAAGAACCAATGTCACTTAAAACACAGTTCACGATAAACCCAAAATCACATTCCATTAACCGTGGAATCTTCACGGAAAACAGATCAATATATATAATCGATATAAATTTCCGTATTCGACTAATAATATAAATGGAATAACGACAAAGCCTTTTAAATTCCATATATATTAACAGTCTTCCTCCATAGAAGCTCACTTCGATTATTACCAAATCGAATTCCATTCAATTCCAATTTAATATATTAAATTGGAAAACTTTACTTTGGAAAATTCACATTAAATCTTAATAAAAGGTTTATAAATTAAAAATCACATTTCACTGTTTATCGGGTTAAAGAAAGAATGTTGTTTAAAACACAGTTCACAATAAACCCAATCCACATTTCATTTTATTCCAATCACTAAATATAACAGGAAACTCTAATCTTAATTAAAAGATTTATTCTTTTCACACGGGGTTTAAGAACAGTGTTATTTAAGATACCATTCACGACAAACCCAAAATCCAATTCTTTCATTCAATTCCAATTAAATATTAATTAATTGGAAAACTTCATTAAATCTTAATTAAAAGGTTTATTCTTTTCTCAACTGGGTTTAAGAACAGTGTTATTTAAGACAAAGTTCACGACAAACCCAAAATCCAATTTAATATTAAATACAAGGCTCTGAATAGAAATTATATCGGCTTATATTCAATATCAAATTCTGAAATTAACGGATATCGTATTGGGAATAACGATATCTGTATCTTCCAAATTCCCATAACAATATCCGTATAACCACGGAATCCAATATCGAAATATTCCAAAGATTATTTCAATTCCAATCCATTCTAATTTACTCATTGGAAAATTTTGGTTATTTTAAAACCATTTCAAATCCAATTTATTTCTTTAAAAATATTGGATTATTATTCTAGTTAATAACTAGTTCATTTTGATAAAAATATATTTTTATCTTTACAAATGTCGGATTTTTCATCCCAAATCTTTCCAAATCATTTATTATGATTTTACACAAATTATTAATATTTTTAATAATTTTATTAAGGCCCTTTCAGTCGATTTCCATGAACGGTCATCGAACTGCACTTACAGCGACCTTTTCCAAATTTGATTTGGACATAATTCCAAATCCAACCGTTAGATTTAAAATCTCTTATAATCGTTGGAAAACTCTTTCCGATACGAACCCAACGGTTCCGGTTTTAGGGAATCTGACGGTCGAATCTCCCGTAATATCAATTCGAAGTCAATGGTCGAAATTCGCGAACGGTCGCAGCGCGGCGCGTTCTGTTCAGGCCATTAAATATATATAATATATTATTATATATATTTCGTCGATTTCCATTTAAAATGTATTTTATAAATCATTTATAAATTCATTTTAAAATGATTCACACTTTCATTTCAATTTTAAATCAAAATTGAATATTCCATTACATGACAATTTTATACAGTCCATATACATGTTAAAAATTATATTTTTAACGAACAAATAATTATTTCAATCCACGAAATTTTTTTCCATTCCATAAACATGATAAAAATTATAATTTTTAACCATTCGATAATTATTTCCCTACATGACAATTTTATATATTCCATATACAACGCATATATATTTTATACAATGAGTATATATTTATTACATCACAATCAAATAAATCGTCCATGGTCTGTGGACGACAGGGAGGTGAGCTAACAGGATAAAAATCAATACTAGCAGTTCATATATGCAGTTATAAAATAAACAACTATACAAGAATTTTAGTGAGAAGTTCTCACATTGATTGGTTTCAGAATCGTCTGAATAACGATTTTTTTTAACTGAATTTAACTGAACGATCAATTCGGTCAAGAACTGTAACTAGCTCCAAATCTGTTCCAGTCAATTCCATGTTATAGTGTTCGTCATTGTGAATCCAACGGACTCGGTTTCATTGAATTCTGTTTTGATTCGAACGAGTTATGGCATTTTAAACTTGGAGTAATTAAGCATGTACTAAACTAAATTTATTCACTAATTAATTAACCATAGACCTTTGTTTATTTTCATCGGCTAAAGGAAAACATAGGCTACCTTCTTCTTCCTGTTCGCTCCTACCAGTAAACATAACCCATACACCCAAAACCTTCTCTCTTTCATTTCTTCTTCCACACTTCACGAAACCTGCAACCGATTCCACCATGCTTCTCCTCTACGCGAGAGCTTCAGTTTCCACCAAACAACATTGAACTCGCATGCTATATATGATTTGCGTTTCCTGACATACTCACGCCATTACACAGCAGGTTACAAATTAAATTTGCTCCGACTTTCACCAAACTTCGCCAATATGTGCCTCTCTCCATCACAAACCCAAAACGAATAACTTCTTCTTTAATCGATGCACCATTCTTCACGCATAAAGAACCCTAGCTCGCGGTGGAAACATAACGCCTGGAACACGTCGAGCTTGGCGATATTGGTACGGGGATGAGGAACATACCACCAGGAATTCACATATATGCGTGTTTGAATTTACAAATTATTGGTTGGATTGATTTTGTTTCGATTTTCTTTTTTTGATTTTTAAAACCATGGATTAGGTTTTCACGAGAGAAAAAGGGGGCGGCTTCCCTTTTGACCGCGAGAATGAAATGCTAGAGTTTGACTTAGGGCCTTTTATATTTTATAATAATAATATTTAATTCATTCATCACTTAAATGCCAAGTTTATCGATCCGAACTCTAAACGAGACCCAAAAACTTCCGCCTCTAACCAAATACCCCTATTTCGAACACAATGGGATATGTTACATAAGCCAATTTGACTGTTTCAATTAGTTTTCATTAAAATTAAAATATAAATCAATATATATTGAATTTGAACGTACATTTTAATTTACCGGGGACACATACTGACTCCAAAAATTAAAGAAAAATATATCTAGCTATGTTTTGACGATACGATCCTAACAAAACTAATTTCATCGAATTTGGAGATCATTCGAAAAATGGCCATTTTCGGGTCGATTAAATTCAAACTGAATTGACAAAACACGTTTAAATTCACCACGCTCGCATATTAACTCCAAAAATTATGAAAATTGAAATCTAGCAATAATTTGACATTCCAGATCCAACAAAAGTGGTTTCGTCGAAAACGGATGTCGTTTGCAAAATGGCTATTTTTAAGGGCTATATAAAATATTAAAATATATATAAATTCCATAGCGACTATTTCAAATTTTAAACTGGACATAACTTTCAATTTACATTATGAAATCTCAATTTTTCACATTCGTTAGAAAGATATAATTAAACAGATTCAAATATTTCTGGTTTTACTGAAATCCGGTTTATTTTGAATCCTGTACATTCATTTGAAATTTAAAATCGAATTTTCAAACTACCACACCATTTAAGGCTCGTTTTATAATTAAAATAAATTTATACGTTCTAACTTCGATTTAAATAAATTTTTAATCGTTATTATTTAAAATAAGTCATTTTAACTATTCAAAATCCATTAAAATAGCTAAAATAAAAATTTTAAATTGGTTCTAGAAATCCGGGTTGTTACAAACAATAGAGCATTTCATTGTTGATTACAATAATTACATCAGAGTATAAGAATATAACAGAGTATGAGTAAATAATAAACAGCAGAAAATATCAGAGATTTAAATTACATTTAAATACATAATAGCGGTAAAATAATACATAAATCGATTGGAAGAAATACACGAATACAGAGCTTTTCGAATATAGCTCTAGATGTAAATCCAAGATCATGTATAATAGGAATTTGCAATACCAGAACTACTAGTTGCCCGTATGGAAAATAAGGGCACCCAGAGTTTAGGTTAAAACAATGAACTTCAGGTCAGTCATGTGACTGGTGTGAGAACAAAAACAATTATTAAAATTTTACTTTAAAGTAGAGTAAATCAAGGGACCACGCCGTATAACATAGAATGGGTTTTCTCCCAAGAATACTAGTGCATAAAACAAACAGCGCAATGCTTTTCCAAAAATGAAGCTATTATAAGACTCAGGTCCCATCACACAATGCAACGCAAGCCGGAGGGTAGAGTTTCATCTTATAATAGCCAAACATGCTTGGTACATTTTTAAACAAAAATCATTTGATACTATTATAAGTGCATAGTGCATAAAACAACTTCAAATATAAATGTATCAATAATAGACGGCATGGGTACCATATATCATGTCGCCAATACTAGGCTCTACAATCAAAACTGAAATGTCACGTATTGGAAGTTGGGTTTCCATCTATGAACCAAGGCAAGCAATCGTCCTTACCGATTCGAGACTCTCTAGCCCGAGCCTCAGGATACAGTCGCAACCGCACCTGCGGTTAGCCGTATGGTCGGTCACCCGTCGATGATTAGTAATACCGTAAACTATATGTTAGCCTGCCCTATGGGGCATAAAATCCGGTCAGTATATCGACCATAACATCCATCGGCCCCGTAGTGACCGATATATCTGAGGCACCTCGTAATCCATCATCCAGTAATAATAAGCAACATCCACATGAGTAAATAGTCTGGTCTCTATACCATGACGTTACTCCTAGCCAGAAACTAACATATGTCCATTTCCATACGTTCCTCATCCGTTTTAGGTTCATATCGGGATGTGAAGCTCGCGAATTAACGCTATATAAAGCTATGTTATTTAAAGTTGTGCTTTGATCATCAACCACAAGACTCTGCTTTTCAACATAAGCCTTGATCATTTGCATCTCAGTATGTCACACTGTCATTCCATACCGTACCACTGATTTCCACCAATATATAAAATCTAAGCTCGTACGTCTCAAAGAAGGGTGTTAAGCAAGAGAATAAATTCTCCGCCACCAAACAGATATATATTTAGCTGAGATCAACGAATACTGTTCGAAATACAATATTGGACATAAAATCCTGTCTTTAACTCGGTTAAAGAACCAATGTCATTTAAAACACAGTTCACGATAAACGCAAAATCACATTCCATTAATTATGGAATCTTCACGAAAAACAGATCAATATATAATCGATATCAATTTCCGTATCTGACTAATAATATAAATGGAATAACGAAAAGCCTTTTAAATTCCATATATATTAACAGTCTTCCTCCATAGAAGCTCACTTCGATTATTACCAAATCGAATTCCATTCAATCCCAATTTATTTTATTAAATTGGAAAATTTACTTTGGAAAATTCCATTAAATCTTCAAATAAAGATTTATAAATTCCAAATCTTAACTTCACTGTTAATCGGGTTAAAGAACAAGTGTTATTTAAAACCCCGTTCACGATATACCCAAAAATCCATTCTTAATTCAATTCCAATTAAATATTAATTAATCGGTAAACTTCTCTAAATCTTAATTAAAAGATTTATTCTTTTCTCAACTGGGTTTAAGAACAGTGTTACTGAAGACACCACTCACGACAAACCCAAAATCCCATTTGATATTAAATACAATGCTCTGAATAGAAATTATATCTGCTTATATTCAATATCAAATTCAGAGACCAACAAATATCGTATTGGAAATAACGATATAAATATATCTTCCAAATTTAAAAAAAAAAATCCGTATAATCACGGAATCCAATATCGAAATATTCCGAAGATTATTTCCATTCCAATTTGTTCATTGGAAATTTTTGGTTATATTAAAACCATTTATAAATTCAATTTATTTATTTAAAAATTATTGGATTTCAAATCTAGTTAATAACTAGTTCACTTTGATAAAAATATATTTTTATCTTTACAAACGTAGAATTTTTCATCCAAATCATTTATTATGATTTTATATAATTTTTCCATATTTTTAATAATTTAATCAAGGCCCGTGCAGTCGGTTTCCGATAACGGCCACCGAACTGCATCCATAGCGACCTTTTCCAAATCTTATTTGGACATAATTCCAAATCCAACCGTTCAAATTTAAATCTCTTATATTCATTAGAAATCTCTTTCCGATACGAACCCAACGGTTCTGATTTTAGGAGAATCCGACGGTCGGATCTCCAGTAATGTCAATTCCAAGTCAATAGACGAAATTCGCAAACGGTCGCGGCGTGTTCTATTCAGGCCATTAAATATATATAATATATATATTATATATTTTTCATCAATTTCCATTTAAAAACGTATTTTATAAAATGTTTATAAATTTGTTTTAAAACGATTTCAACTACATTTTCAATATTAAGTCAAAATTGAATACTCCTTATCATTATAATATTTAAATGATAATATTTTCAAAATATCATATTTTGAAATCATTTCTTTTTCGATATTCGTTATAAAAATGAATAAAATCGATATAAATATCGTTCACTTTAAAATGGCGCATATCTAATCAATACGGTTTCACATATTTCAATATTTTCTTGTCCTTCCAAAATCGGACAGCAAATTCACATCCTAATTATTCACTGAATATTATTTTAAAATATTCATTAATTCTAAACTGGAATCAACCTCAATCTATTACCATATAATTTCAATTATATGGATTTCATACATCGCATGTATACAATGATAATGATAGACAATCATCAAAAATTCATACAATATCCAGAGTGCATTTTACCACTGTATAAGCATTAAAATAAATAAAAAATGCTTATACAGTCTGTCAACCCATCAATTGACATACAGCTAAACAATCGGGATTGGTGTATGTCAAATATCATCCCAATACCCGTGTAGGGTTTCAACCAACAAATACTGTTTATTATTTGTGTAGTTGAGCGATGTGTAAAATTTATCATCCCAATCAATATCAGTTAAATAGGTGTACATAAACGAGCCATCCGGCTTGTAAATGGATATTTATTTCAATTTCTCTTCAAGATAATTTTTTTTTAGATAAATAATTTTATATATACAACAATATCAATCCATTACAATCCCAATCACAATCCAAACAAGCAATCAACCATGGTTTGTACAGAAAAATAGTGTCAGAGGCTACTAAGCCCCGTCTGCACCCTATTATATAATAATTGTAAAATAATTTGAGTAAGAAGGAGTTCTCACCTTTGCTTTCCACTCTGTCATTCTTTACTGGACGGTTCTGGATTTGGATTTGCTTCCAGACAGTTCCATCGGAATCTGTTTCACGCGGTTTATGTTAAAAATCACATTTTTACAATGATGTATATATAAAAAATCACATTTTTATACGATGTTCTATATATTTTTAAAATTGAAGATAAAACAATGCTAATTCATTTTTAAAAAATCACACTTTTAAATCATCGCTATTTCATATATTTAAAAGTCATATTTTTAAATCAAGTATATACATAGAAATCATATTTTTATACCAAACCTATATAGATAAAAATCACATTTTTATATCTCTATCTTTATATAAAAAAATCATATTTTTTATTTTTCTATTTCTATTTTAAAAACAATGCTAATTTTATTTTAAAAACAATGTTTACATATATAAAAATTCATATTTTAAAAATTCACATTTTTACACAAAGTTATTTTGTATAAAAAATCACATTTTTAACACTGCTATTTTATTTTTAAAAAAATCACATTTTTATTCAAAACTATATATATATATATAATAAAAACCATATTTTTATTAAAGCTGTTTATATACAAATTCATATTTTTATAATGCTACTTATATAATAAAAATCATATTTTTAATACAATGTTATTTTTATTTTTAAAAACCATATTCTGAAAACAATGTTTTTACTATTAAAAATCCTATTTTGAAAACAATGTTTACGTATATATAAATTCATATTTGAAAATTGTCATTTTTGCACAAAGTTATTTTGAATAAAAAATCACATTTTTATTTATGGGATAAATAATTTTAATCACATTTATTTTATAATTAAATAAACTAAATTCAATTAAAGATTTATAATTAACCTTAATCCTTTTTCTTTAATTATTTCTTTCTCCGTCATCTTCGTTGCTCCCAGGTCTAAAGTCGAACCCGACCTCACCAAAGTAAACCGCCACCGCACTTCGCCATGATGGACCAGACCCTGATCAGAAGTACCCACGTCGACGATCTTCAAGTGTGCCGCCACCGCCTGAAGAGGCAGCGAACTCGGTGGCCCAAATCGACCTAGAACAAGCTTCGAACTCCAGCGGTTTTGACCCCAATTCAGGCCGTATGACGACCCCATTTCCCGTATAGACGGGGACAAGAGTAATCTTTGGAATATAACACAAAAACAGATAATAGCAGAACAGAATTAAATAAATACACCAGATAATGAAAAATAGAATATACTGGATAAAAGTAATCATAAGAGTTACCCAGTATACAGGATCTTACTTAGTACAAATACAGTTCAACTATACATATACGTCTACAGCGGAAACAAACAAAATATGTACAATATGAGCTGAACAACATAAAAAGAGATAAATGATAGAATCCATCTTCAGCTCCAGCTATCCAGAGGAAGCCAGCTAAACCTGAATACAAGGCTGCCCGTGTAGAAAAAGGGGCACCCGAGTTTGAAAGTGAAACAAACTACGAGTCAGTCATGGGACTGGTATGAGAAATCTACTCAACACATTTAAAATATGGCTAATCACAGGACCACGCCACTTTCGTGGAACGGGTTTACTCCATTGGATTTCCAGTGCTTTAAAAACAAATCTTTCTTTTAAACATCGCAATGCTTTTTATAAAAATGAAGCCATTATAAGACTTAGTTCCCACCACACAATGCAACGCAAACCGGAGGATAGAGTTTTTACCTTATAACGGCAAAAATATGCTTGATACGAATAAAACAAAGGCATTTGATATTATTTCTAGTGTTTGTATGTTTTGAAAACAATTTCAAATCATAACTATCAATCATAGACGACATTAATGCCCCATACCACTATGTCGCCATATATAGGTATACAATCAAAACCGCAAGATGTCGTATTTGGAAATTGGATTTCCGTCTTGAACCAAGACAAAAGATAGTCCTTACCGAATTCGAGACGCTCTAACCCGCCCCTAAGGCAAGTACTCAGTCAAGCCTTTGGATCATCAAGATCGGTCCACCGATGTGGATTAAAATTCCTGAACAATGCGTTTCCCCGCCCTATGGGGCGTAGGTGAGCCAACGAATGACTCCATCGGACCCAGATCGTCCGATCAAACCGAGGCGCCTCGCAACAGCAACAACCACATAAGTCAAACTCGTTAAGGCATGTAAAACCACTGACGCCACTTCTATCTAGAAGGAAACGCATGCCCTCCCTGATGTCCTCTCCCGTTTCTGGTTCATACCGGGGTGTGAGGCTCGCGATTTCACGTTATACGCAAAGCTACACCACACAGGCGGTGCTTTGATCATCACCACAAGACTTTGCTTTTCAACAGAAGCCCTGATCATTTGCCACTTAGGCATGCCACATTAGCAATTCATGTCATGCGACTGATGTCCATCGATATACAACCTCTGAGCTCATGCGTTTCAGAGAAGGGCGTTAAGCAAAAGAATAAACTCTCCGCCGCCAAACAGATGTATATTTAACAAAGATCAATCAACACAGAATAAAATCCAATGTCATACACACAGTCCATTTACAAGTCCGTTCTGGGTCTGAACAAAACCGGAGGCACTAAATACCTCGCAAACCCATCGATCACCATGTACGTCTGGACGATCACCACTCATTATTCATATTTTGGGATGCCTCCCAATCAGGACCTCGGTTACCATCCAAACGAGGCGAAGATCTCCGGTCTTCGACCACCGTCTTCATCTTCGATTTCTTATCGTCGATTCAGATATTCAGAATTGGATAAACCCGATCTTTCTGAGCAACTCGCGTATATAATAAACAATTGCAACACTAACATACACACTCATCATTTCAATTCATCAGTCACTAACCGTCAATCAGTAAGAGAATGATTTCCCAAATATTAACCCCGAAGGCCGAAACCAACATCAGATCAACACCCAGGAAACCATTCGACTTAGCCAACCTTCAATTAATTTCTAAATCACATCCATATCGTTTATAATATTTTATAACGATTTATCACTATTTTTATTTATTTTAAAATAGCCAATATATTCAAAACGACGCTTCGGGCCAAAACGCGACCGTGGCGCTATTTTTCTTCAGATTTGATTTACACATATCTGAAAATCTAACCGTTGGATCTTCACAAAATTTACATCATTAGAAAGATATTTTCAAAACGAATCCAATGGTTCCAGTTTTGGGAAATTCCGACGGTCGGATCTCCCGGTATAATCGTTTGAAGTTTCGATTTCAAAATACGAACTGCAGCGTCGTTATTCGATTAAATATAATTATATTTATATATATATATATAATCGTTTCTAGCGCTGTTTTTCTTCAGATTTGAATTAAAGATTCCAAACAATCCAACCGTTGGATTTTTACAAAGTTGGTGCCGTTGGAAAGATATTTCCAAGGCGAACCCAACGGTTGCGATTTCAGGAAAATCCGATGGTCGGATCTCCCGGTATAATCGTTTGAAATCACGGTTTCAAAATACGAACTGCAGCGTTGTTATTCGATATATTTTATTTCTATTTATATATATATATATATATATATATATATATATCGATTCTTCGATTTCAAAGCTACATTCTTTTCATACATTTGATAAAAATGATATTTTTATCTAACTGTCTTCTATTTCAACACTTCACTATATGTAACAATTCATGTATATAATAAAAATGTGATTTTTATTGTAAAATAATTCATTTCAAAACACTATTATTTTATATAGTTCATATAGGTAATAAAAATAGGATTTTCATTCTAAAACAATTTCTTTTAAAACAAGGTCATTTTACATAGTTCATATAGATGATAAAAAGGTGATTTTTATTACAAAACAATTTATTTCAAAATATGAATACCATTCAACACATGAATTTCTATTCAACGAATGAATATCGATTCAACACATGAAGGTTTTCTATAGTTTATATATATAGATAAAAATGTGATTTTTATATTTAAAACACAAACACCATTCAACACATGAATTTCAATTCAACGAATGAATATCGATTCAACACATGAAGGTTTTCTATAGTTTATATATATAGATAAAAATGTTATTTTTATATTTAAAACACGAACACCATTCAACACATGAATTTCTAATCAACGAATGAATATCGATTCAACACATGAAGGTTTTCTATAGTTTATATATATAGATAAAAATGTGATTTTTATATTTAAAACACGAACACCATTCAACACATGAATTTCTAATCAACGAATGAATATCGATTCAACACATGAAGGTTTTCTATAGTTTATATATATAGATAAAAATTTGATTTTTATATTTAAAACACGAACACCATTCAACACATGAATTTCAATTCAACGAATGAATATCGATTCAACACATGAAGGTTTTCTATTCAACGAATAAATATAGTTTCAGCAAATGAAAATAATTCAAACACATGAATATTATTCAAAATTTCGGCAGCATAACGACAGGGTAGTTAAAACCAGGACCGTCCCTAGTACGGCTCCTCGCTCTACCTTAAAACCTCGCGGTTTTTGACAATGGGGATCATGCATCTAGTTCGCACGCAGGCGGCATGTATATATTTATTTCATTTCCACAAACTAATCCTATGTGGTTTCAACCAAATATTTCTCAACCACAAATGGGTATTTTTCAACCACAATCAATCAATATCAACCACAAACAATCCCAATCAACCATTCGCTATCAATCAATTTTCACACCAATCACAACCAATAAATATCGTCCATGGTTTGTGGACGAGGGGCATATATATATATATATATATATATATATATATATATATATATAGCAATTCACTTCTATTTCAACACACATAAAATTTTTACAACGCATATACAACTTATACATCGAACGTACAACTTATACAATGCTTATACATGAGGTGTACAACGCTTATATAACTCATACTTCGACTATATAATTTATACATCGTCGTTTTCCATATCATTTATAAATTAGAAATCTCACATTGGGTTCCACTCCACCAAAAATAGCAGAAGGCTCAGAAAAATATGCGGTCTCTTCTAAAATGTAGAAGACGTCCACACGGTCACGATGTTTCCTGTTTCATCGAATTTCGTTACGAAACGAAAAAGATATGATTTTTCAAAGTTCAGATGTAATAAAGGACCCACCTTTCACGATGGTTCAAAACTAGGTTTTGATCTTTCGATCAAACCGTTGCGCGATAGGAGAATCAGCTCACACAGCGTCAAAGAGCTTCGAACCACCTTCCCGGCGCCGGTGGTTTCACTCCGTTCGATGGCGCCCTGAAGGCTCGGCGGCGCTCCAAAATCGTCGACTTTGAGGACCCGTATCTCCCTCCACACTTGATGATAACTAGCAAACCTTAGATGGATTTGAAGAGGAGACGAAGAGCTTTGAAATGAATCAAGAATCACTCGATTTCATTGTGAAACGTGGGAGAAATCGAAGAGAGAAGGTGGCGACATCATTTCCGTCGTGCGCAGTATTCATCGGGGAGAGAGAAGATGGTCACTGGCCAATGAGAGATTTTCTTTATATTTATATTTTTTTAAATTTCGAAAATACCCCCTTTCCCACACGAACGC
Source organism: Allium sativum (assembly GCA_030737875.1). NCBI lineage: Eukaryota > Viridiplantae > Streptophyta > Magnoliopsida > Asparagales > Amaryllidaceae > Allium > Allium sativum. Next base: position 102,281,365 of record CM060924.1, read on the forward strand.
CAATTCAAACCCAACGACTGTCGTCCCTAGCGTTTTACCCCCATTCCGAACACAATGGGATATGTTTCGTAGGCCCATTCGATTGTTTCAGTCAGTTTCCATTCAATTTAAAATATATAACATTCAATATTCGATTTAAACGTGCATTTCAATTTGCCAGGGCCACAAACTGATTCGAAAAATTCCAGAAAAATAAATCTGGCTATGTTTTGACGATACGGTTCCAACAAAACTAGTTTCGTCGAATTCTGAGAACGTTTGCAAAAAGGCCCATGTAACACCCCGCCTCCGCCAGGGTGGCTCTTGCAAGCACTCTGACTTTGGAGGGGCGTTTGAATCAGGTAAACATGCATAATGATATATCAAGGCAGAACAAGAACATATGTATATATGTAAACAGAGTAAATAACATAGATAAAACAGCGGAAGATTTTAAACCATTTCAAAACAAATCTGGTACAACATAATGTCAATTTTCCAAATAAACAAGTCTAGTACATAAAACTGGAAGCTGAAAAGGAAAACATAAAGTAGCTATCCCCAAAGTGGAAAACCGTAGCAAGCTCAAGTCCAAAGCATACATGAGCTATCCAAGAAAAGCAGCTAAGATCCAAGCTAAGTACCGGTATTCCCACCCTGTAAACCTGGGGGGGGGAAACGAAAGAAAAGAGGCGAAAGAAAACAGGTCAGTCAAAAAGACTGAGTAAGCCCTACTACAATCAATGTAAACTGATAAAGTTAACTGGCATGAGCAGCAGGGATGAACATAAGGATAACAACATACTAGCATGATAATTAACTAACAAGGTAGATAAAGGTGTCATCGCATAATCAGGATTAAGGTTTTGCACCACAGGTGTACTAGCAAACTAACATGACTTGAATAAACAAGTATTGATCCCCTGGCCCAAGCTTTGGCCCAATAACATGAAGTGACCCTCATACGAGGTCCAATAACATGAAGTGACCCTACCACGAGGTCCAACCCAACGGTCTAGTCGATCGGCTCCCTAAGCCTAACTCGTCACGTGTTGGTGTCAATACGGCCCAAACATAATTGTAGTCGAACTGTGCCGGGTCCACCCGTCGGGTGTATCAAGCCCTAGGGTGTCAACCCCTGGACACCATAAACATGAGTGCACAGTCTCGATCTACTGGTACCCGTGCATGTTTTCTCCGGCTACGGACTATGTGCACGACCAGAGTCCGCCCGGAACTACACCGGCATACCACCCTGCCGTCGCTTTTGGTCGCTTACCTCCAGCCCAGTAATCGTGCCCCCTCCCTAGCCTAGTCCCTAGGGTCTTGATGATACAAACTTGAGATTACTGCTGGAGTGGGCCCCCATTGCTAGGATTTTCTAATGGGTTAAGTACGGTTTAACCCTCTTGCTAATCATGGATTAACTTGGTTAAGTGTAACGATGAGTTCACGACTTAACCCTGATTAATCTACCGAGCCCAAATTGGTTAAGTATTAGGTGGACCATGACTTAACCCTAATCATGAGGCATTAATTAATTAATGCGCCTTAACCTCTCACATTAGACTTCGTTGCGGTTACTAGTTAAGCCGGGCGGGTCCGGGTAGCTTTACACCACAACTTGGTCTAACCTCGGGTCCAAGGTACAACATGACCAACTTCTCACATTGGGTCCTATTGTTTGTAGCAACTAGTTAGGCCGGTCGGTTCCGGGTAGGTTTACGCTACAAACTCAACCCAACCTCGAGTTGGCCACACTTATATTTTCTAAGTGTCATGTCCATCGTGTTTCCAAAACACATTACAAGTTTTCAAGCAATTGGGTAGACCTAACTTAATAGGTAAATTCCCAATGAGTAGACCTAACTTAATAGGTAAATTCCCAAGCTCATGTTTTTACTTCTTTTAAGTTTACCCAACCCCAAACGCAATCCCATCGCTTACATATCGCAATAGCGCATAAAGGATAGAAAGAGGGAACTTGGCATAATCATGACATAAAAGTGTTGAAGCCACAAGTTCAACATGGTGGCATATGAGATGTTCATGTGTTCATACACTTGCATATTACATTCTTAGGCCTCATAAAACCAAACTTGGCATATTCATGATACATGGTGCTAAATGACATGTAGAAATGACCATGGGTTCGCATTTAGCCTCACATGCAAGTTATCATAAGAGATATGATAACTTACATGTTGCCAAAATGCAACCTTTGGCATAAAGCTTGAAGCTTTATGTTCACATACTCAAGATAAGCTTGCATAACATGATAACATGAACAAGATGTTCAACCCAAACTTGCATAACATACTTGCATATTACAACATAATAACTTGCATATCTTAGCATAGTAAACTTGCATATTAGCTTGCATATTACAACATGATAACTTGCATATCATAGCATAGTAAACTTGCATATTAACTTGCATATTACAACATGATAAACTTGCATAACTCATCATAATAAACTTGCATATCATACATTTAACTTTAGAGTTTAAGTATGAAAGGAATAGGGCTTACAATGCTTATGCGGACTCAAATGAGTATAGCAAATATAAGAAAGCCCTTATGCAACCAATTAAACCCAAAATGCAAGCTTTAGTAGATAAACCCTTAAGCAAAATTGATCAAAACCCTTCCTTTATGATGCAAATATAGCAACTTGACTTGAATGCAAGCTAATGATGATCATACAAGTCTAAAAACACTTGTATGCATAGAAAATCTCATAAAAATTTGTTTAGGAATTTTATGAAGAGAGTGGAGGCCATGAGAGGATTGATTTTGCCATAGTTTAGTTGCTAGAATGAATAATGATGATTTAGGGTAGGTTAGGGTCTTATTTATAGATTAGGCAAGTGTTTTAGGCCATAGGATTAAACCCTAGTTGCAATCTCAGCCCTCCAAACCGAATCTGGCCCCCAAGCTCAACACAATCTCAAGATGGTGCACCAGGCTAAACAGCCCGGCTGGACCAAGTCGACAGCCAAGTCGACAGGGCTGTCGACTTGGGTCCAACCAAGTCGACTCCCAAGTCGACAGGGCTGTCGACTTGGGTACTTTGGCGGGAATTTTCCCGCCTGCCCAAATATGACCCAATTTTCAATTTCAAACTTGAATTTGAAATCTGTTTTTACTTTGAAAATTTCTGAAAACTTCGTTGGGCCTTAATCGGGTCATACGGACTCCGATTTTCGAAAACTCGGACTCTATTTCGCGTATTTTTCCGAGACGAACGCAATGGCATAGACCGTTTCCTTGATTCGGATTTTAGGATTAAATTCTGCCTCGATTTATGTTATAACATGTTATTGAATATACGGGTTGTTACATTCTCCCCTCCTTAAAGGATTTCGTCCCCGAAATCTTCAAGTTAGGAAGAACGTATCCTACCATCCAATCATCCATCTACTCAAAACATCATCCACGGGCAATCATTGTCCTTACAAGATTCTAAATGTTGTATGAGCATATGCAAAGGTGTGTGTATATGTACTTATCTAATGCAAATATCATCAATGCAAATTATGTTAGTGAAATGAATCCATATGTATGCAATTCCTAACATAATGTATAACATCTATATGTGTGCACATAACATACACCCATATGCAACATCCATGTGATAACACAAAAATTTTCATCCATGAATAAGCATAAACACTCATGCATATGCAATATGAGGAGTGTGTGAGCCGATCTAGTGCCTAATCGTGTATAATGCATCCACGAGTAACCACTTGCAAACACTTGCAACCACTTGCAACCATCAAGCATAACATGTTTCAAACACATGTTTCATCCAAAGGGTTTCTACCTAAGGTTCTCATGACAAGATTAACACGATAAACTAGATAAATATGGATAGCAAAGAGAAAGATATGCTAACAAAGAAAAGAGATTGAGAGTGTACCCTAAAAAAGGAATGGATAAAGCCCACGCATCTTCTCCTCGGTTTCCCAAGTTGCGTCTTCTTCGGCTTCACCCCATTGAACCTTCACCAACTTGACCTATCGATTTCTTAGCTTCTTGGTCTCCGTCCCCAAGATACGAATCGGAGCTCTCCTCAAGGTAGCCTCTTTCTCCACTTCCACATCTTTCAGAACACTTGGCTCAACAACCTCTACTGATTCATGTAAACACTTCCGGAGATGCGAGACATGAAAAACATCGTGTACTCCGGCAAGCTTCTCGGGCAACTCCACTCTATAAGCCATCTGCCCGATCCTCTCTATAATAGGGAATGATCCCACAAACCTCGGTGCTAACTTCCCAACGGCTCCAAATCGGACCACATTCCGCAAAGGAGAAACCTTCACGAAAACCATATCCCCAACATTAAACTCCAAATCAGTTCTTCGCTTATCAGCATAGGATTTCTGTCGGTCTTGGGCCGCCTTCATCCGTCTTCGAATCAACTCGATCTTCTCGGATGTATCTCTGATCATATCAGGCCCAAGTATAAGCTTATCTGTAGTCTCCCACCAACATGTAGGGGACTTGCACGGCCTCCCATATAAAGCTTCAAATGGTGCCATCCCTATGCTTGCCTGATAACTGTTATTATATGCAAACTCAACTAGAGGAAGATGGTCTTCCCAAGTACCACCAAAATCCATAATACAAAGCCTCAACAGATCCTCGAGTACCCTATTCACCCTTTCGGTTTGACCGTCCGTCTGTGGGTGATAAGCCGTACTTAGATTCAACCTCGTGCCCATAGCCTCTTGCAAGCTATTCCAGAACTGACTTGTAAAGATTGGGTCACGGTCACTGACTATACTAGAAGGGACTCCATGTAGTCTCACAATCTCACGAAGATATACAGACGCTAGCCAAGATGCGGTCCTCTTGCTCTTCACCGGTATGAAATGAGCACTCTTCATAAGTCTATCTACAATAACCCAAATGCTCGTGTTCCCTTTCCTTGACCTTGGAAGCCCATCGATAAAATCCATGGAAATACTCTCCCACTTCCAAAGTGGAACGTCTAGAGGATGCAATAGCCCACCGGGCTTCTTTGACTCGGCCTTAACTTGCTGGCAAATGATACATCTAGAGACAAACTCTGCCACATCCTTCTTCATCCCGGGTCAAAAGAAAATGCGCTTCATATCTTTATACATCTTATCTCCGCCTGGATGTATAGTCAACTTAGAGCGATGCGCTTCCTCAAGGACTTTTCTTACTAAATCTTCCACCATTGGAACACATAACCTTCCGTCTCTCCTCAGCCAACCCTTGTCATCAATAGAATATCGAGCGAGATGACTAGACGCCTCTCCTCGAATCAGCTTATCCATAATCTCAACTATCTGAGGGTCTTCTCTCTGCGAAGCCCCAACTTGATCAAGAAGGGTAGGTCTGAGTTCCAGAGATGCTAAAGAACCGGTCATCGACTCAATCGCCAAAGAGAAATCAAAGGTTGCCACATACTCTAAATTCTTCATCTCAACGAATAGAGGACTCAGAGTCAACCTTTTTCTACTCAATGCATCAGCCACCACATTCCCCTTGCCAGGGGTATAGGCTATCTCAAAATCATAGGACGCCAAGAATTCCATCCATCTTTGCTGCCTCAGATTCAAATCCTTCTGAGAAAAGAGATACTTCAATGACTTGTGATCGGTATAAAGCTCAAATCTTTCTCCCAGAAGATAATGGCGCCAAGCCTTGAGTGCATATACTATTGCTGCCAACTCTAAGTCATGAGTGGGATAATTCTTCTCATGCACTTTGAGTTGTCTACCGCCAAAGCATATCACTCTTCCTTCTTGCATCAGAACAGCTCCTAACCCCGTGCCACATGCATCGGTGTATACTGTAAATAACTTCCCTCCATCGGGCAAAGCTAGAACAGGTGCTGATGTGAGAGCTCTCTTGAGCTTCTGAAAAGCAAGCTCACACTCTATGCTCCAAGCAAAAACTAAATTCTTCTTTGTCAATTTAGTGAGAGGAGCAGAAATCTTCGCGAAGTCCTTGATGAACTTCCGGTAAAAACCCGCAAGACCTAGAAAACTTCTCACTTCGGTTGCATTCCTTGGAGTCTTCCAATCCTGAACTGCAACCACCTTAGCGGGATCCACCGCTAAGCTTTGCTTAGACACTATATGCCCAAGGAATCTAACTTCCCTTCTCCAAAAGTGACACTTGGAGAACTTGGCCTTCAACTGATGCGCTCTAAGCGTATCCATCACCTCCACGAGATGTCTTGCGTGCTCTTCTTCATCCTTAGAGAAGATCAGAATATCATCTACGAAGACCACGACAAACTTGTTCAAGAACTCCCTGAACACCCTACTCATCAAGTCCACGAAATATGCGGGTGCATTAGTCAAGCCGAACGGCATGACAAGCCATTCGAAGAATCCTTTTGGAGTTCTGAACGCAGTCTTGTCTATACTATCCTCAGCTACCCTGAGCTGATGGAATCCAGTAGCAAGATCAAGCTGAGAGAAAACAGAAGCACCGACAAGCTGGTCAACGAGATCATCAATCCTCGGTAACGGGTGTCTGTTCTTCTTAGTCAGCTTATTCAACTCTCGATAGTCAACACAAAGTCGGAGAGAACCATCTGCCTTGGTAGCAAATACCACAGGCGCTCCCCACTCAGATATACTTCGTCTAATGAAGTTCTTCTCAAGCAACTCCTTCACTTGCTTGCTTAGCTCCCGCCTTTCACGCGGAGCCATGTGCCGAACGGGCAAAGAAACCGGCTTTGCATTATCCACCAGATAAATGCGGAAATCAATCTCTCGCTTAGGGGGCAACCCCGTAACTTCATCGAAAACATCCGGATACTCTCGAACCACTCTCACAGACTGAAGAGTTTCCATTGACAAGTCGAGTTATTCAAGATAGCACAACATGACGGGACCTCTCGGATTACAAGAAATTTCTAGGGTGTTCCCGAGGCGAGTCACGAGCCTCACAACCCTATGCTCACAATCAAGGAATGGCTCCATATCTGGACAGCCAATCCATGCCCAATATCAATCCGTATCCCCTGAAACCAAGAACATAAGCACTACACAAGAACTCTACACTCAGTATAGAGATCCTCAAATCCCCACATATCATAGACAAATGGGCGGAACCCCCAATAGGATTTGAGACACAGACGGGATCATCAACCAAGCTAGTACTAAGGTGCAAACTATCAACAAGATCAGATGAGATAAAACTATGCGATGCACCAGAATCAAACAAGGTACGAACTGGAAAATCAGAAATATATACAAGGCTCTCAACAGAAATACTACCTCGATTGGGAACTGGAGCGGTGGTGAGAGCATGAACTTGCCCTCCTGAAGGTCCAGCACGCTGAGTCTGACCCTGGCCTTGCCCCTGTTTCTTCGGGCAATCCTTGCTGAAATGTCCAGTCTTACCACATAAAAAGCATTCACCATTCTTTCTTTTCCTCTTCTTACAATCCTTAATAAGATGCCCAGCTGAACCGCAATAATGGCACTTCTCCTTATTGTTCTTGCCCTTATTGTTGTTCCCCTTGTTGCCTTGACTCTTGTTCTTGTTCTAATTGCCTTGACTGCTTTGACCACTTGGATTACCCTGATTTCCTTTTCCTTGGGAATCAGTCTTCTTGGCTTGAGTATCATTTTTCTTGACATCTCCCTGAAGTAACGCCATATCAACCAAACTCTCAAACGTGGCCCCATGGGGAATGTGTGACATAGCCAATCCCTACAATGGCTCATTTAATCCTCTAGCAAACGAAGGGCCTTCTTCTGAGGAGTATTCACCATATCCAAGCCAAAACGAGCTAACTGATTGAACTTGTTCACATATTCTTTGACAGACATATCTCCTTGCTTCAAAGTTATGAATCTCTCCATTTGCATATTCTCCTCAGCAGATGATAGAAACTTAAGCATGAACCTTGCCCTGAAATCGGCCCAAGTCTCAACAGGCCTAGTACCATTGGTGACTTCTCACCAATAAGTGGCTTCATCCTTCATAAGCCAAACCGCCAACAAGATCTTCCTCTGATCGTCTAACCCAAAGATAACAAACAAATCCTCGGTCTCTTTCAACCAATTTCTGGCCTCTACAAAAGTCTCAGTGCCTTGAAAGTTCTTGCCACCCATTGCTTTGAAATCTTTGCAAGTCTTTGCGAAGTCAACCTGAGGATGCTGAGGGGGAGGAGGAAGAGGAACCTCAGCAACAGGTGGAGGAGGAACATTAGCGACAGGAGGAGGAGGAATATTAACTACTGGAGGAGGAGGAGGAGGAGGGACATCTGCGGGGCCGGCTTCGGTCGCCCTAGCCTCCAAAAGTCTCCTATACCAAACAGGTACGTGTACTCCCTCCGGAATAGCAAAGTTATCGACCATACTGAAAAAGAAAAAGACAGATTCAGAATGGAGAAAAACGGAGGGATTTTGCTAATGGCTTTTTGGGGAATAGCCTTTTAAAATAAACTAGACTTTTCTTTGGAAAATACTTTATACTTGATTTTGAAAATAGTTTTCCAAAAGTTTTGTTAAAACCTTTTTGTTCCTTCTCGTAAACCATATGCTCTGATACCAAATTGTAACAACCCGCCTCCGCCAGGGTGGCTCTTGCAAGCACTCTGACTTTGGAGGGGCATTTGAATCAGGTAAACATGCATAATGATATATCAAGGCAGAACAAGAACATATGTATATATGTAAACAGAGTAAATAACATAGATAAAACAGCGGAAGATTTTAAACCATTTCAAAACAAGTCTGGTACAACATAATGTCAATTTTCCAAATAAACAAGTCTAGTACATAAAACTGGAAGCTGAAAAGGAAAACATAAAGTAGCTATCCCCAAAGTGGAAAACCATAGCAAGCTCAAGTCCAAAGCAAACATGAGCTATCCAAGAAAAGCAGCTAAGATCCAAGCTAAGTACCGGTATTCCCACCCTGTAAACCTGGGGGGGGGGGGACGAAAGAAAAGAGGCGAAAGAAAACAGGTCAGTCAAAAAGACTGAGTAAGCCCTACTACAATCAATGTAAACTGATAAAGTTAACTGGCATGAGCAGCAGGGATGAACATAAGGATAACAACATACTAGCATGATGATTAACTAACAAGGTAGATAAAGGTGTCATCGCATAATCAGGATTAAGGTTTTGCACCACAGGTGTACTAGCAAACTAACATGACTTGAATAAACAAGTATTGATCCCCTGGCCCAAGCTTTGGCCCAATAACATGAAGTGACCCTCATACGAGGTCCAATAACATGAAGTGACCCTACCACGAGGTCCACCCCAACGGTCTAGTCAATCGGCTCCCTAAGCCTAACTCGTCACGTGTTGGTGTCAATACGGCCCAAACATAATTGTAGTCGAACTGTGCCGGGTCCACCCGTCGGGTGTATCAAGCCCTAGGGTGTCAACCCCTGGACACCATAAACATGAGTGCACATTCTCGATCTACTGGTACCCGTGCATGTTTTCTCCGGCTACGGACTATGTGCACGACCAGAGTCCGCCCGGAACTACACCGGCGTACCACCCTGCCGTCGCTTTTGGTCGCTTACCTCCAGCCCAGTAATCGTGCCCCCTCCCTAGCCTAGTCCCTAGGGTCTTGATGATACAAACTTGGGATTACTGCTAGAGTGGGCCCCCATTGCTAGGATTTTCTAATGGGTTAAGTACGGTTTAACCCTCTTGCTAATCATGGATTAACTTGGTTAAGTGTAACGATGAGTTCACGACTTAACCCTGATTAATCTACCGAGCCTAAGTTGGTTAAGTATTAGGTGGACCATGACTTAACCCTAATCATGAGGCATTAATTAGTTAATGCGCCTTAACCTCTCACATTAGACTTCGTTGCGGTTACTAGTTAAGCCGGACGGGTCCGGGTAGCTTTACACCACAACTTGGTCTAACCTCGGGTCCAAGGTACAACATGACCAACTTCTCACATTGGGTCCTATTGTTTGTAGCAACTAGTTAGGCCGGTCGGTTCCGGGTAGGTTTACGCTACAAACTCAACCCAACCTCGAGTTGGCCACACTTATATTTTCTAAGTGTCATGTCCATCGTGTTTCCAAAACACATTACAAGTTTTCAAGCAATTGCGTAGACCTAACTTAATAGATAAATTCCCAATGGGTAGACCTAACTTAATAGGTAAATTCCCAAGCTCATGTTTTTATGTCTTTTAAGTTTACCCAACCCCAAACGCAATCCCATCGCTTACATATCGCAATAGCGCATAAAGGATAGAAAGAGGGAACTTGGCATAATCATGACATAAAAGTGTTGAAGCCACAAGTTCAACATGGTGGCATATGAGATGTTCATGTGTTCATACACTTGCATATTACATTCTTAGGCCTCATAAAACCAAACTTGGCATATTCATGATACATGGTGCTAAATGACATGTAGAAATGACCATGGGTTCGCATTTAGCCTCACATGCAAGTTATCATAAGAGATATGATAACTTACATGTTGCCAAAATGCAACCTTTGGCATAAAGCTTGAAGCTTTATGTTCACATACTCAAGATAAGCTTGCATAACATGATAACATGAACAAGATGTTCAACCCAAACTTGCATAACATACTTGCATATTACAACATGATAACTTGCATATCTTAGCATAGTAAACTTGCATATTAGCTTGCATATTACAACATGATAACTTGCATATCATAGCATAGTAAACTTGCATATTAACTTGCATATTACAACATGATAAACTTGCATAACTCATCATAATAAACTTGCATATCATACATTTAACTTTAGAGTTCAGTATGAAAGGAATAGGGCTTACAATGCTTATGCGGACTCAAATGAGTATAGCAAATATAAGAAAGCCCTTATGCAACCAATTAAACCCAAAATGCAAGCTTTAGTAGAAAAACCCTTAAGCAAAATTGATCAAAACTCTTCCTTTATGATGCAAATATAGCAACTTGACTTGAATGCAAGCTAATGATGATCATACAAGTCTAAAAACACTTGTATGCATAGAAAATCTCATAAAAATTTGTTTAGGAATTTTATGAAGAGAGTGGAGGCCATGAGAGGATTGATTTTGCCATAGTTTAGTTGCTAGAATGAATAATGATGATTTAGGGTAGGTTAGGGTCTTATTTATAGATTAGGCAAGTGTTTTAGGCCATAGGATTAAACCCTAGTTGCAATCTCAGCCCTCCAAACCGAATCTGACCCCCAAGCTCAACACAATCTCAAGATGGTGCACCAGGCTAAACAGCCCGGCTGGACCAAGTCGACAGCCAAGTCGACAGGGCTGTCGACTTGGGTCCAACCAAGTCGACTCCCAAGTCGACAGGGCTGTCGACTTGGGTACTTTGGCGGGAATTTTCCCGCCTGCCCAAATATGACCCAATTTTCAATTTCAAACTTGAATTTGAAATCTGTTTTTACTTTGAAAATTTCTGAAAACTTCGTTGGGCCTTAATCGGGTCATACGGACTCCGATTTTCGAAAACTCGGACTCTATTTCGCGTATTTTTCCGAGACGGACGCAATGGCATATCCCGTCTCCCTTGATTCGGATTTTAGAATTAAATTCTGCCTCGATTTATGTTATAACAGGTTATTGAATATACGGGTTGTTACAGCCCATTTCTGGTCGATCCAATTTAACTACAATTGACCAAAACACATTTTCCTTTGCCACGCTCACATATTAGCTTCAAATATTATGAAATTTGAAACCTAGAAATAACTTCACATCCCGGATCCAACAAAAGTGGTTTCGTCGAATTCCGAGGTCGTATGCAAAATGGCCAATTTCACGGGCAATATAAATTCCATAGCGACCTTTCTGAAAATTCATTTGGCCATAACTTTTGCTTTCCGCTATGAAAATTCGATTTTTCAGATTCGTTAGAAAGGTATTCACTAACAGATTTAAATATTTTTGGTTCCACTCAAATCCGTTTTGTTTTACACCCGGTACAGTCCGACAAAGTTTGAATTCATTTTTTGAAACTGCAGCGCCATTTCAGGCCTTGTTTATAATTAGAATTAATTATATTCATTTTCAATTGTTAATTCAAACTCAGTTTTCATTGCTATTATTTAAAATATTTATTTTAAATATTTAAAATCTATTATTTTAGCCAATTTAAAAAATTTAAATTGGTTCAGATTTTCTGGGTCGTTACAGGCCGCCATGTCCATCGATAGGCGATCACCGCCATATCTACCTGAAGATCAGAAAACCCTCTTATACTTTTGTTTTGGATTCATGTTTTATCTCACCTTAGATTAGGAAATTTTAATGATTCGATTTCCGTGATTTTCAGCCACTAAAGAATAAACAGCAGCTCCTAGGCCTGCATTGACCATCGATAGAGAAAAGATAGGGTTTTTGACCGTATGAAGTGTATTTATACCAATATATATTATTATTTAATTTATTAAATACTTGCTTATTGATACGAACTCCAAATCAAACCCAACAACTGTCAACCCTAGCTAAATACCCCTATTCTGGACACAATGGAATATGTTTCGTAAGCCAATTCAACTGTTTCAATTAGTTTTTCTCAAAATTAAAATATAAATCAATTAAAATTGAATTTGAATGCACATTTTAATTTATTAGGGGCATATACTAACTCCATAAATTCCAGAAAAATAAATCTATCTATGTTTTATCGATAGGGTCCTAACAAAACTAATTTAGTTGAATTTTGGAGACCGTTTGAAAAATGGTCATTTCTTGGCCGATCCAATTCAATTGAAATTGACCAAAACACGTTTCCTTTTGCCACGCTCACAGATTAGTTCCAAAAATTATGAAAACTGGAATCTTGCAATAATTTGACATTCCGGATCCAACAAAAGTGGTTTCGTCGAAAATGGAGGTCGTTTGCAAAGTGGCTATTTTTAAGGGCTATATATTATATAAAATATATATAAATTCCATAGCGACTATTTTAAATTTTAAACTGGACATAACTTTTTATTCCCGTTATGAAATCTGAATTTTTCACATTCGTTAGAAAGATATAATTAAACATATTTAAATGTTTTTGGTTTTATTGAAATCTGGTTTATTTTCAATCCTGCATATTCATTTGAAATCTAAAATCGAATTTTCAAACTACCGCGCCATTTCGAGTTCGTTTTATAACTAAAATAAATTTATACGTTCCAACTTCGATTTAAATAAATTTTTAGTCGTTATTATTTAAAATAAATCATTTTAAATATTCAAAATCCATTAAAATAGTCAAAATAAAAATTTTAAATTGGTCTTGAAAATATGGGTTGTTACAGGATGCAAGCCTAGGGGGTGGCTTGTATCATCTGTTGTGTGGGACTCATATCAGTCAGTAACCCATATTGGTATCAAAAGAAGGACCCCGAACTAGGTAGGGGTCAGGGCACGCTTACTGAGCTGGTTATAAGAGGTTCATCGGTGTGGAGGTGTTTGATGGCGCATTCCAATGGAGTCATGTGCATGCATGGATCTGCTTGCTCAAAAAAATAAGACGTTATAGCACCAGTAAATATGGCTATGCCCCTAAAAAAAAAAGGGGTTGCCACTTTAGGAAGTGATACATCCTACTGTGTGGCGAGCACATGGTATCTACAGGATAGGGAACCAATCGATTGGGGTAGTAATTAAGGTACTTCTAGTCCTTCTTATTTAGGAGCCTGTTATTATCATTGGGGTAACACTTATCATTTCTATTGGGCTGCATGTTATTATCGTTAGGGTTAAAACCTGTCACTAGAAGGACACCGAAGTCTACCATTCTGTTTCTGTTATGCTATATTCGTGCAGAGAAAAGTATTTGGGAAGCGTAACCTAATCTATTCTGTTTATTCTTCTTATCCTACTCATTCTGTTATACCTGCCTTATGATACTGTTATCTCTCTCATCCAGTTTATATGCCTGTCATGATGCTTTTACTTATTTATATGCTAAAAGTAACTGGACTCTCCAGACTTTATGTCTGACCCGTTTTGTTTCCTTTTCTCTCTCTTTCTTCCCCCAGGTTCTTAGGGTGGGAATACTTAGGCTTGATTAGGGTTCTCTCTTCTGTTTCTGCTTGGAGCTGCTTAGATGTACCGCTTTGATTTCCTTTCTATCTTGCTATGGCTATTTTTGGCGATTATGATTTTATATTACTGTACTCTAATGATTTTAGTACAAGGCAGAAATTTTAATTTGATGCAATGGGTTTTCTGTATTTCAGACTTATGATGTAACTGGATTTTGGACCACGATGTTTTCTATTTAAAGAATAAAGTTTAAATTTCGTTGTTATTTTATATCAGTCTTATGATGTTTCTATTTCTGCTTACCTATAACGCTTCACGAAACTTAGTGCATTCTGTTAAAGAGTGACATTAACGGATATGGGGTGTCACATGTATGTATGTATGTATGTATGTATGTATGTATGTATGTATATAGGTGTTTTGAGAAGTTTTTGATCGGACAAAATTTTTGCTCTTTCAAGACATCTATTATTGTTTTTTTTAGTGAAAAGAAGTTTGAATTTGTAAAGAAAGCGTAATTGTTAAATCCAATTTTTAAGGAATAATAGAGCGCATTTGTTTAAATGTGTTTAAGCAATGTAAAGAAATATTATCTCCTAGTTTGTTGGGAAGATCACACGAAATAACAATTTAATATTAAAAAAATATAGGGGTACTTTAGGAAGTTTGCAATCGGACTAAAAGTTTGAGCTTCTAAGACAAATATAAATAAAGATAGTGTATATTGCTAGTATATTTTCCAGTGTGGCGCTGGCATGATCCAAATATCTATATTTATAAATAGTTTTCAAAGATTTGTATTTGCTTGGCTAGTAAAATAAAATCGTATTAATTTGTTAGATATATTTCCTCCATTATACAGATTGCTCTTCTTAATTTAATCCATGCGAATAAGTATGGAAACTTGTTGTAGTAATAATGTTGAAAGTACATGATTTGGACTATTCATATAATGCATATATTATTTTCTTTGGCCAATTCTATTCATGGCCCATTTACCTTTTACATCTCACTATTTAAACAAAAAAGTCATACCTTCTATTTTGCTTTTTCTATCCCAAAATATACCAAACCTACCCAAATATACAAAAACTGTTGCTTTCAAATATATGTCTATTATTACTTTACTCTTTCAAAAACAAAAACATAAATTAATAATGGTTAAAGTAGAAATAAATAAATAGATGAAGGTAAAAGTGATGTAGTGTAAGAAGAGTTTGAGGCGAATGGAGTGTCGGGCTGCGTGGCCTTAGTACCATCACTCATTTCCCCCCCCCCTCCCCCCCTGACCAGACCTAACCTTTTACTCCATTATTTCCCTATTTCCTTCAACCCCGTCTCAGTTGCTCATGGTTAATCTAACCTATGAGAGTATGCCCTCCAATTTCTGAGTGTGGCGGATATCACTAGGGTTTTTCTTGCTGCACCATCTTGGATTTTGCAGTTTTGATTTAGCGACTCTCATGCTGAACGATTCCTCTAATGTGCCACACCAAGTCTCCACTTGGTATCTTTATTGTTCGATCTTGGTCTGACTTGGTCAGGAGGATGGGGTTAGTACAAGTGTGTTGGGTCACTTGTTTGGTTCTTGACAGTTTTTCTTGACGAAATTGTGGTGTTGGTTTCAAATTGTTCGGGAGGAGGAGGTTTTGTTTTCTTTGTAGAGCTACTGGGAACACAATAGCTTCTTTCCTTTTGTTTGTCTCATGTTTCACATTACCTCGAGCTGGTATGCTTTGGTTTATTTCAGTTTACCAAGTAAGTTTGTTTTTCAAGCTTGGTAGATGAGTATTGAAGTAGCTTGGCTATGTTAGCGAGTTGTTTCAGTTGTAATGGTACAAATGAGGGATTGATATTCATGTGTGTCTGCTTGTCATCTTGTTGGAACAAATTTGTAGGCTTTTGTGATGTCTGGTTGGTTTTGTATGCTTTGATGTTGCTGTTTTATTTCATGAAAGATTGGAGTTTGAAATCTTTCAATGTTGCTGGTCTTGGGAGAAAGGAGCTTCTTTGGTGTGCAGGTTGACTGTCTCCCCATCTATGTTCTCGGTACCATGGTGATGCCTCAGCACCGACTATGTTGGAGTAAGTAGGTGGTTATATTTCCTTCCTTAGCTTGTTCTTCCCAGATCGGTCATGGATGGTGATTTCTTTGGAAACTGCCTAGGTCACTTCACTATGTTAAAGCAGATGTCATCTCCCAGGTTTCCTGGTAGTCATTGTAAGGTACATTGTACCTTGTCCTTGCCATTATTTGGTTTGAGGCTTGAGATTAGTTTTGACTTTTTACTACTGCTTGTCTCAGTGAATAGTTTGTAACTATGTGTATCATGTAAATGATGTAATTGAAATGCAATAAACTCCCTACGTGGAGTATAGAAATATATAGTATTTTTTGTAACTAGCTCTTATGGTGTAACCCTGAGTGGGCAATAGTGGACGGTCCACCCTAAAAACTGAACTTGTAGCAGATTGATAACCCGTCAATCTCCTGTAATATTATTATTATTATTTGTTATAATAATAAGTGTCTGCGGTCACTTTAAAAACCGGTTGGCTTTTCCCAAAAAAAAGTGATGTGGATTAAATTTCTTAAGACTAGATTAACATCAGAGGAGATGAATAATGTTTTATTAATTTTGTGGAATGTCTAGAAATCTTTCACAATATAGTTATATGTATATAAAGAATGATCATAGGATCAAAAAATAAATAAAAATGCAAGTAAAGTAAATGCAATAAATGAAAGAACACATTGGGGTTTTTATACCGATTCAACGTTACCCTATGTCCACTTTTGCACTACTTGCGGTCTTTAATAAATATCAACAATTTACACATAGTAATTATAAGGCCACAAGAAGACATCCTCCAAAACTCAAATCTCTAGGCAACCCAACCCGGTTTGCGTGCCATATATCCATGTTGACTCACTTTTTGGTAAAGCTATCACACATCAAGATTTTGGTTAGTGATGCGCTCAAGTGTCAAGAACACCGTCAGAAAACACAGTGATGTGGTCGAAGTCGCGATGTGTTTGGTAAAGGTTGGAAATGGCGTCAATACATAAAATCATTGTCGATGGACCTAGAAAAACTATCATGGTAAAAATATGTGATCGACTCTGTCCAATCAACTTAAAACGCTTGAGCGTATCGGTCCGAACATGTGGCAAAACTCATCATGGAAAAATATATAGATTTTAGTAAAAATCAGTTTATGCACTCAAAAATAGCTAATCGGCATGACATGATCACGAAAAATGACTTGCACAACTCGTTGCACTCAAATTTGGCAAGTTGGCAAAAATCTGATTTGGCACATTCAAAAACCAGTGATCGACTCAGGCGGATCACTGCAAAAACGCGTGTGCAAAACGGTCTGATCATGTTCAGAAAATGGCTTGGCAAAAAGGGATTTCGCATCCCATATTTCATATCCCAATCGAGATACGAAATATTGCATCGCAACATTGCTCCGACAGTGTTTTTATCGCATCAACATCATTGTAGGAAGGATGAGAGTTTTGGCAGATCAAGGATATGCTAAATTTTGGCATAGTTCGTGATGCGAAAATTCCTTGCTCGACATAACATGGGATGCAAAATCATGGTGATCACATCGGGAATCTGAGGGATGCGAAAAATTGGAGTAGGCAGGGGGATTCGAGTTTTCGGCGTGCGATTTCCAGCTAATCGTATCAGCTCGGATACGAGATTTTGCATGCGCAACACGACGGATTAGATCCGAGATTTTGGTTTTGGCCAAGGATTTTGGCACAAACGAAAACACGGGATGATCACGTTTTTTGGATTGCCTGACCCATGGTTGACACGACATTTTGGGATACGAAATATTGAAGGGAAGGATGCAAAAATTTGGATTGTACCAAGATATTTGGCACGTTGTTTTCACCAGGCAGATCATCACATTTGCATTGACCAGCACACGTCTAGCACACATTTTGGTGATGCGGTTTTTGGCAAGTTTGGAGGTTACAAAATTTCGTATCCCGCCTCCCAAGGATGCGAAATTTCATGCTATGGTCCCAAAATCTCACCTACTCCCACCTAATCCACTATCTATAAACACCCCCTACCTCATTCTTTAAGGGGGTTGGATTTTGGACACTTGGAAGTTCTCAAGCACCATTAATGGTTGTCACCTTCTTCTCCATGACTATTGAAGATAACTTGGACCTCTAAACATTGCATAAAAAATTTCCATTAACTTTTGGATATTTGATTGAGCATTTGGCATGCTTTTGGACATATTTTCATGCTTTTGGACATTGAAGCCATATACTGGACATTGTTGACCAAGTTAACGTATTTTTCACCCAACAAGGAAGAAGAAGGGCGTTTTTGTCAGAAAATGGAATTTATAAGTGTTTTGTGGTTCCCTTGTAACACTTTGTACTCAAAGATTGTCCGAACGTGTACAACAATTGTAATCAACTATTATAAGATGAATGGTTGTCATAAAGTGGAGGTAGGCGTTAGTTTCGAACCACTATAAAAATCTACATTCTCCCTACATTTCATTACTTTGGATTTGGATTATCATTTTTCTACTAAACATACACTCGGGAGTTGGCGTGCGCGAATAGCAACAATTCCCCATGTCAACACTTTTGTGCCCAAGGAAGGGGGAGCACGGCTTCAACTTCAACTTCAATCTCAGTTCTTGACTTCAATTTTCAGCTTTAGTTCTCAACCTTAGCTCTCGACTTTGGTCTTCGGATTTTGGAATTCATATTCAACTCTCTTTAGGAAACGAATCTCACTAGCTTCCCGCCATGGTTAAAAGAAAATAGTTAGCGCGCTCGGATGGTGTAACACCCCATATTTTTAATATAAGATATAAAATAAGAATAACCCAATTAAATATTCAGAATTAAGTGAAACGGACTGCGCTATTGTGTCCATCTTGGAATTCTGGTCAAGATAGATATTTGGTTTGCGTGAAACGGACACCGTATGAAGAATTTATCAAGGCTTGAAGTTTGTATACACATAAGACGAACGTATATATATATATATAAATCCAGAAATTCAAAAAAATATGTTTAAAAATTCAAAACCAAAAATCCGGCGTGCAAATCAAGGAAGGGCCGACCGTTTGAGGTCGAACCGAGACACTGCTGGGTCGACCCGAGACCTTGCTGGGTAGACCCCCGGGTCGACCCAGGCTCTTTGGGGTCGACCCAAGGGTCGACGTCCATGAAGGGGGATCGACCCCCGGCGGCAGATTTTTGCAAATTAGGGTTTTCTGATATTTTGACGGTTCGGATGATTTTTGGTCAAATCTAAGGGTCCTGGTTGCTCCATACTCCTATATATAAAACCCTAGACCTAACCCTAAATCTCATAATTCGGCACCTACGTCGGAGCTCTTACACTCTCTCTCTTCTCAAATCTATTCTAAAAATTAAAATATTAGCCTAGGAAAATTATGAATTCAGATCTGGAAGAGAGAATCAACATCAATAAAAAGATTATTAATTCATGAAAGCAAGGTAAACTTATTGATCCAATCTATTCAATTCTTTCTATTTCTTTCCCTTCTCTTTTAATGAAAATAGTCGATCTATGTTATTAGGTTTCAAATCAAATAAAAGGGGAAAGGAGAACCAGGGATGGTAGAACGAATCAGATCCCAAATTTGGGAAAAGCAAGAAAGGTGAGTGGGTTTAAACTATAGCCTTTAGATAATATTATGATTATCATTTGGCATTCCCCTGGTTATAAATTGTGAAATTGCCAAGTTAATTATAAATTATTGTTATAACAAGTTGAGATGTTAACATGAATAATTCGCACGATGAATCAGTTAAAGCGTTGGAATGATTATATGTTGTATAAACTTATTAGAATGTGGGCAATGATTACTATTGTTGTAATTATATAATTCACTTGGGGCATATTATTGAGTAAACGACATGATAAACTTGTTGGATTAAAATAATTGATATTTTGGGTAAATGATACACTATTGAAGAATTACACTTTATTTTAAATAAAGTTAATTACATGTAAAAAGACATGCGACACATATTGGGATTTAGGGCATAATTTGTAATGGGATTTTGGAACGTAACATATATTATGTTTTGAGACTTTAACATGGGAGCGCAATTTGATATGAACAAAAATGGTTGAATGAAGATGAATATGCCTAGGATTACAATTAGAAATTGTAACTGCACTTATGGCACGAGGTTAGGTTGCATTAGTGGTGGAAGTCTACCCAGACCCGACCGGCATATCCAGCAGCCACTAATGTTGAACCTAATGTGAGAGGCCTAAGTGAAAAATTAAAAACATGTACTGGTGCTAAGACACGAGGTTAAGTCAACTTGTGGTAGAAATCTGCCGGACCCGCCCGGCAAATCCAGCATCCACAAGTGTATGCTTAATGTGAGAGGTATAGTGCTTATATATATATATATATAACAAGATATGAATAAATGGCAATTATGGTAATTAAATTTCTAACTTAGAAAATAAGAAAGGAAGGGATGTAAAGAACCGAGTTAGTGTGATAGGAAGGAAAAGTGATGTATTTCCCTAAATGACCTATTTCTGAGAACGTGGTTGCAAGTAGGCCACAGTAACTAAAGTAAGAAGAGTAAAGAAATTACTTGCTATCGCAGATTTAGATGGGAATACGTTATGAAAACAAATCATTGATTCCTTCTACCAAACCGATAAGGTGCATGAAGTGTTTTCCTTAATTAAAATAACGAATATATATATATATTACAATGAATGAAGAATAATGGTTTACAACGGTAAATGGTTTGAAAGTGGAATGATAATAACCTATTATAAATAAATAACATTAATGAAAATGTTGTATAATAGGTAGACTTGTCCTAGGGACAAGTGAATATTATAACTTAGGTTATAATAAACTAGTAAGAGAATGGGATAACGGGTGAATTGAATTAAAGGACACTTAATTGTAAATTAAGTAATTAGTAAAAAGGGGAAAACCTGAAACCAGTTAAGAAAAAGGGGAAAATATATTGTACTTAATTATAAATTAAGTAATCTGTAAGCTTGGAAGTCTGAAACCCATTGATAAGAATGTTTAGGCTTGTCGTAGGGACAAGAAGAAATTATAACATAGGTTATAATAAACAGGTAGAGAAACATATTAATGGGCCTTAGTTAATAGAACTAAGTTAATAAGTAAACAACGATAAGTTGTATTAACAATGTAAAATGAAATTATGATTAAATAATAAAGAATTAGGAAAACTTATGAAACGAAATAAGTTATATTTAATCATAAAAGGTAAGTGACATGTTAATTAGAAAACATGTGAATTGGGTATACTCAATTACATATTAAGTAGAACATGTTATTGTAACGATAAAATCAAATAAGAATATTAAGGGATTGTGGATTTCAGACCTTGGACCACAATCTAGGGAATAACATGTTGTGGGCTTATTAATAAACTTAAATGGGTTAAGTTATATACTGAAATTAATAAGAAAGAGAGACTTGGTAATTTGAATAAAAATTCAATATGAATTGGAATAACCAAGTTAACTGGAAACCTGATGAGGTGTGGCAAGCGCGTAAAAGAATGTTTAGACATAGGGTCTAATAACATATTAAAGTGAGGTGCTTGAACCCGTCCGTACGTTTGAGGGTGAATAACCCAACGGGGTAGATCATCGTGGTGTTATAAGGCACGAGGAGGAGCGCACATTCATTTGATTGTTTTGACGGCTCCGAAGGACTGGAAGGGAAAGCACGCGGCTCCTTGAGGTACGTAAGGTACTCCAAGTAGTCCTCTATGCAGCGGCAGATGTCTTAGGCTGTGTCCACAAAGGTTGGGTCTGCGCATAAATACTAGGTGGGTGGGCCTTGACTGCAGATGTAGCTATGCAGTCAGAATGCTGTGACGAGGTGACACCAGGGTGGTTCGGTGGTTTCCTCACGAGGAGGCAGAGGGTCGGGATCAACAAGGATAGTAGACCGTCGGACCCCAATCATCGGCAGCCAGTGGGACGCGGAAAGACTCAAGCTAAACCCAAGATACCATTTCACCCTTCACTATCATGGTAAGGGGTTGAGGGGAGACGCCACATGGATGTTTAGATTGTTTGCGTAGGGGAAGTCGCTTAGCTCTGGTAGTCTTTACTAGTTGAGGGAGGGGCCGAGGTGGGGCCATAGCCATCATGAAAACAGACCCTAGGTATATCTGTAGAGGCTCTTTAAAGACGGGCCTTTACAGATATGGAAAAGTTCCCGACCGAGTCCCGTGTTTCTTGTATCGCCCTGCCATGGAACTCGGTGCACATTAGGGGACGTACAATTGAGGCATCGAGCTAAGAATGAAGACACGTATGGTGAACAGTCTAGATACATGCATATCAGCTCTGGGTGGTGTATCATAGACTTGAGGGCATTACTCCGTTATGGAGTCTGATTCGAACAAACAAAGGGGGCAGTCCGTACATTTGCGTAGCATAGTAATGATAGATATATGAGGAATGTAATATTGTTGTCCATACGTCACTACGGCGTAGGATGAGAGACTGCATATATTGCGATAGTGTTATGGTGGAGACCATGCAAGTGGGGTTCCATGGGGTGTACCTCGATGTTGGAGGTAGTTTTATATATATTGTCTTAGGTTAATCCACTGAGAAGTAAATGGGTATGACGTGTGTGTAAGCCTTGAGTGTTGTTAACCCAAGTAACCTAATAAACAATAAAATATGATTGAATGGTATATGTAGGATTATCCAAAGTGTATAATTTAAATCCAGTCACCAGAACTTGTGTTCTGATCCCCTCCTCATAACATACTCGCAGGTTAGATTTATGGCAGAGACATGAGACACTATAGCTTTGGATACTGGTTAGGCAGTATTATTAATACGGTAAGGCTATACTTTGATTTATATTATATTTTATCAATTCTGCTGTGAGATATTTTCTGAGCTCTGACATATTCTATGTCTCTGTCTTTTCTGCAGGATACCAGAGCAAACCAATCCGAGTTTCGATAGATTGGAATTTTGAAAAAAAAAATCGATTTGTCGGAATTGGGGTTGTCACATCTGGTATCATAGCTTAGGATTAGGATTCCTATATAAATAGTGAGTGAACGTATTTGTATTTTTTTTTAAATATAAATATATTATATATATACTTAGATCCATAGAGGAACCCACTAAATAGAAAGAGTATAATATGGTAAGAAAAGGGATGTTTGTTTTGTACACTAAAGGAATGAATAAGGAAATCTGAGACCCTTAAGTAATTTGGATGAAGTGTGTACAATGCACTTTGTATGGAAGGAAAGTGAATCCCATATGATTAGTATTTTGGGTTAGTGGGCTTGAAAACCTTATAAATTGGAAAAGGTTGAAAAAAGAAAATTGGATTAGGAATAAATATAGTTGAGAGAACTAACCTTGGGGATTGTCTAGGAAAGCCTAGAAAATTGGAAACCTGCTTTGAGTCTAACCCCGTTTTTAACTTTTAAGAACTTGAGATTATAAAAGTTTTGAGAGAAACGGTTTATGGAGTTTTCAAGTTTTAATCTTAAAAATTATAGTTTTAAATATGTAAAGTATACATATTAGGTTTTCGAAGTAAAATGGGGTATATTTTGCAAACAGTGATTTCTTATAAATATTTTGTCTAAAGTAAAATTCTCTCAGTAAAAGGTGCATATTATAGAGCATGTATAGCTCACTAGTTTTCTTGTTACATTTCTTACAAGAATTTTTAATAAAGAAAGATTTTAAATCTATATTCTTATGACAATCCTTTTCGATAAATTATTTTAAGATAATTTTGTTGGGTGGGCAAAATAAGTTGTAGAAAATGAGAATAGAATGGAAGTTGGCACCTTGTAGTAGGAGACTGAACTGACCTTATAGGTAAGAACAAGTCATAAACCCGATTGAGAAAATAGTTGTCTGTATCTACTCCAGTTTTGTAATTTGAAAAAAATGATGATTTACATTTTTTTAAAGATGACATGTTTTTATGGTTTGGCAGAAGAAAGTTTTCATGAGAAAAATAAAGTTTTGACATATTTAATTTTTAGAAGGGAATTTAAATGAAATGGGCCACGCCATGTTTTAAAAGGATGGAGTATGTAAGAATTAGTGCCTAGGAAAGACGGGAAAAGTTTTGGGGCTATAAAGTAAATAGCGAGAATTATCTTGGAATAATAGCGAGTTCACGTAGATGCATAAGCATTGAATATCCTAGGGTGTTGCTTGGAATAATTATTGATACACAGCTAGGACTAGTAGCGACTACTAGATAGAAAAGGGCAAGTAAGTGTTTAGATCCCATTGCTAATTTTCATATTAGGGGTGAAACCCGTTATCGCATTTCTGTTGGGATCGTTCCATTATTTTGTTCTTGTTGGGTAGTTAGGGTAACACCTAAACCTGTCGTGGATCCCATAGTTTGGACTTTTCTGTCTGAGGGGGGACATAGTCCCAAGATTCTTAACCCTTGGTAGTAGATGTGTAGGGTGTCTGTTCTCTTGTTTTAGTTGAAAGACTAGATGCTTATTTAAATTTAAACTAAGATCAGATAATTAAATAATCTAAGAAAAGATAAAAGATACAACTAAAAGGAAACTAAAAATTCAGTAAAGCAACAAAAATGGAAAATTATGAGAAAATATGGATAAAGATAAAAATTTCCAAGATAAAATGAAAAAGAAAATTAGTAACAAAGAAAATTTTCTTATGTGGACTGCGCTTGGATAGGAAATAGGGAATCTTTATAAATAGTTACATAAAAATCCAAGTACGGTTAGAAAAAGGTTGGAAAAAGAAAAGCGGGAGATGCGGAGTTTTCCGTTTTCCACCTTTTTGTAACATAAGAAATCGAATTTAGAAAATTAGATTTTCTGAAATTCGAAAAATAAAGTTGGTTGGTAAGATTATGGATGCAACAATTGGATGAACTATGCTCCTACTCAATAAGAGTGTGGGAAAATTTGGATGAAAAAGCTTTTTGATTTTCAAAATATTGCATTCATGTAGAACTGCCGATATATTTAGGATGTGAGCATCATATTTTAAAAGGATTTTTGAAAAGCTTGCATACACATAGGAGGAACCGCTTAGGCATGCATGCATTATTATGTTGTACTTCACTTTGCACAAGTGCACAATGTTTGCAAAAATTAGATGCACACATGATGAATGTATATTATGCGAGGAGTTAATTTATTTTACCCTTATCAAATTTCGGGGACAAAATTTCCTAAGGGTGGGAGAATGTAACAGCCCGTATTTTTAGTATAAGATAATAAAATAAGAATAACCTAATGAAATATTTGGAATTAAGTGAAACGGACTGCGTTATTGCGTCCATCTCGGAATTCTGGTTAACATAGACATTTGGTTTGCGTGAAACAGACACTGTATGAAGAAGTTATTAAGGTTTCTAGTTTGTATACGCATAAAAAGAACATATATATATATATATATATATATATATATATATATATATATATATATTCAAATCCAGAAATTCAAAAAAATAAGTTCAAAAATTCAAAACCAGAAATCTGCGTGTAAATCAAGGAAGGGCCAACCATTTGGGGTCGACCCACGCTCTTTGGGGTCGACCCAGGGGTCGACATCCATTAAGGGGGTCGACCCCCGGCAGCAGATTTTTGCAGATTAGGGTTTCCTGATATTTTGACGGTTCGGATGGTTTTTGGTCAAATCTGAGGGTCCTGGTTGCTCCATACTCCTATAAATAAGACCCTAGACCTAACCCTAAATCTCATAATTCGATGTCTACGCCAGAGCTCTGCCATTACACTCTCTCTCTCTTCTCAAATCTATTCTTAAAATTAAAATATTAGCCTAGGAAAATAATGAATTCAAATCTGGAAGAGAGAATCAACATCAATAAAAAGATTATTGAATCATGAAAGCAAGGTAAACTTCTTGATCCAATCTATTCAATTCTTCGTATTTCTTTCCCTTCTCTTTTAATGAAAATAGTCGATCCATGTTATTAGGTTTCAAATCAAAAAAAAGGGGAAAGGAAAACCAGGGATGATAGAACGGATCAGATCCATAATTTGGGAAAAGCATGAAAGGTGAGTGAAGTATAGCCTTTAGATAATATTATGATTATCGTTTGGCATTCCCCTGGTTATAAATTGTGAAATTTCCAAGTTAATTATAAATTATTATTATAACAAGTTGAGATGTTAACATGAATAATTCGCACGATGAATCAGTTAAAGCGTTGGAATGATTATATGCTGTATAAACTTGTTAGAATGTGGGCAATGATTACTATTGTCGTAATTATATAATTCGCTTGGGGCATATTATTGAGTAAACGACATGATAAACTCGTTGGATTAAAATAATTGAGATTTTGGGTAAATGATACACTGTTGGAGAATTACACTTTATTTTAAATAAAGTTAATTACATGTAGAAAGACATGCGACACATATTGGGATTTAGGGCATAATTTGTAATGGGATTTTGGAACATAACATATATTATGTTTTGAGACTTTAACATGGGAGCGCAATTTGATATGAACATAAATGGTTGAATGAAGATGAATATGCCTAGGATTACAATTAGAAATTGTAACTGCACTTATGGCATGAGGTTAGGTTGCATTAGTGGCGGAAGTCTACCCGGACCCGACCAACATATCCAACAGCCACTAATGTTGAACCTAATGTGAGAGGACTAACTGAAAAATTAAAAACATGTAATGGTGCTAAGACACGAGGTTATGTTAACTTGTGGTAGAAGTCTTCCTGGACCTGCCTAGCAAATACAGCATCCACAAGTGTACGCTTAATGTGAGAGGTCTTGTGTTTATATATATATATATATATATGTATGTATGTATGTAATATATATATAACAAGATATGAATAAATGGCAAATTAAATTTCTAACTCAGAAAATAAGAAAGGAAGGGATGTAAAGAACCGAGTTAGTGTGATAGGAAGGAAAAGTGATGTACTTCCCTAAATGACCTATATCTGAGAACGTGGTTGCAAGTAGGCCACAGTAACTAAAGTAAGACGAGTAAAGAAATTACTTGATACCACGGATTTAGATGGGAATACATTATGAAAATAAATCACTGATTCCTTCTACCAAACTGATAAGTTGCATGAAGTGTTTTCCTTAATTAAATTAAGGAATATATACATATATATATATATTAGTGAATGAAAATAATGGTTTACAACGGTAAATGGTTTAAAAGGGTAATGATAATAACCTATTATAAATAAATAACATTAATGAAAATGTTGTATAATAGGTAGACTTGTCCTCGAGACAAGTGAATATTATAACTTAGGTTATAATAAACTAGTAAGAGAATAGGATAACGGGTGAATTGAGTTAAGGGACACTTAATTGTAAATTAAGTAATCAGTAAAAAGGGGAAAACCCGAAACCAGTTAAGAAAAAAGGGGAAATATATTGTATAATTATAAATTAAGTAATCTGTAAGCTTGGAAGTCTGAAACCCGTTGATCAGAATGTTTAGGCTTGTCCTAGGGACAAGAGGAAATTATAACATAGGTTATAATAAACAGGTAGAGAAACTTATTAATGGGCCTTAGTTAATAGAACTAAGTTAATAAGTAAACAACGATAAGTTGTATTGACAATGTAAATTGAAATTATGATTAAATAATAAAGAATGAGGAAAACTTATGAAACGAAATAAGTTATATTTAATCATAAAAGGTAAGTGACATGTTAATTAGAAAACATGTGAATTGGGTATACTTAATTACATATTAAGTAGAACATGTTATTGTAATGATAAAATCAAATAAGAATATTAAAGGATTGTGGATTTCAGACCTTGGACCACAATCTAGGGAATAACATATTGTGGGCTTATTAATAAACTTAAATGGGTTAAGTTATATACTAAAATTAATAAGCAAGAGAGACTTGGTAATTTGAATAAGAATTCAATATGAATTGGAATAACCAAGTTAACAGGAAACCTGATGAGGTGAGGCAAGCATGTAAAAGAATGTTTAGACATAGGATCTAATAACATATTAAAGTGAGGCGCTTGAACCAGTCCACATGTTTGAGGGTGAATAACCCAACGGGGTAGATCATCGTGGTGTTATAAGGCACGAGGAGGAGTGCATATTCATCTGATTATTCTGACGGCTCCGAAGGACTGGAAGGGGAAGCACACGGCTTCCTGAGGTACGTAAGGTGCTCCTAATAGTCCTCTGTACAGCGGTAGATGTCTTAGGCTGTGTCTGTAGAGGTTGGGTCTGCGTGTAACTACTAGGTGGGTGGGCCTTTACTGCAGATCTAGTTATGCAGTCAGAATGCTGTGACGAGGTGACACCAGGGTGGTTCGGCGGTTGCCTCACGAGGAGGCAGAGGGTCAAGATTAACAAGGATAGTAGACCGTCGACACCCATCATCGGCAGCTAGTGGGATGCGAAAAGACTCGAGCTAAACCCAAGATACCATTTCACCCTTCACTATCGGGGTAAGGGGTTGAAGGGAGATGCCACATGGATGTTTAGATTGTTTGCGTAGGGGCAGTCGCTTAGCTCTGGTAGTCTTTACTAGTTGAAGGAGGGGCCGAGGTGGGGCCATAGCCACCATGAAAATAGACCCTAGGTATATCTGTAGAGGCTCTTTAAAGACGGGCCTATACAGATATGGAAAAGCTCCTGACCGAGTTCCGTGTTCCTTGTATCACCCTGCCATGGAACTCGGTGCACATTGGGGAACGTGAAACGACCCGAACTTCCCCGGTGTCCGAAGAGAAGAGAAAGAATGGATTGTTTTGAGAACACGACAAAATAGAACGCATACAAAAGAACATTTCATTGTATATTAAACAATACATCAGATTTCAAGAATATACAGAGTATAAATGAATATTACACAGAAATACCAGAGATTTAAATTACATTTAAATACATCGCAGCGGAAAATAATACAATACACAACTAGAAGAGATATACGGATACAAAGCTTTCTGGATATCGTTCCAGCTGTAAACCAGGATCCTATGAATATAAATCTGCAAAACCAAAACTACTAGCTGCCCGTGTCAAAATAAGGGCACCCAGAGTTTAGGTTAAAACAATAAACTCTAGGTCAGTCATGGGACTGGTGTGAGAACTAAAACAGTTATTAATCTTTATTTCAAAGTTAGGTAAATCAAGGGACCACGCCGTATAACACGGAGCGGGTTTCCTCCCAAGAATACCAGTGCATAAAACAAACAGCGCAATGCTAAATAAAGAAAAATGAAGCTATTATAAGACCTAGGTCCTATCACACAATGCACCGCAAGCCGGGGGATAGGGTTTTCCCTTATAAGAGCCAAAGAATGCTTGATACGTTTTAAAACAAATCATTTGATACTATTATCAGTGTATAGTGTATAAAACAATCTTCGAATCATAAGTATCAATCATAGGCGGCATGGGTACCATATATCATGTCGCCATACTAGTTCTACAATTAAAACCGCAAATGTCACGTACTTGGAAGTTGGATTTCCATCTATGAACCGAGGCAAAAGATAGTCCTCTACCGATTTTAGACAATCTAGCCCATGTCTAGGAACAGCCGCAACTGCCCCTCGGATCGTCAGGGCCGGTCCACCGATGTGGATTATTATGCCTGAACACTACGTTTCCCCGCCCTTTGGGGCGTAAATGAGCCAAGGAATGGCTCCATCGGACCCGGATCGTCCGATCTAACCGAGGTGCCTGGCAACAGCAACAACCACACAGGTGAAAAGTATATAAATGTCAGGGCTGGTAGGTCACTGACACCACCCTAGCTAGAAAGAAACGCATGCCCTCCCTGAGGTCCTTCTCCCGTTTTTGGTTCACAACCGGGGTGTGATGCTCGCGAATCAACGCTATACACAAAGCCATGCTATATTAAAGCTGCGCTTTGATCATCATCCACCAAACATTGCTTTTCAACCAAAGTCTGGATCACTGCATCTCAGCATGCCACACTATCAATCCATATCGTACCACTGATTTCTGCCAATATATAACCTCTGAGCTCGTATGTCTCAGAGAAGGGCGTTAAGCAAGAGAATAAATTCCCCGCCGCCAAACAGATATATATTTAGCAGAGATCAACGAATACAATATAAAGGAATACAATGTCAGACACACTATCCATTTACAAGTCCGTTCTAGGTCTGAACGAAACCGGAGGCAGTTTCCTCGCATATCCATCCATCTCCAAGTACGTCTGGAGGACCACCAACTATTTCCATCCTCTTGGGTGTACAGCCCAATCAGGATCGTCAGTAATTATCCCAACGATGTGAAGACTTCCGGTCTTCAACCACCGTCTTCATCTTCGACATATCGTCGAATCGGTTATTCAGAATGGGTATAAACCCGCTCTTTCCGAATAACTCGCTTATATTTTAAATAAGTGTTACACAAACACAACATGCGCCTCATTCCAATTCATCAGTCACTAACCGTTAATTAACAAGAGAATAATTCCCCAAATATTAACCCCGAAGGCCGAAACCAACATCAGATCAATATCCAGAAAACCAATCTGCTAGGCTAACCGACAGTTAGTTTCTAAATTTCACATTTATAGGGAAAGGTTCCCATTAATTTTATCCAAGATAAATTCCTTGAATTTATTCTCTAATCTCCTTTTGAATTTCGATTCAACTAGTCGAGATTAACGAACCTTACTGAAGTAATCATTTGTTTTAATTTCCCAATCCCAACCTATTCATCTCATGAAGTAAAACTGGTTATACTTCATATCTAACACCATGGTGTTATCGGTAAATTCAATTACCATTTCACGTTCAAATCTAATTAAAGATTTAACTATCGCTTGGAGTAAAACTGGTGATACTCCATTCTCGATCTTTTCAATCTATTTAAAGATTCATTAAAACTCCACTTAGTTTTAATCTTTAACTGGGTTAAAGAATCAGTGTCATTTAAAACACAGTTCACGATAAACCCAAAATCACATTCCATTAATTATCGGGTTAAAGAACGAGTGTTATTTAAAACACTGTCCACGATAAAACCAAAAATCAATATCAATTCAATTCCAATTAAATATTATTTAATTGGTACACTTCATTAAATCTAAATAAAAAGATTTAATCTTTTCTCAACTGGGTTCAAGAACAGTGTTAATGAAGACACCATTCACGACAAACCCAAATCACATTTGATATTAAATACAAGGCTCTGAATAGAAAATATATCGGCTTATATTCAATATCAAATTCTACGACCAACAGATATCGTATTTGAAATAACGATATATATATATATCTATATCTTTCAAATTTCCATAACAACATCTGTATAATCACGAAATCCAACATCGAAATATTCCGAAGTCAATTTCGATTCAAATCCATTCCAATGCAATCATTGGAAATTCTGGTTATTTTCAAAACCATTTCAAATTCAATTTATTTATTTAAAAATAAATAGAATTATAATTCTAGTTCAAAACTAGTTCATTTCGATAAAAATCTACTTTTATCTTTTCAAATATGGAGTTTTTCATCCCAATTCTTTCTAAATCATTTCTTATGATTTTACACAAATTATTACTATTTTTAATAATTTTATCAAGGCCCGTACAGTCGATTTCCATCAACGGCCATCGAACTGCACTTACAGCGACCTTTTTCAAATTTGGTTTGGACATAATTCCAAATCCAACCGTTAGATTTCAAATTTCTAATATTCTTAGAAAGCTCTTTTTGATACGAACCCAACGGTTCCTGTTTTAGGAGAATCCGACGATCGGATCTCCCGTAATATTCGTTCGAAGTCAATGGTCGAAATTCCCGAACTGCCGCGGCGCGGTGCGTTCTATTCAGGCCATTATATTATATATATAATATATACTTCGTCGATTTCAATTCAAAACGTGCTTTATAAATCGTTTTAAATTCGTTTTCAAAACGATTTCAACTTCATATTCAATTTCAAATCAAAATTGAATATTCCAATATAAATTCGTTTTAAATTCATTTCAAATCGATTTCAATTCAAATTGATTTTTAATTCAATTTCAGTTCGTTTTTCAATTCAATTTGAATTTCAAATTAACTCAATTTCAATTCAAATTCATTTCTATTCAATTCAAGTTCATTTCTATTCAATTTCAATTCAAATTCATTTCTAAACTATTTCAATTCTATTTCACTTCTATTCGAATTCATTTCTATTCGAGTTTCAAATAATTTCAGTGTATTTCGAATTTCAAATCAATTCAGTTTAATTCGAATTTCAATTCACTTTAAATATAATTCGAATTTCCATTCATTTCAGTATAGTTCGAATTTCAACTCTATTCAATTTCAAATCTATTCAATATTCATTGAAGAATGAATAAAATCGATATAAATATCGTTCACGTCGAAATGGCGTCAATCTAACCAACACGGCTTCATATGTTTCTATTTTCAAATATTCTATTTCAATTATTTCTATTTCAATTATTTCTATTTCAAACATTTCTATTTCAAATATTTTTATTTCAAATATTTTTATTTCCAATATTTCTATTTCAAATATTTCTATTTCAAATATTTCTATTTCAAATATTTCTATTTCAAATATTTTTATTTCAAATATTTCTATTTCAAAACTGGAATGAGGCCCAATCAATTACCATATAATGTTAATTATATGGATTTTCTACACACATGTATATATCAACAACGATGAATAATCAACCATCATCCAAAGTGCATTCTACACTGTATAAGCATCAAATATAAATATTCAACGCTTATAACAGCCTGTCAATCAATCGATCGACATACAACTAAACAATCGGGATTAGTGTACGTCAAATATCATCCCAATACCCGTGTGGGGTTTCAAGCAATCAAACACAGATTTTTATTTGTGCAGTTGGGCGATGTGTAAAATTTATCGTCCCAATCAATGTCCTTCAAATAGGTGTACATAAACAAACCGTCCGGTTTGTAAATGAATATTTATTTATTCACATTCACGTTAAAAATTATATTTTTAACGATCAAACTATTTTATTCAACCTATGAATATTCTATTCGGTTCATTTATTAAATAAAATGTTATCTTTATTTTTCTAACTTATTTTTAGAAAATTTCGGCGGCATAACGGCACGATACTAGAAACGGGACAATGCCTAGCCTTATCCCCGGTCTAGTGAAGGCCCACGCCATTCACACATCAATCAAATCAATTTCATTTCACCAAACAATTCAATTCAAACCAAATAATCTAACCAACTACACAACCAAACAATTAAACAAACAAGCCATCCATGTTCTGTGGATGACGGGTGTCGGGTGCTGATAAGCACCGTCTGCATCCTAATATATATATAACTATAAAAAAAGAAATTGAAGAGTGAGAAGTTCTCACAGAATTGCTAATCCAATGCCACGACTCTTCTTAGGTAGAAAATCTTCACCACTCGCCCTTTGTCACTTTCTTTACCCGTATTCTCTACATATGTAAAAATCACATTTTTACTTCGCTATTCAATATATAAAAATCACATTTTTACTTTGCTATTCAATATATAAAAATCACATTTTTACTTTGCTATTCAATATATAAAAATCACATTTTTACTTTGCTATTCAATATATAAAAATCACATTTTTACTTTGCTATTCAATATATAAAAATCGAATTTTTACTACGATGTTCATAAAATAAAAATCATATTTTTATTTCTTTTCAACAAAGAAAAATCACATTTTTAATTCTACTATTATATATATATATATAATCACTTCTTTATATGATGTTTACATTTTTAAAACAATGATACTTATGTTTTAAAAACAGCGATACTTATATTTTAAAAACAGTTCATTTATATTCTCAAATCAATTCATTTATATTTTACTAAAACAAATGCCATTATTTATCTTTCGAAAACAAAATTCAGAATTTTATTTTAAAACAAACTCAGATTTTATAATGCTGTTATAATAAAAATAAAACTGAAAATGAATAAATAATAAATAAAAATAAAATAAACTTACAGTGTAAAAAGAGGGGAAAAGGGGATTCACGTCGTCCTGGAGGTGGTGGTGAGGGTGCTCGCGCGCAGGTGGCGGCTTGGGGTTGCTCGCATCGTCGGTCTGTTGGTGGCTGCATTCGAGAGGAGAGGGAAAGCGGGCGGGGATGGGGCGGTCGCGTCAGGCGGAGCTGGGGAGGGCGGCGTCTCTGGCGATGTGGCGGAGGGTGCGGAGGCGAGACTGAATCGGGGAGGGCGGCGCGATTAGTTTAGTTTTTTTTTCCTTTTTTCTTTTTCTATTGAAATGAATTTCAACGGGGGGGCCAGAGAGAAAGTAAGGTGGAGGAGAGAGTTTTAATTTTTTTATTATTTTAATTTTTAAAAAGTTGACTTTTACATACGACCCCTAAACGAGGCCCACCGCTTGTCGTCCCCAGCGTTTTACCCCTATTCCGAACACAATGGGATATGTATCGTAGGCTGATTCGATCGTTTTGATCAGTTTCCATCAAAATCAACATATAACTCTATATATTTAATTTGAACGCGCATTTCAATTTACTGGGGTCACATACTAACTCAATAAATTCCAGAAAAATATTTTCTAGCTTCGTATTGACGATACAGTCCTAACAAAACTAGTTTCATCGAATTCTGAGACCGTTTGAAAAATGGCCATTTTCCAGTCGATTAAAATTAACTGAAATGGTCAAAACACGTTTTCCTTTTCCACGCTCACATATTGATTCGAAAAATTATGAAATTTGGAATCTAGCAATAACTTTACATCACAGACCCAACAAAAGTGGTTTCGTCGAAATCCGAGGTTGTTTGCAAAATTTTCATTTTTAAGGGCCTGAATTGCATAGCGACTATCCAGAATTTTCAACTGGACATATCTTTTGATTCCCGCTATGAAATTTTGATTTTTCGGATTCGTTGGAAAGATAGTCATAATTAGATTCCATTATTTTTGGTTTCACTAAAATCCGGTTTATTTTGCACCCGGTACATTCATTTGAAGTTTGAAATCAAATTATCGAACTACCGCGCCATTTTCAATTCCTTTTATAATTATATATAATTATTTATATTCTAGCGACGATGTATATAATATATACGTTGAATTCTATTCAAAATAAATTTCTCGTCGATATTATTTAAAATATTCTATTTTAAATGTTCAAAATTCATTAAAATTGCCAAAATAAAAATTTTAAACTGACCCAGATTTTCGGGTTGTTACAATCTCCCCCACTTAAAACTTTTCATCCCCGAAAAGGAACAAAGTCGAAAGTGGTTTGATTAATCAACTCTACGTTCGATCTGGCTTCCATTCTCCAACTTTTCAGTTTCTGAGAATTTCCGAATTCTTCAAAAAAATTGGCTAACACCCGGAATTTTCGAAAAAAAATCGCCATAACCTCCCCTGCACCGAGAGCCAAGGGAAAATCCCGAAATTGCCATACAGGCCTTCTGAACTCAAAAAGAAAAAGAAAACGCCAAGCGGCTAGCCAATCGGCTCATAAAATCATCATCACCCAAACAAAAAAGTAAATTATAGTAAACATGTACCTATTTGTCAGGCAAACAAATTTTATTCTCTGCTCTAGCCTCCTTGCTATGACCTGTTCAATGTAAGTACATGTATATGCAAGCAAATGCGACCAATTTTCAATACAATTCAATATTCGATTCAATTAGGCTAAATGGTTCAAAATTATCAACAAATAAACAAACAACACAAACATCAATCAATTAGTGGATTAGCTTTTCAAATGCATAACTTTGATATATAGTCAAAAATCAGATTTTTGATGCCAAATCACAACAATAAGCCCTATCTAGTTTCGGTTCTCACACCAGTCAATTGGAAATATATAAAAATCTCACTTACGAAACTCGAAAATAAATACAGGCGACAGTGCCCCATCACCAGAATTATCCCCGGGCAACTAGAGTATGATTCTATAACTATCCAGTATATTAAAACTTCGAATACACGTTTGCAAGACATATATGCAAAATCTTTATATATCGGATTGTCCCGATCAATATAGAATAAATAATCAAATACGAATAGTTGATTTAAATTTTCAAAACAAAATTGGTTTTCATTTTAAAAATATACCCTTCACACTCGTTCTAGGATACTATTGATCCCATCTCTAACGAGTCATTCCCATTGGATTTTACTAATCCAATATCTGATGAATTCTTTCGTATGGTTTTAATGTGCCTTGTTCTCTAGCTTTGTAAACCAAAGCTCTGATACCACGATGAAACGACCCGAACTTCCCCGGTCTCCGAAGAGAAGAGAAAGAACGGATTGTTTTGAGAACACGACAAAGTAGAACGCATACAAAAGAACATTTCATTGTATATTACAACAATACATTAGATTTCAAGAATATACAGAGTATAAATGAATATTACACGGAAATATCAGAGATTTAAATTACATTTAAATACATCGCAGCGGAAAATAATACAATACACAACTAGAAGAGATATACGGATACAAAGCTTTCCGGATATCGTTCCAGCTGTAAACCAGGATCCTGCGAATATAAATCTGCAAAACCAAAACTACTAGCTGCCCGTGTCAAAATAAGGGCACCCAGAGTTTAGGTTAAAACAATAAACTCCAGGTCAGTCATGGGACTGGTGTGAGAACTAAAATAGTTATTAATCTTTATTTCAAAGTTAGGTAAATCAAGGGACCACGCCGTATAACACGGAACGGGTTTCCTCCCAAGAATACCAGTGCATAAAACAAACATCGCAATGCTAAATAAAGAAAAATGAAGCTATTATAAAACCCAGGTCCTATCACACAATGCAACGCAAGCCGAGGGATAGGGTTTTCCCTTATAACAGCCAAAGAATGCTTGATACGTTTGAAAACAAATCATTTGATACTATTATCAGTGTATAGTGTATAAAACAATCTTCGAATCATAAGTATCAATCATAGGCAGCATGGGTACCATATATCATGTCGCCATACTAGTTCTACAATTAAAACCGCAAATGTCACGTATTTGGAAGTTGGATTTCCATCTATGAACCGAGGCAAAAGATAGTCCTCTACCGATTTTAGACAATCTAGCCCATGTCTAGGAACAGCCACAACTGCCCCTTGGATCGTCAGGGCTGGTCCACCGATGTGGATTATTATGCCTGAACACTACGTTTCCCTGCCCTTTGGGGCGTAAATGAGCCAACGAATGGCTCCATCGGACCCGGATCGTCCGATCTAACCGAGGCGCCTGGCAACAGCAACAACCACACAGGTGAAAAGTATATAAATGTCAGGGCTGGTAGGTCACTGACACCACCCTAGCTAGAAAGAAACGCATGCCCTCCCTGAGGTCCTTCTCCCGTTTTTGGTTCACAACCAGGGTGTGAGGCTCGCGAATCAACGCTATACACAAAGCCATGCTATATTAAAGCTGCGCTTTGATCATCATCCACCAAACATTGCTTTTCAACAAAAGTATGGATCACTGCATCTCAGCATGCCACACTATCAATCCATATCGTACCACTGATTTCTGCCAATATATAACCTCTGAGCTCGTATGTCTCAGAGAAGGGCATTAAGCAAGAGAATAA
The DNA here is from genome assembly GCA_030737875.1 of Allium sativum. Classification (NCBI taxonomy): domain Eukaryota; kingdom Viridiplantae; phylum Streptophyta; class Magnoliopsida; order Asparagales; family Amaryllidaceae; genus Allium; species Allium sativum. The sequence goes on from CM060924.1 coordinate 102,319,033, forward strand.
ATTGCCCGCCGCCAAACAGATATATATTTAGCAGAGATCAACGAATACAATGTAAAGGAATAAATGTCAGACACACCATCCATTTACAAGTCCGTTCTAGGTCTGAACGAAACCGGAGGCACTTTCCTCGCATATCCATCCATCTCCAAGTAAGTCTGGACGACCACCAACTATTTCCATCCTCTTGGGTGTACAGCCCAATCAGGATCGTCAGTAATTATCCCAACGATGTGAAGACTTCCGGTCTTCAACCACCATCTTCATCTTCGACATATCATCGAATCGGTTATTCAGAATGGGTATAAACCCGGTCTTTCTGAATAACTCGCGTATATTTTAAATAAGTGTTACACAAACACAACATACGCCTCATTCCAATTCATCAGTCACTAACCGTTAATTAACAAGAGAACAATTCCCCAAATATTAACCCCGAAGGCCGAAACCAACATCAGATCAATATCCAGAAAACCATTCTGCTAGGCTAACCGACAGTTAGTTTCTAAATTTCACATTTATAGAGAAAGGTTCCCATTAATTTTATCCAAGATAAATTCCTTGAATTTATTCTCTAATCTCCTTTTGAATTTCGATTCAACTAGTCGAGATTAACGAACCTTACCGAAGTAATCATTATTTTAATTTCCCAATCCCAACCTATTCATCCCATGAAGTAAAACTGGTTATACTTCATATCTAACACCACAGTATTATCGGTAAATTCAATTACCATTTCACGTTCAAATCTAATTAAAGATTTAACTATCGCTTGGAGTAAAACTGGTGATACTCCATTCTCGATCTTTTCAATCTATTTAAAGATTCATTAAAACTCCACTTAGTTTTAATCTTTAACTGGGTTAAAGAATCAGTGTCATTTAAAACACAGTTCACGATAAACCCAAAATCACATTCCATTAATTATCAGGTTAAAGAACGAGTGTTATTTGAAACACTGTCCACGATAAACCCAAAAATCAATATCAATTCAATTCCATTTAAATATTATTTAATTGGTACACTTCATTAAATCTAAATAAAAAGATTTAATCTTTTCTCAACTGGGTTCAAGAACAGTGTTAATGAAGACACCATTCACGACAAACCCAAATCACATTTGATATTAAATACAAGGCTCTGAATAGAAAATATATCGGCTTATATTCAACATCAAATTCTACGACCAACAGATATCGTATTTGAAATAACGATATATATATCTATATCTTTCAAATTTCCATAACAACATCTGTATAATCATGAAATCCAACATCGAAATATTCCGAAGACAATTTCGATTCAAATCCATTCCAATGCAATCATTGGAAATTCTGGTTATTTTCAAAACCATTTCAAATTCAATTTATTTATTTAAAAATAAATAGAATTATAATTCTATTTCAAAACTAGTTCATTTCGATAAAAATCTATTTTTATCTTTTCAAATATGGAGTTTTTCATCCCAATTCTTTCTAATTCATTTCTTATGATTTTACATAAATTATTACTATTTTTAATAATTTTATCAAGGCCCGTACAATCGATTTCCATTAACGACCATCGAACTGCACTTACAACGACCTTTTTCAAATTTGGTTTGGACATAATTCCAAATCCAACCGTTAGATTTCAAATTTCTAATATTCGTTAGAAAGCTCTTTTCGATACGAACCCAACGGTTCCGGTTTTAGGAGAATCCGACGTTCGGATCTCCCGTAATATTCGTTCGAAGTCAATGGTCGAAATTCGCGAACTGCAGCGGCGCGGCGCATTCTATTCAGGCCATTATATTATACATATAATATATATATATAATATATACTTCGTCGATTTCAATTCAAAATGTGCTTTATAAATCGTTTTAAATTCGTTTTCAAAACGATTTCAACTTCATATTCAATTTCAAATCAAAATTGAATATTCCAATATAAATTCGTTTTAAATTCATTTCAAATCGATTTCAATTCAAATTGATTTTCAATTCAATTTCAATTCAAATTCATTTCTATTCAATTCAAGTTCATTTCTGTTCAATTTCAATTCGAATTCATTTCTAAACGATTTCAATTCTATTTCACTTCTATTCGAATTCATTTCTATTCGAGTTTCAAATCATTTCGGTGTATTTCGAATTTCAGATCAATTCAGTTTAATTCGAATTTCAATTCACTTTAAATATAATTCGAATTTCCATTCATTTCAGTATAGTTCGAATTTCAAATTTATTCAATTTCAAATCTATTCAATATTCATTGAAGAATGAATAAAATTGATATAAATATCGTTCACGTCGAAATGGCGTCAATCTCACCAACACGGCTTCATATTCTATTTTCAAATATTCTATTTCAAATATTTCTATTTCAATTATTTCTATTTCAAACATTTCTATTTCAAATATTTCTATTTCAAATATTTCTATTTCAAATATTTCTATTTCAAATATTTCTATTTCAAATATTTTTATTTCAAATATTTCTATTTCAAAACTGTAATGAGGCCCAATCAATTACCATATAATGTTAATTATATGGATTTTCTACACACATGTATATATCAACAACGATGAATAATCAACCATCATCCAAAGTGCATTCTACACTGTATAAGCATCAAATATAAATATTCAACGCTTATAACAGCCTGTCAATCAATCGATCGACATACAACTAAACAATCGGGATTAGTGTACGTCAAATATCATCCCAATACCCGTGTGGGGTTTCAAGCAATCAAACACAGATTTTTATTTGTGCAGTTGGACGATGTGTAAAATTTATCGTCCCAATCAATGTCCTTCAAATAGGCGTACATAAACAAACCGTCCGGTTTGTAAATGAATATTTATTTATTCACATTCACGTTAAAAATTATATTTTTAACGATCAAACTATTTTATTCAACCTATGAATATTCTATTCGGTTCATTTATTAAATAAAATGTTATCTTTATTTTTCTAACTTATTTTTAGAAAATTTCGGCGGCATAACGGCACGATACTAGAAACGGGACAAGGCCTATCCTTATCCCCGGTCTAGTGAAGGCCCACGCCATTCACACATCAATCAAATCAATTTCATTTCACCAAACAATTCAATTCAAACCAAATAATCTAATCAACTACACAACCAAACAATTAAACAAACAAGCCATCCATGGTCTGTGGATGACGGGTGTCGGGTGCTGCTAAGCACCGTCTGCATCCTAATATATATATAACTATAAAAAAAGAAATTGAAGAGTGAGAAGTTCTCACAGAATTGCTAATCCAATGCCACGACTCTTCTTAGGTAGAAAATCTTCCCCACTCGCCCTTTGTCACTTTCTTTACCCGTATTCTCTACATATGTAAAAATCACATTTTTACTTCGCTATTTAATATATAAAAATCACATTTTTACTTTGCTATTCAATATATAAAAATCACATTTTTACTTTGCTATTCAATATATAAAAATCACATTTTTACTTTGCTATTCAATATATAAAAATCGAATTTTTACTACGATGTTCATAAAATAAAAATCATATTTTTATTTCTTTTCAACAAAGAAAAATCACATTTTTAATTCTACTATTATATATATATATAATCACTTCTTTATATGATGTTTACATTTTAAAACAATGATACTTATGTTTTAAAAACAGCGATACTTATATTTTAAAAACAGTTCATTTATATTCTCAAATCAATTCATTTATATTTTACTAAAACAAATGCCATTATTTATCTTTCGAAAACAAAATTCAGAATTTTATTTTAAAACAAACTCAGATTTTATAATGTTGTTATAATAAAAATCAAACTGAAAATGAATAAATAATAAATTAAAATAAAATAAACTTACAGTGTAAAAAGAGGGGAAAAGGAGATTCACGTCGGCCTGGAGGTGGTGGTGGGGGTGCTCGCGCGCAGGTGGCGGCTTGGGGTTGCTCGCATCGTCGGTCTGTTGGTGGCTGCATTCGAGAGGAGAGGGAAAGCGAGGGGGGAGGGGCGGTCGCGTCAGGCGGAGCTGGGGAGGGCGGCGTCTCTGGCGATGTGGCGGAGGGTGCGGAGGCGAGGCTGAATCGGGGAGGGCGGCGCGATTAGTTTAGGTTTTTTTTCTGTTGAAATGAATTTCAACGGGGGGGGGGGGGGGGGCAGAGAGAAAGTAAGGTGGAGGAGAGAGGTTTTTTTTATTATTATTTTAATTTTTAAAAAGTTGACTTTTACATACGACCCCTAAACGAGGCCCACCGCCTATCGTCCCTAGCATTTTACCCCTATTCCGAACACAATGGGATATGTATCGTAGGCTGATTCGATCGTTTTGATCAGTTTCCATCAAAATCAACATATAACTCTATATATTGAATTTGAACACGCATTTCAATTTACTGGGGTCACATACTAACTCAATGAATTCCAGAAAAATATTTTATAGCTTCGTATTGACGATACGGTCCTAACAAAACTAGCTTCATTGAATTCTGAGACCATTTGAAAAATGGCCATTTTCCAGTCGATTAAAATCAACTGAAATGGTCAAAAAACGTTTTCCTTTGCCACGCTCTCGTATTGATTCGAAAAATTATGAAATTTGGAATCTAGCAATAACTTTACATCACGGACCCAACAAAAGTGGTTTCGTCGAAATCCGAGGTCGTTTGCAAAATTTTCATTTTTAAGGGCCTTAATTCGATAGCGACTATCCAGAATTTTCAACTGGACATATCTTTTGATTCCCGCTATGAAATTTTGATTTTTCGGATTCGTTGGAAAGATAGTCACAATTAGATTCCATTATTTTTTGTTTCACTAAAATCCGGTTTATTTTGCACCCGGTACATTCATTTGAAGTTTGAAATCGAATTATCAAACTACCGCGCCATTTTCAATTCCTTTTATAATTATATATAATTATTTATATTCTAACGACGACGTATTTAATATATACCTTGAATTCTATTCAAAATAAATTTCTCGTCGATATTATTTAAAATATTCTATTTTAAATGTTCAAAATTCATTAAAATTGCCAAAATAAAAATTTTAAACTGGCCTAGATTTTCGGGTTGTTACAGGACGTGCGATTGAGGAATCGAGCTACAAATGAAGATACGTATGGTGGACGGTCTACATACATGCATATCGGCTCTGAGTGGTGTATCGTAGACTTGAGGACATTACTCCGTTATGGAGTCTGATTCGAACAAAGGCGAAAGTCCGTACGTTTGCGTAGCATAGTAATGATATATATGCGCAGAACGTAATATTGTTGTTTGTACGTCACTACGGCGTAGGATGAGAGACTGCGTATATTGCGTTAGTGTTACGGTAGAGTCCGTGCGAGTGGGGTTCCATGGGGTGTACCTCAATTTTGGGGGTAGCTATATATATTGTATTAGGTTAATCCACTGGGAAGTAAATGGGTAGGACGTGTGTGTAAGCCTTGAGCGTTGTTAACCCAAGTAACCTGATAAATAAGAAAATATGATTGAACAGTATATGTAGTATTATCCAAAGTGTATAATTTAAATCTAGCCACCAGAACTTATGTTCTGATCCCCTCCTCATAACATCCTCGCAAGTTAGTTTTGTGGCAGAGACATGAGTCATTATAGCTTTGGATACTGGTTAGGCAGTATTATTAATACGGTAAAGTTATACTTTGATTTATATTATATTTTATCAATTCCGCTATGAGATATTTTTTGAGCTCTAACATATTCTATGTCTCTATCTTTTCTATAGGATACCAGAGCAAACCAATTCGAGTTTCGATATATTGGAATTTTGAAAAAAAATTCTGTCTGTCGGAATTGGGGTTGTCACAGATGGAGCAGGTATGGAGAAGGAGCAAGAACTCTCCTCGACATCCATCAAACTTTGTCACTTGGGACAACATTGACGGAGTCATCAAGGATTTAATTAAAGATCTTAATTTCCGTTTAAAACAACAGGAAGAGAATTTCCTTCGATAGGAAGCCACTATGGCCACTCTTCTCGCCCGACTCGAAGGATTTACATGGCAGTCGGGAAAAGGTAACGTGATCGGAATATGTGCTACTGTTCCGCAAGTATTAGCCCAGGACTTAGGGAAATCCCCGAAGAACAACTCCACGTCGACACCAATCCATAGGCAGCTATAGGATACTCACAGGAAACACCCTCAATCCCATTCAGGGTTCGGCTCAGGCTGTCCTCAATCAGATCCTAGGATCGGGTACCCCATGCTAGCTTGGACTATGTTAATCGTAGCCCCTTCACTCAAGATATTAGGAATGCTCAAAACCCATCGGATTTCAAATTGCCGGTGTTAGAAGCGTTTGATGGTAGGAAGGATCCTATAGTTCATCGAATGCACTACATGCGCCATATGGAAGTGCACTCAGCTTCAGACAACGCTATGGAAAAGTGTTCTTCCCTCTTTATCTTACCGACATTGATGTTTTATGGTTTAGACAATTGGAACCAGAATCTTTTAACAGCTTAAACGTCTTGGTTGGAAAGTTCGTCAAGCAATTCAGAGTCATATTGCCCAACCAAGGAACGTTATGACTTCGACATCAGTCAGGCAGAGGTCAGGCGAGACTCTGCGTAAATTTCTTAAATGAGTCAACGTGGCGGTTTCCTCTGTCAATATGTTGGATCCGTCCATGGTCCTAATGGAAGCCATCTCCGGAATTCTTGACAAGACAGACTTCAAAGTCTCATTGCGACAAGATCGCCTGAGGGACCGCGATGAATTATATTTTAAAGCAGAATGATTTCTAAGGGAGGAAGACTCCCGTAACGGAAAACCTGCACACTAAACCCACTCTACAACAGGCCTAGGGCCATCTGCACCCGACAAGGGAAAGGGTAAATCCTGGGACAATCGGAACCCGCGACCTCGCTTCAAGCCCGAGTTCCCAGCTTACACCGAACTCAACCAAAGCTTGGAAAGGATTAATCTCGGCATTCACGAAACTGCATCTTTCCAAAAGCCTCCTAAGAACGACCCGACACTGAAACAAGCAAGCTTTGACAAATACTACCTTTTCCATGAGCTGCCAGGTCATTACACCGACCATTGTAGGCAGTTCAACGACCTTACCAAAGCCTGCGTTAGGCACAACGAGCTACCGCGGTATGTCAGGGATCACGCAGCAGCGTCTCTCGCTCAACCTCCAGCTACATCTCAGGGTAGGGGTAGAACTGTTCGCCCCTAGGGTATTGTCATCAATTAATCCAACCCTACGGATTTCTATTGGATTTTCCGAATCCTGGTCAGATGTTTATGTTTGTTCTTGTTGTTGGCGACTTCTATTCTTTTAATCTTCCTTTCCATGTAAACAAAGCGACAACATCGGCCTACGCACGCATAGAACCGGCGGGCTCCAACCCCTCACTAGATCCATCCAATATAAATATAAGACTTCGGTTTTCCTCATTGTATCCGTCCACGTTAAATATAATACTCCGGTCTCCCTCATTGGATCCATCCAAGATAAATATAAGACTCCGGTCTCCTCTGCTAAATCCATCCAGGATAAATATAAGACTCTGGTCTCCCCCGCTAGATCCGTCCAGGATAAATATAAGACTCTGGTCTCCCCCACTGGATTTGTCCAAGATAAATATAAGTCCCTGGTCTCCCCCACACTGGATCCGTATAGTATAAATGTAAGACTTCGGTCTTTCCCTCCCTTACCAGTCAGGCATAAACTTTGAACTTCGGTTCTCAGCTTTGGACTTCGATCCGCGACTCACCTAAAGATTGGGCCTATTAGGTGTTAAGCATCCCCAAATGAGTTGACCAAGCATAAGAACTACTGAACTTGATCCGCCAAGCATGGGAATCCTTATCGCAACCCTCTTATCACAAGAATCTTAACAACCTAGCCCATCAGGCACACAATACTATGTAACTTGGCTCGCCAAGTGCAAAATGATCTTTTGCAGGGACACACTTGCTCCGTCAAGAATCAGCGAGCCCATGACTTCTTACCTTCTGTGTAACAACCCGGAAAATCAAAACCAATTTAAATTTAAATTTTGGCAGTTTTGATGAATTTTGAAGATTTAAAATGATTTAATTTAAATAATAACGACGAGAAATTTATTTTGAATAGAATTGGAATGTATAATTTATTTAAATCGAAGTTAGAATATAAATATTTATTTTAAATATAAAAGGAATTGAAAATGGAGCGGTAATTTGAAATTTCGATTTCAAATTTCAAATGAATGTACAAGATTCAAAATAAACCGGATTTTAGCGAAACTAAAAATATTAGAATCTAATTGAAAATATCTTTCCAACGAATTCGAAAAACTGAAATTTCATGGCGGGAATAAAAAGTTATGTCCAGTTGAAAATTCGGAATAGTTGTTATGGAAATATAGCCCTTAAAAATAGCCATTTTGCAAATGACCTCCGTTTTCGATGAAACTACTTTTGTTGGATCCGGGATGTCAAATTATTGCTAGATTCCAAAATTCATAATTTTTGGGATCAATGTGAGCGTGGTGCAGGAAAATGCGTTTTGTAAGTTTCAGTCAATTTGGATCGACCAGAAAATGGCCATTTTTCAAACGGTCTTCAGAATTAACAAAATTAGTTTTGTTAGGACCATATCGTCAATACGAAACTAGAAATAATTTTTTAAGAATTTTTAGAGTTAGTATGTGGCCTCGGTAAATTGAAATGTGCGTTTCAAATTCAGTATATAGATTTATATTTTGATTTTGGTGGAAACTGATCGAAATAGTCGAATTGGCTTACCGGACATATCCCATTGTGTTCGGAATGGGGGTAATTAGTTATAGACAACAGTCGATGGTTTCGTTTGGAGGTCGAAATAAAAAGTTGATTTTTGGGGGGAAAATAAAATAAATTATATATACACTTAGGCCCCTGTCTCTCCTATTTCCCTCCTCTCTCTCTCTCATATCTAAAACGAGAAAAAAGAAAAAAAAACATCGAAGAAACGCGTCGCTCCCTCCCCAGTCGTGACCACCGCCGCCCCCCCTCTAGGCGCCCGCCGCCACCGTCCTCCCCATCGCCACCATCTGACCTCGCCGCAGCCCCTCCCCTCCTCTCTCTCCTCTCTCCTCTCGTTCTCTGGTTGAAGCTCCTGTGCCCTACCCCCAAAACCCTCTGACCCGCCGTCACTGGCCACTCCACCACCGCAGACCCCCACGACCGCCGGCCATCACCTTGCGCCACCTCAGCACCACAGTGAGTAAACCCCCTCTCTCCATTGCGATTTATAACACCGCACCCCCCTTCTCCGGGCCTTCCTCCACCAATTTGAAGCCATCTCCACCTCCCAATCGACATGTGAGTTTTTATTTTTTGTTTTATTTATTTATGTTAGGATAAAAAACTATTATTTTTTATATATTTAACATTTGCAACGAAACGTGATTTTTATTTGTTTGATGGCGATTAAAAATGTAATTTTTATCTATATGAATATCATGTAAGAATATTATTTTTATTATATAAACATCGTTATAAACATATAATTTTTAGTTTGAAAAGATTAGATTTTTAAATAGATAAAGAAAAGATTTTTATATAGGAAAGTTTAGATTTTTAAAATAGAAAGATTATTTTTTTTATATGAAGAAAGATTTGATTTTGAAATATAAAAAGATTTTATTTTTATATAAGAAAAGGTTTGATTTTTAAAGTAGACATCGATATAAAAACAGGATTTTTTATATTATAGAGAATATAAAAATATGATTTTTATATTATAGAGATAATAAAAATATGATTTTTATATTACAGAGAATATAAAAATATGATTTTTTATATTATACAGATAATAAAAATATGATTTTTATTATATGAATAGCGTATTAAAAATGCGATTTTCACTATGAACAGCGTGAAAAGATCGCATTGGAATTTTGGACAAATCTGAACCGTTCAGAATTAGAGAATGGCGGAGTGGATCCCAAAGATGAGAACTCTCTCACTGAATTTATTTATACAGTTATTTATTTTATAACTGCATATATGAACTGCTCCCCATGCTTCACAGACCATGGACGACTTGTTTGGTTTGGTTGATTTGTTTGTTTGAATTGATTGTGAATGGAATGTAAAATATTCATCAGTTAAAATAAAATATTTTATCGTTAAAAATATAACTTTTAACGTGTATATAAATAAGATAAATATTCATAAACAAATCAGACGATTTGTTTATGTACACACATTTGACTAATATTGATTGGGACGATAAATTTTACACATCGCCCAACTGCACAAATAAAGTCTGTGTTTGATTGATTGAAACCCCACATGGGTATTGGGATGATATTAGACATACACTAATCCCAATATTTAGTTATATGTCAATCGATTAGTTGACAAGCTGTGTAAGCGTTAAATATTTATATTTAATGCTTATGCAGTGTAGAATGCAATCTGGATGATGGTTGAACGTATTTGATTGTTGTTGTGTACACGTGTTGTATGAAATCCGTATAAATCAAATTATATGGTAATTGACTGTGTCTGATTCCAGTTCAGAAAGAATGAATATTTTAAAATAATGGATATTTTAAAATAACGAATATTTTCAAATAATATTCAGAAAAGAATCAAAATCTGATTTTGATGTCCGATTTGGGATGGACACAAATATATTTAAATATATATAGCCGTGTTGATTAGATTAACGCCATTTTGACGTGAACGTTATTTATATCGATTGTATCCATTTCTATAATGGATATAGAAAAAAAATTGATTTCAAAATATAATGTTTTGAAAATACTATCATTTATATATCGATGATATGGAATATTCAATTTTGATTTGAAATTGAATATGAAGTTGGAATCGTTTTGAAAACGGATTTAAAATGGTTTATAAAATACATTTTAAATGGAAATCTATGAAATATATATTATATATATGATATAATGGCCTGAATAGAACGCGCCGCGCTGCGGCAGTTCACGAATTTCGACCGTTGACTTCGAATGGACATTACGGGAGATCCGACCGTCGGATTCTCTAAAACCAGAACCGTTGGGCTCGTATCGAAAAGAGCTTTCTAACGAATATTAGAGATTAGAAATCTAACGGTCGAATTTGGAATTATGTCCAAATCAGTGCAGTTTGATGGCCGTTTATGTAAATCGACTGTACGGGCCTTGATAAAATTAATAAAAATACCAATAATTTGTGTAAAATCATAATAAATGATTTGGAAAGAATTGGAATGAAAAATTCCATATTTGAGAAGATAAAAACAGATTTTTATCGAAATGGACTAGTTTTGAACTAGAATTATAATCCAATTATTTTTTAAATAAATAAATTGGATTTGAAATGGTTTTAAAAATAACCAGAATTTCCAATATATAAATTTGAAATGGATTTGAATCAAAAGTGTCTTCGGAATATTTCGATGTTGGATTTCGTGATTATACAGATATTGTTATAGAAATTTGAAAGATGTATTTATATCATTATTTCCAATACGATATTTGATGGTTGTAGTATTTGATATTGAATATAAGCCGACATATTTTCTATTCAGAGCCTTGTATTTAATATCAAATGGGATTTTGGGTTTGTCGCGAACGGTGTCTTCAGTAATACTGTTCTTGAACCCCATGCGAAGAGAATAAATCTTTTAATTAAGATTGTTAGAGTTTCCAATTATATCTAATAAAAATGGAATGTGAATTGGGTTTATCGAGAGCTGTGATTTAAACGACATCCGTTCCTTAACCCGTTACAGTGAAATGTGATTTGGAATTTATAAATCTTTTGTTAAGATTTAAAGGAGATTTTCCAATGTTCAGTTTTCCAATTTGATAAAATAAATTGGAATGGAATGGAATTCAATTTGGTAATAATCGGAGTGAATTTCTGTGGAGGGAGACTGCTAATATATATGGAATTTAAAAGGCTTTGCCGTTATTCTATTTATATTATTAGTCGGATATGGAAGTTTATATCGATTATATATATTGATCTGTTTTCCGTGAAGATTCCATAATTAATGGAATGTGATTTTGGGTTTATCATGATCTGTGTTTTAAATGACATTAGTTCTTTAACCCAGTTAGAGACAGGATTTATTTCCTGGATTTGAATAATAATTCAGTAATGATTTTTGGAAATTAAAACTGAATTAGAGTTTTAATGAATCTTTAAATGGATTGAAAGGTGAATTTGATAACTAAAATTATCAAATTCAAGAAATGGTCGAGACTGGAATATCACCAGTTTTCCTCCAAGCGATAGTTAAATCTTTAATTAGATTTGAACGTAAAATGGTAATTAAATTTACTGATAACACCGTGGTGTTAGATATGAAGTATTACCAATTTTACTTCATAGGACGAATAGTTTGGGATTGGGAAATTAAAATAAATGATTACTCCGGTAAGGTTCCCCGACTAGTTTGGATAAACCATAATTTGGTATGGATTGAATCCAAAAGAAGATTAAAGAATAAATTTAAAGAATTTATCTTTGATAAAATTAATGGGAACCTTTCCCAAAGTATAAGGATGTTTGAATAAAGGAATATTCTGGATTGGAATGAGGCGTATGTTGTGTTTTTATAGCACTGATTTATTATATACGCGAGTTATTCAAAAAGACCGGGTTTATCCCATTCTGAATAATTGATTCGACGATATGTCATGGATGAAGATGGTGGTCGAAGACCGTAGGTCTTCACATCGTTCGGATGATTACTGATGTCTTGATTGGGCTGTAAACCCAAGACAAGGTAATAAGTGGTGATCGTCCAGACATACTTGGAGATCGACCGAACATGCGAGAGCCTCTCTCCTATATTGGACATACGGGACGAGGAATAAGGTGCCTCTAGTTTCGTTCAGACCCAGAACGAACTTGTAAATGGATGTGTGTCTGACATCGGATTTCATTCTGTGTGATCGATATACATCGGTTGCATAGCGTGAATTTCCTGTGTGGCTGCTGAGATGCAAATGATCAAGGCTTCTGTTGAAAAGTAGAATCTTGTGGTTGATGATCAAAGCACGACTTTAATATAGCGTAGCTTTGTGTAGCGTTAATTCGCAAGCCTCACACCCAGGTGTGAACCAGAAACGGGAGAGGACATCAGGGAGGGCATGCGTTTCCTTCTAGCTAGGAGTGGTGTCTGCGTTTTACTAGCCCTGACATTTTACTTATGTGGATGATGGATTGCGAGGCGCCTCGGTTATATCGGTTGTTCCGGAGCCGATAGTTTGGTCGGGATATGAGCAGTTTACGCCCCATAGGGCGGGGAAACGCAGTGTTCAGGCATTTTAATCCACATCGAGTGGACCGGCCCAGACGATCCAAGGTGCAGTTGTGGCTGTTCCTGAGACACGGGCTAGAGCATCTCGAAGCGGTAAGGACGATCCCTTACCTTGGTTCACAGATGGAAATCCAACTTCTAATACGTGACAATTGCGGTTTTGATTGTAGAGCCTAGTATTGGCGACATGATATATGGTACCCATGCCGTCTAGGATTGATACATTTATATTTGAAGTTGTTTTATACACTATGCACTTATAATAGTATCAAATGATTTGTTTTATCGTACCAAGCATGTTTGGCTATTATAAGGGAAAACCCTATCCCCCGGCTTGCGTTGCATTGTGTGATAGGACCTGGGTCTTCTAATAGCTTCATTTTTCCAAAAAGCATTGCGCTGTTTTGATATATGCACTGGTATTTTTGGGAGGAAACTCGTTCCGTGTTATACGGCATGGTCCCTAGATATATCTGATTTAATGTAAAGTTTTAAATAACTTTTTTAGTTCTCACACCAGTCACATGACTGACTTGGAGTTTATTGTTTTAACCTAAACTCTGGGTGCCCTTATTTTCCACGGGCAGCTAGTAGTTTTGGTTTTGTAGATTTATATTCACAGGGTCCTGGTTTACAGCTGGAATGATATTCGGAAAGCTACGTATCCGCATATTCTTTTCAGTTGTGTTTTGTATTATTTTTCGCTGCATTGTAATTTGCAATTCTCTGATATTTATTGAATGTGTAATATTTATTCATACTCTATATATTCTTTACTCTGATGAAATTGTTGTAATAAGCAATGAAATGTTCTTCTATTTGTGTTCTAATTTGTGGTGTTCTCAAAGCAATCCGGGCTTTCCTTCGCGTGGAAGTTCGGGTCGTTTCATTTTGGTATCAGAGCTTTGGTTTACAGAGCTCGGAGAACAAGACACGTTAGAACCAAACGATAGAATTCATCAGAGATTGGATTAGTAATACCCAATAGGAATGACTCATTAGAGATAGGATCAGTAGTATCCTAGAACGAGTGTGAAGAGTGTATTTTTGAAAATAAAAATGAAAACAAAATTTGATTTGAAAATTAAATCCAATATACGTATGTGAATATTTATTTTGTATTGAATTTGGACAATCGAGTATATAGAGGTTTTAATATACGTCTAATCCATGTGTATTTAGAGCCTCAAATATACTGGAGAGATATAGAATCACACTCTAGTCACCCGAGGATAATCCTGATGGTGATGCATCATCATCAGCATTCGTGTTCGAGTTTTGAATGTGAGATATCTATATATTTCCAATTGACTGGTGTGAGAACCAAAACTAGATAGGGCTTATTGTTGTGATTTGGCACCAAAAATGTGATTTTTGACTATATATCAAAGTTATGAATTTGAAAAGCTAATCAACTAATTGATTGGTGATTGTGATGTGTGATTATTTATCTAAATCAACATGTGAAAGAAAGGTAAATTTAGGCCAAATTGAACCAAATATTGAACTGTATTAAAAATTGTTTGGAAATGCATGCATGTACATATATATGTGTGAACAGGTCATAGCAAGGAGGCTAGAGTAGAGGAATAAAATTGTATGCCTGACAAATAGGTACATGTTTACTAATTTCTTGGGGTTTTTGATGATTTTATGAGAAGATTGGCTGTTTCTTTTTGATTGGAGAGGCCTATGTGGCGGTTTGGGGATTTTCCCGGTGCACCCATACAAGGGAGGTTATGGCAAAAAAATTCGAAAATTTAAGTTGTTAGCCAAATTTTTGAAGAATTGGTAAATTCTTAGAAATTGAAATTTGAAGAATGAAAGCCGAACTGAAAGTTGAGTTGATTAGTTAAACAACTTTAAGCTCCATTCCTTTTCGAGGACGAAAAGATTTTAAGTGAGTGAGATTGTAACAACCCGGAAAATCAGAACCAATTTAAAATTTTTATTTTGGCAATTTTGATGAATTTTGAAAATTTAAAATGATTTATTTTAAATAATAACGACAAGAAATTTATTTTGAATGGAATCGGAACGTATAATTTATTTAAATCGAAGTTAGAATATAAATATTTATTTTAATTATAAAAGGAATTGAAAATGGCGCGGTAGTTTGAAAATTCGATTTCAAATGAATGTACAGGACTCAAAATAAACTAATTTTAGCAAAACCAAAAATATTAGAATCTAATTGAAAATATATTTCCAACGAATCCGAAAAATTGAAATTTCATAGTGGGAATAAAAAGTTATGTCCAGTTGAAAATTCAGAATAGTCGCTATGGAAATATAGCTCTTAAAAATAGCTATTTTGCAAACGACCTCCGTTTTCGACGAAACCACTTTTGTTGGATCCGGGATTTCAAATTATTTCTAGATTCCAAAATTCGTAATTTTTGGGATCGATATTTGAGCGTGGCACAAAAAAATGTGTTTTGTCAGTGTTAGTCAATTTGGATTGACCAGAAAATGGCCATTTTTCAAACGGTCTTCAAATTTGATGAAATTAGTTTTGTTAGGACCGTATCGTCAATATGAAGTTAGAAATAATTTTTTGGGAATTTTTAGAGTTAATGTATGGCCCCGGTAAATTGAAATGTGCGTTCAAATTCAATATATAGATTTATATTTTGATTTTGGCGGAAACTGATCGAAACAGTTGAATTGGCTTACCGGACATATCCCATTGCGTTCGGAATGAGGGTAATTAGTTATAGACGACAGTCGGTGGGTTTCGTTTGGAGGTCGAAATAAAAAGTTGATTTTTGGGGGGAAAATAAAATAAATTATATATAGACTTAGGCCCCTCTCTCTCCTATTTCCCTCCTCTCTCTCTCATATCTAAAACGAGAAAAAAGAAAGAAAAAACCATTGAAGAAACGCGTCGCTCCCTCCCCCTGTCGTGACCACCGCCCCCCTCCAGGCGCCCACCGCCACCGTCCTCCCCAACGCCACCCTCTAACCTCGCCGCAACCCCTCCTCTCTCTCCTCTCTCCTCTCATTCTCTGGTTGAAGCCCCTGCGCCCTACCCCCAAAACCTTCTGACCCGCCGCCACTGGCCACTCCACCATCGCAGACCCCCACGACCGCCTTCCATCACCCAGCGCCACCTCAGCACCACAGTGAATAAATCCCCACTCCCCATTGCAATTTGCAGCACCGCACCCCCTTCTCCGGGCCTTCCTCCGCCAATTTGAAGCCATCTCCACCTCCCAATCGACATGTGAGTTTTTATTTTAAGTTTTATTTATTTAGGTTAGGATAAAAATCTATTTTTTTATATATTTAACATTTGCATGAAAACGTGATTTTTATTTGTTTGATGGCAATTAAAAATGTAATTTTTATCTATATGTATATCATGTAAGAATATTATTTTTATTATATAAACATCGTTATAAATATATAATTTTTAGTTTGAAAAAGATTAGATTTTTATATAGATAAAGAAAGGATTTTTATATAGGAAAGTTTTGATTTTTTAAAATAGAAAGATTATATTTTTATATGAAGAAAGATTTGATTTTGAAATATAAAAAGATTTGATTTTCATATAGGAAAAGGTTTGATTTCTAAAGTAGACATCGATATAAAAATAGGATTTTTTTATATAATAGAGAATATAAAAATATGATTTTTTTTTATTATAAAGAATATAAAAAATATGATTTTTATATTATAGACATGATAAAAATATGATTTTTATATTATAGAGATAATAAAAATATGACTTTTATATTATATAGATAATAAAAATATGATTTTTATTATACGAATAGCGTATTAAAAATGCGATTTTCACTATGAACAGCGGGAAAAGTTTGCATTGGAATTTTGGGCAAATCCGAACCGTTCAGAATTAGAGAATGGCGGAGTGGATTCCAAAGGTGAGAACTCTCTCACTGAATTTATTTATACAGTTATTTATTTTATAACTACATATATGAACTGCTCCCCGTCGTCCACAGACCATGGACGACTTGTTTGGTTTGGTTGATTTGTTTGTTTGAATTGATCATGATGTGTAATGGAATGTAAAATATTCATCAGTTAAAATAAAATATTTTATCGTTAAAAATATAATTTTTAACATGTATATGAATAAGATAAATATTCATAAACAAATCGGACGATTTATTTATGTACACACATTTGACTAATATTGATTGGGACGATAAATTTTACACATCGCCCAACTACACAAATAAAATCTGTGTTTGATTGATTGAAACCCCACATGGGTATTGGGATGATATTGGACATACACTAATCCCAATATTGGACATACACTAATCCCAATTTTACACATCGCCCAACTACACAAATAAAATCTGTGTTTGATTGATTGAAACCCCACACGGGTATTGGGATGATATTGGACATACACTAATCCCAATATTTAGTTGTATGTCAATCGATTGGTTGACAAGCTGTGTAAGCGTTGAATATTTATATTTAATGCTTATGCAGTGTAGAATACACTCTGGATGATGTTTGAATGTGTTTGATTGTTGTTGTGTACATGTGTTGTATGAAATCCATATAAATCAAATTATATGGTAATTGACTGTGTCTGATTCCAGTTCAGAAAGAATGAATATTTTAAAATAATATTCAAAAAAGAATCAAAATCTGATTTTGATGTTCGATTTGGGATGGACACGAATATATTTAAATATATATAGCTGTGTTGATTAGATTAACGACATTTTGACGTGAACGTTATTTATATCGATTTTATTCATTTCTATAATGAATGTAGAAAAGGAATTGATTTCAAAATATAATGTTTTGAAAATACTATCATTTATATATCGATGATATGGAATATTCAATTTTGATTTGAAATTGAATATGAAGTTGGAATCGTTTTGAAAACGGATTTAAAACAATTTATAAAATACATTTTAAATGGAAATTGACGAAATATATATTATATATATAATATAATGGCCTGAATAGAACACGCTGCGCTGCGACAGTTCGCGAGTTTCGACCATTGACTGCGAATGGACATTGCGGGAGACCATCGGATTCACCTAAAACCGGAACCGTTGGGTTCGTATCGAAAAGGGCTTTCTAACGAATATTAGAGATTAGAAATCTAACGGTTGCATTTGGAATTATGTCCAAATCAAATTTGGAAAAGGTCGCTGTAAGTGTAGTTCGATGGCCGTTTATGGAAATCGACTGTACGGGCCTTGATAAAATTAATAAAAATATCAATAATTTGTGTAAAATCATAATAAATGATTTGGAAAGAATTGGGATGGAAAATTCCATATTTGAGAAGATAAAAATAGATTTTTATCGAAATGAACTAGTTTTGAACTAGAATTATAATCCAATTATTTTTTTAAATAAATAAATTGGATCTGAAATGGTTTTAAAAATAACCAGAATTTCCAATATATAAATTGGAAATGGATTTGAATTGAAATTGTCTTCGGAATATTTCGATGTTGGATTTCGTGATTATACAGATATATGGAAATTTGAAAGGTGTATTTATATCGTTATTTCCAATACGATATTTGTTGGTTGTAGTATTTGATATTGAATATAAGCCGACATATTTTCTATTCAGAGCCTTGTATTTAATATCAAATGGGATTTTGGGTTTGTCGTGAACAGTGTCTTCAGTAACACTGTTCTTGAACCTCATGTGAAGAGAATAAATCTTTTAATTAAGATTGTTAGAGTTTCCAATTATATCTAATAATTGGAATAAAATGGAATGTGAATTGGGTTTATCGAGAACTGTGTTTTTAACGACATCAGTTCTTTAATCCGATTTAAAGTGAAATGTAATTTGGAATTTATAAATCTTTTGTTAAGATTTAAAGGAGATTTTCCAAAGTAAAGTTTTCCAATTTAATAAAATTAATTGGAATGGAATGGAATTCAATTTGGTAAAAATTGGAGTGAATTTCAATGGAGGAAGACTGCTAATATATATAGAATTTAAAAGGCTTTTTCGTTATTCCATTTATATTATTAATCAGATATGGAAGTTTATATCGATTATATATATTGATCTGTTTTCCGTGAAGATTCCATAATTAATGGAACGTGATTTTGGGTTTATCGTGAGCTGTGTTTTAAATGACATTAGTTCTTTAACCCAGTTAAAGACAGGATTTATTTCCTGGATTTGAATAATCATTAAGTAATGATTTTTGGAAATTAAAACTGAATTAGAGTTTTAATGAATCTTTAAATAGATTGAAAGGTGAATTTGATAACTAAAATTATCAAATTCAAGAAATGGTCGAGAATGGAGTATCACCAGTTTTGCTCCAAGCGATAGCTAAATCTTTAATTAAATTTGAACGTAAAATGGTAATTAATTTTTCCAATAACACCGTGGTGTTAGATATGAAGTATTACCAGTTTTACTTCATGGGATGAATAGGTTGGGATTGGGAAATTAAAATAAATGATTACTCTGGTAAGGTTCACTTATCCCGACTAGTTTGGATAAACCATAATTTGGTATGGATTAAATCCAAAAGAAGATTAAAGAATAAATTTAAAGAATTTATCTTTGATAAAATTAATGGGAACCTTTCCCAAAGTATAAGGATATTTGAATAAAGGAATATTCTGGATTGGAATGAGGCGTATGTTGTGTTTTTATAGCACTTGTTTACTATATACGCGAGTTATTCAGAAAGACCGAGTTTATCCCATTCTGAATAACTGATTCGATGATATGTCAAGGATGGGTCGAAGACCGGAGGTCTTCACATCGTTTGGATGATTACTGATGTCTTGATTGGGCTGTACACTCAAGACAAGGTAATAAGTGGTGATCGTCCAGACATACTTGGAGATCGACCGAATATGCGAGGGCCTCTCTCCTGTACTGGATATACGGGACGAGGAATAAGGTGCCTCCGGTTTCGTTCAGACCTAGAACGAACTTGTAAATGGATGTGTGTCTGACATCGGATTTCATTCTGTGTGATTGATATACATCGGTTGCATAGCGTGAATTGCTTGTGTGGCATGCTGAGATGCAAATGATCAAGGCTTCTGTTGAAAAGTAGAGTCTTGTGGTTGATGATCAAAGCACGACTTTAATATAGCGTAGCTTTGTGTAGCGTTAATTCGCAAGCCTCACTCCCCGGTGTGAACCAGAAACGGGAGAGGACATCAGGGAGGGCATGCGTTTCCTTCTAGCTAGGAGTGGTGTCAGCGTTTTACTAGCCCTGACATTTTACTTATGTGGATGATGGATCGCGAGGCGCCTCGGTTATATCGGTCGTTCTGGGGCCGATAGTTTGGTCAGGAAATGACAAGTTTATGCCCATAGGGCGGGGAAACGTAGTGTCCAGGCATTTTAATCCACATCGAGTGGACCGGCCCTGACGATCCAAGGTGCAGTAGCGGCTGTTCCTGAGACAAGGGCTAGAGCGTCTCGAAGCGGTAAAGATGATCTCTTGCCATGGTTCACAGATGGAAATCCAACTTCCAATACGTGACAATTGCGGTTTTGATTTGTAGAGCCTAGTATTGGCGACATGATATATGGTACCCATGCCGTCTAGGATTGATACATTTATATTTGAAGTTGTTTTATATACTATGCACTTATAATAGTATCAAGTGATTTGTTTTAACGTACCAAGCATGTTTGGCTATTATAAGGGAAAACCCTATCCCCCGGCTTGCGTTGCATTGTGTGATAAGACCTGGGTCTTATATTATTTCCAAAAAGCATTGCGCTGTTTTGATATATGCACTGGTATTCTTGGGAGGAAACCCGTTCCGTGTTATACGGCGTGGTCCCTTGATATATCTGATTTAAAGTAAAGTTTTAAATAACTGTTTTAGTTCTCACACTAGTCACATGACTGACTTGGAATTTATTGTTTTAACCTAAACTCTGGGTGCCCTTATTTTTCACGGCTAGCTAGTAGTTTTGGTTTTGCAGATTTATATTCACAGGGTCCTGGTTTACAACTGGAATGATATTCGGAAAGCTCTGTATCCGCATATTCTTTTCAGTTGTGTTTTGTATTATTTTCCGCTGCATTGTAATTTGCAAATCTCTGATATTTAGTGAATGTGTAATATTTATTCATACTCTGTATATTCTTGTATTCTGATGAAATTGTTGTAATGAGCAATGAAATGTTCTTCTGTTTGTGTTCTAATTTGTGGTGTTCTCAAAGCAATCCGGGCTTTCCTTCGCGGGGAAGTTCGGGTCGTTTCATTCTGGATCCTAAGCATCCCGGGCTAAGTACTCTATCCTAGTACGACCCCAATGATCGTCAGACTTCCATTCTAATTTGGTTCCAACGATAATCAGATTTTTATTCTAAGTTTGGTCCCAGAGATCGTCGAAGGTCTTCTTTTTATTACGATCTCAGTGGTTGTCGGATTTCCGCAAAAAAAGACATTAGGGTTCATTGGAACAAACTGCCTTTTCCTTGGTAATCTTGCCTCGCAAGGCTGCCTTGGATCTCACTGACTTATTCTTGGTCGTCTTTCCCCAACAAGGCCGCCTCGAACTCATCTGGCTATATGATCATTGGTTATTATGGATCTACAAATTTCGGGTTTCCCCAATTTCCTGGCTATGGATTTCCTATTTTTCCACTTTCTTGAACCCCTGTTGTGTTTCAGTTATTCTAGTATTCTGGTTTTCTCTAAACGATCTGGAGCGATCGTCGGCTTTCATTGGATGTCAGGCTTTCTAGTTTTCTAGTTCATAGACAATACGACCCTACACGATCATGGGTCTTCAGTTTTCTAGTTATATAAGTTCACTTCGGACTTCTCCTGGCTTTGGTTTTCGGATTTCTAGTCTTCTCACAAAACACATCTTCCTTTGATCAAGCAAGATATGTTTGGGGGGGAAAAGTGTTGACACGCTTTTTGGTAAAACTGTCACACGTCAAGATTTTGGTTAGCGATGCATTCAAGCATCGAGAACGTCATCACAAAACACAAAACAAGGTGGTTGAGGCCGTGATGTGTTCAGAAAAGGTTGGAAATGGCATCGAATTGTAAAATCGGCGTCGATGGACTTAGAAAAACCGGCATGGTAAAAATACGTGATCGACTCGGTTCGATTAGCTCAAAACACTTGAGCGTGTCAGTCCGATCACATGGCAAAATTCATCATGGAAAAATATATGGATTTTGGTTAAAAAAATAGTGTTGTGCACTCAAAAAAAGTTGATTAGCATGACACGATCACAAAAAATGGCTTGCGCAACTCGTGGCACTCAAATTTGGCAAGTTGGCAAAAATTTGATTTGGCACATTCAAAAACTTGTGATCGACTCAGGCAGATCACATAAAAACGCGTGTGCAACATGGTCTGATCACGTTCAGAAAATGGCTTGGCAAAAATGGGATTTCGAATACCATATTTTGTATCCCAATTGCGATATGGAATATTGCATCGCAACATTGACCCGACAGTGTTTTATCGCATCTTCATCATGGTTGGACGGATGCGAGTTTTGGCAGATCAGAAGGATGCAAAATTCTGGCATAGTTCGGGATGTGAAAATCCATTGCCTGACACAACATGAGATGCGAAATCATGGTGATCGCATCAAGGATCCGAGGGATGCGAAAAACGGAGCAAGAAGAGGGATTTGAGTTTTTGGCTTGCGATTTCCAACTGATCGCATCGGCTCGGATGCGAGATTTCGCATGCGCAACACGACGGATCAGATGCGAGATTTTGGTTTTGGCCAAGGATTTTGGCACGAATGAAAACACGAGTTGATCACGTTTTTCGGATTGCCCGACTCGTGTTTGGCATGACATTTTGGGATACAAAATATTGAAGGGAAGGGATGGAAAAAAATTGGATTGTGCCAAGACATATGGCACGTTGTTTTCACCAGGACGATCATCACATTTGCACTGATCCGCACGTGTCTGGCACATGTTTTGGGAATGCGATTTTTGTTAAGTTTGAGGGATACGAAATTTCGTATCCCGCCTCCCAAGGATGTAAAATTTCATGATATGGTCCCCAAATCTCGCATACTCCTACTTAATCCACTACCTATAAATACCCCCTATCTCATTATTCAAAGGGGTTGGATTTTGGACACTTTGGAAGCTCTCAAGCCCCATTAATAGTTGTCATCTTCTTCTTCATGACTGTTGGACATAGCTTGGACCTCTAAACGAGGCACAAATGTTTTCCATCAACTTTTGTACATTCGATTGAACATTTGGCATGCTTTTGGACATATTTTCACACTTTTGGACATTGAAGCCATATTTTGGACATTGTTGACCAAGTCAACATATTTTTCACCTAACGAGGAAGAAGAAGGGCATTTTGGTCAAATGGAATTTACAGGAAATTCATTAAAGACTTTGCCAAGATTGCTACCCCTTTAACCCAATTAACGAAAAAGAATTTGGTGTTCCCTTGGAGTAATAAATGTGTTATAGCCTTTAAGAAATTAAAGGAAGTATTAACTAGCGCACAAGTCCTAATTATACCCGACGATTCAAAATTGTTCACGGTTTACACCAACGCATGTGGGACCGGTTTAGGAGCAGTCCTTGTGCAAGAAGGAAGAGTAGTTGCCTATGCTAGTAGACAACTCAAGGATCCAGAGAAGAGATACCCAGTTCACGACCTTGAGTTAGCCACAGTATTGCTCGCCCTTAAGATGTGGAGGCGTGGTTCGAGACTTTTATTACATTCCAGAAGTGGATTTCTGGTTTCTTTAAAATACTCGAATCTGGGTTTGGTTTGAGTTCTGTTACATTCCAGAAGTGGATTTCCGGTCTTTCAGCAAATGCCTCAATCTAGATTAGTTTTAGGACTTCTATTAACTACACGAGCTTAACTTTTGGCAACCACTAATGAAGAAACCCAAGAATGAAGTCAAATTGGGAGGGCCTTACTGCTACTATCATTGATGAATGGACATGAAATCAATCACTGTAGAGTCCTCATAGGGATGATATCAAGTTCTTAAATCAATATGTGTTTTGTGGTTCTATTGTAATACTTTGTACTCAAAGATTGTCCGAACTTGAACAACAATTGTAATCAACTATTATATGATGAATGATTACTATAAAGTGGACGCAGGCATTAGTGTCGAACCACTATAAAAAGCTGCGTTCTCTCTGCATTTCATTACTTTGGATTTGGATTATCGTTTTTCTACTAAACGTACACTCGGGAGTTGGCGTACGCGAATAGCGATAATTGCCCACGTCAACAATCCACATCTAATTTGATTTCCGGGTAAACAAGTCACTCCCAACTGCTCTTCGCCAGACACAACCAAGCCCAACTAGATTCAAAACTATTTAGTTACACCCGTAATGGTTTTTGAGTTGTTTATACAATGAATGCAGACTTAGATTTTTCAGTCTGGGTTATAATTGCTTCTATTACTCTCATTTGCACTTAGATCTTGATAGAATTGTAGAGAGTTTGATATCGAATCGAATCAAAGAAGATGTAGTTTATTTCGGTTTTAAAATTGGTAGAATATGGTTATGAATTTTGTAATTTTAAGAGAGAAGAGAAAGGGGTGAAGAAATATGATGGGAAGGATTATGAAAACTTTTTTGGACGTAGGGTATTAACAAAAGTGAAGGTATATGATAGTCGGATAGAAGTTATCACGAACAAATACTTCCTTTCAAATTTGAATTTTGAAATTTACCATTATATGTCAACATACATGGTGACCCATGTCGACATATGTTAATTAAATTTAAAAACTAGTTTGTTTCGAAAACATAAGCATATATATATATATATATATATATATATATATATATATAATGTTGGATCAAGAGCACTGCAAACCGTGCAACAGCTCTTTAGCCCCTATAATTTCCACCCCACATCCCGGTTTCTCTCTCCTCCCACTAACCCTCTCCCCGCGCTGACTTATTTACAATAAATGAGTGGTGGAAATAGGGGGCTATTGAAGTGCTGTTGAACGTTTCTCTCTCTTATATATATAATAATAATTTGAAAATTTGTTATTCTTTTTTAAACATAGTAATATATATTTAAACATAGTAAAACTTAAGCAAATTTATTAAAAATATTTTAAATAATTTGATCAAAAACAGAGTGTTTATATATAAAATTATAAAATCAAATATATAAAACTCAAAATTATAAATATCAAAACTATAATAGTAATAAACTAAATTTAAAGTCAAAATCTAAAGTATAATTTAAAAATGAAAGAATAAAATATAACACCGAAATCAAAATATAAATATAATCAAAATATAAATATAAAAACAGTAAATATTTGAAATCAAAATATTATGTAAAACCCAAAATATAAGTTTTTAAAAAGAAAGTATAAAAACCAAAATATAATATAAAACCTAAAGTTAGTATTTTGAAAAGTGTGAGTATTATAATCGAAGTATACAAGGACATAAAAGTATAAATATTAAAATGTAATAGTACGTATATAAAAATATTTCTAAGTAAAGTTATTTAAAAACAGTAAAAATTTCTTTTTGAAAATTATTTGAAAGAACTATTCTGAAAATAAAGGATTTTGAAAACCTTTTGTAAAGAGAATTTGAAAAGCGGAATTTGTTTTGAAACAATTTTCAAAATAGATTTTGAAAACAAGAATGTTTTTTTGAAAAATCATTTTATAAAAATGCAGATTAGTTAAGTGCAACCTGAGTTTTAATATAATTTCTAAGACTCGATAATATCTTGAAATCTTGAACTCTTCAAACTTAGGACTCTTTGTTCTTTGACTCTTGAATCATCAATTTGGATTTTCAATCTACATATTATAAAGTCTTGATTACCAATTTTATACATAATAGCTTGTAGTAATATACAATATATATATATATATATATATATATATAATAATTAATATATATATATATGCAAATATAAAATATTCATTGCTTGATGTTGTTATCATCAAAACTACCATCCCATGGTACTAGCGGAAGGTAATAGAAGGTGCGATCTACCCAATAAAAAATTCTAGTGCAGTTCACATCTATAAAAATTATTTAGTAAATTGGATTTTATAATTGCATTAAACTATCTTAGTTTATGCTCCTAATTTATTACACAGTGTGGTTTTCAACATTCCAAGCAACCCAAGAATTAAATTAGTATCTATCCCTAGTTAGCATGACAATATGGTATAGAAAAAAAATTCTAAAACGACAGCAAGAAAAAGTGAAACAAAAAAGCAAAACTGACATAAAACAACATCGTATCCTTAAAGATATTATTGTGTTCTTAATCAAATATATTTTTCTTATAATATTTTTACATGGTTATACCGCATAATTGAATGAAAAAAATTAAAATATAAATCATCTAATAAAATAACATTTTAGGATAATTCCACTTAAAGATATATTGATAATTTGTTTTATTTTTTAATTTATTAACGGGGTGAGAAAATATAAGTAGTGACGTTAGCTGATTGAGATTTGCTAGTAGGAAAAAAAATATTTTTTTGGTCAAAATGTTAAAACACCCAAATGACTTCATAGTTAAGAAAAATAAGTACTAAAGACAAACATCTGAAAAATCAGTTTTAAAGACTATCTATAAAAGGAAGAAAAACAATTCTATTAATTTCAGTTATACAGAAACAGTGATAAATGAATTTATCATTTTCATTAAATCGTCATCAAAACTAATTATTTAGAAGTTCCGACCCTCAAAACTTATTATTCAAAAATGAAAAGCCCATTATTCTAATTTCAAAATATATCTTTAATAATAATTATAATATGTTTGGTGTCACACTTTTTTGGTGTAGACGTGAGCTACCAAAAATGCCAATATATATTATAAGCTTATTATTATTGAAATATAGGATCTTATAAATAAATTTCACGTACTAGTTCAACATGCTAATCTACAAATATTATTAGATTATAATATCACTTAAAAATAGTACTTTACACATAAAATTTATTTACAAATTCAAAATATATATATATCTATAAATATTAACAAGTCTTAATATCCCTTAGAAATTGAATCTAACAAATAATCTTTATATATGAATTCATTTTTCATTAATGAATAATAAAAATAAATATTTATACTTGAAAATCATAAGAAGTGCAACATAAAAATTTAAAATAAAAATAAAAAAACATTATTTTAACACAAATAAATGCATGTAAATAATTTTATTTTTAATGGGTTAAACATATAAGATTTATAAAATAACGGCTCATTGTAACACGCGTGAGAACAGGAGCATACCTACTCTAAGGCCAGCTAGGGCATAAGCCTTAGCACAAAATTTTCAATTCTTTGTAAAATTTGTCATTTCGAAGGTTCTACCCCATCTAAAATATTGATTTGTTGGTCATATTTAGCTCTCTGCCCTATCTAAACTTGATGTCTAGCTCCGCCACTGCGTGAGAATAATGTGTTTGGAGAAGTTGTGTAATGCGCTAGAATGTTATAATTTGGCATGTGGTATCCTTGAGAATTGCATTTGGTATAGGGTTGTTATGGTAATGGTTATCGTTACCATTTGGCAAATACTGTTACCGTGCCGCTTTTATTGATAAGTCAGAATTGGATACTGTTACCGATCGATTGATATACCGAAGTTTGGTATACTGATAATCTGGTAACCGTTACACTGATAATAGTAAATTACCGTTTGCCCACAAAAGTTTGTATCTTAACATGTTTTTTGTACACAATGCATCTTTATTATACTATATGTAGTGTTAGTTAATAAGAAACATAAATGAAAAAGAAAATAAGTGTACTAGGAATTATTTCATCATTTTATTGAGCTAAATTTAATTATTTATTTGATTCTAAGTGCATGTAATAAAGCATATATGACGAATATACATATGTTTTAAGTCGACAGATAAAATTACCGCTACCGCTGGTATTAAAGAAATATTACTGATAATTTACCGTTAAAAATGGTAAATTTACCGTTACCATAACATTTTAAAGTTAAAAATGTGTGTACGATTGATTTGACAAAAACAACCTTTTATTCGGTTTACCAGGCGTACAAGGAAAAACATTTCGTCTTTTACATACGTTTTTGGCGGCGAAGTAAGCTTAGTAGTAATGATTAAAGAAGAGGCCTCAATTGTCAACGAGCGCAGAAAAGAAAAGTCAGCCATGGCGCTTTAATTGACCATTCAGTTGCTCATTTCACTTGTTCCTTCTCAAAAGTTTCCATCATCCGCTCAATCTACTCTATTTCTCTCGTCAAACAAATATTGAGAGATAGAGAGGAGCCCAACTGCCATGAAGGGCACGAAGCCGCTGAAGCTGCTCAAACTTTCTGTGTCCACCGAAGAAGTCAAGGTCGAGAAATTCCTGTAAGCTTGAATTTGTTAATTTACCGATTCGGTAACCTGTGGACTCGAATTGTTGTTTCGATATATATATATATATATATATATATATATATATATATATATATATATATATATATATATATATATATATATATATATTTAGGGTTGTTCGTGTAAATTAATAGTTTGGGTGTTTTCTGTTCCCAGGACAGCAAGTGGAACGTTTCAGGATGGAGATTTGAGATTGAATCAGAAGGGGCTCAAAATGATTAGTGAAGAATCCAGTAGTCAAGTAAGTTTCCAGTTTTTTTATTTGACTTTGATGTATAATTTTGATTTGCTTTGCAATGAAAAGGTGCAAATTATTACAGTAATATGGTGTGCTATTCGTTTGGTTTATTGCATGATATATGATGAGTGTTGCTATTCATACCCCGCTTTACACTGAGGGCCACCGGACTCGTTCGGCTGTTCACCGCCGAACGGCGAACTCCTCAAAAATTACATTGCTCGGCGGCCATTTACGGCCGACGAATGTGAAGGTGGTTCGGCCGTTTACAACCGAACAAAATTGTGTGGTAGCCGGAAGAGGGAAGTGAGGTGCAAATAGCACTACACTATATGATAGCAAGAGTGTTTTAATGGTCAACCATCATGCCTCATGATTACCATTGGTAGTAATACATAATACCCAGTGCCAATAAAAGGTGTAATCAGATAATATATCATATAATGCATATATGATACTATTGATTATTATTATTTCATTCGTCCGTAGCATGTATGTCCTATAGAATTCATTTCAAAATAACAAGTTTTGGTACAAGTGAAATTTGTTTTTCCACAGCAAACAATGGCCCAAGGCTTAAGTAAGTAAGATGCAACGTAAACTGCACCATTTTTGTCTTTCAACTTCAATCTATTATCAAATGGTTGTGGGGTAGTAAGCGCAAAGGTCAAGTTTGGGGGATGCACATGTTGTATTTGTAATCTAATGTACCAATGAGTGCCACGTGGCTAGTGATGAACATCACCTATGTATAAAGTGGAATGCAGTGGACTGTAGGATAGCTATTGCTAGGGATGACATAACCGCCGACCCATTAAAATGACCAGCTCAGGCCTAATAGGTATAACAAAATCACTACAATTTACGAAAAATATTTCGTATACTTTGTGAGAAATTTAAATGTATCGGGAACAGTTGATTCCGACAAAATTAATGTATTATTTACTTGGTGGCTGTGCAATTAATACGCCGATAGCATCTAATATAGTCTTTCCATTTTAAACCCCGCAATATTCCAGTATTCCGAATATATCCCATTGTTCCGCTATAATACGCTATTTCCACTATATCCTTGATGAAAAATGAATTGAAAAATGACATTTATACATTATGAAAATTATGGAATTAGGTTTCTTAATTTATTTTCTTTAACATAGATTTTAAGAAAAAATACTTTAATTTTTTTTTTTAAATTTAATTAAGTTAAATAATAGTTTACGTTTATTAATAGATGTCTGCACATGTTTTAATTTAAACCAAGAATGTGCTAATTATAGTTAAACACTGTGCTAGTTTTTCATTAAATTACCATTCATATTTGCGTAAAATCATTAAGAATAAGTTACATGTGCTATTTTAGGGTCATCTGCTATATCCTGCTATTTCCTTGTTTTATTCCCACTATGACTTTTTGGACCTCCGCCGCATTCAATCCATTAAGCACTTTAACTACATAGTTTGGTGGGATACGTAGAACTTAATTTTACAATTACTTTCGATGTAATTATTCCGACTTTCTTATACTAAGTCAGTTATTTGAACATGTCTTGAAATTATTGGCCGCAACAGAATCGATATATGAGTACAATACCGCAACGGTGATGGAATCAACCTTTAGGCAGTATAATTTCAAAAGAGAATTTTTCATTACAATCTTTCACTAATTTCAATTAAATAAATAATGATAATGTTGGATGGAAAATTGCTTGCATTATTTGAAAAAAGAAAATCTGAATAAAAATGCTGCGTCAACCGAAAATCGCATCATTTCCTGTGGAAATGTCAACGTTCATTGGATTATTTAACCCCCCGAATTACTCCCAACAATTTTTAGTTCTGCAGTTTTTTGCCATTCAATTTTGGTTGTTCTAGCATTATCCAAATGCAGAGTGAAGAACATTTAAAAATTACGTGCTAGAAATGATATATGTACATACATGGCCATTTATACCATGATCTACATACTCTGACTTTCATTAATGGTCACAAAAATATTATTGTGCAAGCACTACAAGAAAACACACACCTGAAGACTTAAGGAAAACATTGGTAAGCCACATTAACAACGATTTCTCACTATTGTCATATCTGTTGTTGAAAAACGTACAAACTTCTATTAACCTATGTAACAATGTTGTAATGAATGCTGTCAATATCAATAACATTTTACACATATTACGGAAATTTATAAACTCAACAATAAATATCATTTTGGCTTTTTCCTAATGTTGTAAAACATATCTTCTATAATTAAATAACACACACATGTACATATATAAAATATGCTCTATGTATTACGATATTGCAGGTTCAATTTCTACAAAGGAATATTAGTGGTATGCTGGAACAACTATGAACTAATGCAGTAAAACTAGAAATAAAATTTTACTTCTCACAGTATTTAGTTATAGTATTAACTAGAAGAAATTGCTACCAAAAAAAAAGAAAAAAAAAAAAAAAAGCATTATGCATTAACTTTGAACGGTCTTGCATTTATATCGATGTTGTCAACTGTGTTCTAGCACAATGAATACTTCTTCTGTTTAACCGGGCATGCTGGACATAAGCAAACACATAAAGTTAGAATCATAAATAAATGTTTAAGGCTTTAAGCATTTTTTGTTTATACAATCTTTACCCAAGTAGAAAGGTAATAGAATAAGGAAATAATATCAAAGATAAAAAATGACGATACAAACTTAAAATACAATGTATATACGATAAGCAAGCACCCAATGAGAAATGTACTTTCTTTGAACTATGTTACGATTCGATTCATATCACATATGGCTTTAGTGAATTTTATTCAGTAGCTCAATAAAATCATATTTTTAATATCAAAAACAAGGATTCAAGTTACTTTATTCCTCATATATACCCAAAATAACTGAAAAAAGCTTATAATAGTTACATATCACATTGAACTTGATGATAATAGTATATAATGATAACCCAATTGTTTACTCAAATAGCTCAAAATGAATGACTAATAAGTTTGTATAATTCTGCAATGTGGAATGTACGGAATATTGATATGGATGAACAACAAATTCTGGTAGAAATCTCAAATGTATGAGGACTCAAGTTCGTACATACTTCCGCGTATGCTTATAACTAGGCACAAACGAGGAGAAAGCTATGGGAGAAAATTACAACGTTATTAGAAAATATGTTCAACAAGTGCGGATGATTTTAGGTGATTTTATTGTTGTGCTTTTGACTACTGAAAAGAAAAAAGGGATTATATTGAAGTTATCCCAAGTTCTTGAATTCAGCAAATGTGTAGCAGCTGTTGAGCTCTTGAAAGCATGCCACAAGGGCCTGAAATACACATGGAGAAGGAACGAGTCAAAGAAAATTAACTGCAAACTGGATATGGTACTTCTCAATGTCGACATGATTAATAAAATCCCCAACATAAAAGTTGAAGTCCTGCCTAGCTCAGTTAGTAACCATTGCCCTGTATATATCACATTTAAAGATAACAAGGATCCTGTCAGAGGAGCTCCATTTAGGTATGCAAACTATTGGCGTTCATGTGACGACTGTTATGGTGCTCTAGATCTACAATCTATTGAACAAACTGATGGACCTGTTGGTATAGTTTATTAGTTTGTATCCTTAAAACATCAAAAAAATTATTGAAAAGTTGGAACAAGCTTTGGCCTAAACTACTAAATTCAACCTAAACTACTAAATTCAATTCAAGCATTACAAAATAAATGTGCACAAATCCGACAATACTAGACCAGGACCCTTTGGATCATACAACGCTCGATGAGCAATAGTATAAGAGTCAATGACAACTAAAAATGACATATCTGTTGTGCAAAAATAGAGGTAGCATTTTGTGGAAGCTTTATACCAATGGGTCTTTATCATCCAAATCGTAAAGAGAACTTGGATTGAAAAACAAGACGGATATACAATAAAACATCCAAAATATTTCACCTAATGGGTAATCATCCTCTTTATTGATTCATCAAAATTTTATTTACGCTTAATGGAATAAAGCTAAAATAAACATCAATAACCAAATTGAGAAAGAGGGAGAATATCTATATGACAAAAATATTGGAGGATAAAGGATAATGAAGAATAATGACACAAATTGTTTCTATCAGTACTAAACATGAATAGTTTCTCTCAGCCCTAATTTCTTGATTGAAGAGACAGTCTAATTAGGGATCACTGCCTGAATGCCAAGATGAATTTACAACGAAGTTTACCATCTTTATACAACCGGTGAAATCTATGCGAGTCATCAATCAAATTACCAAGATATGGTAAGAAATAATGAAGATAAATTGCAGAGGTAACAAATGACGGAAACATAGCTAGTAAATCACTTATTCCCTTCACTAACAAAGATAGAAGAAAATAATCCTTGCCTTTATTTCCTTTTCATCTCATGCAAATGCAATCCAATAATTTATGCAAAATATATGTGATTACTTTCCCTTTCGCATATTTGTTTTCATCTATTTGTGATTTCCACCAAAATTTAACACTCCACTTTGATGCAAAATCACATATCCTCAACACCTCATCTTGAGTCAAATTCTCTTTTTAACATAAAGCTCTTCAAAGAATTCCACCTTAACCCAAAATCTCATAGTGAGATAGAAATCAAAAATGAACATTTACATAATGCAGCAAAGCTACCGCCCATCACACCTTTTTAATGAGCTCAGACTTTGTCCCTGCCCGCCAACAAAATATTGCAAATATTCAAAATCCAAGAAGGTAGATTTCAAAGTAATCTCAATACCGCCAAGGCCAACAAATCCTTTCAATTACCGAGCCAAATACAGAGCCAGAAACTAAAATCAATTAACAACAAAAAGCTAATCCAGATCTCTGTATACAAGACAAGTCTTTCTCCTACTATTTAACTGCTTCTGTCAGCACTAAATAATAATAGCTTCTCTTAGTCCTAAGTTCTCAAATCCAAAAGCCGCTTCAACATAGTAAACTCCTTATCACGTCAAAGTTCTCCGATTGGAACGCTTTTCTCTCTCAATATAATCTCATCTTTTTCCCTAAAATAGTAATAGCATAATTATCATCATATTTGTCGCTCTTTCTTGAAATCATTGATGCACAATTTAATCAAATCGTCTTGCTTTGATATCAATCTGTTGTGCAAAAAGGTTGCACAAATTGTTCTGATACCAATCTGTTGAGCAAAAATAGATTAGCGTTTTGCGGAAGCTTTTACACCAATGAATCTTTATCACCCAAATCTCAAAGAGAGAATTTGTATTGAAAAACAAGACGGATATGCAATAAAACACCCAGAATATTTCATCCAACCACCATCATTATTGTTTCATCAAAATTTTGTTTACACTTAATAGAATTTTGTTTACACTTAATACAATAAAACCAAAATAAACAAAATACAATTGAATCAATAATCAAATTGAGAAAGCGAAAAATATCTATATGGCAAAAATATTGACGGAGAAATGACAATTAGGAACAATGACACAAACTGCTTCTGTGAGCACTAAACAGGAATAACTTCTTTCAACCATAATTCCTTGATTGAAGACACTTTAATTGAGGATCGCTGACTGAATGTCAGGATGGGTTTACAATGAAGTATACCCTCTATATATAGCCACTGAAATCTATGTGTGTCATCAATCAAATTACAAAGGTATGGTAAAAAATAATGAAGACAAATTGCAGAGGTAACAAATGGTGCAAACATAGCAAGTAAATCACACATTCCCTTTATTAACAAAGATGAAAGAAAATAATTCTTGTATTTATTTCCTTTCCATCTCATGCAAATGCAATCCAGTAATTTATGCAAAATATGTGATTACTTTCCCTTTTGCATATTTGTTTCCATCTATTTTGATCTTCTATCATCAAAATTTAACAATATCGATTTCAGGCTATGGTGATGAAGCAAAATGCAAAAGAGAAATGACTAACATAAGAAAATAAACATGTTAAGTTCTTTTATACTAAAATGTCATATGGGAAAGCCTAGACCAATCTACTTAATACACTAGCAGAGAATGGAGAAACTATTTTAGACTTGGAACAATTTGAAAACATTGCAAATCTCATAATATACAGAATTATATAATGGTGAATATGATTGAGACTTACCCCATAGTAACTGTAGGGGGCTGGTCAATAAACATGAGGTTCATATGCTGTTGGATATTGTTATTGAGCAAGAACTCAAAAAAGCTATCTTCTCCATGCATGGATCAGATTGGTGGAACTCAAAATTCTTCAAGTTGCATCAAGAGCAGTTAAAAGGAAAGCTATCAAATGCTATTCATGGGTCTTTTCTAATTGGAAAATTTCTACATGAAATTAATCATATATTTATCACTCTAATCCAAGCTTTTTAAATTTGGGCTTGCAAGTCAGAATTTTGATGATCTCGTTCCAGTTTCCAGTTCTGATGTTGCCCGAACCAGAATTTTGTTGGAATCTCGTTTCGATATTGAACAAATAAAATATTTGGCAGATAAAATAAAAAATGTCTCCATTGAAAATTCTTCCTCTATTCCTTGTAGTCGGGAGAAATCATCTTGGATTCGAGCAACAATCATTATGGTCTTTTCCCCTTCATGACATAGATTTGTTGGATATTCAATTAGGGCATGGTTTTCTTGAAATAAGCAAGGGGAAGTTAGAGATGAATTTCCACTAGCCCTGTTAATAGATACTTTCGGATGTGGATTGTCATATCCACATATGCATGCGAAATCATTTTTAGATGTCGGATCTTCGCATTTTCGGATACAGACGAGTATCTGATTTTTATTGAGTCTACTAATAACAAGGACCATAAATGATTTTTTTTTTTAGTTTGAAATAAAGTTTTTACAAATTACAATCCAATTGACTATTAAAGTACCGAAAATATACAAATATGAGCAATCAATATGCTTTTAGTGTGTATAATATAAACTTTCAATTTAATAAAATAATATATATCTTTTATTGTACTAAAATACACATAATCTCAAGAAAAAAAAATGAAATAATAACTTTCAGATGCGGATATGTCTACATTTTTTTTCGGATAACGGATATTTATTCCTTTTCGAATTACGGATGCTGACGGTTTCAGATTTTTGGGATATCCATTGACAGCGATAGTTTCCACTTTGCAACTATATAGTTAGAGACCTATGTTATTATATTTGGTTTTACTTGTGTTGGATTGAAGTGATAAAATATTAGATAAAATGGTTTTAAGTACATAGTATAATTTGTGCTTGTAATATATGTTAACGTGTTTCTTTATCAAAGCATGTTGTATGCGTACGATACTAAGAAATTGTACAATATTTTTTTGTGAGTATTAAATGTTTATCAAGGTCGATGAAGTTAAATAAAATGTCTTTTTGCCTTTTGAGAGTCAAAATCTGTTTGTTTTAGCTTCCAAAAAACAGAAGAAAAAAATGAGTTTTTTTATATTAAACCAAATGGACTATTAGCGTATTTATAGAAAAATACACGTGTATTCTTGAACCGAAATTATAATGAGGTTTTCGAAAATTTTGAAACAGAACCGAAAACTCTACATTTCTCAATGATTGAAATGGAAAAAGGAAATTTGAATCTTGCTCCAATCCCCAAAGGTAGCAAACCAAATAGAATAGAGAACTATAAGCCTATTGCATGATATAACATGATCTACTAAACTTTTAGTAAAGTCATATGTAATAGGTTGATCCATTTCCTACCAAGTCCGATTTCAAAATATCAGTCAGCCTTCATCAATGTGCTTGCATGGGAAATTGCTTTATCTCATGTGCGCAGCGAAGGTGCTCTCCCTAGACCGAGTCTTTCTAAGAAGGCTCTTCTCCTCTTAGAGTCCTTAAACGCTCTAGATTTTGTGGTTCGAGAGTGTTTGCATAAAGCCAAAATCAGATTGAACCAGTCTATTAATTGGATGGATGCTTAACGACTTCACATTTCTCAATGATTGGAATGAAAAGTGGAATTTCAAACCTTGCTCTAATCCCTATGGGTAGCAAACCAAATAGAATAGAGGACTATATGACTATAAAATTCAAGGATTTAATTCTCGCTCATTTTACACGAGATATAATCTGTTATTCAAAATCCGAGATTTGACAACATTGTTAGTTATCATTGTATTAAATCTCCTTCATTTAAACTAAGAATAAATCCGAGATTTTATCCGAAATCCAATATTTGAAACCGTGGGCCTATAGCCTGCTGTAACATGATCCACAAAACTGTTAGTAAAGTTATATGTAATAGGTTGGTCTACTTCCTACCAAATCTGATTTCAACATGTCAACCAACCATTATCAGTGTAAAGCATTTTTTGGTAAATACCTTATAAGCTAATGTTTCAATCATGAATTTTAACGAGAAATGGGATGATGGAATCTCCTTAAAGTGGATCTTCACAAAGCTGATGACAAAATAAACAAAAATTTATGTTACATATGTTTGCTTGCATGGGATTTTTAGAATCAATTGTCAAACTCATTGAGGAATGTATTTCTACTTCTACATTCTCTATAATATTTGGTGTTGGATACATAGGATCCATCATCCCTTCATCTCTTTTTCATAGCGATGGAAAATTTTATACTAGAAATGGAGTTAGCATGTCATAATGGCATTTTCCAACATCTTTTCAATAATTTGCCTACCATACACCATTTACTTTATGCAGATGAACTGTTAGTAGTGGGTAAATCAAACTCTAAAGCAACTCAAGGAATTAAGAACATACTTTGCAATCTTGAAAATATTGCATGTATGAAATTGAATAATATGAAATAAGAATGTTACTTCAACATATTCTGTAAGGAGAAAGATAAAATTCTGAAAGTACTTGAAGTAAAAAAAGATATTTCGTCAATAAAGTACTTGAAAGTACTTGAATTCTGAAAGTGCCGGCAGCTTGAATTCCGGTGGATTCCGTGAGTTCCGGATGTTCTGAGATAATAGATTTCGGTTCCAATTCAAACTGGAGTTGGGTAATCCACATCTCGAGATTCTGTGGATTATCTCCATGATGTGATTGTCGCCATTCAGCAGCAGACGCCAATCTCCTGTTTCAACACTTGCTGTTGGAGTATTTTAAGTATCAAGTCTGAGATCCAAGCCTGTGCGCGTCTCAGTTCTTCGTTCAAGTCCCGAATTCGGATCTAGAGGAGGATTGAATGAGATGCGTATAGTTCAAAAATGGTACTTTATTATATGCATACGAATGTTTGTGGACCGATAACTATAGGCTAGCAAAATGTTTTATTTACTTCATCGATTTTTTTTGAAAAGTTTAGATGCATGAGATGAAGGTCAAATCAGAAAGCTTTGGAATGTTCTGGGCTTGAAAAATAAATGAAAATTAATCTAGTTGAAAGTTGGAGGTGCTTAGCTTTGATAATGACGGTGAGTTTGTTTATAGAGGCTCATTGCTTAAGATTGACCATGTGTTGCCTTTCAGGCCGAGACTGGTTGACTACAGTGCACATCATGAATCGAGTTCAATGGTCAACCATTGATGAGATGATTTTATAAGACAACTAAAAAGGTAAAGCAATATCTATGTCACTTCCGTATTTTTGGTTGGTTGTTATATGTTCAACATATGGATGATGATACGTTGTTGGCTAAAACATATAATGACTTGTTTATGGGATATACGAATGAAGAAGGGGCTAGGACGCAAAAAAGCACCAAGATCGTGCCTTGGGCTTTTTTGCGCTTGAGCCTTTTTGTGTGTCTTTTATGCGACTTTGCACTTTGTTTGCTTTAAAAAATTGCGTTGAATATTACTATCAAAACTTATTATCTATGTTTTAAAACATAATTGTATACAATCATTTTGCAAATAAGAAAATGCTAACTACTAGATGCAAAGTCACCAATGATAACCTTAATCAAACAATAAGTCTGCACCATAGAAAAAATAGAATTTTCAATCAAATCATAAAGACATTCAAGTTTAATAAGTGTTCAACACAACACTTGAAATTTAATTCGACTTCTAATCGCTAACATCCAGTTTTAATTTAACTAAATTTTAAATTATAGCTAAAATTAAATTAACATTCGAAAATTTTAAGTTAAAGTAAATTAAAATTAACGAATGTCAATTCCAAATTTAAATTTAATAACATTTAAACTTAATTTCAAATTAACTAAATTTAAAATCCATAATCAAACTGAGAATGATTAAGTTATAAATTAACACCAAACTATAATTGATAAAATTTAAATTAATCAAATTGTAAATTGAATTAACATTAACTAAACTTATATTAAAATTTAATTTAAATTAACTAAACTTTAAATTAAATTTAAAATTAAAGTTAAAATTAAACTAATGTCTTTTAATTACAAGCTTAAATTTAACTTAATTCGAAAGTTT
The DNA here is from genome assembly GCA_030737875.1 of Allium sativum. Lineage (NCBI taxonomy): Eukaryota > Viridiplantae > Streptophyta > Magnoliopsida > Asparagales > Amaryllidaceae > Allium > Allium sativum. The sequence goes on from CM060924.1 coordinate 102,358,318, forward strand.
AAATTTAGTGTGTTGCTAAGGGCATCTAGTTTTACTCTTCCTAATACCATAGATAAAAATAATATACACAATAAATTTTATGTACTTCCTAATACCAAACACGTTTCACACGACAGTCAACCACCATACAAAATCGTTTTGCACGGATAACAACCGCTGACAAACATCGTCTTCTACGGTTATCAACTACCAAACTACTATTGTTCGATGGTTGATAGTCGTCGAAAACGGTATTGGTCGGCGGTTGTTCGTCGTGCAAAATAAAATAAAATATCTACTTGGTAGCCCCTTAAAATAAATGGTATTAGAATACAGTCTACAATTTTATGGTATTTTTTAGTAATGATTTTAGGATGAAGAAAACGAAATGCCCTTAGCAGCACACTAGCTTTAACTTTTATTTAAATTAACGTAGCTTAAATTTAGCTTTTAGACACTAATTACTTTCAAATATTAAATTAATTTTACTTACCTTAGTTAAATACGCAAGGGAAAACAATATCTAAGCCGCGATAGAGGAAACTTCAAGCATGACCAAGAAAGTAGGTGGGAATTTGTGGAGATGAAGTAGTATAGCAGCGGTTGCGACCACCTGAAGTCCAATTTATGGTTGGTTTTTTCTTAAAGAAAAACCGCAATCGAAGTTGAAATCACTTTAAGTGTTGGCTTAATTTATGGTTGAGAATGAATTCGAAATTAAATGGACTGGAGGAAGTGCTCATTTTCCACCACAAGGAGCAAACCATAGTTGGGATGTGCTTTTTAGGGATTCGTCGTCTCAGCATCTCAACAAAAAAACATGTTTTTTGGGCGCTTGAGTAGTTCAAGCGTCTTTAACTTTTAAACATACACAATTGCCACTCTTAAGCCTTTTTGGAACTTAGGCATGCCTAGGCATGCGTCTTGATAACACTAAGATATAGTTAATTGGTATGACATTTGGAACCTTGGGATAAGGAGACTATACATTACAAATATGCTACATTTGACGAGTTTGTTACATTCAAGCTTAAGGTAGATTTGCCCACTGTGTTAGTTTTAGATTTTGATAGGCTTGCCTCCTAAAAAGATGGTTTTCCACATTTCAGTCTGGAAGTAGTGTTATAGCTACAGATGAAATATGTGAAAATGCAATTTATGAAACACCATGGGTAGTCCACAAATTCCTTCTAGCAGTGTTGTTGATATACATGAAGCTGGAGAAAGTTCGGCTCAAGGTGGAGCTGAAAAAGTTAATGCGGTGTACATACTTAAACTAATCATAGAAACTACTAGGTCGTCGGCTGGTATAGAGATTGGTAGTATGCATACCTGAGCCTTGATGTTCAATTTAATTAGGTTCCTACATGTAGTTTTGATGATTCATTTGATGTTGAAGAAGCCGTGAAGTTGAGTGATGACTCAAAGTAGATTTGCACAATGGAAGAGAAGTTAGTTCGAAGAAGAACAAGACTTGGAATTTGGTACCATCACCTCAGCCTCATGGTAGCCAAGCCGTAAGCTGTGAGTGTTCAAGGAGAAATATGATGTGAAATACATTGTTAGAATAGTTGCATATATATATATATATATATATATATATATATATATATATATATAGATATAGACACACATACATACAGATGAAGGGAATTAAGTATGATGAGGTGTTGTCCATATTGTTAAGCATGTTTCTATCTGGATTTTACTTGTCATGACTCATAATTGCTACTCATGACCTATAATTGAAGCAGCTTTATCTGCAAACCGCTTTTTTACATGGTGACTCGGAGAAGATCATTTGAGTTTGCAAGTCGACGTCTTTTATGAAGTTAATCAATCGTCTAGACAATGATACAAAAGTGTTTTTTTTTCCAGCTTTTGCACCAAAGACATATATGTTTATTCAGACATTTATAAAAATGGCAATTGGATGTATTTGTAGATTATGTGGATTATTGTTGATTGCTTCCAAGTGCAAAACCGGAACTGATAAATTGAAGTTGAAATTAAAAGCAGAATCTGAGACCAAAGACTTTAGGGAAGCAATTAACGTTTTGGGCATGAAATCGGAAGTGAAAGAAAACACTTTGCTTAAAAAGTTTATGATGTGTTATTTGAGCTAAGTACATGATGTGATACCAGTGAGTTGTGTCAGTCAAAATGCAATTCACTTAATTGGAAATATTATTTTTAGCTCAAAGACAAAGCATATAAGGGTGAGTCTTTTCTTGTCTCGATGAAAGATGAAAAACTAGCTTGTTTTTAGAAGGTTCGCACATAGAAGTTATGTTTATCAAATCCTTGCTTGTTGCAAATGCTGATCCGCTTATTGATGTGCTAGGTGTCATATGGGGAAAGTAGGTTGGTTGATAGAGACATTTGTTTTTATTGTGATATTGAAGATTGATAGATTCTACTTACTTGGTGATGGTACTTTTGTAAGGGGTGATCAATCCCTTTCAGCGGAAAAACCTCAATAGGATCGTGCAATGATGTGATAGAACAAACAGCTTGAAATGAATATAAATCTCAGATTACAGAAAAAATAAATGCAACAGAGAACACACAAATTTATAGTGGTTCCACTATCGCGAGATAGTGTACGTGCACTTCAATGGGGAAGATATTTTATTAATATATTCAAGAGATTACAAAGTTTTTTAATGTAGAGCAAAAGAAATGAAGAATACAGTGATCTCTCACAACATAGCATCCTCTATGTTTCTCTTTAAATAGAGAAAAGATTACTTGCGGATGAAACAATTGATTTACGTAAAATAAATCAATTTATGGAAAACTAATATCCCTTTAATTAATTGTCATATGATTGATTGATAATTTCCCTTTTCTCCATCAATCAATACCTTTTCCAATTTTAATCTCTTTCCGTTTCTTTTCTTCATGAAACATGACGACTAATTAAATAACGAATATTTCCAATATTCCCTATTCATTAATATTCCTTCCATTTCTTTCCATTCATTCCTTACACAAAACAGGTAACGAAATTACCATGCATATCTCCATAATTAATTAGATATGGAAATATTGTATCATTAAATTCCAATAATCTCCACCTTGATACAATATCTCATGCAACCTAGAGTCTCCATGTGAATGCTTCCCAATGAGTTCCTGCAAAAAGCCACCCCTCATTGCACTTTGTCAGTGAACTCCGGCAAGACCACCGCCCACCAACAAAGTGTTGGAAGCATTCAAAAACAAGGTATACATTGTGCAACCAACTCCTATCTCTTCATACAAGAAGAATACCATATCTTCTCTTGACTTCAACCAAGTCACTCTCTTCCCCATTGTGCCACCATATGGCACATAGCACTTCATCAAGTGAATCAAGTGCAATGCTCGAACTTAGTAGCAGGTAATGCCTTCGTAAACATGTCTGCTGCGTTTTCATTTGTATGAATCTTCTGAAGACGAACTAACTTCTCCTCATTCATAGAGATAAGGAAAGACTCTCTTACCTCTATATGCTTTGTTCTAGAACTGGAAGCCAGATTTTCAGCTAAATGAATTGCACTTTGACTGTCACAATTCACCAAACAAGCATCTTGTATGAAGCCCAAATCACACAATAACTTCTTCAAATAAAATGCCTCCTTAGCTGCCTCAACTGCAGCTATCAACTCTGCCTCTGTAGTAGACAAAGCAACTATAGTCTGCAACCTCGCTCTCCAACTAATAGTTGTTCCTCCAAGTGTGAACACATAGCCTGAGGTTGACTTCCTTCTATCTCTATCTTCGGCATAGTCTGAATCACAGAATCCAACCAAGTTGAAATCCTTATTTCTGCCGCAAAAAATAAGCCCATAATCTGATGTTCCTCTAAGATATCTAAAAATGTACTTCACTGCCTCCCAATGTGATTTTCCCGGATTTGCCGTGTATCTACTAACTAATCCAACAGCTTGAGCAATGTCAGGTCTAGTGCATACCATAGCACACATCAAGCTACCTACTGCACTGGCATAAGGCACCTTCATATAGGCCTTGTCCTTTTCTGAGATCGGAGAGCCCTGATTAGAAAGCTGTACATGTAAAGGCATGGGTGTACTGATAGCCTTTGCACCATTCATGCTAAACCGAGCAAATACCTTTTGAGTATATTCCTTTTGAGTAAGTCTCAAAAGTCCAAACTTTCTATCTCTTTGGATTTCCATCCCCAAAATTTTCTTTGCTTCTCCAAGGTCTTTCATATCGAATTCCGCTTTTAATTTCAACTTCAATGCATCAATTTCAGCTTTATCCTTGAAAGCAATCAACATATCATCCACATATAAAAGTAAATACACCCAATTATTATTCTTTAAATGGTTAAAATAAACACATGCATCTTTAGTACTACGATTAAAACCATGTGAAAGCATAAAAGAATCAAACCTTTTGTACCATTGTCTAGGCGACTGTTGTAGACCATAAAGAGATTTCTTCAACTTGCATACCCAATCTGACTCTCCATCTACAATAAATCCTTCTGGCTGCTTCATGTAAATGATTTCCTCCAAGTCACCATGCAAGAAAGCGGTTTTCACATCAAGCTGTTCTAACTTCAAATCGTAAGCGGCAACTATTGCAACTAGGATTCGAATTGAAGTTTGTCTAACAACTGGAGCAAATATTTCATCATACTCTAGCCCCTTTCTTTGTGAAAACCCTATAGCTACTAATCTTTCCTTGTATCTACCATCATCTTTTACCTTGAACACCCACTTGCAACCTATGGCTCGGCTTCCTTGAGGTAGTGATACCAAATCCCAAGTCTTGTTCTTTTGCAAAGACTGTATCTTCTCTTCCATAGCGCAAATCCACTTCGAGTTGTCACTCGACTTCATGGCTTCTCCAAGGTTCAATGGTTCATCATGAATTACATGTAAAGCATACTCAAACTGATCATCAAGGCTCAAATTTGCATACTGCCAATCTCCATATCTAATTGGAGCTCTCTTTGGTCTCTGACTAGCCCGAATGACTATATCGCCTGACTCTCCTTCAGCTCCACCTTGAGTTGAATTATCTCTAGCTTCATGACCATCACCATCACCACTAAAGGAAACCTGTGGACTATCACGTGATGTAACTTCAACTGCTTCGTCACTATTATCAATAGTGATAGCTCTACTTTGGATTTGAAAACTGGGAATCTCAGTCTTTTCAGGCTTCTCGTCAACTGAATTTGAACCCTCTAATAAACCTTCCAAAGGTTTAAACATTGCTGACTCATCAAAAGTCACATGTCTGGAATGTATAACTTTCTTCGTAATTGGATTCCAAATTCTATATCCTTTTATGCCATCTGTATAACCAAGAAAAACACATTTGGAGGTCCTAGGCTCCAATTTGTCATGTCCTGTACTGTGAACATAAACTGGACATCCAAATATACGAAAATAACTTAATAAAGTGTTTTTACCTCTCCATACCTCCTCTGGAATCTTCCCATCAATGGCTGAGCACAGAATCCGATTAATAATATGTGTTGCAGTCGAAATAGCTTCAGCCCAAAAACCCTTAGACATACCCGCAGTCAATATCAAGCAACGAGCCTTTTCAAGTAGAGTCATATTCATTCTCTCAGCAACCCCATTGGATAGCGGATCACCAGGTGTAGTAAAATATCTTCTAATACCACGCTGTCTGTAGTAGTCGAGGAACTCCTTGGAGACGTATTTGCCACCATTGTCGGATCTAAGAATCTTCAGTTTCTTTCCTGTTTGGTTTTCAACAAGAGCTAACCAAACCTTAAACTTTTCAAATACTTCCGACTTAGTTTTCATTACATACGCCCAAACCTTGCGCGAGTAGTCATCAATGAAGGAAACAAAATAATATGCTCCACCAATAGAAGCTGTAGAGTATGGCCCCCAAACATCTGTATACACATAATCAAGTATCCTCTTAGAAGTATGCATGTCATCGCCAAAAGAAACTCTGGTTTGCTTTGCCAATACACACTCCTTGCAAAAGCCCAACTTGTTGAAGATTTCTCCCTTGATCTTTTTCTTCTTACGAAGCAACTGTAAGTTCTTCTCCGAAGTATGACCTAATCTCATATGCCAAAGTTTGGTAGCATCCAAACTTTTAGAACTATCGACTCCAACACATAATTCTCCATGGACAGTGGTACCCATTAGCAAATACAGATTTCGCACCATAACACCCTTCATCAATACAAGTGCCTCTCTAGAAACTCTCAAACCATCTTTGACAATGGTTATCTTGCATCCCAATGATGCCAATTGGCCTAATGATATCAATGACTTCTGAAGACCTGGGACATAACGAACATTTGAAAGTGTGCGAACAATCCCATCATACATGCGAATGCAAACTGAACCAACTCTCATAGACTTGCATGTAGCATCGTTCCCCATAAGGGTAGAACTTCCTTCTTGGGCATCGAAGGAAGAAAAATAATCCTTATTAGGAGTCATGTGAAATGATGCTTCAGAATCTAGAATCCAGTGGTCTGCAACATCTGATACAACCGCTGTCAACAAATCGCTACCGCCTTTCTCCATCGCAATAGATGAAGAACCATCAGTCTTCTTCTCCAAATCTGAGCAGTCTCTTCTCCAATGGCCTGGTTTCTTACAATTATAGTACTTTCCATCTTTAGACTTACTCCGCGAATTAGGCTTCCTAAAATTGGAACGCCCTCTATTATTCTTCACTTTCTTCTCTGCTCTTCCTCTCTCTGCAAATAAGTCTGAACTACTACTTCCTCCACTGCTATCACCAACACCAAACTCTTTCATCTAATCTCTCAACTCTTCACTGAGCAAACATGTCTTTACATCATCTAATTTCAATGTGTCTGTACCATAGATAAGGCTGTTAGCGAATCCAGTGTATCGCTCTGGAAGCGAACACAACAGAACCATTGCTTTTTGTTCTTCATCAATCTTCAACTCAACAAACTTCATCTTCATCAACAGGTCATCAAACACACTTATGTGTGTCTTAATTGAAGAACCTTCCTTCATCTTATAAGTGAAGAAAGTCTTCAATAGGATCAGACGGTTGGATAGAGATTTCTTTATGTAGAGGTCCTCTAACTTCTTCCAAATGCCTCTAGCTGTTGTCTCCTGACTGATTTCAGAAATTACATTCTTTCCCATAGCAAGCTGAAGAGTAGTAAATGCCCATTCTTCCATCTCTTCTAATTCCACTGATGAAATATCAGCAGACAATGTCTCTGTATCAAATACTATTCGATGAACGCGATTTCTTCTCAAAACTGCTTTCATCATACACTGCCACTTTTCAAAATCTCCTTCACATTCCATTTCTCTATCGTCAACTATGATCCTGACGCCACATAGGAGCCTCTGACGTATGGAGCAACTACTGGCACTGACGTATTATCTGTCTTGTTTTCATCTCCTCCTGCCATTCTACCAAACACCTTCTTTGTGAATCTAGCTCTGATACCAGTTGTAAGCGGAAAAACCTCAATAGGATCTTGCAATGATGTGATAGAACAAACAGCTTGAAATGAATATAAATCTCAGATCACAGAAAAAAATAAATGCAACAGAGAACACACAAATTTATAGTGGTTCCACTATCGCGAGATAGTGTACGTCCACTTCAATGAGGAAGAGATTTTATTAATATATTCAAGAGATTACAGAGTTTTTTAATGTAGAGCAAAAGAAATGAAGAATACAATGATCTCTCACAACGTAGCATCCTCTATGTTTCTCTTCTTTAAATAGAGAAAAGATTACTTGGGGATAAAACATTTGATTTACGTAAAATAAATCAATTTATGGAAAACTAATATCCCATTAATTAATTGTCATATGATTGATTGATAATTTCTCTTTTCTCCATCAATCAATACCTTTTCCAATTTTAATCTCTTTCCGTTTCTTTTCTTCATGAAACATGGCAACTAATTAAATGACGAATATTTCCAATATCCCCTATTCATTAATATTCCTTCCATTCCTTGCACAAATAACAAAATTACCATGCATATCTCCATAATTAATTAGATATGGAAATATTGTATCATTAAATTCCAATAACTTTCAATATTTTGTTAGCGGACGGTGACCTTGCTGGAGTTTGTCGGTAAAATGCAATGGGGGAGGACCGTATTAAAGCTCACTGGAAAACTACATGTGGTATCATATCCGAAATTGATTGGAATATAAATGCGTAGGTGGAATTTAAGTAATATGTATAAAAATATCGTATCAAGGTGGTGATTGTTAGAATATGTAATATAATATTTTTAGATCGAAGAAGAAAACGGTTGGATCACATGAGTGAAGACGGTGCGTCGATCGGACTTTAGAGAGAAGGGGCAACGAGACAAAACGAAGAGATGGAGGAAGGGATAGACGACAAGAGGGCTGCAGCTACAACTACAGATTGCCGGTTGACTGGAAACCCTTTAAATTGACCTGGACCTCTTTGAGTCGACTGAAACCTCTTCTGGTCGATTGATTTTCAGCCACTTTTGAGCCTGAGCAAGGCTCTGTGCTCACAGGCAATTGCAAAAGCTTTTTAGTCGATTACAACAGTTGACTTGTGAGATTTTCCAGTCAGACTGCAAGTACAGAGGCAGGAGCAACTTGTGTTTTGTGATTCCAGGGGCAATTTGTCCTTTCCAGATTATTTTAGAGTTTCCATTGGATAATTCTACGGAGTTTTGATCCAGTGGCAAAGACAACAACATACCATTATACATAAATCTATGTAGGGTTTAAAGTTTGTATCCAATCTGAAAAAGTGATTTTTGTTTGTATATTCACCTCTAGGATTAACCTTCATTATCAATCTTGTAGTTCTCCTCTTTAGAAAGTAATTAAATATATTTTCTTCAAAATGTATGTAGTAGTTCTCTTAAAGTAATTTTTTTTTCTTTATAATGTATCTACACTATCTCGCAAAAATGGAACCACTACAAATTTGTTTACCTTTCTCTTATTTGAATATGTGACTTGTGATTAATTTGGAATATTAGTTTTTTGTTTGTTCTATTTCACCTTCAAATGATTTGTATTATTGTTTCTGCTATGTTGGGGTATGAAATTTTCCCCAACCTGAAGCATATCGCTCTAGCTGCTGCACCAAGCCAACCAGTAAAGTTATGTTAATGTGGTATATGTTAGCGTAATTAATATTCTCTAAAGGGCAATATAGTCTTTTGTTTTATGTTTTGCCTATATATAAAGGCCTCTTGTGTTGTTTTAAGGTTAAGACTTTTTCTTCTTTTAGCCTCCATCTGCTTTGTACTGTAATGGTGTAGATGAATAAATGAATTGCTTTAGACCTCTTTATTAGGATTATCATGGTATCAGAGCCAATGAAATCCACAATCCTAATCTAATCTGCATCTTTGCTTAAATCGCTCTCAGCAAACCTCACGAGCAACTTCAGCACGTTCACACTCACCCTTTCGCTCACGCTCCAGTCTCAGCCATCGTGAGGATCCAGCATCTTGATCTCGTTTCAGCAATCTCGTCCTCAATCTCGCTCAAGTCCCAGCAGTTTCAGCAATCTCGGCTTCAATCTCGTTCTCAATCTCGGCCTCCATCCGATCTCGGTTTCAGCAGCCCTAACCCAAAACCGAAGTTTCCCAGACCCAGACCCAACCGAAGCCGTCGAAGTTTCCAGATCCAGACCAGGCCCAGACCCGAATTCTCCCAGACCCGAATTCTTCCAGACCCGAAGTTTCCCAGACACGAATTCTCCCAGACCTGAAGTTTCCCAGACCCGAAGTAGATCCCAGACCCGAAGTTTCCCAGACCAGACCCGAAGTTGAAAGTTGAGATCCGAATTTTTTTGAGTTTGTTCTCTTTTGAGACCCGAAGTTGAAAGTTGAGACCCAGACCATAAGCTCTCTTTTGAGTTTGTTCTCTGTGTTTGAGTTTGCTTTTGGTTTTAAGATCCGAAATATTTTGTTTGTTCTGTGATTTATTAATATGGATGAAGTTAGAGATGATTCACTCCAAGCTGTTAGTGTTCAGTTAGATGGTAAAAATTATGCTTATTGGAGTTATGTGATGATTTTTTTTTTGAACGGTAAACAAAAATGGGGTTATATTTCGGGTGTCATTGTAAAGCCTGTGGATAGCACAGCTGCTAATTATGTGTCTTTGTTTGACAAGTGGGAGATTGCAAATTCTAAAATTATTACTGGATTAACAATTCAGTCAAGCACTCGATAGGTACTCAATTAGCAAAATATGAGACAGCTAAAAAGGTTTGGGATCATCTTGCTAGATTGTTTACACAGTCTAACTTTGCAAAACCGTACCAATTAGAGTCTGATATTCGTGCTCTGCAGCAGAAAAGCATGAGTATTCAGGAGTTTTATGATGCTATGACAGACTTGTGGGATCAGTTGGCGCTCACAGAATCTGCTGAATTATCCGCCTTTGGACCTTATATTGCACGAAGAGAAGAACAAAGATTGGTACAGTTTTTAATGGCTCTTCGTGACGAGTTTGAAGGACTTCGTGGGTCTATTCTACATCGTCATCCGCTACCTTCTGTTGATTCTGTTGTTAGTGAACTTTTGGTAGAGGAAATTCGTCTTCAGTCTTCTGTTGCAAAGGAAATCTCTACTCCATCAGTTTTTGCTGTGCCTCCACGACCAAATTCAAATTCGCAAGTCAGACCTTATGTTCCAGTTGCTCGTGATGAATGCAGTTTTTGTAGACAAAAAGGTCATTGGAAATCTCAATGTCCACAAAAAAGAAAGCAGCAGCAGCTCTATCAGCCACCTCAGCAATTGAAAATTTTTCGACCACCAATCCCTCATAATAGACCTCCTCTTCTTTCTCATCCTCATAATGCTCTTACAGCTCCTACTTTAGATCCATCAATGATTGAACAATTTCAGAAATTCCTTGCATCTCAGCCACATGCTATGTCAGCTACATCTCAACAAGGTTTGTCGTTTAATTCATCAAGTATATCTTCTTCTGTCTGGATTTTAGATTCAGGCGCATCAAATCATATGTCACCTAATTTATCCTCTTTCACTTCCTTGGCTCATAAAGTTTCTGTGCCTGTCATGAGTGCTAGTGGTACATCTATGCCTGTACAAGGTGTTGGTTTAGTCATTACACCGTCTCTGTCCTTATCTAATGTCTATTACGTTCCTAAACTTGCATTAAATCTTGCTTCTGTTGGTCAAATTTGTGATAATAGCTACTTGGTTTCTTTTTCTTCTTCTGCATGTTATGTTCAGGATCCAAAGTCTCAGAAAGTGATTGGGACCGACCATAGAAAAGGAGGACTTTATGTATTGGATCAGCTCAAAAATCCTAAGATTTCAGAGATTGCAGCTTCTGTTCCTGGTGTGGATGTTTCGTCTTTTCGTTTGAGTCAGTCATCGTCTATGTTTTATTTGTGGCATTCTCGTTTGGGTCATGTTTTTAAGTCTCGATTACAATTCTTAGCGTCTACAGGAGTTATGGGAGAATTGAAAACTCATGACATTTCTGATTGTAGTGGTTGTAAACTTGCAAAATTTTCTGCTTTGCCTTTTCCCCAAAGTAATACTTTTTCTACTGCACCTTTTGATCTTATTCATTCTGATGTTTGGGGACCCTCTCCTGTTTCTACAAAGGGAGGCTTTCGTTATTATGTCTCTTTTATTGATGACTGCACTCGTTATTGTTGGATTTATCTTATGAAATGTCGCTCAGAATTTTTTGGCATCTATAATGAGTTTCGATCTCTTATTAAAACTCAGCATGGAGTTGTTATCAAATGTTTTAGATGTGACTTGGGGGAAGAATATACTTCTCATGCTTTTAAGGAAGTTCTTGCTTTAGATGGCACAATTTATCAGACTTCTTGCACTGATACTCTTGAACAAAATGGGGTTGCTGAAAGAAAACATAGACATA